>OY294034.1:14578000-15851866 GCA_958510845.1 Cantharis nigra | reverse complement strand
TTTTGTTGTTTAAACTTGATACTATTGACCTATTCCTTACGTATATTGCAGTGTTGACTGCCTCAGCCCAAAATTTCTTGTCTAAATCTGCATCAAATAGTAAACATCTCGCTTTTTCTACTATCGTACGATTTAATCGTTCCGATAAGCCGTTTTGTTCTGGGGTATATGAGTTTGTTTTCTGATGAACAATTCCATTTTTGCTAAAAAATAATCTAAATTGTTTATTTACAAACTCACCGCCGTTATCTGTTCTTAGTATTTTTATGCTTTTTTCTGTTTGATTTTCCACCATGCACTTGAATTTCTTGAAACGATCAAAAACTTCATCCTTTGTTTTCAGGAAATAAACGAAAGCCATTTTACTAAAGTCGTCTTGAAATAACAGGAAATATCTTGATCCACCTAACGATGTATTTTCCATTGGACCACATACATCCGAGTGAATTATTTCCAACAATTTAGTCGCTCTTGTACCTTTGTTCGGAAAGGGTAATCTTGTTTGTTTTCCCTCACAACACACGACACAATTTTGTTTTCCTAATTCTTGTCCATCTCGATAAACAAGTCCTTCCACTACACCATTTCTCATTTTTAATAAATCGTTACTGTTTATATGACCTAACCTTCGGTGCCAGGTTTCACTTGAAATATTTGTCGAAGACGCTGAAAAACACTGCACAGATTTTCTGATTCGTAATTTGTAAACGTTACCGACCAAATCTGCTTCTGCCAGTAATACATTTTTGCTGCTGTAGATTTGACATCCGTCTTTATCAAAATTGACTTTGTTTTCCATTTCAATTAATCTGCTTACCGATAACAAATTTGTGGTTAATTCTGGAGCACATAATACATTGTTTATTTTAATGTCGAACTGTTTATTTTCTACAATGGTTGTAATGTTAACGTCACCTTTGCATACTACTGGTATCCTTGTTTTGTTTGCAACCATAATATCTTGGAAATTGTGGTTTGTTGAAACATTTTCCAAACGATCCTTATTTGCGGTTAGGTGAATACTTGCACCGGAATCTACGTACCAATCATCTCGACTGAAAACGCCACTGAGAAACACCACATTGAAAGCGTGATGCGTATTCTTCTGTTTCACATCCTGAGTATTCGATTTTGAAATGTTTGGACAATTGCTCTTAAAATGACCAACTTGTTTACATTTGTAACATTTGACATTCTTAACGGTACCAACCGTGTTACCAACTTTATTAGCACGCCATTTTGCTTTACCTGCAAACGCGCTCCCTGCATTATCAACTTCCGTTTCCATGTCCATCAATTTCATTTTTATTGAATCCGTGGTTATTGCAATACCAGAATGTTCGATTGCCATGATCATTGGTGAAAATTTTTCAGTTAATCCCGCCAATAGCAATGATCCGACCCATTCTTCATTGATTTCAAAACCAGTTCCTCTTAATTTTGTAGCGGTTTCCACGATTTTGTTCACGTAAGCTACCATGGACTCACTATTTTCCAATCGCGTCGATATTAGTGTTCTTAACAAGTTGATTTTTCTTACAAACCCTGTATCGTCGAACAGCGATTTTAATTTCTCCCATAATTCTTTTGTTGTTGCTACCTGTTTTATATGTATATACAACGAGGGATCGATCGTGAGGATCAATTTCGCTTTAGCTTTGGCATCTCTATTTGCGTCTTTTTCGGTTCCATCGATGCAACCTACTAGGCCATCAATAATCAGGAAATTTTCAGCCGCAAATGCCCAATCGTCGAAATTTTCACGTCCCCTTAATCTCGGAACATTCGCCATATAACTTGTAGACATCTTGCACTTATCACTTTCACTTAACAAAAAAATAAAAACGTGTACTGGGCCACATAACCTATTAAAGTGAAACGACTGCGATGAGTTTTCAGCAACGAGTGCCTTTTTATTTTACAATTATATACAGGGTTACAATATAGGTGGCGCCTAGTACACTATACAGGGCGCCTAAATTTAAATACAAAGTTCTGATATAAATCTAACATAAAATTCTTTAAAAAATACATTTTTGTAACGAAAACCCTTGAATTCAAGTCGAATTTAAATACTTTAACTTTTAATCAGCTGTTCGGCGGCCATCTTGGAGTGGGAAATAGAACTGCTCTATTATCCGAATATTTGATTATGAAAATGGAATACGGACTCAATTGATTCGGATAATTGGAGTTCTACTGTACTCTTAAGAAATTATTAAAAAAGAGTCTCATGCTCACAAAAAATCGATTGCTGGTGATGAGACGTAATTTTTGGAAAGTTTACAAATAATTATCACCGGTACATTGCAATATAATAAACCTTTTATTAGTCCTTTTTACGAGGTATCAAATACATAAATTTATTTTTTAAGCTTTTTAAGCTAAGCTTTAAGCTAATAATTCATATTTCTTTAAGTTTACTAACCGCTTTTTTTTGTTTTGTTTTTCTATTTTTATATATAATAATAATAATAATAATAATAAGTTTATTTTTCTAAGAAAATGTACATTATAAATTGCACATCAGAAAAAGAAAAAATGTCACATAACTCTAACAAAATTCAAATTCTCCAGTAAAATTTACAAAAATTTTTTTACATCATAGGGTTCTTCTTCAATTAAAAATTTATGTACAGCTTTTTTATAGTCTTTAAGAGTATTTATTGTTTTAATTTCGTTTGGCAACCTATTGAAACATTTTATGCAAGAATAGTAACAGTTCTTCTCCGTTGTTGTTAGACGATGTTGTGGAATTTTGTAATCCATGCTTCTTGTGGGATAGTGGCTTTTTTCATTAAAGTGCTGCGAAAACAAATGCTTATTTTTATATATGAATAAAACGCACTCCTGTATATAAATTGCCCACACTGTTAGTAATCCATTTTGTTTAAATTTTTCTCTGCATTGGTAATATAAATAGATAAACAATGGTATTAATTATATTAAAGTTACCAAACTAGCGGTATTTTTAGGTTATTTTCTTCAATAGAGCAATTAATTCATTCCGCATTAATATTATTTTACAAAATTAATATTACAAATTCGTACCGAATTTAAAAATTTAGAGAAAACAAAAATAAATAAAAATAGCAACGTAGGCTTCTAATTTGATTGTAAAATAATTAGTAAACAAAATAATATATAAGTTTTTAAAACCTGCTCTGTGATTTTGACGGTCACTGATTCATCTGTAACCTTAACGCCGTAGCTATGGCCGTAGTGTTTATTTACGTGATAGATCATAACCTCGATTTTAGTAATTAACATCGAAGAAGCAGATGATTCAATTGTGGTTGTGAATAAACTTGAGAATATATTTACCACTTTTAAAATGTCGTACTATAATAATCGGCAGTATAACAATTTTAATAACAGACAAAACCAAGGTTTTAACAAACGCAATTTCACTGATAAAAACAAAAATACTCAAAATAGGAATAAGTACTTCAAGCCTAGACCTCAATATGATTTGGTTCGACAAGTGCAAGCCCAGGCTGGAATAGGAAAAAATCTTATTCTGTACCGCCGCGATGGAGAAAACTCCCAAACAATTCTACACACTGCTGCAAATAAAATCAACAGTGTTATGAAAGTGGAGACACTCTACTGCAATGATGTAAATAACCAGTAAGTACGAAACTTTGCTTTAATATTGTGTTCATAGTGCACTTTTAGTTTATCAAAACTTTACCAGTTAAAAATTGGCGACACCGTTATTGTGAAAGGTTCTTACGAATCGATAGCTGACGCTAAAAAGAATTTATCAGATTTAGCTCTAGAAGAGTTACAGAAAGTTTGCTTTACGATAATTAAAGTAAGTTATGTTCTGTTGTGTTACTTAAGTACATTTTAATATTTTTAAAGAAAACTGATCCACGAGATCTTCCAAAAGTGGAATTTCCTTCAGCTTCGGAAAGTCAAGGAAGTTCAGCTATGGGTGGAATTGGAGCGCAAATGATGACAAAAATGGGATGGTCTGGTAAAGGATTAGGTAGCCAAGAGCAAGGTCGTACAGATATCGTTAAACCACATTTCCATATAAATCGTCAAGGATTTGGAAGTCAAAATATAACGGAAGAAGTTAGAGAAGTGCTGGAAAAGTACTCAGCTTCTCAAGATTACAACTCGATTGCTTTTTCTCCCGATTTCTCAAAAGACGAAAGAGCTGCAATTCACACGTAAGATTCAAATTTGATAAAAAGTTTTAGTTTTAATAACTCACTTGCTTTTATAGAATTGCAAGAAAGTTAAATCTACGTACGCGAAGTTACGGTAAAAACGAAGAACGTTTTTTAATAGTTGAGAACAGAATTCGACCATGGGACTTGATTTACCTACTTCTCGAAGCCGGTAATGAAAATGAACAATACAAGTTGGTTGTTCCGACAAATTTTGTCATGTAATTTGTTATTGCATAGTATATTGGACATACAAACTTGATTGAAGTTTTTGAAACACTTAATGTAGTTCAAAAGATCAATAAATATTGATACTACATTGGAAGATGCACTACTACAACAATACAAACTAATAAAGCAGTTCTACTTCTACGAATTTTGAATCATTTGCAAATCTGATATACATAATCAGCTTGTATTTTTTAAAATTTATTTATAGGGTGAGTTTTTTAAAATATCAAACCAAGTCGGGACGTTTTTGATCCCTTAATTTTAATTGCTTGAGAAAACGTTGCAAAGAAGCATAACGTTGGTTAAACCGTAATACCACGTAACTTGAATTTTAGTGAAATTGGTTTTTTACGTCAAAATGTGTAGAAAATTCACATGCATCAATCCGGAAAGCAAACGCAACAATTAAACAAATATATTCTAATTTTAGTTAAATATTTTAATATACTAGGGCATAGATATTACATTTTTGAAATAAAATAAAGTGAAGCAGCCTACCGGAATGGTGAATTAAGGAAACAGGTGTTCACATAAACACCACATTCAATTCTGGAAAATAATTAATTTTTTAGTGTGCAACATGTTTTGTAAGCAGTGCTTATATTTTCAAGCACTACTTTGTGACTAAACACATTAAATATCATTAGTATCAGCTATGGTTTATATCTAATGAGTTCAGTTGCAAAATAATACTTGAAAATGTAAGCATTGCTTATGAAACATATATTATGCATTAATAATTAAATTTTTTTTTTTGAATTGAATGTGGTGTTTGTGTGACTGCTTGTTTCCTTAATTACATTTTTATACGTTTTATTAGCTCTCCTGAAAAGTTCTATATTTTTATTTGCTTGGTATCACAGTTTGACCGATGTTAACTCGAAATCTAGTCGTTTTGAAATATTTGCTTATAAAGAACTTACCCTATGTTTACTTTTTCAACTTGTTGTTTTTGTACGTTGAGTTTAAAATTCAATATTTTAGAATGGAGATATTTATTTATACAAACACTACATTTGAGACGTGTTGGTATCATCATAAAAAGAAAATAAATTTATATTTCAAAAGTATTTATGTTAATTTATTGATTTTATTTTATAAATCTATGATTAGTATGAAATCTTATGGTACGTACAGTGGGAGTTTTATAATTTTGATTTTATATATTTTGATTATATATTAATTATAATTATTAGCTCTTGAAAATACAATTAAATATGAATATCAATAGTGAGCTAAAGGATACAAATAAATCTTATTATATGGATTTCGCAATCCTATACAATTAAATGTTGTAAACAATTATTAATGATTGAAAGTGCTTACTGTTCATTAATCCGAAAAATATGCAAATTAAGTGAATTAGTTTGTGACACGTATGCATAGGTATTTCGAATTTTGGATTCTCATCAGGCAAACCTGGAAAAAAATTACTAACGTGCACAGTATTCAATTCAATATGATAGAAAAAATAAAAATTCAAAATTATTTGACATTTCTTTAAAATAAAAACACAATCCTACCTAACTTGATTCCAAAATGAATAAAAATATTTAATAAAAAGATTTATTTGTATCCTTCAGCTCACTATTGATATTCATATTTATACTAAATACTTATACTAAATCTTAATATATTGTGATGTACCTACTGGTGTTGAAAATTTTACAATTTTATAAAATTTTTGAAAAATTGTGTCTCACCATCAGCAATCCATTTCTTAGTGCATGAGACTCTTTCAGTTCTAATTTTATGATCCAAATTTAAATTAAACTTGAACTTTTAACATTTTTCAAGTCGTAAAATGGGAACGGTAAATCGTGTGCGCTCACCTGGGCAAATGTTGCACTATCGAAACAAATTTTACGTTGCCTTTAAATTTTTTTCCTTTAAATTTTTCCAATTAAACCAATTATAATTTTGAAATTATCCAAATTTACTTTTTGTTCCAATTAATTTTTTTTTAACTTATCATATTCCAAATCAACTCATTTATTCTTAACCAAGTCTTCATTTAATTTTATCAAAAAAAACTCCAATCTTGTCCAAAATTGCGACAACTTTTAATTGAAATAAATCAAACAAATTTACTTATATAAATCAAATCACTAATTACAAACGCAATTAAATTAAATTTACTGGAGACCAACTCTGGTCCGTCTGTTTCGTGCGGCTTCAACGGTAAGAAAACATCATTCCCCACGTTCTCACAATGCCAACTTGATTGGTAGGCGGGAAGGCGATCAATTCAAATTTTTACAAAAATAAAATATTAACAAAAATAATCAAAATGGATTTTGAAAACGACACTTGGCTTTTTGGAATCTGTAGAATTTTTATGTTTGAAGTACTTGCCCATAACTGTATTCCGTAGAACCAAATTGCCCTCGAGATGGTCTTATATAATAACACTTTGTTTTCTAGAGTCAATTGAGACTTTGGACCAATCAGTCAGTAGAGCTTTCGGAACTTCAAACATAACTGTTTCCTCTTTGACCATATGTGCTGCTTCCAAGTGATGGTCGGTCTAGGTGCATGCCCAGGTATCTCGCTACATCTGCCTGGGGTAGGATATGACCTTTGAGGGTTACTGGAGGGCACGTGTTTCTTTTCATGATGTTTCTCTTTTCAAGTTTCTTGTACTGACTTAGTTTCGTTGGCTCGAATACACCACGTCTTTAGCCATTCCTGAATTTTTTGAATGTGAACCTGTAGGATTTTTGTTGCCTGTGCCGAATCAGAGTGGGAGGCCATGATTGCTGTATCGTCTGCATACGTTGCAATAGTAATTTTGACGGTAGTTGGTAAGTCCGAGGTGTACACTAGATACAATATGGGACCCAGTAAACAAGTCCACTGCCCTGTGGGACCCCCGATTGGATCGGATATCATGGTATAAAGATTACAAGGTATGATCTATCCGTGAACGAAAACTCGTTGAGTACTGCGCATTCAAAAATGGCGGATCGAGGAGACGTCTTTTGACGTTTCCTATTGTTTATTTTAGAATTCTTATTATTTCTAATAATTTAAAATGTATTTTAAACTAAAACGTTTCTGATTTTAAAGTTGGTCATGCCTATTTTTTATTGCAGTTGGTAAACAATATAATTACTAGAATAATAGTGAAATCAAAGTGAATTGTTTGTGTTAAAATAAAAGCAAGTAGGCAAGTGTGAAGTGCAATAAACTGGTGTGAATATTATATTACAAGAATGAGGTGTTCTGTTTTCGGTTGTAATAATAGCAATCAAGGTGGAAATGCTACCACGTCGATATATTACCATATACATTTCCTAAAGATGCAACAGTAATGAAACGGTGGCTGCATTTATGTGGACGCAGTGATAAAATTAATCCAAACACTGCTCGAATATGTTCTGTTCATTTTGTTGAAGAGGATTACCAAGTAGATACTCTTTTTGCATCTTATGGTATCAATAGAATGTTTAAAAAGTTAAACAATGGTGCGGTACCAACACAATATTTGCCTCGACAGCAACCGAAAGATGAAAGTTCAGTGCGATTTGATCGTCTTACAAGGAGGAATGAAAACAAAACCACAGCAGAGTTAGTTTTAGATAATTATTATTTTTTTACATTAAATATTATAAATTTATTACTGAATTCAGTCGCCCGAGCTCTCTTTAATGAACATTTTTGAAACTAATGACATCGAAATACATCAACCATCATCTTCTACCTCTTCAATTGAAAATCAAAGGTAAATAATTTAAATTAAATAATTTAATTATAGATTAATAATGCATTTCTTACAGAATTGAGCCATCGCTAATCCATAATGATGGTATTTTGGAAAAAAATAATGAAACTGAAATAGTACATCGACCAGAAAATGAAAGGTAAATAATTTATATTGTGTATTATGTTTATATTATTGCTTTATTTACATTTATTTTTACAGTGAATTAAGGCAAGAAATTTGCATTTAAAAAAATTTTATTGAAGAGCTTGAAGCTAAAATCAAGTTACTCGAAGCAGAGAGCCATGAAAAAACAGCAGTTCTGGAATCTGTTGCTGCTATTTTCACATTTGATTTAAGTAATACCAGAAAACGAAAAGCAATAAAGATTACTTCTTAAAATGTTTATTTTATTTTTATGTTCAAATAAATATAAATGCACTCTTATCACCTTGTTTTTATATCAAAAACCTATATAAATAATTAAATTCCTACTTAGAAAAGTTTACACAAACTAAATGTTTAAAATAATTATTCAAATATGAAGTGTGAATAAGTCTAATTTTTAAATTAAAATCGAAAAAATATTTAAATTTCATAATATTATTTGAATTCGCAATTTAAACCTCCATTGAATATCTCTGGGAGTCCGCCATATTGAATTATTAAACGTCACTAGATGCGTCAGATCATACCTTGTAATCTTTATACCATGATCGGATATAGTATCGAGAGTACGTCTTGGAGATACTATCTAGGAGGTACGATATCAAAATTGGAAAGTATGAATGTGGAAATTTCAATTTTATCTTGTAAAGGAGCCCAAGATACTTTGTCAACCGCGTGTGTGATGTCCAGATAGGCTACAGTGCAGAATCTCTTTTCTTCTAGGATCTAGGTCTTGGTTAATGGTGTTAACAACTTTGTGGATTTGTTCATGCTGCTTTCTGAAGCCAAACTCGTGTTCCGGGATCACGTTCTTCAAGCACTGGTGCGAATAGTCTTTTCAGTAGCAGCTTTTCAAACATTTTCGAGACAAGTGGTAGAAGATTAATGGGGCGATATAAAGTTGTTTCCTCTGGCGATAAAGATGTGAAATTTTACGACAAAATTGACCAAAACAGTGTTTAGAATGTTATGAGATATGAACTCGAAAGAATTTCTTGGAAACCACTGGTATGCATTAGAAATAATTGAAATTGTTTAGATTGGAACTTATTTGGAAATCATTGTAATTTCTTAGAAATTGCTGAAATTTTTTGAAAAAAATTAGAATTTCTAGGAAGTCACTAGAATTTCTGAGAAATCATCGGAATTCGTTGGAAAATATTGAAAATCTTTAAATTCCTTAGAAATCACAAGTATTTTTTAGAATTTACTGGAAATCATTAAAATTCTTTAAAATAATGGTACTTTTTTTGAAATCATTGAAAACCCCTGGAATTTTTAGAACATTTCTAGAATTCTGTGGAAATCTTTGAAATTCCATTCCAAAATCGTTAGAATTCCGATTCCGAGCCTGGTTTACAAAGTTTTTTCGAGATATTTACTCCTTGGTTAAAGCGTATGTAAAAATAACAGTTTTAAAATACACAGTCTTTTTTAGATTTTGAAGTTAAGGAGATAGTTACACTGTTACACCCCATTATCTTCTCTAGTACTGGAGCTTTTGCACCGCAAGGTCACTAAGATGCGACTCCTTTGTTTGAATCAAATTCATTTGATTCAAATTGAATTCAACTGAAAAAAAAAATTGAATCAATTTGTGTTAAAATAAATTATTTTAAATTCAGATCGAAAATATTTTAAAATATATAGTATGATTGAATTTTTAAAAATGTATCAAACAGTCTCCGAATAAATTTTATAAACAAATTTTAAAATATCATATTTAAGAACGGCTGAAATATCTAGTAGATAATAGGAGTATAAAGCTGTAAATCATAAGTATTTTAAATTTAAAAATTTGAATTAATAAATTATAAAACGTAATATATATTTTTTAAAACGTTAGTTTGTTCAAAAAGTAAAGCTAATATATTTTTACAAAATGAATGAAGGTGGTGAAAATATAAATGGGGATCGACGTGAAAATCGGAATGATGAAGTAATTGGAGAAATCGTCCGAGAAATTTTACAAGGTAATCAAGGTGGAATTGATAATAATTTAGTGGAAGAACAACGTAATCTTCAACCAGATGGAATTGAAAATCCGAATGTGGGTGAAAACCAAAACATAGATCATCATGAAGAGGGAGCAGTTGGGGGTGTTGAAAACGTTAATATGGGCGAAGAAAATGCAAATCCACCTGGAATTGGTGATGATGATGATGACGACGACGACGATAATAATTTTGATGATTTACCTGCTCTGGAAAACGTTGAAAATGGAAATATGGCGTCAAACGAAAATCCTAACGATGATATAGATGATTAGTAAGTAATTATGGGATGCGTGATGTGTGACCGAAAAACGTAGTATACAAGAAATAGATAAAACAATGAAAATAAAAATTTAATTGCAGGTCCTCTATCATTACTATTTACTAATTAATAAAATTAGCAGTTTAATTTGTAATTGTCACATATGTTATTTTTATATAACATTTGAATGCTATTTTCAATATTATGTATTTTATTCTTAAATATAGTTTTAATATCACTGGTTTGCAAAAAAAACTTGTTTTTTTCTTACGTATTATTATTCGTAATTAAAATAGATTTGATGCTCCTTAATCATAATCGGTCTTCAAAATTGTCACGATTTTGATATATCATAACTTAAATGTGCGAATAAAGTCATTTTTTGCTATACTTCAGAACTTATCTTCTTCTTCTTCTTCCACTTTTAGGCTAATTGTAAGAGAAATCTTGTTTGCCTTGACCTCGGGCTGTCTTCTATCGAAGACAGAGCCGAAGTCACAAGAGTGTGAGCATATTAATTGCTTTACATCTGAAACAGCTTGCTGGGCTCGTTTCAGAAGTGCGTAACCCTGGATTTTTTGTTGATGAGGACAAATCATCAACCCACGAGGACCGCCGGTTTTACATGCTCTCCGAAGCACGGAGACTATCATAAGAAATTTTAGACTCTTTCCGGATTTGTTTGAACTAACTTGTAATTATACCTCCACATAATACATAATTAAACTGGGTACCTTAGTGTCAGCAGTTATTCAGCTAATATACTAGGCTAATGACCGTCTCTCATATTTGAGTGTATGTAACACAAAAGCAGCAAAGTTCTTCCTCTAATAGGGGAGAAGCTTGTAATTTGACCACCCTTAGCATTTTTGCTCATAACTCATCTTTAAATTAATATTTTTGGATATCTGATACCATTGGAAAGAGGACGTCATTAGCTAAAATTTTGCTGGAGACACTTATTGGATTACTCGTGTGATATTTACTATGTAATAATAATTATACAATTATAAATTATAAAATATACTCGTGTCGTAAGCCCTCTCGCGTTCACGAATCAACACCGCCGCCTTGGAGCCCATCCTTAAAAGATGTTACAAGTGTTGTGGCTGTAATCACGAGTCAGCACATTGCACCAAGGAAAAATCTTGTATGAAATGTGCAGGTGACCACGATATTAAAGATTAAAAATTTTGCGAAGTGTGTAAATTGTGCCAAAGCAAATATATACTTGAGTGAAAAACTTGATATTAATCATAAAGCTAATAGTTTATTTTGCGAAATTTATAAAAGTAAAATAAGGATAAATAAGAATCGTATAGATTATTAGCAATCACAGAAAATTAAAAGTGTTTATTTGAACATACAGGGTCTGGTGAATAACTTTGAAGAATTGCAAGTGATAATTCGGGAAAACTGTTATGATGTCGTTTGCTTAAGTGAAACTCATGTAAATAATAAAATATAGCGAAATGAACTAAAAATAAACGGATATCGAAATATTACATTGGATTCGGAATCGGCTCACACGGGTGGCGTTTCTATGTACATAAGGAAGGAAAGGAAATGTGAAGTTATCTATCAAATGTTGTAAATATGGATATTTGGATGTTGATTTGTAAAATTTTAGATGGGGATTCGGTGGTAGTGATTGGTTGTGTATACAGATCGCCTAGAGTGTATGCGGGGTCACAGTTACAATACATTGGGGAACTAATTGGGGAAATTGTACCTAATAATATTGATTTTGTTATATGTGGAGACTTTAATCTGGATCTTTTAAAAGATAGTTCGATTCAAAAAAATATGTTAAATACAATCAGAGATAATGGCTGCGAGCAAATAATAAAGGAGCCCACAAGAATTACGGAGAATAGTGATACGCTGATCGATTATGTAATAGTAAATAATAAAAATGTCACTGCGTCTGTAAAGAAAGAACTAAATATAAGTGATCATGAAACCATTGAGTTTGAAATCTTGATTTGAACTAAGGCTAGAAGACAGCTGATGACTTTTAAATATTTGAAATAGGTATGTAAGGTGTGATTTCGATGCAGAGTTAAGGGATTATAACATTAGTGGTTTATGTGAGAAAAGTGATGTAAGAGATTTGAACAGATTTTGTTAAACGTAGTTGATAAATTTATTAGGACTAAAGTTATACCGGCAACTCGAATCAATAATGAGTGGTACAACGAAACATTAAACTGTTTAAAGAAAAAGAAAGTAGAGTTATATAATAGAGCTGTTTTTTCGAGGGATGATAGACACTGGACTGAATATCGTAAGATGTGAAATCAATTTAAGAATAAAATTAAAGCAGCTAAATGTGAATATCTAAAAAATAATGTGGAGAGTGTTAAAGGATATAGTTTTTGAAAAGAGTGAACAAGAAAGAAATTATATAGTATTTAATGGGAAAGTTGTTTCATCTGATAAGGAAATTGCTGAAAATTTTAATAAATACTTTATAGAGAGCATAAAAGACATTGTAAATAGTATCCCATATGTACCTTTTTTGTATGATGGTGAAACAACGAATTTAGTATTATTAAGTATTCAACAATGCACACTGAGAACTTACTTTATTTATAATTACAATTATATATTACAAACAACCGTCACTTGCAAGCTACGTTGTCCTTCTCCTGCAGCCCGGGTCCTTGATATATCAATCCTTTTCTAAACTATTAGGTTGGTAGCTGGCCAACCTAAGTACTAATATTTGAATAGTAAGTACCTGTTGTACAGGTACGCCTTTCATACATTACATTTACCTCCCCTTTAAATGTTGAGTCGTTCAGGAGGTCGCGTTATTCGGCTAGATCTTCTAACCTGGACTTCTGCGGGTGCTTCTTGACTTGGCTGGATCCACATACGCTGCCGTTGTGGTGATAAGCTTTCTGACCTTATCTCCTCCTTTCTTTCTATTCTATCATTTCCTAGCTTTGGTCCGTAATCAACTTGTCCTGTTTCCTTCGTACGAACTTCTTCCTGTACTACCTCTCCGTTCGGTTGTCTAGTAACGCTATCTTCTCTTTCCTCTGGCAGACTAACGTTGTTTTCTATTGGTTATTGTGCCTGATGATCCGAGCTTTTCAAATTCCCCGCCGGTGCACTTCTTAGCATGTCCTTGTGGACATGCTTTATGGATCCATTAACCGATACCAAGTAAGTGTTGAAACTGATAACTCGAACAATTTTTCCTTTCAACCATTTTATACCGGAACGTTCATTATTGTTTTTCACAAATACCATCTCTCCGCTACTATATAGTTTCGACTGTCGTACCGGTTGTACCACCTTTTTCTGTTGGTCTCCCTTAATACTTCCTTGAATATTTACTGCCGGTTTGATAAGATCAAACTTGACTCTTGGTTTCATTCTTAGTACACATTCCGATGGGCACATACCCGTTACTGTGTTTGGCGTGCTCCGATAAGAAAACAAGAAATGTGCTAAACGTTCTCTTATTTCGCTTTCGGTCAGACGATGTACTGATCTTGGAATTGTTTTCTCTAGCGCTCTTTTAACCGTCTGTACTCCTCTTTCCGCTAGTCCGTTCGACTGAGGGTGATATGGTGGTGACTTTACTGGTCTTATGCCATTTGATTGGCAAAATTTTACGAATTCTTGCGCACTGAAGGGGGGGCCATTGTCTGATACTAATTCCACTGGTAACCCTACTACTGAAATGATTTCTTTTAATGCTACTATTACCTCCTTTGCTGATGTTCCCTTGTTCATAAATTTAACTTCTATCCACTTTGACTTGCTATCGACCCAAATCAAAAAATTGTAACCGAATTTGTGAAATAGATCGATGTGTACCCTTTGAAAATTGTTGTTTGCTCTTGGCCATGGCTGCAGCGGTGCATCTGCTCTGAAATTCTGTACTTCTTGACATCGGCCACATAATGAAATAAACTTTTCAATGTCCTCATTCATCCCTGGCCACCAACAGTATGAACGCATTAACATTTTGGATCTTACCACACCAATGTGTTGGTCGTGGAAAAGTTCCAGCACCGACCAACGTATCGCTTCCGGAATTACCACTTTATTGCTCCACATTAAACAATTGGATTCCACCGATAACTCTTGACGCTTAGCGAAATATGGCCTAAATCTTTCATCGTTGACCGCATTTGGCCACCCCTTCCAGGTAAGTTCTAATACTTTTGATATTACCTCATCTGTTTTGGACGCCGCTGCTACGTCTATATGACTGAGAGGCGCGCATTCTACTGAGTTGAACGAGTACAATGCTTCTGAAATCTTCGTAGCTTCTTTTAACGGTAACCTTGACAGCGCATCCGCATTACCGATGTTCTTTCCTTTTCTATATTCAATAGTATATCTATAACCCGATAGGATGATTGCCCATCTCTGGAGTCGATTTGCCGATGTTATGGGGATTCTTGAATTACTGCCAAATATGTATTGTAGCGGTTGATGATCGGTGATCAATGTGAATTTTCGACCAAACACATACTTATGAAATTTTTTTACAGCGAACATTATCGCTAGCGCTTCTCGTTCGATTTGCGAATATCCTTTTTCTGCGTCTGATAGAGTCGAAGACGCAAACATTATCGGTCGATCTTGTCCTTTCAATCGGAGGCTTAAAACTGCTCCTACTCCATACGAGCTAGCGTCACACGTTACGAATAGGGGCGCTTCGGGGTCGTAGTGTGCTAATATTTTATCCGTAATCAGCAGCTCTTTACTTTCGGTGAAACATCGTTCGCATTCCGTCGACCATACGAATGGCACATCCTTTTTGCACAAGTCGTACAGTGGTTTTAACTTGGATGACAGCATAGGGATAAATTGACCATAATAATTAAGTAAGCCCAGATATGATTTTACCTGCGAAACATTTCTTGGGTTTGGTGTACTTCTAATGGCTTCCAACTTGTCTTCACATGGACTTATACCATCTTCACTCACTATATGTCCGAGAAATTTAATCTTTGACTTAAAAAACTCACACTTCTTCCCATTGACCTTAATGTGATATTTCTGTAACCGTTGCAACACTTTGGATACATTTTCGTAACATTCCTGTAGCGATCTTCCCGAAATTACCACGTCATCTAAATAACATCTGGTTCTGTTTAAACCCGCAAGCACCGAATCCATACACGATTGGAAAATACCAGGAGCCGAACTGACTCCATATGTTAACCTTAAAAATCGAAACAAACCTAAATGTGTATTTATGGTTAGTAGTTCCCTTGACGCCTCATCTACCTCTAACTGCTGATACGCCCCCTTCAAATCCAACACGGTGAAGTATTTACTTCCCTTCAACGTGGCGAAAATGTCCGAAGGTGTCGGCAACGAACAACTGCCGGTTTCCAGATTTGGATTTAACGTTCGCTTGAAATCCACGCACAACCTTACTTCTTTATCTTTTTTTGGTATTACCACGATGGGACTTGCCCATTCACTGTGATCTACCTTTATCAAGACATTCGATTTGATCAACTTATTTAATTCTTCTTCTACTTTTGCCTTTTGTGCGTAGGGCATTTCGTATGCTCTATGAAATACTGGTTTCGCATTTTCTTTTAAATGAATGCTCGCTGTGAAACCTTTGATTGGTCGTGACATATCTTCGTCGAATAACTCCTTAAACGTATCTGCCAAACTTTTGCTTAACTGTTCACCGTCAATCTTGAGAACCTTCTCTTCTTGAGGTATCTGGTTAATTTCCCCCTCTGCTTCTATCACTTGCTGGCATAGTGCTTTCTGCCAGCCTGGTCTAATTACCGATAACCAGTTTCTTCCCAATAAGGGTGCGAATTTGTTCTCGCTCTTGATTATTACTAATGGCAGATCTTCGTACCATTTCTCGTTTATGCAAACGTTTACTTGGGCTTCCCCTACGATCCTGACCGCCTCGCCTGTAACAACTCTTAGTTTAAACTGTACCGGGTTAATGTCACATAAATCTCGTAGACGGTTAAAATCTTGCATGTGTATCACTGATCTGCATGCCCCTGTGTCAATTTCCAATTCAAACTCAAAATTTTCTACTATCGCTTTGACCATCACCGGGCCCACGCCATTTACTTTACCTAGGTGCTTTAAGTACGACAGGTAACCTTCTTCTTCATCTTCTTCCTCTACTTCCATCTTAGCCACTTTTTTTGCGCTTTTGCACACGTATTTGGTATGACCTTTTCTTTTACACAAAAAACATTCCCAGTTGATCGCTGGACAAATCGCTGGATTATGTTTCCTCCCGCAGCGAAAACAATCTGTACTTGTCCGAGACACTTGCGGCCGTCCCTGACCTTGACCACGTATTTGAATTTTCTTCTTTTGTAACTGGTTAATTTGCGCATCGACGTGAATGATTCGTCTTTGGTTTTCTGCCGCTTCATCGTTAATCGCGATTTCGCTTGCTTTTTTAAACGTTAATTTTTCAGTTTCTCCGAATAACTTCTTCTGCGTATCCGCGTTGAACAGCCCACACACCAATCGGTCCCGCAGTGCTTGGTCTAAAAATTCTCCAAACTGACAGTCACGAGCTAAATCCTTTAATGCCGAAATGAAGGACTCTATCTTTTCGTTTACCTCTTGCTTCCGATTATAAAAATTGAATCGTTTTACAAATATGCTGGTTACTGACCTGTATTTAAGTTTCAATACCTTTACCAATGTTTCGTATGACTTCCCTTCCGTACTTTCAGGGTATAGTGCGTTCTTCACTATTTTGTAACTTTTTGCGCCCATGCATGCCAACAGGTACGCCGCTTGTACTTCTGGTTTAACCCCATTTGCTATAAAATAAAACCTTAATCTTTCTTCCCACGATTCGAAATCTTCAAATTCTTCATCAAACTGTTCAATTTTTGCCATTTTAACCCGATTATGATTTTTGTTATCTTTGATTGTTCGGTATTTTCTGTAAGACCTTCGCTAACGACTTCGCTTTCTATATTATTTACGTTGGATTTTCTAAATTTTTCCACTGGGTTCACTCCGTTTCCCGTCGCCAATATTAAGTATTCAACAATGCACACTGAGAACTTACTTTATTTATAATTACAATTATATATTACAAACAACCGTCACTTGCAAGCTACGTTGTCCTTCTCCTGCAGCCCGGGTCCTTGATATATCAATCCTTTTCTAAACTATTAGGTTGGTAGCTGGCCAACCTAAGTACTAATATTTGAATAGTAAGTACCTGTTGTACAGGTACGCCTTCCATACATTACAAGTATTTAAGTTTGATAGTGCTGATATTGATAAATTGGAAAGTGTAATTAAAGGTCTTAAAAATAAAAATGATCCAAATTTTTTGAATGTGGGGATGGTTTTGGATAATTATGATACAGTTGGTCTGGTTTTGCTTAAAATAGTGAATGAATCGCTGAAGACAGGAACGTTTCCGGAGTGTTGGAAGGAGACAACTGTTATACCAGTCGAAAAAATCAGGCAAACAAAGAGATGCGATGAATTTAGACCAATTAATATGTTGCCAATGTATGATAAAATATTGGAAAAAATAGTGCAAATACAGTTAGAAAACTCTATTGAAAAGAACGAACTGTTAGCTGAGCAGCAATCTGGTTTTCGCAGAGCACACTCATGTGAGACGGCGTTAAATTGGATGATTACGGAGTGGAAGTCCGATATCGACAAGAAGAAGTTTATATTTTCAGTATTCTTAGACTTAAAAAGAGCGTTTGAGACGCTGAATCTTGAAATTTTAATAAAAAAATTGGAAAATGATGGTATTAGAGGAGTGGAACTGAAATGGTTTATGTCGTTTTTGGACAATCGTACACAGCGGACAAAGCTGAATGGAATAATATCTGATGAGCTAAATTGTGATATTGGTGTTCCGCAGGGGAGTATTTTGGGAGGATTGCTGTTTATTTTGTACGTGAATGACTTGAAAGCAGTCTTGAGGTATTGTGAGTCGAGAATTTTTGCGGACGATACATTAATATATATAATAGGAGAAAATGAGGATGAGTGCGAAAGATTGATGACGGAGGACCTGAACAGATTGGAAAATTGGTTTAATATGAATCAATTGAAGGTGAACGCAAAAACACCAAAATGTATGGTGACAAACAGTAATTTTGATGTAAATCTATTTATTGATGGGCAAAAAATTCAGCAGGTTGAAGAAATTAAATATTTGGGTGTAATAATTGATAAGGATATGAATTTTAATAAACACATCAGCGCATTGTGTGCTAAAATTTTATTGAAAATTAATTTACTGGCAAAAATACGGTGTAAAATACCTATGGATTGCATGGTAAATGTTTATAATACTGTCGTGTTGCCGCTATTTAATTATTGTAGTACCATATTGTTCATGTGTAGGGGAGAGGACATCCAGAGATTACAGAGATTGCAAAATCGAGCAATGAGAGTGATTCTGAGATGCAATAGATATACGGCAAGTAGGGATATGCTCAGTAGTTTAAAGTGGTTAAGTGTCAGGCAAAGGATAAATTTTCAAAACCTGATTTTTGTATTTAAAATGAAACACGGTTTGTTACCTAAATATTTGTGTAATAGTCTAAATTACGTTAGAGATGTGTGCAATGTAAATCTAAGAAATAAGAATGATTTCAGGGTTGACCGAGTCAGACTAGTGAAAACACAAAACATTATTTTGAATAAAAGTGTGCTAATGTTTAACGAAATCCCTAATGACATTAAAGAGCAATCGAACTTGTGTTCGTTTAAATGTAAGCTGTCCAAGTATGTTTTGGAAACTTTTTGAGGCTGGTGTGTGCAATTTATTTTTATTTTTATTTGTTAATTTTTATTTGTTTTGTATGAGGGTGTACATATGAGTAGATGTTTAATAGCTACTCCATAATGTGTAAATTTATTGTAAATATATGTACAAAAGTTTTTTTTTAAACTAATAAATTAAACAAACAAACAAACAAACAAAAAATGAAATTGAAGTACCGTAGAATGGGGTGAAGTAAATCACTTTTCACGGTTTTTTTTTCATTTATAGCTCTGAATTACTAAGAATTTCCTTCTGATTAAGAGTAGACAATGTGTCATCCTTCCTTGACCTTTCCCTTTCAGAAAATCAGTAAGATTTCCAATCGATTCAGAGTAATGGCCCTCAAAAGGCACACATTTAAATTATTTACTGATACGCTTTAAAAGCTCTGTGGGGTGAAATGAATCATATTATCATACTCAGGAGTTCGTCAGTATTATCACAGTTCAATATTAGCTGTCAGTGGAAAAGCCTAATAATAGAAAATTTAGCTTAGCTCTTTTAAGAAAAAAATCAAAATAAAATTGTATTTCATTCAATTTATTCATTGATACAAGTCACGTTGCCCAACAATACATAACGACCGCAGTCTATATCTCTCATCGTACTTTTTTATAATTTTGTTAACACATTGCATGTCTAGAACAAAAATAAAAAATGGTAAATACGTAAGCCTGAGTATTTCCTATAAAAAAAGCGTGATTCACTTCACCCCATGGTTTTACGAAAAACATCTTTAAAAATTACTGCGCCATGCATACGCAATATTTTGGATATTTTTTAAAATGATTTTTTATATGAATGTTATGGTAATTAAAAAAAAATATTGCATTGCTGCAACATACATACTTGTATGTAGTACAAGTATTCAATTTCTACTTTTTTAAAAAATGGGAAATTCTACAATTAAAAAAAATTAATTACTCATCATTAACTACTTCCAGACACTTCAAAACATAAATAAAGCTTGCAGTAGCAGCTAAACTATTGATAAGTACCAATATAAATGCTAAGAAATTTGACAAACCCTGAAAAACCGCAAAATTCAAAATATTGCGCCTGTGATTCACTTCACCCCACCTGATTCACTTCACCCCACCTGATTCACTTCACCCCATTCTACGGTATATGAGAATCCGTTATAAAGAGATTCTACCACTGCGACTACCTAAAAAGAAAATGCTCTTATTAACAAAGGGGGAAATAAGGGGACTTCTACTTTGCGTGTTTACATTAGTTTAAAGATAAATTTTCAAACATAAAAAAAAAAATTGGTGTACTTGTTGGAACTTTTTGTGTAACTTAAGTTAAAGATAGCATTTCAATATTTTTTGAAAGCCATATATGCTTCTTCATACAATTTGCTATATAATACATTATGCAATAATAATGTATAGTGAAGTACATACCTGATGCTTCAAAATCCATATTGTAAAACTTATATTTTTAAATTCACAAAAAGAACGATCGTAATGTTACTAGAACAACAATTCAATAGCAAATAGCAATAACGACCGTGCGAGAGAAACTCAACTTTACATGCTCGCTCAAACTGTTGGGGTTCAATAATTAAAAAAATTTTTTATGCCCGATTATGGACTGACTTATGGACAACGTTGTGACGGTATTTGAAATTAGTTTAAAAGAAATACCTAAATCTATTTTTGACGTCGTAATTTGGTCATTTGTCCCTGTGTGCGATCCCGAGAAATAAATTTTTATTTAAGTTTTACTATTTATTTTTTCCAAAACCGAAAGCGATAATAGTTTGAAACTTTCACGATCTTTTATTCTCGACAGTGACCGAGTGTAACACTTTCCATAATAAAATATAGTTCAGTAACCAGGAAGTTTTACCTGACAAATTTCTCTGGCAAAGGATTGAAAACTGACTTCTATGTAATTTTGGTAGTAGAATCCGAATTTCAGGTTTGTAAACAAAATTTCCTTGTGCCAAAGCGGCCATGTTGAAAAAACATTGCCAAATCACGTTTTTTTTCCAAAAACACAAAATTTTAGGCAACCTATTGATTTTTCGAAAAAAATGCAATGTATCATCAAAAAAGTAGATAAAATTTCCTACGAAATGATTTTTTGGTTGATTTCCTAGGACAAAAATTAAAGCCGCAGGCGCCATTCGCGTTTCTGCAGGTGTTTTTGCTGATTTTTCAAAAAATTCAAATTTTATGATTTCTCGAGTGGAATAAAGGTTTCCATGCCGACGGCAACGGGTAAAAATATAGCCTCTGGTGAGCATGGAGTTTGAATTTATTCAAATTTTCAATAAAAATTTGAATTTTTCGAAAAACCGGCCAAAACGCGAATGGAGCCTGCGGCGTTAATTTTCGTCCTAGGAAATGAACCAAAAAGTCATTTTGTAGGAAATTTTATCTGATTTTTGATTCATTTGATTGAATGTTTTGCAAAAACATGAGATTTTGTGTGTTTTTGAAAAAATGAAAATTTTGAGCACCCTATTGATTTTTCGAAAAAATGAATCCAATTAATCAAAAAGTAGATCAAATTTCCTACAAAATGACTTTTTGGTTCATTTTCTAGGACGAAACTTAACGCCGCAGGCGCTATTCGCGTTTTGGCCAATTTTTCGAAAAATTCAAATTTTTAAAAAAAATTTGAATAAAACTCAAACTCCATGCTGACAGAGGCTATATTTTTACTCTTTACGTCGGCATGGAAACCTTTATTTCACTCGAGAAATTATAAAATTTGAATTTTTTGAAAAACCAGCAAAAACGCCAGCAGAAACGCGAATGGCGCCTACGGCTTTAATTTTCGTCCTAGGAAATGAACCAAAAAGTTATTTTGTAGGAAATTTTATCTACTTTCTTTGATCATACTTTTGATTTTTCCGAAAAATCAATAGTTTGCCCAAAATTTTGAGTTTTTGGCAACGTTTTTTCAATATGGCCGCTTTGGCACAAGGAAATTTTGTTCGCAAACCTCAAATTCGGATTCTACGACTAAAATTACATAGGAATCAGTTTTCAATCCTTTGCCAGGGAATTTTGTCAGCTAGACCGTTTTTTTTCGACGTGGTTACTGGACTAATATTGTTTAGCGGCACTTTGACTATGCTTATCCGGCTCATAGATGTTAATATAGAATTCTATTAATATCTATGATCCGGCTATGGCCTTTGTGGCAGTTTTATTATTTATTTATTGGTTCATATTTTTATTGCTCGAATTACCGCAGAGATAAGTTATAGCCGGACACCACTGTAAACGAACCGGCACGACACTGCAAATCGTGACCAATCACAACTCGTTCTTTTACCGGTTTTACATGTTCGTATGGCTCCAATTTCAGTTTTGTAACCTCACATTATATTTAAAAAGATCCGTTGTTCTGAATTGTGTTTAAATGTGTGATAATTAATTGATTAATAATTAAAATGGAGAATAAAATGAGCGCGCAACAACAAAAAGCTGTAAGAGATGAAGAAATGAAAGCTCGATCTTTAAAAGGCTTACAATATTTGCTTAAAAAAAGTATGAAGTTTTCAAACTTCTTCAATAGCAAACTACAAGAATATAATGGCAACGGCGACTTTATTGCGTAAGTTGAATTTTTAAACGATACTATTCTTTTTGTAACAATTTTTTCGAATTAGCGGTAAAATGGATGAAGCTTTCGAGAGAACTTTTGCGGAACGTAATATATTGAGAAAGAAAAACCAGGTTGACACTTCGGCATCTAATTCAGCTGTCCCGGTGATTAAAGGTGAAAGTTAAAATCGGCATGTTGACGGTTTTTTAGTAATTTTATTTAATTTTAGATTCCAAATGTGTCTTACAAAAACTTAAATATTTCGAAGGTGGAGTGCTAAAACCATACCAAGAAGAAGGACTGATTTGGTTGATGGTAAAGTGTTATCCCATTGTTTGTAAAACTTGAAACAATATGCGTCATAGATTTGACAACATCTATCATAAAAATTATATTTCAATTTATTGCATATAACGTGAAATAAGATTTTGTATAGTAATTTTTATGTTTGTCTATGTCAACCTGTGTTTACAGCTTGTGTATTATCTCAAGATTTATAAACAGTGTATCCAAATTTATTATTGATATATTAATTGTTTGAGTGTTGATTATTTCAGATTTTGTTTGAAAATGGTATAAACGGCATTCTCGCAGATGAAATGGGTCTAGGAAAAACAATACAGGTGATTGCGTTAATTTGCCATTTATACGAAATGAATGTTGACGGTCCTTTCCTCATCGTCGCTCCTTTATCAACTATACCTAATTGGCAATTAGAATTTAAGAGATTTGCACCTAAAATCCCTGTTGTGATATTATCTGGTGTTAAACAGGCAAGAGAAGACACTAAATTGGAAATCATAAAAGGCAACTTTAAAATAGAAAACCGACTAGTTAAACCAGTAATTATCACATCATACCAAATACCACTAATAGAATCACAATTTATGAATCGTTTCAAGTATCAGTACATCATTGTCGACGAAGGTCATCGTCTTAAAAATCATGAATCTAAACTAAGCAAGTGAGTATTTAATAATAGGGTTTTTGTTTTGATAATTTTAATCAAAAAACTATTTCAGAGAATTGAATTTGCTGAAGAGCGCAAATAAACTCTTATTGACCGGAACACCTTTACAAAACAATATGAAGGAATTGTGGTCGTTACTTAATTTTTTGTTACCTCATATTTTTGTCAACATGGAAATTTTTTCATATTTATTCCAGTTGGAGGAAATTCAGGTGAGAAACTATTTTATTTATTATTATTGTACATTGTAGTAATAGAAATCTCACTGCACTCTGAAGCTCATTATTCTTAATTATTTATAGGATCAGATAGTAAACTTTTTGAGAGTTTTGGAAACACTCAATGTATTCAAAATATTATTAATTTATTGTTGATAAGTTTTTAAGGGATAAGGGAGAAAACTCCCATGAAGTCTGTTCATTAACTACTATATGATGAAAATTATTATGCTCCACTCCTGACTTTTTCCTAATTTCCTAATTAGGATTATTATTTTCTTATATTAATACTTTTCCTAATTCCTGTCTTTGATAAATTTGAATGCAACAGATATACCTCTTATGGAGGGAAAATATACATTTTTTATTGTATGCTTTGTCCTATACATGTAAGATCATCTGTCATCGTGTAACTTACCACCAGGATATCCGTTCTTCTTTTCCATAGTGGTCTCACAATTTAAGGCAAGTTGTGAACTCTATGTGAAATGAATGTTAAACTTAATTTATTGTTGGTGCATTTTCATAGATTTTGACTAAATCGGAACCAAGAAATCATCAAATACATATATAAAATTTGGAATAAATGCTTACCCGAGTCTCGTAAAACATCTAAAATTCGTACATTTCAGCAAACACTTACAAAAGCAGTAATATATTTGATGTTTTTTTGTTCTTCATGTTTATTTATAATTAAATACAACTGAAGATTGGCAATAACAATAAAATTTTATTTAATTATCCTTTTTTATAATAGTAAATACAGTCCAACTCGATTAATGGTAGTATTTTATTAGGTTGGTAAAAAAGCAGGTGATCAATCAGAGTGTGGTTACAGGGACAGGGAATTTAATCTAAAGTTACTATATTTTTTTACCTTCGAAGGTGTTTTTTTAAAAGAGATAGTTATATCAAATTTGTTGGCTACATTTATGTTGGTTTACATTCCTTGAGGTTATTTTAATTGTTAAAAATGAGATTACAGTAACACTGTGTAATGCAGTGATTTTCTATATCAATATAGAAATTCACTGGTGTAACGTATCAATTTAATATATAAATATCAGGATATGAATACCATAACCTTTGCAATAAAACACGATTTACTTTTGCTACTTTTTTTGGTAGAATACCCTCTTCGGGCTAAAACCGGTATTAAAATTTTCATGAACAGTACATTTTGGCATTATTCTTAATTATATTATAACTACTTAAAAATGTTTAAAATCATTTCTTTCCAAACCGCTTAGTTTTTATCATTTTTATTTATATCTATCTGTAATCCTTTTGTTCTCAGTGGTTTCACTATGAAACCACATTTTAAAAGCTTTTATTTACCTTGGTGTGAGCGTTGTCCGACATCCGTGGGCACGGACTTTTTTCAGTAGTTTTTAACCAATTTTCCTACATCCTAAATTAAATTTAAAAACAGAATGAAATTTTCTACAAGAAAGTCTGGGAGAGCATTATATTATGTATTGCTACGACTTACGCGGTCTGTAATGTTTCTGTTGTTGGGCGCCAATAAAAAAAAATAATTTACTTCTCCTTTTATTATTGTAATCGTGCAAAAAAAATATTGAGATTTTGATGAATTTAGGCATATTGGGGTCCCAGAAGCGGAAAATAATTTCCAAAAAATGTCTGTATGTATGTATGTGTATGTGGTCAAATTTTGTGTGCCATCTACCTCAAAAACCAGTAGGAATTTTGTAATAAAATTTTGTATTTAGTACATAAATATTGAGACTTAGAACTGATTAGATTTTGGTTAAAATCTAATTAATAAATTAAATAATTTTTAAAAATTTGAAAACTTAATAAATAACAATTTTAATATAAAATTTGTTATTAACCTTTCTTCTGATTAATCGATTGTATAGGATTGTTTGCTTGATACCGTTAATCTTTCGCACAAATTTACTTTTCTCGATAACTTACGTAATTGAATAGTTTGATTATGAAACCCTGTTGATGATCAGTGTGCACTTCGCAGTAATTCGGAAAAAAAGGCGTAGTCTTTGCTACTTAAAACTCTTTCATTGAAGACTGTTGTTTTAAATGCAACTGTTTGCTTTGGCTATTCAACATCAACTAACTCTCCTCTTATTATTGTTATTTTGGTTATCCATTGTTTCCTCAAAATTCTCCTTCCTGTTTAAATTTTAATTAAAAAAAAAATCAAAATTGCCGAAATATTTCCACCTTGATTCTTTTTCCTTTAAGTGCTAGATTACTCCGGTTCTTCCTTTATAATTTTCTTTGGAAATTTTGTTTTTGGTATTTTGTAAAAATTTCTTCGAGTAGAATCTTTCGCCGAAAATTTATCATATAAAATTTTAAATAAAATAGTAGAATGGTAAACTTAAATTACGTACAGGGGCTTTAAAATTAGTTGTTAAAATTTGTGAAAGCTTGTCGTCCGCTTCCAGTACTCTACACAATTTTGCGGGACCATGGAAGTCACGCACATTAAATGTCTTCAACTTTGGTGGTTCTTGTTTTATCACAGTATTTAGCTGTAAACGTTTACGCGCGGAAGACATTCAAAGACGCATATTTTGACTTTGGATCCTTTCGATGTTTTCTTTGTCAACTGTATTTTTTTGTTTTTGTGTAGCGTAACTTGCTCAAAATTAAACTACCCCTGCCACTTGCCTAACCGTAGATGGACTGTACGCGTTAGGTAGCTGTGTTATTCAAAACGCAGTTCTCGAGAGCGTGGGTGTTTCGAAAAACATCGTGGGTTCGTAACAAAAGTTCTTCAGTACTCAGATCTAAACTCAGCTAAATGAAAAGTACGATGGAAAAGTGGACGCCAGCTAATACAAATAAAACTAAAAAGAAGTCAAGAGTCGATTTATTGTATTAACACAGATAGAAAATAAAGATGTCGACAAGTTTAATTAATTCACTAATCAAAACAAAACATAAAACATACACATAAGGATCAAGTAAAGCTAGTACGTAATTGAGGATTACGAACTAGAAAAATAAAATAAAAATACAAAATTGAAGAACTGACATCCACCTGAGGGGTAGATTCAGTCAAGTAAAAAATACAGTTGAGTATCCCTGAAGAGGATAACCCAACAAAAGAAGTTATGCTCAGCAAAGATTAATTACACACTGGATGTCATTATCTCGGGATTATTGATTTACAAAATAGAACCTGGCATACAGCATCATTTAAAACAAGTATATGCATCTCTATGAGACTTACCCTGAATGCAGTACTACCAACTTCACGACTCGGCAATTGTCTTTCCTTCGTCAGGACCTTTCGAATTCAATAACATTACTTCATCATTCTATTGGTCTACCATCCCGGAATGAAAGTCTACAAAATAGAGAACACAAAATACTCATTAAAAAATCAACAGCCTGCCAGTTCCAATACTCATCAACCGAGTTAGTGTGACTGCAAACTCAATTAATCTCTACTGAAACATCTTCATAAAATCAAATCATCTGCTTGAAGTCGAGGTGTACCATCCCAAATATAAAAAAAACGTAAATCCACGTCCGGGATTGAAAAGTGGTGAAACATAAAAACGAAAATATATGAAGTTTGGTTCTCCAATTGGACATTAAATTCAATCCACCTGGTACTACACAGTCACAAAGATACATCCTCTTGTGAAAAAAATACAACCATCGGTCATCGAAATCCATAATAAAAAATAACCATTCTTCGGACTATTGATGTTAGATTACAATAATGTTTCAAGCCCCATATCTTCAAAACAGATGACAGATAAAAAAAACAGCGTCATCGTAAAACCATCAACCAATATTGGAACCATATGTGGATAAGAAAAGATTTCCAATATTGATAAACTCCATCCTACGACAACCAAAATTTAAATTGTGGTAAAAACCAATAACGAATAATTACAACAAACGTATAACCCATAGCCTGGGTGCTAAAAATAATTTGTTAAACAAATTAAATAAAAGGAAAATTAATATAATTACCCGTCATACGGCAAAATTAAATCAAATTAAAACATTAATAACTAAAAATGGACGAACAGCGATTAAACGTCAACCTCATTCGAAATTTAACGAGTAATGCCACTTATCAAAATTGAACGAAAAATTATCGCAACCAATAGCGATCCAGTGGCGTCGCATGACAGTAATTGCAACGGACAAAACGTCTTTTGGCACGTAACATTTGTTTTCTTTGATTAACCTTTTTCATTTCATCTTTCCATGGTTTCCTAAGATTCGCTTAATCACATTTGCTATAAATACTTTTAAACTTTCTGTTGACAGTATTATGATATCTTGTGATTTTATTTACAGAATAACAAAATTGATGAAGAATCGACTGGTCTAATATCAACAATACATAAAATTTTAGCACCATTTATGCTTCGCAGGTTAAAATGTGACGTTCTTATAAATTTAGTTCCCAAAAAAGAGGTGCAAGTATACTGCCCAATGACAAAGTTGCAGAAGGAGCTGTATAGTTACGTGATTGAACGAAATATTAATAAATTGATTGGAAAAAAAGTGAGTAATCTTAAAAAAATTTGCTTTATTTTAAGCAATGCGTTTTTAGGAAGAAATTGATGAAGAAGATGAGATTGGGCCGCCTAAAAAAAGAACATCAACTCAAAACGTTAATTATAATGAGTTGGTAGACCACGATTTAGAGGAGTCTCAAATTCAAAGTTTTAAAGTCAAGGAAGAAAAAATAATTGGCAATAAAATCGACCCAGATGCTGTTCAATTTATTTATCATATTACAATGCAAAATCCTGTTATGATGTTTAAGAAAATTGTCAATCATCCATATTTGGTTCATTTTCCTTTAAATCCACACAGTGATAAAAAGGAACTTTTGATTGATGAAAAAATTGTGCAAGAAAGTGGCAAAATGTTGGTACTGGATGCCATGTTGGCCAAGCTAAAAGAACGTGGCCACAAAGTGTTGCTCTTTTGTACTTTAGTGGTGATGCTAGATTTAATAGAAGATTTTATTGTGATGCGAGGATACGATTATTGTCGATTAGATGGAAGTCACAATTTGGAGTCACGTGAACATAATATTAATCGATTTAACGAAGATCCTAATACTTTTCTGTTTCTTATATCTACTCGTGCTGGAGCTCTCGGTTTAAACCTTACATCTGCAGATACCGTTATACTTTACGATAGAGATTGGGTAAGCAAAAGGTTTAATAATAAAAACTTTTTTTAATTTACTTTTACCTTTAGAACCCTCAAGTAGATATTCAAGCTCAGGATCGTTGTCATCGCATTGGTCAAACAAAACCTGTCATGGTTTACACATTGCTTACTAAAAATACCATTGACGAACAAATAATTAAGCGTGGCATCATGAAGCGACGTTTAGAGAAGGTTGTAATTAAAGATGGTTAGCATAATATTCTATTTTAGTATTCTTGAAATTTAACACTTTATATTATATAGGTTTGTTTAAATCTATAAAAGATAATGAAACGTTCGAAAAAGGTATGGATTATGAAGAATTAAAAAGATTATTGGAATCAGACGATTGCAATAACAGAATTCATTCCAACGGTTTTGTATTCACCGATGAAGAGTTGAACAATATTTTAGATCGCACCGATTTATATAATCAAATGGCAGATCGTAAACTTTGAAATCTTAAAATTGTACCTGATTACATTTTGATTACCAGTATTTTGTTTAATAATAATCTGTGATTATTCCATTTACTTTATAGTTACAGGTATTATTAGTATTATATATTCTTTTTAAAGAGTTTAAGTTTTTTTTGTATTGTTTAATAGGTTACCTATGTTAGTATTTAAATGAATGTTTACTTGCAATATTGCAATATTATTATTCTACTGTTATTAGTTTTTTTATGAATTGTAGTAATAAAATAAACAACATCATATATTGTTGAGTGTAGTGTGGGATTCTTAAATTTGGTACCTACTGCTATTCAAGTTACTTTGAATTGTTGTTGACCCTTTTTGGATCTCTGCCTGAAAGGATCATCACGTTTAACAGTTCCCGCTTTCACTTTCGGCACCTTCTTGCATTTTTAGGAATGGAATTTATTTTGGATTCTCAGATCCATCTCTTAACACATTTGCTGCTGATGTCATGGGACTGTGACTCAAGAATTCTTTGGCCAGTGCTGCGGACCCGGATCTGTGACACTTATTTAAGCATAAATCTCTCAATATCGCGCCAAAGTGTCTGATGATATAAGATATAACTTAAAAATATGCGCCATTTACGCCAGCAGTTACTAACCTTACTGAAGTTGTATGTCTTATTGCCTTGTATATGTGCATATTCGTTTTCAGTGCATTTTTTCATTATTTATTGATGGTTGTAAATATAAGCAGTGTTCTTAGTTATAAAAATAATAAAATGTTGTATGCTGAAGCTGGAGCTTTAAGACAAAAACGAGCACGCTGGCAGTATAAAAATCAAAAGGAAATATAGCAGCTCTAAATGCATCTAGTGATGATGTATACGACTTCACAAAAGATTCCGACGACGACGTTCCTGCCAGCGCTTCAGAGGATGAGGAATCACTGGATAGTGATGAGGCGGATAGTAAGGAAACATATATATTTTTTATCATAATTATTTTACATCGCGTATTATTGAAGGTGGGCAACAAGCATCTGTACAAATGCCAATAGCACAAAATGTAAGAGATGGTGGTTCTATCAATCCTGATTAGAGCCATGTTCCCCAACCTATGAAAAATTTCCCATTTATGAAAAATAGTGTCTTCTTGGTGCCTCTTCCTGGCAAGAACAGGCCAATTGATTATTTTTGAATGATATTTGACGACGAAATGTTTGATCATATAGTCTATAGTGGAACAAACGAACATTTATGCCGAGGAAGTCTTTCTGACTGCAAGGGTTTCGGTGCACTCTAGGATCACTAGATGGAAACCACCTACTTGAGAAGAATTTCTAACATTCTTGGGGCTTTATTTCATACTGGTACTATATATTATATATAAGATTGAATCGTCTCCAGAACTATTGGAAAAACCAATGCTTTTGTTATAGCCTCCTCAGTTGAATAATAATTTAAACAATATTGTTTACTAACATTTATTTATTGAAAAATGTGTATGTCGAACTAAAAACAGGTAATAAATCTTCTCGTACACCTCCTTTTATTTGGTTTTTTGGAGTTGGAGGGGTTGTTTTTAGCATTTTACCTAAAAGCTTACACCGTTAGGTGACCCAGACACAATACTTTGTTCAATTTGCCAATTTTTGCGAAAAGATGAGTCGCGACAGATTTCTTGGAATATTGAAATGTTTGCATTTCGCTCCAAATCCCGCTGAAGGTGAAACTAACAATAATCGCCTATACAAAAATTCGTGGAATTTTGGAGCTTTTCAATAGGAAAATGAGGGAAATTTACTACCCAGACAGCACACAATATCCATTAGACATTCATAGGATATCCATATATCCACTGAATGTCCACTCCATGATAGATCTCCAAGGGATATCTTTTGTGAATATGCAAAGAAATTATATTACGTAAAATAAATTTAAAACATTTTTAAGAGCCATATTATACTGCACCATAGGCCACCTGCAAGTTATTCGTCAAAATAAATGAAAATATCTTGATTTTTAAATAGATTTGTATTGGATATCTGAAAACGTGTTATGTATATCCACTTTAATGATAGAACGTCCAAGCGTGGGTTTTAGCATGTAATTCGGTCCTGCTGGAAGGACGTTCCACGGTATGCTATCTGCCTAACAAACTTTAGTATCGTATTTTAGCGCCATCTATCCGTCAGGGTGCCCGTTTTTTAGAGGTGGGGGAGACAGCGGCAATTTTAAAATATTTATTATTTCATTTAGAATTTCTAACTTTATAATCATAAAATTTCATTAAATCTTCAAGTAATGTATTAAATACCACTAATAAAGTGTATACATATACATTACTATAAGAATTAATGAAATTTTATGATTATAAAGTTACATTGTAATTTTGATGTAATTTTAAAATAAGACATTCCGATTTATTATTAAATTGATTTTATTACTACCTAAATAAACCTAATATAACAATAAATAAGATATAGTCTAGTTATTTAACAGGTGAAATATTATAGTAAAAGTAAAATTATTACTTACATGTTAGAAAATTAAATTAAAAACTTATTTTTAAAAATTTAGATAAAACTTTGCAAATAGTTGAAATATACAAATTACATAATAAATAATTAAATCATAAATTACAAATTATAGCTTAAATAACCTATATGAGGAATAAACTTAAAAATCTAAAATTAAGTTAAATAAATCATTAAAAATAGTTTTAAATACAGAGCTTTCAGATAAGTGATCGTCCTTTTACAAAGTGTTTATTACAAAACAGTTTATTTAACCTGATTTTAGCTTTTTAAGTTTATTCTTCATATAATTTTCACAAGTTAATAATAATATTTATATTTAAATAATCTATAAGTCAATATTAATAACTTAGCATAAATAAAGAACCATAATGTTAAAAACTTCAACAAAGCAAGTTAATTAAACATCGCTGAAAGCTTAAAAATATAATTTCATTTCTATTAGTTTAATTAACTTGCTTTATTGAAGTTTTTAATATTATTTTTCACAAGTTAACAATTTATAATATATTTAAATAAGGAATGAGTGATAAACACCGTGTTTCTGGCTTATTAGCCTTCTCAAGTACCGCATACACATTTATTAACATAATAGTTCTCGATAAAGAAAAAGAAAGAAAAGAAAACATTCACATTTTCTTACTTTTGGTAAAACTGTTTTTGAAACAAATGCTCTAATGTCCGGTAATATATAGTTGCTTCAAAATCTTTTAGATTTTCTAAATTTTCAGTAATTTTGATGTCTTCATTACTGTGGAGTACTGGCTGAACTTCAACTAGATGCTAAAATAATAATTAGTAAATTAATATATGTAAGACATTTATATAATACATGTAAGTAATTACCTGCTGCACAAATTTCTTCAATGAAACCAAAATATCTCCTTCATCGTTTCAACAATTACTGCCTTCTAAACGACCCTTGCTTTAGTTATTTACCAACAAACTTTTGTAAAATGGAGTAAATGCAGCTACTGTTGGATTTGTAAATCTTACTTCCCTCTGTCTTACTTCTCCAGAAAAATTTTCCGAAACATCCTGGTTGAACGTCCTAGGAAACATGCTCTTAAAACCAAAAACTTTCATGTTTGAGTAATGTCAATAAAGCCCTGAAAATTGCAAGATATAAACATTAATTATTTATATTAGAATTATTTATAAATTACTTCTAGCGTAGTAATCCAATTTTTTATAGATGGTGGCGTGTGCTTCCTTATGAGCCCCTCATTCTTGTTTGTATCATCTGTATCGCTTTAGTACTGCCATTGTAATCTTTATCGATAAATAATACTATCGTCTTAAAAATCTAAATATGATCAGATTTGTAGGTGACGCAGGTTCGTAACTTCTTGCCTGGAACTTCGACTTCGACATAACCAATAATGCTGTCCAACAATTTGTCAAAGAAGTCGATCACTTTTGCAGTTTGTTTTGCTCTTGGTTTCAACTTTAACATTTCACCATTAAACTTGTGTTTACCAATACGAATATACCAATGTAATATATCACACAATACCAATATAAAATATCACAAAATACACAATCTTACAATAATAACTGCAATTTATAGCTTAATGCTTTGGAAAACAAATTTTGAATCGTTTTAAATACACGTGGTAAGTTCGCAAAAACATGGACGGTTGCTTATTAAGTGGTTAATGGTTAGGCAATCATCATGCAATCATGAACAAAGAAAGAGACAAAAGCTACAAAAAAAGGACAAAAACTGGTAAGAACGCCATCTATCCGTCAGGGTGCCCATTTTTCAAGGACATCGATGATGTATCAGGAAGCTCCATAACAGTTAAACATGGTTAAACTACCGTGGGACGTTCTACCATTAACAGACACAGTGCGACAGGGTCTGGTGGGTCTCGTGTGTTACTGCGTCTGCGTGCTACTAAACTAAAACCATATTGTTTTACGAATATCAACTGTAACCGCTACCATTTGTTATATTTTCATCAATTTTTGTGTTTTTAACGTGTTCTAGTGGGTGTTTTTTTTATTAGTGCTGCTGAAGTTCATAATTAGTTAGTGATTATAATTAGTTAGTGACTACCCAGTCAGCACACAATATCTATTAGCTATCCAATGGATATCCACTGTGGATATTCAATATAAGCACTGGATATCCGCTGGATATCCTATGTATATCTACAATGTCCTGGATATAGAGCGGACATTTGGATATCGATAGGATATCCAGTGGTTATATTGAATATCCACAGTGGATATCCATTGGATAGCTAATAGATATTGTGTGCTGACTGGGTACCCTGGCTGACTGGGTCCTTAGATGAAGCGATGGTTTTGTGGCGTGTGGTCGTCTTGTATTTCGCCAATACATAAAAAATAAGCTGCATAAATATGGAATAAAACTATAGTTACTACTCGCAAAAGTTCTCGGACACTCCTACGCAGCCCCCTACAACTTCAATGGGCGAAAATAAAAAAGCATTGAGTATGTGACTCGTTTTAGTTCCTTATCCGAGCCAGCTACGTACCTTTTTTGGGGCGTCTACTTTGACCAGTAATAATAATAATAATACAGGAAGTCATTATCATTACCTTTTTGCAAACATTTTAGCGCTCCATATTTAAAAAATATAAATTTGAATTGTGAACAAAAAAGTGATTTGGATATAAATAGGAAAAATAAGGTGCTTCATGACAATGCAATCCGACAATTTTAGATTCCAATGGAATTGATAGGAGATGTCAATAGAATGACTTCGGAGAGGATTGGTACATTTAGAAACCGAAGGATTCATGTGTGCTATTCAGGACGGAGTTACCTACTGCGACAAATAACTACAAGAAATGAATCTGGAGGTTATAGATCACTGCCAAAAATGTAACATCCTCGACGAAACGATAGAACACCATGTAATAGCTGGTTGCTCGTACCTGGCTCCTATTGACTATCTCTGAAGACATAACCAAATTTGCAAGATATTACACCAGCAAATTGCAAAGAAAGTTGGCTTGTTAGACAATTTTAGACCATACTATGACTAGGTACATATATTTCTGAACCTGTTCTTGAAAACAAATCTGCTCTTCTATACTAGGACAGGTATATTGACAGACAGGGAATTAGTCATAATAGGCGAACGAAGGCGAAATTCAAAGAAAACGTTTTTACTGTGTACCTATATCCTACTTTCTTTATTTTTGTACCAAAATTAATTTATCATAAATATTGTTATAGTCAAGAAGCATAAATTCGATTAATTTTTAGGTATTCATCAAGATCAAATGAACTCCTAATACCCATGTGAGAGGAAAACTCTACGATAGTCAGTGAAACTGGACTTTTATTTTATGCAACTGATGCTGCTCAATGCTTTCAATTTATCCAATAAGTTTTCTGGAAATCGAATGAATCTGTATGATTTCAGGCTCTCAGTAAGTAGGTACTGGAGAATCTGTTGCAGATCGATTCTGGCCGAACACCAAGAGGCTCATTATAATAGGCCTATCCAAATTTTTAGAGAAGAATCATGGGCGTCATGCGAGGGGGCACCTGGACTATGCTCTGGAGAATGTTTTACACAATTTCATGCGTAAGACAAACAACTATTTTGCTATTTTCAATGATTTATTTTGTGTTGCGGGGAAGTTGCGCATTTTTATACTGAACAATTATCTGAAAGAAAATTTAATGAGTCAATTGTAGTTTTTTAATTATTGGAACAAACAGAAATTTGTAATTTTTGTTTTCGTATTTTCGTAAGGTAAGTGAAGGTAATTCCGACACCTTAAGCTTTGTCAATTTTTTAAAATTTTTCTGAGAATAGGGAGAATAAATAAAAATATGTACCACCAAGAGGAACTATTGGTACATGAAAAAAAAATTGAAAGCTTTTGCAACTCCAAAAAATGTTTTTTTCAAAAAGTTGAGAAACTGGCGTATTTACCAACCTATGCAGGCAATTGCGACATACGAATAAATTGTTTAAATAAATTAATTTTACAGCAAGTTTACTATAATAAATGCTTAAATAAAATATGTTACGAGTTTTTTTTGGAATATATAACATTGGCTAACGACATGATTCGCACCCTCCTATATTAACAATGTAAATTCCATATTTTGAAACTGTTTTTCGACATAAAAATCGCTTTTAAAGAAAAACTTTTTAGACATATTTTGTTAAAAATTTTATTGTCTTCAATTTTATATCTATACATTTTTTTATTTTGTCGCGCCGTTTTTGACTTACAGCGACTTAAGTGAGACTCTGTAAAACACAAAAAATTTCGTCATCTATATCTCGGAAACGGTGCGACAAAATGGAAAAACGGTTATGAACATAAATGTAGAGAATCACGTTTTCAAGAAAAAAGTTTTATTCATTTTTTCATTTCGTTGCACTGTTTCCGAGATATAGATGACGATATTTTTTGTATATTACAGAGTCTCGTTTAAGTCGCCGTAAGTTAAAAATTGACGCGACAAAATAGAAAAATGTATAGGTACAAAATTAAATAGAATGAAATTTTTAACAAGAAATGTCTAAAAAATTTTTCTGCAAAAGCGATTTTTATATGTCAAAAAACGGTTTCAAAATGTGGAATTTATATTGTTAATATAGAAGGGTGCAAATCATTTCGTTTGTTGTGTTGTTAGTCAAATAAAACTAAACATATTTATTATGTATTTATTTGTACTAATAACTAGAGTACTACCCATGCAGCACAAATGTTGGCGCAATATTGGGCCAACATTGAAAATCAATGTTGGGCCAATATACTGCTGTGTTTTGTAGAGCAACCTTTATTTTGATTTACTTATTTATAATATTTTTGAATGTTTTGGTTGCGCAGGCGGTTCCCCACCAGTTAAAATTTTGAGAGGGGTCCACCTCGGAATTTGTAAGAGGTTGGACGTGATTTTTCAAAGTCTTAAATATTTTTTTATTTGAATAAAATTGAATAAGTGATCGAATGGTAATTAATTGTTTTTTTATATTGGAATTGGAAAGAAAATATATAATTTAGTAATTAATTAAATTGGATGAAGATAACACAGCAATAAGAATGTGAACATTTTCCAATATTGGCGCAATATTGAAAACCAATATTGGTCCATTATTCAAAATTGTTCTAATGTTCTTTAAGTACTGACGATTATATGAGCTTGTTAGTAGTAGTGAAGTAATCTTGCGTTACTTCATAATTTTATAGCATTGTGACATATGCAACATCCCCCTTATTTACAAATTAAAAAATTTTTTTTTTTATTAGTAACTATATTAAACATTTAAATATTTATTATTATTTTTTAATTATATTAAACATATAAAATTTAACAAACATAATTCCTTAAATAACTAGGTTGTTGTCTTATCCTAGTAGATCTAGGCCTGACATTTAGAACTTCAGGTGGTTCTAAGTTTGGTACTGCAGTATGTGTAACATTGTTATTGTTTGTTACATCATCAAACAAAATGTCCTCATCAGCTTCCTGATGAACAAACGTTTTATTTTGAGTTGACCTTAAATGATGACTATTTCGTCTTAAAAATTTTCCATTATTATTTTTAACAATATAAGAACGTGGTGCATCATGCTTACTTAATACTAACCCTGGTGACCACGTCTTTTTCGGCAAATCTTGAATTAACACATTAGCCCCCTTTTCAAAACCTGATTTTACTTTTGCAGTTTTATTATAATGTTTTTCAAACTTAGTCCGCCCGTGATTGAACTGTTTTTTAGCAGCTCTTATTATTACCTTGGGTTCCAAACTTTCAGAGGTACAGAGCAAATTGGTTCTCAAATTTCTCTCCATTAGCAACTGAGCTGGACTGTAATCGGTACCGCATACCGGTGTACTCCTGTAAGTTAATAAACCCATGGCAATATCCGTGTTGTCACTTTTGCATTTTTTTATTGTATTTTTGGATATTCCAACAGCTTTTTCAGCTAAACCATTTGAATTCGGGTATCGCGGACTTGACGTCATAATTTCAATATCATAGCTTTTCGCGAATTCATGCATTTTATGGCTGTTAAATGGGACATTGTCCGACACAATTGTTTGTGGAATTCCATGAACACTAAATATGGCTTTTAATGCATAAATTACCTCATCGGAACCTTTAGCAGGCAGTTTTGTAAAATCGACCCACTTTGAAAAATAATCAACTACAACTAAATAATCTTTTCCATCGAAATGGAACAAATCTAAACCTATTTTGTTAAATGGTAAATCTGGAACTTGATGGGAAATTATTTCTTCTTTGTCATTACTTGGCCTGAATCTTTCACAAATTTTACATGATTTTATTAGATTCTCAATATAAGTTGTCATTCTATGCCAATACAAAAGTGAACGAGCTCTTTTTTTACATTTTGTTATGCCTAAATATGAACTATGTACAATTTTTAACATTTTGTTTCTTAATTTAATTAGCACTATAATCTTATCATTATAAAACAAAAGATCATCTTTTAATTCTATATTATCTTTTATTTTATAATAATTTGACAATTCTGCATTACACAGCATTTCAAAATTTCTTTGGTTCGGCCATCCTTTATACCATTTAACTACTTCTTGTAAATTTTTATCGTTCGCGGTAGCAACTTTGAGCTGATTAAGCCTATATTTTGAAACTGGTAATTCCTTTTTTAGGACATGTACCATTTCACTCGTTATGATTTCATCTTTGGCGTTATTTTTTATTACTTTTCGCGACAAGAAGTCGGCTAAAAACATTTTTGTTCCGGGCATATATTCAACAATTAAATCATACTTTAATTGTTTTAACACCATTCTTTGTAATTCGGCGAGATATATATTCACAAATTATAGTTGCATTAGAAGACATCAATATAACATCAATCCATAATCAGTCGTTGTCAACAGTGAAGTCAATATTCTTCAAGAATATTTAATGTCATATCGAGGAAACGAACCACATGTGTTTTAAAGGGAGCATTCCTCGAGTCAGGTCATCCAAGACGTTAAGTCACCCCCTTTTGAAGGGAACGATTGCCGAAGGTTTCATTATCGATACAGAATCGATTTAGGCGTTGTTGGGAGTAGTCATATATACATATTTAGTTGCATTATTATATTATAAATTATTTACTTGTGTTTGATTAAATATCTAAAAATTATAAATTGAGACTTTAAAATATTTACTACAAGTATTTTTTAAATAATGTATTGTTTTCATTATGATTATCTTATACTATTCATCTCTTGTCAAACTAGAGAATATAAAAACCGATAGAACTTTAAGGAAGTCAGTTGGTACCCATTGCTCACGCATGGAACATCTCACCTAGTCTTAAGTAACTTTTGATCCTACTATGTCCAGTTGTTGAAGTAAATAATCTTGTAGTGTTTCCTTTTTAAATAAAAGTTTTAAAAAATTTCAAACATCCGTTTGGCAACTTAATTGGCGCTTATTTTATTTATGTCTTTTTTAACTATTGAAACTAATGGTTTGTGGTCGGTTTTTTATTACCACTTTTCTTCCATAAATAATTCTACATCTTTTTTAGTTAGATCCCTTATTGGCGCAGTCAGTTCCGAATATTTTGGAATAAACTTACTTAAATAATTAGTCATTCCTAAAAACTTTTGTAACCCCTTTACATTTTTAGGCAGTTCAATCACTAATATTGCTTCAACGTGTTTAGGATCTGGTTTTATACCTTTTTTTTTGGTATTATTCGTCTCACGTACTTGACCTCTTTTACTTTGTACTGTACTTTTTGTTTATTAAACTTAACACCGTACTTTTTAGCCCTGTCTATGACTTTTTTGAGAATTTCATCATGATCGTTTTCATTTTTCCCTGCTATTATAACATCATCGAAATAGACTTTCACCCCAGGAATATCCCCAAATAACCTAGTATTTAATTCCTGCAAAACTTCGGCTGCGGAACTATTTAATTCCAAATGGCATACGTATAAATCTGTATCTACCAAACGGTGTTCCGAAAGTACACATAAAGTTACTTTCTTTATCTAATTCGACTTGGAAAAACCCATCTTTAAAATCTAACAAAGTGAAAATTGTTTTCCCCGCAAGATCAATACAAATTTCTTCCTGAGATGGTATTGGATACCTTTCTCGAATGATATACTCATTTAATCTTTTTGGATCAAGACATAGACGTAACGATTTATTCGCTTTTTCGACTATAAATAAATTTTGGCACCACTCTGTAGGTTCAGTTATACCCGAGTTATTATACCTTGTTTTTCTAACAATTCAAGCGCATTTTTTAATGGCTGTTTTAATTTTTCGGCAATTCTTAGTATAGGATTAACTATAGGAACTGCATTTTCCTTTAGCTTAATTTTATATTTCCCTATTTTTCCTAAGCCCGTAAAAATTTCATTATTTTGAATTATGAAGACTTCTTTTGATTCTCCCATAGATATTTTATCTACCCGTTTTATTAACCCAAACTTTATTCAATCTTGCAACCCTAACAACGGCGTCGCATTGGTAATTATTACCATGAATTTGCATAATAATTCTTTGTTTTGTATTTTACAAACACAACTTATTTCTCCCTCCGGTTTCATTTTATCACCACTGTATGACGTAAGTATTACGTTTTTTGGCTTCAACTCAAGATTGTTACCCCTATCTTTAAGAATTTTATAAACATTTATAGGTATTACATTAGTTTCGACCCCGGAGACTAATTTAAATTCTACTTGAGTATTACAAATTTCAACATTTTGTCATCATTTATTCTTATTTAGATTACTGAAGGAACTAACTTGGTGCACTTTTTTATTATTTCTACGAACAACTTCTTTTCGCTTAGATCTTTGCTCACACATTTTCGCGAAGTGATGTTTAGCGTTACAATGTAAATATGACTTATTAATTATTAATTATTGTAAATATGACTTACCGAATGCTGGGCAGTTTCCGTATCCATGTTTGTTACCACATTTTCGACACGTGTTCTTCTTTTCTTCTTGTGCTGAGCTTGATTGATATTTTGGTCTTCTTTTTTCAAAATTCGACTTTAGTCCATGCACACTTGTTTCAACTTTTGCTTGTAGGGTTTTCACCTGCTCTTTTCCAGCTTCTGCTGCACGACACTGATTTATTGCTGTATTTAGTGATAAGTCTGGCACCCGCAGTAGCCGTTCTTGTAAGCTTTCATTAATTCCTATCACAATTCTGTCTCGGACCATTCCTTCTTCTTGTTCACCGAATTCACACAATTTTGCTTGTACTCTTAACTCGGTGACTAAATGATCGAATTTTTCTCCATCTCTTTGTGATCTACCAAAAAATTTAAAACTCTCAAATATAACATTTTTTCGCGGAATGCAATAGGTTTCAAACGCTGCCAGCACTTCACTATAGTTTTTTGTTTGTGTTTCACTTAATTTTAGCGTTTGATAAACATCTAAAGCTTCTTCACCAGCTACATTGAGGAATATAGCAATTTTTACTTCGTCCTCTTTTTCAACGTAACCGCTCGCTTTCATGTAAATTTCAAACTGTTGCTTGAATTTGGTTCAGTTGGTGCCATTCTCCAAAACAAGCTTCTTGGGAGCTTTCAGATTGAAATCCATTTTGAGTTATTTTACAGACTTTGAAAATTATTTTCAAAACTGATTGTCAATTTGTAAATTTTTTTTAAATGTTTATCAACTTGGAAATTTTTTCACTTCTAGTTTTTTACATATTTTGTAATAGTTTCTCGATTTTTACACTTTTTGTAAAAATGTTTTAATCACTCGACATCAAATTTTAATTATTAATACTCGACACCAAGTAATATCTTTAAACACCAAGTGAAATTTTTTAACACTTAGCACCAGGTAAAATTTTTTAATACCTTCAAGAGTAATTTTTTAACACTAACTAGGAGATGATCCCTAAGCGGCATTTTTGTAAATTTTGCCACTTATGGTGCTGGAAGGTCAGCCTTCCAATAACAATTTCCCAAAGTTGTAGAGGGAGATGGTCAGAAGTTTTCGAGAAAATCGAGTTTTAAAATATTCTCATAGAGGTACGTATAAAGACTAGAAATCTAGGAGTTGGCAATAAGGAGCATGGTCTAAAGGTTAGAAGTGAGGAACGCTAACGGGTTAAGCAACAAAATCTTTGAACTCAAAAATTATTTATTTAAAAACAATATTGATATTATGTTAATTACAGAAACCAAATTTACCGAAAACAGATCCCTCAAGGTCTAGGGATACTCCGTCCACCGACAAGACAGAGGAGGCCACGGAGTGGGAGGCGTAGCAGCAATCATACGAAACAACATACCACACAGACGAATACACATAACACCAGGTAACAGTATGGAAGTCTTGGGGATAAAGCTCCAAGACGATATCACCCTAGTCACCGTTTATAATAAGCCATCGAACCTATTTTATTCCCATCACGACCTAGATACGCTGTTTGGATTGGACGGCAAAGTCCTATTGGCTGGCGACTTCAACGCCAAGCACCCAAACTGGAATTGCCACCAATCCAATCCAAACGGTAACTCTCTCCTAAACTTTTGCCTCTCCAAACATATCGAAATCCTATACACCTCTTCCCATACCTCCCATCCTATGAACAACATGACCGCGACCACGATCGACTTGCTCCTCAACAAAAATCTATCCAATATTACGACACCTACCGGTAAATCCAACCTCACCTCCGATCACAACATAGTCCAATTTTTCCTTAAATCCGCTCCTCTTAACCGCACATCCCTCAAAATCACCAGCTTCAAAGACACCGATTGGTCCAGATTCCGTCGAAGGCTTGACGAACTAATCACACTCAACATCAACATCACCGACACAGACACTTTAGACAACGAAATACACCTACTGATACAACACATCACACAAGCCAAAGTGGAAAATTTACGGACCTTTACTCTGAAGAATAACAGGGACGTCTTCCCTGAAGACATCCAGTTATTAATCGGGGAGAGGAACCGGAATCGGAAGCTTTGGCAACAAACCGCAGACACTAGATACAAAGACGTAATGATCGATTTGAATAGGCAAGTACAGTTTAAAATTACGCGACACAGAAACAAAACATGGGAAGACCTTCTGTCTTCCCTGCGTTCTTCAGACAACTCACTTTGGAAAGTAACTAAACTATTACGGAAACCTTACCAATCAATACCGACCCTTCAGGACAACACTGACACGACCATGACGGATGCCTAAAAGGCGGAACTCTTGGCCAACACTTTTCAAAAAATTCACACACTAGACGACACCGACACCCCGGAACAAAAGGAGATTAAACAAACTGTGCTTGACTTTTCAAATTGATCATACGAAATCCCTAAACAACAACGCAAAAACCCTACTAACCAATCCCAACGAAATCATCTAAATCCTAAAATCCCTACCCAACAAAAAAGCTCCCGGACCGGACAAAATTGAGAACAAGGTTCTCAAAAACCTGTCCGGGAAAGCTATACTCCAACTATCCAACATCATAAATGCTATCCAACCCTACAATCCTTCCCGTCGGCCTGGAAAAAAGGCCTCACCATCCCTATCCGTAAACCTAATAAAGACCCTACCCTTCCTCTCAGCTACCGACCAATTACACTCCACAACACTATGACAAAGCTGACAGAAAAAATAATTCTGCTCAGAGTGACAAATTGAAGCAATCGTTCTTGTTTTTAAACAGTCAATCTGATGTAAGAAACTTATCTCTATTAAACAACTTCAAAAAAGAATTAACTCCCCCCCCCCCTTAAATTCGACCTATAAGAACGCTTATTCTTTATACTCCTACTCTTATTTAATCACTTTCCTAAAAACTCCCTTATTTTTTCAAAAATACTTTTTTTTACCACTCCGAACAACAATTTAACGGATTCTATTTAATTTTCTTTCTAGTTCATCGCCTGATGATACCATAGTATAATGAAAACGTTTGCAATATTTTATACTTACAATGTATTTTATTTCTAAAACGTGTGTTTGTGTATTTTTTGGGTTTTCTAAAATATTGATATGGTTAATATGTATCGAGTTACACTACCTAAACCACGTATCAATAAATTATTATTTTATAGATAATTTAAAAAACTATGCAAAAGCAAACTGATTCTCATAAAAAAGAGAAAACATATTCAATTCTACAAAATAACGAGAAAGGTTTGGGGCCTCTATGGAGCTCTCCATGATCGGGAGTCTAATATTAAATGTACCAGTATTTTAAGCTTCTCTATAAAAATTTAATTAAATTAAACAAAATTTTATAATTTGCGTTTGCTTTTATGTTCTTTGAAAAAGATAGATAATAAACAAAACTGAATTCTATAAAATAATAAGTAAGGTCTTGGCTCTTGGGGCCCCCTCAATGATCGGGGGCCCGATGCTCCGGCATCGTAAGCATCCATATAAATCCACCACTGGTCACAATGCTATAAAATTATGAGGTAACGCAAGATTACTTCACTACTACTAACAAGCTCATATTATAATCGTCAATACTTAAAGAACATTAGAACAATGTAGTACTCTAGTTATTAGTACAAATAAATACATAATAAATATGTATATTTTTATTTGAGTAACAACACAACATGGTGTCAGGTGTTAAAAAGTTTCACTTACTAGGAGATGATCCCTAAGCGGCATTTTTGTAAATTTTGCCACTTATGGTGATGGAAGGTCAGCCTTCTAATAACAATTTCCCAAAGTTGTAGAGAGAGATGGCCAGAAATTTTTTCGAGAAAATCGAGTTTTAAAATATCCAAACGGGGGTATAAAGACTAGAAATATAAAAGTTGGCAATAATGAGCGTGGTCTAGAGGTTAGAGAGCGAGGTCTAGGAAACTGTAGGTCCCTAGTTCGATTACCGACGGGTCTAACTTTTTGTTTTCTTGAATTCATTTTAATTTCCTCCAATACGTAAAAGTTGATCGAATTTATGCTTCTTGACTAACAATATTAAGATAAATTAAATTTTGGTACAAAAATAATGAACGTCGGATATAGGGTATTAATGTGTTTTATTTTTGTGACAATTTATAAACAGCGCAAGAACTTTTACAACTACAAAAAAACTACAACTTTTTGGTAAACATCAAAAGATCCGCGACTATTTGATTAATTTTTATTTATTATTAAATAATCTCTACTTCGTAGAAAATAATACCTATTTTTTATATTTCAATAATAAAATAATAATAAAATAAAATAAACAAAGTGACAACAGAACAGAGTAACAAATAACAGCTAACAGATAACAGAGGATAGAATATGGAAAACTTAACAATACGCGTAGTAGATTAATAAACTTATTAATCAGTAGGTTGGCGTAGAAAAATTTATGGGAGGCTAACGGTTTGCATTTGCGTTCTTCCCAAGGTTCAGGGATATTCCTTCCTGAGGCGTAGCAGCTAGTGTTGTGTCAGGTGTTTTCTGGTGGGAGTTGGATTTGGGTTGGGAAGTTTGGTAGAGTTTGGAACGGGAACTTGTATTTGTGTATAGTGTGGTCGATGGTGATGTCTTGTCTTCGTCTTCGTCTTCGTGTATGTTTGTAAGTCTCGTATATCTGTCTGCCCCCATGACGAGGTCTGAAAGACCTGCAGGGGCCTCAGGCGTGTTTTGGAAACACCCACCCATGCAGGACTGGCGTACGTTAGGACCGGTCTTAGTACGGTTTGGTATAACGTACGTTTGTTTTCAGAACTCATCTGCCCACCTTTCACGAAGGCATAGATCTTGCGCTGAGCGCCGTAGGCCAATTGGCGTCTGAGTTTCAGATTTGCATCAAGTTTAGTCTGGAATCCATCCTGACTCCCAGATATTTGACGTTTGATTGGGGAATTATTGGCTGGCGGTCCAGTATCACATTTTGAAATACGCGATGGTTCGTACGTTTTCTAGCGAATACAATCGTCTCGGTCTTACCGGCGTTCAATTTTATTTTCCATTTACTAAAGTATCTCTTGATGATGTCAAGGTGGATTTGGGTTTGTTTGATGGCGACCTGTGCGCTGAACGAGTGTGCGTATATCGCAGTATCGTCAGCGTACAGGGCTATGTTTGTTTTATCAAACTTCGGGATGTCGTTTATATATAATATAAAGAGATTTGGCGCTAGGACGGAGCCTTGGGGAACTCCAACTTCAATATCTTTAGGATGGGAGATAGTAGCATGTAAAATTTTGTATCCCCCCTGTTTGTGATTAATGTCTAACTGCACCCAAAGAAAACGTTGGTAAAATCAACTAAAAACAGCATATGAAAATGAGTCATTAACTCTTTCTATTTAATTCAACGACGAAAAAATAATTAAATAGATATCAATTTCAACAATTATTAAAGTTTGATTTAACTTCAAAATAGTTAAATAGGGCACCTCGACGAGCAGTACTGCACATGAGAAGGCCAGGTTATCCAAGCGGCCTGCTCATGATGCAAGCAAGAATAAGCAGCTGCAAACTGTAGCTGCTAAGAAGCGAGTTCGATCGCAGGACTCTTTGCCTACACCATCGAGTAATCAGGGGAAGAGGGCAAAGTCGACTTATCCTGCACAAAAGAGCTCAAATTGAGTGGGTAGTATCACCTAAAAAAAGGCTGCTGAAAGGCACCTCCGAGTAGCGGTGATAGACCGAGCAAATCCACTGGGCAAACTCGATGAGTCCCAAGTGATTACAATTGAAAGTAGTCTCACCACTGCACTAGATGCTTTTATAGCAGCAGGGCAAAGAGAAAACAAAGCTAGCACCCACCTTTAGCGGGTTCTACCACTCTGGGCAGATCCTTCGGATCACCTGCAGTGACCAGAGCTCGCTGGAATGGCTGCAAACAACAATAGCTAACCTGCCACCACCATGGCAGGGAGCTAAATTAGATGTGGTCCAGGTGGACGGCCTACCAAGGCTGACCAAGGTCACTCTATGGATTCCGGGAGAACCGGAACCCACTGAGGTGGTCATACGCATCTTTGCTGCTCAGAACCCTTGGGCTAAACAGGAAGAGCAGTGCGTCTTTCACGATGCGGACAGGGATGAACCGTCGGCCAGGAGGACAGTGCCGCCCTGAAAACAAGAGGAGAGAAGCTGAACTACAAGTTCAACACCCTCAAAGTCAAGATGCAGAAGTTTGAAGAAAACTCTGCGTCTGTAAAGACCGTAACAGCCACCCAAACTCCTATGGAGACGGACGCAAGTCTGGCGGCGGCGGCTAAAATTGTAGAGAAGCACTAAGCTCTCCAAGGTAGGCCAAATGGCTCCCTTGATAGGGTGGAGTCTCCTGCAAGCAAACCTGCAGCATTGTCGGGAGGCAGTGGCAGTACTATGCCGCCACCTTGACAACTGCAAGGATACTATCGCTCTAATACAAGAGCCCTGGTTAGTAAAATCTTCTATACGAGGTTTTACAAAACTAAATGGAACTATGTTTACAGGTAGTTCCACAAATTAAAGCAGGACATGTATCTACATACCTAGCAATATTCTGGCCAACCTTCTGCCGCAGTACAGCGACTGCAACCTAACAGCAGTCCGGACGAGCTGCGACTTAGGAGATGGCCCAAAGGACGTCGTTTTAGCGTCCATCTACCTCCCAATCGATTCGCCGGAACTACCTCCTTCTCGAGGGATGGTGGATCTGGTGAACTATTGCGAGCAAGAAAAGAAACACCTCATCATTGGGTGCGTCTCCAACTCCCATCATCAGGCATGGGGCAGTAGAGATTGCAACAATCGAGGTAAGTCTCTATTAGACTATCTTATTGATACAAATTTAGTAATACTTAATCGTGGGGATGTCCCTACTTTTTACGTGTCACCCCACCGTAACTCGGTAATTGATATTACCGTGGCGTGATTAAGCATTTCTAATCACTTATATGACTGGCAAGTGTCCGACCAACTGACAATGTCAGATCACAGATGGATCACCTATAAACTAAAGGCTAAAACAATGGAACCCCGAACAAAAGTCCGAGCTACGGCCCTGGTCTTGGATGAAACATTTTTTAAAAGAAGCATATCCTGAAAAATGGATCGGTAAAAGAGCTATGAACTATTAATTTATTGGTCAGCAAGATTCCCAGATTTACTCTTATTCTTTTTATATCTGTACTATATTCAGTTCACACGCAGGGTTAATTAAAATATATTTTATTAATATTAGTAACTCTGGCATTATTCATTTTCTATATATTAAAATAATATTTCTCTCCGTGCAATAAAATTAAAAGCGTATTTTATTCCGTAAATTGAAACGGAAAAATTGTTATTATTTTTCAAATGAATTTATTATGAATTTTACTGTATTGATCGTAGCTAGATAACTTGAAAAATATTTATTTATACTTGTTAATAATTCCCAATTTATTATAATTGATAAATTAGTATAATTTAATAACAAGTTCTTGGAAAGATATAGGTTATATTATATTTTGTAATAAATAACAAACTTAGTATTTTTTAGTATATTAATTCCTATAATTTTCAAACTTGATTAAAATTTTCATTTAAAATTTGTATCAATCTGATAATTTTCTTGGTAATCAAAAGTATATAAACATAACCTTGTGTAGTTATGGGTCAATAGCAAAACAATAAGATCGAGTATATTAAGCAGAATCACTTGAATATTTAATTTATATCAAATTTCCTTCGTTCATGTTAAACCGATATTTTTAGTGTTAAATCAAGTTTAATTATTGTAAAATTTTTAAGGTAAGTTTGAATTTTATCGAATTAGCACATATTTATTGCATTCTTTAATTAACCAATAAGTAGAATCACTGAAGTTAAAAGTAAAAATCATGTTTTTGTTGAAAGAATACAGTATAAATTAGTTTACTTTCACAGATAATTTAAATAATTTATTGATGCTAAGGTATACTTGTATTTCTAATTTTAACATTTAATGTCAGGCTAACGAACTACAACTTAAAGTGTATTTTTAGTGCAATAATAGAAAAGTTCAAATATAGGCAAATAATCAATACTAGTACCTACTAATACAAAATAAATCAATTAAATTATTGCAAAATATTTGTAAAAAATGCTCATTACCTACTTGAGATAATGTCTGTACTTTTTATAATTAACTTGAAAAATAGAATAAGTAGATTTAATTTAATTAAAAATTTGGTTGTTCTTATTCAATTTAGAAGTTAATTTAATTATTATATTATGTAGGTAGTTCTCCTTGAAAAGGCTTTTAAATTTTAAAGTGCTTTACTTCTGTGTGTGAACTGCTACGAATAGTTTGACTAGTAAGTTAAATATTTACTTTTCAAATTTTTTATAAAAATAATTACCGCAATTAAGAAAGTTAAAAATACGTAAAATATTCAGTTCAAAAATATAATTTCTTAGATATTAGATAACTTGGTATACATCTATGCATACTTTTATCGTTCCCGATAGAACTTCGAGAAGATCGGCCAAGTTTGATATATTTTATGTTTTGTTTGGAGTTGTGTAGCTTGAGTAAAAAAAGTTATTATTATTTTATAAATTTGGAAACCAAATTGATTAATTTTACATTTAATTAATTAAATAAATATACTAATCTTGCACTAGTCACTAGTGTTAAAATTAACTGGAATTTTGTATAGTATAGGATAGGTATTGTCAAAATAGATTGGAACAGTATTAATTTTAGAAGCTTTTTTAGATCAAAGTTTAAACAAAAAATTATCTGTTCTACTAAGCTTTTAGATGCATTTTGAAATATTTTTAATATTATAAAAGTAACGGTCAGTGGCGGATTTATATGGATGCTTACGATGCTGGAGCATCGGGCCCCCGATCATTGAGGGGCCCCCAAGACCTTGTTTTTTTATAAAATTTAATTTTGTTTATTTTCTACACTTTTCAAAGAACATAAAAGCAGATGCAAATTATAAATTTTTGCTTATTTAATTAAATACAATGCAAAAACAACTATAACTTTCAGGGGTGAATTTATAGGAATGCTTAAGATGCTGGAACATTAGCCCCCTGATCATTGAGAGCTCCAAAGAAACCTCCAAGACCTCACTCATTATTTTATAGAATTTAGTTTGTTTTCTCTTTTTATGAGCTTCAGTTACCTTTGTTTTGTTTTTTAGATAATCTATAAAATAACCGATTGATATGTAGTTTAGGTGGTGTAACTCTATATTACCAATAATAGTTATATATTTTAGAAAACCAAAAAAATGCACACACTTTTAGAACTGAAATGTTTTAAAGTTATCACAAATAAAATACACTGTAAATATAAAATATCGCAAACGTTTTCATTATATTAGGGCATCATCAGGCGATGAACTAGAAAAAAATTAAAGAGAATCCGTTTAAATGCTGTTCGGGGTGGTGTCAGCAGGTATTTTTGAAAAAAGAAGGGAGTTTTTCGGAAAGTGATTTATTAAGGGTAGGGAGTTAATTATTTTTCGAAAATTCTACATTTCTACTTTTTGTCTCTACATGTAAAATTTCGTATCCCCTTTGGTTGTAATTAATTACAATTGTAATTAATTTCTAAATAGAACTAATTGATTTTCCGTCTGAAATTTTTCGTAGCAATATATTTTTTATACTTTTAAAATGATATTAAATTTCTTTCTTTGATATGTCAGAATATTTTTTTATCTATTACATACTATTATTTTGATATTAGACAAAAATCCCCATAATATTCCTACCAGGGGCCTCTAAAATCTAATTAGCATCGGGCCCCAAAAATTCACCATCCGCCACTGGTAACGGTTAATAATTGTTGTAGTATGTAGTATCTATGGTAGCCTCAAGAAAGAAAATTCTAAATAACGATGAAACGGCATTTTCAAATTTTTAATTTGACATTGTATTGTTCTATGATCATTATATTTTTAATTCAAAGTTAAATCAATATAATCAAGAACCCAACAATGACAGACATGTTTCGACCTTATTAGGTCTCATCAGTATCATATAGTTGAATTCTTGAAAATATTGATTTGATTTGAAAAAAAAATCAAACCAATATTTTCAAGAATTATATATCAGTATATGATACTGATGAGACCTTATAAGGTCGAAACATGTCTATCATTGTTGGGTCCTTAACTATATTGATTTCACTTTGAATTATTACAATTCTCAGTAGCTAGAATAAGCTATGGCCATAATAACCTTAAGGTTATAAGTGAGGTTTAAACCTCAACACCCCCTGTACTGTCCTTATGACATATGTCATTTTGACCCCTTTGGAAAGTGTTGCTGGAAAATGCAAAAACAGGTAAATTTTATCGTCGAGGGGGACAATTTTGATTATCTTTTATTTTAATAAATAATGTTTTGGTTAAATAAAAACTAGCAATATTACAAACAAATGTCAATAAAAGATAATAATTAAGCGATTATATATTTAGTAAAAATTTGGACTACATCTAGTTTATTTATTTATCAAAATCAGTATTACTATAATAGTTTGTTATTTTAATAGTTTATTATTCAACGAAACTTCACTAAATTAATTTTTGCAGCATAAAATTACTATTAAATTTTGATAATTTTATTAATTTATTTTTTTATTTTGTATCATTCTGTATCGGTTTGTTTATTATTTTCAGTTTTTCTATAAAATAGGTTGTTTTTTTAAATATGTTTACGAAAGTATATGATAGCCGATTAAAATAGGGGAGAGGCTTATATAAGTTGACTATGCATGTAATATGACCACCCGGTACTTTAGATGGTAATACCGCCATTTCAACTGTTTCGTGCTCTTTGACATTTCCTTCAATTTTTATGTGGTTTAACCGAATAGACGCGTCGCACTATAGCACCGACAAACATTGTGTGAAAAAGAAATAATTTTTTTAAAATATTGATTTTTCCGTTTGCTCATAAACAATTTTTGTTGATATCCCATGGTAAATATGTAGGTATGTTTAGTATGTGCTAAACTCGTATTTCATTGAATTTTAATAATCCAAAGTGAATTCCAAATACATATATCATGTTTTGCGTGTTTGTTGTGTGTTTTTTGTGTTTTGTTTCAAAATCGTCGAGAATGTAAGATGACCACAAGGCAAAAAGTTGCAAAAGCGAAGAAGGAATTAGATGAATTAGGAGCTCGTTGATAAGGAAAAGGAAGCCATTGCTAGGCCAAACCAGGCTGAGAAGCGCGAAAAAGCATCAATTGTGATCATCACAATTAATTCATTTTTGATGTTTTTTATTCTCTTTTTTTTCACTTTTTTACTTAAAATTCAATAAAAGATCATTAATTTTGCACATCAGTCGATTTCAGTAAAGTATTTTAAACTTTTTTCGGCAACTTTCTAAGGGGTGGTCAACTTACATGCCAAAAATAAAATGAGCCAATTTTAGCCTCTCCGGGAGAATGGTCATAACTTTTTTGTTTTTGGAGTAATCTAATAATTATCTTCAGCAAAATTTTAGATAATGACGTCCTCTTTCCAATGGTATTATTATATATCCAAAAATATTAATTTGAAGATAAGTTATGACTATGAGTAAATATGCTAAGGGTGGTCAAATTACAAGCCTCTCCCCTATTTATATAAATTTTCTTTTAAATTATGTTTAAAAACAGAACGTTAGATCTTGTAAACGACCTGTAATTGCACTAAAAAAAATCAACAGTTTCAGTCAGGGAGCTACCTCCAAAAGGTTTGAATTCAAACAAAAATTACATTTTCTATTAGAAAAGTCACGGTCACGAAATCGTATTGAAAATAATGATCTTTTGATGACTAAAAATGATGCAAATAAAATATTTTACTAAGTATACTAAATATCATTGTACAATTTTTAAGCAAGAAAATTCTATTTAAATCCTCTCGAACGGAAATGTAACTCACATTTTTTAGAAAGCAATGAAATGCTTTAAGTCTTCTATGAATAGTTAGTTGACTTATCTTGAGTACAGATATTAAAATATGCATTAAAACAAAGAAACTATTCTTTATCTCTCGTAGTATACTTTCCAGAAATAAAAATATTATGTTGGAGCCCATTATATTAATCTTTTCAAATCATTTTCAGAAGTGAACAATGAAATATTTAGTTAATTAATTTAAAAATTTAATAAGCATTTGCCGGAAAAAATAAACACCAATAAAAATTTTCTTTCGTAAAAAACTACTAACTATGTAGCTTTCCACATTCCTAACCTCAATTCTGTTTTTACTTAATTTTACTTAACCTATTGCCTACTTAATATAATATTGGCATTAAATTGGCGCAAATGTTTTTCTTTACTATTTTTACCTACTTACGTGCAGTGCCGTGCCGAGCTTTACGGGACGGAAAATATTTTGGATATTTTGGAAAATAAACTGGATAGCAAAGCGAAAGTGTATTAAAAACATTTTTTACAATTTGATATGATAAGATTTAAATATTAATATAAATTACTAGCAAAAATGTCATCCAATTCTATGATTGAAGGGTATAGTGCAAAAAATAGGTTAGTTCTTTTGTTTTTAATTTTCTGTTAAGTACATAGTAAAATTATTTTCCGCTTTCCGACAATATTTTTTATAATGAAGCTTTTTGTAAGAAGCTACCACACTACAACTCTGAAGAATTTCAAAAATATAAAGTTATTTTTATGAATTTCTTTGCTTGGGGCGCCAAAGTAGTAATAATGCTTTTGGAGGCAGAGCGAACCTGAGCTCCTCCTGAGTACTGCCACTGCTTAGTGGTCTTAATTATTTGGTGGAAACCTCATCAAAATTGATACCTTTGTTCTGAAGTTTTAAGGGAAAAGAAAGGAAGAGAACATACAAACAACATAATTTATATTCATACATACAACACTGAAAAAAGTAATCGATAAAAAAGTCATCATTTTTGCGCCGATGAACAGATTTCATCATATTGACGAAATATTCGTGGTATTTGTGAAAAAATGCATTGAATTTATAAATTTGTTCATCAATATGATAAACTTTTTCCATCAGCTCAAAATTGATGATTTTTTCATTAATATGATGAACCACATTTTTCAGTGTATATGTATCACACCCAGGGCCGGATTATTAATGTATGCGCCCCTAGGCAAAAGTTTTTAAGCGCCCTCCCCCAAATAAATGTTTCTAGAAAATTTCGAGCTTAGACTCGATATTCCTAAATTTTTGAAATTTAACTTGAAATTCTTGTCTTACAAATACATATTCATTTATCTCAAAATCAGATTTCGCGGAGGCACCAATTTTTTCTAAAATTGTTTTCTTATTTTGTGATAGTTTTATACTCCTGAGTCGATTTTACTTTAGTTAGATTTTTGGGATATCTGATATTCATAATCATAACTAATGAAAACTATAAGAAGAACATTGTATTATGACAAAAGACATAATATTGCAAAAATTTAATTTTTTTTCGGGATTGCGTGTTTCCAAATACTCTGTGATAACATTATTTTCAAAATTAGCAGTGTTGGACTCACTATTTATAGACAAAACAGGTAAATTTGTTAAGTCTTTTTTTAACAATTGAATTTCTTAAGTATGTTTTGGTTCTCTTTAAAGTAGAAAATGATCTTTATTACAATTTCTAAATTGGGAAACATTAAAATCAATTTTTTCTCTTTAATAAAATTTAAAATTTCCTTCTAATTCTTCAATATTTTAAATAAAATATTTGAATTGAATTTACTGTTTAGAAAATTCCAAGTTCAACTCTTCACATGTTTGGAGATGCGTTATTCGCCATCATCAAGGTTTTTCAAATTATTTTCAATTTTGCTATAGTCTGTTACCCTACTTTTTTTTAATTCTTCTTCTAATCTGTCTATAATTGCAAATAAGTGTTAATTCTCATTTCAGTTTTCCCAGAAAACCCGACTTCACCATGCTTACTTTTGCCAAACTGTCTTCGTCTTTTATTGTTTGTTTTACCTTTTTAATTTAACCCAATTCTCTCGCAATTTTACAGTTTTTGGGGGAAAAAAATTACGTGATATTTGCTGAGACCCCTCCTCTCCCCCACGTGAGATTCGGTGAGATTCTTCTCGACTCCCTCCCCCCTCTAAACGTCTCACGTAATTAATGGACGTCCCCAAAGCATCCTAATACTGAATTGTAGAATTTGGTTGAAACAGCAATAATTAATTGATAAATCTGTTTCTATTTTTGAAGAGATTTGCTGACTGTCACATTTATTCAAAATGACGGACCAAAATTCAATTAAAATTCAATAATCAATGGATTTCAATAATCCACAATTTTTTAGTAACCTATTTGCTTAAGCCTTTAAGTGGTATTTCAGTTTTATTATAAGGTCAAATAATTTGAGCGCCCCTTTCCTACTCGGAGTCCCTAGGCAGTTGCCTAGTTTGCCTATTGGTTAATCCGGCCCTGATCACACCCTGAACGCATATATCTACTCTGTTACATAGAGGGTAAATAATATTTAAAAAACATTGTCTTCTTGAAATGAGCTTGATTTTTTGGGATAAAATTTAATGTTGACTGTAAACAAATAAGTTGAACAAATAAACTAAAATACAAACAACGCTGTATGATCTAAAATTTTAATGCTATATACACAGAGAGATCCTCTGATTAGTACTTATTTTTAATAAAGATTACTTAATAATAACGACAGGATTAGCCAGCTCGGCCATTCCCTGCCTCCCCTCCACAGAAGTGCCGCCCGGGGCATTTGCCACTCCCTGCCCTTAATTATTAAATAATTAATAATAATAATTTCCACTTAATTGTTTTAATAGCATTTTTATTTTGAAGCATTTCTCTTTTTTATTTAATTTGTCTACTATATATTTCATTTTTCCTGTGAGTATTCTGTTAGTAAGCTTGAATAGTATTTCTGCCACCTTGGACTATTACACTTATCAGTTCTAATCAATAATGATTATGTTTCTTTAAAATTTTTTTATTCATCTCCACAAGTTGTTTAAGGGGTTAGGCCACTCTTGAGGTCGAAAAAAATAGGCTTCTTGGGGATTTTTTTTCCAGAAAAATTACAAAATAAATCGAGATTATAAAACAGGGTGTTATCGTACATCATCAGTGATTGCATGCGATAATTATTTTCAAGCGATTAATTTCAAAATGTACGTAGGATTCTTTTTATAATATTGCATAGTTCATTTGCTATTATTTACTAACAATTTTCTGACGATTTTTTAGGCAAATTTTTCACTTTTCACTTTTCACTTTAGCAGTACGCCATTTGGCCAAAAATCAATATATCGCAAAAATCCTACGTTCTTCTATTATAGCTGTTGTTATACATAATCGAAAAAAATTCCTGAGCTCATCATAATTCAAAAATTACAGAAGCTGTTTGTCCGGCCGTGGAAAAGAAGACGTCATCGCAAAAACGCTGCACAGCCGCCATTTTAAAATTAATCGCTTTGAAAATAATTATTGTATTATAGTCACTGATATATGCATGATATAAACACCCTTCTTTGTAATCTCGATTTATTTTGTAGGTTTTTTGAAAAAAAATCTCTCAAATAGGATAGTTTTTTGGTCTCTAGAGTGGCCTAATCCCTTAAACTAGTTCCATATAACAGTTGCTTAAATGCAAAACCCAACAAGTCCAGTAAAATATAAAACTAGATAATGCAGAAAAACTCATAAAATCTTTATCTAACCGAATTAAGCTACGATTTTTTTAGCATAGTTTTCCTACCCATAGATCAAACTATAAAAATCAATTGATAAAATCTGGGTTAGTCAGAAGACTTTAAGAATTAATTATTAGAATAGAATTAATCTCCTTTTTAAAAAAGTTGTGATATTGTCGGCTCTAGCATCTGAGCGACTTTTTCTGGTTTTCTTCAGTATTTAATATTTTAATTTATTACAAATTATAAGATATTTATTGATTTATTTTGCTTATATTTTACTGCTCTATACAAATTTATAGTCGGAGAGTCCAAGTGTAAATTGCACACTTGGATTCTTTTCGGTTATGGATATATCCGCAATTAATTGAAGTTTTAAATTCCAAATGCCGTCGTCAATAAAGTTGTGGCCTTGCAAACTTTGGTATTTCCAAGTCAGTCAATTAAACTTTTTTAAATTCTTGTTCAAAACTTTCAATTAAGCACACGCCATTTACGAGTTGTCCAAGACTTATAAAATCAAGTGTGAAATTTACCCTAAACTCCCCGAGAATAACGTTAATTCTCAGATTTACTCTACTTTTTCTTTTATTAATTTTTCATTGTTGTTTTAGTCAATTATTACTATAATAATAGGTGGTTACTCTTAAGGGTGCGATTTTTAGAACTGTTTCAAAACTTCAGTTACAGCTCAAAATTGGTTATAGATACAACTATGATTTTTTTTTAACGGAAAGAGGAGAATTTTCCGAACACTATGATATATTTTTTAATCTGTTTTGATAAGGATTAAAATTTTGATTAATTTAATTTGCGATTTTATATAAAAAAAAATACATTAATTACAATTTAAAATATATCATAGTGTAGTTAACATAGTAACCTTTAATATTCTGCATTGAAATCGTTTTAATATCAAGTATTATAAGTGCTGTAACTGAAGTTTTGTTTCGACTATAATTTGAATGATTTAAAAAAAACCGCCTTTTAAAACCAATCAAATTTTTATTTCATTTTTTCCAACCAATGAAAGGCATCCATTTTTAAATCTAGATAATTGCGCCACCTGTTGAAAATTTTTTCGTCCAAATGAAAAATCGCAGCCTTAACTATATTACACTGTAAATTAAATACCAACCAAAGTTCATTTCGGCCAAACATACTGGTTTCGGCCAAAAATTGGCCAAAACTAACGTTCGTGTCGGGTATGTTCGAAACGGATTCACTGAGTTCTTATTCCGCTGAGTTCAACCATGGTACTAGTATTATACAAGGTAGCATGGTACTATAATAGTACCTCAGTTCGCCGGCAGGTCATTGTTTAATCGTTAGGTTGTCTGAACTCGCGCGTAAACAATGGTCAGTATTTTCAAGTGTTTTCCTAGAATAAAGTGGTTTCTGAACAAATTAAAGTATATTTTATTTAATCTAATCGAATAATCTGCTAAAAAGTAGTTGTAGTTTATATAAGCTGTTTTAAATTTTCGAATAACTTTAAAGTACCATATATATACTTCTTTGAAATTGGATTAACTATATTTTTAGATGAAAGTTCATTACTATTTTGTTTGTCACTCCCTTTAAAAAATACTTCTTCATACATAACCAAGTCTGGTCCTGGCGGAGCACAAACGCGGGCCTGGCCCGCGGAATTTATTGTTATCTCAATTATTTTCTATAAATATAATACATTAATTATTAAATTAAAATACAACATATACTTCAAGTAAAATTATTTGGTTATCCTACCTTATAAGAAGTACTTATAGTTATACAAGTCTTTTTGTTTATTCACAAAATTAAATTTAAACAGAATAAGAGAGCAACAAAATTTGGGTGGGCGGCCAAGACCCAGGATATGCACTGATACTAACTTCATTTAATTGTTATTGATAATAATTATTATATTATAATATGCTATAATTGTATTTATCAATCACAAAATGAAAATATACATTTAAATTTGCAAACATGCATCGGTGGCCAATTAAACTCAAATAAATTGGTTAAAAATATTTTTATTGCTGTAGATAAATATAGAAATAAAGTTTTGAATATAGGACAATTCAAGATCAGGGCTATACGTAGCTATTATAATTATAAAATAAAATATATATTTATGTATTATATTATACTATGTATTATATTATACTATATTATACTAGGAGGGCTTCGCCTTTCTGGCAGACTTTGGCGATCTAACCCCCCGACAGCCTTCGGCGACCAAATCCCCCCGGCCGCCTCCGGTGACTAAATCTCTTTTTCGCGTCGATTCGAACTAAAGAAAATTACACATCTTTTTTCGAAACTTGGAATTTTTATGCCGGCGGTTGCAATGTCAAGAGACCCTGCTGTTCTTGATAGAGATGTTTTTCCCTGTATTTCCTTAAACGCTCTGTTTGTGTCTTTGCTGGCGGTTTCGATGTCAAGGGTTCCTCTTCTTGTTGCCGTTTTACAGATGGTTGCGATGTGGTTGAGCATCATTCTTGATCCATAATACAATTCCATTTTATTCCTTTATTATTGTACGAAGATATCTTCTTCCATATACGAGAAGATTAAAAAAATATTGCAGAAAAACGTTGCGAATTTTAGCTCATCTTTTTATATATTACTACTTAATAATAAATTCATTATAAATTTCATTATTCATTCACTTCACATTCATTCTTCTTTATAGTTCCTTTCGCATTACCAACTTATTATTATGTTATCGTATTAACAACCTCTATGTCTTACTTATTCTAACATGTCACCATGGTTTATGTCACCATATCTTCCGAACGGCTACAGGTAGTGACGTACTTTTTTGACAACATGTTTGTAAAGATCAGGAGAGTGTTCCTGGCTGGTCAAAAACAAATTTCGCCGGCGAGAAGTAATTCTACCGCAGAAGACCATCTCTACCTCCCCTCCCCGTTCTCTATATTGATTAGAATTAAATTAAAACCAGTTGTATTGGAGGTGTAGTAGATCTTTTTATTTCAAGTTAAAGAGCATTCCATACCAAATATCTCCTTAATCACTGGCGTACCTAGAGCTTTTGTCGCCCGAGGCGGTCTTAAAATTTGACGCCTCCTACCCCCCCCCTTAATATATTTTTTAAATATTTTTTTATAAAAAGAATTTATGTTTTTAAATATTTTTTTATAAACTTTTTTTTCATTTTTATAAAAAATTTTATAAAAATAATTTTGTACAAAAAGAAGCACAATGCCTCCCCAGTTGTATTGGAGGTGTAGTAGATTTTTTTATTTCAAGTTAAAGAGCATTATTCCATACCAAATTTATCCTCAATCAAACTCCTTCAACCGGCTCCCCTCCATACAGAACTCATCAACACTACTGAAGCTCCTGAAGAACTCAACAAATAAAACTGTCCCACTCTCCCAATTGAAACTAAGACAGGAGTTTCCTTCATTCCACCCCTCAACCCTCTGACATGACCCAGAAAAGCCCTCCATCTACAAGCCCGACTCAAGAACCTAGCAGAAAGTCAAACTACAGCGAATACCTACGTTTTTGTTGACAATTTACTCCAAAAAGAGTGACATCAAATAAAAATTAAAAATTTTAAAAACACCTGACTAAAAAAATTCCAAAAATTTAAAAATTAACTCCCCCCCCCCCCCACTAAAAATTTAAACATTAATTTTGAAGTCAGAGGAAACGGATATTTGTTCCACTTACGAAACCTGTTTAAAATTCCGTATTTAAAATTTTCCTTTTCTCCTGACTTCAAGAAAAAATTATTTTTTCCTTTTTAAAGGGAACAGTCGTTTTTAAAATTCTAGGAGGCTTTCATTATTAATTTTAATTTTTGGAATTTTACTTACAGTCGGGATTTTAAAATTTAAAATTTAAATTTTTGATACACTCGGTAGGTATGTATTTACAGCTATAGTTTAGTGTTGGTATTATTCTAAGCTAGTTCCGTGGCGATTTATGTTTATAAATTTAAGATTTATGTTTTAACGCGAAACCGTTGGAGTCCAAAATTCGCGATTACTGTCTGAAATTAGCGCATAATTATAGTATAAATATCTTTGTATTTTGAAGAGGTGGAGGTGCTAGCTTGACGTGGGTGAACTGATGGCACGTTCAGGCCAGTGGCGCGATGTGAAACGAATCTGGCGATTTTTGATTTTTTGGACTTGCACGCAGGCAAGTTTCAACGTGTGTGTACTTGTCGCGCGCCAAGCCTTTAGTTTAAATGCTAATTAAACACAAATTTTTCATATTCAATGACATAATGATGTTTTAATAAGCGGGTTCATTCTAAACTGACGGTAAGAGGTCTACATGAACTTGTGCGTGTGTATGCTAAAGTCATCATCGTATTTACTCGCGGACTTGCCTCTTTAGGTAGGCCCGAAGGCATGTCCGATCGTGCGTATGCCCATTTAAAGTAGGATTAAAATAACATTCATGTATGCAGAATATATGAAAACTTGAAAGCCATAAATGTGATTTATGTGGTTTTTCGCCTTTGGAAAAGGCCCACGGACTGGATCTTTTAATTTATAAATATAGCATTATTCTTACTCCAAAATCTTCAAGAAGATATCAACAAAGAAAACTAGTCCGGTAGTTTTATGATAACACCAGTACAGAAGATAACAGAATTAAATAGTTCGTAATTAGTCAAGCTGTAATCGATTAATGCCCGATTTCTTTATTTTGAGATATCTATTGGATAAGTATAACTATAAGAATAACAACTGTATAATTCAAAATTTTAGGGTTGTTTGATCTACTTATAGTTATACTTATTCGATAGATATTTCAAGGTGAAGAAATCGGGCATTAATCGATTACAGCTTGACTAATTACGAACTATTTAATTCTGTTATTAATTATTCCCTTTGAGATATCTATCGAATAAGTATAACTATATAAGTATAACCAATCAAACAACCCTAAAATTTTGAATTATACAGTTGTTATTCTTATAGTTATACTTATCCGATAGATATCTCAAAGTGAAGAAATCGGGCATGAGATTATCCGGAGAATTTTTAGGCGTTTTAGGCGTCACGATACTTTAAAATACAGAGTACTTCCTGACTAGGGAATCAAAGTCGACAGTGAGATACCGCGATGGATAAGAATAGTAAAAAGGGTTAAATTTTTCGGAAATTTAAACCGCAGTAGGCGTTCTGCCAACTATACCAAATTATTGTATAGAGTTTATAAATGATATAAAACAATTAGCTATAAGATCAAAGATAATGATAGACAACCAAACACTTCAAAACGTCTCACACTTCAAATAGTGCCTAGAATTTGATAACATATTATATATATATATATGTACAGTAGAGAAAACGATTTGATTAACAAACTAAATCAAGAGATTTGAGAACAATGTGCGGCACAAAACAAACAAAACAAGACGAAAAATCGAAATAAAATTCTACAACACAATGGCTATACCAACACTGATGTTCGGATGTGCATTATGCACGATATTTAATAGAGGGAGATCAAGAGTCCAAGCAACAGAAATGAGATTTCTCAGCTCTGTAAAAGGCTGCACAATAGTTAACGGAATCCGCAATGAAGACATACGAGAAGAGCTGAAAGCGACTCCTCTGCAAGAAAAAATAAATCAACGTAGAAAAGGGTAGAAAGAGCACCTACACCGAATGGACTTCTCAAAAATCCCCAAAAAATGCTCTACTGCAAACTTACATGAAAGATAGATGTGGGAAGACCCCTATCAAGATGGCGACTTGAGTTGGAATAGGCCAACAGGCCCAATTCCAGCTGTTCACCTAACCAGAATCAGCTCTAATAGTTTTTCTTCGGATCTGAATCAATGCTCGTACCTCCAGCCAATGCTGAACTACCTAGAACTGTATACTAGCCAGTTGACAACCCTGTTACAAACAATCAACAAAAAGCAACTGTTGGGCTTATGTTCGGTCGTTATGTGTTTTTGTCACGGGAATTCCCAACATAAAGCAAAAAAGCAATGTTGATAATAAGTTGGGATATTGCAGCAAACCCCAACACAGTTCTCAACAGAACCCAACAAAAACAGAACCCCTCCCTGTTGGGAAAACAAAATAATTCTTACATTAATTTTCTTATATCGAAAATTGTTGGGTTTTTCCAACAAAAAAATGGAACAATCTCATTGGTTATTGTGATTCTTCCGGAAGTCGAGCTAAATGTCCGGGGGTGAAATGTCCTGGAGTGGAGCAAATTGTCTCGTAACGAAACGTCCGGTAATGATTTTGAACCATAATATTATTTGAACCGTATATCGAACATTCACAATTGGCTTACGGCTGGCAACCCTGCAGCTGACGGTTATTAGTAATTTTTGCTAATTGGATGGCTAGTGGATGGCTATCCAGTGGCGGATACAGGGAAGGGCGGTAGGGGTGATTCCTCCTCTTAGAGCTCAGAAAGAAATTTTTTTACTTAGTAAAAAAAACAAATTATAAATTTAGATTTGTTATTACTTATTACTATTACTTTTTATTTTTAATATCAATAAATTTTTATTTCCCCCTCCCCATCTATGGTAATTGTCTGGATCTGCTACTGCAATTATCAAATCTTCATTATTTCTATTGTGATTACCTGGTCTATGGTTGGGATGTCCAACCTCTCAACCGATTCCTCTCACTTGTATTTCGCATTGTTCACCAACATAGCGAACAAACTTGTATAATTAGGAATTCCCAATACAATAAAATTAAAATGAAAGCTGATTTCCTCCATAACTCAATGTCTAAAAAGCAGAATACAAATCGGAAGGAGTTTTTCTTGGGATATACATATTATATGAATTTATTATCTTGGGCATTTGCAACAGGGAAGTTCTCCAAGATAAAAATTACATATTAAACTATCGGTACTCTATACATAATTTTTTTATGGTTCCTTGAATAAACAATAAGGTTAACTGAGTGAGTCATGGCCGTTTCCCGTGATTAATTTGTAATAAAGCAAAGATTATACAAAACTATTCTAATTAAATAATTAATTGCATTTAAACAATTAAATTTAGTAAATAAAGTAATATTTAATTTATTTCTTAAATTAACTCAAGTAGTAGTAACATGTGTTGCTCTGGAATTGTAATTTACTTCAAGTTATTATCTACACGAATGAAATAATTAAAGTGATGACATTGAAATTATTTAAATGATAGTAGTACATACCTAAATTACATCAAGTATAATAACCAATTTTAATACAATGCAACCTCGATAATCCGCATACATTCTCAACTCTTTTATTTCTTTAACAAAATCTTACAACTGACTAAATACATTTCAAATCATGCAGGCAGAGCTCATGTTTTAGAATTTGTTTTCGCTGAAATATATTCTTTATATACAAAATGAGGAGACTCGTATTGTTTATTTCGCCCCAAAAAGAGCCACAATGATACAGGGTTTTGAGAAAAACGAAATAAAAAAGTTCGAATTTTTCAACATTTTTTTACTTACTTACTTTAATCATAACTCGAAAGCCGTTGATTTTAGACAATAAAAGGTTTAAATCTAGTTTGTAGCTTATTTCACGCTTTTTAAAAACCCTATTTTTACTTAAAATTCAATATTTTTCGAGGCGCCGGATTGAATAAGGCAAACATTTTTAAGCGCCAGCCCCCCAAAAAAATTTTTCTAAAAAATTTCGAGCTCGCACTCAATGTTCCTAAAATTTTGAAATTAAACTTGAAACTTTTGTCCTACCAATAAATACAATTATATTTATGTTATAATCAGATCTCGCCGAGGCACCAATTTTTTGTAAAATTATATTATTTACCTGTTTTGTGATAATACATTCCTGAGTCGATTTCACTTTAGTTAGATTTTTGAGATATCTGCTATCCATAACTAATAAAAAATATAAAAAGAACATCGTATTTGATAATTATGACAAAGTATACATATTAGGTACAAAAATTAAATTCTTTTTGAAGATTTTGTGGTTGCAAATTGTGTTATAATATTTTCAAACAACTAAATTCGTAAGTCCTTCTTGAGAAATTGAATTTCTTAAATATGTTTTCGGTCTCTTTAAAGTTGAAAATAACCTTTCCCCACTTGCATTGGTTATTGCCAGCGTTAAAAATATTCTTGTAGCAATTTCTAAATTGGGAAACATTGAAACCAATCTTTTCTCTCGAATAAAAGTTAAAATTTCTTTTGTACGAGTATTGCTAACGTCTTCAATATTTTCAATAAAGTATTTAAATTAAATGCACTCTTCAGAAAATTTCAAGTTCAAGTTTTCATCACAGTAAGGTTAGAGGATTTTTTGAATGATTACGTAAATCGTCATCATGAATGTTTTCAAATTATTTAAAAACCCAAATTTATTTTCAATTTCGCTATCGACAGTTATCCTTTTTTCAATTCTCTCTCATGAAACCCGACTTTACCATGCTTACTTTCGCCGAATTGTCTTTTACGAGTCTTTGCTTTAAATTGTTTCTATATTTATAAATATTCGACAATTCTTTTCCACGTTCTTTGTAAACGTCAATTGATAAATCTGTTTAAATTTTTTGAAGAGATTTGTGGGCTTTGTCACATTTATGAGACAATGTTAGTTTCCAATAATTCATAAATTTTTAGTAACCCATTTTCTTAATAAAGGCTCATTTATAGTAGGTTTTTCAGTTTCACTCTTCTTCTTTTTCCCTTCATGGATTAGGCTATGTTACCTGTTCCGGCACCCATCTTTTCTTCGGTCGGCCTATGCATCTCCTTCCAGTTGGTTTATATCTTCGGGCTGGCTGCTAGTGGAAGCCTTTCTTGCAATGAAACTAATTTTACAGTAGAGAGATTTTAAAGTTTGGATGTCTATGCCATTTAAGCTTACATACTTAAATTGTTTATATTGCTATAAACTTGTATACTATTTCATTGCCTAACGCAATAATTATAGTTAGAACAATTAAAGTAAATTTTAATTACTAAATTTTGAATTAATTACAGTGACTCGCAAAAGTTTTCGGACGCTCCTGATACCAATGTAAATTGAACATTTTGAAACCTCTTATTTTTATTTAAAAATCAATTTTACAGCAAAACTTTTTAGACATTTTTTGTTGCAAATTTCATTGCCTTCAATTTTGTTTATCTTAGTTTTTTTATTTTGTCGCGCCGTTTTTGACTAAAGGTATGCACAGATTAGAAACCGGTTGTCGGTTTCCGATTACCGGAGCCTACAATTCCATGTAGTAACAAATGGAAATGCTCACAGTGCAAGCAGGTAAATAAGCGCCGAGAGTCGTTGTCGGCGCTGGTATTTATCGGAATGAAGTGTGCACAGTGCAAGCAGTTTTCGAATAAGCGTTGAATAATCACATAATTCAACGTAAAGAGATGTATGTGACCTCATTCACAAGCAAGGTCGCATTAAAGCAGGCAACCGGTGTTGGCAGATTCATAAGAATGATTTGTTCATTCTTGGTGACCGGTTGCCAGCTACAGTCGTTAAATAATAATTCGGTACATTTAATATTAAGTAACAAATGAATTTAGAAGTTATAATTTTAATTTTTACGAAAATTTGAAGTATTTGAGAAACTCAACCAATAGCATCGGTTTTTATTTATCCAGTAAATATATCCTATATTTTGGAAGCCACAGAATTAATTAGAAAGAAATATTAAAAATATACAGTTTTATTATGTACACATAACACATTGGACAAAACTATAGCAACAATTAAAATACATAAATAAGTTATACCTACTCATTTACTATATTTTATTTATTCATTAAAATAAACGTTTAATTTTGAGTAAATCAGCAAAAAAATTGGTAGAAACAAAAAAAATACATATTAATTTAAAATTTTTAGTAATAGCCCTTCGCCTTGATAACTTTTCTTGCTCCTTTTTGGCATAGATTCAATTAATTTCTTATGTGTTTCTAATATTTTGAAGTACCGTAAAAAGGTTACTCAAATTTTGATTTATCACTAAATAGAACTTTTTTCTAATGATTGGGTGACCATTGCACATATATTTTAGCAAATTGTAATCTACCCTTAATATTTTTAATTAAAATGAACGCTCAGATTTACAAGAAAATTCTTTCGGCAAAATAAACGAAATTCAAACTAGTACTTTTACTTCTTGAAAATGAGGGTGGGTTTTTTGAACATTTACGTAAATTATGTAATAGTTTAAGCTTAATTAATAAAATAATTTTTTAACAAAAATAAAAATTTTGTGAATTTAATTATTTGTTCTGTAGCTGCCTTGTTTATAAGTTCCTGATAATCTGTGAAATGGATTGGCATTTCAAAAAGTTTTACTAGGCGAAAGTTGTAGTCCGTTAAATTTGCTATCCGGAATGGGGCGTTAGATTTTGTAAATGGTTTCGTTTAAAAGACATGCAGTTTTGAAAAAATCAAAAAATAAGAAAACTTGAATTTTTCAACATTTTTGAACTTAAATTTATTCATAACTCGAAAGCCGTTGATTTTAGGTAATAAAAGGTTTAAATCTAGTTTATAGATTATTTCACGCTCTTTAAAAAAGCACAAAACTATTTCTACTGCAAAATTAATATTTTCGGAGCTGTGGTCATGTGAAAATGGAAATTAAAAAAAATTCTTAAAGGGGCCTAATACTCGCCGATTTGCATTTAGAAAAAAATTTTTGTTAAATATTTTTCTTACAAAAGTGTCTTCTGTCACCACCTAAGTTATGTAAAAAATATGGAATTGCAAAATAGTCCCTAAACTTAAAACTTTTCATATGGAGCGAAAACAATATCTGAAGGCAAACAGACCGATACAGAAATTTGTTTTTTATTTTTTGCAAATTTTACGTTTCTACGGTTATCCCGAAAATGTAAAAATAATAGAAATTTATTTTCGATTACCTCCATTGGAGGTAACTAACTATTTAAGGTAACTAACAACTATTTTCTTTTTCATCTGCAATTTATAATTATTTTTATTCCAGTGGTAGAACATATGTAAATTTTAGTCAATGTTTTTTTACTGCAATTTTGCTAATAAGTATTTTGGGCGTAATATGGATAAAACCCAACTAATCAATGACTATGTGATTATTGAGTCATCTTAAAAAAATGTACACACAGTGTTTTCTAAACCTATATCTAAAATTGGGAAACTTTCCTCGATGTGATATTAAAAAATGAATATGGTAAATAAAACTGTAACAAATTCATATAGTAAATAAAGTGATACCTGCTAATTGTGATAAGTCAAGCACTTGTCTACATAAGTATGTAATATTATACTATATTTTTTGTTTCCCGTTTGATAACGCGAGCAGCGGCGTAACAACGGGGTGTTATGGGTGTTCAGAAAGCACGGGCCCCCGGAACCAACTAGTTACGAAGGGGCCCCTATAAAATTCTATTTGCCTAAAGACAACATATTTTAAATAAACAATAAAAATAAATTATTAGTGCTCCGCAAGAAGAACTGCATTAACGATCTTACTCTTTCACTTTTTCTTTACTTTATACCTAAACTAAATTAATATAATCGATAATTTTTTTTTTAACATATTTTTTTTAATTGCACTGAACCTAAACCGCGATTTGATTAAAATTTATTAAAATAAAAATTATTTAAATCAAATACATTAATTACCTAATTAGTCTATATTGTTGAGTTAAACACAAAAAGATGCACTTAATGTATAAATCATAACAAATCAATTAATTTTCGACGTATAAAATGTATTTGGTTATAAAAATTTTCTCACAGAGAATTTCTGAACAAGGAAGTAACCTTTTGTGTAAATTAAAATTTCAAAATTACTCATTGAAGGTACGTAATTTATGTCAAAATAAATCCAAATGTCAAGATGTTCTTAATTTTTTCCAAATACCTACTCTTTGCTTTTTTTAAAAAGATGATATATATTTTTACAGACTGACAAATAAAATGTTATTACGTAGTTATGTTGTTGTTTTATCACGAAAACAAATTCTAAATTAGAAATACCTCTGACATTACTGAAATAATTTATATTTTGTAAACCTAAAATATAATTTGAGATCATGGTGAGGAAGTCATCGAAACTATAGTAAAATCAAATATTTATAAAAAAAAGTGGATAGATTTATAATATTAACATTACAAAAGTTAAAAAATATTATAAAAGCTTGTCGCGAGATTTACCTGTGTAAATTTATTTTATGAAAAACTTAGGTACATTTTTTCATGGAATTACTTGTGTCAAGATCAAGTTACATGTTGTATTCTTGTTTATTTGCATAGGTAAATCTCACGACAAGCATTTCTATCATAAAATTGTATAATGTAATAAATTAATACAACAGTTAAGTCTTACAGGAAGGGTGATTTCTGCGAAAACGGTGAATTTCATTAGATATGGGAATACGGCCCATTTAACGGTAACGGTTAGTCTTACAAAAAAATGTTATAAATAAGAATTATAGAAAATTTTGTTTACTTGAATTTTTATATAGAGTAGGTTTTCGAAAAAACGCTTCGTTTCTGAGATATAGGCCAATAACTGAAAAAAGTGCCAAAATTTGGGCAAAAAGTGCCAAAAAAACAAAGTTCCGGGCCAAACTTTTGCCCGCAAACTTCAGAATCGTGTTCAGCGACCCAAAAACCATGAAGGGTGAAAAAATCAAAATTATAGCAAAACTTTCTTCTGAACCCTCATTTTTATTCTAATATACCTAGTCTATGTACATAACATGTGGTGAATATAATGATACTTCAACAAACGTCTTAGGAATTTAGCTTCTTAGTACGATGCGAAAACAAAGATAGATACATACTACGCCGTTCGTTACTTTTCAATACGATAACATTTAATCTGAATCGGACAAAACCTGCTTTCACTCTGAGCACATCTGTTGGACGTAAGCGCCGACTTTCGGCTCCTAGAACAAGCAAGCTGGTTGTCTGGACGCACTGTGTGCCCACCCTAACAGTGAATTAAACAACTCTGTAAAACACAAAAATATTGTCATTTATATCTCGGAAACGGTGCGATAAAATAGAAAAATGTATAGGTACAAAAATGTAGAGAATAAAATTTACAAGAAAAAATGCTTATTAATATTTTAATTTTTTTGCACCGTTTCCGAGACATTGATGACAATAATTTTTGCAATTTACATACTTGTTTAAGTCGCTGTCAGTCAAAAACAGCGCGACCAAATAAAAAAATTTATATGAACAAAATTGAAGATGATAAAATCCATTTTTATACGAGAAAAAGCGGCTTCAAAATGTCCAATGTACATTGGTATCATAGGGGTTATATTAGTAAACCTTAAACGGTAGGTGGTGTACTTACCACATTTGTGCACATCAAAGTTTATGTTAAAACGGTAAACTCTGTGTACTTAACTCATTTTTGAAAATAAATGGACTTACCACTTTTGTGCTCTATACCGACGATATGGTCGTTCCATCTTTTGTTGCCGCTCCTAATTTGATCATGAATTTTGATAACACTTAATTCTTCTCGAATATCGTCGTTTCTGAGTCTGTCCTTTCTTGTACATCCCTTGGTTGCTCTCAAGAATTTCATTTCGCTGGTTTGTTTTTACTTATGTACATCTTTGGATGTAGGTGCCTAGGTTTCACTTCCATAATAATATGTTAGTGTCAGTTTCGTTACGAGCGAAAATAATTTGAGCGCTCCTTTGCTACTCAGTGCCTCTAGGCAGTGTTCTAGTTTGCCTATTGGATAATCCGGCTCTGTGTGGGGGTGGAAATTGAAAAGCTACTTTAAACAGGCCTAACTTTGGAAAGTTTGAATTTAGAAAAAAATTTTTGTTAAACAGTTTTCTTAGAAAAGTGTCCTCTATTACCATATAAGTTTCTAAGTTATGTAAAGTGTATACAGGGTTATTATGTGGAGCAGACATTAGCATGCTGATATAAAAATATAAACCCTTATATTTTTTTATTTATTATTTTATATTTTTGTGTAGGATTTGCTTGTTTACTATAGCAAAACACAAAAAATTTGATTCTATGTTTTAGTTTATTTTTATATTACATTTTTAAAAAGCAATGTAAAAACAGCATTTTTTCTTATTGATAAAAAACTAAGTAAATTTGAATTGTTCTTCAAATATATTTATTGCTTTTGTGTTAAACATGAAAGGAACAATTTTTGCACCGTCTTGTAACTATCGGTCTAATAGGCCTCACCTGTTCGATCATATGACTTTTTGATCACCCATCCACAGGAGGGTTAAGCTATATAATGAAAATATTTTGTTTGTATAATTAATGTTAGTCAGAAAATTTTGAAGACAATTAGATCCATTTCAAAAAAAGAAAGATTTAATTTAACGTTTTGAATTTGGCGGAGGAGAGCATTGTTCGATGTAATTAAGAGAATTACCGCAATACGTAAGCACAATTTATTTGAAAACTGAAAAATATTTTTAAAAAGAATTCTTCTCCTTCTTCTTCACGTGCCTATCCGTTACCGGATGTTAGCGATCATTTTGGCTGAACCCACAGATATATTTTGGGCTTTAGATCACAGCAGTGTAATCGACGCGACCAGGATTTGAACCGCGGTTGCCCGCTTCTCAGTCGGCCTGTGTAGGCTTTACGCCATACTGCTGGTTTTTTAAAGCCCAGGTGATATGACATACTAGAGAATTTAATTAATGGGGTGGTTTCCCGTTGCCTTCCCCACAAAATTAATTAAGAATTAAAATAAAAAAGTTAAAAAATTTAAAAAAATCAAAATTACATAAAATTAATTTTCAAAAAATTGAAATCCGATAATGTTATTAATTAAAAATTTGTTTTAAACTTTTTATTTTGATTTATCAGTTCTCTTGATTACGCTTGTCTGATAAGAATCCGATATGTCATTTTTTGGATTCTTTCTAATAATAATAAATGATTGTACTCGGCATAAAGTTGCATTATATTTAAACTAAAGTTAAAATGCGTACGTTTTACATGCGAAACCTACCTGGGTTCAAATTTAATATGAATAAAATTTTGAAGGTTCCTTTTATTTTGCAATGTTACGTACATTATAAGATTACGTTAAATACACAAGGTTGCCGTTTTAGGAATTCATGATTAGTATTATGAACTTGACAATTAAAATTTTGTTAATAAACAATATTTAAATGGCATTCTTATAGAGTGATTTTATTTTGTAGAATGAATCGCAAATATAACTCCTGGATGAGGATCTCGTCCAAGCGAATAACATGTTTATGGGCGTTTTTATTCGTTGTCGCTGGTTATCATTTCGTCGTAGACGCCGCGGCGTACCCCGACAGACCGTCATCAGCTCGCAGTGGTTTTGGTTCTTCTCCTAGTGAAGATAGTAGTAGTAGAAGACGTGTAGTTATGGAACCAGCATTTGAAAACGCCGGCAAAACAGCGGGACTCGAAATTTGGAGGATTGAGGTAAGATTTTTATGAAATATTTATTTGTATTTTTTCGCTTTTCTTATCTAATCAGTTTCCGTTAGTATTATTTTATTGATTATAATCGCCACACTACATTACTGACATTCAAGTTTTTATCGATTCAACTGTGAAGGTCTTTTACGGATTAATGAACACTTGATTACGTTATTGTGTATTTATTCACGAAATATCTAATATAACTAACGCATTTATTTTTTTCGTACAAAAAGCCGCTCCAAAAACTTGTAATCCGAGACCTATTTAGTTGCAAATTTATTTTTGTCAAGTTTTTTATTGAACATTAATCTTATAAAATTGTTGCCAGAATTTCTACCTATTTTTACGATCTGATGTGATGATATTTTATTTCTACAAAAATACTAGTTTTGTGAATAAAAAAATAGCGGCTTGTCTCAAATCTACAAAACAAATTCATCTATCTGACAACTAGTAGCTTGGCTATTAAAATTAATGGAAATCTATTTTCGTAGCAATATAACTTACTTTATGAACAGGCGTCGAAAATATTTTTCAATAGATTTATTTACTTTTCTTATTTAAAACTTTTCAAAATAGGTGATTTCAAACCTTACATATTCGTACAGATTTCAAAAGTTTTCTTCAAGTAACAACAATAACAACTATATATACATACTATACATACATTATATTATTTAACATAATATTAACAATATTTTTATTTTTTACACAATTAAAGTAAATTTATATTTTTAAGCAGTATTTATTTTAATGTTTACTAATTATTTATATAAATATAGCAACAAAAGCAGCAATTGGAAACTTAAAACTTATATGGTTATCAATACATAATATGCGGATATTATTATTATTATTGCTATTTTAAACATAATACTTAATCAAAATCTGAAAGAATAGGTATGCATGATGGAAAAAATATTAATATTTGAATTATTTTTACATCATTTAAAAATAGTAAAAACTTACAAGAAAAATATTAATGGTAATTAATAATTATGTATGTATAAGAGATACAAATATACAGAAATTTTTAATTTTTTAAAATAATATATAGTTAAACCCCTCGTAAAATGTCAGAAAAGGGTTTCTATCTGTACTCTACCATGGTCAACTGCGAGCCGTGAGTAATTTTTGGCTTGACTCACATGTCAGTTGACATAACGGACTATCTACTTAACAACCGCAATTACAGATGAAAATATTTCATTATTTTGACTAAACTGTTTTATATTGTATAATATTTGCTACAAAGTTGCATTGAAAAGTTGATTACTATTAGAGCTCGGATTTATATGCACCAAAATACTTGAAAATATGTTTATATAATATATGCACCGAATTTCTGTAAAATATGCACTAAAACAATTTAAATTTATCTAAATAATTCCTCCAGATTTCAAAACGAATCTGTTGGCATATCAATGAAATCCAAGCTTTATTTATTACTGTACATCAGCGGCGTATTTACAAATTTTCCGCCAGTAGGCTATTAAATTTTTGCCGTCCCTACTGACCTCTGAAATTCGTTACCCTAGTTCGCTATTGTAATATTTTAAAAATTCATGATCACAAAAGTTTATTTTACAGAGCGTCTAGTAATTTTTCATATACAGACGTTCGAGTGTTTAGTAGACTATACAGTACTAAAATATTGAAATTTTGCTAAATTTTCGAAACTTGTTTCTCTATGTATCTAATAATTTTTTTTTTAAATTTCTGTAAGACAAAAAATTTTGGGCGAAATTTGCCGCCCCCTAAAATATGCCACTCAGCCTGTTGGTAAATCCGCCACTGCTGTACATGTTAAAGAACAAAAACCTAAGTAGTCTAAACTCAAAGAGTTACTTTATATTATTTACAAAAAAGCTATGCTTAGAACTCGAAAACTGTTGGATTATTGCATATGCATAGAAAACAAACGATACATGCCAATCTTATTGGAAGGGCTAGACGTCAACAAGGTTTTACTATACCATTCACAGCGCTTAACAGCTGATGTTGATTTTTTCTGCTTAAAACATCACTTTTTTATCACCCCTTTCTGTGTAATCGGTTTCTTTCCCATTGCGAAAACTGACCGGGCCCCGGTGAGGGAAATTGCGAAATTAAAATGTTCATATAGGTACCACGTAGACGTGCAGTCGTTAGTTAGTCCTTTCCTATTATACACATTCAGGTAGGCCGAAATAAGTTAGATTTACCCAAAAACGTGGGCTTGGACTTAGCCGTTAGTTCGATTTTAAATTTATATGTAGACGCTTTAGCAGTTGTATCAATCAACTTCGACTTTCGAAATATTTTGGTTGGTAATACCGTTTTCAATTCGAACTAACTAAATGCATGTACCTATAATGTATACACAAGTTCTTCTGTCACACATGACTCTTCTGTCGCCTAGTTCACCCCGCAAAACTCGTTGATAATGGAAAGCAAACAACTCGCTCATCTTACTCATCTAATTTCTCGCTTAGCTCACTCCGCAAAGTCGTTTGGCAATTGAAGACAAATATTACTTTTCTATAAATCTCTCTGTTAGTGGAAGACCAAAACTGTTTTACTTCGTTCCGCTCAGCTATTTCCTGCTCATTACTCCTTCGCAGTGGAAGGCGGGCATAAACATATAGAGATTGCGTAGACTAGGGAATGGAAGTCGGTAGATGGATATCCAATGGATACAGTTAGTAATGGTTTATAAATGGTATAAAAAAATTTACAGCCAAAAATTCGATGTCGCTGTCAATTTGGAAAGTTGAAAGATACAGAAAAATTCCAAATAAAGCTCGCATTAAAATATCGGATAATTATATTTTGAAGGTTGGTAATATATATGATTTTACTATACCGTTGAACATACGTTCTATTACAAGATTAGTGAATTGTTTAAAGTATTAAAATATAAAAAATCATTTTTATTAAGACTATTTTATTGCTGAGATTCCAAAGTTTCGTTTTATACACGAGTATGATTTATTTAAAATGATCCCTTGGGCTTTTCACACATGCCTTTAGACGCCGCGCGACGCGCCCTCTCGTCTATTACGACACGCATTAAATTCATCGGCATCGATGGCGATGTTGCTATCTTTAATAAATCGCTTTTTAGCAGCTTGATATTTTTATGATGTTTACTTCAGACTATATCTTCGAGTGCAGTCTATAATTTTCAACTGAAACACGTTTGCTACTTACAAGTTAGTGTAATTTTTCGAATTACTCTTAATCAACCCCGAAATATACTAAATTCCATATGTGGGATTTAAACCAGCGGTACTTTAATGGTAACAGATCTTATGTCCAAATTAGGTATAAGAAGAATTATAAATAATTATTAAATATATTATTATTAATTATGACCGACTTACTTTTTTTTATTATTAGAGTGTTTTATGTGTTTCATGGGTGATTCTAGGGTATTTGTATTTTCGGTGTCTCCAAAAAAAAGTCATTTATTTAAGCTAATATTAATTATTGTACAAGCTGACAATATTTATGAATGTGTAGTGATAAGGACCAGAAGATACTTATTATTTATTTTTAAGTTTAATAGGCACCAGGGGAAAATAGCTATACGGGAGTAACACTATGTACAGAGTCTAGTGACTAATTGAGACAGGGAAGTGACAGTTTATTAGTTTTTAGATATAAACGTATATCAAATAAAAACACAGAAATCACGGTTTTGCAAAAACCCACAATAAAACTCTAAAAAAACCACACCGTGTGTAAAGAAAGTTGTAAACCTTCAATAAAGTGTTAAAATATGAACTATCATCTTTTTTAATTCTCCTGGGTTATATGTGTTTCCCCTGGCAGTTGCTATGCCAGGGGAATGACGCCAGGAAAATGACAAAATTTCACATAATTTCGAAATACAACTAAACATTTACTTGTTGGTAAAATTAAATGTAATTCATGACTTCTGATCACAATTACTATTATGCTTTTAGTCAACGTAAAATTACCTAACAATAAAATGTAAAAATTTATACTTGCCAGGGGAAATACTACTTATTTGCACAAAAAGCTCTGAAACAGCGCAAATGCCACTGACGTGTTTCTAGTTTGATAGCTTGTTGCTAACTTTATTTTGTTTAATACGCGGCCCTCAAAGTCAAAGATCTGCATTTGCAATAGGGTTGGGACATGAGATTTTTTTGTTGCATATTAGGAATCTACGTATACGACTTAGTTATTAAATTTTATTTCTAACGTTTCTAAAACCATTTTTGAGAACGCTACAGCGTTTTAAAAATGCCGAGTTTTAAAACGCTTTCGTGACCTTGGACGTCAGGATATTAGTGGACCACTCTTTCCAACAGCTACTGTAGGAGCGAGCACGCGTTGTGGCCGCCGTTGTTGCAAACTTTTATTGTTTTATTGTTCTCCGGTATTTATAAAAATAAGTGTATAGTGTAAGGCTGTAAGGGTATGAAATATTCTCCATAAAATTCCGCTTTTTATCATGTGCACGAATTTTCAAATTTTAGTGTTACAAGAATGCTATTAAAGAAAAACTTTCTATTTTGAATGAAAAAATTTTACAAAAATTTCTCACTGCTCGTATAATATTAAATTAGAGTTAATTAGAATTTAATTAATACATATTTTTATATATTGTTGGAAAGTAGGCATTTAAGCTAAATAATAGTGTTAACATCATCTTGGTACCTATAGCAATTTTCAAGTACGGAACGATTTCAAAAGTTCCTCCAATTGGTTAAATAAAACTAATTTTATTTTTCATTTTTGGCTTATAACTTTTGCTCCTCACAATGGCAGGTGTCCTAAACATTGAATTTAGGTCCAATAGGTCAATACGAAAATTTTGATATATAATTCACTTAGTTCTACGTCATGATTGGGTTAGTAAACGATTTTAAAGATGATCCGCTGCACTACAATAAACGTGATTTTAATAAACAAATAAAACAAATGTTGTAGTCCCACTTTTACTAAAATTAAAATTAGTCACAAAACTAATACATTAAATACCTTGAAAACATGTTTTGGTCTATTAGACCATCATTCAGTTCAATTCCTGGGTGTATACAAGTTACAGAGATCATCCAAGTATGTGTTGACCTCGCCAAAGACGATAGCCGCATTTAATACAACTTTTGCGTACTTTATTTTATGTGATCTCTGTAACTTGTATACACCAATTGAACTGAATGATGGTCTAATAGACCGAAACATGTTTTCAAGGTATTTAATGTAGTAGTTTTGTGACTAATTTTAATTTTAGTAAAAGTGTGACTACAACATTTGTTTTATTTGTTTATTAAAATGCAAGCATTTTACGATATTTCGGTCTATCAAAGTGAATAAACGTGATGCCACTATTATCGTGACGTCAGGATGCTATAGCCATTTCGAGCGGCCCGAGCATTTTTCGATTTTCAAATTCATTTTTAACGAAAAATTGATGGCGAAAATCGTTATTTTAAACGGTATTATTGTTTTTAGTGAATAATCTCTGTAGTAAAAGTGGTTTTACACTGATTTTCCACGTCATGTCCCAACCCTATTGTAACACCATATTTTGATCATTTAATTTCGCCAGGTAGATATGATACTTTTTATTGGTGAATGCAAAATCTGTCATTATTTTTATATTAATAATTATTTTTACAACTAAATTTGCGAAAATTTATTTTGACGTTTGCTTAATTACATGATTATAATTGAAATAACATTGTAGTAGTTAGTATAATACACAAAATTATGTTTAAAATTCTACTAAAAGTTAGCAAAGGGGCAAGCCAGGGGAGTATTCATTTTTTACTATTTTAAGATATAAATGCCTCAAGTGAAATAGTTATCGTTATTTGAATATGTGGTCTAAATAAAAGATGATTATTACTATTTATCACTTCAATGATACAGAAAATAGAATATTTAATTTTTGTATAAGATTTATCAATTGCAATACTATACCAATATCAATATCAATATCATACCAACTTATCGGACTATGCAATTCACCTATCTAAATTAAGATTAGTTTTCGCGGCTAATAAGTCTTGCTTCGAAAAATGTCGAGCTTAATAGGTTCTCCAACGAAAAGAGCCGCGGCTAATAGGTTCTGCGACGAAAAGAGCCACGGCTAATAGGTCTTGCATCGAAAGGGATCGCGGTTAATGGGTCTTGCGTCTAATAATCCTTGCGTCAAAACTGGTGCGCGTCGAAACCCGAATTATTGAGAATAAAGTTATTTATTTTTAAATTTGAAAATAGCGCTATCGGGCGTCAGACAGATATTTTGGGTAAAAAATAAGGGTCTCCTCATTTTCTATAAACAACAACAGATGTCAACAAAAATGAATGCTGAAAACCACTCGTGGAGGCCATAGGTCAAAAAAGGGAATTTTTAACTAGATGAAAGTACTAAAAGTCCAAATCAGCAGCCGATACATCGATCTTTAATGGTTAGTAATCTTATAAGATTACAAATTACTAATAAAAATGTTTTGAAAAAAAATTTAAATTTTAGACTTCGGTAATTCGACATGATTCATATTTTTACCCAATAACATTTTGAAAAGTGTATTTGTTGATGTTAAATATGTATTAATAAAAGGAAAATTGTTTAACCTAATAAAAAGTGACATTTAAGAAAATTATTGAAAATTTATCGAGTAACCTTTAATTTTATGAAGACATTTTTCATCTAATTTCTCCGATTTTATGCTTGACATTTGCAATCTTAAAGTATCTATAAAATTCCTTAAAGTTTATAAATACTTTTGTTAACCCAGCGTCATTGTTGCCGGGTATCTAATACCCGACTGTTTTTAAACCCCTAACAGCGTTAAAACAAAATACACGCGTTATTTGCCGTTCACAGTACTTTACCCTAATATAGGGTAGGGTATAAGGTGTATAAGGGTATATAAGGTATAACAGTATAGGGTTATATACCTTAATATAAAAAACTAGTATGGACATAAAGTTTATTCGGTGTCCAATAATGTATATGGGTAAAATTTACCCATTCTGTTTGGTCGCCACAATGACGCCGGGTTTTAATTCATAGATAAATAGTTTTTTAGGAATATTTGTAGAATTTCTACTTATATCTTTTATTTTATTTATAATAAAAATGTAGCAAGTATACACTTTATCATATTGATGAAAAATTCATCAGTTTTACACCGATGAACAAATTTCATCATATTGATGAAAAATTCATAGTATTCATGAACAAAATCAATGTATTTATGAATTTCTTCATCAATATGATGAAATTTGTTCATCTGTGTATAAGTGATGAAGTTTTCATCAATATTTTACTTCAAATAAGTAGATGTGTAAGTGGCGGATTTTTGGTCGGAAAGATTAATAGACATGAGAGAATTGTATGTAATTTACTACATGTAAGGCATTATAAATGCCTTTATTGCTTTTTAAAAGGACGGTCGTTAACTTCTTACATGCATTTCAAGAGGGCGCGGGTTGCAATTTCGGGTCCGAAAGTTTCAATGATATACTATTTACATATATGTATGCGGAGGTAACCCCGGCACTCCGCAAACGATAAAAAGATTAAAGGTTTCAGTCCTTGTTTTGCGCTGCTACGGTACCAAGGGTCGGCACGATACACCACTTTTAGTTACTCAATGGGGTTCTACCCCATTAGTCTAGTCAAGGGACTAATCAACCCGTCAGATAAATGAGGTATGAGGCCATAGAACGTACTTTGATAAAACCTTGGTGTCCATGTGACGACTAGACCATCTGCACGCATGTTTTTGGCTGGAGGTGCTAATTCTGTAGTAGCCCCACGTTGCTCATTTAAACAATATTGTGAGAGTAGTATTTATCTTTCATGATAGATCTTTACAACCGAAAATCCAATTACATCTACGTATATTGTTGTATGCATTTCTCCTTAAAATTTTTAAAACTTGCACATATCACCACCAACTTGAATTGAAATTGAGTGTATTAAAATTAGCATTTACATATAATATTATATATTATAATCGATAAATTTTAACGTAATAGGTTATTATTTAAATTTAAATAATTTAAACGTTGTATAGCTATGAAAACTAATTACAAATAAAATCAACAAAGAAATCAAAAGTTTCTAGTCCATAATTTTTAATAATGCTGTGATGCGTTTGCACAACTATTTCAAATTTTAACTTTCTGGCTAAGCCAGATATAAGTGGGAAGATTTTTTTAAGAGATTGGGGGGGTTTGAATTTTATATATTTAGATTACTATTGAGGGATTAAAATAACTACTGACCTAACATAAAATGATATAAATCAAATATGGCAAGCTGCCAGTAATTAATATATTTTTCTACAAAAATATTAAAATGCTTTATTATGTTAATATTTTTTTGTTATTTTTATTTACAAAATAAATAGAATTTGAAGCTGACTCATTTAATTACATATATGTGGTACCTCAATATGAAGACTTAATATTTTGTATAATGATTTAGTGCAGTATACGCAGAGTACTGTCGTAGGCTACTAGTTAGAGTGTTGGATTTTAAAATAAATAAAATCCAATAGATAGTTAAATTTAAATATTATAGTGGTACGTTCGATTCTCGATCAAACACACCGGATTAGTTTCTTCTTTAGAACCTTGGCTTTATGTTTTTTGAAACAAAAATTACTTTGAACTGCAATTAAAATGTAATTAACATTATGTATCAGATATAGTTGAGTTAACTTAGAAATTCGCTACAGAACGTTCTGACAAGTTTCATATCGTTGGAAAGATCTATTCGATAGCTTTCAGAGGAAAATTGTACACATGGAAAGACTTTTTGAAGGTGTGAAAAACATTGTACAGATTACTTAATTTGGCCTGTCTGTGTTATATTGATTGAGTAATATGAAATGTAAAGAAAATTAAACAAAAACCAAAATACTACTTTTATAATATTAATACAACAAATAATATTGAAAGTGATGCCGGTTTGCCAATTTTTTTTCTATTTTAAAATAAAATTACAAACCTAAATTATACTTACAGTAATTATCCATACCATAGATATTTCTCAACTTACTGTACTGTCAGCGGCATTTTGAAACAACAAATTAAAATTTGTTTACTTCGGCTTAATTTATACACTGACAGAACTATAAAATGTTTTTACCGCGGATAGAAGTTTAAAATATCGTAAAAGAAGTTCAGGTTTTCTAATTTTTTAATGACATTGAATGACTTTCATGATATGACAATTCATGTCTTTGATGATATGAAACAAAATACATGATTTAAATTTATTTTAACATTAAAAATATTTAAAATAAATTTTGACTTTTGACTTGATACGAACAAGAATATACAGTGGCTCAAGGAATTATTCGTACACTCCCATGTTAGCAAAGTAAGTAGTTTCTTTTGAAGTTATTTTTTGTCATTATTTTTTGCACACTACTCTTTATATATATCTATATATATGTTACGGTCAATGACGTAAATGACGTTAACGCCCGTTAACGGTGGGCAATGATGTAAATATTTTCCTCTGATTATAATATTTACATCTTTGGCCGGTCAATGACGTTAATGGCCAAATTGGATTGGGCAATGATGATATTATGGAATAACTACTATAAAGAACAGCAAAATGGCGATTTACATTTGACATTCAACTGGCAAGTGATATATTACATAGCTACATAATATGTTATATTCATTATATATAATATAATCATTTATTAACAAAAATAATGAAATAAAAATGTTTACATTAATCATTTTTATTCTGGTACGGGAGTGACCCATGGCACTTAGAATTGCAAAAATTTGTTTGCTGGCGCGACACGCACATTTATTATTTTTACATCCACCCTTGCAATGACAACGCTTGTAACCATGGACTCCTAAAACATTGCTTTGAGCTGCTGCTTGTTTAAGAGTAATTTCATTTTCTTTGGTCGTATTACTAATATTTTCTAACAAAATTAACTTTTCAGTATCCCTTCATAACTAGTATTAATTGTAAAGGCACATTTAATATATTACTGTCAGATGGAATCTATAAAATAATAGTTTCATCATTGCCCACCATGTATTGGGCATTGACGTCATTGCCCGGACATTGATGCAAAAACCACACATGAAATTTCAAATGTCAACATCGCCCAAAATGCATGGTCATTGACGTCAATGGCCGAATTGTCATCATTGACCGTAACATATACACAAATCAACTTTATAAAAAATGTATTACCAACCAAAAAAACCTTTCTTACCCTTTTTTGGTTGGTAATACATTTGTATAAGTTTATGTGTATGTTAATGAAGATGAGAGATACCAAACGTTATGGCGTCATCTGTTAACATGTTGGCGGGACTTGCTAGTATATTTTTTATTAATTGTATTAAATAATATTAAATATAAAATTTTGTCCGGTGTGGGGTTCGATCCCAGGATTTCCAGCTGGGAAGTGATGGAAATGTACGATCTCCATTGAGTTATATATAAGTCGAACTGTATTGTGTGTATTAGTTCGTAATATCTGGTGTGGCTGGTCTGTCGCCACATGTACATAAGGAGTTCATGAATTCAAATATTGCAAGTTACAAGTTATACAAAGTCCTAATACATCACAGCAGGGCCGTATCTACGGGGTGGCTTTACGAAGAACAACGATGTAACTGATGTTACGACTATTTTGCCGCCCAACACGATCAGAAACGTTTAGTTGGAAAAAGACGTAACTCGAGTACCGGCTTTATTACTGCTCAATAGAAAAAAAAAACGTTGAGATACAACTTTTTTCCACTGATTATCTTATGAAATTATTATCGTAAAGTAAACTTTGTTTTACCAAAAGAAAGATATTTTTCTCAGGATTACAGCGGTAATCATAACTCAAATTTGTCGTAAGTCGAGTTACGACGTTGTTCCTTAGGGGTATCGATATTATAAAAATCGATTTTATAGCAAACTGTTTCAGACATATTTTGTTGAAAATTTTATTCCCTTTATTTTTGTTTCTATACATTTTTTTATTTTGTCCCACCATTTCTGAGTAGCAGAATCTAACGTATGGTTTCTAAATTTAACTTATCGTCAGGTTAATTTCAAGTAGTACTATTCGTAATTCGATAATAAATATCGAAAATTTTGAAATTAAATTTAAATAGTAGGGGAGAGGCTTGTAAGTTGACCATGCATGTAAGATGACCACCCCGCATTTTAGAAAAAACTGTTAGTGGTAATATCGCCATTTCAACTGTTATCGTGCTCTTTGACATAGCCTTCAATTTTTATGTGGTTCAGAAGCAAATAGAAGCGTCGCACTAGCTCCGACAAACATTGTGTGAAAAAAAAATAATTTTTTTAAAATATTGATTTTTCCGTTTGCTTATAAAGTGAACAATTTTCGTTGATATCCCATGGTAAATATATGTGCTAAACTCGAATTCCATTGAATTTTAATAACCCAAAGTGAATTCCAAATATATCGTGTTTTTGGGTGTTTGTTTCAAAATCGTCGAGAATGTAAGATGACCACAAGGCGAAAAATTGCAAAAGCGAAGAAGGAATTAGCTGCTAAGCACAAGAAGCTCGTTACTAAAGACAAGGAAGCCGTTGCTATGCCCCAAGGAGGCTGAGAAGCGCAAGAAAGCATCAATTGTGATCATCACAATAAATTTATTTTTGATGTTTTTTTTTCTTTTTTCTTCACTTTTTCACTTAAAACTTAATAAAAAATCATTAATTTTGTACATCAGTCGATTTTAGTTAATTTTTTTTTGACTTTTCAGCAACTTTTTAGGGGGTGGTCAACTTACATGCCAAAAATAAAAAGTAAATAAATATGAATATCAATAACGAGCTAAAGGGTACTATTGATATTCATATTCATTGTATTTTCAAGAGCTAATAATTATAATTAACAAAAATAAAAAGAGCTAATTTTAGACTCTTCGGGAGAATGGTCATAACTTTTTTGTTTTTTGAGTAATCTAATAAGTGTCTTCAGAAAAATTTTAGCTAATGAAGTGTTCTTTCCAATGGTATCATTATATATTCAAAAATATTAATTTCAAGATGATTTATGAGCAAAACTGCTAGAGGTGGTCAAATTACAAGCCTCTCCCCTAGTACTAATAAGTAATAAATAAAATTTAGAACAGGAAAAGTTTTTTGTTGACTCCCTGTGCAGTTTATTTAATTTCGAATCTCCACGAGATAGGTTAGTTTAAATTTTTAAATAGGCATAATAGCCTATTGAGTTCCCCTTAACCACTCGTTAAAAATAAAATGGATCCACCGATTGTCGATATCTGGTTGACATTAATCTAGAAAAAAATTTTTTTAAAAATATCTTATTTATAAAAATCTTGGTTTTGAATTTTCATTCTCTGAATAGACTGAATAAAAATTGTAAAGTAAATGTTTGTTGAAACAAAAATATACAATATCTTTATAATCTCTCTCTGTTGAAAGAATTAAGTAAACATAATATAAACTAATACTACTTGCAGATAAGTTATATATGCATACACCAGTGGCGGCGCCTGGTACGTGCAAGACAAAGGGGTATCACGTTCGCAAAACAATATACTAAATTTTACATTCGCGAGTCACCAAGTGACCCATTTGATAATTTCAAGTGATCAACTTGAGTTGCACAAATAAAGTAAAAGATATAAAAATAAATTATAATAGTCATTATTTCAAGATGTGTGAACTGGATGTATGAAAATGGTGTTGACCCACCCATTAACCCGAACCGTCCGTTAAGATTTTGGTTGATTTTGCCCGCAGTCAAAATAAAGGTTGCCGACGCCTGTACTAAATCATTATTACGTTATAAATTATTATAACTTTCAATAATATTTATTAATGTAAGAATTAAACCTTAACTTATTTTACACATCTTAATTATTATTATAATAGGGTAATTAAATTCAATTAACATTTTCACTGATAGGTTTTCTGTAAAAGAAAATAATAATTATTGCTTAATTTAATAATTACTTTTATTATTTTATTATGTTTTAAAAATAATTATAAATGATTTTTACAATATCATGGCTAAGTAAACAGAATAATGTTTAATTTAATAATTATCTCTAATATATATAAAAGAGCTTGTTTGTATGTTTGTTCGCTATACACTCCTAGACCCTTCGACCGATTTTAACCAAATTTGAAACACATACTCAGTAGGACTTGGAAAATGTTTTAGTGCAAGAAAATGTTAAACGGATTAACTAACGGATTAATTACTTTATTTTATTTTATTTTTTATTAATCACCCGGGCGAAGCCGGGTATCCAACTAGTAAATAATAAAATTAGTTTTGACAATATGTTTTGTTTGTTTACCCATTCAATAAAAAATCAACTTTCCCAAATGGATACATAATACACTATTGCAACAAAATATTTATTATCGCTGGAGTTAATTTATGATTTCAGATAATTTCCCAGTTCTTTGACCGGATCATAAATTTTATCGCGACATGATACACCTACTTTTATTATCTACTTTATGATTTAAAATACATTTTTGAATTGATAATTTGATGTATACTGTATACATGAAAGGACTAACCTGCGCGGACCAATCACAGAACAGATAATTTACAATAGAATAGAAAGTGACATGTTAAAATTGACAAGAAGCTAAATAATCCACGATTCCATGTGAACTGCGCATGCGCTAATTTCTGTTCAATTTATTTTTCAAGTATTCCAAACAGTATATTTTCCATTTGTTCAGAGCTCTAACAAGTAAAAATTCCTGAACAATTCTAAACAACATTTTGTGCAACAAGAAATCTTGAACTTGTGTTTATTTGAAATCTCACTGTAAGTTACCACCATTCACCTCCAAAATGACAAAATATAAGAAAATTTAGTTTTACTATTTACTATCTAGTTCTGTGAACTAAACCATTTATATAAAAATGTGTGCTGGTGAAAAACCATTTAATATAAAAATTTGTATTTTGTGTATAGTTAAGCTGATACTATACTACATTTTTATACTAATACTCATACAGATACATACAAAATAACAAAATAATTTGTAATTTTTGGTTAATAATACATTGATTACCAAATATTTAAAAATAATTCAAAACAACAAAAAAGGTTTTTATTACGAAATTCACGCAAGTTCACATTTGCTCTCATTAATTTTCAAACTACATGCGCAGTTTGCCTGGAATGGTGGGTGATTTAGCCGCTCGTTAAAAACGAAAATCATTTTTCAGCGCCGCCACACTGCTTGGTTGTCAACTAAAATAATTAAAAAAACAGACAATAGATAGCAATGTATAGAATCCGAATACAAAATTCGCTTTAAAAGTTCATTTATTTAAAATTTCTACTTGTTAATGGACATCAATTCATAAAAAATTGAATGTTTGATATCCATAACGCATTAATGATTGTAAATGAGCAAAATCGCTTTATAGGTTATTAAAATTTATAGGTTATATTTTCTCCCACTTTTTAACTTAAAAGCAACAGTTTTTAAAATTTTATTTTCATTATTGCATCAATGTCATCTAGCCGTATGATAGTCAAATAAATTTTACTGTTTCCCTTTCTCCCACCTGACATTTACTTAACCGACTTAGATCTAACGACTGCATGTAGAGTAAGTTCCCCCGCTGTACTGCCGAGAAAAAGCCTAAACTCCAATTCTTAAAAATTCTATTTATATCGATTTTGGGGATTATTAGAACAATATCTGTGATCCTGCAACACTAAAAACTACTACTAATTATTGCTATTGGGTTAAAGGTAGCGTAGCGAGGATTATTTATAATAAAAGAATAGTTTGTGTTAAAATATTTTAATAAGTTAAAATGCATCCACACACTTATAGAGTTTAGGACGGTATGTTACATAAAGCTAGGTCAGACACAGCTGCTTTTGCTGCGCTGCCAATTTAAAAACTGCGCAACTTAAGCTGCTTGTCGTGTGAACACTGCTGCAACTTAAAAAACAGCGCGTGCAGTAGCGCTACCTGCAACATTTTTAACGCGCACGCAGTTTCAAAGTAGCTTAATGTGAATCGACACATTTGTGAGTTGCGAGCGCAGTAAAAAATATCAATTTGGGTGAAACTTTGCTGCGGCTGCAGGTGCAGTTTATATAAAACTGGGAATTTGTACTACGAATTTAACTTTTTCCTATATACCATTGGAAAGAGGACAATTTTTGAAGCATTTTATAAAGAATACGAATTTTTGAATTATCCATTAGTTTTCGAGAAAACGGCATGTAAAATTACTACAAATACACTATATTTTTTATAGTTAATTAAATATATAATATATAACAATTATATTATATAATCAAATACCACACTATTGTTTGGTTTCACAAACTTGTATTAGTAATTTAAATAATTTAATAGTTGTAAATATTCAAATGGGTCGAAATTTTAGTTCTTGACCGAGATGACCAGCGGGTTTAGGTCCTAAACGCATTCGTTACGCCCCTTTGTTTGACCGCCGGGTACCAAGATGCAGCAAAAGTATTCATTGCAAGCTGAAGTGACAGCAGCAAGTGTGAATAGCTTCGCTATTTTTGCAAAGCTTGCAGCTTTTTTAAGCAGCCGCAGTACAGAAAACTGCGTGTTTCATGCTACTTTCGGTCTGTGTGTGAACCTGACCTGCAGCTTATGCAGCCGCAGTAAAAAAACTGCGCAGTTTTAAGTTGAAGTTGCAAGTCGGGATAGTGTGATTGACATATATAAGAATTTATGATTTTCGTCCCAAAGTGAAGGACCGAGAAGGGTGTGTTTTGTTCTACATTCTCAGCTTTAAATAGTGACCGATGTCAGTTGCTAGATTAATTGCTTTGCATATGTTACTATGTACAAAACTAACAATTGCAAGAATTAGTAGTCTTACTAGTTTTTAGTGTTTTAGTTGCAGGATCACCGATATTGTTGTAATAATCCCCAAAAGCGATATAAATAAAATTTTTAAGAATTGGGGTTAAAGCCTTTTTTCTTAGGACGGCAGTGTAGTACATCAAAGAAATCAAATCATATAAAATTAAATAGTAATAGTAAAACTGTAAAACAAAAGTTTACCGATATCTTTACTTTATTAAATTGAAATACTCACAGATTATGTCGTAAGCATAAAATGATATACATAGATCAGGCCCTTAGCGCAAGATTTCTTTATGGGAGGGGGAGGTTTACAAAAACAACTTATACAATAAATACATCAATTATTAATAAATAGAATTATATGTTCATATTAATTTTTCAAATATATAAAAAGGGGGAGGGGTTTGAACCCCTCTCTTGCGCGCGGGCCTGCGAATAGATGGGTCGATGTAAACTGCCCTAATCCCCTAAAAACGAAAAATTGAAAAAGTGTAAACTGCCCTCCTAACAAAAAGGTAGTCAGTAATCCCAGTTGTAAACTGCCCTCCAAACAAAAAGATGTAAACTGCCCTCCAAGCAAAAAGGTTGCCACTAATCTGATTAATATAAAGTACATGGTGATACAGCAATTAAATGTATTTATGAAAAATATTATTATCAGTTAAAATTAATAAATTTTTTAAATAATTATTTTTATGAATAAATTTTTTACAACAAAAGTATTTATTATAATCACATCACATAAAACTAATTATTCAAAATCAAAGAAAAACGTTGCAACCTAAAAAATTATTTATAATATAATATTATTATATTAATTAAAAATTATTAGCTCTTGAAAATAATATAATTGATAATTATAATTTTATTATAATTAATAATTATTATAACCTATATCTCTAGCGCTTGTCGCTATGTATAGGTTGTCGACTGAAAGGAGACTGATTTTACAAATTACAACGATATTTGTTAGAGGACGTCTATTAATTAGATTTTTAGCGATTTTTTTAATTTTGACCTCCCTCCTTATTGGAAAGATGTGGAGAGAACCCCCCCCCCTCATTTGAGATTTACCCTTTAATTTTTAAATAATATAACTTATTTTACTTATTTTAATACAAAATTATATATGTTATAATAATGTACATTCTCTGAATTAAAAAGTTGACGTAAACTTTTCATTGGCCCTTTCAATGAGATTATGTGAAATTTTACCTGACCCCCCCCTTTAATTATAAAAATTATTAATTAATAATAAACATAAAAGATTTTTAAAAGTAGGTATTTATAATAATCACATTATACTTAAAATAATTTAAAAAAAAAACAAAAGAAAAGACATTCTTAACATTTGGGGTGACTGTAAAACGAGACTGATTTTATAAACTCCAACCTCGATATTTCCTCCAGGTTGTATTTTTGTAGCAGTGCCTCAATAGTTTTCTGTTTGTTTTTAGATTCTCTGCTTTGTGTAGGTGGCTTTCCAACACTATTCAAAGCAATATAACCTTTGTTCTGTTCCTGTTTCAACGCATTCAAAAATTGATATATGTTGGGATGAGGAGAATTAAAATTTTGTTTAAAAGCCGCATGAAAAAATTCACAGCAATTTGTAGTCGAAAGTAAATCCGAAGACACCTTGGCCCATACTCTGGGAGGAAATACCGCATTGTCCTCCACATAATATGTTAACAGATATTCTGAAAACTTATCGAGATTAGCATCGGCTAATCACCAACTAACGAAACTTGGTTGATGTGGATCAACCTAGTAAGTAATAATAATTTTGTCACACCCTGTACTGTAAAATAACCAAAATTATGGGATCAATAAATTAAGCCTCAGGTAGTTTGGAGGGCAGTTTACATTTGGAATTAGTGGCAACCTTTTTTCTTGGAGGGCAGTTTACATCTGGGATTACTGGCAACCTTTTTGCTCGGAGGGCAGTTTACATTTTATGGTTAAGTTTGGAGGGCAATTTACAATTTCCCGAATAGATAGTATTAAAATTATATAAAAATATATATTAAAATTTGTCTAAAATTAAATATTTAAATAATTAAGCATTTTTGAGATAGGGTGAAATAGAAAAATCCACGAGCCGTCAAAAACTTAGCTTCGGCAAAGTTGAAGAAAAACTCTTTAGCCTGCAATTATCTGACCATGAAAATGTCACAATTTTTCGTCCACAACTAAGCCAATAGCTCTTATTTAAATATTAATAACCCTAATTTTATGGTAGTTGATAATATCCTCTATTTAAAAACTGATTCACTATTAAAAGTTTAAAAATATCTAACCATAAAATTTAGCAAAATGAAAATTGTGAACATTTGTATTTAGTAAACAAACTAAATTAATTTTACTGGACTGTAACCGTTAATTAAGGAAACTATAAATAAGTTAAATCTAGAATTTTTCTGCTTAGTCATCTAAACTCTAAAGCCACAAACCACTATTTTACATCAAATTGTATTTCTAGTCAAGGTTACAGAGAAAAAATGAAGTACATAACAGGTTTCATGTTATTTTGGTCAGAAATATTTACATTCGCAAACACAATTTTGAAAAAAAATTCAACGGTGAACTCTGCTCCAAATATTTTAAATGCTTTTTAATAATTTTGTATAATATATTATTTAATTATTGTTGATTAGCAAAATAATATCAATCTTTTTCAAGGTTATTGCATAATTAAATGGGTCAAGATTAGACTGATGGAATACAATACGCGTAAAAAAATTAAATTATAAATGTATCTGCTCGGCCGTCAGCAGTACTTTGTAAAACAATTGTTGCTGTAATTATTTTACCAGCAAAATTCCTATAGCTAAATAAAGTTGATCTAAAACCAAAACCAATGCACACGTCATTAGCAATGCGATTATAAAGTGAGACTGAACTGTCTACGCATATAGTATTTAAAATTTTGACAACGCTGCGCTGGTTCAATGTGACGTCGTCAATGATCATGACGTGATTGGTTTTAGTTTTACATAGACCATAGTAAAACTGCACGTTTTTTTCACAATCCTAAGCAAATAATATGTAATGGAAATACACATCGAGAGCCACTTTTTGCGGGCCCCCCTGCTCTTAAAAATTTCATGTATAACAAAGAAAAATATGAAATTTCGTATTTTTATTAAGAAAAACTACGCACAAAACATCTAAAATAGTTAAAATTAATGAAAAAAAATAGTAATCAACTAATTTATTGTGTATTCAGTTTTTACTTTGAAATAAACGTTGTACACACATTAAAAGTTTGAGAAGTTATAAATCTTAAAAATACTTTTTATTCGTGTAGGTACAGTAGGCGCTCGATGATCCGAACCAAAATGGATCCGACCATTTTCGGTCGTACAAGTAAAAGCGTCGAATAGTAGAACGTTTACTTATTTATTTTAATCATAAAAAATTAAAATATTTTTACTTTACTCTTATAGTTTTTTATTTTGTGACGCTTCTTGATTTCATGCAGTCGAAAGTGACGAAATTGTGATGAACCATGTCTCCACGTCACAAAATAAAAAACTGTACGAGTAGAATGCATTTTTATTTTATATAACTAGGTTAGGGGAGACAAGGGAGGCTTGATACATCGGGAGGCTTGAGACACATTCGTATTTTACGTTATATTATTGGTAAGAGATTCTGTATAGGTAAAACATGGATTGCAGTTGATCCACTAGTCACTAGTGACTAGCCTCCCGATGTATCTAGCCTCCCTTGTCTCCCCTACTAATGAATGTAACAAGGTCATTTGAAATTAGTAATTGTATTAAGTTACCTGGCGACGTTTGATATCATTTATGTTCGTGGAACGATATTGTATAATCCGGCAGCGTTTTACTGCCGCCATAAGCTTGCCAGATAATCCAGATTATACTGTATTAACGTAGGTAATCAATCTGTCTGTCTGCATGTCGCCTCCGCGTTGAAAGAATTGAACGGTTAGCATGTTAAATTCTCAGAATCAACGAATAACCGAGCTTCGAATAGCCAGGCGCCAATTATTCCAAAATTAAATTTGAACTTCAAAGAAAAGTTATTTATAGTGGGGTTGGAAAATATCGAATGATTAATGCAATATTACGCTTAAAATCGAAAATTATATAAAATTGCGTACCTACAATTAATTCTTTAATTTAAAAAAATAACAGATGGGTGAAATAATTGAGCTTAATAGCACTGAACGTTATAACATCACTAAAACCAATAAATATTAATTTTATTAACTACTTGAAGAAAACTTCAGATAAATCAAAAACAGTTATTTTTGTACTGCTTACAAAATTTTAAAGTATAAGTTTGATATGACTTCTAATAATGTTGGCATCATGTTAAGGGTGCGGATGGGTTCTCTACCATCACAATATGGTGAATTGATGTGTCTGTTGGTTGAGTTACATAGCGAAAAATGGAGCCGATTTTGAATCTCATGTTTTTACGATATTTCGTACCTCGAGTCTCCATCGGAACCTCATGATCAAAAATTATAAATTACAAAATAACTGTACCTTACTTTAATTCGATAACAATATTTAGGAAATTTCAATAATTTTTCTTGTTATAGTTTTTCATTTAACTATTACTCTATGTAGTTAAAATAAAATAGTTAAAAACGGGTCAAAATCAAGCAAAATGTGATTATTCGTTTTGGTTTGGGTCTAAATAATCTCAATTATAATTTATTTTTACTTTCCGAACTCCTTATAGTAAGGAAAGTATTGTAATCTGAAATTGAAAAAAAAAATTGACCCCCCCATTTTTTTATCAAATTTTTATGTTTTGAGGTTCCCTTAAACCATTTCCATTATTTTTGAAAAATGTCTGTATGTGTGTAGGGTGTAAGGGTGTGTGTATGTATGTCTGTGAACACGATAGTAGCCAAACGAAGTAACGAAATCACTCCAAATTTTAAATTTATGTTTTTATCTGTTGTGGCACGAAGCCTATTGAAAATGGATGAAATCGAAAGGGGGGAACGGGGGGTTTACTTGAAGCGATAAAACATAATCCATCATAACTCCGAAACGCAATGAAATAGGTAAAAGTTTATTATGACAAAAATTATCCGTATAAAATTACCTACAACTTTTGTTCTATAAAATTTTTTCTAAAGTAAAAAAAAAATTTTAATTTTATAAATTTAAAAAATTAAAAATTAAAAAAATTTTTTTTATAAAATTTCTAAATTGCCTATAAATAGGAACAAAATTTTTTACATAAAATTTTAGTTATTTGTCATAAGTATATATCTTTTATTTGTATTTTGGTTTTTGCTTATTATTTCGATTTCCTGAATGTTTTTGACGATTATTGCTGATGCTCTGATAAGATTTAGTAATTTAGTTTTTTCTATCCGAGGTAAATTGGAAGTTATTTTTAATATTCGGAAAGTTATGTGATGGCCACATCGGATTTTTATATCTTAGGTATACTTTATTTGTGGAACTCTAGTGGGTCATTTGAAATTATCAAATGGGTCACTTGGTGACCTTCGGGTCATAGGTTGCCGACGCCTGGGTTAGATATTCCTTTGAGATGCGTGTATAGGTCCATATCTATTTATAGATTACTATAGATCTATTCATAGACTAAATTCTTTCTATATACAAGTCAACTATAATTTTGGTTTAAAAGTTTTTGAATTCAAAATTTTTGATACCTTTTTTATAATTTGTTTATTATAAGTTTTTACAATAAATAAAATAACATCGAAATACACCGTTTACTCATAGTCAACTTACTTGTTATGGTTCATTTACTAAATTTTACTTTGATTTGTAAACAACCTTACATACATTATTTCTAAAATTTAATTTTGGTGAAATATTTAACTTCGGTAAAAATGAGAAATTCTCTTTTATTTATTGTTTCTATATTTTTCCATATTCTTAATAAGATATTATATCTGCTGGATATCGTCGGCTTAGTTAGAATCCTAGTCCAGTCATTTGGTACTTTTACCTGGAAAGTTTTCCGAGAGTTTTGAAAATTGGTGATTTTATAGACTACAACATGCTCTTTTCGAATTTCTACTTTGCCACCTTGTATTTTTGCCGCTCGCGCCGCCATATTAAAAAAATGGTGCCTAAAAACAGTTTTCTGATAATATCTCCTTTCTGACTCATTTTACGATGAAAATAGTTATGTAATAAATTAAACTAGAAAAAATTTTCTATAATTTATGCATTAACTGTATTTTTGTAAAATGAATAATTTCAGCGTACTAGTGCCACAAACCAACATACATCTACTCCAACAAGCGGTTTTCGTACATCATTATATTAAGGAAAAATATTTTATTGTTATTAAGCCCATCGAGGTTATTCATGAAAATAAAATAAAAGACACTTTCCTCGAGAATATTTTAATGTAAATTATTTTAATGTAAACTAGTTTCGACAATCGTCTTCGTCAGCACATCTATTTCAAACAATATGAACATTTAAATTATCTTTATTTGACAGTATTTAAACTTATTTTATAAAACAAATAATATGAAGTTATTAAGCTGTGTTTTAACTTTATTTTGTCAAAAAAAATTTAAAAAAATATTTAGTATTAACTAAGTTATCGCCATATTTGTTGGATTCCCTTCCCACAAGTCGTGCTTTGCGGTAACTATCGTAACATTTTACTACTTCATCTAAAATCAATCAAATAAAAAATAATCTGTAGTTTAATAGTTAATCTAGAGCCTGATTAAAAGTTTTTGCTTTTTTCTTGAAAAATAACAAAATGGGGGAGACTAATAATTAACTTACGGATTTTCAAGGAAAAGATAGCTATAGTTCATTGTTTATAAAATCTATAAATTTTATTAAAAAACAAATTCTTTCGTTCAGGCACTAGATTTTTATGTTTTCAATAAACTGTATTAATTATATTCAAATCCATCGAGTGGTTTTTGAATTACAGCGGTCACCGATTTTCAAAACGTAGTTTTGAAAAAATCAACTTCAAAGTTTAACACTAGATTTATGTACCTTAATATTTAAAAGTGTTTAAAAAAATATTGTACGACGCATTGAAAAACCGGCTCTCTACAGTCTTCATCCTGTAGAGTCCTTCGCAGGAAATGAGTTTTCTGCCCAAAACTCGTGTTGGAGTAGACTTTGCGCCGCTCGTACGCTAAAACTATTCATTTACAAAAAAAAGGTTACCAGATAAATTATAGGAAATTTTCTCTAGTTTAATTTATTACGTAACTATTTTCATCGTAAAAGGAGACCGAAAGGAGATATTATCAAAAAACAGTTTTTAGTTACCATTTTTCACATATGGCGGCGCGAGCGGCAAAAATACGAGGTGGCAAAGTAAAAATTCGTAAAGAGCATGTCGAAATCTATAAAATCACCAATTTTCAAAACTCCCGGAAAACTTTCCAGGTAACCTCTTCTTTGAGCACCAAATGACTGTACTATCCCTCGTAAGTCCAGATTGGACAATTTTACAGGGGAAACATAAAACGTTTTAAAACAAACAGTGCGGTTAAAGGCAAAAGAAATTTTTTGATAGCTTAAAACATCAGTTTGTAATTTTTTTACATTTATGAGATTTTCTAGGTCGATAAAACTCATTTTTTTAAATATTTTAGCGCCAATTTCGACATTTTATGGACTTACGAGGGTTTCTAACTAAGCCGACGATATGTGCCTCTACATATAAAACAAAATAAAATTGCTTTACTTTAAGAATTGATAGGTAAAGGTGTTATTTTTAACTTTGTCTATATCTCTGGGGGGAACGGTTATGTTCTAGCACCTTAAATTTGTTCACTTCTAAGCTGAGATACTAAGATGATTCATTTAAAATTCATTATTATAATCGTCTTACGTCGGTAAGCAATGGCAAACCACCGAGGTAGTTTTCAAAGAAGGTTTTTGAAGTCACGACACATCTGTCAAGAAGAGAGATGTGTCGATGACATTCTAATATCTAATTTTACTGTACCAATAAATTTATATCTGAAATATTTTAATCTTAAAATTTTCCTTTCTAGGATTTCAAACCAGTTCCTTATCCTCAAAATGATTACGGAAAATTCTACACTGGAGACTCTTACATTATCTTATATGTAAGTTACCTCTGTCACTGTAATAACTGCTTAAAATAACAATAAAATTTTCAGACTAAAGAACGGCTTGGTACATTCAGTTGGGATATTCATTTTTGGTTAGGAAGCCAAACTTCTCAGGTAATTATATTTAATATGGTTTATTGTTATTATCATATGAAAATATTAATGAAAGTTTAAATTTTTTACATGTTACAAAAATTAACAATTGAAAACTGTTTTATCATTGAATCATAACTTTTCAAATTAAAGTTGAATTAGTTTGCGACATATGATATCATATGTTTCAAATTTTGGATTATCTTCAGGCAAACTTGGAAAAATTTATAACAAAACTAATCCGAACAGTATTAAAACTTACTTGATTGATATAAAAAAGTAAAATTTATTTTTTCTAAGTATTAATTCTATCTACTTGATGATGTAGGTAAAAAATACATTTTTTGAAAATTTTAAACTGAACAAATCGATTATTAATTTTTCTAACGTAAAAAATGTTAACTTTTACAATAAATTATGTTTATTTTTACAATATATTTTGATTAAATAATAATTGTTTAATTTAGGATGAATCTGGAGCGGCTGCTATTCTTACAGTAGCTTTAGATGAGCAACTTGGCGGTGATCCAGTACAATATAGAGAAGTTCAAGAACATGAATCCCACTTATTCTTATCTCATTTTAAATCTGGTGTACGCTATTTACCAGGTGGCGTTAGCTCTGGATTTGCCCATGTCGATCCCAATGCATTTGAAAAGAAATTATTCCAAATTAAAGGAAAAAGGAACATTAGAGTTAAGCAAGTTGACTGTAGCATTGCTTCCATGAATAAAGGCGACTGTTTCATTTTGGATGCTGGAAACGATATTTATGTTTATGTTGGTTCTAAAAGTAAACGTACTGAACGATTGAAAGCCGTTAGTGCTGCTAATCTCATTAAAGATCAAGATCATGCTGGAAGAGCTCGAGTTCATTTAATAGGTATGAATAATTAAAAAAAAATTATTAACATAAAGTAATCGTTTTATTTTTGCAGACCAAACCAGCCACGAAGATGAAACACAACAATTTTTCACTGCTCTTGGAAGTGGAAGTGCTGATTCAGTTCCTGATGAAACTTCCGGGGGAGATGACGAACAATTCGAACATACAGAAGAAGATAACGTTGCTTTATACCGTGTTTCCGATGGAAGTGGTAAAATGGCCCTTCAACAAGTTGGTCAAAAACCATTACGACAACAATTACTTGATACTAATGATTGCTTTATTATTGACACAATCAATGCAAACTTGTTCGTCTGGATTGGCAAACTTTGCAATAAAAAAGAAAAAGATGAAGCTATGAGCAAAGCACAGGAATTTTTAACTACTAAACACTATCCATCTTGGACACATGTAGAACGTATTGTAGAAGGTGCTGAAACATCAATTTTCAGACAATATTTCCAAACTTGGCAAGGCATTGGAGAATTACATCCACGCCTTATTCGTTCTGCTGCTGCTAAACCCACTCAGTTAGCTGAAAAGAGCGGTGGTTTGGTTCCAGAGTTTATGCCTGATGATGGTTCTGGAGAATTGGAAATATACCGCATAGAAAACTTTGAATTAAATGCAGTAGATCCCGACAATTACGGAAAATTCTTTGGAGGAGATTCATATGTTATTAAATACCGCACTACCAATGGTAAATGGATTATTTACATTTGGCAGGTGAATTTTCGGTTATACCTTATGGACCATACAAACTAAACTTATTTAATATCTAGGGCCACAAAAGTAGCATTGATGAAAAAGCTGCATCTGCTATTCATGCTGTTCAAATGGATAACGAATTAAAAGGAGTTGCAGTGCAAATTCGTGTAGTGCAAGATCATGAACCTAAACATTTTCTTAATATTTTCAAAGGTTAGTACTGAAGATATTGGTAATAAATAAATTTATATTAATTCTTTTTTTAGGAAAGATGATTGTATTCTTAGGAGGTCACGTGAGTGGCTTTAAGAATATTAAAGAACATGATACGTATGTAAATGGCGAAACCAGGTTATATCGTATTAGAGGTACAAGTGGCGATGATGTTAGAGCTTCACAACAAAAACCAGTTGCAAGTTCACTTGAATCAGATGATGTATTTATAGTTGAGAATGGTGAAAATGCATGGATTTGGGTTGGAAATGTAATTTATCTGAAATTTTAACTAACGCTGGTTTATTAATAGTAAGATTCTTTCATTTCAGGAAGCAAATGACGTAGAAAAACATTTAGCTGACGGTTTTCTTCAACGTCTAGTATCTGGTATTACAGCAACTACTATTACAGAAGGTTCTGAACCACAAGAGTTTTGGGATGCTCTTGGTGGTCGTACTTCATATGCTAAGAATTTCAAGGATAATTTACAAGTTGTAAATCAACCACAATTGTATCATGCTCATGTTAAAAACAATGGTAAGGTAGAATATGAAGAAATACATAACTTTGATCAAGAAGATTTGGACGAAGATGATGTTATGGTTTTGGATGCTACTGAAGAAATATTCATGTGGATTGGAAAAGATGCGACTATCGATGAACAAAAACAGGTCTTCAAGCAATTATCAGAGGTAGATTGGGTTTTCTTTAATTTGGACGATTTTTAATAAACTAATTTTAGAATTTGAAAAGATACAATCGTGAAAATGCTGTTATTATAACCGTTAAACAAGGAGAAGAAACGGAACTATTTACATCATTGTTTTCGTCTTGGAATCCTAATTTGTTCAGTGAATTGCCAAAATTATCTGCTATAAAACAAACATTGGCAGATAACAACAAAAATTTTAAATAATAAAAGATACTTGAAGTGCCTTTTAAAGTACCTACTACATATATACTAAATGCCAATTTTAATGTGTTATTAGTTTTTAATAAAACTAACTAAAATTGCATTTGCTTTTTAGTTTATTAATTTTGATATGTTGTTTTTATTTGCTATTTTAATAAAAGTTTCGTTAGAAGTCTTGTTTAAAATATTTAAGTACCTATGTACATTACTTCCAAGTCCCAGTAAAAGTCGATCTGATTGGCTGTTCTATCCAATTGAAAAATATATTACAATTTTCAATGCTTGGGTAAAAATTTGAAATACTAAAAATAAGAAAATTCATAACAGGCAAGGACCAGGTGGAAAATGTTGTTGAGGTTCCAACTTTAAGAAAAAAAAAACATTTTAAACACCAAAACACTGGAAATGGGGATGCAGTTTAGAGGTTGAAAACGGTTTTTTGCGATTTCTGGCGAAACGTAACCTTCTAGCGGAAAATGTACAATACAAAAGTAGTACATAGATAATGAAAGAATCTAAAACTTTTGTATTTAACACTTTTTAATGGGAACGGTACGATTCGCCGCTCACGATTCGCCGTGGTACGATTCGCCGCGACACGATTCGCCGTGAGTTTTTGATTTTTATCCGTTCAGTAACCCCATCTATTGATAATCTTTGATAGATTTTTAACCCATAAAAATGAATTAAATATATTAAACAAATTAAATAGATTAAATAGATAAATTTCTCAAAAGTTAGAAAAAACAATAGTAGTTCTTTTTGTTTTCGTTTATTTCAATTTTATTTAGATTAAGCCTCCAACATTTCGAAATTGTGGGCCAAACCACGAAGGTATTCTAATATATCTCGATTCTCAAAATCATTGACTAATGTCAAGATTGCCTACCATTGCCTTTACGATTTCTTTCGCCCATGTAGTACCTTTAGAACCAATTGGCTAAGGAATAAAATACAGAAAACAACGATGAAAATACACCATCTTATTACCTATTGAAGTACTTGAGGATGAATAAATTAGGAAGTGACGGTTGGACATTTAAAATTGTTTGGATTTTTCTTCTTCAAAATGGTATAATGCGATTGGTCAATATACCGTTACCAATTAGAAATTGGAAATTTATAACGATAAATTTTAATCCTAACTTACAAAACCATGGAAGGTAAAGAGGTATGAAAGATAGAATTTGAACCATATTAATTGACCTGTGTATTCATGTAAATACAAAAGGTCAACACATCAAATAATTTTCTTGTTTAATTCCGAAGATTATTCATATGTGGCGATGTAAGCTTTCGGCGAATCGTGCCGCGGCGAATCGTGCGCGGCGAATCGTGCGCGGCGAGTTGTACCCAACCCTTTTTTAATATAACCTCAAATTAACCGTCAAAATTGCGAAAACCGATTTTTTAGTATTTAATTTTTTTATCGTGTATAAATGATTTAATTTACATCAAAATTTCTGAAAGTATGTCCTTTTTGGTGTTGAATAAGCATGATTTTTTTGCAGTTCAGAAGACGACTAGTTTTTAAGTTATGTACATTTTTCGAAAAAAATACCCTCATCCACGAACAATTGTCTTGGTGTTTTTTTGGATTTCGAGGGTCTATTAGTGGTCATTTTAATTGTTGAAATGTCTACTTTAAAATGGTCTATGTGACTTGGTAGTTTACTTATCGTTAAACCGCTTAAAATTGCGAAAAACTGAAAATATTTCAATATTTTTCAATAGATATAGATTTACTAGTACCTACTTTTGCATCAACTAAATTCTAATAGGTTCAGTATTTTTTTTGCACACACCAGTTTCTAGCAATCAAATGGATTCATTTTATACATCTAATTGTTTCAATCACGAATCGTATAAAAATATAATAGCATTTCTTCACGTTTTTTCAGATTGTGATACTGCTTCTGGTTTTGCTGGAAAAGAAAAAAAACCATAGTATTTAAAATCGTTATTGAACATTAAAGATTTATCAAGCCTCGTTAGTATTTTTTATACTAAAAATGCAGACCCTATCACTATCGCACAAAATGGATCTCAACTGATAGCTGGTATTTACAAAAGCAGAAAAATAGACATCTCATTAAATCAACTAAGATTTCAGTTTTACCAACAGGCAACTAACAAATCTACATTCAAATTAGAAAAACTTCCTACAACTGAAGGAGCTGCTGCGCAACACTCTTACAGTGTATATAATAACAGAGTTATTTTAACAACTAGCCCGATAACAAAAGATCAAAGCAATAGGGCTGGACCGAACATGCAGGTAGACTCGTGCCCAGATTTCTCTCAAACGGTTCAGAAAAGTGCAGTTTACGTTATGCTATTTTGTTACGATTTTACATACGATTTCTCTTGTATAGGCTATATTACACGAGGCGATTTTTACAAAATCGCTCATGCGATTTGTTGCTGCAACTTTGCGCACGTGCGATTTTTCAAATTAGAACTTATTCCAATTGTATGCGATTTTTACTACCAACTTAAAAATGTTTGGAAAATGTAAACATTATCTTAGTTTTCATAGTTTGTTTACATACCACTTTAAATTCAGTTTTATTTTATTTGTGAGTGAGTGTGAGTGTGAGTAAATTTCAATAGTGCTGTATTATAATGCCGAAAAATATTGAAGAATTTGTGTGGAGCAAACCTTCATTGGAAACGTTTATCCGATGCTACGAATGTTTTCCAGAATTATACGTATAAAGCAATGCGCGAATTTGCATATGAAAAACTGTGAGCAATTCGAAGAAAATCCGGAATTAAAAATTTCAGTATCTATTGCGAAAAACAAAATTCATACAAAAAAAAACAAAAAACACAATATCTGCGAGAAAGCAATAAAATCAAATCATCAAAAACAAGTGGCGGAAGATGTATATACACCAAAGCTACGGTATTACAATTTATTGCAATTCCTCGACGGATGTAGTATCCCTGTTAAGGGTAGTACATCAAATCTTAATATAGTAAGTATAATAGCATAAATTTTTAATTATTAATTCCTACATTAGCAAACAATTTCTCTGTTTAGAACAGCGAAGAAAATGATTTCGAAGTAATGCCGGAGAACGAAATTGATATTTCAATTAATAGTACACACAGAAAAACATATACTTGAATTCAAGTGTATAATTTACTCAGCATTATTTACTCGTGTGAACTCTTTTTTTAGTTTCATTGATAAAACGAATTACTTGCTGGGAGTAATAAGATTACTTAGAATATAGTGTTGATTCAATCTACAAAAAAGTTGAACTAAGAATTGAAATATATTTAACTTAATATGAACACTTTTATTTGATTTAAACATTTTGAAAATTTAAAATCAAGTGAAATGGTGTTGTTCTAAACATTTCATGTGTTTAGATTAAGCATTACAAACGGTTAATTCTTGAATATTGTCATTATTTTCAAGTCAACTCTACGTAGAGATAACTGGAATAATAATATGGTTGTATTGTGCTATTTTTAACTTCTATAAAGGTGCATATTTGTGGTGACGGGGCGCTATATTGCTGTATAGACAACATTACGCCATTACAGTTTTATAATTTACAAAGAGAAGTTTTCTTCAATTTTGGTGTTAATAATAATTTGTGAATTCTTTGTGTACTTGTCATACTAAAGTTATTACAAACTTGGAATTTACATCATTTCGTGAAAAGGTAGGTACCTACAACCTATATACTTACAATTTTGACGCGGCCATGGCGCAGCTTAATTAATGTAAATTAATCAGTTTAAAAATCCTAACTGTTACTTTCTTGTGCTCTATTAATTATCTTTACAATAACAATTATTATTACAAGAAGTACCTACAAATAACTTTTTAAAATGAGCTCCCTTGACTTTCGACCTTGATTACAAGCTGTTTAGTGTGGTTTTCTAGTTACATAAAACACTTTGCATTTTCAATGTTGCTCGAAGTCGTGTAGTAGAATTTTTTACGTTGCTAATACCGCATTAACTACTTATAATTTTTAAATTTGTAATTTTTAATTATTTAAATAAACATATGTAACCTGCAATTTCATAATCTGACAATTTATTGTATTATAATTTACAGATTCTAAAACTGTAATTTATTAAAGAGATGCTGACATTATTAAATAAACAACATTGGAAGTATAGTAAACAAGATGCTTATTGATGGAATAATAATTATTCATGGTAAGGTATAATCGAAATAATTTTGTTTATTTTTGTATTATTAAATGTAAATGATTTCAGGATTCTGGAGATATGGAAATACATAAGGTACTAGGTATGCAATTACAACAAAAATTCAGTTTTAATAAGAAATAAACCTCTTCAACATTATACTATGAGGCGAGAACATCCGTTAAAAATATTAAAATAGAAATTTTCTAATAGATATTTATAATTAAATGAGTTTCAATTTTATTTAAATAATACCTTCCACAAATCCATCCCAAATTATATTAAATTCTATAGATACTTTCCTCGATTATTATTTTATTTTAGGAACTAGTTTTGACTGTTCGTCTTTTTCAACAGAACATGTTGAAAAAGACGAACAGTCAAAACCAGTTTATAAAATAAAATAATATATAAGGAGAGTGTACTAGAATTTAATTTAATCCCAAATTAAGTTAATTCAATTATTAGATAAATTTACTTTAAGTAATTTCTTATTTAATTTCAATTTCAAATTATGTTAATCGAAATATTATATACTCGGGTTGAATTCGTATATATTCGTAAGAACTCGATTGATTTCTAGATGTAACTCTTAAAATTACTTGGATGTAGTATCAAATAATAAACATAACTTTTAAATTTACTTGAATATGACCCACGTTAGGTGGTCACGGCACGTTGAATTTACAAGTATTTTATTTACTTACTAGGACCGTATGATAAGATCACGTATACATAACCGTTTCATAGAGTTAACTGAAGTATATTACACTTCTCTGAACCATTTTTTTTTCTGTGTGTACGGTCGATGAGGATGATAACATCACAAATGTAAATGAGAATAGCAACGTTACAAATGTACAAATTTAAGACAGCTTACGAAATAAAGGGAAGGTAAAAAATGACAAAAAACGAAAACGTTCAATTATAGATGAAAGTGAGCTTACGACACTCTTAGCAAATGTTAGCGCAATTATGGCTTCAACTTCGCAGGCTATTTTAACACCTGATGCTGTTAGTGATGAGTTGAATGGTTTTGCACAGTAAGTTATTTATATAAACCGAAAAATCTTTATATTAAATGTTATTTTGTAACTAGATCATTAGCAAGCGAAATGAGAAAAATCAAGTGTCCTAGAAGACTTCTAAATATGAAGAGGTCCATAATGAATTATATTTATGATAGCCAACAGGAAGAATATGGTTTAAATTAAATGTTGAATTTTGTTTGTTAAAATAAAAGAAAAATGTTACCTATTCTACTTTTTTTATTATAATTTGTATAAAATATTAATAAATCAACTAAATAGCATTGTTTTGCCAAGATACGCTACCAACCCCATTGAAATATTCCAGGAACTCTTCCCTGATGTCAACAGCTTCTTGCTGTGGCGTGTTTCCTATTTGTTCACTTATTCCTTTCCTAAAATTATTTTCGTCAAAACCATCACCACTCTTGTATAGTTTTACATTCTCGATTTAAAAAATTGTGCAGTGCACAACATGCTAATGTAATTTCTTGTACTTTATTAGCACTTAATTGAATAGTTGTTAAAAATATTCGAAACCGGTTAGCTAATATACCAAACCCATTTTCAACCACTCGACGAGCCCTACTCAATCTGTAATTAAAAATGCGCTGCTCATTTGACATATTACGAAATGGATACGACTTCAAAATATTTTTTTGCAATGGAAAAGCTGCATCTGCAACTACAACATGCGGAACCATTTTATTTCTCTGTGGTAGAGTAGTGTCGCCTGGCATATTTATACTATTATTTGTAGAGACCGGATTATATGCAACTTAAAATGGTCGAAATATGCATGCAAATATGCATCATAAATGCTCGAAATATGCAAGAAAATTGCCAAAAAGTGTCATAATATGCAACATCAAATTTCAATAAATACTACAAAATAACGTTATTTCTTTGATTCTACTATTTTCTACTAATATTTTGTACTATTTTGATGTAGATCTACTTATAAAGTAGTTTTAGGGCCAACCCAAAATTTAATTTGTTGGCATTGCCAAATTTAAATTTTAAATTATCAAAGCAGGCCGTCTTCTAATAAAGAAACTTTTTCTTTTTTTTAGAAATTCTATAAAATATGCCCAAATTTGCACAAAATTGTATAAAATGTGCCCAAATATGCACGATCAGTAGATTTCAGTCGAAATATGCAATATTAAAAAAAAATAGCCAAAATATGCAAATGCATATGCAAATATGCAAATGCATATAATCCGGTTTCTAATTATTTGTAATAGCTGCATACAAGGTGGATTTGCGGAAAACACCACCATCAGATATTCTTTCGTTTGTGCCAAGGTCAACATATATAAAATTATATTCTGAATCCACCATAGCTAGCAAAACAATACTGTTTTCCCCTTTATAATTATAAAATTTTGATCCTGCCGAGGCTGGAGCTCTAAATACAATTATTGTGCTTTCCGTCTATTGCACCAATACAGTTTGGAAAATTCCAAGTTTCGTTGAAACCCTGTACTATATTGCTCCATTCCGATGTAGTTGTTGGACACTAAAATTATTAAAATTAAAATAATTACTTAAAAATAGTTTAACATGCTAACCATCAAGGGATTCTTTTTAAATATCCTACTAGTCATAGTGGTCCACTGCATACACTGAGAAAACAGGGTACAATTGTTAATATGAAACTGTAGTATTTATTTGTTTTCATTATGTAATAAAATAACTCGTGATAGTCAAAACCACGCATGATCGTAATACAAAACACTAGCATTATTATAAATAACTACAACGAAATGTTAAATAAAATTGATATTAAATACCACTACAGTGTTATATACTCGTACTTCAAGTTTGTAGTGCTTATAACTTACAGTTGTATGAACATCTTGCTACTTAAAAATTAACTGATAACAACGATGTTATTAGTATATAATACTACACTACTTTTATTATAAATACTAAAATATTATTAATTTGAATAAGCATTTAATCGAAATCAAACACCTGTATTAGGATTGTGCGATTACCAAATTTCATAATCGATTTCGAAAAATAATGAATTATGATCGATTTTAAACCAATAATCGATTATAAGGTTTTAAATTATAATGGCGATTCCCTTACAAATTATGTATACATAGTAACGTTTTTTGAAATAACAAAATAAGTATTTATGAAAATCCTCAAAATGATCAAGTTTATTGTCCTGTTATGAAAGTTGATTAATTTTATAAAAGCCTTTATAGTTTATACTATTTTTGTCGGTTTCTTTTCTGAAAGCAAAAATTTGATTTCCGTGCGAGAAGTAGTGCTCGGTAAAAATAGTAAAGTAAAAATGACACTTAAAAAACACGAACTTTTTAATTAGGTAGATCCCAGTAAATATTTTTTTAAATAAGTTATCGGATTATTTAATATGTTTTTTGCAAGAATTGCAAGTTTTATACGACGTCGATGATCTAGAAGTAGTTACACCTATTTATTTAAACAAGATATAATGTTACAAACGGTCGGTCGTCTTGGGGACAAATGAGTGTATAAAAATTCTGCAATTCATCAATTTTATAATAAAAAGCATCAAGAGCGCACATAATTTTATAAATGTAGCATTTGTTATTTTCACTTGTACAGTGTAAGTCGCCACGCCATGCGCCAGTTAGAAAAGTAAAAAAGTGGAAATATTTTTTTGTTTTCATCATTGATAGAGAAAAAAACTCACGCGGATTGCGGGGATTACCTCAACTAATTCCTATAAAGGTTAGTACAATTTTCTTTAAAAACATTAATTTTAAGTATGTAACGCTCTCACATTAATAATAATCACAGGGCAACAAAATTGAACTTTTGTTCAGCTTTAAGAATGGGCGAGGGTGATTCTATTAGATTTTTTTGTGTTGAAAACGAATCAGACTTTGAAATTGAGGACCGTTTTTTCAAAACTTCTGTATAATTTAAAAAAAGACTTGAATATTAAAGTCAAAACTAACCTAAGTTGAATGATAACCATGCAATTATAAAATTTAAATTTGTTTTCTCATAAGATACAAGCATAGAGTTACACCGTTTAAACGCTCTCCTGAAAAATTGATATTTTTTAATTGTTGAGTTTTGAAGAATCGGTCCTCAATTGTTCCAGAACCTCAGGCTTTTTGAAATGCTAGCTTAAATGGTCAAAAAATGGCTATTTTTATCATTTTTATGATCTTTTTAAATCCATTTTTCTAAATCATTCTACGATTTTTGAAGTGAAGATATACAATTTGTAATTCAAGAGGTTTAATCGCGTGCAAAGTCATCCGTTTTACCGCGCGGAATTTACTTTTTGACAAGTATTTTAGTATTTTGCCTACACAGGGGTTCTTGAGCTCGCTAATAAATTAATACTAAAGAACTTGTTAAAAAGTAAGATCGCCGCTGTAAAACGGGTGACCTCTCGACTTCAAAATTGAATCGAAGAATGATTTAGAAAAATGGATTTTAAAGCTAAGTAGTGCTACTATGCGATGTAATTGTGGAAAATTGAAACAAAAAAATGAGGTTCCCTAAAAAAATTATAAAAGTTTTTCATTGTTGGCCTGTGAATTAATAATAATTTTATTAAATTTAGTACCTAGTAATTTTGCGACTATACGTTAAGTAAGCATCTAAATTACTACTGAATTCAATCAAATTATAAATTGTATATGTAGTTAAATATAAAATAATATGGTTAAATAAAAATAAAAGGTATAGGAGTAGTATGTACATCATAGCTCACAATATTATGCGTTTTGAAGGCGTTTTTTGTCATGTAGAAATTATTTTTACAGCAACACTGTTTAGAAATTTTTTGTTCCAAATTTAAGTTTCTTCATTTTTGTTTATATAAATTTTTCTATTTTGTCGCACCATTTCAGAGTTAGAGTGACTTAAAAAAAACTTTGTAAGATAGAAAAATAAATTTTGTCTGTATCTTAAAAACGGTGCAACGAAATGGAAAAATGTATAGGTAAGTACAAAATTGAATACAATAATATTTTTAACAAAAAATGTCTAAAAAGTTTTGCTGTAAAAGCGATTTTTATATGAAACGGTTTCAAAATGTGCAATTTGAGCACTCACGGTATAGTAGAGTGCTTTCTTGAATTTATTTTGACTTGTGTGGGCACGTCAGGGTTAAAGGCTGAAACTTTCAAAAATGAAGGGTTAGATGGCATATATTCATAATCCGGAGGTTGTCAAAATTTAGAACGCGCAAAAGGGCGCTATTTAAAAAAAAAGAGATAACAGCATTAACAGAAAGCTAATAAGATGTGAATTATTTTGATATATAATTTGAAATAAGTTTTTTACGAAATGCATGTTATTTTTATGTTTGAAAACTGTAAATTGTTAAACCGCTTATGGAAAATCAAATCTTGAATTACAATTATCTCGGTTCGAACTTCGCAAAAATGTAATTATATTTTACAATTTTTGTTTTTATACTCTTCTATTTGCCAAACGAAAGCCTTAATCAAAATTTTTTATTTTTGAGAAAAGTTGCGCATATGTATGTAGATTCGATAAGTTTAAAAATCATAATTTTTTGTTTAATATTAAACACGATATTAAATTATTAGTAACACCTTAAAAATTCCAATTTTAAGTCGCTCGCAGGTTAGCGTCGACCGACCGGGTAACCCCTACCACAAAATCGAATGTATCCGTCTCTTTCAAACCTAGTGTGTAACGTTTCTAGCTAGTACTAACGAAGAATTTAAATTTCAATAATTATTTATTTAACATTTTTTTCTCTTTTATACATTCACATTTTTATTTCAAATTTATTTTAAGACAGTCAAATTTATGCGCACTTTACTTGAAATTAAATTTAAATTTGTTAAATTAAATTAAAATTATGCGGATGTAAAAAAAGTGAAAAAGAAAGTCAAAAATTCACTTTTCTATTTTTTATGATCGAATAATTGTTAAAAATCATGTGTTTTATTAAGTTTTTTGTGTCTCCTGTAAAATTAACATTTTTTTTCTGTTATGTTACTAATAATTTAATATCGTGTTTAATATTAAACAAAAAATTATGATTTTTAAACTTATCGAATCTACATACATAGGCGCAACTTTTCTCAAAAATAAAAAATTTTGATTAAGGCTTTCGTTTGGCAAATAGAAGAGTATAAAAACAAAAATTGTAAAATATAATTAAATTTTTGCGAAGTTCGAACCGAGATAATTGTAATTCAAGATTTGATTTTCCATAAGCGACTTAACAATTTACAGTTTTCAAACATAAAAATAACATGCATTTCGTACAAAACTTATTTCAAATTATATATCAAAATAATTCACATCTTATTAGCTTTCTGTTAATGCTGTTATCTCTTTTTTTTTAAATAGCGCCCTTTTGCGCGTTCTAAATTTTGACAACCTCCGGATTATGAATATATGCCATCTAACCCTTCATTTTTGATAGTTTCAGCCTTTAACCCTGACGTGCCCACAGAAATCGTTTTTAAGCATTTTATTGCGCTTCGAGCACTCTACTAGTATAAGATCTTGAAAAGGAATTTTAATTTCTAATTTTAATGTATTTTATTCACATGAGATTTATTGTAACTTGCATTTTGTTGTATTTTAGTTGTCCTGGAGATGGTTGAAACCACGGTTGAAACATCAAGTTAAACCGGCAAAGAGATACTTCAGTTTCCAGTAATTTTAAATTAGTACTTAAGTGATTTTTTTGTTTTTGAAAAGACAAGCATTGTTTTAAATATAACAAGCCTGCTTTGTAGTTATTTCTTATTTTGACTTGTAACTTTTTTTATAATTTATTGTGATTGTGTATCTTATATTAAACAATATTACGAAACATGGAGTTTTTTATTATCACCACTACTATTGCCTACTATAATATCTAATTTATTTCTTAAATTATATAATTTCTAATAGTAGAAAATATCACTACGATTTAAGTTATGACTGCACTGTTTTTGACAAAATCGATATTAAGCATTATGTATTGGATTTGCAATAGCTACCGAAATTCAGTATTGGTACTATTAAACGCCATAGTCCGCGAATACTGCTGTTATAATTTGTTTTTGTTTGCAGGGAGTGTTTTGCCGAAAAAACCATTCATTTTTCGGCAAAACACTCTGCAATCAATAACAATAAATTAATACAGCAGTATTCACTCGGACTGTGGCGCTTAATTGCACCAATACTGAATTTCGGTATTGCAAATCCTATACATAATATTTAATACTGATTTTGTCAAAAAGTGCAGTTATAACTTATAATATATTGTAGTGTTATTTGCTAAGTATTAGAAATAATATAACTAACAATAGCATACTGTTATACATAAGCACATAGGATTACTGAACATAGAACTAATTAATGGTTATTTATATAACAGTGTAGTGTTATTTCCGAATATTACTAGTATTTTAACATACAACAACGTAGTGTTATCATACAGACATTTGTTACTGTGTTTAGAACTACGTAGTGTTATTTATATAACATTGTAGTGTTATTTTCTAGTATTACTGATATTATAACTTACAACAACAGAGTGTTATACATAACCAGGCATGTGTTACTCCGCATAGAACTACGTAGTGGTTATTTATATAACATCGCAGTTATATTACTTATAAATGGAATACTTATATTAAATATTACTACAACATGATTTTGCATATAATTCTGAACATATAAGTTTGTAGTTGTATTTAATATAATTTGTATTGTTTGGCGCCTATTCAAATACTACAAATGTTATAATATAACATTTTTGTTTTATTACTTATAATTGTTTTTTCTCAGTGTACATAAGAACAACTACGGAGCAGTCCGTATGATCTGACGGTTAACGTGTTAATTATAACATCAAACATTAGGCTACGGTAAGAATTTCCAGTAGCTAAAAATCTCAACGTCACAATCAGCTGATGTTTTGCAGAAATGCTTTGACGCATGTTGGCATTTTCATTGGTAATATCTTTTTCTACTAATTTCAGAAGTTTGTTAAATGTAGGTTCGTCCATTCGTAAGTAATTTAAATATATTCTTGGATCGTTGAATTCCTCGATAAGATTCATGTTACCTCTATTATAATTGCCATTGGCTAACCATGGTCTAACCCAGTAACGTCTATTTGGTGTATTCTTCATCTTCTTATTTAATAGCCAAGCAGATTCCCCAATTATTAAACCACAGGAACCCAAAATGAATTTTGCTTGATTATTATCAATTTCAATCTTCAATCTATAATCTATAAAATGACGTATACATTAAAACAAAAATATTATTAACAGATTAACAACGTACCTGATATTCTACACTTGATGAAAAATTAAATTAATATTTTACCCTGGGCGGTCGCACTGATGGGACTATTTTGTCCTAAGCAGAATTTCAATTGGGAATTCCCAGTAAACTAAGGGGGGGGGGGGGGGGTAGGACACAAAACCCCCCTTAAAAAAACTTAGGGTAGATATGATCCTCAACACGTAATATAGTCACCCTGCGCCGGTTAGGCTTTAAGCAACTGGGATATGAATTTCTCGACCGGACAAAAGAGTCCCAGTGCGACTACATTGTAAGTAAAAGTTACAATTCAAAATTTTTTTGTTTTATTTATCATGCATGCATACGCCACTGATAAAAATATCGACTCGTTTTCATCATTCATCGTCTACGCTCAAACTACATGTGTGACACCCAAGCATGCTAGTGTAGGGGCAACAGCACACCATCATATGTGCACGACGCACATGAATGACACTCCTGCATGACACACATGTACGCCGGTCTGTGGCTAGCTTAAGAGGCTTTGAATACTGCATTAAAGGAAAATAATAAATATTTTAAGTAATTATTATAGTTGACCTTCTATATTAATATGAAAAATCAGCGGCGGCGTAACAACGGGGTGATAAGGGTGTTTAAGAAACCAAAAAAATAATAATATTTTTGTAGTAAAAATGATTTACTTTGTTTTTCATATCAATCCTTCTTTCTAGCCTCAATTCTTTTATTGAAAGAATTTTTGCATTTAGTCAATGGTAAATTTCCTCTTTATCCTTTTAACCATTAAGCAATGTTTAGTCTTTTTCTAAAATATTGATATGACTAATATCGAGTAACATTACTTAAACTTCAATTATCAATTGATCAAGGAGTGATTAGTCTACAATGAAATAAATGCAAAAATCGTTTTTTAAATAATCTTCGAATTTGTACTTTTTCAAGTGATTCAATAATTATCATTTTTTCGGCAGAAACGATCGAAACCGGATTTTTCTTGAACATTAGGGTGTCCATTACAACAATCCATGGTAATTTATTTTTTACTATTGCGCATTTTTAAATTGTTGAGATTTAGGCCAAAAGACTTTTTTCTAGCATTTTCAATCAGATATCAATTTATAGTTAACAAAAATAACTTTTCTACTTAAATAATTCTGAATTCACATTTTAGAAGCATTCAAGGGTGTTCATGAATTTTTTCAGATTTTTTAAAGCGCTTTAACACGTTGAAATCGGTACCTCGTCATTATCGTCCCAGTGCGACCGCGGAAGCAGCGAAATTGTAGTGCGACCGCCCAGGGTTAATATTACTATATAAATTTATTATTAAATAATTTAAACCTGAAAGAAACAATTTGGTTATTATTTACTCAGCTGACTTATATAGTAATTCTAGTAATAAAACCAATAGGTTGGTATTACACTAAATACGCCCTGTATTTATAATTATTTTTCAAGTTGTCAAAAATAAAAATCGCACATGCGAAAACGCGCAGCAATTTTGCGCACGCAAGAAATCGCTGCAACTTATCGCTGCGATCGATCGCATGGAAAAATCGCCTCGTGTAATATGGCCTTTGGGTAGTTTTCTGTTCACGACTTTGTTTGTGGGTTCATCTTCGGGTCGAATCGTATAACGAGAACTTCAAAATATTTGCTTACGATAACTTGGAGCAAAATCGTAAGCAAAATTGCAGGCAAAATCGCCTAACTTAAACTGCATTTTAATTCCCGAAACATCATTAAAAAGTATAAGTTGCAGTTGTGTAAGTGAGTGTAATAAACAAAGATGTGGCTGCCGAAAACACGGCTTTAAATGTACCAATATATGCAGTAATTGTCTAATTACTTCTTATAGAGACCCAATAATATTTGAAGAAGTAAGTAATTATGTATTTCAAATATTATATTATAAATAATTTAATATAAACTACTCCTTGTTATAAAAACAATGAAGTGATTCAGAGAGACTGTTTTTCAGATTTTTGCAATTTTAAGCGGTTTAAAGATAAGTAAACCACCAAGTCACATAGACCATTTTAAAGTAGACATTTCAACGATTAAAATGACGACTAATAAACCTTTGAAATCCAAAAAAACACCAAGACAATTTTTCGTGGAAGATGGGGGTATTTTTTTTAGAAAAATGTACATAACTCAAAAACTAGTCGTCTTCTGAACTGCGAAAAAATCATGCTTATTCAGCACCGAAAAGGACATACTTTCAGCAATTTTGATGTAAATTAAATCATTTATATGCGAGAAAAAAATTAAATACTGAAAAATCGATTTTCGCCATTTTGACGGTTAATTTGAGGTTATATTGAAAAGTGTTAAATACAAAAGTTTTATATTCTTTCATTATCTACTACTTTTGCATTGTACGTTTTGTGCTAGAAGGTCGCCTTTCGCCGCAAATCGCAAAAAACAGTTTTCAACCCCTAAACTGCATCCCCATTTCACCATTTCCCGTGGTTTGGTGTTTAAAATATTTTTTTTCTTAAAGTTAGAACCTCTACAACAGTTTCCACCTGGTCCTTGCCTGTTATTAATTTTCTTTTTCAGAAGAATTATAGGCACTAGCCTAAATGGGTAGACTAATCTGGACTTCCTAATGATCTAGTTCAAAAAAATTAATAGGTTTGTTATTTATATAATTTTAATTGTATATAATTTAATCATAAATTATTGTAAAGTATAAATTGATTTGTAAAGAAATTTTCGTATTCAATAATCTAGACTTCGGCAAATGCTGCATAATTGGCAATTCCACATCTATTAACCCCTCGTTTTATTCTCATGTATCCTTTTTCGCCCCAGTGCTTACCCCACCAATTTTTAAGAATCCAAGCATCTTTGGTATATCCAACAACCAGCATTGCATGATTCACTGTTTGGCCGGTACAAAACGGGTCATCGTATACGCCTGAACTGCAATAATTGGAATAATTATTTATTTTCAAAATGAATTACAATTCACAGGATTTATAGAAAAAGTTCCCATAAATAAAAGTTAATTCATAATATGCCCTCATAAATAATAAATTAATATTATTCATTATTAAGCAAACAATCACTAATTAATATTAATCATAAAATTTAGAATTTGTATAGAAATAACTTATCAAGTATTAAACTTACTGATACAATTGAAATGTATGAGGACTTGCATTGATAGATGCTGCCACTGGCCCATTTGTGGCTAAAGTGATTTCTAAAGCTTTTTCATTTCGAGCTGGTAAAATATTCCACGAACTTAAATTAACCATTGCTCTGTGTTTATCAAATTTACAGTGTTTTTGCTAAAAAAAAGTTATTGTAAAAGTGATGATCTTATAGTAAAGAAGATTACATACTTTAGCTACATATGGATAATCACTGTATGCCATAAGTCCTCCAGATTTTTCTAAATATCTTAAAGTATTTCTCAAGGAACCTCCACCGCATCCATAATTTCCTGATGATACGCTGCAGTCTACCAATTGTTGAGCGCTAAATTGAATATAAATTACATTTTACTTTTTTTAAACAAAAATTATATTTCATATAGTCATTTTCAAATAACACAGTTGCACTATAGTAAAATTTATTGTAAGCTGTAAATTAAAATTGAAACAATAAACGAACAAAACTGAGAAATATAGCAGATGCCCAAATAGGGTTCTAAAATACTTCGCAATTGAACATTTCACTACCATTTCTGACTTGTTACTGAAAAATTTTTGAAAACTAGCTACGGAAAATGAATTAAGAAATACTAATTGCAAAAAATATATAAAAAAGTTATGTATATTACGCTACAGATGGAAGAAATAAGAATAAAAAACAACAGTAGTATTTGGGTACCGAAATAATATACGAAGTGAACCCGAATACGTCGTTGAAGCGGTAAATTGGGTTGCCTAGAAGTGTAACTAATTCAACAAGATGAAATGAGTGAACAACAACAGTATAGACCAAGAGCAAATACTGTACCATCGGTAAGAGAATACATTAAAAGAAGACGAGAAGAAGAAAATACAAATAAAGAAGAAGAAAAGATTTTTCAGCGAAGTAAATTAACAGCCAAATCCCCAAACAAAGTAGCAGAGGTAACAAACCGAGAAGAAAGCAGGGATGAACTGAAGGAGATGATGGCAAATCTAACAAGAACAGTAAGAGATGGTATTGAGGAAAACAAAAGAGAGAGTAGGGAAATCAAGAATAAATTTAATGCAATGGAAGCTCGCTGGAACGAAAGAGTTCAAAAGATGGAGCAGACAATTGAAAAATTGCAGGAAAAAACAGATAAACAAAAGGAAAAATTAGCAGTGAAAAAATTGGAAAGGGGAGAAAAGGAAAGAAAACATAATTATTAAGAACCTCCAACAACTGAAGGAGTAACCCGAGAAAGAGTTGAAGAATTCCTTAAGCATAACATGCAAATACAGATTGAGGTGGTCGATGCATTTAATATAGGGAGGAACGCGGAAAAGAAAGTAATTGTGGCAAGATTGAAAAATTACCAGCAGAAGAGAACAATAATGGAGAATAAATACAAGCTTAAAGGTACAAGGATTTACATTGAAAGCGACCTAACTAGCATTGAAAAAGAAATACAAAACCAAATATGGACAATAGTTAAGAAAGAAATAGAAAAGGGGGAAAGAGTCAAAGTGGGGTACCAAAAGATGATTAAACAAAATGAATGCTATGTATGGGATAAAAAGCAATGACCTTAAACCCGAAAGCAATAAAACCCAGCAAGCAAAAAAACATATTAAAGACGGAGCGTCTGGACATCCCCAGACCGAAGCTCCAGAGATACAGGCTGGGGGAAATATACGAACAAGGCATGAAATAGGAAACGATGAGCTGGCACACATGAAAAGAAGAAATGGAAAGAAAATAGAGGCAAATGGTAGAAAACAGGAAATAATTAGAATCGCAACATGGAATGTACGACCATTTGTTAAGAGAAGAACAGAAGAAGTCAAAAATGAGTTAAAGAGATATAGGGTAGAAATAGCAGAATTGCAAGAAATTAGATGGAGGGGACAAGGAGAGATGATCGGAAAGGAGTATATTATGTTGTACTCAGGAGAGAAAAAAAGCGGAAGAAATGGAATAGGTTTTATTGTGAGAAAAAATGAGGCAGATAGTATAGTACAATTCCACCCAGTTAACGGAAGAATGGCGTACATGAGAATAAAAAAAGAACCCACAAATATTACAATACTTTGTGCATATGCACCAACCGAGGATACCAATGAAATAGAAAAAAAAAGATTCTATGAAGAACTAGAAGAATTATGTGAGAAAAGAGAAAATACATATTGGTATTGACAGGAGATTTTAATGCCAAAATAGGGAAGGAAGAGTATGTAAGCGAGGAGGCAGGAAGACATATACGATACACAGAGAAACAAGTGATAATGGAAACAGACTTTGCAACATGGCAGCAGCGCTAAATATGGATATTAGTAGTACCAGATATAAACATAAAAAAATACACAAAATAACCTGGGTTTGGCCTGGAGGGTAACAAGTGAAGGAAACCAAGTAGATCACGTTTTAATTACAAGTAAGCAAAAATCATTGATTACTGATGTAAGATCATATAGAGGAGCGAACGCTGGTAACTTTACTTGGTAATGGCAAAATTAAAAATGAAGAGAACGATAAACAATGTAAAGAGGAACAGAAATAAACAGCTTGCTACAGAAAAACTAAAAGTTGAAGAAATAAAGAATAAATATGAAAGTATGATCCAAACATCTGTAAAAGGCAAAGGGGTAGACGAGGAATTTCATATCATCACGGAATGTAGTATAGCAACAGCAGCAAAGAAAGTAACAAGATATAAACAAGTCAAGAGAGATAAGGGATGGTTTGATCAGGACTGTGAAAGGATGGAAAAAAAGAAAATAGAAGCGAGATTGATATACCTCAACACAAATAAGGAGCAGGATCGAGACAATTACAAGAGAAAAAGAAATAAAGCATACAAGTTGTACAGAAAGAAGAAAAACAGAAGGGTGGAAAGCATAATGGAAGATATAGAAGAGAATAACAGTAAAAATAATAGTAAAATATTCTATGAAAAACTAAAGAAACAAAAAGCAGGACACAAGATTAAGACGAAAGGAATGAAAGATAAGCAAAATAAAATAGAAATAGAAAAGAAACGAAGTATATGAGATGTCAACGAGAAGACATACAAGACCGAGGTGGGCTGAAAATCGAAGACCAGACATACGAAGAGGTGAATGACTTCATATACCTAGGAACACAGATAAATAATAGAAACAAAAAAGTCAAAGAAATTAGAAGAAGATTGTAACAAGCAAATAGATCCTACTATGCAAACAAACACCTGCTGAGCAATAAAAAGCTATCAAGAAAGAGAAAGATTAAGATATATAAGACCGTAATTAGACCGGTCGGTGGCAACGTACGTAATGGAAGCAATGTGCCTTAATAGAAAAGATAAAGAACAGATGAGAGTTTATGAGAGGAAAGTAATGCGTAGAATATTGGGACCAGTGAAAATTAGTGAACAACATAGTAGACCTATGATGAATCATGAAATAATGAGAAAAGTTGAAAATGAAGATATAGTTAAATTGATCAAGTCGTTAAGATTACGATGGTTTGGTCACATTATAAGGAAGAACAAGGATGATGTGATAAGAAGAATTACTGAATGGAAACCGATGAAGGACCGCGGGAGGGAGAGACCAGACTTGAGATGGTACGCCAGGTAGGAGAGGATCTACGAAGTATGGGAATCAAGAACTGGAGAGAGAAGATGAAAAATAGAAAATTTTGGAAAGCAGTGACAACGGATGCAAGAACAAGTGTAAAGTTGTAAATATGTACCTACTTATGAAATGTTGAGATAGTGAGGATTAATCCAACTCGATAAACGGATATGTTAAGTCCGAAATGGACAGTCATGTTCCTTCGGGAATGTACGACTTTTATTGTATTGTATTGTATTGTATATTATTTAAATATTTCAGAACCTAAGGTATAAGTTAGTTTAGTAACAATTTAGAAGTGGTAGCTAAATGTACAAGAGCGAAATGTTCAGAAACAAAATATCCAGTAACTAAATGTCCGATCATTCTAAATAGTTTAGTTTTCACTTCCAAACCCACCTCATCTTGTCTCGTACAGATCTGAACAATTTTACTCGCACGAACGTTTCATTCGGTAAGCAAAGAAAAACATTTCGCAGCATTTTGCATTTTAAACGTAAAAATCGTGTTTTGCGTTGCTTAATGCCTTACATACGTCTAGCAGCACCAAAAATGCGCTAAAAGAAGACTTTTTTAGTAGGAATAACAATCGAAATTAATAAAACTAAATAGTAGGGGAATGTCGCCAGGGTTGGCTCGCCGGCTAAGTCGGCCCACTGCGATTTTTCAGTGTAGACCACTGATGACATCTTTGTGGGTGGGTAGTTAAACATCCCTCAATGACAACGAACATTTTGTGCCATTACTGATTTCAAAGTGTAAAGTGTGACTTAATAAAGACAAAAAAAGTTTTTCAGTAGCTGTTATAATAAAGCATTAAAACATGTAACGAAAACATGAATTCGTCAAAGTAAATATCTTTAAATGTATTATTGAGATAGCCTTTAAAAATTGAAATTTAAAAAATTATATATTTGTAATCTGTTTGGTTGTGGTGTGACGTGATGCGGTAATGGCACTTTTTTCAGATTTGATGTAATACGTACTGCTGCAAAATTTCTAACCGCATTACAATCAAAAATTTTCCTTTCTTTATAATAATCTGATACTAATATTGACTAATGTGTTTATCTTATCTTAACCTCTATGTAAGTGACTAAACAAATTGAAAGGAAATAAAATACCAATAATCTAAACCTCGTCTTCCAACTCAATATTTTAGAAAACTCAAAAATTACACACTCATTTTTTGGAAATAAAATATTTTTTAATTTATCACAAATAAAATACACTGTAAGTATAATTATCGCAAGCGTTTTACCATACTATTGCATCTTCGAACGATGAACTAGGAACTAGAAGTGATATCTATATTAAAGGCCGGTTTTACCACCTCTAGTTAAGTGGTAGTTAATGCTTAACTAATAGTTGACAACCGCTTTGCCGTTTTACAATCTATAGTCGACGTAAACTGACGCCATAACTAATAGTTAAATCAACTAGCAGATTTTCTGGTAGTTAAGCTCTTTAACCATTAGTTAAGAGGAACATAACTTTTTTTTAGATAACTTTCCGAATGATTTGTTAATATTTGTTTGGAATATGTATTGGTAATTGGAATAAAAATATTATATTTTTTATTTTTAAGTACACTTCTTCGATAAATTAATGAAATTCTTGTTTCAATGTTTATTTTGACGACATGTTTCGGGTAAAAGCTTACACATTTTAAAGTCTTTGAAATAAGATCGTACTTATTTTAATATTTTTGCGAATTTGAAATAAAATTTTTTTTTAAGTTAAGCTGAAACAATAAGAATTTCATTAATTTATCGAAGAAGTACTTAAAACTAAAATATATTCAACTTCGTAAAAGAATCTTTCAATATTTAATAATTTAATATTTAAATGTTTTTATAGATTATTTATTATAATAATTTTGCGCTATGCTTTCCAACTTTGATTTTGTTTCGAGTGCGATGAAGAAATTAAAGTAGTGCTTTTCTATTTTTTTAATTTATGGGAAGAAGAACAATTTTTATGCGATACTGCTCTCTAGCTTAGGACGGCAGAACCATTCTCGATTCAGCCTAAAATTTCCATATTTGGGAATCCGATATTTACTTTCGATCACGTGCGCATATTTTTCAACCAAAGTAATTAAAAAATCCACTTCAGCGATAGAAAAAACCTTTCCCCTTTCTCTAACAACATCTTTCTTTGGAGTACTCATAATTACTAATAATTAATCGAACAAAATTTAACAAACTTCGTTGACAAAATAAGGTTAAAATACCACAATACACTCAAACAAGTAGTGTAAAACGAACTATTTGCTGGTAGGTAATATGATCTGTTGGTTAACATGACTAGAAGTTTCTCAAAGTTGGCATAACCGGTCAACCTCTACAACTACTAGTTGACCTTAACAAATAGTCAGGTTAACTAATAGTTGAAGAGGCAATTGTAAAACCGGCCCTTAGTAAGGCTTCTTTGGCCTACTATGTATATAATAATATAATAATATCGTGGGGTTACTGCCAAAGGTTGGTAAATTCAAAAAATATTTTCATCTGTATTTCAAAATTGGTACAACAAAATAAAATTTATTATTTTTTATTGTAAATTTCATTTCCTATAATTTTGTTCATATACATTTTTCCATTTTGTAGCACCGTTTCTAAGATACAGATGAAAATATTTTTTGTATTTTACAGAGTTTTTTTAAGTTACTATAAAACTATAACTATAAAAATGTAAGTACATAAAGAAAAATTAAGGAGATGAAATTTCCAACACAAGGTGTCTAATAAGTTTTGCCGTAAAAGTAATTTTTATGTATCTAAAAAATCTTCAAAAGCTTGAATTCACATTAATCTATTGATACGTGGTTTAAGTAGTGTAACTCGATATTAACCATATCAATATTTTGATTACACCCAAAAAATGCACTGAACAGCGAAAATATACTTACAGTGTATTTTACATGTGATAACTTAAAATCATTTTAGTTCTGAAAAGTGTTAAGTGCATTTTTTGGGTTTTTTAAAATATCGATATGGTGAATTTACATTGTTAACATAGGAGTTGACGAATACGACCGGGAGTGCTATACCTACCTACAGTAACTCACAAAATTTCTCGGACACTCCTATGATACCAATGTAAATTGAACAATTTGAAGCCGCTTTTTTTCATATAAAACTCAATTTTACAGCAAAACTGTTTAGATATTTTTGGTTGCAAATTTTATTGCCATCCTTCGCTTTTAATGGGGAAAAACCCCATATGCTTGAACTAATTAAAAAAGAAAATTTTACAGAGACCGAATTTCAGTATACTTAATTGAAAATTGCAAAATTTTGGAACCGCTGGCGAGGACTTTAGATATTCTGCAGAGAGAAAATCTGTGGAGGGTAGGAAAAAGAGTATAAGTCGAAAATCTGCTCCCAACCGTTTACGTCAATTATAAAATAAGTATAAATAATGCAGAGTAAATATATATTTGAATGACATAATTAGACCTCATCTAATTGAACTTTTATTAATTGGTCGATCTTGCATCTAGCAGTAAGCATTCAAACCTCTATTTTCACATATCTCAAATTTTGACTTATACTCTTTTTCCTACCCACCACAGAAATAATAAATTGTAATTTGGGGTATTTATTACCCCATTGTTATTATTATTTTCATTGCCTTCAATTTTGTTTATATAAATTTTTTTATTTTGTCGCACCGTTTTTGACTGACAGCGACTCTGTAAAATGCAAAAAATATTGTCATCTATATCTCGGAAACGGTGCAAAACAATTAAATATTAATAAGCATTTCTTTTGTAAATTTTATTCTCTAAATTCTTGTTCCTAGACATTTTTCTATTTTATCGCACCGTTTCCGAGATATAAATAATAATATTTTTTGTGTTTTACAGAGTCTTGTTTAAGTCGCAGTCAGACAAAAAAATAAAAAATTCATTTAAGCAAAATTGAAAGCAATGAACGGTTTTGTTGTAAAATCGATTTTTATATGAAAAACAACGGCTTCAAAATGTTCAATTTACATTGGTAACATAGGAGTGTCCGAGAACTTTTGCGAATAACTGAACCTAAATAATGGTAGTTTAATCTGAGTAAATACGATATGCCTACAGTTATTAGCCTGGGGCGCTAGACTAGCTAAATCCGGCCCTGCATTTTACATTGTACATTAAAAAATAAACAAAACATTATTCAACTGTGTCCAAACATAAAAATAAAACAGCCATTACAGGCTGCATTACAGCAATTGCATTAACCCTTATGTGCACACCCGCAATTACCTTCGTTGTTGCACACCCGCAATTACCTTCGTTGTTACACACCCGAGGTACCCGGGTATACCCACCTATAAATTACACTGATTTTTCATATTTTATGCAGCAACAAATGGTCTTATGGACATCTGTATGTTAAATTAGATTCTTATGAATCTATATAACACTTTACCAAGGTGTACAGTTTAAATTAGTTCACCCAAAAGGCTTCTCTTTTAAAATAATCACGCAACCGACGAACTACATTACACAGTTACTTAGGTTCTATTTCATAATTTCGCTCACGGCTTACACTGCAGATATTTTATTAGAGGACGTTCATTAATTGCGTGAGGTGTTTTTCATAAAATTTGGACCCCCCTCCACCCTAGAAAGATTTGGTAAGATATGGCGGACACCCCTCCTCCCTCAAGTGATTTACTCTATAATTTTTAAATAATTAAATTTATTTGATATGTTCATGTATTTTGATTCATATCACTATCACTAAATATCTAAGCGTTAATATTGATGTTTTCTTTATAATACTACATTTTTTTGTGAAATAAAAAGAAAAAAATGATGCTCTGCAAATTAATTAATTAGTTTGCGACAGATGAAGTCAGTCATATTTCACAGTTTTCACAATAAGTTCCCCAATTACCTATGAATTTTTCTAACATGTAAAAAATTTACACTTTTACACTAAAATACAAAATATTATCTGTTATAATAATTAATATATTATATTCTCTAAATTAAAAAGTTGACGTGGGATTTTTTTTACCCCTTTCCTTTACATGAGATTTTGTGAGATTTCGCCGGACCCCCTCCCATTTTGAGCTCACGTAATTAATGGTCATCCCCTTATAAATATTTTCAGCATTGTGCTGTATCGCATTTTTCATTCCTTCATTCATTCAAGTTGGCGATAGAGACTATTCTTGAAAGGTGAGTTTTGCCTCCTAACAAAATTCCGCCTGGACTTCAGCATGTGTGAGATCAAACAGGTAGAGTAAAAGTAAAAGGATCATATCATATTTGTTATAAAAAAACCATAAAAAAACGTAAAAAAAGCTGAGCTGCTTTTGAAAAGCCTGTATACGATGAGCATGCGGTGGCTTTGACTGAATGTAAAGAGTACGCTGAATAAATGTTTAATAATTGTTTCTTTGCTAACTATATAAATACATTTTTTACATCATAATGATTTGTTATTATTTATTTGATAATCCTTTATTCATTATTTATTCAATAAATAATTTAACTGCAGGATAACAAAAGAATTCTAGTCAAATAATGTATTTTCATATAGGGGTACCGGGGTCCCGGGTACCCGGGTGTGTCAGGCTTGTTGATTTAATTAAAGTTGAAATTTTTATTATTAATAGTGCATACGAAAATATCAAATAGCATTTTTCGATTGGAAAAAGGTCAAATCGCGACGATCTGGAAGGATTTTGAGAAATATTAAATTAAACATAAGAGAAATCTTGAAAACGTCCGTTGGTAGGCACCCGGGTACCCGGGTGTGCACATAAGGGTTAAAAAGACTTTACCTTACATCAAACGTTAAAATATTAAATTTTTGATCATAAAATTGCACTGCTCGTACAAATACTTACGGAAATTTGAGAAACGACTAAATATGTTATTAGAAGTGTGCTTGTCAACAATTCCATTAGATTGCTCTCATAGTATTCTCAAAATCACTATAGATAATTTTACATGGGTACATTACCTTTCTACTAGTTTACAGGAAATGATTAGCTATTAAGTTTTTCGAGATGATGTAAAGAAAAATTAAGTGCGGTTTACGTTACGTGGGATATAATTATAATAATTTTGTTTTAAATCTCTCAATTAGGTACCTATTCCAGCACTTGGATTTCAAAGGTTTTAGAATTTTTCTCACTTTTGTGAGAGCTGGCGCCGACTGGCGGGTAAACGAGGTTTTTACCGAAGTATAGCCAACATGCCGTACACATTAATTTTGTGTCAGAGATTGCGTTGGAATTTTAAATTTGAATATTTGGAATTATAGTGGATTTTGGATGGAAAGTTGTTTTATTGGAGCTGTTGATTGAGTTTGGTTATTTGGGAAATTGTTAAAGGAACGAAAAATTGGTATTGTTAATAAGCGGGCAACTGATGCCGGTATCAATTTGGTTTAATTTTCCAGTTACTAAAACTTTTATTTAAATTAAGAATTTTTAAATTTATTAAAATATGTTAAATATTAATACATTACCGTCCGAAAGCCCAAAAATAGGCTTTTCGCGAATCATAGGAAACACAGGTAATTAAATTTATTCTGCTCTTAAAGTAAAAATTTTTAAGATCTTCAGTAGCTAGTTTGGAGATAGGAACATCAAGTTATTAAATTATATGTCGTTTTTTAAAAATAGTTATAAATTTTGTTACCTGTACAAGTAAGATTTTATAAATCCTTGTCAGAGGTGTTACGATATTTATAAATTAAAACGTATAAAATAAAATTGAAAAAATAAGACTAAAACATTGAATCAAAAATTTTGTAATAAACCTTTTATTTAAAATACAACAAAGTGTTTCAAATGTTTCACACACACTTTTTGGAATTCAAATGATTTTAAGTTCTCACTTAAAATTAATAAAATCATGGATAATACATATTCCAAACAAATATTAACAAATCATTCGGAAAGTTATCTAAAAAAAAGTTAGGTTCCTCTTAACTGATGGTTAAAGAGCTTGACTACCAGAAAATTTGCTAGTTGATTTAACTATTAGTTATGGCGTCAGTTTACGTCGACTATAGATTGTAAAACGGCAAAGCGGTTGTCAACTATTAGTTAAGCATTAACTACCACTTAACTAGAGGTGGTAAAACCGGCCCTAAGAGAGTTACTGGAAGCACGACAAGATTAACCAGCAGTCTTTACAAAAATCAATTGGAAGAAGAGAGAAAACGGAAAACTGAGATTGAGTTGAAACGTGCATCAAGAACAAAAACAAAACTAGCTAGCGAAAACTTCTTGTACCTCTGAAAAAGTAAAAGGGGAAAGAAAGGGAAAATGCAATGAGAAAATGTAAGAGAAAAAAAAAAGAAAATATCATCGGAGTCGTCGTCAGATGAAGGCAGCACACCATGTACTAACCTATGTTTTATTATTGCTATATTTTTATAAGTGATAAGAAAGGTCAAGATTGGATTAGTTATTGCTGTGTCTGTTTCAAATGCTCTTGGGTAGACAGAAATGATGCTGGTTATGATTACACTTGCGATATCTACATCGAAAATCTCGAATTATAAAATTTAAATTATTTAAAATATGCTTCGTTATTTTAATTTTTATGATATTTTTATTTTTTACTTCAAAGTTTATTTTATATAATTTAATATTTTAAATGTTTAATTTTTGTTAAATTTTATAAAATACACACATAAAGGGTGTCCCCGTGACCGTGGAAAACCTTTCAGATGGTGATAAAAGACAGTTTTCTAAGACCTTTTATTCATTATTTTCAGAATTTCTTTGGAAATGGTTGGTTTCCCAAAAAAATGTAATTGACCAAAGTTGTAACCTGTTAAATTCTCTATCCAATTTGGGCCATCCGGTTTTTTCTAAGACATTTAGTTTAAGAGATACGGGGTTCGCAAGAAATGTACAAAAAATAAAACCTGAATTTTTTAAACATTTTTTCCTTTGATTTAATTTATAACTCTAAATTCGTTGATTCTAAACAATAAGGGGTTATGAGCTAATTTATAGATAAGCAAATGATCTTTAAAAAAGTTCTAATCCATTAAGCTTAAAAAATCAATAATATCGGAGTTATGGCCGCTTGAAATCAGAAATTCAAAAAATAGCTTTAAAGAAAGGTACCCCCAAGGGTTTGGACTTGGACAAACATTTGTCTTAGAAAAGTATCCTTTATCACCACCTCAAATGTTTTGCACGGGCAGGGGGACACCCTGTGTGTACATAATAATAATATTTATCTATCATCGTATTTCTTTGGGACTATCTGTTGCAAAAGGATAATAAATTACAAATACTTTGTAAATTCAGTTTTTAATTTTAAAAATTATATAGTAGTAGGTACATAATAATTTTTAAGTGGTTTTTCTGAAAACTTTTGAATTACCTTAAAATTCACTTATTTCTTAAATATACTCGAGGGTAGACCTTACCTTAACGGAACTAGTTTACCAGTTTGCTTAAATACTTGAGCTTCTAGAACTAAAGCAATACTAAATGCATAACAGGATCCACAATCCTTTTGATTATAGTCCGGCGTTATAAAACCTTCCTTCCGCCAATCCATTTCGTGAGGAATATTATGTATATTATCAAAAAAACTTCCGACTACTTCTGGGTTAGCAAGTTTTCGTCTTACACTCGTTGTTAGTTTTACCATTTTTTGAAGATATGATTGACTATTCTAAAAAGTAAATTGGTTACAATTCAATATAATTCAAGTTTGAATTATTAAACATTTATTCAAGACCGGTATTTTTTTGGAGCACGTGTAAAAAAATTACGTTACTGACTTACTGGCAGAATAGTGAAATTAGCTGCGAAGTATTTAATTTTAACATGGAACATGTTTTTGCGTTCGTAACCTACAAAAATACGACATGAAAAATCGAGACGAAAAACCGACATGAAAAACCGACACCAAAAACTGACATTAAAAATCAGCACTAAGGCGATCGGTTCGGTCAGATTGTCCGAATGCTCCTGATTTGGATCGATTGCCCGTGTTTGCCTGAGAATGTCTTCACTTAGGCTTTTGCAGTGCGTATCCCACAGAATACCCTTTAAAACCCATTCGCGATAAATTCCGGAAACTTACAATTTAGGTTTCTATACGAAGTATAGAAGTATAAGGTCCCGTGTCCATCCGTCTGCATATGTTTTTAATTTAAGAACTATTCTAGTAGTTTTTAAATTTAAAACATGCGGGCGGACTAATCTACGGACGGATGAGAGATGGACGAACGGATACGAACACAATCATATTCATATTATTATTTTTATTTAAAATTACTAAATTACTAAAATTTGTTGTTGGTATTACAAGGATTATCGGATAATTCCGTTCGGATTAAATAATAAAATAAAACCCAACAATATTTAGGGAGGCGCTTAGAATTTTAATTATTTAAAATAAACTGTTTGGATAAAAATCAAAAGAGAACTAAAGACAATATAGCGGTGAAATGTATCCACTTTTAAAGCTCTTTTGTAAATTCAAGAAACTTAAGTTTCCAAAATCAAAATTACGATTTGTCAATGTATTTGAAAAAAAAGGAAACAGAGACGTGTATTATGAAAATAATTTTGCAATTTGAAAATACACTGCTGCAATAATAAGCATTACCAGAAAATGTTTGTTTATATTTAAAATTCATGGTAAACGAAATATCGAAACAAAAGGACTCTGCTGCGCTGATGTGTACTTATGAAAAATATATACCTACTATGAATTAAAATTAAAATTTAACAACGACAATGAACCGTAAAAATGATTATTTTAAAAATTTCAAAAATTGTTTTCTTGTAACTTACACATGCGAATCACATTTGTCCCATCATTCGATCCACCCATTCTGAACAATTACAAAAAGCTTTAAATTAACACCGTGACTAGGAGTCCATCGGATGTACTTTTAATTTCCGTATATCGGGTCGAGGTCGAAGGCGTACATCGATACACATCGGATTTTGATAAATATCAAAATTTAAATTTGATAATATTAGCCTCACAGTGACCCCATTGCAGCTTGTTAATTCCGCTTCTCTTTCCGATGGGAATATTGTCTTTATTGTTGGTCGTCAACAGACTTCCCAACGTTTATTGGAGCTTGAAAGATAGATTTATGTCAAGGTTTCTCTTCAGCGCTCTGGCACGGTAGCTTGTGGTATCTTTTATTACTGTTGTCTTCTGCTGTTGGATCTTTGGGAGGTCTTGGTTTGAAGTTTAGCATGTGTTGGATCTTTGGGAGGTCTTGGTTTGAAGTTTAGCATGTGTTGGATTACTTTTTATTGGGAACGGTACGATTCGCCGCGGCACGATTCGCCGCGACACGATTCACCGTGGCACGATTCGCCGCGACACGATTCGCCGTGGCACGATTCGCCGCGCACGATTCGCCGCGACACGACTCGCCGGGAACTATTCGCGGCGGCACGATTCGCCGCGACACGATTTTCCGTGAGTGTTTTATTTTTATCCGTTCAGTAACCCCATCTATTGATAATCTTTGATAGATTTTTAACCCATAAAAATGAATTAAATAAATTAAACAAATTAAATAGATAAATTTCTCAAAAGTTAGAAAAAACAACGGTAGTTCTTTATATTTTCGTTTATTTTCAATTTTATTTAGATTAAGCCTCCAACATTTCGAAATTGTGGGCCAAACCACGAATGTATTCTAATATATCCCGATTCTCAAAATCATTGACTAAAAATGTCAAGATTCTTTCATCTGCAAGGATAAACTTTTTATGCTTTTTTGCAGTATGGTTCCCGGCAACTAGGCTTTCATAATACACGTCTCTGTTTTTTGAACTTTTTTTAATTCGTTTATGAAACGCCAAATAGTCGGTTTTTCAATGCTCTACTGCGATTGTAGCCTCCTATGAGCTGCCTCCGCAATATTATTAGTTCTCAATTAATTTAATTCAGCACTGGATTTACTCGAAAACTAAAAGTTTTGTACCAGGATACTATCGATAGTTCTTTCGTATAAGTTCCATGTCTCTTTACCATATTAATTGACCTGAGCATTCATGTAAATAAAAAAGGTCAACAAATCAAATAATTTTCTTCTTGTTTAATTCCAAAGATTATTGATATGTGGCGCTAGAAGCTCTACGCCGAATCGTGCGCCGCGAGTTGTACCCAACCCCTTTTTATTATATCCGTTAGCAACCACTGAAGGAACAATCACGTGGAATTCATTTCCTTTTTGTTCTGAGGTCAAGAGCAGATTCTTAGTTCTGTCGACGTATGCCTTGAACGCAGAGCCATTGTTTGATTCACAGGATAATTGAAATTATTTTGGATTAACGTGTTGGTCTGTGTAGATTTATTATATAGATCTATATCAAATGTTACCTGTTGAGTAACATCCAGGAAATTACGTGATTTTCGTTTTCGTCTTTTATAGTAATTTGTATATGGCTATTGGCATCGTTCAGATTCTATGGCCTCATTCTTAGCGCCGTCGAAGAAGACGATGCAGTCGTCAACGTATCTTCTACATCACAGGATTTTATTAAGAAAAAGGACGATCGGGTTCATTACATGCTCCTTTTCGTATAGGCTTATGTAAAATGCGCCAACAACTGTGAGAGTGGTGATCCCATGGCAAGGCCCTCCGAATGAAAATATATTCTGTCATTGAAACTAAAAAGTCTTGCTCCAAGTAACATCGTATTGATGATTGAATAAGTTTTGCATAGGGTGAGCTCTTCATCAAAAATCTTGATAGTGTCGTCTCTCGGAATTCTTGTTAACATGTTGCTTACATCTAGAGAGAACAATATGAAATCCCTTCCCACTTGCCTTTCCTGTATTTCTCGTACTAGTTGTTGTGTGTTGTATTATCACTAAAGGCGCGTTCTTACGAGTCAAGTTTAGTTGAATGATTTTAGTTGATCTACAAAAGTTGCATAGCACTTTTTGTTTTGTTTTTTTTTGTTCACATATTTCAATCTAAACTGATCAAGTTTTTTTTTATGTTGTTCGAATAGTTTTGATTTTGTACTTCAGATTAGCAATAGTAAGACCATCAATTTCCATTTCCTTGACAATACAACATAACATACAACATAAAGCAATTTTTCGTGCATCTCTATTTTTATATAAATCCATTCGGTGGTTCCAAAAACAATGATTCTTATGATGTAGTTCCAAAAATTCTATTGTATCACTTTCAGACCACTTGAGGCTATTGAAACAGAAGTTCTCACTACAGTTTCCATTCAACTTTTTGTGGATCAACTATAATAATCGGTCAATTAAACTTGAATTGTGAAAACGCGCTTAAGTTCAACTATTTGCAAGTTTGTAAGCTCGAGTTTCTCTAAAGGATATTACGAGTCTTATAGGTTCCCCGGTCTTATGAAGTTGTATTAACTCATAAAGCTTGAGTGACAGTATCAAACTTTGGTCAAATTTTTGTCAAACTTTCGTCAAACTTTGTATCACACAAAGCAGCGCGTGTCATATTTTCGTTCAACTTTTGAATGAACATGCGTAAGCATGCGCATTGTTGCAAAACTATGCAGTAAGGTTGGCTTTCGCATATCTTTACTGCAAACATAACCCTACCCAAAAATTTTCATCACACTTTCATCAAACTTTGAAGCAAAACAAGAAAGTTTAACGAAAATTTAACCAAAGTTTGATAATGTCACTCAAGCTTAAGCCGTGGCATGTTGATGGAACTCAAGAACGTAGCAAGGCAAAGCCGGGCCCTGGTGCGCAGCACCACTCGAACCACCTATTGCTACGTCCCTGATCTTCATGCTTTGCAAGCTTTTAAAGCTTTTTATGGCATGTTTTTGAATCTAACGCATTCAAAACCTTAAAGATGAATCTAAAAAACTTTCGACCCTTCAATGTATCTTATCATATCTTTTCCGACTATTCCGTTACTCCTGTCAGCTTTTCCAATCATCAGATTATTTTCATTTATCTTTTTCTCAAGAGCAAAAATATCCTTTAGGTTGTGGTTTCTGTATGTGGTTGTTTTCATAGTCTTTGCTTTCCTATTAATATTGTTATACAACGATTTCTAATTTCCTTCCTTTTTGTTGTAAGTTTTCTAACCTATCCTCCTTTGAGCCAAATTTTATACCTTTATTTAATAACTCCATCTCCCTTCTATTGAAGGTTATGTTTGATACATTCTGCACCATCTCATGAAAACATGCAGAAATATATCTCATATCTTTGTGTTTCTCCTCTTGTTTCTTCCTCATCAAGATGTTGAATTTTAACTTTTTATTTCTTTGAGGAAGGGGGAAATATTACATAATGTGCTGATTTCATGACGTGAAAAAATTGGTTAGTTTTGCTTTCTACTTCCTTGCTTTCAGCTATTAAAGGGAAGAGAAGGGGAGGATTTCGAGAAAATCGTACATAACATTAACGAAAGGGTGTATAATGTGCTTACTGATGCTATATGGGGTAATGGAGGGTCATCAAATCATAATGGGGTATGGGGGTATGGAATACCCCCCAGTGCATCTTTTGCTCTTAGGTTCTTAGGCGATAGCATGGAAAGCCCAATTTTAGGGTTATTTTATCAGTATTTGATTTTTATTTTATGATTTTATGTTCTATCTTTTCGGGCCCCTTTGGCCGTTGGGCCCTAGGCACGTGCCTAATACGCTTAGTGGTAAAATAGGCTCTGGTTCCACCTGTATTTGATTCTAAGACACGCCGCACACATGCTTAATAACGTAACCTATGTTATATCACATATACAGCAAATGTTACGACAGGCAACCTAATAACATTGAAAATGTCAAAGTATCCCAAGTAAGGGTAGCGTTCCAAGTATAGCAACTTGACTGTACATTATTTAAGTAAATGTTCGAAATAACGCTCATTCAATTTTAGCTCACAATATATAGTACTATTATGTACTCCATATTTAGAGTGTAAAAAAAACATAAAAAATACTTTTTTTAAAAACAGTGCTTTATTGATAATGTATTAAAAATATGAAATAAAAATGGAGCATAAATAAAAAAATGAATAAAAAAAAAGCACTAAAAAGGAGAAAATAAATTTTGAATTGAAATTCACAATGAGAATTGGTCATCGCGAAAAAAATTTAAGAAATATAGTCGATCGTATATATAACGAAGTTGGGCACCCTTGATCTAGTATCTAGTTGATCATAATGACTAAGGCTGGGCATCGTTGTCATTTTTGTATTCGAATATTCGTTGATAAAATTATTCGATTATTCGAATAATTCGAATAATTCAAATAATTCGAATATTCAAATGAAGTATTCGAATATTTATATATTCGAATTATATACTTAATATATAAAAATAATATTCAAATTTCAAATTTTTCGAATATTCAGAATTCAGATTAGATTACATTCAAACATAGAGCCGGAATCTTTTAGATTTTCGGTGTGCTGCTCACATAATCTTAAATATTATACATAATGTAGCTTTGCTAAATTTATTTTGAATATTATTAGAATTTGTAGTGTGTTGCCGGCCCTGTTCAAATATTTAAATTTGTTAAATAATCGAATAATTTAAAATTAAAATAATATGTCAATATTCGAATAATCTGAATATTCGAATATTTTGAATGTTTTCCACCACCAATTGCACCACCTATCCTTAAAACTTAAGTTTTACTTAAATATTATTCCGACCAATGGGCAATCAGTGTACAATGAAATGGGGTGGGGCTTAGCGATTTAAGAGAAGTTTAACGTTAAATAATTTGAATATTCAAATAATTCGAATACTGAAATTATTCGAATATTCAAATTATTCGAATATTCAAATTATTCGAATATTCAAATATTCGAATATTCGAATAATTCGATTAGTCAAATTATACGTCGCGATATTATTCGTATTCAAATATTCAAATATTCGAATTATTCGAATTTGATTCCCAGCCTTAATAATGACTATAAGCACTGGGTGCATAGTTGTATAAGCATTTAACTATAAGCCGCAGTTAAGCACCCAGTGCTTATAGTCATTATGATCAACTAGATCAAGAGTGCCCAACTTCGTTATATATATACGTATACGATCGACTATATTTCTTTAATTTTTTTCGCGATCTACCTATTAAAATCTTAACATACCTAATATAATATTATAATATTAATATTATATTGACATATTATAACTCTGTGGTACTAAGGCAGAACCGTATAAGTCAAGAAAAGTAAAAGCGATATGATATGTCAAACTTATCAAATTATTTTTACTACCCGTAGAAATTTTTCAATAATCTTTATATAGGATGGGCGCAAAATTTCAAGGGCGCAAAATTTCAGGAGACGCAAAATTTAGTATCAGGAGTTGTAATTATCTAATCATTAATCGTCTTAATTACACTGGTCGACAGTGGTTTTGTTGCCCTGGATTTTTGATTAATTTTTGAAAGATTTTATGTAAAAAACATTAAGGGTAGCAATATTTTTTCCAAATTGGCTCTAGTTATTTGTTTTTTTGATATTTTTATGTTTGACTCAAAAATGCATTATTTCATGAAAAATTCGATTTGTTTTTGTAATATGAAAAGTTTATCAATAAAGCACTATTAATGGCTTTGGATATACTCAATTTATTAAAAAAAAAAAAATTTTTAAATATAAGAAATTTAGAAAATTTTTTTGAAAGATGTGTTTGCATGCTCATATGCTAAATCTGCACCGATTTCTTGAAAATGTTTGTAAACTTTTGTATTTTTTGACCTAGTTTCTACACCAAAAATCTAGTCTAACTAAATCTAAATAACATTTCTTATACTTCATTACACTTTTAAACTAATTTTTAACACAGAATTTAATGCAAATAACGTTTTTAAAACAAAAATGAATTCTAAAAATCGCGGATTTTTAAAATTATGCAATAAACAATAATTTGCTAAACACAAACTGTACAACGAAGATGGCTAAAAATTTACATGTGCATTACTTATTAGATAACTTACACCGTGCGAAATGCAAAAATATCCAATATATATTTTGAACATACCTCGTATATTACAATAACATAAAAACTAGAGCCAATATTGGCCAATTTTCGTTATAATCATAACTTTTACGTTCTTAATCTTCAAAAGTCAATGAAAAAATCAGGACAACAAAAAAAAATGCTTTTTTTGTAGACCTGTGTTATTATTAAAAATAAGTTTCATTTACTTTATGAATTTTTCTAATTTAAAAGAAAATGTCAACAGGAAAACTGAGCGCTACAACCCAGAGTGGGTTTGGCTAACAACTTCATTTTATGAAGGGTTTTCAAGGCAGACTACCTCGGTGGTTTGCCATTGTCCACCGAAGGAGCACCGTTAGAAAAGTGCTTGCTCTACTTGGGCTTGAACCATAATTCTCTACTTAGTAGCCAACACACTTAAGGGGTTACCCTAATGTGAGCAAAAATAAAGAAAAGTTAACTTTGAAAATTAATTCCGAAGAAACTACAACTGTGATTATTTAAATTATTTAAAATCTTACTCAGTATACATGTAAAATTTTATTTAAAAATATTTATAATTGCAAGAGTTACATGGCTTGGCGTATACCATTGTTTCTCTGATGGTGTACATGATTTCAACAATTTGATCAATCTGAAAAAAATGAAAAATTTTTTTTCATTAATTACAGTGTATTGGCTATAACCATGTAACTCTTGGGTCATTCCATATCAAGTGGTCCAACCCTATGGTTTGACCATTCTAAAAAAAATTGATTTTTTTTGTGTAAGCGTCCTAACATATTAGTAGTACTAAATGACCATTATTTCAATTTTATTGTCAACATTTTATTGCTTTGCAATATGCGGCATATTTTGCAATTTTAAGGGTTTACGGCAACCGAAATATTTCAGCTTTTATTTGTCCTATCAAGATGAAAAAAAAAGAAATTGTTTAAAAAGAAACAGACTACAATATTCCTTATTACATATTTTTACCTAAAAGCAATCCTAAAGGGTAAAATTGCAGCCTTAATTCTTATCTACTTTTATAAAAAATGATATTTTTAAAGAGAAGTTTATGCATGAAGGAAGAATATATTTTCACACGAAAACAAAAGACAATAAAATCGAAATAATGGTCATTTAATACTACTAATATGTAAGGATGTTTACACAAAAAAAAATCAATTTATTTTAGAATGGTCACACCATAGGGTTGGACCACTTGATATGGAATGACCCTCTTGCAATTATAAATATTTTTAAATAAAATTTTACATCTATACTGAGTAAGATTGTTTTAAATATATACCCAAAAATTAAAATAATTGCATATGTAGTTTCTTCGGAATTAATTTTCAAAGTTAACTTTGCTTTATTTTTGCTCACATTAGGGTAACCCTTTAAGCATCAGACCGTAACCGTCCTATGGAAAACCGAGGATAAGGGCGCAAAATGTTAAAGGCTGGTGGCGTCAAACTTGCGTAATACGCTTCTGACGAGAAGGAAACCACAGACCCAATTTTTGTGCACCAGATTTAGGACATTTTCTTAGATTTCTGTAGATTTCCCCTGATTTCCTAAAATATCCTTGGATTTTCTTTTGGATTGTCTCATGATTTTCTTTCGAAAAAGTTGAAAAAGCAAGATTATCTGTAATTTCTAAGAAATGCTTGGATTTCCTTAGATTTTCTAAGATTGCTTAAGATTTTCTTAGATTTTCTCAGACTTCCCTTCACTTGTACATCAAATTTCCCCAGCGGCTCCTCCTTGACTTTTTATGACTGGTGTCGGCGGCTACGATCGACTAAAAATTTCTTCGCGATCGACCTGTTGGCCACCCCTGAACTAGATGACCAATTCTCCTTGTGAATTTCAATCCAAAATTTATTTTCTCCTTTCTAGTGCATTTTCATTTCCTATTTTTAATACATTTTCAATAAAGCACTGTTTTTAAAAAGTATTTTTTATATATTTTTTATATATTTTTATTATCTACTTTTTAGTCTTCACACTTTTTGTCTTCTCTTTTCCAATCGTTTCTTCCGTTGTATAGCAGTTTGCGTCTTTGTTTTCCGTTCAGTTTTTTGTTTTGTTGATTTTGAAGTCATATTGTGTTCCCACGATTATGGCGGTTTAGGGATAATTATCCAATTATTAATTATTAAAAAAAATCGTACGAGAAATCCTTGGATAAATCGCTTAGTGTGAAGGGCGCTTAAGCTATCAACGCTTATTCCAAACAAGAATAATTTGCAAACTAATACTCTGCAATAGTTTAACTAATAAATTTTTTGTTTATTATTCAAACAATATTAGAAAAAATATTGTGTTAAACACGTATGAAATGCTTTTTTTTCGTACATGGTGTATAGCTTTACCTCGGTTAAAGCTTCGATAAAAAATCTCTCATCTTGTATGAAAAAATGTCGCTTTTTATTACTAATTGCTCAAATAGTTATAGATCTAACTCCTAAAGTCGAGCCAAAAAGTTCTGAATTCTGAATGCAGAATTCCGCGCTTTAACTGAACCAAAAACCACACCAAGCCACTGCACAGTGGGTCGATCGCTCGGAAAAGTGGTCAAAACTACATTTTTGTCAATTTTACAGTTTTCAAACAAGGTTCAGTATATCTTTAGATGAAACATCAGTACACCTTTCTCCTGAATTTCAAGTGAATTGAAAAATATTTCTACTTGTCAACATCGCCTTCCATTGATCGCTGATTGGAGTAGCTTTTCGCTTCGTGCGACATTAAGTTTTAACGAGTTATTGTGCGGATTTCAGTTTAGGGTTCAAATTAATATTTAATAGAAAAGATGTCTTGAAGTATGTACTTTTGAATAAAAAAAATTAAGACAATAAAATAGTGAATTAATTAAACACATAGCTTAATTCCGCGAGCTGTTCAATTGAAAATCTTATGCAATTTTCAAACTTTGTGTGGACTTACAAAAAATGTTCCACAAGATAACGCTTTGAAAAAATCTGCAAAAAATACATTGCACATTTCTAAACACATCATGTAAAATTTGTAACCTCATTCAACCCCGCTTTTAAATGATATTGCACATATTCAACTCATTTGTTTTTACTGTTACTGTATTGGTTCGAAGTTATTAACATGATGAATGCGAGAGAAAACTTTTTTGCCAGACGTATATAAAAACACACCCTCTAAAATCACCCTTGTCTATTTTTTACTTTATTTATAAAGTTTTTTGTATTATGTAGGTCAATTTTAAGTCAATAAAAGTAAAACCAAAGTATTTTATTCTTTTAAAAAATGTGAACCCCCTCTAAACTACCCCTGTAAATTTTGAATTTTTTAATTAATTTTCCCATATTATTTATGCCAATTTTAAGTCATTAAAAGTAAAATCATATTTTAATAACCTTTCGTATAAAAAACACCCCTCTAAAGCCACCCCTGTCAATTTAAAATTTTTTCATTTATTCTCCCGTGTTATTTATGTTAATTTTATAAGTGATTAAAGCGAAAATTTTAGTTTTGGCCACTTTTTCGTGTTTTCGTCCCACTGTGCACTGCTGTGACTTTTTTTATCAATTAACTAAATACGCACATAAATACTTATAATTCATCTTACCAAATCAGTTAAATGGTTTTCCGCAATTTTAAAAGAATGAACTCCTTTTTCGTAATCTTCATTGTGTTTATTAATTATATGAAAATTAGCTTCCCATGCTTTTCGTCGATTATCTTCATGAAACCCAAAGTAAGTCTTATTAAACTTTTCCTATTAATAGTTTTTGTAACATTAATAATATATATAATTATGTAATAATAATAATAATTTACCTTGTACCGGTGCCATAAATGATTCAAATCGGTTTTATTTTTTGATATATCATAGTCTTGAGAGTTAATAATTAAGGATAGTCCTAAAATGATGATAATAATTACCACTAAATTATTCATTCTTATAGGTCGACTAATTAAAATAAGTACTTACGAAAAGTATGACAAGAAAATGAAAATATGTCGCATCAGCATAATAATATCTAATGCAATTTTAACAAAAATGTAGTAGTTAGCAAAATGAAGTGGGGCACTTAACAAAATTATTGTTATTTGTAATAGACGGCAATTATTTATGTGAGCATAGTAAAGTTTTAATTTACTTTCGCGCTTAAATTATAATTAATGATAACAACAACGAATCCCATCGAATTATCACGAATATAATAACAGCACAACTTTTCACGTTGACGTTGAATATTATGTGGTAAAGGCATTCGCGCAGTCTTTTATTTTGGTCGCGACTTTCAGTTTTTTATCGAGGCCGACATATGGCAATATTACCTTATATTGTTTACCTGTGATGTTGTTTTTATATAACACTTAAAATGGAGAACAACATGACAGAGTCCGGTATAGATTTAGGTTTCGATTTATCGAATCTCATATCGGACGATTTTGATTTGGATAGTGCCATCGATTTTGAGGAACTTTTAAAAACACCCAAAAACCAGGAATTTTATGAACTTACTTCGAAAACATTACCTATTACTGAGAGGTAAGATAAAATTTAAATCGGGGAATATTTCCCACATCAAATTAACCACTCACGTGAGTTTCGCGCTTCATTCTTGTTTGTTGATGTCATTATAAAGCGGGAAAATAAAAAACTACAACTAACATCATTAAAAGAAAATTGTATTTTATAAAAAAATCAAATTGTTTACATGCAACGTATTATCTCCTTATCAGTTTGTCTATTGACGTTAAAAACCATACTAAATATCTACTTCTGTAAATTATTTACACGATCATAAAAAAAATAAGTAAATAAAGAAAAAGTGTATCGATCTTTTATAAGATTTTAAAATTTAAATTTATACAATTGAATTGTGGCGTCAGAAAACAAAAATTATTCGTGGAATGGTGATCGAAAATAGCACGCCGAGACCTTCAATTTTCTGAGGGACAGAGTGAGGAACGAATCAGTTCAATAGAAAAGTCCCGCGGGAACTTCTAACTTATATACATTATTATTATTTGTTATTTTTTTAAAAATATTTTATAATGCAAATTTCGGGAATTCTAACCATGCCCAAGTGGTGAGCCCAATCGCTGTTTTTAATAAAAACCATGTAATTGCACTGATAAAAAAATAGTTTTGAACCAAAACTTTTTATGCTTTGCCGATATACAATGCATAAAAGCTTTTGAATCAAATTTTTCGTTTTGGTTCAAAAAGATTATCTTTTGCTTCAAATAGAAAAATTTTGATTCAAAAATTTTTATGCTTTGCCTATATAATAAAAAGTTTTGATTCAAAACTTCTGTTTTGTCAGTGTGCGTTTAATAATTCGATAGTACCAATGCTAAATTTTAAAGTCAATTTAGGAATTGATGATGATCTCCAGATGATTTTGGAAGTGGATCCCACCATTATAAACTTACGATTAAATCTTTCTGCTAATGTACAAGATTATTCTTTACATAAACCACCCGATAAAGTTATAGGACGGCTCCCTAAGTCGGGAGGGTGTGTTTAGAACAATTAATCCACAATTAACATTTCGATCTTTTAGTTACAATGATTTAAATAGAACGCGTAAATTGGCGAATATTGTTTTGTTTTTCTATTCATGTCAATTACTTGTTAATTTACTTAATTGAGATACATACAGCGTGGACTTGATCAAGTAAATTGTACTAAGATATTTGTTTTATATTTTAAATACAATTATTGATCTTAACTACGACAATTAATGAAAACCATTGCATTTTAATTAACTGAATTATTTACTTTCGACAATTTTAGTTTTTTAAATATAGGATAGGGACCGTAGGCAATCCATAGGTGGTTTAAAGATACGTTTCAGTAAACAGAGACGTTTAAACTCCATCAGGAACGTTTGAACGCGAGCAATTAAATTGTGATCCCTTCGTTGAAGATCTTAAACCTACTCATTCCATATCAAGTGGTCCAATTTTATCGCTCGACCATTCTAAAAAAATAATTTTTGTGAAATTAGCCTAACATGTCAGTAGTATTTCAATTTTAATGTTTTTGGTTATTTACTTTAAATGTGCGGCATTTTTTTTTCCATTTTAGGGGTTTATAGCAACTGAAATATTTCAGGTTTTATATTTTTGTCCTATTAAGATAGAGAAAAATAAAATTGTTTAATAAGAAATATTGCTCATTACATATTTTTACTTAAAATCAATTCTACTATTAAATTGCAGCCTAAATTCTTATCTGTTTTTTAACTAACGATATTTAGCTTAAAAAGTGTAATTTTGTTCAATTTCCAAACTTTATTATTTTTTTAGAATTCTTTAGAATTTTGAGAAAAAAGCAGAGTAAATGTCAGGGTTGACATTGTGTGTGAATTCAACTGGTTACCATTTGTTTGTAAAAAATCTCATTTTGAGATTTTTTTTCTTCATACACGAGAATCTTCCCTTCAAAATGGCTTTAAAAACAAACGGATAATAATTGAGGTTGCAATTGAACCGTTTAGAATTGATTTTAAGTAAATTATTGTACTCAGATTCTTCTTCAACAATTTTATATTTTTCCCATCTTGATAGAACAAATAGGATCTGATATATTTCAGTAAACGTAAATCTTATAAAATTGCAAAAAATGTCGTACAATTGAAGCAAATATAACCCCACACCGAAACCAAAAACAATAAAATTTAAAAAATGGTAGAACGACAAGATTGGATCACGTAATATGAAATGCCTTTGCACGGGCCCCCTTTTTAACAAAGGTTTGCTAAAAAACTAAATTTAATTGTTCGCGTTCCCTGCGTTCAAACCAGGATCTTATTTACGAGCAGGCTACTTAGGGTGCAGTCTATGAACCCGCATCACAAATAAATTTGTTTTTAATTTAAAATTTCAATTTTGATTTGACTAAAATGAAAAAGGGTCCACTAATATAATTTAAAAATTTACTTGTTTCTTACAATCCTTTTTATTTTATCTTGAATTTACGATGTTTATTTAAAATAACAATTAATTCTCAAAAAAGAAAACCGGTAAAGTTGGCACCACAGATTCAGCATAGGGGTCTACAGATCTTAAATATGGCTCCACGCGAGGCTCCACGTCTTTACGCCTAAAAACACTTACGACTAAGTCAGTACGCCTAAGTCTTTACGCCTAAAGAATTTTACGACTAAGGTATTTTACGCCTAACATCATGTACGCCTAAAACATTTACACCTAACTAACTTACGCCTAAGACATCAACGCTTAATGCATTTATGCCTAAGATAGAGATTATTTATAGTATATTTATGTTTATTTAAAAAGATTACAACATATTTACCAGCAAAAAAATAAAATTAAATATAAAATTTACACAAAATAAAATAAAAAAGGCTTAAGTTAGTTAGGTGTAAAAGTTTTAGGCGTACATGATGTTAGGCGTAAAATACCTTAGTCGTAAAATTCTTTAGGCATAAACACTTAGGCGGACTGACTTAGTCGTAAGTGTTTTAGGCGTAGTTGTTTTAGGCGTAATGACGTGATACCCTTAAATATACGGTCTTGGTTTAAATGGTCTCGTTCAAACGTTCTGCTCTACAAAATCTCGCATAATTATTACTAGCCAATTTTATTTTATTTAATGACTGCAATTTTTTTAATACAGTAGTAATATACTTATGTATACTCTCAGTTGTATGGATCTCCCAGTTACATGCAATTAAATTTTTATATGGGAACCCTATTATATGTATATACAGTATAAATAAATCAGAACTTGATTATAATTATGTTGTAGAACTTGTAGAACAACTTTTGAAAAATAATACATTATTTTTGTTACTTGCCGACAAAGAAATTCGAGTAAATAATAATATAATGTATACATATATATGTATGTACCTAGCCCACGCTAGAGGGACGTATGTAAATTGCGCCAGCGGTCAGTATTTTGTCACTCCTTTTTGATCGGTAGCTTAAGGACAAGTAGTAAATTGCGCCAGCGGTTGGTGAGAGTAGCTTAAGTTTTAATACCCAAAGAGTGGTATATTTACTAGTAATTATAATATTATGTAATCGCCACAGTGGCGCACTTTTATGAAGGTATCAAAATTAGTTTACCATATAGACTTTATGGTGTGTGGGGGGAGGATCACTATAGTCATAAATCACAATGAAAGTGTTTTTGGTATAATTGGTAAAAAAATATATAAAAAAGTTACTATAGGTAACCTACGAACCTACATACGTACAGTTCTACCTTTTTGCGCAGATCCCATATTTTTGGCATCATTTCAAAAACCATGTAAAAAAGTAACTAAACCTAACCTCTTGAAAGTCATAATAGCAATGCTTAATATGTCTACTTGGTATGGGGTAATGTGTGGTCCTTTAATCACGAGAGGTTCTAACAGAGGGGGGAGGGGATTAGAATAACATTACGATTGATCACGAAGAGAGGGACGTGTGGCAATCACGTGTATAAAAGCAACATAACAACAATATTTAGCTCTCAGCTGGCTTCAGGCACTGGACCTTATGACGCCACTCGTCGCCTCGCTGCCCGAGGCATTCTGTCTCGCCATCTCTGCTTGAAAAAATTTTTCAAAAAAAAAATACACGTGATGTACATCACGACGTATCACCAAAAAGGGGGGGGCTAAAAAATTGGCATAAAAACCTCGCGTTATTAAAGAATTAATTTCTAAAAAAATATAGAAAAAAGTTTGTACCTACGAGTACGAACCTACAAACCATGTAGAAAACTAACTAAACCTAACCTGTTGAAAGTCATAAAAGCAATGCTTAACATGTCTAATTTCGAAAGGATGGGGGCAAATTACTATAATCATTTTATTATTTTTCTTTTTATTATTAATGAAAGATAATACAATACTTATGCCCGTACCTATAGTCGATGCTTGGCTCCAGCAAAACTTGAACATGAGTTAGGTACGAAATTCTTTATTTTGATTGGTCGATTTCATACTGAAGCCTGACTCAAGTCCGAGATCGGGCAAAGTATCGACTATAGGAATGAGCATTTGAGCATTAATAAATATCTGCAAAATGATGACATATACATTTTTGAAAATCAAATCTGCTCATTTCCTTTGATTGTTTTTTCTCTTATATAGTTTTAGTGCGGATTTGCTTCTCTTGATTAATACTACTATCAATTTTAACATAGACAGACATGTACATTTCCAACACAGCATTAAAAAATGTGTAATGTGATCAGCTGTATGGAAATTTTTAGCAAAATAGTTGTGGAAAGACTCGCACGCGTTAGTTCTTCAGAAAATGTTTGATGTATTCGATGCCCAAATTTTTGACGGGAAACAGAGATTTTTCTTGTATGTATGCCTTATCTAAATATGAAATATATTCAGAATGTCGTGCATCTGAATGCATATAATAAGTAGTTAAATCTTAAGTAAAACTTTCGCTAAAATTCAGAATTAAAAGATGTCCAAATTAACTTAAAAATCAGTAAAACTTCTACAGTATGAAAATACGGGCTAAATGCACCTCTGCTAAATTAAAAATAAAAGTTTTTAGAGCCATACTAGTCCTATTGACAAACAAGCAAAGGATTAAAATATAACAACCTTTTTTCGACTTAAATTTTAAGGTTAACCCTAAAAATTTTTGGCGCAATTTACGGGTAGGATTAGAAAAGTCCTTGACCGCTGGCGCAATTTAAGGTTCCCGCGCTAGAGACTACCAATATGAGGTAAAGCCTATGGTGGTAAAGCCTACACCGGCCAAATTGGAAACGGAGAATCACGGTTCAAACCCTGATCGCGTTGAATACACTGTTGAGATTATGCGTTCAAACTTCTAAAAGTGCAATCGCACTTGTGCAATCTTCTTGTAGTATATGTTTGTTTAAACAAGAAATCACTATTGATGATATGTAGTACAGTAGCGGTCAATGAAATGTACTCAGTTAAAAACTGGAAAAATTTTGGAAGTGTTTGGTATATTAGCTTTGAAATAATTTTTAAATTAATTATTAATCTTTCAAATATAAAAAAATAAATATTAGCAAGGGTAAATATTTAAAATTATTGTAGTAAAATTTTGTGATATTCAACACAACAATAATTGCAACAATAATTTATTCAGCACCACCAAGTTGTAGTCATTTTTAAAGTATTGAATTTATAGTGGTAAATATATTTATTATTGCATTTATTTCCAACACTGAAATAATTTTTAACTTATTTTATTTTTATTGTTGTTATGTCGACATTTAAAATTTATTGTAGCAAAATAAGTAATAATATCTTATTAAAAATATACATTTATTACAAAAATTATTACAAATCCAAAACTAATTTAAAAGATAATTAGTTGTACATGATATAAAAAAACTTGTAGTGGGTAAACATCTAAATCAAAAACACATGTCATAAGATTATCTAAACTATACATAAATAAAGCAAGTTTTGTATTATTGTTATTGTGTATTAAGATTTCTGCAAGGCAGCTGTTCTTCTAACCTAAGGCCGAATATATCAAAAACTAAGAAAATCGACTAAAGTTTGTTAAAATTTGAAATATATGAAATAGTTCTATCAAATTAGGAAATGAACCAAAATAAAACTTTTCAAGTACTAGATCAAGTAGAAGCAATCATAAACCGAGCGGGACTACCAGCTTTATGTGCCCTCCGAAGCACGGAGACGGACATATGAAAGGACATAATATGAAACTTTTGCCGGAATCGAACCAAGTACCTTAGAGTCAGCAGTTTTTCAGCTCACTTACTAAGATAATGACCGTCTCTGCAGATTATTACTAATTACCTAGTATGGTTTATAGTTATTAACCTGTAATTTTATAATTAACTGCTATAATGTCAACGCCGCGCCGAGTAAACGCGAGGTTATAATAAAGTTTGACACCGAGGTATGTATAGATACTATTTTATTCACAATCAGTGAATTTATGACAAATTAATAGTAAATAATAATTAATACAATTATTAAACTTGCGTTTATTCTATTTAAAATATTTTTTATCAAGTATAGGTATCTCAAGTCGGAAAGCAAAATAACTTCTCTTTTTTAGCGGTATTAATTAAAAAATTCCTAACGCTGACTAAGATCGATCGGTGTATCTCTATTTTAACGATTTTAATAAAAACAACATTGTTTCTTAATATTACCAATTTTAATTGTTCATCCAGCGTTTCACGTAACTCAAGGTGAATAAAACCCAATTCTAAATTTTATTTTTATTTAATTTTAATTTCTTTTTATTTGTTAATAAAAAATAAATATTGTAACAAATAAAATCTTTAGCACTACCTAGTGCGTTAGTACTTCTTTGTACACAATATATTTCGTGTACACTGCTTGTGAACCTTGAATCAATTTCCCTTTTTTCCATCAACTTTTTTATCTTCAGATAAATTTTGTTATCCACATATTTTATCCGGTTATACGCTGATCCGGTTATCCATTAAGAGATTGATATATCTTCAATTTTGTATCGTACATTTTCTTCGTCTTCGGCATGTTTTAACCAAAAAAAATTACAGCTTAGGAGAAGCAGCTTCCCGGTTTTTTAAATTTTATATGTATATAGCTTGACCGGTGGATCTCTCTTTTAACGGTCTCCATTAAAAAATTAATACTGTAAAATTTCATTGATTTATAACTCGATTAATGTGTAGCACCGTGGTATTAGTAGTAAGAAAATTCATATGTACAAAACTGTAGTTTGTTGAAGAAGTTCTCCCTATTTTTATTATCTTATTTAATTTCTTTGTTTTGTTATCTTCTCTTCTCGTTTTACTATCTTCTTATATCTTTGACGGGCGGTACCTCTTTACTATAATTGCCGTTACTTTCTTCTTACTTTTTCTTTTTCCAATTCTTCTTCTCGTTTTTCTTCTCATTAATCATGTATTCATATTCATCTAATTTATATTTTTGACTGGCGTGCCTCTTTACTAATTGCTGTTAGCTGTTACTTCCTCTTTCTCTTACTTTTTATATTTCTCTTCGTCGTGTCTTATCTCATCAATTATGTGTTCATCTATATCTTTGACTTGCGATGTATCTTCACAAATTGCTGTTACTTTCTCTTATTTCTCTTTGTTTTTCCATTTCAATTCCATTAATCATGACTACATCTTGGGGTTTTTCTAATCAAAAATATGAGACGCTGTAGCAGGAGCAGCAGAAGGTGCAGCACCGTTCGGGATTTTATATTAGCATTACTAAATTTTAATTGTTTGTTTTTTTATATTCCTTATTCATTATTTTCTTTTTAAAATATTTTTAGTCGTAACCTTAGTTTAATATATTTTTCGGTTGGTAAAAAGATCGACCAATCAGTGTTTTTTTTTTCACCAAAAAATGACACGCTGTAGCAGCAGCAGCGTGCTGGGATTTTATATATTAGGATTAAATTGAGGCAAATTAATTGTTTTTCAGTGTATATAGTATAGAAGGTCGCAGTTATAAATACTCACAAATCACTTATATTTGAAGATTTTTACGAAATTCTTTATGGAAAACATTTTAGAAAGATCTCAGATTAGTAATTTGTAATAAAATAAATCAGTTTTTTCCTAGAACCGGAATACTGCTTTAAAACACAGGATGTTCCACAATAGAAAATAATAACAATAATATTACATTCATTCACAGTGATATATATTTGATTTTAATCAACCCAAGTTCATTAACTTGGGTTACCACTAACTGTTTAGAGATTACATAATATTAATATTAATATTACTAATATTAGATATTATTTGCGGATTGAATTGTATTGATTAAATAATAATTATAATTTTTGTACAATATTAAAAATATAATAATATGTATGTATATAGTTTAATAGATTATCTAATTACAGGCGATTACTTGGATCACTACAATTGTAAACAAATTTAATAATAAATTATTGAACTCAGCCCAGTTTGGGCCTTGATAACATTTACAATATTTTCAAGCCCACAAATTTTGATACTAAATAAAATAAACTGTTTGCACTAAAAATATTAAAAACATTAAATTACGTGTAGGTGATCGTTCTGCTCGAAAGCTTAGATAACTAAGTAGGCCAACATTGGTGATTTTTGATATTGACATAAAAGAATTTTTTTACTTTTAATGGCCATTAATTATTTTATATTATGTAATTTTTAACCTGGAAGTTGATAATTAAAGGATCGTTTTTGCATTAAAACTATTTAAGTTTAAATCCTAAGTTTTCAAAGTCGGATTTATTCAACTCTTGCGGCTAAAAGTTAACATTTCGAATTAAATAAAATCATAAAACTATTTAAAATTTTAATTTTATTTTTAAAGAACTATTTGGTACTTTTAGTAAATTTTGAAAAATCATATTTTAATAAAAAAAACTGCCATTAAAATGTTTGATTTTAATTGGAAGTTTATAAACTGACTAGTCATTGAAAACAGGCCATATGGGTCCTATGCCTATTTTCGATTTATTTTTTATTGAAAGATATTTAATAGATTTACGGATAATTTACTTGACTACTTTTAACAATTTATGAAAGTTTGCGGCCTTTATTTTAATTACTATATAGTTTTTACTTATTTATTTATTTATATTAAGGTATTAAAGTTTTTTTTTTAAATAAAATTTTAAACATAATTTACTTAGGATGTTTTCACACGGGGCGTTAGAACGCTAGCAATAAAACGACGCGTTATTGCTGTGCATCAAAAATATATGCTTTTAAATGAGAGGTTTTCACACGTACGCGTAACGTTATATGGTATGGTAGCGCCGACACTTTACCGCGTCTACACGCAATATGTTCTACTGATGTGGTAGCAACTTCTTATCGATGCGTTTCCTGTCGCCTACACAACTATATGCATGCTTTCACACGAGATGCTTTATATTGCTGCGTTTTAATTAGTTCAACGGTGTTGCAAGATGGCAAAAGTTAATTAATGCCAATAATAGAACCCAACGAATGGTAGTTCACGACATACTATGGCAACAGTGTTTATTTTCATTTTACTTAGCTACATTTATGAAGATGATTATGGTTGTGTGTGAAAACGTTAAAGCAATATCCGGAAAATAACGCGGCGTTTCATTGCTAGCGTTCTAACGCCCCGTGTGAAAACACCCTTAAGCTTTAAGGCAGTGTATTCTTGCTGTGCACAAATTTGATTTTATTACTTTTTCACCTATGAATATCGGGGTTTCTTTTTAAAGTTTTTCGAATTTTTTCTGTATATTTTATCGACATTCTAGGTGCACTTCAAATTGCAGTTTTCTAGCACCTTCCGTCGGTTTGGGCTGTAAATTTAATGAATCAGTGAGTTTATATATATATAGTGAGTTTATAAATAGAAAAATATTTGCAAATAATTTTTAATTTAATTTTACTTATTGCGAACTGTTTCTAGTATTTATCTTATCGAAATTTTAGAAAACAATTCTCATCCTCATAATGAGGATTCTCATCCTTATAATGAGGATGAAAATAACACTATTTTGTAATAAAATATTTGTACATGGCGCTTTGTTGTATGTTTAATTAGCTAATGATACAATCAAGCAGAAACTATAAATTCAAGAAAATTATAAAAATATGTCTATCGATAATTTTAATACGTATAAACAAATTTTTTATATTATAAGTATTATTTCATACGATACCTACAGTTGTTCTTGTTTACAACTTATAACTTAAAATATACATATATTTATGATTCATTTCGTTTCCTATTATAATAATTTTGCATTTCTCATAAAGAACTGATAAACAACTCTAAAATTCCTGACTAGTAAGTGTGAATTACTAATGCTGGTTATCACTCCAATATTTTAGTAAACGATAAGCTTCATTTTTTACAATAATTTTAATGGTGTAATTTATTTTGCATAAAAGAAATCATTCTGTTAGAAAAATTAAAGCTCAAATGTTTCCTGTTATTTTACGTACGTACCTAATCAGTTAATTTTAATCTAAAAGAGAACTTACTAACAAGTGGCACAGTAACCGCATAGAAAGAGAAATCTTGATAGGTTCATATTGATAGTTCCTACTTTACTTCAAAATTTGATACTTGGTATTATTATTAAGCATTTCACTATTGTAAGTATATAAAATAAAGGTCAATTTCACCGTACATTTATTTCTAATGAAGTTTACATTACACTAATAATGGTCACATTACAGTAAGAGTCCCGCAAGCATGAACAGCGAAAATCATGCCTTTTAAATAAAAATTCCGAATTTATTTCTTTTTCTTTTCTCTTTTTATGCTACAAAAATCTTCTTTTTTCTAAATAAAAGACCAAAAATTTAGATTTAATATTCAAAAAACAAACATGATTTTCGCTGTTCATACTTTCGAGACTACTGTAATTGGAATTTTTAAATTGCAATAATTTTTTTTATAATTTAGGTTTTTTGGTTCTTTAAATAATAACTAATAATAATATGTAACTTTATTGGTTTCTTTTTTGTTTTTCGTAAATGATTTTTACAATTTTCATTCTTAAATTTATCTGTTTTGTTTTATAAAGAATTTCTGAAGAATTCTTGAGAACAAAATGTTTTTTAAAGAATTCTTGGGAACTTTTAGACTTGGAATGACTGTACACAACAATTCCTAATTGAATAACTTCTCGAATCAATCTGTGGGCTATGGAGAAGGCAATAAGAAACCACTTCATTGATTATAATTATAATATTTCCCTAGTAAATAATTTTAGCTTTATTCAAGTTTCATCAACCATCAGTCGATGAGAAGTTACAGTACTTGAAAAAGAATTTATAAAACTTTTTTTCATTTTGTATATTAGATTAATTCCTATTAACTCTTGTGGTGCCAATTTAGTTTTTCATGCCAATTATTATTATAATTATACAGATTCACATTCGTTAGAATATAGCTATCCTGTTATTGGGATTTACAAATCCGTTTAACTGCGTCGATTAGGCCTCACATAATACATTGTTTAATTACTGATTCGTCGTTCCTACTCCTTCTCCCTCCCCCTCGCGTGCTTCTTCTCCATCCTTCCGATCCCTTAGAACCTTGTGTGCTTCGCGGCCTCCCCCAAGATTTTTCTCCATTTTTATCTATCGTGAAACATGGACATCCAGTCACCGGCTCTCATCCTCTTGAGATCCCTGGTCACCTAATCCCACCATCTGATCCTCGGACGCCTCCTTGCTCTGTCCCTTGCTGGTGTCCACAAAATAATCTTCTTCACCAAATCTTCTCTGCCTGGGGGGGCGTCAATTAATTACGTGAGGCTTTTAGGGAGGGGAGGGGGTCGAGCAAAATCTCACCCAATCTCACGAGGGGGAGAGGGGGGGTGTCATCAAATATCACGTAATTTTTTTGTCTTAACTAGTCTTAAATAAAAATAATTAAGCAAATTATGTTAACGTAATCAAGCACATATTAATGTATTTCCACTAAAAATGCACATTTTAAAAAATCTCACTTGAGATTAGGAGGGGGGGAGGGGGTCAAGCCAAATCTCACGACATCTCACCAAGGGGGGTGGGGGGTCTAAAAATCGTCAAATTCGCCTCACGTAATTAATGGACGCCCCCTGGCATGCTATGTTGTGTAGCCATCTTATTCGCTGTGATTTCTCATATTTCACCACAACTTCGCCTCCACACATCTGCAATATTTTGTGATTCATTCTTGTCAGTTTCTCTTCGTTTTCAGACAGTTGGCCAAATAATGTTCGCATCACTTTTCTCTCGAAGACTTTATTTTATGAGCTTCACATTGTGATAAGCACACTGTCTCCGCTGCGTATGTCAGCGCAGGTCTTATCGTGGTCCTGTATATTTTTTATCTTGGTTGATCTTGTCAGTTTCTTATCTTTTGGCATTTCAATTTTAGTATCATGGTAATTACCAAAACATAAAAATTATACTACTTCAAATTTTTTAACACTTATTGAATTTAATTATTACTTCAAAGCTGTTGATTTTATATGATGAAGATTTAGAATCTAGTTTGTTAATAATTTCAAGCTGAATCAAGATGAATCAGTAGGACAATTAGGGTGTTTCTGGCATGCTAGATGGCTTTGAAGGTTATTAGCTGTTAGCTTAAAAACCATTCGATTAATTTTAGATTTTAGTTTATCTTTTAAAAAGACAACAGAATTCACTCTAACGGAATATATTTTCTTTTTTGTTAAAACAATGAACCAATGATCTTTTTTATCTTATGTTTGTTTTTAATTTTTGTCCATCAAAACAGAAAAATAAATTTTTCTTTGACCATTTATATGCCGCCAAGTCGGTCTAGTCTCGGTTAATTTATTATAGCCACATGACAATTTGATATGAAAATTGTATGATGAAGATTATAATATAATCGAGAATATAATATGCAGCGATAGTAGAAATTTTATAGAACAGAAAGGTACTAGTCAATACAAAGAAAATTATTATTTAAAAAATCAAAAAGAATACATAATCACATGACAAGTTAGGATTAAAAATATTTGAAAACCATAATAAATGAGTATTACGTTAATGAAGTTTTAGAAAAAATAAATAATTAAAAAGTTATTAATACGATATAAAGCCCTTATTTCACGATTATTTTTTCTTGTTTCTTATGTTTGTCTTAGATATATGCGACTGAAGATCGAAATTAATCGTGAAATAGAGGGCCTTACTAATTGTGTAATTATTTATTTTTAAAAATTTTGTTTGTTTTATTATTAATAATAGCAATCATCAACTTAGGTAAACTTTACATGCTCTTCTATTCGAGTACTTTTTATTAAATTATTATTTTAAATATATTATTATACCTATTTATTACATTAAATTAAATTAGAGTACTTTTGCATTAGTAGTTGATCGCGCTAACTACTAAACTAATGATAGAATAAATAATTCAAAATTGTGCACAGACTAGGAGGGAAGGTCAACCGTAAAGGCGTATAAAGGCTAAAGAAATCAATCAATCAAAATCTAGATGCAGTGAAGTCTAAATTTCAAAACGACTCACAGTATGGGACCGATTCATAAATTTTTGGCCAAATTCTGAAAGTTACACAATAGATTTATAATGTCAGGACCGAAGGAAAACTATTTAAAAAAATTTACGTGGTAAAATAGGGTAGATTTTAGGGGGTAAAAATTTAAATCACCAAGAAATATTATAATTTATAAAATACAAAATACTTTTTTAATTCATTTTTTTCTTAACTTTTTTGGTGTAAATGTTGATTGTTTTTTGATCCCCTTTTTCTGGATTCGCTACTGGTCGTAACTAGTATATAACTTTAAGCATCAAATATACATAGTAGCGCGCAGCAATATCAATGTGTGATTCACCCATCAACATGTTTAAAAAGAAATTATACTAAACTTTTCAAATGGGGTGTCACTTGCCATATCATCCCTATTAACATTTTAGGGGTTGTCATCACAGCGCGAATGGATGAAACAATACGGGAGTGACATTGGTTGCAAAAGTTGCCCCCCTCGATGATAAAATTTACGTATTTTTGCATTGCTTGAAAAAAAATTTTGCTGGCCACAATCCCGTCTGTTTCGTTTTCAAACGTCCACCCTGTATATGTTACGGTCAATGACGTAAATTGGCCATTGAGGTCAACGTCCGTTAACGGTGGGCAATGATGTAAATATTTTCATATGATTGTAATATTTACGTCTTTGGCCGGTCAATGACGTTAATAGCCAAAATGGATTGGACAATGATGAGATAGAATAAATACTACCTATAAGGAGCAGGAAAATGGCGATGCACTTCAACCCGGGCCAATTATTTGTCGTGTACCCGTTTTTCCTTATAAATGACAGGGACACGGACAACTCGGCACTACTAAACTCGGCACCGGACTACTCGGCACCGGATAACTCGGCGCCGGACAACTCGGCACCGGATGACTCGGCGCCAGACAACTCGGCACCGGATGACTCGGCGCCGGACAACTTGGCACCGGACAACTCGGCCCCGGGAAAACTCGGCACCGGGACAACTCGGCACCGGCGACTCGGCACCGGGAAAACTCGGCTTTGGGACAACTTGGCACCGGCAACTCGGCTCCGTCAGCTCGGCAACGGAATAACTCGGCACCGTAATAACTCGGCACCAAACGATCGGATTTTTAAAACCGTTTCCAATTTATACAGGGAGGGAATTAAAAAATATTGAAAACTATAAATTTTATTTATTTAGTAAGCGCATTGGTTTGAAACACCGACCGGTATAACTCGGCACCAAACGATCGGATTTTTAAAACCATTTTCAATTTATACAGGGGGGGGGGGAATTAAAAAATTAACAAAATATTGAAAAGTATATATTTTATTTTCTTAGTAAGCGTATATTGGTTTAAAACACACTAAGACGTTGGTTTTGAGGGGGCGATGACTCCCCTTGGCTTATAATCGCCCTTGAGCTTACATCTTTATTTTATACTGTTGGTAACTAAAGGTTACATTAGTTGGGTATATATTACCATCTATTATCTATTAGTATCTATTACAAATAAATCATAACTAGTGATATAGCATACAGAACAATAATGGAACCCAACGTAATTTTATCTCAAAGAGAAACCGAACGATACAGTCACGAAGGTTACATCTATGTTAAAGATAAACCAAGTAAGGATGGCCTGAAATTTTTTTGGCGTTGTCAATACAAGGATAATGAGAAAGATTCAATCGGAAATAGAACGTACTGTAATGGGCGTATTTGGACAAATACAGCCGACGGATCCTTTCATTCGTTGCGAATCCCACATACGTGCAGTAATACCTGTAATGCCGTTCAAGTTGAAACTGCAAAAATTACCACGGCTGTTAAACCAAAAGCAAAAGAAACAATGGAAAGTCCCCAAGAAATCAGAACTGGGGTTTCTCAAAACATTTCAGAAGCTGCTTTAGGACTCGTATTATTTATATTTTTGTTAATATTAATATTTTTCAATAATAATAAAATAGTTTTCCAACTAGTGCCGAGTTATTACGGTGCCAGGTTATACCGGTGCCGAGTTGATGGAGCCGAGTTGCCGGTGTCGAGTTGTCCCGGTGCCGAGTCGCCGGTGCCGAGTCGCCGGTGCCGAGTTGTCCCGGTGCCGAGTAGTCCGGTGACGAGTTCAGAAGTACCTAGTTGTCGCGTAGCGAAATGACAGCATTTAATTTAGACAAACGCAAACTCATTTTAGGGTGGATCCGTGATTTGCCGTGGTTGCGCCAGCCAAAACGGCACGGAGCGCCCGGAGCTCTCTAAGAAAAAGCTTTCTTACTCACTAAAAACATCCCCGAAATCAATCCACTTCGACTGGGAGGCCCGACCTCTCCAGGGAAATATTGTTGTTATGTTGCTTTTATACACGTGATTGCCACACGTCCCCCCTTTCGTGATCAATCGTGATGTTATTCTAATTCCCTCCCCCCTCTGTTAGAACCTCTCGTGATTAAAGGACAACCCCATTACCCCATACCAAGTAGACATATTAAGCATTGCTATTAAAGCTATTATGACTTTCAAGAGGTTAGGTTTAGTTACCTTTTTACATGCTTTTTGAAATGATACCAAAAATATGGGATCTGCGCGACAAGGTAGAACTGAACGTATGTAGGTTCGTAGGTTACCTATAGTAACTTTTTTATATATTTTTTTAAAAATTATACCAAAAACACTTTCATTGTGATTTATGACTATAGTGATCCTCCCCTACACGGGGGTAAACTTATTTTGATACCTTCATGAAACTGCGCCACTGTGGCGATTACATAATATTATAATTACTAATAAATATATCACTCTTATTTGGGTATTAAAACTTAAGCTACTCTCACCAACCGCTGGCGCAATTTACTACTTGTCCTTAAGCTACCGATTAAAAAGGAGTGACAAAATACTGACCGCTGGCGCAATTTACATACGTCCGCTAAAATAGCTCCGACAAAATAGCCCAATGATAAAAGGGGCCGTCCATTAATTATGTAAGGGTTTGGGGAGATAAGGGTACCGGAAATCTTATGGACCGTTACGTGGGGAGGAGTCCGACATACTCTGTCTAATGTAGTATAGCGATACGCGAAGGTATACTACAGGTTGCTACAAATACACAAATACTATATTATTATACCATGGTTACTGTAAGTTAATTTATAACAAAAGTTGAATTTTTTATTATGTACCATTGGAAAACAGGACAATTATTTAAGAATTTTATAAAGAATTCAATGTTTTGGATTATCCATTAGTTTTCGAGAAAACGGCATTTGAAAATCGAAATTTTCCACACGTTTAACATGGGAGTACATACAAATTACAAGTAACGGGTTTTCTGTTGACGGTATGAGCGCTCTGATAAAGTCTTAAGTGATAGCCGTTACACGCATTTCAGGGATGTTTTTAGCGAGTTAAGCGTCAGCAAAAACGGCCAGGAGACCACGGCAAATCACGGATCCACCGTAAAATAAATGAATTAAATTAAATCAATTTGGTTATGGCTATACTACATTAGATAGAATATGTTGGACTCTCCCCACGTAACGCTCTATAACATTCGCCCCCCCCCCAAACCAATACATAATTAATGGAAGGCCCCTTTTGCCATCGGGCTATTTTGTCGGAGCCTTTTTGTCATTGGGTAGTAGTAGTTCATCATTTCCCACCTTGTATTGGGCATTAACGCAACCACATATGAAATTTTAAATGTCAACATCGCCCAAAATGCATGATCATTGACGTCAATGACCGGTGAATGACGTTAATGCCCAACTAAGCTGGGCATTGACGTTATTGTACGGCCATTGACGTTAATGGCCGAATTGTCATCATTGACCGTAACATATATATAATATCGCCCTTACCTTGTTCTATAACGGACATCGGTCCTTAGTCAAATTCAAGTTCAAAAAACAAAAAAAATACAGTTGCAATTTGCAAACACAGATAACTTTTTTCATTACATCATATTGATTCGCTTTACTTTACTCTTTACTTACAGGGGTAAAATAAAACGCTAGGTAGAGAGTAAATTTCCTTCAGTTTTTTTAAAGTTAAATCTCCACTCTTATTGATAAGCCAAATATTCACCTGTTTCTGCAAAGCTGATAAAATTGTGTAATTTTACTTTTGGCCAGAAATTTTTGAATCGGTCCCACTGTGCGACAGTGTCGTTCTTTGAAAATTTTTTGTTCATTAAACTTTTATTCGTTGAAATTGAAATTCATTGAAACACGTGACATCGCATAAATTTGATATTTTGTGTTCACGGTAAATCATTTTTATTTTTATATTTATTTCCTCTAAAACTATCTAAAAATTTGGTTCGAATATGTTTTCTATTTTTTTATTTTTGTAATATTTCCAGTTACATGCACCATTTTAAAATACATATCGTCGTCTCAGAATTAGAGTATTCTATCTCCATTTTTCTTAATTTTACAGTACAGCAGTTTATATAAAGATTCTGTATTGCATTACTCTCCATTGAAATATTTTTAAACAATTTCAATTTGAAAAGTTAATAATAAAAATTTGGCAATAATTTTGAATTATGCTGTAGAGAAATTAACATATAGAATAAAGTGAGATAAATAACTCAATTTATCATAAAATTGAAAATAGAATAATATTACTCTAATTCTGAGACGAAGATATATATGCATAAGAAGAAATCAGTAACGTGAAATTAATGAAATCAATAATAATATGCAATTTGCATAATTTAAATTTATTTGAATCACTTTATTTGGTGTGAAGCTCAACAAATATTACGTCAAAAACGCGTGGGTTTTGTCACCCATATGTTTTCAACAAATCATATTCCCAACATCCCTTGGAATCGCCTGGAAGTTAATTGGGCTGGCAACTGAACCGAACTTGCGTCGAATATACCTATATATAAATATTATATTAATCTAAATATTATAATATAATATGAATATTACAATTACTATAGTACTTTCTCGCTTTCCCGCCATCACACCGACCAAGCATGGATGTATGCCAAAAATGAAAACAATTTGGGTATATTTTGCGTATGAACCAGTGCACATTAATAAACTGTTCAAAATAAATACTGCGTTTCTGACATTTTTAAGTATTAGGGGGGGGGGGGGCGCAAAGACATTGGTTTGAATATCTAACATCATAAGTTCTTCATTTGCGATCAATTTTTTGTTTTCTTAATAAAGGAAAAAGTCAGCTTCATTATATTAAATTCCTGAGTTCAGTAAAAAGTTGATCAACTCAAAATTGTGAATTAATTATTCAAACTTGACTTATACCCTAGATAGTCAAATTAAAAAAAAAGTATCATTTCAAATAAAGTAATACTTTATTGTGTAGGTTATGCTTCCCGATTGTTGTGGTGTTTTTCATGGCAATAATCGGGATATTCCCGTAATAATTATATGAAGTCATCAATCGTTGATGATCTACAAAATTTTATATATTTATAATGTCAAGGTGTTAAAGAAAATTCGTGTAATTGGAGAATACGTAAGTGGAAAGATAGAATACAATTACTATACAGGATATAGTATGTTGATCTAAATTAAATTGTTAATGACGTAAATGGTTGGTAAATTTTATCTTATATGTAAATATCTAAATAAAAAGCTGTGTGCATTTATTATTCAATAAGTCGATGAAACAGCTTACTCATAAATTTTATTAATTATTATTAAATGGAATTTAAATTTATATTCATTATTCAATAACAAGCTATGAAACGCTCACACTATTTAATACTTACAATTTTTTTAAACAAACAATCAATCAAAATCGGTATTCCAAAAATGTTAATATTTATAACTTAAAAATAATTTTATTGCAATTGGCTAATAGTTGGCAAGTTTATTACTCGCAAATGTCAAATTAATTGGAATATAAAAGAGAAAACTTGCAATTTTGTATTTTGTGGCAGAACTATATTTCTGTTTGAAGCTTACAACTATTTAAATCATTATTTGTTCATAAAATAGATTTATTTTTAATGTTTTCGCCATATATTTAAAACTTGATCTTAACTTGGCATGTCTAATTTAATAAGTTGAAATTAACATTAAATAAACACAATTTACATCTATCGAACATTAGCAATTTAGTACCCAGAACCTTGCCAACAATAAATTTCGTTGCCAACCCGATGCGATGGTACTTGACAATCTACTTCACTGATTTTGTTTACAAATAATAAATAGATTTTTAGCTACACTAATTATTATAAATATTTAAAAAATTTATATCGAAGGAATGCAATTTTTGAAGTTTATCGAATAAATATACATATTGTTGTGTTCTGTTAAAGAAATGGAAAGTGAGTTGCGTAATTTAGAAATAAAGAACTGACTTTGCAACCTGATGAACAATAAAGGCAGGATTTTTGTTCCGTTTTCAAAATTATTTTCCATTTCATGTTAAGTTTGTTCGTTAGTTTTAGTTACATTGTTTAGTTTAAGTTTGATGTTGCAGTAAATTAATTCATTGTTGTAAAATTTTTAATGTGTGTATTTTATTTATTTATTGTTATTTAGCGACTTACACGAATGCAGCTGGGCAGTACACGAACAAGCACAAGCAGCGGAACATAAACAAAATTCTAATCTTGATTTTTTTGAAAAATAAAGGGAAATAGCAAGAACCAATAAAAATTGAACACGGAAAGAAAAACCAAGGAGATAAAAAAAAAAGATAAATAAAGAAGAGAACAGTCAGTCGTAAATTGATAGCCAGAGAGGCAAGTCGTATAGGGGGGTGGTAAATAGAGAGTCCGAGAGGCAAGTGATAGTATAAAGTTGAAATTTGAGAGCTATAGAAGCAAGTCGTGTGGTTACAAACCGATAAGTTGGAGTGGAGGTGTGTTTTTGCCAAGGAGGTTTTTTTTTGGAAAGTTCATTGATCACGAAGTTTGACAACGCGAATACCAAGACAAGTTTCTGTAAGAAGATATTTGAAGAAAGTGCCCGAGTTACACGTGCTGTCTAGCGAATTTCGTGTAAGTCCTGCTTTTATGAAATTGTTCTTGTTTGTTCAGGTTGCAAATAAATACGTTGTTAGATTGTCAGTTTTTTATTGTCTTCCATGTAACCATTTTACTTTCGAGAACCAACGACCTATTTTTAGTAAGAGGACAGAGAGAAAGAGCACTACAATATGTATGTCTAATTATGAACATTCATAAATAATTTTAAGTCTAATTTAGATTAAGTTGAGGTCTTTGTATTTATGTGTCCATTACAACGCTGGCGCTGCTAAAATTAGGTGTTCGAACAAATTCAACTGATAACATTATTTCGAATAAAATTCCCATAGTCACTGAGCTTCCCGGTTATATTTAATTTATTTCTTAATTTATTATTTTGTTAGGTAAAAAATTTTGCTATCAGTTTCATATACCTATATAGTTGACATCTTGGGAGAGGAGAGACTGCGGTGCGCCGCTACTGTTGCCAAAAGTACGATTTACAAAGGACTTCAAATTTTATCACATTGTGATACATTGCTCATGATACAAGTTTCTTAGCTTCAACTGTTTATTGAATTAATGTTTATTTTTTATTATACACAATGTTTATTAAAATTATATAGTAGGTAGAAATCATCATTCCGCGGGGTAAAGTTCTTTCTAATCATGAAAAGACTACGATCATTGCTTACACTGCCGTCATAAAGCTAAAAAGCAGTTGGGCAGTAACTCAATTTTTTACGAATTTCAGTTATATCGCTTATTAGGATTATTACAACAATATCTATGATCCTGCAACACTTAAAAGTAGTAATGCTACTAGTTATATGCAATAATAGCTTTAGTTTTTGCAGTATCTACACGTAATATCAACAAGTCCTACGCTAAAATGCAGTAAACACCATCTACATGCCTTAAAAGCAGTATCTCCCTGAAATATTGGAGTTACTGCTATTTAGTCTGGTAAAATCAAGAAAATACAGGTCGAAAATCGATATTGAAGACGTGTAAGAGCTATAAGTTTTTATATTTTATATACAGTGGCTCTCATTATTATTCATACATTCATACAGAAGGCGTGATTTGTCATATAAAAATTATTTTTGCATCAGCAATTGTTCCAAATTTCATTTCCTTTCTTTTGGTTATATAAATTTTTTTATTTTGTCGCATCATTTCAGAGTTACAGTGATTTAAAAAAAAACTCTGTAAATTGCAAAAAAATTTACATCTGTATCTCAAAAACGGTACAACAAAATATAAAAATGTATAAATAATTTTTTTTTGTGAATTTCATTTTCTACATTTTTGTTCATATTTATGTGAATTTCTTCCAGTGTATTTAATTTTTAATTAGGTGAGAACCAAACATTTAAAATTTTAGACTTCTAATAACCATATAGGATGGGATTCAAGGAGCTTTTTCAGAGGGGGGGGGGAGGAAAATTAAAAAAATTAAATATTTAAATAAAATTATTATGTAATTGTTAACGTTGGATTTTGTAATTAAACTTACGCTGGTAAAATATCAAATGTCTAAATAAAAAAAATTAAAAAGAAAAGCAGTTGTCCCCCTAATGGACGCCCCTAAATACATCATTACTTATACATTTATTATAATGGCATTTCAAAATATTTAAGATATCATTAAAATCATTTTCTTTATTTTGCGTAGATAATATTTGCAATATTTCAGCAATAATTAAACCTTGGAAGTCAAAGTTCAAATCTTATCAACTAATGGAAGTATTTAAATATTCAAATACAATATCGACATTACTGTACATGTTTATATTGTTTTATATTGTATTGATACTTTTCGTATGTAAACTTAACACAAAAAGTTTTTAATGTTTTGGTTAGGTTTAATAAAATGTAATCAGAATAAGATTTGAATGTATAATTACTCATTGACGGAAATGTTTTTTTATTATATATTTAGAAAATTGATAATAGTTAAGCATAACATGCTACATGATGATTTACTAAATATAATATCGAGTAAAATTAATTGACCATGACAGTACTAAAAAACTAATTCTTTTATTTTCCAATATTATTTTGGTAGTATTTAATAATTAATTGTAGTAATAATATTAATAATAATAATAATTTTGGCAAATTTTGTAGTTGTAAGGGTTGTAATAAAAAATAGTATTTCTATTGTAACATATTTAGATCCCTCTCTATTGCATTGAAACATACACATCTATCTTTGTCAGTGAGAACCTGCCCTTAAAACAAAGAATTTCCTAAGAAATTTTGGAATAATTCCTTTGCACAACATATGGCTGCTTTGGAAGAAAACTGGCACAACTCGGAAATTACTAGTTTGGAAAAAATCGCATTTAAAGAGTTTACCCAAAGTGCAACTGAATACCACTTGACATATTTTACACTTTACATAATATTGTATACAAGCGGTATTCGGTCGCACTTTGGGTAAACTAACCCTTTAAATGCGATTTTCTCCGAAGTTGTAATTTACGAGTTGTGCCGGTTTTCTTCCAAAACAGCGATATGGCTTATTGTTAACACTTAATAAGTTGCACAAAAATAAGAAAAAGCATCAAGATCAAATGAAAATTTTACACCAAAATTTATTTTTGTATAAGTTCCCCATTTAAACAATGTATGTTAACAGATTGTGCAAAAGAACTGCAATATAACCAACTAAATTTTGTATTGTTTGTAAAACGGTTAACACTTTAACCTTTATAATAAATTATTGTGTAATATTATGAAAATCTGTTTATTATTAGAATTGTTCCATGACGCTTTAATTAACAAATTAACACTCCGGCGAAACATATATTTTTAAACTTATCATATAGAAATTATGTCTAGTTAATACCTTTTAATGATTTTGGAATTAATAGTATTTTTATATTATTATTATTAATTTCGAGGTTAAATTTTGTTTTGACTACCTATATGAGAAAGTTGACAATTTTCTTTTGTCAGAGTTACATCGCAAAAGAAAGGTAACGCCAATTTATAAATAAAATTTTGAAGCAACTAATTTTGATAGCCTGGCATAAAAGTTTTTTTTTATTGTATATGTCCACCTGTTTTTTTTAAATTATAAAGATATGGTATAAATTCACAAATCATGTAGAAAATTTTCCATTAATATTTTCGTTGTTCAATTTAAAATAAATCAAAAATTTATTGTACAGCAGTGTAGTAGCACATTATAACAAATCAGTTCGTTAGGCAAATCGAATATATAGATTGAATGGTTACCTTGTTAATAATATGATCTAATAATTTGTTGGCTAGTTCGTTAGGATATAATGTTTAATCTGTTTTGGTATTGACTTCAAAACTTTTGTATTTCTTCATGAACTGAGGTCATACATAAATCGTGTTAAATGATATAGTTTGGCACGTACCATGAGTATTTACTTGCAAAGTTTTAAGTACTTTATTTTGAAATCTTTGCAGTATGTCAATATTGGATAGACTAGCAGTTCTCCAAAGTTGGATTTCGCATGTTCAGATGGGTTTTATTACATTTTATTTATACGTAAAAAATTATTTCCGAACACAATTGACTTTTTTTCCAATTAACCAATAATTATCGATAATTTGGGGAATAGCTCGAAAAACGGGTTCAGAAAATTAAACATTTTCTAAAAAAATAATAGTGGTTGGGAGCATAATTTACACATATTAACATAAAAATTTATCAATTATTTGCAAATTGCGAAAAAAAACTAAAAATGTAAAAAAATATAGGTTGTTTGGTTTCGCTCAAATATTTTTGAAAAACCAATCCATTTCACAGAAACAAAAAATTAAATTCACAAAATTTTTATTTTTATTGATAAACTATTTTATTAATGAAGGTTAACTATTACATTATTTAAGTAAATGTCCAAAATGACCAATGTTTGTTAGATGAAAGTTTTTTCGTTTAAATGTTTCGTTTAAAATAATAATAATAATAAGCATTTTATTCCAAAACTGTAAAACCAATATAAGTATACATGGTATTGTGTTTGAAATCGTCAACAAGCCTATTACAGAGCAATTGAAATATATTATAGCGAAACTCATTAATAGAGTAATGTAAAGTATAACTACCTTATAATTTCCTAAAATTAAACGAAAAATTTGCCATATGAGTAGGCTTCTAAGTCATGAGTCTACCATATATTTTAACAATCGCGTCTTAAACAATTTTCGATCTACTACATCCCGATGTAAGTCAGTAGGTAAAGCATTGTAAAATTTAATGCCCTTGATCCCTTGAAGTGCACTCCTTTTTCGAAAGAAGCTAACCGATGAGCTGGTATAGGGATCTTCGATACAGGTCTTGTATTATAAATTTTTACTTTATTATCAACATGTTGAAAGTGGTAATTATTCATAATTATGTACATTATGCATTTGTAAATATATAGTGCATATAGTTAGCAGTTTTTCTTTTTTTAAAATTCCTCGACATGAACCTACCCCAGATATTCCACATATCAGGCGAATCGCACGCTTTTGAGTCACAAAAATAGTCTCGACTGTTGAACAACTACCCCAGAGGGTGTTTCCGTATTGTAGTAGAGAATAAAAGTTGGCGTAGTAAACCATCTTCATTGTTTGTGCCGAACAAATCTTAGACAGCACACGCATACCGAAACATACGGAGCACAACTTTGAGCTCAAGCTCTGGATATGGGTTTTCCATGAAAATGATTCATCCACGTTCACTTCCAGAAACTTTGTAACAGATGTTGACAGTATGTAATCGATTTTTACAGATCTAGTCTTTTTGTATGTTGAACGGAAAGTTAATATTTCCAACTTGCCTTCATTGAGCATCAGACGGTTGCATCTCAGCCAGCTATTCATCAACACGCTTCAAACTTCTGCGGACTGCTTGTTGTAGTTCAGCAATACTCCTGCTGTGTACTAATACGTTAGTATCATCTGCATACATCAAAAGATGGCTATTATTTTCTTCAACAAATTTAGGAAAATCATTTATGAAACATAGAAATAGCAACTGACCTAGTAGGTTCCCCTATGGCACACCTAGTGATGTAATTTTTTCTGTAGAAAAAATGCAAATTCCTGGTTCCCTAATTATTTTAGAAAAAAAAACAAAAGGCACAAAAATAATGCAGAAATATAAACTAGGAATGATTACAGCATTAGATTTTTCATCTAACTTTTACTTAAAAAGCCAAAAAGTGCTATTGAAATTGTTAAAAGTTTAATTTATCAGATTGGCCATGTAAGTTTCCAAGGTAATTACTTTTGAAAATAGAAATTAAATGAAATTACATGGCCAATGCGATAAATGAAAATTTTAACAATTTCGAAAGAATTTTTTGACCTTTTAAGTAAAAGCTAGATGAAAGCTAATGCTGTTGTCATTCGTAGATTATATTTCTGCATTATTTTTGCGTCTTTCATGTTTTCTCTAAAATAATTAGGGAAGCAGGAATTTACATAAACAAGTTCTTACATGTTAATTTCCTATGTTCGGCTAACTCATTCAGCACCCGGTATATTCTATTGTATATAATTCTCTCAAGAATCTTTGAGAGAGAGTTGAGTATACTAATTGATCTATAGTTGGCTAAATTGTTTGGATCTCCTTTTTTGTAAATTGGTATGATTGTAGCTACTTTTTGGGCATCTGGAAAAATTCCTGTCCATGGATTCATTGATGAGATGAGTCAACGGTTTCACTATCGACGATTTGCCATACTTTAATGCGAGTGCTGGAATTCCATCCGTTCCTCGGGGTTTTCTATTTTTCAGGTTGTTAATCACAGTTGAAATTTCATCTTCGGTTGCATATGACATATATCTATTGTCTCTTTGCATGTTTGTCAATACAGTAGTATTGACTGTTTTGTTTGTAAACTTATTTGTTACTGTTTTAGCAGTGAAGTAAAAACTCAACGAATTCATTTGCCGTGTGTTCACTATTAAAATCGCTTTTAGTTTTCCCATATGTTATTTTTAACATTATTCCACATTGTCGCTGATTTGTTGTCCGTTCCGTATGTATGGTCTCAATAAGATATTTAGAATTCGTTTGCATTCCTCTGTTCTTCCACTCAATTTCTTCTTGTTAGATTTTGTTTTCCTGTTTTGTTTTCAACAATAATATTTTGAATATGCAATTTAAAATAGTATTGCAATATTTCCACGAACATATTCCACTTCATATTGGTGCCTGATGTCGTATTATATACCTCTTTCCAGTCTTCCTCCATCAAGTGTTTATTGAAATTATTAAGATTTTCTTCTGTTAACAGCTGTTTGGTATGTTTTTTAGGTCCGGTTTTTCAATTGTGAGTTAACCCAAGTTTTACGGTTAACCTACGTTTATGACTACCCTGATTGGTCAGAATTCATAGTTAAGCATTGAATTTGGGTTAACTTACCATTGAAAAACTGGGCCTTAATAGTATTATTTATTTTATTAGTTGTAGTAATGGTGACTATTTGACTAAGATAGATAGATAGATTTTTGTTCACTACCTTTACCGTAGATTCTTCAATATTTGTGATAACGTTGTCAGATAAAAGATCCAGGGTTTGAAAAAATCCAAAAGAAAAACATATAATGCTCGAATTTTTCAACAATTTTTTACTTACTTTAATTCATAACTCGAAAGACGTTGATTTTATATAATAAAAGGTTTGAATCTAGTTTGTAGATTATTTCACGCTTTTTAAAGAAGCACTAAACCATCTTTACTGAACTATGGCCATGTGAAGGTGGAAATTTAAAAAAATGCTTTATAGAAAGACGGTTACATAACTCTCGACGATTTGAATTTAGAAAAAAAATTTTATTACATATTTTTCTTAGAAAAGTGCCCTCTGTCACCATCTAAGTTATGTAATGTGTATCCGGAGACATCCTGTATATTACATCGGTTTTATTACGGTCATTTATCGGACATAATTAAGGAAAATCGAATTAAAATAAAAATATTGTAGGATATAAAATGTCGCATTTATTGAACGCAATTGGAGTGATTAAAAAAGTTTTAATTAAGTTTTCAGGATTATATTCGGACCGTCACATATTGGAACCGATACATGAATAACCTGACCGATATTAAATAAAATATGTAGGTATCTAGATGCTTGAAAATGAAATTTGGTACTACGTAGGATATAGATTAATATAATTAAATGAAAAAAAATCTAAAAACGTTACATCGTTGAATAAATATGGCTGAAGATGAGGATGTGTATAAAATTAATAAAAATCGGAATAAAGCAAATAATTTATTTTAAAGTGATTTATTTAAATGAAATAAAGTTAATTTTTTTTTATTCTAAATCAAAATCTACTCTACTTAGAGGATTGTTCTTGTATTACTTCATGTTTGTGTAAAAATGTTATTTCTGGAGCCAAGAGCAGCAGGTTCAACACTTCTACTTTATATGATTAGCTTTTTTTGAATTTTTGATATTGAAAACTTGATATTTTTGGATCTGATGCTAAAAGAAGTCTTTTGAAAAGTCTTCTAATGTCTTTGCGGGAGCATTTCCTTGAAAATTCTTCGCTACTATATATTTTTACTTTTTTTTTGAGAAATTATTTTCTTCCAATTTAATTTCTTCAGTTTTTCTGAGTTTAGAACGTTTGCTGCACTGAACGAACCCTACTGAGCAGTATTTTGTAATTTTTTTGGAGGAGTATAATACAAAAGTTTCACTCAGGTGCTTAATAAGCTGCTTCTTTTAAATTTACATTGTAACTTTAATATTTTGATTGCTTCCAGTGGTACCCCCCAATGTGGGAGTCCCCGCAATTACTTTTAAATTTGGTTTAAAATGGCGAATTTTGAGACTTACTTTCAGTTACAATTCACTAAAATTAATAAAAAATATATTTAACTGATTAAAAATTGCTATTGAAGATATCTCGTTGTTTTCTCCTTCGTTTTCTAAACAAAATACCTCAGTCCTTCCTGGAACATCTTTATTGTTGTCCTCGTACTCAGATGTATTTTCTTCTGCTTCATTATCTTCTACAGGAACAGCAAGCATTTAACTGTTTTTTTTAAATTTTCCAATTATTAATTTTTGTTTTCGTTTTTTATTCTTCCAGCCAAAGTTTCCTTTCTTGTACCCATATTAAATTTCAGAATAAACTAAGTTTAGTTGAGGTGTTCATTTTCGACAATTTAAATATAATATATTTTTTTATCATAGTTTAGCCATAAAAAAAATTTAAATTAGGGCGCTTTCATTTAATTGGCGCCTAGTTTTAAACATTTTGATTTTTTAATTTAAAATTTTGTAAAATTTATTTTTCTTAGGTGCTTACGAATGACGTCTATAATTAATTCAATAGTTTTAATTTAAATTTTTAAATTTTGCTATCTTAAGGTACCTTCATTCTAACGGCACCATATTGGCCATACCCTAGTTACGGCACTGATTGTTTCCATAATCAATCGATTTGTGATGTTCATCTTCAGTTGAACTGCTTTATTTTGATGTTATACTATTTATAAATCTTAAAACAATACACGTCATGACTCATGAGCATTGACGCCAAAATAATTACTATTAAGCTTCTAAATTTTCTCTTTACTTTAACACCTCATTAGGTTTTATGCAAGTACGGTATTATTTCAATATTTAAAATAATTAAAATGAAAAAATGAACCATCAAACAATTGCATTGTATATAGGCATTATAATCTAATTTTAGGTCCTGCAAGGTGTGTACAAATTGCTAGCTAGTTAATTTCTGAAAATTGAAAGAAATAGAGAGATACTTTTGAAGACGAACCGAAGTATAAGGAGTGAGAGATATACGCAACAGAAAGAGTGTTGAAGAAGCGACAATCAGGAGCGTGAAGAAGCAAATACAAACAAACAACGAGTATTTGAGGTTAGGTTATTTGAAACAAAGGCTTTATTTTGAATGTGTGCTAGTAGTGCGAGTGCTTCTTAAGGGTTGACCTGGGCTCTCGTACTGACGCTGACAACATAATATACATAAAATTAGGAAAAATAAGTAAAATCATACGCCAATTTGAAATAAAAATTTCCACAAACAACTTTGGTTGCCTATGTGCTAACAAACAAAATTAAATGAGTAATTTAAACAAACCTAATAGAGAAAGAGCAAATAGTGTGACAACGATAAAAGAATACCTTAAAAGGGGAAGAGAAGGAATAGATACAAGTAAAGAGGAAGAAGAAGTCTTCAGAAGAAGTAAGAAAACACTAAAATCACTACAGCAAGTAGCCGAGGAAGCAAAGAGGAAGGAAACCATGGATGAATTGAAAGAGATGATGGCGGGATTGGCCAAGATGGTTACCGATGGCAATAAAGTAAACATGGAAATAAAAAAAAATTGAACACGATGGAAATAAATTGGAATTCTAAGGTCCACAAAATAGAACAGGTGATTGGGAATTTAGCAACGAAAGCAAGTGAGCAATATAAAAGAATAGCTCTTCTGGAAGAACAACTTGAAAGACATGAAAAGGATAAACGAAAGGAAAATATAATTATAAAAAATCTAGTAACGGATGGAATAGTAACCCCTACTAAAGTTGAAGATTTCCTAAACAATAAGTTGCAGACGCATGTTGAGGTTGTGGATGCCTTTAAGATTGGCAGAAATGCCGAAAGACAAGTAATTGTGGCAAAACTGAAAAACCATGCACAAAAGAAACAGATAATGGAAAACAAAAACAAGCTTAAGGGAACAAACACTTACATTGAGAATGACATGACCAGCAAAGAAAAGGAGATTCAAAACCAAATATGGTCCTTGGCTAGAATCGAAATGGACAAGGGTGAGAGAGTAAGAGTAGGGTACCAAAAGATAATTAAACAAAATGAAGTGTACATGTGAGACAAAAAAGATAATGTTCTGAAGTTGAAAGATGAACATTGCCAATCTACAAAAAACTAATACAAGTTAGGAGAGGAGCGACTGGACCTTTCCAGACAGTTGCTCCTGAAGATGTGACTGGGGAAGAAGCACAGACTAAGTATGGAACAGGAAATATAGAGATGGGAAGAGCGAAAAAAAGAAAGAAAGGACAAAGTAAAAGTAAAAGTAATAGAAATAAAGTTAATAGAATAGCAACATGGAATGTAAAAACATTGTTAAAGCCTGGAAAACTGAATGAAGTTGCAAAGGAAATGCGAAAGTATAGGATAGAAGTGGCAGCAATGCAGGAAGTTAGATGGAAAGGCGAAAGAGAAATAAAAGGAGAAGACTTCGTGTTCTTGTATTCTGGGGAAGAAAAACAAGGGCGAAACGGAACGGGGTTTTTAGTCATGAAAAAGTTGCTCAATTAGATATTGCACTTTAAACCAATGGGAGGTCGGCTGTCATATTTGAGAATTAAAATGAAACCTAACAATTTATCAATAATAAATGTCTATGCACCGACGGAAGAAAAAGGAGAAGATGAAAAGGAACAGTTCTACCGCGACCTAGAACAGTTGCACAGCGAAGTACCAGGCCATGACACCGCAATCGTAATGGGCGACTTTAATGCACAAATTGGAAAAAAGAAACGTCTAGAGGATATAGCTGGAAAGGATACAGTACATATGACAACAAACGATAATAGAAATAGACTATGTAACTTTGCAACATCACTTGACATGATTATCAGTAGCACGAAATTTAAACATAAAAAAATACATAAAGTTACATGGATGTGGCCGGGATGTAATTACGAGGAAGGAAACCAAATTGACCATGTACTAGTAACAAGAAGAAGAGCTACATCGATAAGAGACGTAAGTTCATACCGAGGGACCAACGCTGATACGGACCACCTCTTGGTAGTCGCAGAAATCAAACTGAAGACGATAATAGAAGATATAAAGGATAAAAATAGTAGACCGTTGGCAATCGAAAAGCTTGAAAATGAAGAGAACAAAAGAAAATATGAAGATAGAGTGACAAAAGAACTAGAAAGTTAAGGAGATAATAACAACATAAATGCGACATGGGACAGTATTGCAGAAAGTCTTAGAACAAATGCAAAAGAAGTACTAGGCTGCAGAAAGAAAGGAATATGGAAAGCGTGGTTCGATGAGGAATGTGAAAAAATGAATCAAGCTAAAAAAGAATCAAGAATTAAATGGCTGAAAACCAATGAACGGGAACACCTAAATGAGGTGTTAAAAATAAAAGAAAACGAACGGAAGCTTATAAACTTTACAAACGTAAGAAAAATAAATGGATTGATGAGAAAATGATAGAGATAGAAATAATTGGCGTAAATAACAATGCAAGAAACTTTTATAAACAAATTAGAAATACGAAAAAGACATACACGATAAAAAGCAGAGGAATGAAAAACGAAGATGGTATGCTCGAAAACGGAACCGAAGAAATTAAGAAAATATGGGAAAACCACTTCAGAAAACTATTCAATACGACACAAACAGAAGTAAGAGAACAAGATCAGACAGAAGCCACAGAGAAGGAAGAGGAAATTGATGAACCAACAAATGAAGAAATCATCGAAGCAATCCAAAAGTTAAAAAACCGAAAAGCACCTGGTTCCGATAAAATCGTAACGGAAATGATCAAAAATGGAAGAGAAAAATTGCAAACTGAAATATATAAGTTGATAAAACAAATATGGAAAGAAGAAAATATGCCGGACAAATGGAAAGAGGGAATCATTGTGACGATAAAAAAGAAAGGGAGCGCAGACGAGTGCAACAATTACCGAGGCATAACACTTCTGAATACGACCTACAATATCCTGTCAACTATCATTCACAATCGTCTTACAGAATATACCCATGGAATTATTGGAAGTTATCAATTTGGATTCAAAAAAGGAAAGTCAACAGTAGATGCATTACACTTAATAAAACAGATACAAGAGAAAACTCACGAATACGGAATAGATATGCATTTGCTGTTTATAGACTTCAAACAGGCATTCGACACGGTAAACAGATCTCAACTGATAAATATCATGAAGGAATTTAAAATACCACCTAAATTGATAAGAATGATCTCAATGACTATGGAAAAATCATGAGCCATGGTAAGCACGACAGCGGGAGAAACAAACAGCTTCGAGGTGAATGGAGGAGTAAGACAGGGGGACGCCTTGTCAGCGACGCTTTTTATCATTGCACTCGAGAAGGTTATCAGAAGCACGGGGTGTACAGGCACAATAATAAATAAAGAAATTCAAATAATAGCTTATGCGGACGACGTAGTTATTGTGTCAAGAACAAAAGAAGGTTTAATAAATATGTTAAGAAATATAAAAAGATAAGCTAGCAAAATCGGGCTAAGCATTAGCCAATCGAAAACGAAATACATGAAGTGCACAAGAGAAAAGAATGATTTCCGACCTGATCTAATGATTGACGATTATATATTCCAACATGTACAGGATTTCATATGTCTTGGGGTACCAATTAATTGCAAAAATAACAGAAACGCAGAAGTGAAAACTAAGATTCAGGCGGGCAATAGAGCCTATCATGCAAACAAACACTAAAGGATAGACAAATTTCAAAAAGATCGAAAATAAACATATACAAAACATTGATAAGACCTGTGATTACCTATGCAGCTGAGATTATATGTATGACAAGAAAGGAGGAGGATGAGTTTCGAGTGTTTGAGAGAAAGGTCTTAAGAACGATATTAGGCTTTAAAAAAGTTAATGGAGAATGCGAGAAACTGCGAACTTCTCGAAGAAATGAATGGCGAAGACGTTGTGAGGTACATCAAGGCGCAAAGATTGAGATGGTGGGGTCATGTAATGAGAGCAGATAACGATGAAATAACAAGAAGTATGATGGCATGGAAACCCAATAAAGAACGGTCCAGAGGAAGACCTAAACTAAGGTGGACCGATGAAGTAGAGGAAGATCTTGAGAAGATGGAAGAAAGAGGATGGAGACAAAAGGTTATGGAACGTGCAGCTTGGAGAAAGATAGTGCGGGATGCGAAGACACACCGGGACCTATAATGAATTGTAAATATGAGGACTAATCCACCTCAACGAATGGATTTTGTAAGTCCTAAGGGACAGCTATATTCTAAATAGAATGTAATGCTATTAATAATAATAATAATTTTAGATTTTTTATATGATATTACATTTTTTGAATGAAATGATGCGTAAACTATATAATTCGATAAATTAAACTCGATGACATTCAGAAGCACCTAGACAAAGTGTTAATTGCTTCTTTACCTATTTAGTCATTAGAAAAATAATTCAAACTTATTTTCATATACTAACGTCAATATGTATTTTTTTCGCAACGTACATATTACGGGATGGGACAACTTGGCGCTGCCAGCTTGGCGCTGCCAACTTGTGCTGGATTTTGGCAAATATTTAATTTAATTAACTGGAGGTTTCTTATATTCTATTGATGGGTTTATTTCGTCTAGCATAACCTACCAATGGAATTTCAAAATCCATATGTTAAATTAAATTAAACCCACCATTAAATCACATCTGAAAGATTATTTCTAGCTACATATTATGTACATCTATTGAAACAAACAGGTATCTACATTAAATTGGAATTGTTCCGTCAAGTATTTAAATGATAGTCAAATGAACCGGGGCATTAGATGTATAAATTTTAGATCGGGCGTTGGTAACATGCTATGACCCGCGGGTCAGTGATCCGCCATTTGATAAGTTCAAGTTACCCACTTTAATTGACCAAATAAAGTATAAGGTATAAAAATAAATTATAAATAAGTTTATTTCAAAACTTGTAGACTGACAATGGTGGCAAAATGAAAATTTCCATTGACTCGCAGCTAAAAAAGGGTTGCCGATACCGCTTTTTGATTAATGCATCTATTTACCGTATATTTCTTCGAGTTTAATTTTAAAACTTCATATCTAAGTCCTAAGCTACAAATGCAATGTTTTCAGAAAATGTGTAAGTTTCTAATATACAAAAACAAGTTTTTTAAAACAACAAGATCTTGTTGTTTAATACTACAATATTAATCTCTGTATTTTATAATAACATCAAAGAATCAAACATTATAATATTTAATTTTGGACGATAGTTGCTAAATGTCCAATAAAATTTAAATATATTTTATAAATTCAAAGTTTCATTAAATGTAAACATTTTATATAAATATTTCTAATTATAATATTGTTTCTAATTGGAAAAAGCTTTGTGTACAATTAACAAGAAGAATTTAAAAAATAAATTATTTTCTAATCATTCGTTTTGAATGATTATACAGTTAATTGCGATTTAAATATTTTAATAGCAATAAATTAACTAAATAATTATATTCTTTACGTAATTATCGACTGATACTAAATAAAAGTTAATTCATGCCTTTATCGTTTCCAAAGGAAAAATATTAATAAAATAGGTATACTAAATAATTATTGTTTCTATTAAATGCTTTCCGTATTGCTATTAATTTAAATTTATTTTAGTCCGCCAAACTTGAAAACAGCTACACAATTATCAAGAACACAGTTAAAGCTGCAGTTGATGCGTGAGCAAGCTTTACAAGAACAAGAACGTCGAGAAACGAGAGAAAAAGCTCATCGAGCATCACAAGAACAACGGCCTCCAGCAACTGCTATGCGAGTACCCTTGCATAGCATTGCATTAGATGTTCCTCCACAAGTTCTTCAGGTAAATAATTATATTTAATATTTCTAAAATTATGTTAGTCGCAGGAGTGCTTTTTTATGTTTTTATATTTTACTTTATAAATTCTGTAAATATTTTGTTTTTTAGTTTTGTAAATATTTGAAAGTTTGTTATTTTCTTGCCATGTAGTTGAGCTTGGATCAGTTAAACTGTTGAACGTGGATTTTCGATTTAGGTTCCATTTATTATTTCACAAAATCAATAAAAATCTCAGTACTGAAACACAAATTAAAACTTCTACGGGACTTTCCCGCAAAAACCGTCTGCTCATCTTGACGGACTCGAAAGGAAAGGACGAGTATCGCTTCTTTTCGTACCAACCTAACATTGTCAGCACGAAAAGACGTACCAAATCGTGCGAAATAGGAAAGTAGACCATTTTTCAAAAATGTTAAAATTATTAGACAAAGCAAAAGTTTCTCTACAAAAATAGGAGCACCTAGCAAACCAGGTATTATTGTCAATTATACAGGTTGGCTCGTAGCAGACGCATGGATTTCAAGAGGGCATTGCTTCTTTTCTAACGGTCCTAAACGGTTGAAAGTGGGGTGCTTCGAAAAAGGGAAAAAGGAAGTTTATGTTCCACGCGGTATCAGTCCCCATAATGGAGGGGTCTGTTGAACATCGTGTTTTTGGTGTACAGACCTATTCGTCGATTGCCCGTTCGATCGTCCGCGTACAACGCGCCTTAAGGTTCAATATAGCCTAGGAATCCCAGCGGACTCCACCGAAAACCCCTGCACTTCGACAGGGCGACAGTATGGTGTGCAATTTCAAGAATTGGGATCATAGGCTTTTACGTTTTTCAAGAAAATGATCGAGCAGTTACAGTCACTTTTACACATTGCCTGACCATGATCCAGAATTTTTTCTTGTTTCAGTTGGAAGGGATGGAGCTGGAAGACATCTGGTTTCAGCAGGACGGTGTCACAGCCTGCACAGCAAGGGTTTTCATGGACTTTTTGCGAGACATATCCCCCGGAAACCTCTTCTCCTTAAAACGCGATTTAAACTAGCCAGCGCGCTCTCCTGGTTGTACCCGTTGTGATTTTTTCCTATGGGTATACCTAAAATCCTTGCTTAACAACGATCGTCCCAGGACTCTGGAAACCCTCTCAAACACAACATTCGAGTCTAAACCGTCGAAATTCCTGTCGCAATGCTTCAGTGAGTGCACGCAAACTTCAGAAAAAGGTTACTCAGTGTTTGGATTGTGAGGGGCTCCATTTGGCCGCTACTTTGTTCAAAACCGTCTAAACTTAAATTTCCCATGTTAATAAAAAAGGAAAATATTTTTTATATTTTGTCATTTTGTAATAGTCTGCGATTTATTTCATTATCAAATCCATGCCTCTGCCGCGAACAACCCTGTATAAAGAGAAAAATTACTTTTACTACAGTTAAAAACTGCTTAACGGCTTCAAATTTACTTAATATTTAGTCAACAACGACTTAACATTTAGATAATTTTTGTATTACTTATGATAGTATTTCGTATTGATTGTAATAAAATCTCTATTCCAAATGGTAAAACTGTTAACAGAACATTTAGAAATATAAATGACATTATAAAATATGGACAAAATAATTATAAAATATGGACAAATTAGTTATAAAATATGGACAAAATATTACAAAAATAAGTAGGAGACTATAGTCCATCCCAGATACTAAAAATGTAGGTGGCAGATCGAATGCTAAACCAGATTTACAAAAGGAAACGCCATTTAATAATTTGTTACGCGTGTTGCCTAATCTAGAGTGTTTCTAAATTTCAATTCTAAGTTTACAAATCGTATTTTCACAAATTTATTTCAATTTTAATGTAACTTTGATAAAATAAATAAAGAAATACTGCATAGGAACTATTTAATATAATACAAAAAATTAAATGTAATCTGTCAATATCACGTAAATTTTGCTAGTGTGAAGCCGCCTAATTTCAAACCAATTTCATTGGTTAATATTTCGAGGTCATCATTTTAGTACAAATTCTAACTATTTTCTTAAATGAAATGGACTATAGTAATATTTATAAATATGTTGTAGCTGAGTTAGATGACCAAATCAAGGACGATTTGGAACAAGAGGGAATCGAATTTCATATATGTCTTTACCATTACAATATAATAAAATTATTAACCCATTAAGTACCAACGTCCTCATTTGAGTAAACTATGCTTGGTACTTATAATGAGTTAAGCTACAATTTTACCATTACGTCACAGTGTAGTCATTTGAATACATACTCTAACTCCCTCGGGAGAGCAGGTAGAGCATTGAAATTTTCATCAAAAATTTTCAAAAAATTCACGTAAGCAATGGTGCAAATAGCAAAATTTTATCATCAGTAGATTTAAAGAGTGACTGAAAGGGTTAATACAGAAACGCTGAAAGTTAGCTATATTTGAAGAGGTTATTACTTAAAAAGTCGTTTTATTTTTAAAATTTTAATCTTTTATCGAAATTGTTTAATGAATTAATTTTAATCATTTAAAAATATTTATTATTATCGTTTATAACGCATGAAGTTGGTTGCAGAACATTGTTACCTATCTAGTCAAAAAAGAGTCTGCGTGAAGATAACCCGGAAATAACATTTTTTCCCTACAGTTTTCAGTTCTTCACTGTATTATCAGAAAAAAGTCGTTAAGTTTTCTACAACAAATTCAAACCGGAACAGGAGTAAATTTTTCATGAAAGATTTGAAAAATCATAAAATCTTAAATTAATCATTTCCTGTACATCCTATACCCAAAATAGGTCATATCAAATGTAATATATTATGATGAACTGTCTACTATTTCTACATTGTTATAAATATTTAGATTGCTGCAATAAAAACTAAAATTAGAATAAACACAAAATTTAATAAAATAAAAATCTTATTTTGTACCTTTTTAAAAAAATTATCAACTTTCCAATTTCAAATTTAACAATTAAAATTATATTTTATATAAAAAATAATTTCTTCTTATTCAATAAAATGTAACGCAGCTATGGGGGCGTCCATCAATTACGTGAGGCGTTTAGGGGGGGGGAGGGGTCGAGCAAAATCTCACCCAATCTCACGTGGGGGAGAGGAGGGTCTCGGCAAATATCACTAATTTTTTTGTCTTAACTAGTCCTAAATAAAAATAATTAAGCAGATTATGTTTTTTTAAATAAATCTAACGCAATCAAGTTATTTACAGGTTAACGTATTTATACTAAAAATACGCATTTAAAACAATCTCACGTGAGATTAGGAGGGGGGAGGGGGTCGAGCCAAATCTCACGACATTTCACCAAGAGGGGCGTGGGAGTCTAAAATTTGCAAAAAGAAACACCTCACATAATTAATGGACGCCCTCTATTAAGTTCACCTGTAAACAAATATCTAAAATTAGTATATAATTTAAAAAACGAATCACAATCGATTTACCGTAGATCGAAAACCAAATAAAAAGAATCCAATCGGATTGCAAAAGCATAATTAAGTTACCTTTGGAAATAACAACAAATCCTTAGTGACGAACAGAATTTTCGAATAATAAGATTGGCAAAAATTGGAGAGTCAAAAGTATTGATTTTTGTGGGGTTTTCTACCAAAAAGAATATAGTGAAAAGTGATCCGAACGAAGAAAATCGTAATCATCTTCGTCTGAAATAAAATTGGAAAGTTAAAATGTTCGCTTTATGTTGGTGTCATCCGCATGTAATCTTAGCGTGGTGGTCGGTATTCTTGGGAGGTTGTGAACGTAAACGCTGAAGAGGGTCGGGGTGCCTTGGGGTACGCCGGCCGTGATTTGACGTTTTGTTGATCGGATGCCATTTATTTTCATCTGAAAGTTTCGGTTGTCGAGGTAGGATGCCAGAAGTTTGACCATAGCGGGTGAATTGTCTGATTGGATAAGCTTGTAGATGAGCCCGTTGTGCCATACCTTATCGAAGGCTTTAGAAACATCTAAGCAGACTGCTGCAGTGGATTCCTTCTTGTTGATCGAGAGAGTTATTTGCTCGACTAGTCACAATACTTGATGGGTGGTGGATAGATCTAGGCGGAAACCAAATTGTTTATTCTAGATCGTGTTGTTTGTTTCGAAGGCGTCATTGAGTCTGGTGAGGATGATGCGTTCCATGAATTTTCCTAGTCCAAGAAGGATTGGTCGATAATTCTAGGGAAGGTCTTTAATTTCCCAGGCCTGTGCAGAACGATGACATCTGCGTTTTTTCATTGGCTTGGGAAGTGCTTCAATCTGAACGACGCGTTGATGATGCAAACGATGGCCGATATTCCTTTCTTTGGGAGCGACTTTAGGGCTTAATTGGAGATGCCTTCTGGGCTTGATGTGTTTTTCTTTTTTTTGGGACGGTTTGGATTGTCTTGGTTACCTGTTCTGGGAATGTGGGTTTGATGACGTCTTGGCATTCAGCTTGAAGAGCTGATTCCTTTTGCAATTTATCCACTTGCAATTGGTGGAAGTAGTATCCGCCCTCTTCTGGTTTTAGCGCTTCTTTGAAGAAGCACAGCATTTGCCGATGGTCCTCGGGTGTTGAGGGGGTGATTGCGAGGCCTCCCGCGAAGTATCTGGCTTTGGTGAAGGATATCCTCCTGTTATCCATCTCCTGGCTCATTGTTGGCCACTTTTCAACATCCCTCAGAGTGATTGGAGGGATTCATACTTTCCTTGGAGCTTGCCTGATGAGTGAAATCCCTTTGGAGTTGGCTCGGGATGAAACCGAGCTTGACCTGCTCCTGTTTATGTTGACGTCTTGGTTGTTACTTGCTTCATAATGTTTCTGTATATACTCGTAAAAGATGCATAAAATATATTTAAAAAAAAATTTTTTTTTTGGTATTTCAAGAGTATATTTATTAAGTCTTACATCAATATCTTGATTAATAATCTCATAAAAATTTCACAAATAATTACTTTGTTTCAAAGTAGAATCCTGCCTTAATGTAGAGCAAGATAAGCACAAATTTGCTTATTTAGAACAAGAGTTTCTGATCACAGATTAGATAATGGGTTTAGCTACTTTAAGTAAACAATACGTTTTCTTTACGCTATTATGTCCTCTAACGCTATAATCTAAATATTTACAATATGACTATAAAATCTACAGATAACACTAGTCTTCTCAATCTCTATCAAAGTCTGCAATGAACGTTTGAAATGTTTTCACACCTCATTTTGAGAAGAGCTTTTAGAAAAAGATTAGGTACAGGTAGATCAATAATTTGCCATTGACTGTCGAAGGAAAACGGTCAGAAAAAGTCCTTACTTTTTGGAGATTTATTAGCAATCATCAGTGGACGTCATATTGCACGAAATAAATCACGAATATTATTCAAAAATCCCCGGTATAAAGAATTTTAAACGCTATGAACTAAAATGGTTTTGTAATTAGAACACTACAATATATACAAGTAATCCAGCGCAATATATATATCGAATTCGATTTAAATATGCAAATGTCCCATTTAATACAATGACGAAAGAGCCAAAAAAAAAGAAATTTCAAGTTTAACGAGATCATGAAATAAAGAAAGGAAAATGTGAAGAATTTATTAGAAAAGCAATATAGCACCCACATAACACTCAATACCTACTGGATATCCAGATCTAGTCTAGAGAATATATGTATATCCAGGACTTTATCTGGATATCTATTAGATATACGTTGCACAACATCTAGTGAATATAGTATATAGCCGACATTTAGTATAATACCTCTTTTTTATCATCGTCACTATCCATTGGATATTGATACAATACATCCACTGGATAATCAAGTGTGTTACACTCACTCCTCTGGATATCAAATGATCTATCAAGACATCTAGTGCATATCCAGAAGATAGGTTTGTGTTGTCTGGGAACGGAACTTCAATTTTATAAAGAAATAATTTACGACAATTTACAAATAACAATAAATAGAAGAAGGCGAATCAACACTGACGAGCAAATGTACGATTGCTTTGAGCTAGATTGTGGAACTATTCATCTATAGTTGCTTTGTTGATATGTTTTTATTTTATATTATTATTTTATAACTTCATTTTTCTGTTCGTATTTTATATTTCATTAATAAATCACGCAAAATAAGACCATGTCCATCGTTTAGTCTGAGCAAAACAAAAACGACTAAGCACATTTTTACATATCCATAACAAAATATAACTGTACTTCTATTTCTTCTTCAAATATTTTTTTTCTTATTAATGTATCTTACATGTGTTCTTCTTAAAATAATAATATCAAAATCTTACAAGTCTTGTTAAGGGATAAAATTTGTATTTTTCTCGAAACTGATTTTACTGGGCTATTGGACATGTATTGCTTTGCATAGACACTCTTCAATTGCATAGAGCGCTAATTACACTGAAAATAATACAGTGCTTAATATTAACGAACAGCGATTTTTAACTGAAATTTGCTGTGACAAGGAATCTTTTCTTTGATAAAAAGATATGCTAAGTAAGATTTTAGATACTGAATTCGTAGATACGTTAATATATCGAATTGGCATTCTTATATACAAAGAAAATTGTTTCCTTGACTAATCTAGAATATTCCTGCATATAAAGCAGTTTTCGTCTATCCGATAAAATGTCTTCTATGCGTTAAGGAATTCGAACATTAAAAAATTATGATTCGTGCAAGAAATTTATTCGTTTTTGTAATTTACACTGTTATGAAATAATGATCTACATGTTGGATCTATTACGAAGAATTGTAGTTTTAACGTTTGCGTTACGTGGATTAATTGGATAAAATTACATAATATAACGACAGCAAACTTTAATATAACGAATTTGTACGGTACAATGAATTGCTGATGACATAAAAACTGCAATTTTGCAAATATGAAGCATGGATAAGTATTAATTTCAAAGAATTTATTATCATTAATACCAACACGTATGCATTACTTAGCGAACACCTTTTCTTTAACATGAAGAAATCGTGCGTTGGATCAATTTTAAGGAACTATTTCTTTATCACTACAACCGTGTGCTTTATATTTATGCTCTGATTTGGTTCAGTGTATATTAACTAATCATATTTTAGTTTTTGTATACTTTTACTTATTTTACAAGTTTTGGAAATTAGTATAAAAACGTCTTTGTTTTTGCTGACAACAATGTTAAGATTAATATTGAGTTAAGAGTCACCAGAAAGAAACTATATACTTATTTGTTATGGGTTCATGACTGTATAAGTTTGGAAACCGCTGCTTTACATACTTCCTATAATAATGAACTAGTAATTTATTATAATAGATTACTAGTAAAAATAAAACAATACATCCCTTAATAAATTAAGAATAAATAATTTTTTCTAATTCTGTTGCAAAATGACTACTTTTTGATGGATAGCATGCGGGAATACTTAGAATTGCTACGCAAACTTTAATTTAAATTATCAATGCGAAATAAAAAACAACTTTTTTCTTTAATTTTAGTTTAAATTGAAATAATTAAAATGATTTTATTTTTTAGGTTCAAACAAAATTGGAAAATCCTACAAGATATCACGTGATACAAAAACAAAAAAGTCAAGTGCGGCAATACCTAAGTGAATCATTCCAGCAACCTCTAAATCGCACAAATTATTTAAATCAAAATCCTCAATACCAAAATCAAACTCACAGTGCACCTAGTGTAACGAACAATAATTATTCTTCATCTATTGTGAATACTTCTGCACCACCTACTACCACACTATACACACCAGGAGGATATCAGTTTTATTCTGGTGTTCCTTCTCCAAGTCCAAATAGTGATGTACCAATAATGTCTCCAGCTCTTAGTTCAGGCGCTACGAGTACTTCTGAGGTAAGAAAAGTTTTTCTTCAACATTTTTTTATATTTCCAAGCATTTCAATATTATGTAAAATGTTTATTATTTAGCGCGAAATTTAAGAGATAAACTGCAAACTAAAATCCTTACACTAATTCCTCTTTTTATTTCAAATTCCTGCAAGTTATTCGTTTACAATTCTTAGATCTTGTACAGCAAAATTCTTCTGTGGTTTACCCTTCGACAGAGGACCGTTTTAAGGCATGGGCTAACTGGGTCCGCGCTCAGGACTTCGGCCTCGGGGGGACCTTGAATTTGTCAAAACGCAAATTGGTCGAAAATGAATTGAGAAATCGTATGATTCAATCACGTTTGAATAATTTAAACTTAATGAGTATTGAAAATGAAATATTATCAACAGTTGATTTTGAGACATAATTAATGATTTTGAGAATTTAAAATCTGGAAATTAATTTTCTAATTTTTCATTTTATTATGGATTACTTTTGTTGAACTTTACATGTTATAGTACACAAAATTCAATGAAAGGGGCGCGCAGGTGGGGCCTTCTTTTGCATAAGGGCCCAGGGCTTCAAGAAGTCTTAAGACGTCCCTGCTTGGACAAAATGTAATCAAATTGCTTATCGAAATATGAGACTATACTCGGAATGTATGCAACCAATTATACACATAATTTAACGTTATAGCCTATAGTCTAATATACAAACATTTTATTTATTACTAAAAACACAAAACATTATGATAGCAATCTCTAATCTTTTAAATGTGCATTTTTCTAAATAACTAAATTTATTTTTAATCGTTCCAAGTAGTTAGCGTTACACAGTAGACTTCCTACAAAGTATGATTAATATTTCAAAATACTTCAAGAATTTAAAATGCAGAATACATTCCAAATTATTGCCTTAAAAATTTATAAGCATTGATTTATATTAATAGATAAATGTTCAATCGCGTCACGTCTAATTGATATTTGTAGGATTATGGGCTAATTGGACAAGAAAACACAATAAATATTATTAATCTATATTAATCCTTTAGTCCTGAAGATTAATTATATTAATAATAATATTTAATTAATAATATTCATTGTGTTTTTTGGTCCAATTAACCCATTGGAGTCGTACAAATATTTATATTAATTTTTAATCAAAATTCGTATTTGTTGTTTTTTTTATATTGCTCGTTAAAATTTAGATTATTATTTGCAGTAACTCAATTATACCGTCGACTGACAGAGTTATAAAGACACGCAACCATATGGAAGAATTGTAAATTCTATGTCTCTCTCACTCGAACACACTCCGTGCACTATACTGTTTACACGTTCTAACAGAATGGATCGCGAGATTAATAATTGTTAATGATGCTTTACATTGAAAAATAGCGCCATCTAGTTGTCGCGACAATTTAGTATTGCATTAAAACATATGGTTGCGTGTCTTTATATTATACAACAATTATACATAATTATATTACTTTATGTCAGCGGCGGCTCGGCAGAGAAGGCAAGGGAGGCTTAGTCTTTCCTGAAATTTTAGACTATTAAAATATTTAAAAAAATTTAAAAAGTAGAAAATGGATTTTCGATGCTGAGATATATCAAAGAATATATACTATACTTCGTAAAAAAAAAATCCATATCCAAAAAATAACGAGAGGTTACCATAGAAATAACACCTCTCAGTCTTGAACATAATATTCGGATGGTTTAGCCAACACGTGTACCGTAAACATACTTCCAAGAGACTTTTAATCATCGTAGCATTGACTATAGGAGTTATCAAGACACGCAGCCATATATGTTTTAATGCAATACTAAATTGTCGCGACAACTAGATGGCACTAATTTTCATTGTAAATCCTCATTAACAATTATTAATCTCGCGATCCATTCCGTTAGAACGTGTGGACAGTATAGTGCGCGGAGTGCGTTCGAGTGAGAGGGACATAGAGTTTACAATTCTTCCATATGGCTGCGTGTCTTGATAAGTCCTATAGTCAATGATCGTAGTGACTATACATCGACTGAAACCTCCGCATAAATATATGCCGCCTCGATATCGATTTAACGTTGTATAAGGAGAACTCAGTTTTTAATTATTATGCATCCAAAGTAACTCTTTAGTGACGTAGTTGAGCGTCGGTCTCTTTTGTAAATCGTGCGCCTTTAGATATAATAAATAGTTGTAATAGGTACTAAAAAGTAGATGTAAATAGCACCGAGTTAATTATTTTTATTTAAAAAAAGTTTGAGTGAGATTAGACACTTTCACTATAAAACTATAATACTTTATAATTAGCCTCCTTTAATGAAACATTGTTTGAAACACTGTCTTAAATTATTTTTATATTCTTTTATATTACTTACAATAACTTTTACTCAATTAATTCGGCCATGTTATTATTATTTTATAGATATTATGTATAGTAGATATGTAGTACCTATAAGATATTATCACTGAAGACTTGATGGAATGCGTATAACTTTATATTATTAATCAAAATATAATACATGAGTTAACTAATTTTTGCTGTTTACGGTCAAATTATTCATGATTTTGATGATGAAATATTATGTCACATTACAAATTCTCAGAATTCCTACATACTCGAAAATATTATTTAACCCTTTAATGCGCGATTTTTTCTTTCGGCCTAAAAAACATTTTTGTGTTTATTGTGGTTTCCCGATATATGGAAGAATGCTAAACAAATATTTCTTGCACGACTTGCAAAAAATGTTCATTACAGAATTTTTCTTTTGTACTAACTTACAAATAAACTAACTGGATACATGTTTTAGTGTGCACCTTTCTAAACCAAGGGCAGATCCAGGCAAAGTTAATTGATCGGATAAATGAGGCTGGAGGGGTAAATTGGTATATTTTGATAAAAATTTTGGTATTTTTTTGTTTTAACAAAATTTAGTAGATTTTGTGGGATTTGATCGTTCATGGGGAGAGAGGTAGTTACCCCGTTACCTCCCCACCCTTTTAACCGTTCTTGTTATAAATTAAATATTACTTAACCAAAAATATAACAATTTGAAATGAAAATAAATTATAAATAACTACGGAGTAAAACAGTAATATAAAACAGTAAGTAAATAAAATACTAGATGCACATCCAGCTAAGAGTAATCTACTGAAATCCAATTATCTTTTAAAATTAAGACCTTTTGCAATTTCTAATAAGAATCGCACATATTATATTGTAACGTTGTTTAAATAAAGCAAAAATTTTGCCAAAATTTTGAATTATTATAGCAGTGATTTTAAATTATATAGCATATATTCTACGCGGTGCAATGAATGGTTAATTTTTAAATATTATTATTATATACTTACACTGCTATGCAAGAAGATAAGATTTACAGAAATATTATGTATTAAAGAAAAAATAATAGAATTAATATGGTAGTTTGAAAAGTATCCAGAATTTTGTCAGCTACTGTATATATACATCGACACTTAATAGGTCAAATGGCGTAACCCTCAAAATTTTGTAAATCGAGTTATGCATATATTTGGGTTCCAAATGTAGTAACTCACCATTTAATGCTATTTGACCTATCAAGTGTCGATATATATACCCATATATATACAGGGTGTCCCCGGATACACTTTACCGGAAAATTTAACGGACTACAACTTTTGTCTAGTAAAAATTTTTGAAAAACCAACCCATTTCTCAAAAAATCAGAAAATAACCAAAAAAGCAATTTGTTTATTAATTAAGGTTAACTATTATATTATTTAAGTAAATGTCCAAAATGACTACCCTCATTTTCATTACACAGTCAGGAACGTTTTAAAAGATGTTGTTGCCCCTTGGTATTATTATTCATAACATTACCTCTTTCGTTAAGAGCTACTATAGCATTCGTTACTCTGTCCATTAATTCCTTTCTGGTATCGAGCTTTCATCTGTTGCTATACACTAACGCTATAGCAGCTCACCATAAAAATATATCAAGAGGAGTTAAATCTAGAGATCTTGCTGACCAATTAATAGTTCCACCTCTCCGAACAATATTTCAGGATTACTTAATTTAAAAAAATCTTTAAGCGAAGCCCAAAATGTTCGAATTAGAAATGAAAGTGGTCGTTTTGAATATTTACTTAAATAATGTAGTAGTTTAAACTTAATTAATAAAATTATTTTTCAATAAAAATTTAAATTTTGTGAATTTAATTTTTTTTTCTGTAGCTGCTTTTTTTATTATTTTCCTGATTTTCTGTGAAATAGGTTGGTTTTTCAAAAAATTGTACTAGACAAAAGTTGTAGTCCGTTAAATTTCCTATCCGAAATGGGGGGGGGGGGGGGGGGCGTCAGATTTTTGTAAAATGTTTCGTTTAGAAGATACAGCCTTTCTTCTGTCATTCTTTCTATATGGTCGTTCCTGCTACCCAGTGGCGTATTTACCCAAAGGCCAAGAGGGCTATGGCCCGGGGCGAAAGGCTTCGAGGGGCGGCGCAAGCCGTCCGTTGCGCTCAGCTTGGGGCGCATTTTATAAACGTTACCTACACTGAGAGAACAAATAAAAATTAATTTTTTTTTTAATTAATTTATGGGGCGGCAAACCTTTTGGACCCGGGCACCAAATTTTAAAATACGTCACTGCTGCTACCTAAGCAACATAAATGAATAATTTTAATTATGTTTATTTGTCTCATTCAAATAAAATGAAATAAATAAATGAAAATAATTAAATTTGACTCGACGTTAAAAAATGTTCAATTTCAGTTATCGTTTTTATATAGTTATTAGATTATAATTATTTACTATAGAAAATAATTAAAATTTTATTACATATAGGTATAATAATATGTACATAGATATATCGTGCTGGCATTGGCCCTAATGTACCTCATATTCTTACTGATAGGATACGGTATACTACATAACTAGAATTTTGTAGGCACATCAGTTATTAAAAAATTGCATAAGTTTAACAGTTGATAAAAATATAAATATTCTTAGAATTTTTTTAATGGAAATTAAAACCAACCCTGATAAAGATTGCGTCGATTTGGTTCAATTATGATTATTTAACTGACGCATATATTTAATCTAATAATTTTAATTAACCATTTATTATTTTTATAATATAAGTTATTTTAACCCTTTATACCCTTTATATGCGTGTAAAAATAATACTTAACCCTGCAGTGCATACGTAAATAAAAGTCACATCAGTGCCTGTCAGGCCTATACTTTAGATATCTTTGGATATTTTAGGAAAATAAGATAATTTTCTATATAATCTATTAAATTATATAAAAATAAAATATTAAGAAACTACCAAAATTGTTGAAATAAATCAAACAAATTATTATGAAATATTCTAAAAGTCAACATCACCCGAATTTTTTTGAATATTATCAGAGAAGGTTGGATAATAATAATGAGCATGTTGCAAATAAATAAATAAATTTGTCTCACTTTTTTCACAGAATTTACGACTTTTCCTTCTTTTGGAGCAAAGGACGCCGTTCTTTCTTGTATTGGATGAGTAGTTCCAAAGCCAAAGCTATCAATTCAAGTTTTTTAAACACATGTCGATGTCTTTTCATATTTTAGACAGCTACTAATGTTATGGTGGAATTTATTTAAACGGTTCATTTCTTATCTTCGTTTAAATGTTCATTCGGGCCTGCTAGGCCCTACGTATGCACTGGAGGGTTAAAAGGCATCTAACTAATTTAAAAGACACATTTGAAGCCCCCTATTTACCCAATAATACCAGAGAAATCGAAGTATTAGTTTATATCCAGCTAGTAGGACCAATAAATGAAAGTAGGAAAATAGATTTGTCATAGTTGATAGACCATGTATGTAGAAATTATTCATGTTGACATTTGGAAGCTCGTCAATTGTTTACTCAACAAGTATGCCCTTCATGATTTTGCCTATGATCAGTATGAAATTTGAAGAACGATAGATTTCCACTTTTAACTTGTTGATTTTCTTGAAGTCAAAACGATTTTATTTATTGACGAAGGACAACATCATTATTACTCTATACATTGTGAAACCCCATATAGTTGGTTTTCCCAAAATTAAAATGCAGTTTATTGTGGCTTCAGTTAAAGTAAAAGTTGATTAGCAGAATTTAATCGACTGTAAAGATTTAGACGATGAATGCATTACATACATGCAGAGCTGTATAGCTGCAGCCTATGGGCCCGTACCACAAAGGGGCTTTCACCAAAAAAAACCTGTTTGAAAATTTCAGTTTTAATAAAAAAATAAAAATCTTTCAGAATAAAATGAAGTCCGCTGATATAACTCAAAAATTTACTTGTATTACAATCCCTTTTTTTATCTTGAATTTACCTAAAGCTTGAGTGACATTAAAATTTTGGTTAAACTTTGTTGTCAAATGTTTGACGAAAATAATTTAAACCAAATTACATTATCACATTTTCATCAAACTTTTGTCAAACTTTGTTATCACACAAAGTAGCGCGTGTTATACTTTCGTTCAACTTTTGAATAAGCATGCGCATTGCTGCCAAACTATGCAGTAACATTGGCTTTTGCAATCCTTGCTACAAACATATCCCCACCTAAAAGTTTTCATCAAACTTTGAAGCAAAATGTTTGACAAGAAAGTTTAAAGAAAAATTAACCAAAGTTTGATAATGTCACTCAAACTTACGATGTTTACTTAAAATAACAATTAATTCTAAAAAAAGAAAACCAGTAAGGCCCGCACCACAGATTCAACCTAGGGGTCTACAAATCCGGGATCGGACAAAATCCCGCTGAACCGAAATCCTGCCGGACCATACGTACAAATTCAAATTACCTTAATATCTATCGCAGGCTTAAAATTTATTATGTTTAAGTTAGTAGGTTACTGTTAGTTTATGATTTTCTTTAGCGAAATGGTCCATGAAAAGAGATATTTGTGCGTTAATATTGATCGGTTATGTAGGTTAGTGTTAGTTTATGATTTTTCTTTAGCAAAAATTATCCGTAAAAATGAGTTATCCGCACGAATTGTACTCCTACTAATACTTCATAATCTACCCTGAACCAAATCGGTGGAAAAGTCTGCCGTCCATTTGGAGATATCACCAGTAGCTTGGTCTTCATTTGGGAGGGGAAAGTAAGATTTGTTTAAAAAATTAACCACGGAGCTGAAAAGTTTAAAGTTTATGGCCGCGGGATTTTGTCCTAGACCGCTACAAATCATAAATACGGCCGTGCATACATACCTGCCTCGCAGCAAACATGGTCCTAGACTTTGCGATGTCATATCAACTTAATGAAATTCCCATAAGAAGATCCAAAACGATCAAGCAAAAAGTATTGACTTTTAAAAAATGCAAAACTTCATTACAATTATGCCATATGGTAATAGCCTAATAGCTATAATTATCATTATTGTCATGAATATGAATATGAATAATCTAACGAATAATTTAATGATTTATCTGTGACATATCTGTTATATTTATCATTCATAGTGTAAATTATTATTAAAGCGCAAACCGATAAAATAAAAGATTTTGTTTTTCATTTGCTACCACTAATTTTTATGAATCTGGAACCGCTTCGACGCTGAACCTGACATTGCACATACCGGGTGCTGAATGAGTTAGCCGAACATAGGAAATTAACATGTAAAACTTATTAATGCAAATTCCTGCTTCCCTAATTATTTTAGAGAAAAAATGAAAGACAAAAATAATGCAGAAATATAAATTACGAATGATAAGACGATTAGATTTCATCTAGCATTTACTTAAAAGATCAAAAAATGCTTTCGAAATTGTTAACATTTTCGTTTATCGCACTGGCCATGTAATAAATTCAATTTAATTTATATTTTTAAAAATAATTACCATGGAAACTTACATGGCCCGTGCGATAAATGAAAATTTTAACAATTTCGAAAGCATTTTTTGACCATTTAAGTAAAAGCTAGATGAAATCTAATGAACTTATCATTTGTAATTTATATTTCTGCATTATTTTTGTGTCTTTCATTTTTTCTCTAAAATAATTAAATCGCTAAGTGCAGAAAGGGAAGTACTGACAAATTTGTCGAAATTGAGTTATACATCATGTCATATATTTTCGACATAGCCCGATCGTTTAGTGCAGGAATAAAAGTTCTACCATAAAGCGTTAGTTAGTTATTCGTCAGCAAAATATGCGTTTTTACGACGTCGCGTCGCCTACATAATTAACAGTAGGTTGACAGAAATACTTATTAAAAACTTTTAGTTGTAAATTTCATTTCCTTCATTTTTGTTTATATAAATTTTTCTATTTTGTTGCGCCATTTCAGAGTTCCGGTGATTTAAAAAAGACTGTAAAATACAAAATTTCATCTGTATCTCCAAAAGGGTGTAACGAATTGGAAAATGTATAGGAACAAAAATGTAGGGAATGAAATTTGCAAGAAAAAACTACTTATACACTTTTCTATTTCGTTGCACCGTTCCTGAGATACAGACAAAATTTTATTTTGTATTTTACAGAGTTTTTTTTAAAGTCACTGTAAGTTTTAAATGGTGCGAAAAATAGAAAAATTTATATAAACAAAAATAAAGGATATAAAATTTTCAACAAAAAATTTTTAATAAGTATTGCTTTAAAAATAATTTTTATATGACAAAACACGCCTTCAAAACCTATAATTTACATTGCTAACATACGACTGGATCAATAATATTGTTAGCCACTGTATATAACAAAAAACAATGTTTATTTTGTCTTTGAATGAATGTATTTTATGTCCTGTAAAATAAAGTTTTCTTTTACTTAAGTTTTTTCAGTTGTTTAAATTAAACAGCATTATTAAGTGCTGAAAGGTAAGTACTTCAATATAATAAATATTTTTTTTGGGTAAGATATTGATACAATTAACTTATTTTTTCACTTTTCCTATATCTAAGATCCATTTCTAAATACGTGTAAAAAATTGTGCAGCTTTAAAGTATGGTTAAAAATTTAAACAGTTTAAATCGATTATCTCAAAATGTAAATTTTGTAGTACTTTCCTTTCTGCACTTAATATTCAATTAGGGAAGCTGGAATTTGCATAAATAAGTTTTTACATGTTAATTTCCTATGTTCGGTAAGTCATTCAGCACCCTGTATACAGTAGTCTCAATGAATTAGTTGACACCTATAAAATGTTACATTATTCTACAATATTTTTGTATTAAAGGGTAAAACTACAGTACTAGAAGCGTTTTTGTGACAATTTTTTTTCTATAGAAGGAAAGGTAATACATATGGTCTGTCTAAACCCAAAACAATACACGTCATTAGCATTGACAAGGTCATAGAATAATGTTCGAGATAGTTATTAGCCATTCTCGTGAGGGTTATTGAATTTGAGGCGCTCTGTGGCACGCAGTGTAGCGTTTTCAAATTTGTTTCTAAAATAAAATTCACTATATAGCTAGATAAATGCGTAAGGGATTTAAAAAATATTTATTTTGGTATGATTGACGTGTATTTGAATGAAAACTTTCAATTTTCGATAAAAAATCGGTAATCATTTGTTAATAAAGCAGAATCTCTATAATTCGAATCCCTCTCTGATTGGACAATTCTGAGAATTTCTCGTGCTAATGGACAAATGCTTATGAGATTATGACTCTCAAGTTACATGTTTTGATAGTTATTTCAATTTTTTATTATTAGACACATTCAGTATAGAACAGGAAATGGGTTCCGTTTATATCGAACTATAGAGATTCTACTGTAGTGCACAAATCAGCTTAAAAATCAAAACTTGACAATTACCCCAATCAATGGAACTTGAAAGGGGAGAATAAAGACTAAAAATGATGTAGTTTTGGAAATCAGCTTAAAACGTGTAGTAAGCCTTGTAATTCAATATACTAAAAGTCCCCTAACATGGGGGAATTTAAACTCCACCCATTTCGGAGAAAATAGCATTGAAAGTCGACAACTTAGAAAATATATGTCCTTGATTGGAAAAATCAAGAGTTGTTATCATTAACAAACCTTGTTTTGTATTTTCTTGATTTTGACACCTGATTTTGGAAGGTGACACGCTAGAGTCACAGTCTTTATGCCTCCCATACTGTGGAAAGTTTTGTGTCTATCGATTGTCGAAACAATGAAGTCGGCATTGTTAAAAATGAATTGACCAAACGAATCTTTTGTGATTTGACAGTTAGGATGCTGAGTCATGTGACCACTTCAGTGTTAGAGACACCAAGAACAAACACCAAGACTGGACAGCAGCTTTAGCAAGTTTTTTAATTCATATTTCCAATACAAAAACAATGCAAGAGATTCCTGCAGAGGTGAGAGTACTGACCTGGACCTGACTGCTTTGACTATGGCATGCGCTATCAAAACGCTCATTCTTCTGGTTTTTAGATTGTTCTTTTTTGTAACGTTTCAGAAATACAGCTGGTAACATCTTGGAAAAATCGTCATTTTCAGGTTTTGCATGGTTTTCTAAGACTATCGATTGTATGTCTTCAAGCACAATAGCAGCAGCTGTCAAAACCATACGTAGACGTTCTTCTTGTACTGTTCTTTCTATTGATTTATATCATGAATTGGTTAGAATGTTATGCTCTGTTCCACTAAAATGAACAACTGAAGTTCGTCTTTGTATTTCTGTTTCAGTTTGTTTTTTATTGTGCACTCATCTACTTTTCGTCCAGTTATTTTATTTATTAATTCACTCATAGATCATCATAGACAATCATCGTTATTTTCCAGGAATGTACATATAGTTTTGTTCTTCTTTTCTTTGATGCTATAATTCAAGCAACAAATAAGGACAGGTAGTCATCCTAGTGGTATATTGCATGTGCAGCTACTAGATCTGAGCTTTACTTCATTTCTTCATTTGTCATTTCGTTTGTCTGCTGTTTCTTGTACTTTTTTCGTTATGTCCAATACTGGCGTACAGCATAAATATTATGTTTCTGCTCACATGGTTTCTTTTTTTCACTCTGGCAGAAATATTCATCAAAAATATCACTGATGCAATATAAACACTTTGTTTGAAAGTCAAAATGACATTGTGACGATTGGAGTAGGAGGATCATTTAAATGCATCTTGGCTGCTTCAATAGAAGACGGTCTGGTGTAGTTTTTTGAACGGTTTCGGAGGGAAGTCCAGCCAAATGTTGATTTTTCCCTTTTTTTTCTTTTCCTCCCATGTCAATGAAACAGGAAAAAATAAATAATTTGGTAATTTTGTAATAGTCTGCGTTTTATTCCATTTTCAATTCCATGCGTCTACCGCGCTCCACCCTGTATAAATAAAATAAATTTTTAATAATATAATATTTTTAAAATTATTATTTTCACAGTAATAATGTAAATTAAATTTTCCAATTTATCCGATCAAAAATTAAAATATCTTCTACCTATAAAATATTTATGCCCAAAATTTTTTTTGTTGTAAAAAATTTCGCGGTACCCCTGTGTGGAGTGCTCGCGGCACAGTAGGTTAATTGGGTGACCGGACAGAACAGAACATGAAAGAACAGAACATGAAAGAACAGAACATGACAGAACAGAAAATGAAAAAACAGAACAATGAAAAAACAGAACAATGAAAAAACAGAACCATGAAAAAACAGAACATTGACAAAAAAGAACTCTGAAAAAACAGAACACTGAAATAAAAGAACATTGACAAAAGAGAACATTGACAAAACAGAACTTTGAAAAATGAGAACATAAATTACTAACTACTTGTTTGAGATCCGGCTTCAGAAACTAAAATTAAGAAATTTAATTATATTTTTAATAATTAACCAATAGAATATATCTATTATCACTGTGATAATAGTGACAAATTTATACACTAGTGGAGATATACACGGTTTATTAGTAACGTTTTATTTATACAACATCTATACACGCTTGATTAGTACAACAGTGTATAATAGTTATACAGGGCTTACACGGAGCAGGATTTATACACAGTTTATTAGTAAAGTTTTCTTATTCAACCCTGTATACACCTGTTATAAGATTTATACAAAGTTTATTAGTAAGGCTGTTAATCTATTAGATTTTGTTAAACTTTTAACAAAATCTAGCAATTTTATTGATTTTTGATGAGTCGTGGGGGGGGGGGTAGTTACCCCCATTACCTCTCATATACCAACTTTCAAAAAATACCTAACAAACGTGTATATAAGTACTAGTATATGTTGAGGACAAAATGGATAAAACAGAAAAGAGAGAGAAAGAAGAAAACATTAATAAGAAGTGCAAGTGAAATCGAATAAGAAATTGTAAGTACTAAATTGTTATTTACTACCTTTTAGCTTATTTCCTACCTTATATTATATTTGTTTTTAATTTATTTTATGTTTATTTATTTGTTGTTACTTGTATTATTTTATCAAACAATGGAATATTCATTGACGCAGAAAGGAAATAGAGTTCTTTTGTACCAGGGGTATGAATATACTAGGTACAGAGAGAACGAAAGTGGAGTAATCACGTGGAGATGCAGAGTATACTTTTCGACCAAATGTAAGGCGTTTTTAAAGTCTTTAAACGAAGAGATAATTGGTGCGGTTCCACTACATAGTCATGATTCCAACCCGCAAGTAGCGCAGGCCAATATTATTAAGGCAAAGATGAAGGAAGAAATGAAAGCAATTGGAGCAACCCCACGAAATATATTAGGTAATGCATTAATTGGTGTTAGTTCCGATGTATTGGAACATTTGCCAAAGCAATCTTCATTGACCAGAAATTTGTTTAACCACAAGAAAACGGCGCATATTCCAAATCCAATCACGACAAATTTTGCGATCCCGGACATTTACGCGGACTTAATTTTGTACGACACAGGAGCGGATGATTTAGACAGAATGCTAGTAATTGGGAATGGTGAGCTGCTAGCAGAACTAGAAAAGGATACAATATTAGGAGATGGAACATTTGACAAAGCCCCCAGCATGTTTTACCAACTATATACGTGGCATGCTAAGGTCGGCAACTCCTATCCACCTTGCGTTTACTTCTTGTTGCAAAGGAAAGATAGCAATACGTATCAGCGAATGTTTACAATTTTGAAAGAACTAGTGCCCAACATTGCACCGCAGAAAATTTTGATTGATTTTGAGAAAGCATGTATTTGTGCTGCTCGGATTGCTTTCCCGGAAGCAGAAATCAAAGGTTGCTACTTCCACTTAAACCAAAGTTTATTACGAAGAATTAACAGTGCAGGCTTGAAAATAGAATTTGAGTCTGACATTGATGTAAAGTTAAAACTGAAATCTCTGGCTGCTTTGTCGTTTATTCCAGCAGAAGAAGTGCGGCCCGTATTTGACAATCTAGCTGCGACATTTCCCGACGATGATCGCTACAACGATGTGCTAACGTTTTTTTTTCCACATACATAGCTGGCGTTGCAGGAAGATCACCGCAATTTCCTATCGCGTTGTGGAACCATTTTGAAGCCGCTGGAGAAAATAGCCCCAAAACAACAAATTGTTGTGAAGGTTTTCACAATGCTTTAAATTCCATATTTCACTGCAGCCATCCCAGTGTATGGAATTTTTTGGATGGATTGCAGCGTGACATTGCTTGCCAACGTTTGTTGTTAGCCAATGCACAAACTGGCCGCCTAGAAGTAAGAAAGAAGAAGTATGAGAATCTCGGCATACAAGTGGCAGCCGTGGTTCAGGAATACGAAAGTTATGATGATAAGTTGAGATTCTTGCGGCGGATGGCAAACTTGCAATGATTTACAGTTGTTTTTTATTTTTTGTTTTTATTATTATTGACTTTGGTTGTTTTGTTGTTATTATTTTTGTTTTATTTTTATGTGAATTAAAATAAAATTTAAAATTTATATAAATTTATTGTTCTCATTTTTCAAAGTTCTGTTTTGTCAATGTTCTCTTTTGTCAATGTTCTTTTATTTCAGTGTTCTGTTTTTTCAGAGTTCTTTTTTGTCAATGTTCTGTTTTTTCATGGTTCTGTTTTTTCATTGTTCTGTTTTTTCATTGTTCTGTTTTTTCATTTTCTGTTCTGTCATGTTCTGTTCTTTCATGTTCTGTTATGTCATGTTCTGTTCTTTCATGGAATCGTTAATTGCCGTGGCATGGCACCCCATTTAAAAATCACTGCTTTAGTGAGCCGCCATTTTGTTAAAAAATATAAAAAAGAATTTTCTTTCTACACTTTAATACCATAATAAAATGATGTTAAAATTTTAAAATTCTGTGATTATTTTTTCATCTGCAGTTTTTTAATAAAATTCCCAAATAGTCTAAATCTAAAATCTAAATGGATTGCTCCCCAGCTCCCCTTAATTAGACTAATTTCTGAGCTCAATTGAATAACATCCAGATAGTTTTTTTCATTTGGAGAAAAAAAAAGTGATCAAACGGTTTCGTTAGCAATGGGCCATGACCGAAAACTAGCACGTTCATACCCTAGTGAGGTGAATATTAGATAAAATATTAATTTATTTATACTTATGCTTGTTAAGCAATTTATTTTTTCATGTTTATTATCGAGTATACTATTAGGGTATATTAATAAGAAAAAAAATTAAATGGAATCAAAAGTGTAGTATTAGTTTTAATTGAAAAAATAAATGATATCCCGATAGTTTTTTTAAGTGGTAGTTTTGATAATTGTATGGGATACCCATTATTGTAGTGGCCTATACGGTAATCACCCTAACCAGTTCATTTTTATTAAATAATGATAATAATTGATTGATTATACCACATTGAAGAACAGGTAGGTATTAAAATTAACACATAATTATTATTACATGAATAATCACTTGACCTTATTAATGAGATGTAAATTTGGGAATCTGAAGTCAAGATTAAGGTCATACTCGAGTAGATATAATAGATATAAAAATGATGTTTTGAAAGATTACTGAAACGTTGTCGTGTGGTGCATTTAAGCCGGAAAGGGGGCGTACTTATGTTACATAATAGGGTTCCCTCTCCAATATTTCTGTCTTAAATTGCCGCTCGGTCCAGTAATTATGACTTTATCTCTCATATACACTTCATTCGTGACGTATGACAGTGTTACAGCGGCGAGTATTACGGCGGTAAAGTTTGATTACGGAGTTGTACCTGTACCTTTATTGAAACAGCAGTATTGATTTAATTACAAAGTTTTTTTTTAAAAGTATTACTAGTGTGGATTAAATATTGTTATTAATAATTTAGTTAAACAATTAAGGATTTTTAAATTTTGTGCACGTTGTATTTGTGATTTAAAATTCTACGAGTATTCCAGTTGTGCAAACTCTTTTTTAGAAAATTTGATTGCACTTTATGCATTATTATGCCAGACGTAAATTAATGTTGTAAACGACTTTGGCCCAGTTTTAGTCAAGTTTTTGAATGAACAATACTTCAAAAACCAAAATGCCCGTTTACAATATCATCACACGAAGATGTAAGGTATGTTAAAATAATTAATACTTATATTATTACAAATTTTTATTAAGTAATGGAAAATTCAAAAGTCGCGCGGATTTTTCAAAAAGGCAAAATTCTTTCAGGGTGGGCGGAATGCCTTATCGGCTGACGCATTGTGAAAGTGTTATTGTTAAATGGAATTTTAAGTCTTTAATTATGAAGCGTAACCATTAAACTACAATCGATCGAAATATTTTTATAGTAGTAATAATTTCATTTATACTAGCGCAAGGCCTTGATCAACATTTTAAAATTCTTTTATTAGACTAAATTTTCAAAGTACAACATTATCGAATTAAATTGCGGATAATTTAAATAATAATTTAATGTGACGTAGCTGATTAGTAAATGTTCTTAACGGCGTATTTGTAAAACTTTGAAATTGTCAACAACTTATCAGACGTCGTTTTTAATAAGTCTCTATTCTTTACAACTGATAATTATTATCACTTAACAAAGTCTCTTGCCCTCTTATCCCTTCTTATATTAAACTAATTCATGTCTATTCATTTCCCTTATTTCTTTATAAATAATGACCACAATCATCGTTTATATTTACAAAATGCATCACGTATCTGTACCTCCATTTTCAAAACAGTTTTTCTTTTCTAATTTGTTATTAAAAAATTCCCTATTAACAATGCACTAATAAATTCTATGGTTGCAAATAAATGATCGATTCAATAAACTCGTTTTCATTTGCCAAGAATTTCATCGGAATTCTTACTGGGTATGTACCATTACGTTAAAGAACGCACAAACTGAAAATTACAACAAACTGAGGCTTAAATATATTTCATTTTCAAATTTCAAATTAAATCAAAAGTAATAACAATTTTAAATCACAAATTTTAATACATGTACATATTTCTTATCAAAATACGAAATAAAATCTTATCGTACACTTTACGATTGTATAGATAACTTATAAATTGCTGTTGTAATGTGATTTAGGTACTTAGGTTCGATTCCTTAGTGAGATATATATACATAAACAACAAAAGTATGTAATATCATAATTACCAAAAATCTCTTTCGACAGTCGAGCTGTCCTAATCCATTTCCAGTTAATAAATTTCAACAAGGATTTTTCATTGAAAAAACTCGATGTGAAATTGCTAATATCAATTACGATCTATGTATAGTCGATATAACTCGAGCTACCAGTCATTTATCTTAATGACAGTGGGTTTATTGGACAGGTATTGTACGGTAGGGTACACCGGCGAAAAACGCGATATGGTACCATTTTTGAGGATTTAAAAGATAAGAAAAGACGTTTAACATGACATAATGGTAAGAAAATTTTAAAAATCTGTTTGTTTTTCATATAAAATACAAAATATACCCGCAAGCACAACGGTACGCGATCTCGAGTTGGGTTCACTTCTTATTCTTGTATAGAATAAATACAAGCTTTTGCAATATTGTTATTGAATCTGCCTAACATTTTTTCAGTAAAACATATGAATAAAAATACTAGCTATCTCGTTCCATCCCGGTGGCCCCTACTACAAATTTGTCTAGGCGATTTTCGATTTATAGATTGCAGTCACTGAAATAAATTAGCCTGTCCGTTATTTTCTATTATATATAACTAAAATTAGCTGTAAACAATTGTAAGAAAATAAAAACAATATTATATAGTAGGTATAGGAAAATGTAAAAGGAAACTGTAGACGTTACCATAACGAGCAGAAAATACTGCATCGAAGTTTTGTTGTTTTGTATCTTCAAAATAAAGCAATGATCCCATTGAACTAACCTTAATAACTAGAGACCGGATTATATGCAACTTAAAATGGTCGAAATATGCATGCAAATATGCATCATAAATGTTCGAAATATGCAACAAAATTGCCAAAGAGTGCCATAATATGCAACATCAAATTTTAATAAATACTATAAAATAACGTTATTTCTTTGATTCTACTATTTTCTACTAATATTTTTTACTATTTTGATATAGATCTACTTATAAAGTAGTTTTAGGGTAGGCATTGCCAACCCAAAATTTAATTTGTTGACATTGCCAAATTTAAATTTTAAATTATCAAAGCAGACCGTCTTCTAATAAAGAAACTTTTTCTTTTTTTTAGAAATGTTATAAAATATGCCTAAATATGCACAAAATTGTATAAAATGTGCCCAAATATGCACGAACAGTAGATTTCAGTCAAAATATGCAATATTAAAAAAAATAGCCAAAATATGCAAATGCATATAATCCGGTCTCTATTAATAACTATTAAGATTGGTTTATGCACTACGCCGACGAGACGCAACGTCAACGATTCACGATACTGATTGACTGCTTATACCCATACTGAAAATATTGAATCTTGGCGGTTGCGTCACGTTTGCTTTCTACATAAACCAACCTTAAGAAGTACTGTTAATCTATGGTACCCCAATGCATAATCAAGTGTTATACGTTAAGCAATGTTGATATGACACCGAATTTCCTACGCACACCTCTGTGGAACAGAACCTCTTGTCGATAAAAACTCTCTTCGGATATTGATAGAGGACTGTTCAGAGGCCATAAAACTGTTTTTATCAAAATCGTAAACCTAGCATTTTTTGAGAAATTGTCAAAAAACTGGAAATTTTAGCCTTGATCGAATTTTATTGGAATTTATCATATGTTTATGTTATTTTTATAATATTTAATAAGTACTCACTCTCTCTAACATACACTACATATATAGAAAACAATTGGTATCGTGAAAATTCGTATCGTGCACAATCGTATAATTATCCTAGTCCATATTTAGTCCAGGCAACGAATGCACAAAAAAAGGTATAGAAGGAAATGTTGGGAACACAATTTTTGACTTCGTAACTTTTTTTGGACTAGTTAGAAGATGAACATATCAAAAGTCCCCACCCGTAGCCCTTGAGTCGGATTTTTGCTTATATCTCGGAAACTGTACGTCCTAGCGACATGACCATTTTATACAAAATGAAATCTGATTAAATTTGCTACAAGTTTCATTCAGTCAAGTTTTTCGATATCTTGTATAGTTTTGGAAGTATTAAGGTTTAGCCAGGTGACTTGCACGTTTTTCTACGTCTTCATTGGCAATTTTTTTTCTATGGGAAAATGAAATTCAATGGTTTTGGTTTTTTAGTACCTATGGTATTATTGACATTTAAAGGATACAAAAAAAATTTTTTTGATTTAATTTTACAATGTTATTATTATTATTATTGTTGGTCAAAGTAAAAAGAAGGTACGTAACTGGCCCGGGTGATTTTGGGTCTTGAGGACATTGGAAATAAAAAAATCAAAAAAGGAATTAATCTATGGACTTGTCGTTATCGCTGGAACTAGGATCTTTTTTTTCCATCCCTAGCTTTCCATTTTACAGCCCGATTTGTACCACTTGAGAGATTGCTTATCGTAGTTAAATGGGGGGGGGGGCAGGATTAGGTTTGTGGTCGGAACAAGCTGGGGAATCAATTCACCGAAATTTCCTTACATTTTGGAAAAAATATAAAATGAATAGGATTGATGATGAACGGTACGGTGAAAGACTGCTTAGTGCAGTGGTAGAATTTTCTTTGCGGCATATTGAGTTATTTTAAATTATATATTGTGTTTTTAATATAAATAATCTATTTTAAACGTACGTTTTCTTAACAAATAAAGTGTATTTTTACTTCTGAAAAACAAATTTTTATTTAAAACTATTATATAAGATGATAAATTCCAAGAAAACTCGAACAAGGCTAAAATTTCCAGTTTTTTGACAATTTCACAAAAAGTGCTAGGTTTACGATTTTGATAAGAACAGTTTTATGGCCTCTGAACAGTCCTCTATCAATATCCGAAGAGAGTTTTTATCGACAAGAAAGTAAAAGTTTTTGCTTGTTCCACGGAGGTGTGTACGTACACATACAAAAAATTAACCTGTCCCTAGATATTTTTTAAATAATAAAATGTATTTAATTTTCACACAGTTTATTTTATTAACGGACAATAAAACCTACATTAAAATTTGTTTACTTCTACGTTAAATTTTCCAACACACGCAACTAAATATCGAAATGTTAAAAACTGGGATTTTTAATTATAAATCTTTAATTTAAATATTTAATTATAAATAAAAAACCAACTCAAACTTTTTTCAAATCTCCACATCGACCCAATTAATTATTCTTAATTTACGCAATTTGTTAAACTTCAAAATTATTTGTAGTTATTTGACAGTATGATGTATTCTAAATAAATTATTCAAGGTCTGAAAGAAAAAATTTTAAATTAAAAAAAATAATCTTTGATTTCTATAAGTAGACTTTTCCAATAAGATGCATTGAAACACAAACTACAATCTGAACCTACTAAAAACAATATCAGGTGACATTTAAAAACCTAAAGGTGACTTTTGTAAAATTGTAATATTTTTTTCTCTCGCCATTTTGTGCGAAACACTTTTTCATTTGAAAAATGGAATAATATTGTCAAGACTCTAAACGCTGCGAAAAAAAATTAGCGATACGAGAAAGTTATATGTATATCTGAGAAGCTTTCATAAGAGCCCAAAGAAGTTCTCATGTAAGGGCCTAGTTTATTTAATGCCCTGGTCAGGTTGCTGGTTTCTTTTGCTTAAATTTTTTATTTTTTTAAATTAAATTTTGCACCCAAGAACCAAACTGTAGTGCTATCACTTGACCGTTAAAATTCTATTATTTTAACGTTCTGTTTAGTTTTTGTTAAATATTATAATCAATCTTATAAATCCCTGAATAGAAAGAATTTCGTTTGGCTGATTTTTCTGTGTATTGAATGTATCTATTTTTCACTAAAAGGTAAAATATATAAGCAAGTAGAAGGTTTAGGTATGGGTAGTCCAGCTAGCTCAGTAGTAGCGATGTTGATAATGGAAGAGTTACCGAGTTAAGTTTTGCCCAAATTACCATTCAAGGTGCCATTCTTTTTACACTGTGCAGACGATTATTTACCAACTATTCCATCTGGAACACAAGATGACGTGTTGGAAGTTTTTAATTTTTATCACCCAAGCCTCCAGCTTACCATCGAGTTGGAGAAACAAGGTGAGATTCCATTCTGAGATACTGTGATTCATAGACGAGAAAACGGCATACTGATCACTAACTGGTACTGTAAATCCACCAACTCCAACGTCCTACTGACCTACAATTCCTACTACCACAAATATGTTCAGGCAACTGTGAGGATAAATCGTAGGGTTGAAAGCAACAGTTTTGATGACGGTACAGATAATAAAAAGATAGAAATATTACTGTAGTAAGTTAAGCATCTATAATCTTTTGAATAATGAATCCCTCTTGACTAGATTGAAAGATACCACACCGAAAGAACGCCTATCTGAACTAATTTATGAGATTCCATGTGGAATATGTGACAAGAATTACATAGGCCAGACAAAACAGTGGCTAAAAAATAGAGTGGCTCAAAACAAATATGATTGTAGAATAAGTTTCCCAGAAAGACTAAGAGAAGATGACAATGATGCTGAAACTGAAGTACCGAATGAGAATAGAGGTATTGCCACGATAAAAATGATTCTATCTGTACACCATCAAGAAACCGGACATTAATTTCAATTTGAAAATGTCCGCATATTGGATTTCGAATTTAACAGTTTGAAAAGAAGTATCGGTGAAATATACTGCACTGTTAAAAATGGATGGACAATTACAATGATTTTTGTTGTAAAATTTACGTTGAAAATTTATGTAAATAAATAATTACGGTAACGTTCGTGTAAAATTAAAAAATGTGTGTAAAAATAATAGCACAATGTATAAATTTACTGATAAATTAGATAATGTAAAATTAATTTCTGTTCTGTAAATTTCCAAAAATTTTGTGAAATCACAATGATATTACTAGTATTTTTACAGTTCCCATATGAGTACATATTACTTGGATATGTAAAATTACATCCTTATTTATATTTACATAGATTATCATAGGTCACAAAGTTGCCAATGATTTTCTATGTAAATTTACATAAAAAAATTTGACAGTGTGTATTAAAACACGCCCGCCATAGCATCAATTTTAGAAAAAACACTATGAAACTAAGTAAAATTTACAGTGGTATCATAGATTAGTTCGGCCTGGATATCTGTACCGTGTGCCATGAGGCATGATACTGCTTGTTTAGTATAACCCCCCAACCCCCTGCCCCCCGCGTCATAGTTAATACAGACCTCTTGTTTGTTCTGAGTGGTGTAGTGTCTGCCTTACGGGTTGAATATGCACGCGTTATCTTCATCTGCATGATAACTAGAGTGTGGAATATATGCTCTAGAGAACCCGATATTTAGTATGCGGAATATATTTTATAACATGTATCATATCTTGTGTTCATGCATAAATTGTATGCCGCATACTAAATATCGGGTTACGTAGAGCATAAATTCCACACTCTAATGATAACATTTTAATAATTTATCTATTTATCTATTGTATTTAAATTAAAATGGTTTTAAATGGACTAAGAAAAATGTTACTGTTATTATATATTATTGTGAAATTTAATATTTAATAAAAATTTCTACGTGAAACCAAAAAGGCTTCAGCCAGTTCAAAAAAATGTCGGAAGCAAGAAATCCTCAGGGAAAGCAGGTTGCTCGTGATACGAAGACAACGAAACATTAAGATAAATTCAAATAAAAATTTCGTCCAAATTCCAATCAATAAAATCACTTTCTTGAACTAAAAACTATATTTCACAAATCTAAAGTATTAATCTCTCAAATTAAATCACTAATTACAAAACGTAATTAAATCAACTTTACGTCCGCTTCGTGCGGCCTCAACGGCAAAAGTCCTGAAATTCCTTACATTTCCTGCTAACTAAAAATTTCAAATTTTTCTAATAATCATTTACATGAAGACCATTTACATACTGAACTAAATTAAAAACTACAATAATCAAAATTCAAAATTACAAAAATCAAAATTTAATTTTTTACAATTTCAAATAAAAAAAATGATTTTGTAACAGGACTATATATAATAAATAAATAAATAAACCCGATTAAAAAATATTTTGAAAATATTTCCGAAATTTAATTAAAAAAATTCTTAATATTTATAAAAATATTGGTTCTGGGTCAGAGATGACCCGGTTGTAGTACAACAAGGTTAAATATAACCCCAAGATTTATGTTTTCATTGAAGCTCTTGATCATTTAACCATTTTCTTGCAAGTAGGTAAATGTTTCCATTTTGAAAATCCATAAAATGATCTGTTTGATATGTTGTCAATTATATTAGAGAAAACTACTGAAAAAAATATTTTAAACAAAAAAAATGTCAAAATGATTAATTATCACAATAATGTTTCTCGTGAACTTCAAAGAATGTGAAATAATATGTTATATTATTCATGTCGGATTATTTTCAATTAATTTCGTGTGATAATTTTTTACAAAACTAAAAAATCTTTAGTTGCAATTTTAAACTTTTCAATTTCGATGGTTTTTATGAGGAACTCGATAACTATTAGAGATATGGAAAAATACTAAATTGCTCATCCTCGATTTGGTAACTTCGGTAACTTCAAAAACAACCGAGATGTTAACATTTATGAAAAATCGAAGTTTTGCTCGAAAACAGAAAAGAATAGCGAATTCCGGTTTTCCTCATAAAGCTTTTTTCAAAAATATCGGCCATCCCCTTTTCCATAATTCTCATAACTAGTTATCCAGTTTTCCAGCACCTTGGAAGTTAGTCCAAACTGTACATACAGCTGCGTTCATAATAATTGCAGTGGTATATCACAAGACAATAATCCTGATGATTTTTCTTATTTGAATCACTAATCTTTGGGGTTGTCCTTTAATCACGTGAGGTTCTAACAGGGGGGGGGAGGGGTTTAGAATAACATCACGATTGATCACGATGGGGGGGGAGGGGATGTTGTGACAATCACGTGTATATTTTCTTACGACCACGTGAAACCCGAGCGAGCAAATTTATGCCTAAAAGCAACATAACAACAATATTTAGCTCTCAGCTGGCTTCTGGCACTGGACCTTGTGACTCCACTTGTCGCCCCGCTGCCTGCAGCCTTCTGTCTTGCCGTCTGTTCTTGAAAAAAAATTTCAAAAAAAAAATACACATGATGTTGGGTAGGGGGGTAGGGGTAGCCGAAAACCTCACGACGTATCACCAAAGGGGAGGGGGGGTAAAAAAATTGCATAAAAAACCTCACGTGATTAAAGGACGACCCCTTTGTTATTGGATATTTATGCACATGTTAGTTGAAAAGTTGGTAATATATCGAGGGGGTTTGTTTCCAATTCTAATATTGGTTGCCACTTTATTGTAATTGTTCAATTTTAATACGTTCAAATTAATAGCAGTGGTGGTATTTCAGTGCAAAATTTGGACAATTAGTGAATAAATTTGAGTGAATTTTTTCATTGTTTGAATTTTATTTGTCCCACAATTGGACGAACTTTGGATATTTTGATTTAGACATAAATAAGAATATGTTTGGACAACAGATTTGGATCAAGATTTGAAATTTGATATTGACTGGACATTTATAGTTAGTTTTATATAATATAGTATTTGCAAATTAAATTAAAGGTGTCGTCAACTAAAGTAGATATCGTCGCATGTGCCGCGAAATACTGGTCGATTTACTTTTCCATTTAATTTTGGTAAATCCATTTGGATTTTGAAGGAGGAATAATTGGAGTTATTGTTTGAATTTTTGGTATTACCATTTATATTTGGAATTTTCGTTTTCTGAACTGGAATTCTTTTAAGTTAGCTGGGCAACACAACATAGGATTTGTTTTGATTTTGATGTACTCAAAAATAAATTAATATTAAATAAAAAATAGTTAATTAAGAACATTAATAAGACAAGAATATATTAATACAAACATATCCATAGACCAAAGGCTTATATTATACGTGGTATCGAAAAGAAATTATAAATTTGTTAAACAAATTCAATTGTTTATAAAAATTGTAATCGAAATACCTATCACTATACGTACTTATTATTCTTTAGATAAAAATGGTTTGTCATTCCTGATTAACCTTTAAATTTTAACGTGTTAACTCTGAAACTGTGCGTCTTCGAAAACAATTATTTATACCTTAAGTATTTTTTCACTTTTTTTTTAAGTTGAATCATCGATATTGGTATAGGTTTAAAGAACTTCAATAAATTTAAATCCATTGAAAATAACCCATACTTATTAAAAATATTTCCATTTAATGTAGACATTTTAAACGTTCTAGCGTGTCGAGGAAAATACGAGTAAAATTAATTATTTAAAATTGAGGAAGGTTAGGTCTTTGATTAACATATGCTAATTTATGCATTCTTCAATAATTTACATTTTGTTTTAATTAAGTTATGTAATTATATAACACTTTTAAGCGACTCATGCACTAAGGAAAGCCTCACTAAGTATAAAATTTAAATGTTACATTTTTAGTACATATTTTTCTATGCCTATATGTATACTAAAAATAATAACTAAATTGCATCAGCATAAATTATTTTAATAGTATTAATTAACTGTTAACTTGATAATTTATTTCTTGAAGAACTAAACATGTTACTTAATTCTAAAATATAATATGTAATTAAAATTGTATATTGTGCTCTACAAATCTAGATTTAATAAATTATAAAAACGATATTTACTTTCAATTACTTATTTCATTATATAATTTGCATATTAATTAATTTTAAATAATAAAATGTCTTGTTTAACATTATTTTTTCTCCCTATATTATTCTTTTATATATTATTTTCTGCTTTAATATTAATTTAATTAAAAGGTGTAATTTTTCTAATATGTAGCACAACAAGAAAAACCACATTATTATTCAAATCACAATAATAATTTCTGTAAACAAAATGGGTTAATTTGAGTGACACACATTTTTGTTGTATTAAATTATATTATAATATTAAATTTTTATTTTTAATTTCACTTATTTTTTTATATCGCAGGTTATAGTTATATAACCTGTAAGTTATTTCTAGAGTGAAAAACTTTTATAGTAAAATTCTAAGAAAACCATAACGAGTGATTTTACCAATACAAATTAAAAGAAGACAATTTTATAATTATACAACGCAACGTATAAAGTAAACATGGCACGTTGTAAACTGTTATACAATAGCTATATTAATTTATTTTTTATTAATATTAATATTTTTTAATACCTTTATATAGATATAAAAATTTTACTAAACTTTTAATAAGCAACTAATTTTCATGTAGGACATGACGTCATTATTTACATATCATTTAACAACCGTATTTACTATGTTATTTATATCAAACTTGTATCCACTAACTACATGAAAATTACGTCAAGTCTACAAGTTAGTTATAAATTTTAGTAAAACTACAAGCAATTAGCTATTATCTAATCAATTCTAAATGTATTGTACGATTAGTGTTTAAAATTTGTGATGTAATTTTTATTCGGCTCAGGCAAGGTTGCGTTTTTTACAACTAATATTAAACTTAATAAAAAATTTTTTTTCGCTTAAAAAGCTAACGCCGCGCCGGCCAGTGTCAGTATTGGCAAAGCCCCCCCCCCCCATACTAATTTTTATTCAAATGTGTGGTATGTCTATAGTGCTTGGATGGGTGCCTCTCCAGGGTACGATCGTAAGTGTGATCATACACCTCCGCACGAAGTGGAAGATTTGGCCTGGGGCCTATACCCAGTAAGGCCAGGGGTGTGATTGTTTTTTTTTTCAATAAATGAGTAGATACTGATTTATTTGGGACCTCGACATTAAAAAACGTTTGTATTCAAACAAAATTACGACTAGTACAATAACATGATAAAAAAAACACTAATTTACACATTTAAAGGACCTAATTATTGCACACTTTTTTATTTATTTTTCACTGGAGATGTTTAATTTAAATTACAAACAGTAGCTTACGTATGTTACATATGAAGTGAAATTTTATAAATCATTCTTTGCTCTAAAAGGTGCCAAGTATATTTAGATTTCATGATTAACGTTCACTTATTTATTAAGTGTGCAAATATGAACAATGTTTTCTATTTAAAATTAATCGAAAGAAAAATATCATATAATGTCTTGACACACATAATTAATATTATTTCAGCAAAGCTTTGGTACACATATACAATTTAACTCATTTTTGAAAATTCTAATAATTCAAATTTCGATTGTCATACGATGAAAATACGATGAAAATTTATGTTTACTTTTTCTTAGATAAGTGTCTAATTAATAGGAAAATAAAAATAACCTTGTATAGGTAAAAATTCAAAATAAACAAGTTTTTTAACAATGCAGTATTTCACTATCAGGGTTTCTTTTTAAACATTCTTTGGGGAGATTTACTTTAAGCATGTGATAACTTATAATTAATATAATCGCTTTTAAATTAGCAATTTTCCAAATAATTAAATTAAAATTTTTTAAATACGTCTTAAATTTATTATAAACCTTCATTCTTATTAGTAGTAAACTATCTTAATAGTTTTCTTAAATATGTTATATAAATTTAATTGAACTTTTAATTAGACTTTAATTTGTACAAGAGATCGCATTAAATTACCAGTTTACTGCAGTCTTCTATAATAAATATTAAAAAAATATTGGTTTTTTAAATAATAATTATCTACATATTGTATTTCTTTTTTTTTTCGATTAAAATTCTATTATTTTAACGTTTTGTTTAGTTTCAAAATAAACTAATTTAGTATAGTTCCAGTTTAACGTTTATTGTACCTTTTTCATTTGTCGATGGTGGTGGTCAAACAGAAATAGTATGTCTAAAAAACATTTGAATTTATGATTCTATGGACAGTACTAGTGCAAGTGCAATAATTATTTTTTCAAAAGTTTTCACTATGCATTAAATAACCTTTCTTTACATATGGTTATTTTTGGTAAACATTTTTGATTGGAAAATTGATAATCAGTAAACATAAAATCGTCTTGGAGTTTCTAGTACTACTACAGTCGCTCTCTATAGTGAACTTTCTAAAGGGCACAAAACTGTTAATACCTATCCAAGACACTTGTAAAGTAATTACTACGGGTATATATATATACACATACATAATCAAACGTAATGGTATACAGTTTTCACTAGCAGTTTATCAAAAGCCGACCCAACCAAACATTTATTTTTAACTTAAGTTTCACAATTTTAAATGTAATCAAGAAAGTAATTAAACTTTATGCGAGGACATTATACATTTTTTATCGTGTAGAATTTTCAGTTTATATTTTGCTTTGTATTTAAATTTAAACTGTTAAAATGTAAATTTATTGTAACTTCTTTAAACAATATTAACTTCAAAGTTTTCCAAACATTGTCTTATATTTGTGAAGTCATTATGTATCCAAACATCGTCTGTATTCATTGTGATTGGTTGTATGCTGTGTTATGATATGCATTACACTCTTTGTTTGAAAATTTATATAATATTACGATTTCAATATGCGTCAAATTGAAAATCCATTTTAGTTGATTCAATTCAATGAATATCGATTCAAAAAGATTTTACAAAATTAAAATTTTTGTTTAAAATCGATTATTTTTTTGGCATTAATTTTTCGAATTAAATTAGCAATTTGTTTAATATTTTTAATTTCCGAATGTTATCCGAGATAGTTGGAAAAATGTCCAATCGTTTTAGGATTAATTAGATTTTTGATAAACGATGATGATTATTTGTCAAAATATGAATGAAATGACTTAATTGTTACGGTATCAAATTATTTGGTCTTATTAGGGAAGAAGTAAAACTGTTGTCTACTTTAATTGTGGTTAACGTTTGTTAACTAACTAGTAATGATGAAATCTAAATTAGGTAATTTAAATGGTATTTTCACTTACTGTTGCTCTAATTGTCTTGTTATGACATTTAATTAAATTGGTAAGCACATAAAAGTTAGTTGCAACCTATTTTTATTTTTATGGTAAACGAAATTTAAAAACAAAACATTTTGAATTTTTAAATTAATCATAATTTACTGCCATGAACAATATGTTACATAATAGTTTTTATGTCAATAAATACGTGTATGAATTATCGGTACATTGTAAATTTGTGGTATTTACTCGGTCAAGCCTTGATCGCTACAAATTAACCTTGATAAATTGTCAGCTAAATCGAAGATACTTCCGTCTTTCGAAAAAAACCTTTCTACTACGGGAAATAAAAAGTACCCTAGTGTTGTATAGAATTTTCGAAATTAACCTACGTAAGAACTTAAAATTGATTTTAATGGTGGTTTGATACAACAATTTTTTAACCAAACATTTCATTGACCGAAGATTGAATTGAAATGGAAAATGGAAATTATTAATTAAAATGTATCTTTATTGTAAGACATGTTTCGTTCTTATTAAAAGTTCATAATAAGGAGAGGAAGCAAAAATTGTTATAAAAATATAAAAGCTTTTCAATAATATTATAACTAAAATAACCTTAATAATAATATATTATTTAACTAAGGCTTAAAATCGTAGCCGAGTGATATACAATCCATACGAGCGATTATTAATATAAGCAGTTTAAGCTCGGGTTATAATACAATATTTTATGTTTCTAAAAAATTGTTCAAATTAAATGAATTTGAATAAAAAATATAGCAAGAGCAAGAAATGATTCAAATTAAAATATCTCTTGAATTAGATATAATTAATGTTTTTTAAAAAAACTTGATAAGTTGATTACAGGGTGTTCAGGCTGGGTTCATTGATGTCATACTGGCGTGTTGTTTTTAGTAATATTTACTACTATATCGTACTATATCGTATAGTACTATATAACAGGGTGACCCAGACCACCCGTATCAGTACTTGTTTCAAAAACGGTAAGTCGTAGAGAGTTGGGCTAAAAAAATTTATTACAAAAGCCCTAATGACGAATCTAATGGTAATATTATTATTTCCGGGAAAAGTCGGCATCCAGAGTAGTTTGCTCCAGAAAGTCCAGAAATTCAGAATTTTAAATGGCACCATATGTCGAAAGTGGTATCGTTGGAAAGCTCTTTAAAAAATAAGCAAGTTTTGTAGGAAAAATTTTTTTATTACTCCCACCCCTTTTAAGTTATATTCACTTGAAATTATTAAATTTCAATTTCTTATAACGAATTTAACTTTAAAAGTCAGCACTTGAAATCCAGCTACCGCGTTAGAGCAATGTCACAAGTGTTCAAAATGTCTTCCATTTACTTCTAAACACTGTTGAGCTCTTCTGGTTATACTATCAGTGGCTCCAAGTACTTCTTCAGTGTTTAATGATCGACAGGCATTGTAAATTCTGAGCTTCATATCATCTCTCGTTGTCGGTTTTTCTGTATAAACAATATCTTTGATCCGACCCCAAAGAAAAAAATCCAGGGGAGTACAATCTGGCGACCTTGGAGGCCACGCCACTGTGCTTCCCCTGCCAATCCATCTATTGGGAAATAGTTGGTTTATTGCATTCCTAGCAACCAATGAAAAATGAGCTGGGCAGCCGTCTTGCTGAAACCACATTATTGCTCGCATTTCCAGAGAAACATTTTCCAATAAATCGATCAAATCATTATTTAAAAACTCGGCATATCGTATCCCATTAAGATTTTCTTCAAAAAAATAAGGACCTATAATTTTTCCTTCAAGCACACCACACCACGTGTTAACGCTCCAAAGATGTTGGTTATCAATAGTTTGCAGCCAATGGGGATTTGTTTGCGACCAGTAATGCGCATTGTGAATATCGATTTCACCAGTGCTTTTAAAAGTAGCCTCGTCAATCCATAAAACCGTCCTAGGAAAATGGGGGTCTTTGTTAATTAACCAATTACAAAAAATTACTCTACTTTGAAAATCACTCTCATTTAATTCTTGATGCAGATGTATGTGGTATGGATGAAAATTATGATCCTTAAAGACTCTGCATACAGAGGATTGGCTAACTCCAAAATCTCTTTCAAGTCTTCTGGTTGAAATATTCGGATCAACAATTACTGCAGCAAGAATATCAGTTGCTCTTTCATCACGTACATGTCGCATAATACGATTACCGCGATTGTTTGTTGGTTGCACCTGGCCTCTGGTACAAATACGTGCTGCCAATCTCCGAAAAACATTGAAAGATTGACGGGCACGTTGAGGATATCTTTCAGCATAAATACTCTCAGAAGCTCTGTAATTTTGTCCACATTCTCCCAAAATCATTAACATATCGAAAGCCTCTAAATTCTAAAACGGCATAATTTCACTAATTAAACTAATTAATAATATAAATTTTAACTTCAAAACAAACACTTAATATTAATAATAAACAATAAATAATGATTAGTTTGAACAATGGCAACGGATAATTTTACGACAGAGGGATAAAACAATTGCAATTATTAATTATTGTCTAACCCGATAGCTAGATTTTGAATGCCAATTTTAAAAATAAAGTCAAAATAATCAAAATAATAACTTAATAACTTAAGTCGAATATAACTTAAAAGGGGTGGGAGTAATAAAAAAAATTTTCCTACAAAACTTGCTTATTTTTTAAGGAGCTTTCCAACGATACCACTTTCGACATATGGTGCCATTTACAATTCTGGATTTCTGGAGCAAACTACTCTGGATGCCGACTTTTCTCGGAAATAATAATATCATCATTAGATTCGTCATTAGGGCTTTTGTAATAAAATTTTTTAGCCCAACTCTCTACGACTTACCGTTTTTGAAAAAAAGTACTGATACGGGTGGTCTGGGTCACTCTGTCTACAGTTGTGGTATGTGCAATAAAACTAATTTTACAGTAGATAGATTTTAAAGTTTGGATATCTATGCCATTTAAGCTTTCATACTTATAACTTTTATATTGCTATAAACTTGTATACTATTTCATTACCTAACGCAATAATTATAGTTAGAACAATTAAAGCAAATTTTTATTACTAAATTTTGAATTAATTACTGTGACTCACAGAAGTTTTCGGACGCTCCTATGATACCAATGTAAATTGAACATTTTGAAACCTTTTTTTTTCATATAAAAATCAATTTTACAGCAAAACTTTTTAGACATTTTTTGTTGAAAATTTCATTGCCTTCAATTTTGTTTATCTTAATTTTTTTATTTTGTCGCGCCGTTTTTGACTAACAGTGACTTAAACAACTCTGTAAAACACAAAAAATATTGTCATCTATATCTCGGAAACGGTGCGATAAAATTGAAAAATGTATAGATACAAAAATGTAGACAATAAAATTTACAAGAAAAAATGATTATTAATATTTTAACTTTTTTGCATCGTTTCCGAGATATTGATGACAATATTTTTTGCATTTTACATACTTGTTTTAATCGCTGTCAGTCAAAAACGGCGCGACCAAATAAAAAAATTCATATGAACAAAATTGAAGATGCTGAAATTTGCAACAGTAAAATATCTAAAAAGTTTTGCTGTAAAATCCATTTTTATACGAGAAAAAGCGGCTTCAAAATGTCCAATGTACATTGGTAACATAGGGGTTATATTAGTAAACCTTAAACGGTAGGTGGTATACTTACCACTTTTGTGCTCTATACCGTCGATATACATATCTGCATCTTGAAACAATAACTTGAAATGAAACTTTCAGATAATTGCAATTGAAAATTCATAAAATGTTTGACGACAGTTTCTGATGACTAGAGACCGGATAAATAAGCATGAATTTAAAAAAAAATAAGTGCTTAAAAAAGCACGTAATTTTACAAAAAGTAAATAATTAAAACAAAAAAAAACAAAGAATGGGAACTTAAAAAATAATATTCGAAAGAATAAACAAAGCACTTTTGGTTATTTTAAAAACTATGGTATTTATTGATAGAAAAATGTGCTACCTACAATTTCTAAAAAAATTTTACTTTACAACCAATAATTCCAGAGATCATCATATGCATTCATTCCTGTCGGAATTACGGTCTTTACAATCCGTTTCGTAAGGTGGATTACTCCTTGTTTTCCCTCATTCTCCGTTATAGCTTCTTGTGTGATTTCCAGAGATAATCAGTGGAAAAAAGTTGTATCTCTTTTTCAAAACTTTAAAATCGCTCTCCGGGAAAATGGGTAAAAATGAGTTACGGCTTTGTTCCTTAAGGGTTTCGATATGTTATTAAAATATTAAAATTATTCACGATGTAATCTCTTAACACCGAAAATCGGCGGTTCTTTATGAGTTTAGCAATATACTTACAAATAAAATGTTTTAAACTAAATGTCCGGTCATAAAATTTAAAAAATTTGAAAGTTTTTTTCAATTCAAGAGATATATTTTTATATATAGACATAGTTATATATTTATATAACGTAATTTTTAGAAAATTACGTTACTTCTTTATGAAATGCTCATAACTCCGCGAATAATTTATCAAATGGCACGTTATTTTTGAAAATGTTTTATTTAAAACGTACTTGCTATAAAAAATATCGAAAAATATTTTAAAGCAATATTACTATTAGATTTTCAAGTTTTTAAAATAAATCGCCATTTTTAACAATGTTTGTACTGCATGATCGATTTAAAAAAAAAATTTTGTAAAATGGGCATTTTTGAAAATGTTTCTTTTAAAACATACTTTCTATAAAACGTATAGAATAATTTTTGAAAACTATATTACTATTTAATTTTCAAGTTTAAAAAATAAATCGTAATTTTTAACAATGTATGTACTGATCGATTTTCTTTAAAATTTTTTGTAAAAAACTTATCCATTTAACAAATTTTAAGCTTAGTCTCATAATGGGCAAGCAATGGGATCTATTTTTTTTAGAACTTTTAATTGTCATGTTTTTAATTATCTGTGTTTACGTACATATTTTTTAAAAGCTCCAGAGTATAAATTAGTTTTTAGATATTTTTCAACATGATTAACTAAAATCTTGAGAATCAAACATTTTTAAAGAAAATTGATCAGTACATACCATTTACCATCAGTACATGCTTTGTTAAAAATGTGTGATTTATTTTTGAAACAAACGTGCCATTTGATATATTATTCGCGGAGTTATAAACATTTAAAAAAAAAGTAACGTAATTTTCTAAAAATTTATATTTCTTGAATGGTAAAAAAATGGTACTAGTCTCAACTAGTACTAAAAGAAAAAAAAATTTCCAAGAAATCCGAGATGCAAAAGCAAAATGGTGTCCGATTTGGTGTGGAATGCCCCATCTATAGTTACATTTTCTTAATTGTGTGATAAATTTTCAATATTTATATTCTAGAACTTCTTGTAAAATTTAATATGGATTGGTATCTATGGATTGGTATCTATGGACCTAAAAAAAGCTCTCAGCAAGGCTGCACGTGTAAACTTTGAACCACACTGAAATTATTTAAGGTGATTTTAAATTTTAGATATATTATAAATTACTCTAAAAGTTCAACTTTTATCGTGTATTAAAGTAGGAACTATTTAAATCATCAATGATCAACACAATAAATTTTATTAAAATTTTGAAAATATTTATAAAATTTGTCACTTCATAAATTCATTTGTTTCAATTATTATATAATAAAATAGGTAATGATTTGTGGAGTCATTTAGCATAAAATATGGTTATAACTGTACAATGCTAGTCCAAGGTAAAATAAATGAACTGTAGAACCTATCGTAATTTTCTCTTGACCAATTATTTTTCACCATGTTTTGGAATGATTGTATCTACTATACCATAGCCATGTCGTATATTAACGGAAGGAAATTTTTCATTATTATATTATTTAATTGAAAAAACGAGTTTGATCTAGTATTAAACAAAATTCCACTCTTTAATTGCTTTACCCACTTTCGATCGTACAGGTACTTGCAATTAAATCAGTAACGATTGAAAACTGGTTTAAAGATTGACGGAAAATTTAACAAAACTTATAAATTGGGTTACGATTGCATATTTTTATAACATAATGTTTTATAAATAATAATAAAATTTTTTATTATTATTTAAATATAGATCACGTAAACATGTATAAGTTACCGTATAAATACAAATATTTTAACAAGTACAGTCAACCAAACAGAAATTTAAAAAATTATTATTATTAGAAAAAAATGAATTCATTAATCCTAATAATTCTATTATGTAGTTATTTTTCTCTTGTACGATAATAAAATTTAGTGTTAGCTCACCTTGACGCATTCAATATTTTTATTTTGATATTATTTTAAATTACCGTTAAATTTGACCCAAATTTATGATTAATAGTTAACAAATTAAAAGTCCTATTATACGTGACACTTTCGATTATTTACGATAAATATTGTATCATTCTCGAGTGCATTACAAAATGGTGCAATGCAATGTTTTTTAAGTTAGGAATTTAATATTTTTTATTACTATTATACTATGTTTACACATTAAAACTATCTATAAATAGTCTTTAATGCAGGATACTCCCTCGTTGTTATTTAATAATAATTACTTACAGACTAAATTTGTTTATAGATCCGTTTGTTAATAATCATGAATGGGTAAACGAAATTTTAAACTACTCGAGATATTTTGCAAGCACTTGAAATTTTATTCATAAAAATTTGTTACTACACTATAGCTAAAGTATCCTTGAAAATCATTTACCTGTAACCATTTATTTATGTGCAATTATATTTTTTCTTAAAAATTAGCCTTTTGTTTTACAAAACTCGTATTTCGACTCTAAGTTGCTGCCAAAATACTTGTGCCCTGGTTTGGATTCCACCTTAAATTGTAATCGGTAAATAGCCACTACTGTGTAATTTCACATTTCTATAAAGCAGATTGCACTGTAAGATTAATAAGAAGATTAATTTGTTTTAATCGTTTAGAAAATACGTACTTTTGTGTTGTTTATTAGAAAAACTGAAGATATTTCTGCATATGCCTGCATATACAGCAGGCTTCCTTAAGGTGGTAGTCTGGTAACTTACACGTTTTTTTACGTCTTTATTGGGAATTTTTTTTCTATGAGAAAATAAAATTCAGTTGTTTTGGTTTTTTTAGTATGTTATTATTGACATCTAAAAGATACAATAAATATTTTTTTGGACTTAATTTTACAAAGTTTTATTGTTATTATTATTATTATTATACTTAGTAAAAGTTGTGTAATAACTGAAAATCATAAAATAATTTTTAATTAATTTTTAAAAAATTACAAAAACACAAAAAAATATAAAAATTCACAATATACAAGCGAAATTCTATTAGTGCCACTGTATTATTTTTATTTAATTTATAAAAATAAAAAATAATAATATCAATATTAGTACTTAGTGTTTCCACCATTACTATGAATAACCTCAAAAACCCTATTAGACATAGAATTTATTAAATTCTGCAATTGTTCAAATGAAATATTTTTCTCTTATGAATCTTCTTAGTTTTTTCACGCTATTGTGTGGCTTACCGCCTTTATAATTCACAAGAAAGAAGTCCACACAGGTTTTCGATTGAGTTTAGGTCAGAAATGTTTGCTGACCAAGTCAGTAAAGGTGTTTTTTTTACGAAATCCTATCTTTTAAACGTCGAGCTGTGTGGATGGCTGCATTATCTTGCTGGAAAATGCAGTTTTTTTGGCACTAATATCTTCAATCATTGGCACTAAACCATCTTCAAGAATATCAGTATATTTTTCTGCATTTATACGCGATGGCTTATCCGAGCTATTTTTGACTTTCCATACCTTAAAAATGCTGTCCTTATCATGCAAGATCCTCACCTAAAATTGCTACTCCTGTTAACTTTTTTCCTTGAGAAAATGGTACCAACCCAAGTAGCATTTGATTGCTAAAAACATTATTTATCTTTATTTCCTATTCTAGATCATATGCTCTTCAGCTTTTCTATGCCGATGATTAGTGGTGGTATTTTAATTAAGTTTTTGTCAGACGTGTTACAGTTACCCGTCAAATGTAATTTCGTATTGATTTCCTCGGTTGTGTTTGAAGATTCTCTTATTTCACGAAGAATATCGTGTTTAAATCTACTGGATAATTTTTTATTTTGATCTAATTTTCTATTTTTGTCATAGTTTTCTCCAAATTTACAATAAATTTCAAGAACATGATGTGATAGCTTAATTCGCTTGGTTGTATTTCTAATGGATTTATTTTTTGTTTTTAAAATTTTTATTTGAGCAATTTATTCGTTTGTCAAGTCTTGACCGCGTACTAAATTATTACTATGTGAGAAAAAATTTGAAATATTATTGTTACCTGTAGACAGTAAGTTATTCTTACCTACTTTACAAAAAACTTAAAAGTATTTTTAATTTTTATCAAAAATAAATGCATTTGGCTCTAATGGAATTTCGCAATATTCGTATATAACTATTCATCATCAGTCATCACACATCAACAATACATTTGGAACTGATTATGTACATTAACCAAAATTATTTTTTTGGAAATACATTACGAGTGTTACGTTTTTAAACCTGCATCTAGCTTTTGGCCTTTTTTGTCATAAATCATAATAAAAATCGCTTTTACAGTAATACATACTTATCAGACATTTTTGTTGCAAATCATTACCTTTATTTTGGTTTATATAAATTTTTCTATTTTGTTACAACTTACAGAAGACTAAAATTTTTGATAAAATTCATTAGTAATTTTATTACTTTTATGAAAATGAATTTTTTTTGCAAATAATATTAAGTAAGAACTTCAACGATAGATAAATAAATTAACAAAACAAATTATCTCTCTTATCTGTTAAACTAGAAAAATATAACGAAAGAATGGCAGAAATTTCTTATTGTTTCAGATTATTTTTTATCCTAATTGCTTAAACATGATGAATGTGGTTGATAAAAAAGATTATTGTAAGTACTTGTATTATTTGTATTAAAGCAGTACGTACATATACTATGAAAAACAATTTTTGTATCTGAAGTTATATTTTTAATTTTAACCCTGGAACTTCACACTTATTTTTTGTAACATGTCCTGCACATTGGGTTTTAGAGACCCCAATATTGTTATTATGATATTTTAAAGTAAACAACCAATTTAAACAAAATTTTTGTTTAGTACTCTTTAACAATACTGCCTTAGTACGTAGGATATATTAGATAGTAATTTTTCGTCCATTTTGGTCAGATTATTATTAAAAACTTGAAAAATGGGATACATTGTGTGAACTTTTTATTATATTTTATTTTATTATAAAAAAAGTAAATTTATTAAATGAATTATATATTGACAAAGTTATTGAGAAGGTATACCTTTAACAAAAAAAAATTTTAGTTTGCCAAAAAATGTGCTGACTACTCTTAGCCAAGCTTCTCAACTTTGCTGTTGACATCCATAGCACAGCTTGTTATTTTTTTTTATTTTAAAATTTTAAAATTTCTTAAAATTATGTTTAAAATGAAGTCACAATATCTTTAAAACTCACTTTGATATAAATCAGTAATTATTTGACGGTAACTAAAGCTAATATTCCATAAAATTAAATTAATGTTAGATTTTTAAGTATACATAAACTACACACTGGGGTCTGAGACACCCATAAAAATTTATTTTCAATTATTGTAATTTGCTTAATGACTAAAAGGCACCTACGAATATTCACACCTACTCAGATAACTTTGAACTTAATTTACAAGAATGGATTTTTTTTTAAATCATTACAGCACATGTGGCATTAATTTATATGACGCTTAGGGTTTCTGAGACCTCAGTGTGCAGTTCCAGGGTTAAATATTTAGAATTAAATTTTCACAACGCCTTTGTTGAATAAAGGTCTAACTCACCTATCAGCATAGCGACTGATCAGCACAGCATCATCACATTTATTTAAATGGGTTTAAATGGAAACGCGACGTGCCTTGCAGGGGATGTGCTGATGTTTTAAGATTTTTTTTACATCTGCTAACACCACGTAATATTATAATTATTAACTTAAAGGTTTCCTTCGTTTGGAATTGTCGGTGAACCATCTGTTTATTCCCGTGATTTCGAATCCAAGTTAAGCTGAACTTTGATTTGTTACAAAAAAAAACGCAATGATCACAGAAGCACAGAAAACTAATACCATAAAAAGTTGTGCAAACCAAGTTCAAAATCGGAATTCTATAAATTCAGACGAATTGCACATGAAGGAGTTAGAAGCAAAATAGCCAAAGTAGCAAAAAGTTAGTTGTGAGATACCAATTGCTTACCAGAATTTATCTTAATGCATTGTTTTCTTCAGAATAATTTGAAGATTGCAATAATTTATAAAAATGTAAGTAATTTTATTGTTACTATAAATTTTTAAAGGGTTGATTTGCTTTTAAGAAATTTATTGTAAGTTTAGAAGTATTACAAGTAAGTAAATGATTCAATAATGTTTACACTCGACAGAAAGGAACTTCGGGAATTCCAAACACTAGTTGATTTTTTCAAAAAATTTACTTGGGCCGTTTAGCTTCTAGCCTCTTCATTTAATAAGTAAAACTTAAATACCCTGTATTTTAAGCAATATATTATAGTATAATGAAATTTTAGAAACTATTTTGCCATTATTTTCGATAAAAATTTAAATGTTTAATACATTTGAACTATCAAATTTGATTTTATTGACTACAAAATTATTGAGAGCAGAATTTGTTGATGTATAAATTATTAACATTGTTACTACTTATCTAGTAAATAATTGTTTCTAGTATTTCAGTTACTTACATCTAATCTATATCTACTATCGCAATTTGCAATTAATGATGATTATAATTTGTTGAGACTATTGTAATATAGTCTCAATTTTATTGATTTAGTAATTTTATTTATCTTTTTTGATTTATTAATTTCTTTTATAAATCTAGATTGCTTTTACAATGTTTATTTATCACATTAATCTTTGATTAATGAAAATTTGTAATATGTATACCTAATAAAATTAATAAATATAATATTATATTTATAGCAACTGCAACTTTGAGCCATCATGAAATTACCTTTTATTGGTCTTGTTTTTTGTAGGAAACAATGTCTGTTTTATTTAAATAGGGGCATAAAGATAGATTTTTGATTTTAAAATAATCGCAGCACTGAGCAGTGACAAGACAAAGCAGAGGCAATGTCTCCTTAGACATTTACATATATACCCTTTTTTCCTTTTCTTCCTTTTTTTTAATTTTTAAAAATGATTTATTTACCTCAAAATTTAAATTATTATAAAAATTAATATAATTATTATAATTTCAATTTTCAATTTAATTCATCAATTTGTTGATTGTCATCTTGCATAATTTGTTTAAATTTTAATTATCTTTTATTCAATGGTTATTCTTCTCTAATATTATCAAAAAAGGTTCTCCTTTTTTAAAAATTCATATTTTTAAAATTTCATATTTTTTAAGAGTGTTTAGTTCTGCTTTGGGTAAAATTTTTCAGATTTTCTAAAGTACTTAATGAATAAGATTTACATGGTAGATATTCAAAGTTTTTCTATAGATTTAAAGATTTCAGATTCAATGTGGGGTTTTACTATATTAGAAAATGATAAATTAAGTTTTTCCAATACCTGTCTTTTTTTCTTCTGCCATGATCGGATGCTATGTTCGTTTCCTTACTGCTTAAAAGTAGTTTCACAATATATTTTCATATCTGGATTTGGTTTATTTCGCTGACCATTTTTAGTTAATTGTTCTTTTTCAAGGTTTTGGTTATTTTTTGAAGGTGGTGTAGTTTGAAAATTTTAAGAAAATTTCCATTTGTTGAGAATTTTTGAAGTAATTCTGTTATCCCCAATTTTCTATTGTTCAGTACAGGTTTATGGAATGAATGCCATAGTTGCACTTTGTGTAATTCGTTGATGTATCTGAATTTATTTTCTAATATTTTCTTTCAATATTCATTTCTATCTCTTCGGTAAGCGAATCGAGAACTTTTTTCACTTTTTTTATTCTATAGTTCTAATTTTTATATTAAGCTTTTTTAATTTTTCTTCACTTTTTTATATCTTTTTCAAGCTATTCTGTTTGAATTATTCTGTTTTTCATTTTTATCAAATTTTATCGAATAGGAAAAAATGGCAAAACATCAAACAGCAAAAATGACGCTTGTTTTGAATTTGAAAAAATTAATTTGATGAGAAGGAATAATGTTGAATAAATTTGTTAGAATTCGCTAAGTAGAAATGCAATAATCGTATTTATTAAAAAAAGAAAACATAAAATATTAAATGTTAAGGTTATTTCAAGTCATGTTTTATAAGAATAATTGCGCCTTATCAACTTCAATTGATGTAACTGGCAGTTGTAGGTACAACTAATAAGTATGGTAGTTTATACTATGCTTTGGTAATAAAAACTAATATACCAGCATTTAATATAAATTTAAATATTGTAAATTAAGATTTAACTTAAAATATTTAATTTATATACATAAGATATGTATGTAATTATTGAATGTCTTGAAAGTAAACTAAAATAAATGTGTGATAACTTTCTGTGCTCCAGTTATGTAATACTAGTACTATATAATATTATTATCTTTAGTAAGTTTACAGTAATCTCTTTCATTATAATTATTTATAATTCGTCATTTTTTTATTGGTTACGTAAATTTTTTATTATACGAGAAGTTCTTGTTATCTTTTTAGCTAGCCACGAGAAAAAATTATTTTAATACTTTAAAGCCTACACAAGCCAAAGAAAAATCTTTCCGTATTACTTTTAAAACTGGTTTAGTTTCCATTTGTTTATATTTTTTACGTTAGTGGATAATCCAAACAACATTGATGGAGAAATAGCCAAAACACTTGGTTGTAAATGTAGAATGAAATATACTCAAAATCCGTATTAAACGAAATTATACGTAATCAGGAAATACCATCCCACAGAGTGACTTTATAATAACATAATAAAAAAAATAGACGTAAATTTTCTTATTCATTGAAACTCTTCTGCATCACAATTCATAAAATTAATAACATCGAACGACCTTGAACTTGTACGATATGTATATAATATATTATATGTGTTAGTAAGTCAATTAAAATAATATACCGCATCATAATTATTAATTCAGAAGCAATCTCATATTAGCTTCACGCTAAAAAATTGGTGCTTAATAATTTTATGTGGGTCTAAAAAAACCATTACACAAGTTTAAGGTAGGTATATGTAATATGTAATTCAAAATAACGGCTTGAGGTGACTGCTGGTTGAGTCACAGTAAAAATTCCCAGTCAACTTGAGGAAATTTCTTGCTTTAGTCCTTTCTCTTTCGGTTTACTAAACATTCCGTAATCACAAACATTTGCTCTATATTTACAAAAGTCTGGTCAATTGAACCATCAAAGTCAAGGTCAAAAGGCAAGCAAAACTAAAAAGTTGGGCAACTTTTGTTGTAATTAAAAAAACTTATCGCTCAAATTTTTGTTGTTTTACGGTTTTAATTGACACTGACTTTTTCATTGGCTGGTTATCTTCTTATGGCTGTATTACACTATGCAATTTATTGTACTAGAAATTGCATAGTGTAGTCGAAGCCAAGTGGACTGACTAGTGAGAGTGATCTCAGGCAAAGTACGGCCCGCGAAGTGCTTTAATCGCCTCCCCCCCTCAACAAAAAGTTAACTTACTTTAGTTCATAATAAGTAAAGTTTCTCGCTTAAACATTAATAATTAAAATTGAAAGATTTTAAAACAAAATGCAATTTTTGTTAACATAAATCTCTCTGGTAATCAATTTATACCATCAGTTGCATTATACATATTTCGTTCGTAAGTTTGTGATTTGTTCGTTCAAATTGTTTTTATGAAAATTTGCTTGAAAGATCTTTTATAAAGTTGGAAACGAAGATAATTGGTAATGAATCTGATTATTCAAAATATGTATACATATGTACAAAATCGTTATTACTGCAAAAATTGGTTGATTCATATGTTATCAATTTATGGATCCAATTTTTTTTAACACAACATCGTAATGACAAAGAAAAACGTTTATTATATTTTTATTATTATAAATAGCAAAGCGTAAATGAGGACTTGAAGTAAATAACGGACTAAGCGCCCGTTTAACTTCACTTTCACTAACTAACTTTCACTTTAAAGGCATCAAAAAAATTCAAAAATTTTTGGCGCTTAGCCCGTTATTTACTTCAAGTTCTCAAATATGAATCAGTGGTTTAACGTAGAATCTGCACCAAGCACAGTCAGTGGGACCGTTTTATAAATTTTTGGCCAACATTCTGAAAGTTACACAATAGGCTTACAATAAGGTCAGGACCGAAGGAAAAATATTTAAATAGACTATGAGGCTATGTTCGGGGACAGCATTTAGGTTTTACGTGAATACGTCGTCGAGAGATATCCGTTTTCGCCCAGGTCTACCGATCGGATAACATCGATTTGAAAACATGAAAACAACTTCCAAGCTTTTGCAGAATATTGACAATTCGAAATTTATCATTAGTATTTAGCTGATCGGTAGACCTGGGAGAAAACGGGTATCCCTCAACTATGTATTCACATAAAACCTAACGGTTATGGCCCCGAATATAGCCTCGAAGCGTACACTGAAAAAATTAGGATGAATTTTACATAATGTTTTCTATAATAACATATTGAATTTTACATAAACTTTTTGTAAAATTAAGGAATGAAAATGAAGTTTGTAATAATAAAAACAAATTGTAAAATTACAAAATATATGTATATTTACAAAATGAAATTAATTCTTTATGTGAATTTAAATTGAACTTTTGCTTTTATACAAAAGAAAATGAAAATTACCGGTATAATATAAAATTTTTGCTTCGAAAGAAACATTATTATGTCCGTCATTATTATATCATATAAAAAATAGTTACTGGGATACAGTTACAATGCGTTTGTAAAATTTCAACCTGCATGTAATTTTGCTATGTAGGAGATTGGCATTAAATAACCCACGATAGATACCGTAATTTTACATAAAATTTTTTTTCAGTGTAGGCATTAATATATTGGGCTTTTTATTTATTATATTATTATTTAATTCAACTATTATTTTTATGTTAGTTATTTAATTATTATTTAATCCGAACGGAATTATCCGATAATTAAAGAATATTTTAATAAGAATATTAAAAAATAAGAAAAGAGAATATAAACAGATGTTCGTGTCCGTTTGTCCATCCCTCGTCCGTCCGTCCGTAGGTCAGCCCATCCGCATGTTTCAAACCATGGTTTCAATTTAAACAAGGTGGAACACGGATGACCGTAGTTCTTAGGCTTCTATACTTCTATCTTTCTGGTTAAACTTGAAAAATATAGATTAGAATATAAGGTAGATACAGAAAAATTCTAAATAACGCCTGCATTAAAATAGCGAATTCGATAATCCGATAAAGTACCAACTTAAAAATTTTAGTATATTAGAACATTAAAAGATGAGAAAGAAAAAAACAGTTATCTATGGTAAATAAAATACTTTTTTGGTGTTGATGTTTTTTTATCCCCTTTCTCTGGATTAGCCACTGGTCATAACTATTAGTATATAATTTTAAGAATCAAATAAAAATAGAAGCTCGCTGCAATATCAATATGTGATTCGCTCATCACCATGTTTAAAAACGGATTACTCACAAAATGGCACCTCTTGGCAGCTAAAAATTACAAAACATCGAAGGCACACTTCATACAATATTTAAAAATTTTGAATTACCTTTGGAACCTTGTGGCACCAAAAAGTTATAGAAGCATAAAATTAAAATTATCCAATTTCAATAGCTGAAAACGCTTACCTTATGATTGGCTCTAATTGATACACCATATACTAAACAAAGTCTATTATGTATATATAATATAGCCCTAATATAGCCCTTAAAAAAAATACAGTTGCAAACACAGAACTTTCATTACATATTTATTTTCTTTACTTTACTCTTTACTTATAGGGATAACATAAAAGACTGAAACAGGTAGAGGGTAAATTTCCTTTAGTTTCTTTGAAGTTAAAGCTTCGCCTTTACTGATTAAGGGATTAAGCCTAATATTTACCTGCATCTGTAAAGTTGCTAAAATCGTGTAATTTTACTTTTGGACAGAAATTCATGAATTGGTTCCACTGTGCCACGGTAGCAATAATTCGAAATTGAACCTTTGACCTAACAGTCTGAGTTAACTATTTGTACAGACACAGGCTCACGATACCGACTTAATCTAAAAATTTACTACAGAAACTACCAAACTTTCGTTTGGTAAAGGGTTGGAAAATTTTAATGTTTAAGTATAATAATATATCATATTTATCCAGAAATAAATATATTTCTTAGTTATGTAGTTATTAATAGTTATTTGTTTTTATGTAGTAATAGTTATGTAATAGAGTTATACTCGTTTAAAATTCTACTAAAATTGCAATTTATTGTCAACTGCACACTCAACGAAGGTTTAAGTTTTTTAACTGCAAATTATAGCAGCTTGTTATTTATTTACAGAGGGTTGTTTTTCTGTTTTTCTCCACCCTCTATACTTGAAAATACTTAAAATGGTATTTATTTGGTGGAATTCATACGAAGCGGGACTCAAAAACTTAATCCTGTTTTCTTCTCCAATGTTATATATTTAACCATGATTCGTTAATAGACGCATTAACTAATAATGATTTGATTATAATACTTAGGCGGTTCAAGGATTAATGTACCGAAGTGTTACCAAATTCGATGCGAGTAAGTCAAAATTATATTTAAGGTTTTTTTAAAAGTATATTATCTGAAAACTTAGTTTTCATTAACAGAAATAATTTCTCATAATTAAGAACTCCTAGGCTTGCATTTTAGAATCCAACAAAATAACTATTTAAAATAAAAGCTTAAATTGACTGTATAATCATTGTCATTACTACAAAAAAATTTGTGTGTTGGATATCGGGAAAACCAAGCTGGTACCCTGACTTCGAGGTTAACTTAATCGGTTTTGATTGTGTCGTGGTCAGTATTCCGCGCTAAACTGTAGGTGCTACTTGTATAACACTTTAATTATTTTGTAATTGGGGTTAACCTATTGAGCAATTGTAATACAAGGTGACTATAAATATGAATTAATTACTCTATAATCTCTAAAATACACTTAAATTCACTCAAATGAATTATAATTATACCGTAAACTTTCCATAAAATTTCCATATACAATCACTACAAAAAATCCCTAACTGGAAAGCTATATAGTAATAATAAGTTAGGAATTATAAAATTCCACAATCGGATTCTGGTAGTTATCGGCTAAATAAATGTCAGAAACTTTAAATTAAAATGCATACATTCTTACTATATTATATTTGGTACAATAATCACCATTAGGCAACTGTACGTTGCCAACGGTCAGGTAAAGTCAAAATTCCAGTTTTGAAAAACTTCTGGTTTTTTATTGCCTATAAATTTCATACCAAATTTAGGAAAAAATGGAAATCCGTAGGCGTCAGATCAGCTGAGGACGTATTCTAATTCAAAAAGTGTTTGTATGGTCTGTTGCGATATACCTATCTTGCATTTTTATCCAGAAGTATAGTACTTACTAATACTAATTGGTCCACGTCCAAACCACTGATGGTGGTAATAGCACCATAGCACCATTGCAAATAGCAACCTGCAATAGTACTCAGCGGTAATAGCTTGACCAGGTTGCGGAAACAAATAATGCATGACCTTACCTAGTCCAATTTCCTCGGGTGAAATGATCACTTGATTGTCTCCGGTTCTTCCCATCTTTCATCGCACCTTAGAATTCCTATCAGGAACGGGTTCACTTTGCTTCAGTTGTTCAAAGAAACGGCTACCTTTATTCGTCTAAGTTTATTGGCTTCGATTAATCTATCGAGTTTCTTTGATTTTTCCATGCCAGCAAGATGACGACTTATAGTACCAATGGACACATTGAACTTCTCTGCAAGATTTTTAGAAAATTTAGTAGTTTTAGAAAATTCTGTTATTCAAAACACTTTCAAAATTCATTGCTACACGTGGCATCGCTTAGATTTGATATTTTTTCTTGTTTCTTATATTTTCTTATTTTCTTCGTTACATGCGGCTGACGATCGGAAATAACCGTGAAATAGCGCCTAATATCGCATTATGAATTTTTAACTTGTAATTTTTTTATGATATATTATTAATTATTTTTTTTTAAATATTTTTGATCCTAACCTGTCACGCGATAATTAATGTATTTTTTCTTTTTTTAAATAATTAATTTTCTACGTATTGCATTTTCTTCACTTTACTGTTAAAATTCCATTATTTTAACGTTTTGTTTAGTTCTATTAAATGTTACTATTGCATAATGTTGTTAGAATTTATATTTTTGAGTATAAAAGGTGTCGAAAAAATTTTGAATTTAATCAATTTTTGATAGTTTAATTTAAAATGATTTTTAATTTTCAGGATAACTTAACACTTTCGACAATAGCTGTAATATAGAAGTATATTCCTACTATTACGTGCTATCAACATAAAAGAACCTATTTGCTTTATCAATCAGTCGAGTAGAACTTCAACGTAAAATTTAATAATTTAAAAACAATTGTAGTAATAAAATATTAATTGAGTTCTAAATAACAATAAAAATTTATTATAATAGTAAATTATTAATGAGTACTAAAAGTCGTAATTTTACGATCAACTCGTGTAAAACTTGAGGTGTAACTTATAAATCTTAAAATGGTATAAAATAATGAATAATATATGACATTTTATAGAATTGTTGAGAACAATTTTATTCATTGCAATTACGGTTAAAAAAATTTATTTGAATTTCGTATAATTTAATTTTTGATTACATTCGAATTAAGTGCAAGAATTGCTTTTAATTAAAACTAATAAAAATTTAATTAGAACTTTTTTTTTAACTAATAAACTTAACAAATCCAGAAAACTACATGCCGATGCTGAAAGCTGCATGCTGCATTCACAATCGTTTAAGGTAGTAGTCTGGTAACTCACACGTTTTTTTACGTCTTTATTGGGAATTCTTTTTCTATGTGAAAATAAAATTCAATGGTTTTAATTTTTTAGTATGTTATTATTGACATCTAAAGGATACAAAAAAATATTTCCTGACTTAATTTTACAACATTTTATTATTATTATTATTATTGGTCAAAGTAGGCGTCTTAAAAAAAGGTACGTAACTGGCCCGGGTGATTTCGGCTTTAAGGACATCGGAAGTAAAAAAATAAAAAATATTATTAATCTATAGACTTGTCGTTATCGCTGGAACTAAGATTATTAAATTTTATCAGAAAATAACAAAATGGTCGACTTATAAAATAAAATTGATTATTTTCAGGCACAAATCGGGCTGTGAAATGGAAAGTTAGGGATGGAAAAAAAAAGATCCTAGTTCCAGCGATAACGACAAGTCTATAGATTAATCCTTTTTTTGATTTTTTTATTTTCGATGTCCTCAAGAGCCGAAAATGTAAAAAGAAATTTTACCGGAATCAATTTATATGTTATTTTATTGCACAGATTAAAAAACAAATACGAGGGTATAAGCTAATACTACCTTGGACATAATAATTAATACCATTGATTATTAAATAGTACTATCATACATCATTTAATCATATACATTATCATCATAACCATAACATCAAAAGATATTGTCGTGTATCTAAATTATTAATTGATGATGTGATTATTTTTGTGAATATTTATAATTTTGTTAGAGAAATTTTAAATTATTTTGTAAATTTGATGTTTTACTTAAAATTTATATTTCTATTCTAAGTTTTACAATTTTGCATATATTTTTAAATTTTTTAGTTTTCACACAGTAGTAACATCTAGGTGGGGAAACCTTTGCCGTTATAAGATGGCCAAGTATACTTTCTCATAATTTTATTACAAACTATCCGTTGATCATAAATAAGCATAGAATACTTTCATAATTTTAAATTCAGATTTTTAGTAAATACATGAATGTTCAAATTACTTTATCTCAAAACTACAATTTGACATGCAATTCTCAGAAATCACTCCAATCAATAACTGTAAAATTTTAAGTATTATTATTATATAGGTGCTTCTATAAACTTTGAAGTAGTTCTCTTAACATAAATGAAATCACATTTCGCAATATAAGGCTCCATAATATTAAACTTTTATCAACAATTACAGATAATCTTTATTATGTGTCATATTGTCATCGAATGCCTAGATTTTTTCGCTATGTAGTATGTAACGTCTATTATAATATTATCTACATAAAAATCAGTAATTTTATTAGAATTAATTTTGCGTAAAAAAGGTTTAATAATTTCACAATACAAGTTGGTTTTTGTATGTTGTAAAATGCAAAACATTTCAATTGGGAATTAAAATTTAGTTTTTAACACTAAATGCACCTAGTACTTGTTTAAAATGTTAATTTTTATGTCAAGGTAGTGGCAAGTTTTATATATGTAATTTTTATGTGTAAGGGAACAAATTGTAAAGATAGTAATTGTTTAGCGTTTTATAAAAATACTGTATTATATTTAAAAATTGTTCGGCATAAATCAAAGTAAAGAAACAATGTACCTACTTACTTAATATTCTTTTTGGAAAATTTGTTTTTCTGCAAATGAATAAATTTAAAAAATTGATTATGCTTGGAAATATCCGGTTTTTTATGGTATTTATGAAATACCAACCGCTGAGGAAAATTGGGGAAATATACATATATGACGTGTCAGTAAATAATAACATCAATTAATTGATTAACTTCAGCATCAAAACTGCTTTTATTGCCACCAAGGTTTCCACTACTTGTCTTGATGCATGCTATTAAATTTTGCAATGCTTTTCATCTATTTGGACTGCTTTCAAATGGATCTGTGAATCAACAACGAAATTAAACGTAATATAGATTATATGCCTTCCCGTAATGTCATAGCGATAGAGAATTTGATGGATTACATTTTCGAGAAAAGCGTTTACTGCTGCCTTTTTGCAAGTTGGAGGATTTAGGCTTTAGGCTAATCGGCTGTATGTCTAAATTTAGGCTGTATCGCTGTATAAAAAGGTCCTCCATTTTTCCATGTACTGGTTTTACATTTCATAAAAATGGCCACCTTACTCATAACATACTTAAAATTAATAAAAACGGCTAGACATTCTTAAACTTCAAATAGCAAGTTGGCATCGGACGACGTAGCAAGATGTTTTAAAATCAAAATTTTTGATTTATTACTATCAATTTAAGTTGTTATTATCTGATTGGTTACTTGATTTATTTGTCAATTGATTCGTATCCTAGATATACTACCTCGCGACAGAAAAAATCGGGCAGAACACCGTTTAGGGACAAAAGTTATTCCTTAAACACTCGTCTGAATATTTTGGATTTTGATTAAACTTTTTGTGTAATAAAATATCAACAGCTTCACGTATTGGTGTCACGATCAACATGGTCTTGCTATCACGATCGACACCAATCCTGTTACGTTTTTCTTTATTCATTCATAATGTTTTTCATTGTGCTCGTCAACACCTTGCATAATGTAAAATAAATCGTTTCACCAAGTGGAAAAGTACTTGCATATATTCATTCGGTTTGTCTTTCATACGTTTTTCTAAGGTACAAAGTAAAACTAGTAAAATAACAAACTTCATAATTTCGTTTGGTGTATAATTTTTATTCAACTATAGAAAAACTATTTTGTGCTATTTTTTATTTGGTTTCTACTATTTTTATAAAACATACATTCCTGCTTCAGTCTGCCGATGCATGCTGTACGCTGGAGGGGGGGGGGAATAAATCACTGCGGTAGTATAGTGAAAACTGGACAATAGTATTAGTAGTATTTTGGCAGTATTAGGTAGCGTTGGGGAGTAAATGGAAATATTACCAAAAAATGATACTATCGGAAGTATTATACAGTAGGTATAGCAAGTATTAGACATTATCGAATATATTAGGCAGTTAAGTGGTGGTAATAATTGTAATAATAAATACAAAATTATTAATACAAATAATACAAATACAAATTCTAATACTTGTAATAACTGCCCAATACTGCCACTATTTGCTGATATTGCCTAACACTGCTCATTTTTGGCATTATTAGTCAGTACCAGTAGTAAGTGACAGTATTATCAGTAAGTAGTAATCTCAGTAGTAAGTAGCAGTAACCCAACTGTACTAAATGTAGCGTATTGATCATGTAGTAAAAACACTTACTAATTAAAGCAAATAGAAAATTGAATTTCAGAAATACACTTTCAATTATGTGTACAAAGATTAGGTAGTAATTAATGGTCATTCTGGAATATCTGCATATTAAACCCGTTAGTATGTATCATTTGATGCTATGTAATTATTTGTTAATTTTTAATAATTTTTTTTAATTTATATAATAATTAATTAATTAAATAAATTAAAAATTTATAAATAATGAAAAGTTTTTTAAATGATTGTATATTATTATTATGAGGTTCGAGCCCGATTAGAGCAAGAACTTTATTCTAGCCGTCCTCACTCGACGGGCAATGGCTAACCATCGAGGTAATCTGCCTTGTAAACCTTTCATAAAAATGAAGTGGTTAGCCAAAACCCACTCTGTGTTGTAGCGCTGGCGCTGTTTGGAATACTATACCGACGCATTTAAATTTATTCTGATGTTAGCCGAACATACAGACATAAATTTAGCTCAATTTGCAATTTTACTTTAAAATATACGATTAAATACCTATATATTTTGGTGTAGGTGATTTTAAGGATTTACCATTAGGTCACATTATTAAAAATAATGGTTTCATAGTAAAACCACTGTGAGAACGAAAAGGTTAAACCAAGTAATACAGATATTGACAGTGTGAAGAGTGGAACCATATTAGGTCTATTCCAACAAGCAGTTATCTCCAGTTCTCGAACTATACGCATGCTCTTTAGTTAAAATTTTAACGAAAATGATCTTTAATACTCAAAAATTTAGTTAAAGAGCATGCGTATAGTCCTTAGAACTGGGGATAACTGCTTGTTGGAGCAGACCTATTATTGGTAGGCTGAATAAATTTAATATGGGTTGGGTACAACTCGCCGCGCACGATTCGCCGCGGCACGTTTCGCCGCCGGCACGATTCGCCGCCAAGCACGATTCGCCGTAGCACGATTCGCCGAGAGCTTCTAGCGCCACATATCAATAATCTTAGGAATTAAACAAGAAGAAAATTATTCGATGTGTTGACCTTTTGTATTTACATGAATACACAGGTCAATTAATATGGTTCAAATTTTATCTTTCATACCTCTTTACCTTCCATGTTTTTGTAAGTTAGGATTAAAATTTACCGTTATATATTCCGTATAATCGCATTATACCATTTCGAAGAAGAAAAATCCAAACAATTTTAAATGTCCAACCGTCACTTTCTAATTTATTCATCCTCAAGTACTTCAATAGGTAAGATGATGTACACTAGTGGAAATATAATTAGCCCCACTTTTTATTTTTTGTTTAATTTATCTATTGCATTTGTTTAATTTATTTAATTCATTTTTATGGGTTAAAAATCTATCAAAGATTATCAATAGATGGGGTTACTGAACGGATAAAAATAAAAAACTCACGGCGAATCGTGTCGCGGCGAACCGTGCCGCGGCGAATCGTGCCGCGGCGAATCGTGCCGCGGCGAATAGTTCCCGGCGAGTCGTGTCGCGGCGAATCGTGCGCGGCGAATCATACCGTTCCCATTTAATATAACCGTCTTTTGATATTCTCGAGAGCTTATATTATTTTCGATGATTGAAATTGCTTAAGAACAGTTTCATTCTTTTTTGTTGTTTTTTTCTTATTAAACTCGATAGATTTTTCTATAGCCTTTTTTGTTATTAAACCTTAAGTTTTACTGTTTTTATTGTTGATACCAGATTTAAGTTCAAACTATTTTTTGCTCGATTGAATATTCAGCTACCATTGGTTCTTAAAAATATCACACACTTGCATTTTTGTAAAACAATTGTTTATATTTTCATTATATAGCAAAAGCCACATAATATCATTTTAGCAAAAACCACCGGAGTTTAGTTATGATTCAATACTGTTTTTCTCTAATAACTAAAAATTCTAAAATTATGATCTTTGATTGATCACATTTCGGATAGAAAAGATAGAGATCGATCTAAGTTATTTTACTTTTTTGATTTCGTTAAAGGTTTCTTTGGAAACTCTTGGTAAAATTATTTCAAAAATTCTTCAAAGAAATTTGCATGGACCAAAACAAATTTTTGTTCATTTTTGCTTGAGAAAACGTTGGATGCATGAAATACAGATTTATATGAAAAGGTCGGACTCTTTGCTGAAAGTTTGCAAACAATGATTTTATGCTTAAAGCCAAAAATTTAATTTTTCGATCTTCTTTTATTGTTATTTAACATTTTTTAATATAACGGGATGAAATTGAAATAATAGACCCTAAATGTTACATATAATTGAAAAGAGGATAAAAAACTCTATTTAAATATGTCATAGCTATTTATGGTTTCCATTTAAAAAAACACAATTTTATATTATAACTCGGAAACAAATAAAAATATTGAAAATTTCTTTAGCCCAGTTTATTCTCCTTAAAAAAGTGTCTTGAAAAGTCGAAAAATCGAACTTTTGGCCATAACTCGAAAACGAAAAAAGATAGCGAATTCCGGTTTTGGCCATTCGCTTTTCTCAAAAAAGGAGATCGAGTTCGGACGTTTTAGACTTTTCGCGGATTTTTCTAAATTTATTTCTAGACTCTCCCTAAATTTATTGCAGTTTATATTGACCTCCCTTGTTACAATATTACTAGTAAGTTACCGTAATTATATAGAGTAACTAATGCTTTTTCACATTCCTTTGAAAGTCTAAGAATTTATAATTTCTTTATGCTTCATTTCTTACTTTCATTAATTTGATCGGTGAATGTGTAAAATCACTAGTAAATAAATACTTATAACTACTGAATTTTCTACATTCGTTGTAAAATATATATACAGATACATAGATATCAGTGGGGTCTACGGGTGTAATACAAATAAATATCACTAAATAAAATCTCATACAAAAGTTTTTCACAACGAAATGTTGAATCACTCCTATAGTGGAGCCGGACACTTCAGTTATTTATTAATATTTATCGTTTAAGTATGAATCAGGCAAAAGCTTACTATAGAAATCATTAAACGGTTTTACTTTATTGATAATGAGCAATACAATTCCTACAGTTATTGAAGCATTATCAAAACAAATTAACAATTGAATGACCCATGCAAGAGGTTAACGACTATAATAATTTTGTCGATAGACATTAATAATTAATACATTATTACGTCTACGAAAAGTCGACACTTCATGAATCTTAAATGCGAATTAAACTATATAAATATAATTTTGGCTTTACGAATTATATTACTTACAATAAAATCTTGAAAACTCGTTAATTTAAAGTTACCTGCGGGTTCACTTCAGATTGCTTCTTTCATATTTATAATTATTTTTAGTTACGTAACCGCAATTAAATTGCAGATTAATATTTTTTTTTATTAAATTAAAATTTAAATTATAAAAATTAACTAATTATGAATATTATTTTTATTTCATTGCGTTTGTAATTTGGATATAGTATGTTTATTAATTTTCACAAGCGTATAATGAATAATCGACAATGACTCTGAACTTTACCTTATACTTAACGTTTTTGTTAATTCCTCGGGAGCAAATACAATTCGTTCATAGACAGGGTTAACTATTTGTTGGGCATCAATCTTAAACGATAAAAACTTTGATTTATTAAATTGGTATCTACCAGCTACTTTTAAAAATAAATATTTTCTTTATTTGTTTATTTGTAAATAAACTTTATTTATCCTTTTACATCTTAGATTATTTAACATACAAAAGTTAAAGGCAGTAAATGAGTTAAATTTGAAATAATAAATCTTGCACTTTAAATTACAGTAAATTCTTTAAAAACATCTGATCGGTGGTTATTCATCAAACTCATCAAACAGGATCGAAAATTGAATACGAAATAGGTCGGTTTTTAACCCGCCGCGCGCCGTTACATAGGTGGGGTCTAATAGATCACAGCGATTGAAAATTGATCTAAAAATATATCTAAAGTTATCCCATGTATAGTTTGTTTCAATTTAAATGGAATTAAAAAAAGGAATATATTAAATTCAACAAACAAACTATACGTGTAAGTCTCAGTAGCTTCCTAAATCTATTGGCACAAACACATTTCTACGATTACATCTTGAAACTTGCAGGAGGGCCTTCATGCAATTTTTGTTTTATTTGATTGCACAATTATTTTTCTACTTAACCCTACATCACGTATTGTATCATATCAGTTACATATGAAAAACAGACTGTTGCTAGCCACTAGTTGGAATATTTTCGTGTTTAAACGTCGTATAGCAGATTTTTTTTAAAATTTGTACCTTACATTACGTACATTAGGAAAATCATTATATAAAGCGCCGTGTATCAAATCTGCTGCATTTAAAAATTGTCAAAAAAAAGATTTTCTTTTTAATTTGGATTTTTTAAATTATTTTTTCCTTTATATAGACAATATTTACAACTCAAAATAATTATTTTCCTTGCAAAAGAAAAAATTGCGTGATGTAGGGTTAAATCCAAAGATTCACCTGGCTTATAATTTTTGCCGGGTTCTAGCTTAAATTCGACTCCAGTGACTGGACTATAAAAATCTGCATTTTGATGGGTTACAGAAACAAATTTCGCATTTCTGCTTTTATGAAGTCATGATGATAAAATGATCACCTTCATTTTGGTCTTTCTCTTGGAAAATGACAATCTTGTTTTTTGCTTGTCATTGCAAAATGTTGATTTTTAATATGTTCCTCCATAGTGTTAATCAGATTTAGTTGGATTGTCTATTTGTACCTTTGTACTCATTGGGTTAATCTTCTCACTCACATAGTTTATATAGGCGTTTGCGTTTGCACAATACCGCAAAGGTCAGGTACAAATTTAAAAACTTAAAATTAACGTAAAAATGACATGAACTGAATTTTTATACAATGTTTGGTGAGTAGCTTTGATCGCAGAATCATGGAAGTACCTTTGCTTTCCATTGACTTCCTTTGCCTTCGAACTTCTGCTCTGTTCACGCTGAAGCGTTTAATCAGAATACATAGGAATTATGAAATTTAGGTTAGAAATAGTAAATGACGAGTCAATTCTTTTTGCGTGAATAAAAAATTATTACATTATAATCATAAAATCAGTCAACGCAATAAATCTAGCTAAAATTATATTATGAGTATATTAGTGGCCTGTAATTTGTTGATTATGGTATTTACATTAAAAGAAATTATTTAACACAATAAATAGGCGGTTTCAAGGTATTGTTAAACCTTGTATAAAATTATAATAATTTTTGAAAAATGTTAAGACTTCACACTTTTTTATGTGTTAGATTTTCTCATGGACTGCATTTTTGAATGTTGAGTAAATACAACTTTTAGTTACTTTTTTTTGTTTTACTCTATTGACTTTGGTCTTCACGGTGTAATGTTTATTAACCGTATTATTTGACATTACAACATTTTACAAATTATCATTGTTCTGGTCGTGATTTATCTTATTAAAAAAATTAACATAGGTCTTGTTCGGTAAGAATTATCTTGATTTGATAACTTCTCGTACATTTTTTAATGTTTGATTTAACGTGGTTTTACAATTAAAATTAGTTTTTTTAAATTATCGTAACGAATTGTATGTTAAACCAAAAGTTGCGAAACAATTGAAAAATAATAAAAATAAATTAATTATTACGCTAATTTTTTTTGCTTTATATGAAAATTTATTTAATTAGCAATTTGATGATAGTTCTCTAATTTACAACCATAATAATATTTGAAATCATAAATTTAAATCAAATATTTGAAGTTATATAATATTTTTTACAAATGTAGTATTATGAATTGATAAGAATCTATATTAATATTTAATTACTAAAACGTAAATATATCCTTGGAGCTTTTAATAAACTTTTTAAGTCTTCAGTAATAATATACGTATGCATTGCAATGAGTTTTATGCCAAATTCAAATTCATAATTAAATTTTTTATTATTTACAGGATAAAATAGATTTTCTTGTCATCATTATTTATGTTTTAATTGATTTCAACTAAGTATTGTAATAATGATTTCCAATACGTGGTAATTAAACAGCAAGGATTGCTAATTACACTTAGCTGCAGTTTTTTAAATCTTGCGGATAATTGAGGTTACACTGTGGTTAACATTATATAATTGAAATTTTATTTACTTTCAACATCAAAGTCATTGGAGCAATGTTTGTTTATATTTTTTTAAGCTTCTTTCAGAAAACTGATAGTAATTCTATGTAGTTTGTGTTTCTTTTTTTGGAAACCTTGGACCCACATGGCATATAGAACTGAATATTGATAAATAAATTACTTATAAAATCCCTCATGTTTATGTAGATTGCTATCTCATCTTAGGGGTCATCTGAGATAAAAAGAAATAAGTTGACTGAGAATAATGTTAACATATAGCATGCCGTTATAATAGTTTTATAAATTCGGGGGAGGGGGGGGGGGGGTTTGGACGCCCAGATTTAGTGCCTGAATTATTTAGAAATTGTTTTTGGCTATTCAACTGCTTGTAACTCTATTTTTATATTTTAATAAATTCCGATTGTTGTTGAATGCGTGTAAATGTAAATAAATAATTTAGAAATGTGTTAGTTACGAAAAAACCAAGCAAACGAATGATTATGGAAAATTGCAATGGATGTAAAGTTGTTTAACATCCTCATTGAGAGAAAAAGGTAGAGGTAAAGCAATAATACAAAATGATTTTGTAAAGAAATAAGAAACTATTTTGGCAATGGGTAAAAAAATTTACTTAAAATTAGTGAGCCATATTAGCAATATTGCTGCAATATGGATGCAATTTAACGGCTTATTTTTCTCGCTGCAGCAATTGCAAAACAATCACCAAATTTCTACTCCTTAAAATTATTTATTAAATAATTTGTAAATAAAAATATATTTTATTAATTTTTTTTCAATCACAATTTTTATTATTTAATTACATATTACTTATAAACAATTTATATAATTATCAATATATTTATGCATTTATATTATTTTAATTTGCATTAGTTTTTGTTATTCATACATTGCCGTAATAATTAATTTACCCTTTTCCTGGTTGATAACTTTCAGTCACTAATTTAAAAAATATTACCGAATTAAATTTATTTTATATTATTGTATATTTATACATTATCTCTGACACGGCTTGAACCATCGATTTTCACATTTTCGCCTTAAGAAATAGCCATATTCTTGTCGAATATGGTCCCATATCAATTGCCCCTGCCAATATGGCAGGGTGCGAACATCAGCGCCACCACATAACGCCACCGTTAGTCCCGTTAGTTCTAAATTTTCCATTGTAGTAATGCAGTAAAATGTTATTTTCTGATTAAAAAAATTATTTTTTAATTAGAAACTGTAAATAAACAAAATTAAAGACCATGAAGTTCGCAACAAAAGTTCTCTAAAAAATTTTGCTGTAAAATCGATTTTTATATGAAAAAGAGCGGTTTTAAAATGTTCAATTTACACTGGTAACATAGGACAATTTAAAAAGTTATCACTTTTTTTGCACAATTTGTCCATACAGCGTTCGCTGGCGTCGGTTTTAATACCTCCACTATGCACTTCGCACCCTGCCAATATGCAATTTCATATTTATAAGTTAACAAATTCAATTTTTACTAGTTGCCACCTAATCTAATCTAATTAATTCTTAATTATCAATTATTCATAATAATAAATAATAAATTAATCTAATCCATAAAATAAGAAAATTTAAATTTATAGTGGCACATTTAAATTTAAGCCACTCTGTATTCTGCTTCCAAAATTAAAAGTTTTATTCAAAAGGTTTTGTGCCACTCCACCCAGACAACACAAACCTATCTTCTGAATATCCACTAGATGTCTTGATAGATTATCTGATAACCAGAGGATATATATGTTAGACTGCTAAATACACTGGATATCTAGTGGATATCCAGGTATCAGAAACTTGATTATTCAATGGATAGTGACGTTCATAAAATAGATGTCTACTACATGTCGGCTATATTAACTATATTCACACTAGATATTGTTTCGTTAAAAACGTGGTACAAACGTCACTCTGTTACGATTTCATTAGAGTTCATTCAAGGCTTGCTTATGAAACTATAACAATGTTAGAATTATGATAACGAAGAAGTTTGATGATTTGAAATTTTTTTGATTTCTTTTGTGGATTACTTTTCAAGTTTGAATTTTTATTTTGATAATTTTTGAACTTTTGTAAATACTGGATTTCGATTATTTTTGTTTGGATTTGATTTGTAAAATTTTTGAATTTTGTGTGCTTTTTGTGCTAGCAAATTAATGTTGGTACGAAAAGACCTGAGATTCAGCCCTTTTCCAGGCGATTCGTCGTAGTGGACGGACGTTTGAGATATTTTCAAGTTTAATTTCCGAATAAAACGTAAAAACCAAAAGGTTAAGTGGCATCGGTCGAAATGATTCATCTTTTTAGATGAATACTTTTCTCCTTCATATACCCAGCCAGAGCTTTTATGGGCACCAAACTGCAGTAATTGCCACCTTCTATGAGATGCAAAATGCAGATGGTTTGACAAAAACAAGGATCGTGTTAGCTTAGCGCAAGACTCGAGTTTCGGTATTACCCATTACGGGATTTACCTCATCGGTTGCACATTGCCAACAACGATACCGAGAATTGCCAAGACACCAACCTACAATTGCATTGCTCATAACTTGAAGAAGCGCATACCATGTCTAGCGCCCTGCAGTGGAGAGAGTATGAAGGATATTGCAAGCGTCCTGTTTATACACACAGGTAACTTTAATGAATTACGAATAAAATTGCAATTCTCTTGCAAAAAGAATATTATGCCGCCACTAGCATAAAGTTCCGAATAAAGTTTTGAATTTACGTGAGTAAAAATTTGATTTTATTTTATTTTGGAAGTACAGTACAGTCTCGGTAATCCGAACACACGCTAATCCGACCATTCAGTAATCCGAACAAAAGAAGAAAAATTCAGTAGTCCGCACAAATAGTCATAATCCGAACACAACTATAAAATTTTTGGATTATAGATAAATGTTCGGATTACAGAGAACAAAATAAGTTGAAAGATATGTATGTAATGCAATACATAAGCACTACAAACTGCTGACACTACTAACTACCAAAAGCTGTTGATAGTTTTAATGTTTGTTTAGGATTGGCATGTGAAAATGATGTCCCATCTCATAAAATTTTTTGTATATGATTAATTTAAAGAGGCAATTAAAAAGGAAATGGTTGCGAAGAAATAAATCATAATTACAAAATCTATTTTTCTAAAAAATAATTTTATTTTTTCTAAGCACAGTAGAATATGAATGTATGCAGTATTTATTGTAAGTTTTGTTTATCTCTAACATAAAAATTGTTCTAAAAATTTCGATTTTTAACTTTTTCCAGTAATCCGAACTTCTCTGTAATCCGAATGAGGCCAGGTTTCTATTAGTTCGGATTACCGAGACTGTACTGTAGTTCTAAATTTGGATGAAGTTGTATTTTTGGATATTTTGGAAGATTGGATTAAAGTTTGATCCGCTGATTAATTATTGGATAGGATTTGGATTGATTTGGATTGATTTGGATGTTGAGAAAGTGGGGAAAAAAGCATATTTAATATTTAAAATTTTGTAAAATTAAAATCAAATTTGAAGGGAAAAGTAAAATTTCTGTTACACTGAAAAACATGGTTTATCATATTGATGAAAAATTCATCATTTTTTACACCGATAAACAATTGATGAAAAATTCATAGTATTCATGAACAAAATCAACGTATTTATGAATTTATTCATCAATATGATGAATTTTTTTCAGTGTAGCGGTGAGCATCTGGGTGATAAGCCGCACTCGCAATCACCGTTCCATTTTACTAAATCACGAACATTTATTTATTATTTATTTATTTAATCGAGATAATAATTTAATGAACCACTTTTTTGATCTTTTTGAAAAATTGGATTGGCACCTTAATGCAAAAGGAAAAACTGAACCCATTCTTGAAAGCTTCAGCTTCCTAATTTGTTGAGCAAGCTGGCAACAAAAGAAATAAAAGGAAGTCAGGAAAGAATTTTTCTGGTATTCACTACAATATGTGTAAAAAATGTATGAAAAGATGAAAACACAATAATTGCATAATTAGCTTAAACAGCTATTAGCAGGTTTATTACAACTTGCTGCCAGAAAACTATTATTCAGAACTATTAGCGCATCATTGCAGCTTGTTGCCAGCAAGCTATTCTTAAGAGCAATTAGCGCGTCATTGCAGTTTACTGCCAGCAAGCTGTTAAGAGCTATTATCTAGCTAATTAGCAGCTATTTTTCTAAATTGATCACCGCTGCTAAAATAGCAATAAATAGCTTGCTGCCAGCAAGCATACCAAATAGCTATTAAAATTTGCAGCTGCTTTTCAGCAAAAAATGTTACTTAGGTAGTATTTTCAATCTAATTAATTTCGCTCTAATCAAAAAATCAAATCATTAAAAAATTTAAAATACAAATGGCAAATCAAATTTTAATTTTATACGATTATCTTTTAACCCTCTCACATATAACTTATTTTTTAGAATTTTATTATTCGGCAATAATTTACTTGGAGAACTTTTTATCTTTTAGTAATTTTTTTTTTTACCAATAAAATAAATAATTTTATTAATTATTATTTTTCCGAACTTATCTAATTGAAATCAAAATAATTTTACAAAAATACTTTTAACTTCGAGCAAACTCCGCGGTGGAGTCCCTTTAACAAAATATTTTTTTGATGGGGAACTGCCTGCACAATCAAAACCTTATAATAAAATTTAATGACAAAATTAAGGTCGCTCTACAGAACACAGGATAATTATGTTCATATACAGTGGTTTCAGAAATTATTAATATAATTTATATTAACCTATGTTAACCATGTTAAACGGAAATTTCCATGATCCTTTTTCTTTTGTTGCAAAATTCATTCTCTTTATTTTTGTTTCCATACATTTTTTTCTTTTATCGCACCGTTTCTGAGTAACAACTTTAAAAACACTCTGTAATAAAAAATTTAATAAAAATAACATTGCTCTTATGGGAGTTTTATTTAAATTTTTACAAAGTCGCTGTTACTCAGAAACGGCGCGACAAAATAGAAAAATGTATAGAAATAAAAATAAAGGGAAAACAAAAAATGTTTGAAACATTTTGTTATAAAATCGATTTTTATATGAGAGAAAGGATCATGGTAATGTCCGTTTAACATGGTTAACATATAGGAGTGTATTAATAATTTCTGGAGCCACTGTACATATTATGTATATGGTGAACCTGCGAAACACTAGATTACTTCAAAAAAATAGAAGTGTAAATCTGTTTTTGATAAAAATTTGTATTTTTCTTCTAATTTTTGATCAAGTTAATAAAATATTTTGTTGTATAAGATAAAGCGATTTCAAGTTAGGAGTTTTGATAAACCTTAATTTAAATAATGCGGTCTAACTTAAGTTGATATAATTAATAACGAAGGACGCTTCCACATGTGTAGCCAAAAATACGGAAAGAGAATTTTTTAATTTCTCAAATTATGAGCTACTGTAATACAATTTTCGTGTTTTAATTATAAAAGAAAATGTAAATAGAAATAAAATATGTAAAACTACCTAAAGTAGGTACAATTAAGTGTGTTTAATTAACCCAAAATGCTTATATTATTTGGTGATATAAATAATAAGCGTTGCTTGTTATAGGTACAAATTATGTACTTAGTGATAAGTTTGAAATGTGAAATAATTTATGAGATTAATGAAAGTAAATTACAGCTTTATTTGCTACTGTCTCTTCTACGCCCAAAATTAGTATTGTATCTAGGCGTCATAAAATTATATTTATCAAAAAATATTAAACAAATACTAAATAATTTTTATTGTCCTTGTGTTAGTTCTAGGCCATTATCAGCATCAGATGGCAGAAAACTTAATTCCCATTTATTAAAGTCTTCACATAATTAGTAGGAAATCGCTGAATGAACAAACATATCCTTATTTGAACGGAAGTTGTAGTATTTTTAAAATTCATAATTATAGCAATTTTGAGATACATATATAGATTTTTAACACAATAATGGATTATTACCTTCGTTATAAACAAAATAATTGATAATTAAAAAAGTAAGCAAGTTTTTCGAATTTTTGAAAACCACTTAAAAAGTTACGTTTTTATAGATATTATACCAATTTTAGTCGTTTCTAAAATTTTATTATTACTAAAATTGACTTATTAAACATAATAGTGATGATGCATCGTTGATCACTATAAATATGTATCCGATTGCAAAACGACATAATATGTGAAATTCAAACTACGCAAAACATCAATTAAATGTTAACTATTAAATTATTAAAAATAACCGGTATAAAATATTGTTATCATTTTTTATTCACATATGTTACATTTTATATTATATATATTAGTATTTAAATAAAAATATTATTTTTATTTCGATTTTTAAAACTGCAAATGGAATAAATATGGGTAAAATCCAACTATTTTAAACACCAACAATTTTCTTCAATAACAACATATGGGGCATTCCACGCCACATCGGACACCATTTTTCTTTTGCATCTCGAATTTTTTTGAAAATTTTTTTTTTTTAGTACTAGTTGAGACTAGCCCAGGACCGGCGGACCCATTAGGCGAGTCAGGCGACCGCCTAGAGCGGCAACTTCTTAGGGGTGGCAAAAGAGTTAAAAATTATATCGGCATATTGTTTTTTTATATTTATATTACATGCAGACTAGTATTTAATTGCTGAATTTGTGCAACTTAAAGTATGAAAAAAATGTTTTTCACCTGGGTTTTATAAAAAACTATAATAGACTATGTATAATAATTTATTATCCTTTTAAAAATTTTACATTTGGTCTAGGCCTAGGCGGTTGACCTTGAAAAATCAATAATTGTCGCCTGCGGCGCATATTAAAACCTACAAGGCCAAGGAACCTTCAAAAAATGTTTACTTCGGGTCTCACATCTATCCCTGAAGAGGGGCGGCAAATATAACCTTTTGCCTAGGGGTGCCAGACATGGTTACGCCGATGTAGCCGGGAATTTTAACCCCCTTTTATTTTACCCCCGGTAAATATTCCCTAGGGAAATTTTACTCCCAGTAAAAAATGATTAGGGGGTTAAATATTCCCTAGGAAAATTTTACTCCCAGTAAAAAATGATTAGGGGGTAAAATTTCACTAGGGAATTTTTACCAGGAGGTAAAAAAGCTCAAAATATTCTTAGTGAATTTTTACCCCCTTAAAAACTGTTATAGGTAAATAAGAATTTTTTGCTAAAATTCTAAAACATCTTCCTCAGATATTTGAAGAATGAAATAGGATAATTTAGTTGTACACATTTATTTAAACATTACATTTTCTTATACACTTCTTTTTACTGAAACTATTACTTCAAAATAATTTGAATTTTTATGGTTAAAATATATTGCCAGATTTTTGTAATTAGGTTCGTCGGAAAGCATTGAACTTGGAAACCTTAGCCATGCAGGAGTTTTTGAAATTTGAGTAAACGAATATATATCGGCTCATATGAGTGCTGCAGTGAAAAGCATCTCAACATCTGTTGCCCAAATTGCATTTTTGTTCATTTTCGTAATAGTCATGTAATTCTCAACACAAGAAAGCAGGTCAACCTTGTTTTAGCTTTAAATTAGCTTAAATTAGCTTTCGTACTTCCGATGTGCTGATCTTCACTTCCGGTAATGCATAAAGATATGTATCTAAAAAAACAGTTGCCGTCTGCCTTGACGTTTATAACAGTGTGAGGCGAATGGAGCAACGAATGTTTTGTTTTTGCAAAGTCGGAATTCTTGTCAAATGAAAATCCAAGCTTCTCACAAAGTCGTTTTTGCCAAATATTATTTATGGGACAGAAACAAAATTTTCATTTTTCCGTAATGTAATTAATGTAATTGGCGAATTTTTTTTTTTTTTTTTTGGCAATTCGCCAGATGTGATAACTAATTTTTGAATAGTTTTAACGTTGATTTTTAAAGTGTTTTAGAGTATTTATTTATATTTGATGTTTTATTTATGCATATTTTTAATAATTTTTGACGTTGTTAAAGCCTGCGAATATTTCCCAACTAATCACAATTTAATGTTGTCTCCCAACCAATTTACTACGTTACATCTAGTTATGTAGTCCTGAAGATGAAGGAATATTAAACCTTCGAAACGTCGACGACATAACATTTGTAGTTTTATTTGAAGTCCGCAAACCGCAAGCATTTAAACGGATTCTCTTTAATTTTTTTCTAGTTCATCGCCTGATGATGCCCTAATATAATGAAAACGTTTGCGATATTTTATATTTTCAGTGTATTTTATTTGTGATAACTTTAAAACATTTCAGTTCTAAAAGTGTGTGTGCATTTTTTTTGTTTTCTAAAATATATTATTGGTAATATTGAGTTACACCACCTAAACTACATATCAATCGGTTATTTTATAGATTATCTAAAAAACAATACAAAGGTAACTGAAGCTCATAAAAAGAGAAAACAAACTAAATTCTATAAAATAATGAGTAAGGTCTTGGAGGCCTATTTTGGAGCTCTCAATGATCAGGGGGCTAATGTTCCAGCATAATGTTCCTATAAATTCACCCCTGAAAGTTATAGTTGTTTTTGCATTGTATTTAATTAAATAAGCAAGAATTTATAATTTGTATCTGCTTTTATGTTCTTTGAAAAGTGTAGAAAATAAACAAAATTAAATTTTATAAAAAAACGAGGTCTTGGGGGCCCCTCAATGATCGGGGGCCCGATGCTTCAGCATCGTAAGCATCCATATAAATCCGCCACTGGTATTATTCGAAGAGACTAGACTCAACTTCAGTTTTTTACTGTATGCAATTTTGCACTCCTACATCATGCGTTGATAGTATTTAGCATGTAAGTTGCATATCGAGTTGAGTCTATAGTAAGAGCGTCTCTTGCAACTGGCAACCGTCGTTATCTTATCATATCACTATTAAATTTCAACCGCAGGTGTTAATTTCAGAAGCTTTTCTTTAGATAATAATTATTTAAATATAATAATATGTATGAAATTAAGAAATTAAAACACCAGATAATTTTTTCAATACGAATAGTATCTTATAAATTATGATTTTTAATAAAAAAATTTTTTCTCGTTAGTAGCTGATTTTTCTGGGGATACGCAGTCTCAAAGGCTTCCCCTGACAAAGGCGCCACTGAAAACAAGTAACGTAATTTTCTAAAAGCTTATATAATCTCGATAATTAAAAATTCAAGAAAAAAATACATCCGATCGTTTGCCCATTATGAAACTAGGCATAAAGTTTGTTAAATGGACAACAGCTTTTAAAAAAATATTTAAAGAAAATCGCGATCAGTACATTCATTGCTTACAAAATTATCGTATTTTTTAAAAATTTTTCATAATCTGATTGAAGTCTAATGTATACTTCTTGTCTGATTTATTGACTCAAACTTCGTGTTTCAAGGCATGCCTAGGTTTTGCAAATAAAAATAAAAAAATGTTTCACTGTGGAACACTCTTCCCTACATTCATTGCTAAAAATGTGGTTATTTATTTTTGAAACCTGAAAATCTAATAGTAATATCGTTTTCAAAACTTTTTCTAAATTTTTTATAGTAAATACATTTTAAAACAAACATGTAGAAAAAAAAAGTTCTATTTGGTTAATTATTTGCGGAGTTATATGAGCATTTCAAAAACAAGAAATGTAATTTTCTAAAAATTTATAAATCTTAACAATTAATAATTCGAAAAAAAATAGAACCCATTGTTTGCCCATTAGGACACTAGGCTTAAAATTTGTTACAAAAAGAATTTAAAGAAAATCTATTAGTACAAACATTGTTAAAAATGGGGATTTATTTTTAAAACTTGAAAATCTATTAATTTATTATTTTAAAACTCTATTTAAAATATTGGTTTAAAATATTTTTGTTAATTTTTATAGAAAGTACGTTTTACTGGGAATAACCTTATTTATTATACATTTACCACACGGAAAAATATTAAGTTAATCAAATATATACGTACAGTTTGTATAGAAAGTTTTGTTCAAATCCAAACGTTTGCGTTCTTTCAGTATTTGTTTTGTGAATTATCATTTCACCGCGGTTTTACGATAAAATAATTCAGAATTGAACTCAAAACAACATCAATAATTGTACGCATAGGCGGATTTAGGGGGGGGGGGCACGGGTGTAAACTAGGCCAATATGTTGCTGATAATGATAATGCAGACATCAATGTTTACACCATGGATGACATTTGAATTAAAACAACGTTGATAATGCCTACCGCACTGAGAGAAAGAAATTGCTTAATCAAACGATAAACGATTCAACCAACAAATTTTTTGCATTGCGGTTGGCGAATGCAAAACGTGCATTAAACTAATGCAAATAAAATGTTAACTTTTTTGCGTTATTTTAACATGAGAAGTATTTCCTTGAACGTTCTCGTTGTGTTAATTGAATCGAAATTTACTACACTAAAGCTATCAGTTTCTTTAATAGGACGTAGTAAAAGGTTGATTCAACATTCCGCACTTTTCGAACTAACCAAGCAGGTATATTGTATCAACTATTTCTGTGCATTAAATTAAACAATTTATTCTATTGTTTGAATCATTTTAGGTTTTTGATGTTACTTATTGTAGTATATGGGGAATTATGGGTTGGGGGTCATGTGCCAGGTGACGCTGGGCAAAAAAATGGTTGTCGTTGTAAAATATATTATGTGTAATTGTTAGAAAAATATAATTACGTTAATTTAAAACGTAGCATTATTTCTCGAGTAAACATTACACTAACTTATGATGGTATTAAATCAAGCACTTTAAATTGAATGCGTATATCCAATGTTGAACCATCACAATAGGTGTATTACTGTATTAACGGTAGTGCATTTTATGAATAAATACATTTAAACAAATAATCCTCAAAGGTATTAACTTTTAAACAATTATTAATAACTGTAGTATCCATTTCTCTAGCACTTTGCAAACGTACATTTTATAAACACATCAAGGTTATTATGCATCAAAGATCAAACTGAAATATATGACAATAAACTTGCGCAGTGGCTCGCATATTTTTCAAGCTTCTATTCAACAATTTTATTGTGTTAAGTTTAGCTGATTAACATTTCGGTTGCATTGAAATGACATACTAAAATGCTACAACAAGACAAAATAATAGTTTCGTTCAAGAATTTCATTGGTTTTCTTCCAATCTAACTATTTTATTAATTCAACGATAATATCGTATAGAAGCTTATTTGAACCCATTATAAACATTAAATCAACTAATATTTATTTAACAAAACTAATGCATTGAAACAACATTTTTGAATTTATTGTAACAACTAAAAATTGTTTCATTCAACGAAATTTCGTTTAATTCAATAAGAAAAGATTCAACATTTCAGATTCGTTCAATTTACCATCTCTTTTCTCTCAGTGCGGGAAAATCACGTTAAAAAAGTGCGCTTTGTACTCAACTTCGAAAGTGGTGAGGAAAGGAGTACACATCATTGTAATTGTAATGTATTGTATAAATAATGCACTGTATGGAAAATGGTGCGCATGTCAGGGTAGCAATTGTAATAAGGCGAATAAAGAAATAGACGTATAAATTATTGTAGTTTGTAATAAGCGAATACATTACAGTAATCATCACAATAATGCATAGATTCATAATCAGTGGCTGCTTGTGAGAAATTTTGGTGATGAGGCATGCATGAGAAACCGAGAAGTTACGGTTTTTAAAAAGTATCAATTATGTTTTTGTGAAAGTTGGTTTGGTTTGGTGTGAGACGCTGCTTCTCCTGCCTACACAGACAAGTCGCTACTGCTCATAATAAACTTGCGTTAATTATGAATTAATAACCTTTCCAGAATTATCGTACAAATTATTTTTCAATTATTACTAATTTATTTTATAACTGGGCAACCGTTCTGAATTTAATTTCCATTGTTTATAATAATGTTTAAATCTATTCAAGCTATTCAAGAATAAATCCTATTCAATAGGAAAAAAAATTTTGATTAAGAAATCACAGTATGATTTATCAAATAAATTGAAATTTAATCATCGATTATCAAATCGTTCTAACAAACAAGGAATGTTTACAATACTATCTAATGTGTTATTGATTCACATATTAAACTTTATTTTGAATTTTACAAACATTAAAATATTAGTCATTTGTAATCAAGTTGTAGTAAATATAGTTTACATAATATTATGTCTGTGTAAAAATTCAAAACCAAAAATGTTAGATAAAAGATTAAATGTAATCAACAACGAGTTTGTTGGAAAAATCTACATATTAGTAACTTGAGCAGCTATTTATGTTTTAAAAGCTACTGAATTTTTAATTCAGATCCATAGAAGCGAACGGGTTTTTACTTTCCCATACGTATGTATATTGAATACTTATGTATAAGGGAAAGTAAATATTGTAATCTACTCAAAAACCAAAAATCGAAATTTTTGTATTAAAATATTTCTTATCATAATTTTGATTCATAATTATAGTTGAATGTTCGTCTGTATGTCAGTGTGGTTAGGATATGAAATGAAATAGTATTAATCGCACAAGTTAAACCATGCAACCAAATGTCATGAAATTGGGCATAAATGTGCATCATAGTTAAAGTTAGCGGCCAGCTGAAAATGATGAAAATTTGTTGAAAATTGCGGAAATGATAAAGAAAATAAAAGAAGTTCAAATGTCAATTACTTTTGGACCACCATTTTTTATACCCAAATGAAATGGGGAAAGTTATGCGATGTTTACATAGCCAATTTTTTTTAATACATTGTTAGGTGTCTTGGTTCATCGAGGTCCCCTTGTATATATGTATGGGAAAGAGCCAAAACTTTAACTTATCTTTGTTTTACTTTAATAAAACATTGTTCAATAAATAACAATATAATTATAACATAATATATAAACTTTTACAAATTTAATAATTTTATGGAATTGCAGCACGTGTTGTTTTTATGGCTCGTTGGTTCAAACTGATTCTGTTCCAGTTAACAACAAAAACCTTAACAACGCTCAGCATTTGCTTTTTGTCGTTAACCGGAAACATTATCCTTATGTTCCTGGATTTCCAAATTAATATCTAATGGCCAAGTAATGCCATGGACTGTTCCTGCAGTGACATTGTCTTGCATGCGTGTGCATGCATGACTGTGCCACCACAACATAGTTAACTATTTAATGAAGACTAAAGTTATTGTTTGTTTCAGGCTGAAGATCTGATAGACGATTTATTATCATTCGAATCAAGTTCATTGGCTTCAGACAGTTTCAAAACATCCGATAATTCGTTATCAGCAACAGAAGTTAACATCAAGAATGAACCTCACTTTCTCAGCGATGCTGAACTTCATGCTCTCGCGAAAGATCGTCAAAAAAAGGATAATCATAATATGAGTAAGTGTTATTTATACAAGATGGGGCAGATGTTTTAGCATCGCAACCTAGTCTTTAAAAATAGCTTTGTTTCAAAAAGGATTTATTTTTTAAAATATTTTTTCATTTCAAAACTAGCCAGTCTTAATAATTAACGATATTAAGGATGTTGTGTTTAGTCATATCAATATTTTAGAAAACCCAAAAAATGCACTAAACACTTTTCAGAACTAAAATGTTTTTAAGTTATCACATGTAAAATACACTGTAAGTATTCGGAAACGTTTTCACCATACTATGGTATCATCAGGCGATGAATTGTAGGATGGTAGGGGCAGGTACTTTTAAGAGAGGAAGGGATATTTTGAAAGTCATTACAAAAAGGGGGGTTAGGTGTACAAAACTATGCGCTCTAATAGGTTCGAATAAGGGGGGTTAATTACTTATTAAAAATGTTTAACAAAGGTGAATTGTTCAAATCCGATTGACTATTTAATAACAAAGGTGAATAGTTTAATTTATTTATTTCTAAAGCTCCTTAAAATTCTAATTTTTTACATTTGGGTTCTACATGTAAAATTTCTTACCCCCCTTGTTTATGTTTGGTGTCTAATAAATGTTTCGCGAAAGTAGATTTTCCATCTGCAAGAATGTGGGATCGCGAGTGTTCTTTAAATCGTGTTTGCTAAGATCTACCTGTCTGACCGATATATTTTTGAGAGCATTCGCAAGTGAGCTCATCAACTTCTGATTTGGTGTTGCTTTTTTAAAGAGCGTGAAGTAATCTGCAAATTAGATTAAATCCTTTTATTGTCTAAAATCAACGGCTTTCGAGTTATGAATTAAATTAAGTAATAAAATGTTGAAAAATTTAAGTTTGTTTCTTTTTTTTTTCAAAACCCTGTAGGAAATTTAACGAACTAGTCTAGTAAAAATGTTTGAAAATCCAATCCATTTCGCAGAAAATCGGGGATGTAATATTTAATGTAATATTTATAGTATATTATTAAACAAGAGGTTTAATAAGCAGTTTAAACTTGAGTTTTAATATACTATTTTATTCGCACCTGTAGACGTAATAAGCAAATTAACAAATTAATGGGCAATAACAAAAAAATTCGTGGAATAAAATAACAGTTGAAATATAATTTATTGCTCGTAGGTATAAGCTTTGCGAATAACTAAGTAATTCGATATACTGATATACACTTATGCTTACTTATGCAGTATAAGCAAAAAGACTGACCTGAGAATTCTATAGACGACGCCGACGACTTGAAGGGGTGACGTAATATTATGTTGCTATAATAGAGATTACGTTTAATGTAGTTGAAATGGGTGGGCATATTATATCTTAAAGTATACTTCCTATAGGTAACTTTATATTTTATCAGGGTCGTGTTTAATTGTCAACTTATAGAGTATGCTTATAACGAGTTAATTTGCTTATTACTAGAGGCCGGATTATATGCAACTTAAAATGGTCGAAATATGCATGCAAATATGCATCATAAATGCCTCGAAATATGCAAGAAAATTGCCAAAAAGTGTCATAATATGCAACATCAAATTTCAATAAATACTACAAAATAACGTTATTTCTTTGATTCTACTATTTTCTACTAATATTTTGTACTATTTTGATGTAGATCTACTTATAAAGTAGTTTTAGGGCCAACCCAAAATTTAATTTGTTGGCATTGCCAAATTTAAATTTTAAATTATCAAAGCAGGCCGTCTTCTAATAAAGAAACTTTTTTTTTTTTTAGAAATTCTATAAAATATGCCCAAATATGCACAAAATTGTATAAAATGTACCCAAATATGCACGAAATTTTATAAAATTTGCCTAAATATGCACGATCAGTAGATTTTAGTCGAAATATGCAATATTTAAAAAAAATAGTCAAAATATGCAAATGCATATGCACAAATGCATATAATCCGGTCTCTACTTATTACGTATGCAGGTGCGAATAAACCTTAATAATTAATAAAATAATTTTTCAATAAAAATAAAAATTTAGTGAATTTAATTTTTTAATTAGGTGCCTTGCCACCAGAATAAATTGTCAATCTCCGTCTTGTCAACCTTGTCAATCAGAAAATTATAAATTTTGGATTTTCTGTAAAATGGATTGGTTTTTCAACATTTTTTTACTATAGTCCAATTTTCATAAGAACTAGGTAAGAAGTTATAAGATTATAAGATTTATAAGAATTGTAGGAAATATTAACCAATGAAATTGGTCTGAAATTAGACGGTTTTACAATAGCGAAATTTACGTGTTGTTGTTGTTGATAGATAACATTTAATTTTCCGTAATATTTTAAATAGTTCCTATGCAGTATTTCTTTATTTATTTTATCAAAATCGCATTAAAATTGAAATAAATTTGTGAAAATACGTTTTGTAGATTTATGTTGTAATCTTATAAACATTCTAGATTGCAACACATTTAACACATTCTTTTCTTTTTGTAAATGTGGTTTTGCATTCGATGTGCCACTTACATTTGTAAATTGTAGTCCGTTAAATTTCCTTTTTGGAATGAACCGTCAAATTTTTTGTAAAAGATACAGGGTTATTAAAAAAAATAAATAAATAAAAAAGCTCGAATTTTTCAACAATTTTTTATCACTATTTTTATGGTGCTTCTATTTTTATGACGTCATGAAAACCTTTCTAAAATTTTTATAGAAGCAGGCATCCCATTGGCAGTTGATGCCCCGCTCAACTTGAATTTACGCATGAAGTACCCTACTTTTCGCTTGTTTTCGGTTAGTTTATAACAGCTGATCGTGTTTTCATAAAAACTGGATTTTACAGTGGGACACAGCGTAAAATAGTTTTATGGTTTTATGGCTCATGACGTCACATCATTTGTATACAAATTTTTATAAAATGTTTTTATACAAATTTTTATAGTGAGACACAGGTTTTAGAAAAGTGTCCTCGATGACCATAACGTGTATCCGAAGACACCCTGTATATTCAACGACCGCCACCTGTAAAAAAATTCGGTCAAACCACGTTGAATTCGCTAATTCAATAGCCAGTCGAAGCTTCTGATTGGTTCTTACTTCTTAATATATATCAACCCAAAAGAAGCACATTCTAAGTAGCCCACCCAGACCGCCGTGGATATCTACTTCAAGCATAATTCAAAAGAATTCAATGTCAAACCTTCAATCACCAGATGAAGAAGATTAAAGTGCCTCCGGCACTAAATGCTTCACATGCCGCTACGCTACGCACATTCTAAAAGAACTTTAATATCCAATTTGCGAAAAATTAAAATATATTAAATACATAAATCTTATTTGATTTAAAAAAAGAAGCTTTTAACTAATCAATGATCTTGCTCAAAAAAGTTTCCACGTTATTCAAACACTAGACTTATTATTAATTACACCAGTAATTTATTATAATAGTATAACATATTGTGAAAAACTAATATCTAAATAATAAAGATACTTATTAAGGTGGTTCATTAAATAGATCAATGTTACAAAAAATCTACATGCTTGATCTTTGTTCTATGTCCATAAGATGATTAAAACAGCATTAATAATTTTTTATCAGCATCAATTGCCAATTAATGATCTTTATTTTTTATAAAGCGGATTACTACATAAGTTGCTATGTGTAATTCATAAATTTGACTTAGAAAAACGCTTGCAAATTTTTCACATGCATAGATTGCCGAACAGTAAGTGTATGGTTTCTTTTTGAAAAAATTTGAAAAAATACAAAAAGGGGGATGTTTACTGGTCTGTTTAACTAGTATTATTTAAAGTACCCCCAGCTACCCCAACTTTAAAATTTTAAATGGGACCCCCTAGTGATATGTCATTTTAAAGATCGACAAAATCTCGTTCATCCATATTGAAAATTTAAAGATGAAATAAAAAATGATTTTATTTTCGGATATTAATATTAAATTTATAGAAAATTTATGAAATTGCGTTTTAAAAATGTACTCCGTTATTGGCCAAACAATACATAGCACAATCTATTTTCGAACTCTTCGCGAACTTGTTGAAATGTTTCTGCACTTAATACCCCTACATTCTTGAATTAACCTAATTTTCAATCAAAATTGAAAGAAAATAAAAATAATTTTAATCAGAAATTATTTAATTTGAACTGCATTTTTTCCTCTGGGGTCATTTGAAAACGGTGGTTTATAGAACTCCTCCCGAAAATTTTCGGAAAATGAACACCCGGTATACAAAATAATAAAATTTTAAACAATTTAAAAAATAAAAGAAAACAAAAGTGACCATATCCTCGCTTAAATTTTTATATATTTTGATTATTTATATATAAATAAAAATTAAATTTCGAAGTAATGGTAGCTGATGAGAAAAGGGTTAAACTTAAAATTTAAATAGTTGACTCTGTACGTCCCCTTCGCTATCTAAATTTATTTTAAACAAAAGTTATTTCGACTGGCTACTTTTGAACACCCGGTATGAATAGTCTACATCTAAATATTTTTAATTTATATCCTACGATTGTCTGAAAGGTATGTGTGTTATATCCATTTTATTCAAAATTTGATTGATTGATTGCCACCTAGTGCGAGTGTTCAAGGCGTGCATTGCACACAGATACACACCGAATAGAATAGGTCAAAGTTATCTTCATACCTAAACCAGGTAGTGGTGATTACTTCCTGGCAATATTCGTGATTCGTGATACGGTTCTGACGCACAGACAGCTACACGTAAACCAACACGCATATATCCCTGGGAGATCTACTGAGACTGCTCTACACAAGGTGGTGGAACGCGTCGAAAGATCACTGGGCCAAAAAGAGTCCACCCTAAGACTCGATGACTTATTGACATCGAAGGGGCTTTTGATAAGACAACTTTTGAAAGCATAAATGCAGCGCTATGCCGATACAATGTTCCCACGACCATTGCCAACTAGAACAGTTTTGTACTGAAGTGGCGAGCCGTGGAGGTATGTGTCGAAACTAATCAGAAACTAATCTGTCTAACCGTAACGGGAGTGATGCGTACTGCACCCACTGCGACATTGGAGGCCCTTTTCTGCCTCCCACCACTTGATCTTCAGGTGCAGGGAATGGCGGTTAAGGCTGCTCTTAGGCTTCGCAGCTGGAGGCTGTGGAACCACAGGCGAGGAACTGTGGGTTACATACGGATTTTAGAGGACTACTCAATTAGAGTACCTCTGCTGCATCTTGAACCTAACAGAATTTACCCTAAATATATATTTGGCAGGAAATACAATATCCTCTTGAATCCAACAGAAACCAACGATTATGACATATTATGTCTATTCTCGGTTCCAAAAACAATATTGGCTCAGGAGCAGGAATTTTTTCTGCTGAACTTGATCTAAACATGAACATACCGCTGGACAAGTACACATCGGTTTTTCAAACGGAACTTATGGGCATACTAGACTGCGCAAAAACAGTCCAAAATAAATGAATTTGCGACAAAAACATTCAGATATCTACCTATCTATCTAGAGAGGCACTTGTGTCACTCAGGAGTCACAAGACACATCTAGTCTGGTACTAGAATTCATCCAGATACTAAATGAAATATCTAACTTAAATGTCATTTCCCTTACGTAGGTGAAAGGGCATCAAGGTATCGATGGTAACGTAAAAGCGGACGAGCTGGCAAGAAACGATTCCTACAGCCTTCTCTGCGGTCCGGAGCCGATGATTGTGCCAGTTTACAACTATTGACACCCTCCTAAAACAACACATACTAAAGCTGCACCCTTGCAGATGGACAAAAGAAACAAAAGCGAAACAAAATTGCAGGGATCTTAACTGGACACTGCAAACTGAATAAATATCTCAACACACTGGGAAACAGCGTAATATGTGCTTTATTGTAACTGTCCGTCAGTAGCGTCAACTAGATGTGCCATGCTAGGGGATAAATATATTCAAGATGACGGCATATACTGAGTGGAAATATATTGTCGTGTTCCAAAATCCCAATTTTGATTTTTTGTATGAAATTGTTTTTTTTTGTAACAATTAATTTGTTTTTTTATTGTATTTTTCTGGCGTTTATGTTGTTTTGGGATTTGGAGGCTGGAGAAATACATCTCATTTTTAGCGCCCAAGGTGAGGCTTAATTGTGCAGGTAGCGAATCACAAAACCGTCAGACAATAAAGAGCTATAACATGACTAAGATGCTTCTATAATACGGAAAACGATGATCGAAGGATTTGAAAAAATAAATAACAAAATGGACCAAACCAATGAAGAAATAAAAAATGTCACGCGCAATATTTCGAAATGAACAAAAAATTGGTCACAATAAAAAATAAAATAAAAATGAAAGAAGCTGTCCAAGAGGTAAAAATGATAAAAGATGACGAGAAACAACAAAAAGAAAATAGAAATTTGGTTATAAAGGAAAATAAAAATTTTCCAATGATAGAAAATTTCAAAAGGAAATTGAGGAGCCGGAAGTAAAAGAGAACGAGGAGCAAGAAAACGAAATGATAGACTACGAAAACAAGGGAAGACCGGGACTAAGACCAAGATGGACAAAGTTTAATGCATTCAACTTCGTGATTACCACTATTAATTTCATGAACAAACGTTCCCTTACAGCGATGATAATATTATGGAAGTCCATCAGATGGAAGTGTTTTAATTTTCAGATTTTGGATCACTACCTGAGTGTATTTTCGTGTCAAACCTTCTTCAAGTGCTACACTATGCAGTGCGTAGGCGATCATGTGGCTGAAGCCAAGATGATGCGCTAGGGAATTTTAAATAATTAGATTATTTTTGCACAATTGATTTGCACCAAAATTGAAAAGATAATTAGGATTTGGAATCGAATGGTTTAATTGAGAAAATTTAAATTGTAATTTTAAAGGTAGCAAGAATAAAGTTGATATCATTTGTGTGTGGTCAATTTATCACAACTATTTTGTTACCCATTTGTACTGGAAATTTATTTTGAATGAAATTTAAAGTTTAAAATTGGATTTATATGAGGAATTATCGAAAAAGTATTGTTTTGAAATTTTGGCGTTCCGATTTTCATAATTATTAAAGATTTTAATTAAGAGTTTGGATTATTTCAACTGGCCTGGCAAGTCATTATTTTCATCATCTTCCTCGCTATCATTATCATCTTCTTCGTAAAACTCGTTTTCATCACCGTCTCCGCTTTGGTCATCGTCATTATCGTTGACGTGCAATTGAGTTTCGTAGAGATTGCCGTAATCAACATTACTGTAATTCTCATTTGACTCACACAGTCACAAAACTTCTCGCTAACAAAAGTCAGCATTAGCACTTGTTTTATGTTTGGTTCTCTTTGGCACTAAGTAAATGTATTGCAGTGTCCTTTAATGCAACTTAATCAAATGCAGATGTCATTAGTTGTCAAGTCAAAAATTATATGTCGTCATTTAAATGTCAAAGAAACTTATGTGATAAATTATGACAATGTCATATTTGACGATTTACAGTTTTGAGGTTAAGTAAAACAATTGAAATGTTAGGGCAAGCCATGTGGCTAGTGACGATATAGCGACGTTACGCTACGGTGCGCGCATGTAAACGAACAAGAAAAAAACGAATCAGAGGAGGAGTAACATGCAGTAAATAAAAATATGGGAATCTGAAAAAAAAAGTTGAATTGCCTGGAAACGGCTGAAAAAACAATTTTGAAATATTTAGTTAATCCTTGGACGAGGTCCGAGAAGGTTGATCTCTGGACACGTCCCGAGGTAGTTCAATTTTGGACAAAGATCCAATACATTAGAACACGGACTTGAGTCCAATCAAGTTGTTTAAGTGGTGGTTTCAAAGAAACTGGAAACCATCCACGTAGTGATAAAATTTAATTTCGGCATAATAAAAACAAATTCAATTTACGAAGCAAAGGTGCAACAATTTATTTGGAAAACTATCTGGAAAGTGGCTTGGAAATTCATTGGAGTCAATTTGGACGTGTCTCCATTTCACGTGGTGGGAAGACAGACAAAGGAAACCACAAATAACTTCAAGGCAGAACCGGATGAACGAGTTACTGCTGTTTAGGTTTGCATAAACTGGTTTTTAAAGTGCTGTTGCGGATTATTACGAATTATTGCGGATTTTGTGGAAAGTTATTAGATACGGGACAAGCGCATTGCTAGGCGGAATTTTAGGACCATAATCTTTGTAATTCATTTGTTTAATTTAACTGAAAAATAAATATTTAAAATTCATTTCAAAATTTAAGATTCTTTGAAAAATATTTTTGTTAAAAAAATTGATCATTATTTTATTTCGTTCACCAGCTAGATGCAGAGGTTTGTTAAGTTGTGCATTCATTGCATTAAAAAGAAAGTAAGTATGGACTCTTAAAGTCTTCCACTGTTAACAGTGCAGTACCTTATATATCTAGTTTTAATTTCTGCACTTAACTCAATTTTGCAAAAAAAGTCTACTTGGGCTTCTGAGCCCCTCAATTAAGGTAATTGGAAGGTATCGTTAGCTGAAATTTCAATACATGGCACAAATCACCAAACGGCGGCGTTTGTGCCCTTCCGAGTCGGAGCGAACCGTATTGAGCACGCACTGCCACAAGCTTCAGGAGAGTCTGGTGAGGCTTTAGTTATTATGAACATCGGCTAGATGTGTGTTTTTGTGGAATTATAGGATAAATTTTCATGTAAAAAAATTTCAAAACAGTGAAAATGAGAAATGAGAGAAAATGAGTTTTTATTTTTGTGTAATTTCTAGATCCCGCCAGACTCATTCCACGATTTCTTAAATTAGCCAGACTTCTTTCAAATGATAATTTGTGATAATATCAATTTGTATTGTAAGTTTTAAACGTGTAAAAGTAAAGGCGACGTATCCGAAAAATACATCGCTTTTTTTCAGTTTTTGCAGTTGTGAAATATTTCCGCCAGAATAGCTTCGTTCAACTGTAAATAAGCCATATTGCTTATTTTGTGCATTTCAGCTGAATGGAAATGATTTACAACTGGGGAAATAAGTACAATTCGATTGCACTTTCCACCCACCCACCCATCGGATAATTTTTACCAAACAGAATAGACCAGATTTAATTACTTTCATAAGCTGGGAAAATAAGTTCAAAATGTACTCACTACCTCCCCGACTATTTATCTTTACTAGAAAAAACAATATTGTAGTAATTTTTGTTTTACAGTTGAACGTCGAAGAAGATTTAACATAAATGATCGAATAAAAGAATTAGGTGGCCTTCTACCGAAAAATAATGACCCATATTTTGAAATAGTTCGAGACGTTAGACCAAATAAAGGAACAATTTTAAAATCGTCGGTTGAGTATATTAAGTGTCTTAAAAATGAAATACAAAGATTAAAACAAAACGAATCAAAACAAAAACAAATAGAACACATAAACAGGCGGTTGCAACTTAGAATACAGGTTAGTGTTATCTAATTTTTGGAAATACAAGATTTTACAGTCAATGTTTATTTTAGGAACTCGAAAGACAAGCCAAATCTCACGGGTTACCAGTATCAGATTTTGGTTGGCAAAGTATGCCTGCTTCCAATATTCACTATGGCACATACGGAAAAAATCAAAGCCAGCAAATTCCAGCAAATATAATGCCTTCTTTACTATTACCTGATCCAACTCATAAAGTAAGTACTTTTTCAAATTATTCAATACGCAACATACCTGTGCATTACTAGAAATTTACTCAGATTGCATTTTAGTAATTTACCATTAGTTTTATACAAAGAGCATTATTGCACATCCTTATATAGAGCTCGTGCCAAGTAGAAATAGAACCGACAATCATCGTTTGTCAGCAATAACTTTCTTGATTTTCGAGATACAGTAAAAATTGTAGGGTCTAGGACTTTTCGCCGCGAGCGTTTCGTCGCGGCCGTTTCGCCGCAGCCGTTTCGACGCGCACCCATTTTGACGCAAGCGTTTCGACGCAAGGATTATTAGACGCAAGACCCATTAACCGCAATCCCTTTCGACGCAAGACCTATTAGCCGCGGCTCTTTTCGTCGCAGAACCTATTAGCCGCGAAAACTAATCTTAATTTAGATAGGTGAATTGAATAATCCGATAAGTTGGTGTAATATTGATATAATATTTTTCTAGATACTCGTAAGTAGACCAATTTCATAATAACTCAGGAGATGGACTGTTTTTGGGTATTTTGAGTCCTTAAATTAAACAAATGCTACTTTATGCTTATTAACCGGTTTCGACCTTATATGTATGTATATTGGCCTTCACCAGAATCTAAAAATTGATGATCATAAGAAAAAATACATCAAGACATCAACAACTCACCTACCAACAAGCTACTATTATTGTAACATCTAAACATATAATTAAACACATTGGCGAAAGTAAAACAATATAAGAACAATAAAATACTTCAGCAAAGTATTGCTGAATAATAAAATCCGACAATATGAATTCACCCTTAAAAATCATAAACAATACACAATATAATTTAGGTATAATCTCTTTCAACAGTTCTAATCTATAAATAAATAAGTACAACATCACACATTCACTCAAACACAGATCTGTCTTAAAACAATAAAATATATAAGGTTGAAAGACTAATTTCACTTTAAAAAAGAAATTAAAAACTAACCTAATATTAATTAAGTAATTTTTTTTAATAAAATAATAAATAGTTTTTGTTGCTTTTAAAATTATAACTAATTAATTTTGCGGCTAACAGACCTGCGGCGAATTGATTTTGCGGCCAACAGTCCTGCGGCGAATTTATTTTGTGGCCAACAGTCCTGCGGCAAATTTTCCATGCGACCAATAAATTTTGCTTCAAAATGGTTATGCGACGAACCGGCTGCGGCGAAACGGCCGCGACGAAACGCTCTCAACGAACTATCCCATTTCTAAAATTGTAATATACAAATTTAAAAAAGTAATAAAATTCTTTAAGTTCGTATAAGTAGGTCAGTGAATACAGTGGAACTCGAATGATGTGCAACTCGATATATGCACATCTCGATCAATACCAAGTTGGTACCTGGGTCACACTTTTTTTTTGTTGGCACCTTCGGTCACATTTAAAGAAGCCAGACAGAGTTCATAAATATATATTAGATGTGAAAAATTAAAAGTTAAAATTTTATAATATGATATAAGATCCCTATTTCACGGTTATTTTCAATCATAAGTCGAATATAATGAAAAAATGTAAGAAATACAACATTTTGAAATAATAAAGAACATATCAATAATGTACCTCAAGCTGGAAAGACCACTTCGGAAAAAGAAATTCGGACTATGTCAGGGATTTAGTGCTCTTTTGTTGCTAATTTGTTGCTGCTTTCCCGATTTTGTTGCTCTACCCATTTCGCTGGAATCGGTGGCGCTGCCAGCTTGAGATCAAGCTAGCAAAACCACGACTGGTAATTAATGAACGGAGTATTGGAAAAATATTTCAATAATACCAAAATTTGTTGCTATTTTGTTGCTCTTGAATCGTAAAAATTCCGTCGCCTATTCATCAACTCGAAAACCGGGAAAGGAACCGGTGCACCTCCGATTCGGCGCCTAGGGTTGCCAACTTTTACTGATAAGAAATAAAGTATCGAATCTTTTAAAAGAGAAATAAAGAATACTTGTAAGAAAAATAGGTATTTTTTTATTTTAAGTTTTAAGATAATAACTTTATAACATCTGTCGTTTGAATCATAAAAAAATAATCATCAGTAATCGATGTACATATATCGAAATTCTATTGGCAAAAAATAAAGTATATACTTTATTATAAAGTATAGTTGGCAACCCTATCGGCGCCAAACCAATTGGTAGTGTGGGACGATGATAAGTAACACGCTTTGGCGTTTTATTAAAAACTACAAAATTGTACTGTACCGCACGAGGGTAGCATAGGCGTAAAACAACATATTAGTATAAAGTATTTATATATTTTATAATATATAAGATTTATAAAATAACTTATTTAAATTAATTATAAAGGTAACTTGAAAATTTTAGACTTGAATTTCAAACTTATGTGCTAGTCGGCTAGTCCACGCAAATAATCAATAAGATTTCTGTTTTGAAAATCTCTAACTATTGGGAGAATTTGTTGCTACGTGATTTCGACATTGACCTCCCCTCCCTGAATTTGTTGCTTTACAAGCAACCCTCATGTCGAAATTACGTAGCAACAAATTCAGGGAAGGGTGTCAATGTCGAAATCAAGTAGCAACAAATTCAGGGAGGGGTGTCAATGTCGAAATCACGTAGCAACAAATTCAAGGAGGAGTGTGAATGTCAAAATCACGTAGCAATAAATTCAGGGAGAGGTGTTCAGGTCGAAATCGCTTAGCAACAAATTCAGGGATGGGTGTCAATGTCGAAATCACGGAGCAACAAATTCTCCCAATAATTAGAGATTTTCAAAACAGAAATCTTATTGATTATTTGCGTGGACTAGCCGACTAGCACATAAGTTTGAAATTCAAGTCTAAAATTTTCAAGTTACCTTTATAATTAATTTAAATAAGTTATTTTATAAATCTTATATATTATATAATATATAAATACTTTATACTAATATGTTGTTTTACGCCTATGCTACCCTCGTGTGGTACAGTACAATTTTGTAGTTTTTAATAAAACGCCAAAACGTGTTACTTATCATCGTCCCACACTACCAATTGGTTTGGCGCCGAATCGGGGATGCACTGGTTCCATTCCCGGTTTTCGAGTTGATGAATAGGCCACGGAATTTTTACGATTCAAGAGCAACAAAATAGCAACAAATTTTGGTATTATTGAAATATTTTTCCATGAATTACCAGTCGTGGTTTTGCTAGCTTGATCTCAAGCTGGCAGCGCCACCGATTCCAGCGACATGGGTAGAGCAACAAAATCGGGAATGCACCAACAAAAGAGCACTAAATCCCTGACATAGTCCGAATTTCTTTTTCCGAAGTGGTCTTTCCAGCTTGAGGTACGTATATCAATATATACTTCTAAAAACTTCTAAAAAGTATATTCCAGAAGCATCCTTCTGACTAAATTAAAACAGATCGGTTTCTCTGATGATTTGATAAGCCTAATGCGTTCCTATACTTATTTAATCGAGAACATTATGTTAAATACATGGGTTATAAGTCCAATTTTCGAAGTCGACGTCGCGTCGGGTATACACCCAATCTTTAACCTCAAGGTTAAATCTGGGTCCTCTGCTTTCATAGATCCTATCGATGACTTGATCACGATCACAAAGTGTTTGTTGTTGCTGTAAGCTGTATACTGATGATGTTAAGATTTATCTTTCTGTATCAGTGATTGTTTACGTCTTCAGAAATTATTAGACGGTATAGCAACATGGTGTTTTAATAATAAATTGGAGTTGTATATAGGGTTACTGTCAGTTAATTTATACCACGAATTTCAATTTTTCTTATACAGGGTGCCCGTTTTTCGAGTTCAACCATTGGGATCTCAGTTATTATAAAAGATACGAGGTCGGTTAAATTAGGACAAACTAGGGCATTTTCATGCTGAACAATTATCTGAAAGAAAATTTGATGTGTCATTTTTATTTTTTGAATTATTGGAAAAAATGGGAAATTTGTAATTTTCGTTTTTATTTTTTCAAGCAAAGACCAAAAGAACTAAACGTTTTTAACTAGGACGTTCTTAGGGAAATTTTTTATAAAGAATCTAAATCTGTCATCGTATTTTCCAATGCGTTCTTGATGCCAGAATTACAACACTCAACTTTGGTATTTCCTTAGAATATAAAGTAGGAAGGAAGGACTCTATGCACTATACTGCATGCAAAATTTGTGAGTCAAAAATCGTGGGTGTTAACTCCTCCCAGCCTACCAGCTTTTTATCGGTGACTCATCATTAAATTTTAAATCGTAATAACGGTTAGTTGTGCTGTTTGTGGGACTTCTGGGACCAAGAAATATGCTAAATGTGTTATAAACATGATACTTGCAAGTACTTAGATTTATTTAAATTATTTTATAACAAAAATATAAATTAGTGAGGTTATAACCACAATCTTCTTAAAACATAGGCGTAAGGAAATTTTAAAATTTAATTTAATTTTATAGTATAATTTTAATAATATTTTTATACTATGACCCTGGCAATTGTATCAAGCGGTCGCCATAGCCTACGAACTTGACTCTCATTTTACATTCAAAACCTCCTTCCTTCCTACTTTATATTCTAAGGGTTTTTTTTATGGGCGCCATATTGGATTTTTGCATTTTTGAAAAGTCTTTTTTGTTCTGATTACAACGATGTATAACACAATATTGTTTTTACATCATACCTCGCTGAGTGCGGGTTACCCAGTCGAGGTCGGGCCTCCCCTTTGAGGTGGATTGAGTTCAGAGATGGTTTTAGCGAGTTAAGTGCAAGCCAAAACGGCAAATCACGGATCCACCTTAAAATGAATGAATTACAATAAAGTAAATTGGCTCCTCCCGCTAAATTACACATGGGATTTTATATGTAAGATTTTCGATCTATAAATGCCGTTTTTTCGAAAACTAATGGATAAATCCAAGAAAAATTTTTTTAATAAGCCTAAAAATTCTCCTCTTTCCAATGGTATATAGGAAAAACTGAAATTCGTGGTATAAATTGACTGACAGATCCCGCATATAGCTAAGTGCTTTGGCATATCTTATACCAGAGCTGTAATGTCAAAAAAATGTTATGTAATACATAAAATATACAGTGTGATTCAGAATATGAATAGATTGACATCTTTAATCTCTCATAAACTGTTAAACCATAATCAGTAAAATCCCCAACGTGGAACCAAAAGGATCAAGTTTTGTGGTTATGCATTTTATAGCAAAATGGCTCCCGCACAATATCCCAAAGTTTTAACCTTATTTCATCAAATCTAGCAATGTCTGGGGCTCTTGAGTTATCCACCTTTTGGGCGCGATTTTTTAAGTTATACAGTGACTTTATAAGATCTCCTGTAAGTTTTGCTTACTGACCAGCGGCTCGTCCCCACAATTTCTCAAAATGATTATTGATTGATTGAAATTTAAATAAATATGTTCATTGAAAATAAACATTATTTACCTTAGATTTTTCAAAATCACAATAGAGAACAACACAATTACAAACTGTTATTTTGTACAATTAAATATTATATAGCTTTTGCAAAAACACGTGTCTTCTGCTTTGATTCACAAAATGGTCTTTCGTTCCCTTCTTGCGTTCTCCTTCTCGTTAACCCCTTTTCTCCCCCCACCCACATAATCCGTGGTGGTGTTCCATCCTTTGGTTGCGTTCAATTTCTCATCGAATGTCGAGCGCTGTAAAGCAATGGGTCCATCTCGTGCATTATTTCCAAAGAAATAAGTATGCATTTGGTGGTAATTTCAAATGATTTAAAATCGTTCATTAAACGCCAAATATAAATTATGTTTATATCATTACAGAGCTAAGTTTCCAGTCTCTCATCAATATAGCATCCGTGGCAAGGTTATCGATCGGTGTCATGACTTCTTCGACACTAATGCCCGGTTTCACACAATATTTTTCAATCTGTTTTGGTTAACATATTATGTTACGGCTAATTATTACTTAAATTTTAAATGGGTTGCAGAAACTACCTGAAATCTACAATTAGTTAATCTCTGATTATGCGTTCAAATGTTAGGTTGGTACTCTTACTTCACCTAAAACGTCAATTTCATAGTACAAAATTAACATAAGTGCACATGACAGTTTGTAAGTTATCTATAATGTGATGACGGTCAACAAAATGTCAATAAACAAGAAAAGTAAGCTTAAAAATTTAAGCACAAAACTTAAAAAATTCAATTCTTTAAAATATAAATTGAAAAATAAATATATATGAAATAGTAGAACTCATTTAAAATTCTATAATTATTTATTTTTTCGACTAACGAAAGATGTTTTTCCAAAAAAGCATTTTCCTCTTATACATATATTCGTGCACTTTGGAGTATGTCTTCAATATATCGTATCCCAGTATCAACGAATATCATATGTATAATTTGAAAACTGTTCAGATATGTTTCCTGAAGTATTTGCATTTGAAACGCCGGTGTCTAGCCGGTAATGGGCCAAAGCCTTGCTTTTGAGTTTTGGGGATGTTTACAAGTGTGTCCGTTTGCAATTCTCTCGTTGGATATCCGCAGAATTCTGGCAATTATCGCATTTCTTTTTGTTCTGTTGCATGGCAGTATTGATTGTAATGATCATGTAGAAAAAGTAAATTTCTAGTTTTTAAATTCTAAAATTCTAGTAATCTAAATTCCTAAACTTTAAATGCGATTTTGATAAAATAAATAAAGAAGTACAGCATATGAACTATTTAAAATAAAACGGAAAATTAAATCTTCTAAAATATAAAATTAAGTCTAATTCCAAACCAATTTTATTGGTTAATATTTCGAGCTCATCGGTTTAGTACAAATTCTTACTTGGTTCTTTAAAGAATATAAAATATATAGACTCAATTATCTGTAAATCTATGTATGATATAATTTTGTAGCGATAATTGGCAGGGTGCGAACATCGGCGCCACCACATAGCCCCACCGTTAATTCTAAATTTTTACATTGTAGTAATGCAGTAAAATGTCATTTTCTTATTAATTTTTTTTTAATGAAAAAATGTAAATAAACAAAATTAAAGACCATGAAATTTTCAACAAAAATTCTCTAAAAAGTTTTGCTGTGAAATCTATTTTATATGCAAAAAAGCGGCTCTAAAATGTTCAATTTACATGGGTCACATAGGTAGGACAACTTAAAAAGTTGCCACTGTTTTTGCACAATTCGTCCACAGCGTACGCTGGCGTCGGTTTTAATACCCCCCACTGTGCACTTCGTATCCTGCCAATAAGGCGATAATAGAGCTGTAAGCTTTCAAACTTAATCTCTTCTGATTCTTTTTCACCATTTATTACATTTTTACGCATAGCTCAATTTCTGTGCATCTCAGACAATTCCTAATTGTATAATGTAACATTAACAGAACTCAACAAAACGTTAAAATTCTATTATTTTTACATTTTATTTAGTTCTGTTTAGTTTCTATGCAGAATTTTATCCTTTTTAATTTTGATATGACCTATTTTGGCTATAAGTGTACATTAAACTATCAATTCAAGATTTTGTGATTTTGGAAATCTTTTTGAACAAATTTGCCTCTAGGCCAGCCAAAATAATTTCCGTAGCGCTCATTTTTTTATATGTTGTACACGTTGATGCCCGGATCGAATTTCACTAATAGCGCAACAAAAATTTTTGCTTTCTTCAAAAAACAGCAACATTTTTTTACTTTTTTCAGTTTTATCTCGTGATCTATTTGACGTAGCTGATCCATCTGGCGGTCAAATTGAAATTTACTCTAGTTTGAAAGTTATTATGCAAATTTTTACCATAGGAGTCGTCATTTAGAAGATAGTGGTAAAAATGGCTGGAATTTCCAAATTTTCTAATATTGAGAAATTTTGCTGATTTTTGAAAAGCTGTAACTTGGAAACTACTGGAAGTTGAAAACTCTTTTTAGTCAAATGGTAGAAAATTTAATGTGCTTAAGAAGGTATTGCATAAATTTTCTGTCCGATGTTTATTTTGACCGCCATTTGGCTAAAATTGAAAAAAGAATGAAACTTTTGCTGTTTTTTGTAAATGGTGGCTCCCCCGGCAAAAATTTTTTGTTGGTAAATTACTGAAAATCGATCCGGGCATCAACCCGTCTAACATAATATAAGTCGGGTATATGCATGCAAAACCGGACAAGTCACATTTTACAAAAATCAATCTGAGATAATATACGTTTTGTTCCCCGTGTCCTGTTCTTCACTCTAAGTGACATCTCCGGTTTTTTCATATACCTGACTCATATATAAAGAAATTAGCACTACCGGAATACATCTATTCGGGTTTTTCGATTGGACTACTCTGTTCCGGTTTTAATCTGTGTAGAAAACTTCAAGACTTGTTTTTATACTAAAGTAAAGTGTTTAATCAAAAAAAGTTTCATTTCTCAGTTATTTGAACGCAAAAATTCCTAATGAATTGAATTAAAAACATAAATTTAATATCAAAATTATTGAATTACGAAATTCCTTGACAACATTTTACTTAATTTTATCACAATAATCGTATAATTATTAAACAAACAATTAAAAAAATGTTGTCTGGAATTGTATTTGATTTTTTAAAAGTTTCACACACCTTTGTGTGTTCCCAAAACAATTTTTTTCCGGAATTTCGTAGTGTACAATAATAATTATTAATTTATTAAAAATGATGTCTGCTAATAATATTTACTAACCGTCAGATAAAAATATTGTTTACATTAATTTAGTTCCGCCGTAGATTTGTATCTTTCCTTTGATATAATTTAATACCGATTGATTAAAAAGTTAATACTTAAGATACAGAATAGAATAATTACCTTTAAATTCTTACAAAACTGCAATAAAATTTCAATAACATTTCAACGGATAGATTTTGTGTAACTGCACATAAACTTTCAATTTCATGATTTTTTTAATTTTAGATGCCGGATGTTGTAACAGATGCAACTTTAAGTATATCGGCTATGGAAGAATTAATGGATGATGATGAACCGGTGAATCGAGTAAATGGAGATCCCATGTTATCATCACCACACGCTTTAACAGGGGATTCGTTGTTATCATCACCAGCACATCCTGATCCTACAGGCGACCCTATGATGTGTGAGCAACGTTTACCATCCCCAACAAGTCATATCGATCCAGTTGATTGTGAAACTTTAGACATGGATATGATTGCATGATATAAAAATAAGTAGTTTAAGAATACGTGTACTATCAATATCATAATCGGTCAGTTTTTATTTTAATATTTTTAAATACTTATTTTATGGAAGACAAATTTTTGCAATTTGATCATAAGAAAAAAAAGGGTAGTTTTATCAGCTAATGAAGTAATTTAGTTGGTAACTAGGTGGAAACTGATTGTGGAATGGTGTTTACAATGAATTTGGAAATTACATTTCAATTTTGAAATACCGTATTTGAATTAGAAAAATTATATTTTATTATGCGTTATTTATTACCAGGAAGTTCATATTATCGAAAATCAAGTCTTCAAATTATTTATATCAAATGTTTTTTCTATGTGGTAATCAAATATATGGAATTAGTTATATCATAAGTAGTGTTTTAAAATTTGTGTTTCCACAAAAACGTACGTAACCGTTGAAAGTATTGTTAAAATAATTTATAACTAATGCGCATTGGTGCATAGTGAACTTTATAATACCACTGCCACAATATTTTCGTTCTTTTTTGCACTTAAAAGATGTAACAAAAGAGCATGGAGTTTGCTCGGGTTCGGGTGAAAGGGCTCTAACAGAACGGTGTTTTAATTTTTACATTGCAATATTTCAATATTTTTTTATAATGGGCACTTGTACTGATAGTCTTTAGATCTTCATTTAAAAAATTATTTTAGGTGCAAAAAACCGGTTGACATTTGGTTTTTGTTTTGCGGCACTGGTCTGTATGACATTTAACATTCAAAATAGTATAAATGACCAAAATTGGATCTTACGTCATCATAACTGAAAAAATTCGTATTTCTGTAATTTATTCTATTATATATACCACGGGCGCCGGCAGGATTATTTTCAGGGAGGTGCATTTGCATCTACACATCTAGAAATTTATTTCTTAATGATTTTCCGTGTGTTTTCTTTCATGTCATGGGGGTGCAAGTGCACCCCCTTGCACCCTGCTCCCGGCGCCCATGATATATACTATACTAGCAGAGACATAGTAACAGGTGGTGCTAGTGGTGCTTTCACCACAATTTCAAATTCATTCCATCTAAAGTATGTATATTATATATTGTTATCATAATATATAGTAGATATCTTATGGAATATAATATAGAATGTTTTTCTATATAATTAATGTAGACATTATTATTATATCACAATACAGTAGATATCTATATATCAGCATAATAAATACTGTACTATAATGATATATAATATAGATTATAAAAATATATAATATAGATAATATAGATTCTATATCGAAATATATAGAATGTTGTTCTATAATCTATAATATCAATGTAGACATATTGTTATATCACAATACAGTAGATATTATGCTGTATGCATCAGATAGATTCTATATAGTAATATAATACCAGTACCATGGTAGATATTTCTTTGATTGCCGATTTTCATTTTACCTATGTTTAATTTTTTATTGATGATGATGACGTAACACCAAGTTTCTGAATCAAATGTCAACACATCATGTGGCATTCACTATACGTTTGCACTTACCGCATATAAAAGCGATCGGTATGCGCTATTATTATATATATTTTTGTTTTTTAGTTATATCTTAAGTATTGTACTTGTATTGTAATCGTTTAACTTTTTCCATATGTTTATTTTATATTTTACAGAGATATATATGACGGTTGCGAATTATTTTGAGCTGTCAGTAATGTTTACATTTTAAGAAAAAATTTACCAAATAGACTTTACCATTGGATATTTAAAGATCTACCCGCACGTGTAGATTAATTTGTTTATAGCTAAGGCTAAGTTACATAGCAAAGTTTTAATTTTGTTAAATTTAGTGCAGGCAAATACTATTATGTTTTTACAAAGTATATATTTTGTTGGGACATTATATCGTTATACAATTGTATTATTGTTGTGTACTATAATATTTTATAATTTATATCTTGACAACATTTATCTTAATTTATTTACAATAATAAATTATGTATTATACATAATTATTATTATGAAAAAATTATGATAAATGTTGTTAGGGATTAATACGGTGCCTCAATAATTTACACTTATTAGAATTTATAATATAAATAATTATAAAATCTATTTTCTTACAATTTCTGCACATACTGGCATAGAAATGATGAAATATCCACAAATTTGCTCCTGAGGTGAAAAGAGGGTTAAGCCAACAAAAGTACATTTGATGTGAACCATTCTATTTCAATCACTTCACTTAAATAACTAATTTAAATAATCATCAATAATTTAACTATTAAGATTTTTTTTGAAAATTTTTTTTGAAAATTTTTCAAAAATTGGATTTAAACCCTCTTTTTCCCCAGAGAACAAATTAATACTAAGTAAGTGTTTACACAGTAAAGTCGAGATACAATTTTTTAATTGCAAATTGTTTATTTCTATTATTTGTTACAAATTTTTCTCTGATTTTATTATTACATTAAAATGTAGGTAGCATATTTACTTAAGCTACTCGAATTACGAGGTTCTTCGATTGTACAATAGAATTTGTTCCGTTACAAAATGTCTAAGTAGTGCAGACTTCAACTGTCTAATCACAAAGGTGCTCTTATTTTGAAGAAATACTAATTAATAAATAATATAATTAATTGTACAAAGTGATTCAAATAAATAATTTTATAAAACAAATTTGATAAACATCTACCAAAAATTTCGATATCTTAAAAGAGTTTATCGAATTTAAATACTTTTACAAATTCATTAAATTTATTCTCCAAATAATAAGAAATCACTTTTTATAAAAAAATTGTTATAAATATCATAAAATTGTACATACAATCATAATATTTTAGATAAAGCAATGTGATTTTAGGAATATTTTAGTATATAAATTGTTAAACAGTGTTTTAAAAATACCGTTTTGAGTTTTTATTTCAATTCAATTTCTGAATATTGTTTATCCCAATATGTATATAATAAACACATGTTCTATATTCTCAAAATAAATTTTTTTAATATCGTTGCTCCCGTGCATGAATGACCAATGTGCAAATTGTAGTTTTAAAATAAAACAATTTGATATTCATGTTTTCACTAAATATCAGAATTTAAAGTTATGAAAACTTTTTTAACCTTTAAGTAGTGATAGCGGTATGACGTACCGCAGCGGTCCATAATATTACACGCGTTGGAAAATTGATCACACTACTTAAAGGTTAAGCTTTTTTATGGTTATCAGTCCATCGGACTGATCAACGGATAGTCTGCTCAAATTCGAGATTAGTAATAAGTATAACTGTGGTATAACAAATATTAAGTATACTTAAAGTAGTAACGTCAGCATATAGTAAGCATGAAAATGGCAAGGACTATATTAGAGAAATGGAAAATTTTCATAAGCTTTTGGAGTATATCATAAAACAAATTGAGAAAAAATTGACACTTTGGATCCAACACCGTCGAAAAGACAAAGATGTCTAATTAACGGACTCGGGTCGCTTACCAAATTAGTAACAGGAAGCCTCGACAGCAAAGATGCAATAAAATGCAATGAGGCAATCAAAAACTTATCTGACCAACAAAAAGGCTTAAAATTATTAATGAATAAAGAACAAATAAAACTAACTACAACAGTTATCGAAAAATTTAACAATAGTATTAGCAAATTGACAACTATAATCAGATCATCTTACAAGAAAGAATTTTTCCAAAATACATATTATCCTAGAAATCCCAATTGTCGAACCTATCAATTAGAACTATTAGGGGAGAGGCTTGTAAGTTGACCATGCATGTAAGATGACCACTCTGTACTTTAGAAAAAACTGTTAATGGTAATACCGCCATTTCAACTGTTATCGTGCTCTTAGACATAGAAATTTTTTTTAAATATTGATTTTTCCGTTTATTCATAAAGTGAACAATTTTCGTTGATATCCCATGGTAAATATATGTGCTAAACTCATATTCCATTGAATTTTAATAATCCAAAGTGAATTCCAAAAATATCGTGTTTTGCGTGTTTGTTTTTGTGTTTGTTTCAAAATCGTCGAGAATGTAAGATGACCACAAGGCGAAAAGTTATAGGAACCATACTATCGAGCATTACCTACCGATAGCAATATCATAGCTCGCAAATTTTCAACGTTCGATAATTGTAACGAAGTTAAATATTTTTACTATGTTAAGAACTTAATTTTTATAATTAAATTTATGTACTTAGTTTGGTTCAACAATTAGCGTATGCTGCTTGTTCTTAGTTATGTTTCTCCTAAGGATAATAATTGAGACGGGCAGCTTCGACTTTTTGGTGTTTGGTTCCAACTGCCGCTTGGCAGCACACTTCTTGAAGAGATTATTTTTTGGTTTTATTGTTACCTTTTTTCCGGAACATATGACCCTCGCTTTCCGCACTATCAACAGCTAAATTAACATCTACAGTAAAAAAAAAGCTGGTTGATCGTTTCCCAGAGTGTAGAGGAAAATTCTGGAGGCCCCATGAGGGGAAGAGGAATTGTTTGGTTTCCGGCCTGGCTTATGGTTGGTGCTGTCAGTTATCAGCTATCACCTTGGGTGGATTTTTTGTGCTGACTGACGGGCACATTTCGTCTGAGAGGTCGGAGATTTTTTGTTACAAAGGCTCAGGGACAAACGTTAGAAAAAGTAGAGGAATATATATGCCTGAACCGGTGTTTAGCCACGGTCATCTCTATGTAGCAATGTCAAGTGTACGGAGATCTGAAAAAAAAATAGTTGATGGAAAATAACAATGGAAATTGATTCAAATTGATAATAAAAAAAGAGACCCAACATCTAGCTGCCCGTCCGTGGACGGGTTTTCCAGCTAGTAATCAGTAAAGGGCCAAGGATACTTCCTATTGGAACACCCTGAGAAACTAACAAAGGCTGAGATAAATTCCCCGAAAAGGGAACCACCTGAGTTCTCTCACGCAGATAACCCGCGAACCACCTACATAGTGATTAACTGCATCCATAATAGCGAAACTTACTCAAAAGGCGTTCGTTTATAACGGAATCAAAAGCCTTGGAATAATCGAGAAGAACCAATAAAGTTACCTCGGAACGATCAAGATTCAATAGCCGATGCTACATCCGAGGTGAGCCTCAGCAAGGAGGTCGAAGTACTGTGGTGGGGCCTAAAGCCAGACTGCGCAGGCGACAGAACCATGTGCAGCGCTTAATGCTCATCTAAAGCATTTTTAATAAAAAGTTTGACAATTTTTGCAAAAGGTAACAATATATTAATCTGACGAAGCTGGGCAGGCTCCAAAGCCAGCAGAACCTTGGAAAGAGGTCTCACACGCGATGCCTTCCAAACTTCACCCGTCTCGAAAGATAAAATAAGAATGTTGCAGAGCACCTCACTGCAAAGTCTTCATATGAAGACTAATACCATCCACCCCAATAGCTTCGGAGTGCAGAGTCGCGACAATCTCACTCAATGCCTCCGGCGTAACCTTCGGATAGTAGTTGTCATTAGTATTGGTCTAATCGGCATAGTGCAAGCAAGAAGTAATCGTTTACACGTTGGTATTCTCTTGGTGTATTAGAAAACAGGTATTTACACGATTCAGCAAGCGCCAAGTACTTCGTTAAATTTTATGGAGGTAGTCGACTTGCCGTTTTCGCTGAGTAAATAGAATCGGTTTCTATTCACTATATGCTATATTCACTATTCTATACGAAGCTCGTGTAAACTAAGCATACTGATAGCCGTCACACGTGTGTAATAGCCAGATTTTACAGAAATAATAATGAAATATCAAATTTTTTCAACTCATTCGCTATAAAAACTCCATATTGAATAAATTCATCATTATTAAATAATAGTAATTTAATGAATGAATAAATAAATAATTAATAATACACAAAATTTTTGTGTATCATCTACCGATGTTCGATTCGTCCAACTTTCTTGTTTAACTTTTATTTTATATACTTTTATATAAAAAATATTAGAATACATAATAAAAATACGTTAATTATATAATAATAACAATGTACCTACTATCAACAGAAAGCAGTGATACAACCTCCAAACAATCACCAAACAAACCATAAAACTCACTATATTTTACGTAAAATTTTAAGGAAATAGGTCCCGCCTTATTCTTTAAAATTCGTTAAAATTTCAGTTACAAGTTCTTTTAACAAAAATTTTTAGATGTGAACAGTGAAATTTTTGTCTTATAAAAATTTTAAGCTAAATTTTATAATGTAAATAGGCTTTCTGAGTAGTCCCATACCACATTTATTTCAAGATCAAATTAAAACTTTTAAAAACTTAAATCGAGTACAGGTTCAATAAGCTGGCCAGTTTGTTTGAAATTCAGCACTCGACAATTTTAAACTTCACTTTTTCGGCCTTTTACTTCTAAATGATTAGCCCCCTCTCCACGGTTCAACGTTTATATTTAAATATTTAACAACAAACAGCCCACTCAGACTGACGTGGTATAACCACGCCAGCGTAATTCTACCGAATTTGATTGATAACATTCTATCACCCTGTGGCGTAGCCAGGAATTTAGTTCGGGGGGCCTCAGCCCCCCAAACCATTAAAAAAATTTTTTTTTAAAGCCGAACAAAGGGTTTATTAACAGAAATTAATAATTTGGGGGGGGGGGGGCTGGCTACGTTACTGCTATCACCCTGTGGCGTAGCCAGGAATTTAGTTCGGAGGGGGGGCAGCCCTCCAAACCATTAAAAAAAAATTTTTTAAAGCCGAACAAAAGGTTTATTAACAGAAATTAATAATTTCGGAGGGGGCCCGGGCCCCCCCTGGCTACGCTACTGCTATCACCAGATGAATAAGATTAAAGTGCCTCCAGCACTCTACATGGAAAAAAATACTTGATTTAAATAAGTACTATTTGAATCAAGAAATTCTCTGTTTTCAATAGGCGCACGCAAATATTTTCTTTTGGAATTAAGAAGTTCTGTTCTCTTTACTAAATTACTCCGAAATATTTGGGTTTTTGTATATTATATTGTAACCGAAGAGTGGGTGTCCAAGTATTATAGCGTCATCTGTTGGACTTCTGACGGGATATTATATATTTCATCTTATATAAAACTTCGTCCGGTGTGAGGTTCGAACTTAGGTTTTCCAGCTGCGAATCGTGGGATGAGTACAATTACCATTTGTCTATACTAGTTGAACTATTAAGTGTGTACAAGTTCGTAATATAAGTTTGACAATTATAAATTTTTTTTAAAGAAATTAAGTTACTTAGATTAAGAATATATTAATATTGATGTATTTAGAAAATAGTTTTCTTCGTTAAAATGAAATTTTCTTGAATCTAAATAATATTTCAAGTAAAAAATATTCTTGCTAGAAGAAATCTGATATTTTTAATACAAGCATATTTTATTGCGCGAAGAAATTATATTGTTAAATGAAATAAATAATTTCAAGAAAATATTTATTCTTTATTTAAGAAATCCTTTTTTTCCGTGTATGCTTCGCATACCAAACAGCTACGCTACACGCGTGTCATACATCGCTGAGTGCGGGCTACCCAGTCGAGGTGGATTGAGTTCAGGGATGTTTTTATCGAGTTAAGAGCCAGCAAAAACGGCCCGGAGAACTGCGTAGGATCAGTTTTGGCTTGCGCAATTACAGCAAATCACGGATCCACCTTAAAATGAATTAATTAAATTAAATTAATTTGGCTTCTCCCACTAATTCTGTGGTCGGTACTTAAAAGGTCATAAGTGTACATTGTTTCCCTATATACCTAAAGGGACATTATTAATTAAAATTATTAGCTCTTGAAAATAGTATATATTAGAATTATCAATATTGAGCTACAAGACACAAATAAGACATATTTTTAAACGAGCTTTCGAAAAATGACTTTTTCTTTTTCAAGTTTAATATTCATATTAAATTTAATATTTAATTAATAAATCATAAATAATAAATATAAAAAAATATTTAATAGTTTATTAATTTAATATAATAAAGAAGTTTAATATTCATATTAAACTTGAAAAACAAAAAGTCATTTTTCGAAAGCTCGTTTAAAAATGTGTTTTATTTGTGTCTTGTAGCTCAATATTGATAATTCTAATTTATACCTAAAGGGACGGCATTTTATTCCACCGATGGTTGAAAGTTAATCCCCTACGCCGAAATGGTCAAGGTAGAGCTGTGGAAGATTCCACCGATGAAGGTTGGGGTCAGCTTATTGAGAATTAGTAGGAGTACTGTTATGGGGTATTAAAAACGGGCAAATTCTTAAGAAAAATGTGAAATGACTGAAAAAATTCTGTAATTTATTAATTTATTTATAAAAAACATAAAATAATAAAAAAAAAAAAAGAAATGAAACATAAATAAAATAAAAATTAATTTAATAACAAAATTTTAAAAAAATATCGTTTTGTAACGGTAATCTGCGGACGGATTCTTGGTTTTAAAAAAATGTAGCTTTTAACGCCGATCTACATACATTCTACAAAATTATGCAATAGAATCGATGATTGTTGAAGGGAACCAACTCCAAAAAACTAAAATGTTTAGGAATTATAGAAACCAACTAACTCCGACATTTAGTTCCATTTTCTACTCATTCATTTTTATTAGTATGGATCTCTAAGGTAGTGTGAAATTTGTGAAAAAAAATGTATTACAAAAAAATGAAATGAGTCCATTAGATGCAAAAGTGTGTATATGACATTCAAGTTGTTTTGAGATATTTACACAAAACTGTTATGAGGAAAAGTATGAAAGATTCTTCCAGTATATTTTGTTTGTCTTGTATTGTATTGCATTTTGAAGTCACAATGATAATTTTTTTACCAATATTTAGATTATTAACCGTAGAATAGATTGCATACACACAGTTTTTTAACTGTGTACCCTTGAACTCCCTCATAGCTGCTTGTGCAAGCAGCGGCTAGCTTACCAGTACGGAGAGAGGCTTTTGAGTAAGCGATACTTAGAATTATTGCCAGGCGCCAGAAACTACTGACAAACTTAAAAAAAAGCAAAAGATAAAAATAGGGTTGTTTAATGTAGTTTCAAAAAGATAAAAAAATATATACAGAATGGAAGGGATACTGAAGGTATCACCTTAATATATAAAAAAAGGTTTAAATATAAAAACAGAAGCGTTGACACTGAAGGTGTCAGAAGCTTTAAAAAAAAATTGCGACGCTCTTGAGTGACGACCGTAACGGTACCACCGTTAAAAAAATGAAGCAACCAAGTCACTGTAAGTCTCTTGAGAGAGAAATAAATGCAACACAAATTGTAATTACTCACCCAAATTCAAAACTACCAGGTGTTATGGCAAATTTAGCTCGAGTATACCACGACTTCCAGAAAGCTTTCCTTGGTTCGTAGCTTATCGGCTTTTCCAAAAAGGTTTGGTTCTGATTCTAAAAAAAATACAATTTGAGTTACAAAAACCACCCCTACAATTGATCTTACGTGACCCGTCTATCTACAAACTTAGTAGAAAAATGTGAATTAATTGGCGTCACCCAAAATTGTGTGCAATTTTACATAAAACAAAATCAATTATTTCATTGACTTCGACGGCAGTCCTAGGTACCAAGAAATGAGTTGATAGCATAAAATGAGAGATATCCAAATCTATAAAATCCAAAAATGCGTTGCAGATATGATCATACGGATAAAAATAAATCAATTTGGTACTCCTCAAAGGGTGAATGTTACAACGTAAAGGATTTGTTCTTAAATTCAAACATTGGTTTGTTGAACATTGGTTTGTTGAAAGACCCTCACCAACGGCAGATGGTGATCAAATAAAATAACTGTTTCACACAAAAAAAATAATGTTAAATAAATCGGTAAAAACCTAACACTATCAATTTAAATGAAATTTCGGTTATAACAAACTAATTGCGGTCTAGTTGAAAAATTTTCGTTTTCTGATTATCTCCGCTGATAAAGATAATGTTCAAAATTGTTAATTCTTCAACCAACCTTTGAATTAAAAGTTGAAAAGGTGAAAGGACAATTCAAAATGTAACATGAAAATTAAAATTTAATTTTGCGACAAAAGTGACATTCGCCATGTTACAACTGAACCATGTTTATTGTACAGTTTTGCAACAGAAGCATTAGGATTAATTTAATTCTCCTACTTAGAATTTATCTACTGATTTCTAAATAGTAATTAAAAGCATTTAAAAGATGCGCATTCGATTAACGAATACAACGCCACCAATAATTCGAAAATTTTGCATATACACACTTTTGCATTTAGTGGACTCAAATATTCTAATAGAAAATATAAGATTATGTATAGGGTTCAAAAATTTACGTTTGTGGATTTAGTTCCCTTTAACTCTCACCCGTTCAATAGGTAATAATTAAAAATTTTATTTAAAAAAAAACAAAAAGTAAAAAAACGATAGACGTCCAAATGAGATTTTTAAGGGGGGAGGGAGAGGGGGTAAATATTATTATTTATGATCATTAATATGAGTAAAATGATGGAAAATTTTTTTCAAAAACTCTAATCTACTCATTGCGTTAGTAGAGTACGAGCACAGGTACGAGGTAATATAGTGTTGTCAACGTTGTTGTTTTCTGATGGTATCGCTATTGCCCGCCTTAGGTTGCTCAATACTATTAATGTTGATATAAGTGTTAATTTGCATCCCCTTCAATTTGTCTAAAACTAAATATAGCGATGGATGGGTGCTATAAAATTTTGAATTAAATAGATTATGAAAAGATTGTGCTGCTCAGAGCTTAGGCGGAAATATCGAATTGGCATCGATATAGGTTCGAAATATATAATCGGAAAACTGGTCTAGCCTTGTATCGTTAGGCAATATTGATATTAAATCTCCGCTATAAGCGGCATCAATTTCATTTGGATTTAAATACTGCAAGCCAAACATGCAGCGCAACCATTGGCCAATTTGGGAAGTGTGGTCTTTGTATTCTGTAATCAAACCTAGTTTCTGAATTTTTCTATACCAAGCTTGGCTTAAATGAAACCGACATCCAATTAGTTCCACGTCGAGCATAAACACCGTAAGTTTGTAATACATGTACTCCTACTAATTCTCAATAAGCTGATCCCGACCTTCATCGGTGGAATCTTCCACTGCTCTACCTTGACCATAGTATAAGAAGTTATATACTATGTCTTATACTTATACCTTGACCATTTTGGCGTAGGGGATTAACTTTCAACCATCGGTGGAATAAGATGCTGTCCTCATTCATAAATCCGTGGTCTCGAGACTGTTTTGTCTCAAGTGGACACTAGCCATTTGAAAAACCCTTGACCGCTTGCGCAATTTACGGTCTCCGAAATTTAGGTCGTCAGGCAAAATTTGTACTTAAAACTTAGTAAAATAAAATATTTTTACACGTGGTCCTAATTCAATTGCGTGGGACTACTTAATGGTTAGTAATAATTACATTTGTTGCAATATATCATTTTGCATATTATCTATTAAATAGCTAAACTTATCAAATACAGGAGGTTATTAATTATAATACATTTTGTTTTATAAGAAAATTTTTCATGTTTAACGTGGTTAAACATGGCCTACAAGAATATTTCCATAACTTCAGCAGTTCACGATAATTTTTCTTTTCAGATACAAGGTTGGCTCAGAAACTTTTAATTACAATAAAGCGGGTGCAAAAAATCAAAATTTTAAGCTGTGAAGAGCGAAAATGCACTGGTAACAACGAATAATAATAGAGTTTCCATACAACATTTTAATTGTGCATTATAAATGGCAGTTCCATATAACTGAGAGTACAGAGTACACATAAAGTAGTAAGTTTCTACAGTAGAAGGTTGCCTTTTAAGTTTCGGGAATGGAGTAGAAAAACAAATATTTTTTTATCAAAATTGGCTTTATAATCCAAAGAAGTCGTTTTCGTGAAGATCAATACGCTTTTGGATCCTTTTTAAATAATTTTTGAAGTACTTTTTCCACTCCAATTAAAGTACCTCCAAAATATGCATTTTGAACGCTTCAATCGCTTCTTCAGTCGGCTGGTGTTTAGTTTTGGGCTCATTCGCGTAAGTCTACGATTCGTCACTTGTCACAATGTCATCCATCCCGGTTTGAAGCACCGCGATCGTATTTCTGAACCATTTCTTCTGACCAATTGACACGAGCCTTGTTTTCAGCGATTGTCAAATTATGTGGGTTCAAAAGCAAACAAATTTTTTTGACGACCAAATATTCAAGCAAAATTAAATATCTGTTGGTCCCTGAAATGTCCAAGGATGCCTCAATCTCACGATAAGTCACATGACAATTTTGCAGTAGCAGTTCATATACAGCATCAATGTCTTACAGAACAACTTTTAACTTTGGACGACCTCCACGAAAGTCGTTGTTGACCAAAGTATGGCCAGAATTTAATTCGGTAAAGCATCGATAAATACTGATCATTGATGGTGCTTCATCGCCAAAAGTCAAATTAAGATTATCGATGCCCTGCTCTTGAGATAATCCATCTTGAAAGTTGTCCAAATGTCCAACTTTACGATAGAGACGTCAGTTGCCAGATGGCAGCACTAGTATTGCTCATTCCCAACACTTAAAAGGCCACCCTCGTATGTACTAGTTTGCACTAATGTGTACTAAATGTGCAATAATGTAATGATTAATAATATGAGTATATTAATAACACTAATAAAATAAGTTATTACTTAACATTAAGGTGTGGTTTCGTCGATCTAGCTTTAATTCACGAACGCGAGGGGGCTTACAAGCTATGGTGTATAAATTAATTAATTAATTCGTTGGTAGGCAACAAGCTTCACAAATAGTCTGGTTGCGTTAATGGGTAGTTCAATAGCAAACTTACAGGAATCTACTTTTAAAACCTACGTTTAAGCTGAAATATAAGCTCCGCCTTTTAAAAATTATATCAATCGTAAGGGTGGGAATTTTGCACTTTACTTTAATATCTAATTCTTATTGTTTTCGTTAAATATATTATAAGATCGTTTAAATTGTTTTATAATAAAATGGAAGAAACCTTATTCGAACTATAAACTATAACTATAAGCATAGGAAATTCGAATAAACTTCAAAGATTAGTTTACAAGTTATAATAATTAGGAATTGGATTTACGTACTGATTATTTTTAATTTAAAATATGTATAAATGCATAATGTAAATTCGGTATAATATTATAATTTCGCATCTGTTGTAAAAAATTTTGCAATCGTATAAAACCATGCACAGTGCATATCTGCGATTTAACCTTGCCAAGATAACGAATGCAGAAAACTGAAGTATTCCAATTTGCTTTTGCAGCTATCCAACGATAATTTATTATAATATTATGTTGTATTGAAGATTACTATATTTTTAAGTTCAAAATGATGAATACACATATACAGTGGCCGTAAAAAGTATTCGTACATCCCTATCTTAACCATGTAAATAGTACATTTTGAAGCCATTCTTTGACACATAAAAATCGCTTTTAAAATAAAACTTTTTAGACATTTTTTGTTAAGAATTTCATTGTCTTCAATTTTGTATCTATACATTTTTCTATTTTGTCGCCCTGTTTCCGACTGACAACAGCTCAAACAAGACTCTGTAAAATACAAAAAATATTGTCACCTGTATCTCAAAAACGGTGCAACGAAATAGAAAAATGTATAAGTAATTTTTGTTGCAAATTTTATTCCCTACATTTTTGTTTATATACATTTTTCTATTTTGTCACACCGTTTCCGAGATACAGATGATAATATTTTTTGTATTTTACGGAGTCTTGTTTAAGCTGTTGTCAGTCGGAAACGGGGCGACAAAATAGAAAAATGTATAGATACAAAATTGAAGACAATGAAATTCTTAACAAAAAATGTCTAAAAAGTTTTGTTGTAAAAGCGACTTTTATGTGTCAAAGAATGGCTTCAAAATGTACAATTTACATGGTTAACATAGGGGTGTACGAATACTTTTTACGGCCACTGTATTTGATTTACAACACTATTATTATAATTTATGTTATAATAATCTTATAATACATAGTATTTGAAAAAGTAAAAATTTAAATTTTAAGCTATGGTCTGTTTAAAACCAAAAACAATACGATAGCATTGACGAGGTCACATTAGACCAGCGTTGTAAAAATTGCGATTAGGATTAAGCAATACGCAACACTGTACAGTGTATACATAATCAAGATATACAGTGTTGACGTATATTTTTTTGGTTTAGGAAGACCGTACGACCATACCATAATAGTAATTAAAATAATTATACATTACACAGTGACGGCGCCAGAGGGGGGAACAGGGTGGACACATGTCCAGTCCCTATTGACTGGAGTGCCCAACCAAGTGCCCACCCAAATTTTTTACAATACCTATACGTTTTATATTTTAGGTGCTTATTTCAATAATGATTTTATTTATAAATGTTGTTCTTATGCTCGTATTCAACAACTACAAATAGCACTATTTGTCGAATAAAAACAAGATTTTGCATTGTAATAATGTCATTTTATTCGACAAATAGTGCTATTTGTAGTTGGTGAATACGGGCATTAGTGTTTTAAAATTTTGATGTTTTACAATTTTCGGAAAAATTTAATACAAAACATGTCGGGAAAATGTCTCACAGTTAAGATGTTATCCAGAGTAGGTTTTGCTGTAACTAACCGCACACAATTTCCTATCTGGTTTAAGGGGGTATTCTGTCTAGAAGCATACATTTCGGGCGGTTTTTGAAGCTCTGTACAAACGAAAAAAATATTATTACTATACATTTTTTTATCATTTGTTTATTTATATAATTAAGATTACATAACAACTAAAGCGACAAAAAAACTCAAAATTTAGAAAGTTATCAGCTGGAAAAGTGGGAGGTCTAAAAAAAACTGGTGTGCATGATATCTCAAGTTCTAACGAAGCGATTTATTTGAAATTTGGTGTGAATGTTTTTTATATATTCCTCTATCGCCTCAACCACGCTCAGATCAAAATTTTTAATTTTACTATTTTTAAAAAATTCGGAATTGTTAATTAAAACATGTAAAAAAAAATTGGATGTGGCCATACCCATAACTTTATCATACTTATTATTATGGAGCAAAATACAGTAGAACCCCTCTATAACGAGTCCGGTTATAACGAAGAATCGGCTATAACGAGTAAAAATTTAGTCCTTTGACTTTTGTTTACATGTTAAACTGACTGTTTATAGCAAAAATCGTGTTATAGAGAAGTTTTACTGTATAATAAAAAAATAAAATTTGAAAATTAAGAAAAAAGTTTTTTTACATTTGAAACAAGAATAATTACAAAAATAGGAAATTTACACGATTATTGATTAATACTTTTTTAATATTACTATTATTATAGAGAAGAATTTAATAAAAAACTAAAATTTGAGAAAAAGAAAAATATAATTTTTTTAATTTGCCAAATATTTTTTTTTGCGTTTCCGTGTACCGATTTTAACCAAAATCTAATCAGTTCTAAGTCCCAATATATCAGTAATACTAAATGCGAAATTTTGTTAAAAAATTCCTATTATGTTTTGAAGTAGAGGTTGAGGTAAATTTGACCACATACACACACACATTCAGATTACAGACATTTTTTGGAAATGATGATTTTCCGCTTCTGAAACCCCAATATGCCTAAATTCATCAAAATCAATCTCAAATTTCTTTTTCTGCACGATAACAATACTTCTTCATATTTTGTATGATAAAGTAAAAAAAAAATTTTTAACGGCCGCCATTTCGGGAAAAAAAAATTGTTTTACTTTTCCACGGTTCATGCTATAACGGCATCGATAAAGAACATTCACACCAAATTTCAAATAAATCGGTACATTCGAACATTAGAACACCCTTTGTTTTGGACCTCCCACTTTGCCAGCTCATAACTTTGTGAATTTTGAGGGTTTTTTCGGTTAATTTTTATGCAATCTTAAAATATCAATAAAGAAATGATAACAAAATTGATAGTAAAAATATTTTTTGTTTCGTTTGTACAGAGCTTCAAAAACCGCCCGAAATTCATGCCTCTAAACTAGAATACCTACCCCTTTAAGCAGCCGTGGGATCTAATCTATGTCGGATTAAACATTTGTGGCCCCCTAGGTAGTAAAATTTTCGGGGTCCTCTAGAAAATTATTACTTGCGTAATTAGTCTTTAATTTTACTACTCAATAATTAAAATAAACAGTCTCAATAAAATATTTGAAAAAAAATTTTTTTTTTTACAAAAAAAATCGACTTTAATTGTTTATAACTTTTTGTTGTTGTTAATCAATCGCTAAAATCGTATGTACTTCACTAGATAATCTAATGAAGAAGCTACAGTTAAAATTTCAAGTCAATCGGATGTAAACTTTTTCAGTTCTACTGTTCGCCGATTGATTGTGATTTTGCAGCATAAAAGTTGTTCGGTAAAAATTGATTTAAACGAATTTTGAGTTTAGATCAGTACTTGGGCGTTGTAGATTTTGATTCTAGGATAGTTTTAGCATGATTTAAGCCAATACAAAAAAATTGGAAAAAAAAATAAAAATTTGGGGGACATTACCCCTTAATTATTTTTATTTAGGACTAGTGAGATAAAAAAAATTACATGATATTTGCCGAGACCCCCTTCACCCCCATGTGAGAGTTGGTGAGATTCGGCTTGACCCCCCCCCCTAATATTTTTATATTTACTACTACTTTAAAACACAGATTCTTGATAAACTTTAAGAAGAAAATTTATAATTAAAATAAATATATTTTTCCGTTTTCACGAGGCTCCTAAAATTAACGAGGCCCCTAGGCAGCCGCCTTTTCTGCCTTAATATCTGTAATAGTGTAATCCGGCACTGGGTCTAATCATGTCTAATGCTGTACGTGTAACCATGTTTAACCATTTTCGAAAGAGAAAGAAGCTGATTGTTCAGAAGTGTATTGAAGGGTTTTACTCCTTTGTTAGTACAATAATTCAATACTGAAGAAAATAAAAATTTGAATATTTTTATAATAATCTTATATTATTTATTTTGATTATAGAAAATTACATTCATTTATTACCTACACTTATATTGTATACTATTTTAATCGAATTAAAATTATGCGAATTTATATTATTTAATAAAATATTTTTGTATTCATCTAAAAAGTAAACATAGGTATTAAAACATTGGTGGTAGATTTGAAACGAAACGCAAATCCCCACCACAAAATATTATTGTGTTGATAAGATAAGATAAGACGGGAGATAATTTAAAATATTTCTAGCATTGTAACTCAAAATATATATGAGTTACAAATTATCATTTCGATTTATTTGGGCGACTGTATAAAACAGGCAACTGTAAATTTGCTTTAAATTGTACACAACACTTACCCATCTTTGTGATAATGACTGAACTATAATGATTCACTTCATCTCAAATTATTCCCGCCTGATTTTAATTGAACAATTATTTGCAATTTCATTTATAATGTGTTATAGATAAAATAAATTTTCAAAAAATGTCTTTATGAATTCTTTTAGACGTGTACATTATTTATATAAGTAGAATGTTATTAATTGATAATTACAAATGTGGTATTTAAACACAATTAATTCTAAATTAGACAAATTGCAAAAAAAAATTATGTTACAACAGTCCTTAATTTATCGTTAATACAATTTCAAAATTTGAAGAAAATCTATTCAGCCGTTTTTGAATGCAAGCTGGTTATACAAGAGCGCATCGCAATATCCTAGCCTTAAGTAATAAATTGTTAAATAAATAATAAAGTTATATGACCTAATAAAATAATTTATTATCACTTAATTTGTTTTTTTTTAAGTCGGTTTTTTTTTGTTAAAATTATTTTTATTTTTTGATTTTTAGTGAATCTGAAGTACACTAACTAATTTGTCTGAATATGGGTAGACTTACTAAACGTGCTGCTGATATGAGACAGCGCCGTTTAAATGAAACAAACGAAGTCAGGGAGAAACGTCTATCATAGATCATTATATTCAACTACGACAATTACTTGATCATAACGACGTTACGGTGGGTGACTCAAATATCCGGATAGCCTATAAAAGATTCGGCCAAGTATCGTTAATTTGCTCCTAAAAATTAAAAAGTTCCGTTCCTTTTGTCATGAATCCCATAATCAGAACTTAACCAAACTCGTATCAAACTACCCTTGAAGTACATCTTTTCTAATAAAAAAGAAGAATCATCGAAATCGGTTGGCGTGATATTGAGTTATTCGTCCATTTGTCGCGTACATACTTAATGCAAATTTAAGGCTTATATGTTTTTCTCATTGATGCCATTGTCAGAACTGGACCAAATTGAAATGGGACTCCACGGGAAGCACCAGCTTTCAAATAAAGAAAGAATCGTCAAAATCGATTCACCCAGTCGAAAGTTCTGAGGGAACAAATATAAAAAAATACAGTCGAATTGAGAACCTCTTTTTTCTGAAGTCGGTTAAAAAATAGATAAAATATGTGCAAAATAATATGCAAACTAAAAAATATTTTTTCTTCAAATTGTTTAGATAAATTTTTTTAAATACTAAGTACTTACCTCAATATTTTTTTTGTTAATATATTTATTGCCGGTTCAGCTACATTCAGCTATGCACAACATGTTTATCAATTTTTAACATGTAACAACTAATCATGAAAAAAAAATAGTGATTACAAGGCAATAAAAATAAAATTAACTTAAACAAAACTCGGTAAAATGCAAAAAAATAGTTTCAGCTGTATTTCAAAAACGGTGCGACAAAACAGAAAACTGAATAGGAAGTTTTTCTTGTAAATTTAATTCCCTACATTTTTATTCATATACATTTTTCTGTTTTGCCGCACCGTTTTTGAGATACAGCTGAAATAATTTTTTGCACTTTACCGAGTTTTGTTTAAGTCGCTATCAGTTAGAAATGGAGCGACAAAATGGAAAAATGTATATAAGCAAAATTGAAGGTCATAAAATTTTCAACCAAAAATGTCTGAAAAGTTTTGTTGTAAAATTGATTATTATGTGCCAATAATAGTCTTGAACAGGCACAAATTACATTGCTTGTATACGGCTGTGCCAATAATTTTGAGAGTCAGTATATGTACATACAGTTAGTCTCATAAGTAGTGGGGCACTCCTATGTTAACAATGTTAATTTCACTTTTTCAAGACCATTTTTGACACATAACAATTGATTTTACAGCAAAACTTTTTAGACATTTTCTGTTGCAAATTTCATTGCCTACAATTTTCGCCTCCTTTCTCGCCTCCTTTCTGACTGACAGCGCCTTAAACAAGACTCTGTAAATCACGAAAAATATTTTCATCAATATCTCGGAAATGGTGCAAAAAAATAGAAAAATGTATAGGATCAAAAATATAGAGAATGCAATTTACAAGAAAAAATCACCTATTCGTTTTTTTATTTCGTTGCACTGTTTCCGAGATATAGATGAAAATATTTTTCGTATTTTACAGAGTTTTGTTTAAGTCGCTGTCAGTCAGAAACGAGGCGTCAAAATGAAAAAACGTATAGAAAGAAAATTGTTGACAATGAAATTTTCTACAAAAAATGTCTAAAAAGTGTTGCTGTAAAATTGATTGTTATGTATCAAAAATGGTCTTGAAAAAGTGAAATTAACATTGTTAACATAGGAGTGCCCCACTACTTATGAGACTAACTGTATATTGCACAATACAAAATGTAAGATACAGTAATTTTTACTTCTACGATATTGTTTTTTAATATGATTCGTATTTTTAGGAAACAACTAGAAATTGACTCTTTTCTGATTAATTCGCCTTGTATTTCTGTTAATTGTGAAGGTAACAATATACAGTAGAGCGTCGATAATCCGGATTAATTGTGACCGGTGTGATGAACTCCTAAAATACAGGTATAATAATAAGAGTAACTATTTCTATTCTCGGACAGCTTGTGTTGATAAGCCGAGATAGGAACGGACAGTTGATAATTTTACCTCGAATGATGAACAACTTACTTATGTAGAATAGAAAATATATCATAAAACAAAGATTTTCTACTTTAAATTTGAGTACACCAAACCCAAAACAAAAGGCAAGCTCGGCCACCCTACATTTGGTGACAGGTGCGGTGTGTTTACCATCAACGGGAAAAATAAAGTGAAAATTATTTTCCAAAAATCTACAAATTATTTTCTACTACAACAATAAATTTCTACGCATCATCAATTCATCAATACCATTATCAACCAGCATCATCCATCAACCAAATTCTACAGCAACTATTTCAGCAGCTAAAAGTTCCTAAATCATGATGAAAATTTTGTAAGTACATTATTAATTTTATGTCTATACATATTAACTCAATTCCATTTCTAAAATTGCATTTTTACAAACTGTTAAATAACTTCGAAGCAATCTTTTGCAATTCTTCCAAAATGCCTCATTTAAAAATAGAAATTTTAGAAAAACAATTAAAAACGTTCACGGGAAAAAGGGAAAATTTATCAGAATTCATAAATGCATGCGAATCAACATTAACATTATGTGCACCCGATGACAAACAGTTGCTATTTCAACTTATTAAATTAAAATTAAGTGGTCGTGCTTACAATTTAACCCAGCATAGAACTTTTGAGACTTAGAATCAATTAAAAACGCATTTGATTGAAGTTTTTTCGGATAGACGTTCCCAAGGATAATGGGAATTGGAATTGCATTCATGTAAGCAAAATTTCAATGAAGATGTTATGTCATATGCAAATAGAGTAGAAACCATTTTGCAAAAATTAATCGATAGCGTAATTATAGGCGAAGAAAATCAAATTATCAAAGTAGCACACGAAAGATTACTCAAAACTCAAGCCCAACATGTATTTATCTTAGGTTTAAAAGATCCAATAGCCACTGTCGTAAAAGCGCGAAATCCTACAACTTTTGAAGAAGCTTTTAGCTTGGCATTTTCAGAAGAAAAAGAGCTTTTAAGCAAAAGCGAAATTTTTAAATATCCAAAAGTAAACGAAAGTAATATTTTAAAATGCTCTACGTGTAACAAGTTAGGTCACATAACTTCGCATATATTAACCAAGTAAATTTTACTCAATCAACTCCAACTTCGTCAAAATTTTCGCGAAGCATAACTTGTGCGCATTGCAAAAATTTAGGTCATTATATATCCGAATGTCGAAAACGAAAATTTAACGAAGACAAAAAGAATAATTTAAACGAGTCGCAGATTTCTCCGAGCGGATCTCAGAAATCACAAAATTAAAATTCCGTCTCAATTCTAATTATCTTAAACCTTCTAAATCAATTTTACAAACTTCTAATATTACAAATTTATCTGCAGTTATACCACCTACCCTAAAAACTAAACCTAATTTTAACGAATCTAATCATGTTAATAGCTTATCTATAGACGAACAACAATCAGCAAACGACAAATGCACTAAAATTCTAACTTTTTCCGACCCACTGAAAATGTCGAAGAGTGTATCGATACGCCAAATTCTTTTATTATCGATTCTGGTGCAGATGTTTCAATTATAAAAGTTGGTAGTCTGAAACCAAATATTCTATTAGATTCAAGTAAAGTTTTACAATTAAACGGTATTTCAAGCGAGTCCGTTCAAACATTAGGTTCATGTGAGTTAACTTTGTATAACGATCATAATAATAAACTCAAGTTTCCATTCCAAGTTGTAAAGACGAATTTCCAATTTTTTCAAAAGGTATAATAGGTAGCAATTTTTTAAAATTTGCAAATGCTAATATAGATTACGGTACCAAAACAATTGTTATCAATGATGAAGCTATTCCAATTCATTGTAAAAGCGACATTATTAAATTACCACCTCGTTCCGAAGTTATTATTGAAGTAAATATTTTAAATTCAAATCCTAACGAAATTTTTGATGGAATTATTGCATCTAAAGAAATTTCATCCAACGTTTTCTAGAAAATTCTGTAGTTCGTTGTACAGATAACAAAGATAAGGTCAGTGTTCTTAATCTTAATGAAGTTTCTGTGGATATAAATACTCCAGAGATTAACATAGAGAAATATACGCGGAATATTAATGATAACAAAAATTCCAGCAGTTCTCAAAGAAATATTTTATATAATCAAAATTCAGGTAGTCATCGTTTAAATCTATTAGAGTCACTATTACAAACTGATCATTTAAATCCTGAAGAAAAGAGCAATTAAATTTCGGTATGTCAAGATTTTAACGACATATTTTATTTGCTTGGCGACGTACTAAGTCGAACCGATACAATCGTACACAAAATTCCTACAGTACACAACGATCCTATCAATATAAAACCCTATAGAATTCCTCGCTCTCAAAAGGAAGAAATTGAACGTCAAGTAAAAGAATTAGAAGCCCAAAATATTGTGAAACGTAGTACAAGTCCCTACAATGCACGTTTACTTATTGTGCCAAAAAAACTGGATGCGTCCGGGAAAACAAAGTATAGAGTGATCGTGGACTTTCGTGCCCTTAATAATATTACAATTGGGGATGCATTCCCTCTGCATAACATCGTAGATATACTTGATCAATTAGGGGGTTGCAAATATTTTTCTACATTATATCTTGCGTCCGGGTTTCATCAGATAGCTATGAATCCTGAGGATGCACATAAAACAGCTTTCAGTACAGATTATGCACATTATCAGTTTAAATCAATACCATTTGGGTTAAAGGGTGCCCCAGCAACAATTCAAAGATTAATGAATTCTATATTGAGTGGATTACACGGTTTACATTGTTTTATTTACATGGACGATATTGTAGTATACGCTGAATCATTACTAGCTCATATAAAAAAATTAAATGACATATTTTACTAGATTTAGAACACATAATTTGAAACTTAATCCCTTAAAATGTGAATTTTTAAGAAAGGATGTAACTTTTCTAGGTCATTTAATTACAAACGAAGGTATTCGACCTGATCCTAGAAAAATTGAAGCGGTAAAAGAATTTCCTATACCCACAAACGTTAAATCAATTAAAAGCTTTCTAGGTTTAGCCGGTTATTATAGACGATTTATTCCAAACTTTTCTGAAATTTCAAAACCTTTAACGAAATTGTTGAAGAAAAGCATTGAATTGAAGCAGTCAACAACAAAATTCTTTCGAAAAATTAAAAAATCTTCTTACATCAGAACCTCTGTTGCAATATCCAAATTTTAAGGAAGAATTTATTATTACAACTGATGCAAGCAACTACGCTCTTGGAGCAGTTCTTTCTCAAGGCGAGTTAGGCAAAGATCTTCCAATATCTTACGCCAGCAGAACCCTCAACAAAGCTGAAATCAATTATAATGCAACAGAAAAGGAACTATTAGCCATCGTGTGGGCAGTCAAGCATTTTCGACCATACGTTTATTCTACAAAATTTAAATTGGTAACTGATCATAAATGTCTCACCTCACTTTTTGGTTCTAAAGATCTAGGATCGAGACAAATGCGAATGAGACTATATTTAGAAGAATGCAATTACGAAATTATTCATAGAGCAGGTAAAAACAATCTGAACGCAGATGCTTTAAGTCGCATTCCACCAAGTTTGGAAATTAAAATTTTACAAACAAATCCTACTAATTCTTATTCCAATTTTATTGAATATCAACAAAATCATATTATTCAAAACAGCAAGGTTAAGGAAACCGATGAATCAATTTTTAATATCGATCAAAACTATTCATTGATTTGTATAACTTCAAAAGATTTCTGTACTGACATCGATTTTAAAAAATTTAACGAGAAAATAAATAATCGTGATTTCTTTGAAAACAAGGACCTGAACAAAATTATTCATTATAATCGTGGAAATTATAACATTTATTATCTCTTTGCAGCGGAAACATCTCAAGTTTGTTGCAATAGGGAAATATTATTTTACAAGCTCATAGAACTTCGCGATAACCTCGTCAAAGACTCAGTTGAAAGGATTGCAATTTCACAATTTTACAATAAACGTGATAATGAATTTTTCAGAATTGTTTTACGTTACCTTTTCAGAAACACTGAAATAGAAATTCTACTATGCAAAAACGAAACTATATTTGGCGTGGAATGCCCCACATAATTAATTAGCGAGTCTTGTCGATACGTTTAGTCGATTGAAAAAACCACATAGATAAACTTTAGCAACTGCAGAATAAAGCCACGAAACGTGCAATGAAAGCCTCTCTGTAGTGCAGCTCTAAAAGTACGGTCTATTTACCGCGTTTAGTCCAATCGACAAGACTCGCTAATTAATTATGTGGGGCATTCCACGCCAAATCGGACACCATTTTCCGTTTGCATCTCGGATATTTAAAAAAAATTTACTAGCCTCCATGACTTTCTTCGATTTTTTTTATCAAGCTTTTCAAGAGATATAAATTTTTAAAAAATTACGTTACTTTTTTTGAAATGCTTATAACTCCGCGAATATTTTATCAAATGACACAAATTAAACGGTAATTTTTGTACTTGGCTGACTTTGCGGTTTAGCAAGAGACCTAATGCAGCTATAGCATTCCATCCCATCTCTATAGCTTCGTATTTTTGATGTAGGAACCTCTCCCCCCCCCCACCTGAGTCTTTTGTTCAATATTCCAATGCTTTGGAAATGATGATTTTAAGCTGCTGGGATCGCTAAATATATTTTTTCATAATAAATAATGTAAAGTAAATAAATAAGTACTATATTCGACGACGACAAAACGACGACAGAAAAGTGAAGGCAAAAGACCAAAAGACTGCATTCATGTCAATCACTTCATACTTTCATAAATTTTCTAGTTAATGTCATACCACTTTATAGAATTTATTTTGATAAAGCCTTGCAAAAAGAAATCATTGGAAAGTTTATGACATTATAAAATTGTAGTTTTGCAAATTTATTGGCATAAAACCAAGCCGGTTACTTGCGTATGTAATTTGTAAACTGTAAAATAATATTGCCTTCGTATTTAAAGCTTTAAAAGTTAAAACAAGTTCAAAATAATAGGTATTATTAACCCTCGAGAACGCGCGCTGGTGCAAATTTGCTACCAAAAAAATATATTTTTGAAGTAGAGATATTTTGAGTTGACCGACGAAATTTTGCGCTCGAGTATGTTCATAGACGCCGATGTTAAACCACATTTTAACATAAAAATATTCAATTTTGGTAAGTGTTGCAAATCTTACATTTAAACACGTTTGGTAGCAAGCAAGAAGTGTTATTTTTTTACATCTTTTGTTCATGCTTTATTCTAAGTAAAATTACGTTTACTTTTATGTGATGCATATCAATTTATATATTATAAGCACATATTGTTTTTACACTTATTATAAGTGTAATACCTATTAAAAAATAGGTATATACCAATAAGATGTGACACCAGTGACAATTTTGTGTGCAAAGAGCACAGTAATATGAACATTATGAGCAACGATTGTACTAGTTTAAACTCATCTGTTGAAAATTAATTTAGTGTATCTTTGTTCTTATTTTTAATGAAAGCAAATAAATATTCATTTATATGTTATTTATTTGGGTTAATAAATAATATTTAATAAATATTGTTGTGCATATTTTCTTCGTTTTATATGCATATATGCGGTGGTAGCAAAATTGATATGTAAAAAACTGGGGTGCGCGTTCTCGAGGGTTAATAAATAATAAAAACTAAAAACAAGATTTTTACTATTTTATTTTATTGCTATTAAATCTTTAAACTTTTATAAATACTTTCGAAGAGTTAATTAAACGATATTTAGTTAAACATTTTTATAGCAACTACATCTTTTACAAACTGAAATAATAAAACGAAATGGAACAGTTATTTAAGCTGAACACTACCAAAAATTTTACAGGAAGTGATGCTAAATACGCGGAGGTAAAATTATTAAATTTTAACTATTATATATAATTTTATAGTCAATATTAACCATATCAGTATTTTTGGATAACCAAAAAATGTACTAGACAATTTTGATTTTACAAAAATAAAATACAGTGTTAGTATAAATTTTCTGTATATATCGTAAAAAAGATTAAATAAATTTTTTAATAAATAAATGATGCTACAGTATGGTGAAAAGTGAAAATAAATTTTAATGGCAAAAAATTGTGTTTTAGTTTATCTAGAATGCTGATCATATTGATGACATAACATTTTTTGTAGATATTACTTGAACCGTTTTTCTATTTTAATATCAAAAATAAAGGATTCGATTTTCATAAACGTTATATTCAAGCTTTCAACTATTGGCTAAAAATGGATGAAACTGGAGTGGAATTTACTATGGATTTCTTTCAATGGCTCCACTCGGCTACTATAATGTAAATAATATTGTAATACTCAAAGAAATTTTCCGTTTTCTCTTGCCATTTTGTGAAAAAACAACGAAGGGTCAACTCGAGAATTTTCTGTGAAAAGCTTTCTTTAATATACCTCTTTTTATACACTTTACAATATACCCTTTTTCCAAACTTGGCAAGCTTACTGTATGTACAGTAGCGGTAATAGAAATTATAGCAGAAATGATTGTTTCATTTTTTTAAATTAAAGTCAAGCGAGTCTATTTTAATTTATTTTAATTGAAAAAATAATTCCCGATGCAATTTCCATAACTGCTATTGTATGTACATATAATTTACGTAATAGTAGTTTATAATTATAATCTGTGGTTTGGTGTTGAAAAGGCCAATGTCATATATTGCAGTTTCGAGAAATATGACTTACAAGTTTCTACTACAAATGTATCTGCATGAAACATTGGCTACAATAATTATATATTATGTTACATCTACTATTTCTTAAACTTTTTATTGGCCATAAACAAGTTAACAATAAAAGAAACTTGATGCAATAACTAACTCAATTACTCAATAAAGTAGCAAAAATTTTACATTTGCCCTTTCAGCACCAAGCCACAGATATAGAGTGTTTCAGAGAACGGTATACCCCTCTTCAGTAGTCTTGGGGAAATCATTTAAATATCTATTTTTTAATATTTAAAAATATTTTTTATTGTTTATTATTGATTTCTTACAGAACAGATGATATACTGGATTCTTCTGAACAAAGAAGAGGAAATCCTGCTGCTCACCTATTGTATGGTGTTGGTCGTACAATTGTAGCGACAGACTTTAGTTCTTTTAATGTCTTTCTTACTGGGAAAGTAAATCCATCTGTTGAGGTAACACTGAACCCCCCTGGCCCCACTTTTTGGATTTTAAAACTTTAAAAGTTGTGCTAAAATTGTGCCTGCCTTAAAACCAAGTTTCCTTTGTAATTTGTGCAAAAACAAAAAAAACACTGACGTTTAATCTAACTCACTAGCTTACTAAAAATAGAAACTTGGCACAACCCTAACACTAGCTCAATTTTTAAAATTTTAAAACTCATAAAGTGGGTTCCAACTCTACGGACAGTAAAGTTCTTAATCTTGAATTTGATAACAACATTTATTATGCAAAGGTACTACAAGAACCGTTCAAATTAGAAATTTTTGAAACTATGAAGATGAATGATATTGCTCAAATTGTACTTGAAGGACAGGCAATGGAAACCTATTGGAGAGACAATTATACATGTCCTAGTGAAGAAGATTACTACTGCATGTTATACAAAAGTATGTTTATTAATTTGTTGAATTATATGGTACGAAGATGGGGAATCGTTGTCACACGGCTTGATTCTCATATGCAATTTATATATGACGTTACATTTTATTCGAATTTGCTCGATATATCAAAAACATAATATACATATATAATACGTACCATAATTTATAATAAATTAAAATTATAAGTTAGAACATTTTGACTTATACCCTAATTGATTATATAACCTAAAAATTAAAAATTACATCGCGCTACTCTTTCTGTAGCTAGATTTGACTAGATATGCGGAATAAAGTCAGAATTTAAAAAATTGTTTTTTGGAAAAAGTTTGCTAACGAAGAGAACTCTATAAGTGTAAAGCTACTTAAATGCACTTGCAATTTTCGAAATGCGATTTTTATTTTTCAACAAATCCAATCACCAAATTTAATATTTGCGTTCAAATATGACCAATCAATACAAAATTTGCAATCTGCAAATCGCAAGTGCATGTAACTTACTTAAAGGTAGCCACACACGTTCCAACCGCAGTGCGATTTTGTCGAATACGATTGCAGTACAATTTTGTTGAAAATCGGATGGGACCATATATGATACGATTGTGCAGTACGAGTTTTACTTCCAAACGATAAATTAGTCAGATGAAATATACTGTTAAGGTCTATTGCGCTTTGTATAACAAAACATAACCGAAAGAAAAACAAAAAACGTAGATGGTGGTGCAAAAAGTGGTTATCTATTATATTCATTATTCATTCAATTCTTTCAAGCTGTTTTATCATGATATAATGACGATTTTGTTTTCCAAAGGCCCTGTTCTTTATATAGGTCGAAAACCTTTCTTGAAAACGTTTCGCTGTAAGCCATTTTCAAACTTGGCTGGAAAATTATTTACTTTTGTTGTATCGAAATCGTACAACGCAGTTGCAAATAAACAACCCAACCAACAATGTTGTAGGTGCGATCCGATCCGACCAATTTAATCGAATCACTACAATACACGATCAAATTCCGTTTGATCTTTGACTTCGTCGCATCCAACATAATCGTACTGCGGTGTTCGAACGTGAGTGGGTAGCTTAACTCTAGGATTGGTACAATTGTTAGTAGGTTGTAGCTTGTAAGAGCACTAAAATAAGTAAACGAGCAACCGCTTAAAAGTTTTTAATTGTAATAGCATTTTAGCTGGTTTATGCAACAAATATTTAAAGATCTTCTTGCATCTAGCTGATAAGATTGATTGAATAGTTTGTTTTTAAAATGCTGTTTACTTCCTCAAATACGATACAGAACTGAACAATGGGAATATGGCGACGTGTCTGAAAGCGAGAGCGCAAAAAGCGATATAAATAGTGTTTTCAAAAGTCAACAGTACAAGTGCTGTGTCAAACAACCATGCAAAACATTAATTTGCATTAACTGCAAAGGAGCATTCCACAAAGCATGTGCTAACAAGAAAAAACTGTGATTCAGAAGATACCCAATTAGATCAAACCAACAATTGTCAACAAGAAAATCAAATATTACGGATAAAGTTGGAATTATTAAACCAATTACTGACCGAATCCAAAGAAAAAAATGAAATTCTTAAGGAAAATAATAGGTTATTAAAACAACGCATTGACTTCCTCGAAGATAACGCAAGCGCAAAGCCTTGATACCAACACAAAAGCACAAAAACAACAAGGAAACAAATCTTTCAATGTAAACAAATATATCAATAACGAAGAAACTAAAGAATATCAATCAAAACACGAAAACATCGAAACTGTTAAAGTAAGAAGTGCAAACAACACTGAACATCAACCCAAACTTCATGACAATCAAAGCAAAATTAACCCAGAGCATAATGAATACCATAAACAAGATGGTTTTGAAACAGTAAATAATAAGCAAAGAAAGATGTACAAGAAGAGGCTAGGAACTGGAGCAGTGTCACAACAAATACAACAAACAGGGTTCTCAAGACCAGAACGAAAGGTATGGCTAAACATTTATAGAGTGAACCAACACGTTACCACCAAGATGATCGAAGAACACATAAAAAGACAACCCGAATTTGAAAGTGAATCAATTCAAGTAAAGGAACTACCCATAAAACAAGGTCAATTCAAAAGTTTTGTAATAACAGCACCCCTTACACGGAAAGATGAAATGTACGAACCTTCCTTCTGGCTTCCTAATGTCGGAATAAGAAGATTTAATTTCAAGATATACCAGAAAACAAATCAAGGTACACCTTTTTTATAAGTGAGGTACCTACAATAAATAAACAAATAAACGACACAAAAAAGACAAAATAATAGTAATACATCAAAATGTGATGAGCAGCAATTTACATAAGAGAAAACATCGAAGGCAAACAGCTGAAAAAATTGAATAAAAAATTTCTACCAGTTTTGAATACCCCCAAATGAAAACTTACAAACTTTTTTTGAAAAATTAGAAAAACTATTATCAATAATCGTGGAAGAAAACAAAAACACAATAATAGCAAGAGATTTCAACATCAACCTGAAAGAAGAAAACCAAATCAAAGCAGAAATGAAGGAAATAGTAAAAGCTGCATAGACAACATCTTCACAAATATAAGTAACTCCATTAGTAGCGTATTCAATTTGCACATCTCAGACCATAAAGCCCAGAAAAGCACCTTTAAAGTGGAACAAAAAGAAAGTAAAACAATATACCATACCAAAGATTCTTTACTCCAACTGCTAAATCTAATTATTATAAATAAACTAAATACCTAATTATTGACGTCATTTCTTTTAAATGTTGCCTGTATCTATACTACAATGTAACTTTATTTAAAATAAAGATTATTATTATTATTATTATTATTATTATTACAATAATTTCAGAAAGACGAACACTTGCGGTCGCATTACTATCTCTGCTAGATAAGTTTTAGATTTTTATTGCATCAACTACCTGAAGTATTGCATTCAAATTTTTAAACGCTATTTTCGCAGAAACTGTTGCTCATAGCATTTGGAAAAAGAACAGATGTTTGTTTAATATTAGTCTTTTTTCAACTTAACTTACAAATGCTTAACCCAATCCTAGAGTTCCACTTGAGAGGTTCTGTTCGTGCCTTGTGAGCGGATAAGTTATAACTTATAATGTAATATCTAATGGTTTATTTATTATCTTCCGCTGTAAGGTAAAATTCGAATATTACTTTACGCTACGTGTTAGGTTTATGATGGTAAAGTGATTGTTACTAAAACAGCTAACTTTCGCTTAATTTTGGAAAAAAAATTTATTATTAAACAGTGTGACCACGTCTACCGGTCGTTGTCACCTATTTGTTGTTTATTATATTTGTACATTTTTCAGAGGGTGGTTACTGGTTGATGGCTATAAGCAATTTAATGCAATTTTTCTCCAAAACTAATATAGATGTCAGCAAACTGTCGCTTATTTTTGGTACTTACCTTCAACTTGCAGACGACTACAGAGGGCTATCATCAAAAGTGGTAATATTCTTTTTTTAAATCTGTTTGAAATTTTTTATTTTATTTTAAATTTTTATTTTTATTGCAACATTTTTGTGAATTTTCTAGTTTTCCCGCTGAATAGTTGATGTTACAAATAAAACGCACAATTTCCTCAAACATATATTTCTATCTTATGTAGGGGAATCTGCCCAACAGTGTGACCAGGGCCGTAGCTAATAACTACAGTGCGTCACATAATTATAACCGCACCCCATATTTTTAGGATTTCAATATAAATATAAAAGTTATTTGCAATATTGCATTTTATTTTTAATTATTGTAACAGACAGGACTCCCGTACATAAAATTAACTTGCAGTCTTTTCTTATGTCAAGCTAAGCACCATAAATAAAAATTTGCTTGTCTCAAAATTATAACCGCACGATGAATTCTTGGCTCAGTTGCTACAAATTGATGAATGTTGAGCAATGACACGTGGAAAGAAGTTGAGTGAAAGTGGTAAAGGACAGATTCAAGCATATTATGATTCCGAAGATAATTTAAGAACAATCGCAAAACGAATTTAGAGATCTGACCGTATTGTCCAAAATTTTGGTTATTTTGGAAAATAATGGAACGAAAAAACGTTCAGGACGAGCAAAAATATTGTAGAGTCACGATGAAGGAAAAATACAAAGAGCTGCGTCAAACTCGACACGTTTGTTGCGTCAAATTCCAAGTGAGCTTCAACTAAATGTATCACGGGAAACGGTAAGAAGAACTATACATCGAAGTTTTAACATAGTTCGAGCTGAAATGATTATGGCTCCAGTTCTGTCAGCAGCTCGAAGCGAGACGAATAAAATTTGCAAGCGCAAACATGTCCTGCGATTGGGCAAAAGTCAGTACACTATTTAATTGTGTTAATAGTATTTTAACTCGCGACTGGTTTCTTAGTTCATATTTAGCGATGAGAAAGAATTCAATTTAGATGGTCCAGATGGCTATAATTCGTATTGGCATGATCTACGAAAAGAACCAAGACATTTTTCTAGAAGAAATTTTGGTGGCGGTAGCTGCATGGTTTGGGGAGCGTTTTGTGCCAAGGGAAAGCTGGATTTTGCCCGTACATCGACGAAAATGAATAGCGAATTGTACATCACACTGTTGGACAATAAGTTTCTTCCATTTATCCGTCGGAGTAGATAATCAAAATTTATTTTTCAGCACCAGAATGCAACCATACATGCAAGTCGCCAAACAAACAACTGATTATGTCAAAAGAAAATTCGTGTTTTAGACTGGCCATTGAGATCTCCAGATTGTAACCCAATTGAAAACATTTGGGGCATACTTGTTCGCCGTGTATATGCAAATAATAGAAGTTATCAGATGTAAAGGACTCCGTAGAGCAATTTTAAATTGTTGGAACAAGTTAGAGCAAAATAGTATTATTATTATTATTTGGTTGGAAGTATGAAAAATCGAATTTTTTCTGTAATTCAAAAAAGTAGCAATAAAATTCGATATTGAACATGGTTTTTAGGTTTTTACTTTAAAAAAATTTTGAAAATCATAAGTATTCTTTAAGTGCGGTTATAATTTTGAGACAAGCAAAATTTTATTTTTCGTGCTGAGCTCGACGTAAGATAAGACTGCAAGTTAATTTTGTAAACATGAATCTTGTTCGTTACAACAACTAAAAATAAAATTCAACATTGCAAATAGCATTTGTATTTATTTTGAAATCCTAAAAATATGGGGTGCGGTTGTAATTATGTGATGCACTGTATTTAGGTATGTGCCAGATAGAAATTTGGCCCCTATGATGAATGGCTTACTGAGTAAATTGAAATTATTGGGTACAGGTACATAATTAACTAATTTACATCAATACTCTACTAAAATATTTTTATATTGATTTTTTTGCAAAAAACGAGATTTGGCATCGTTTTTTAACGATTAAAAATTTTTAAAATATTGCGTAAGTATACATAATTTCAATTTAGTTGTTGGTACATGATGAACTTCCATGACATTTAGAATTGCATACTTTGCCGGATGATCTACACAAACATCTCTTGGTCGAACATTTCTTAGTGCAGTTGCATCTTTGGAACCCCTCTGTCCTCCAGATAAAGACAATTGTCGCACAGCTCCTCTTACACTTATTTCATTGGCCGGAACATCCAAGGTATCAATAAAATTTTCTTTACAAATGGTAAATTGATTCCTAGTAAATAATTGTGTAAGAGTTCCTACACTTGTGCCAAGCTGATAAAATGTATCTTTTTGAATATCCATTATAGCAGCCAAGAGAGTTCTTGGGTCTGTTTTAGATCGATCTACCTCCGGTATTTTCACTTTAACTGTTTGTCCGAGTGTTGCAGGAGGAAATTTTTTGTTTGATACCATTTTCATTTTATTTGCCTGCTCCTCCAATGCTTTGCAAGCTTGTCGGTTTTCAAATTTACAAAATTATCTTGAGTAGGCTCAGCTCTTCCTGTTCAACCTGTTGTCTGTCTCTTCGACGTTAAGGCTTTCTTTTCTTATCTGCTTTTCACCAAGTTTTGCACCTTGGTTACTTCGCTTTGAGTGTTTCTCGCTGTGTATTGGATTTGCCTGGGTGGGAAGGCATTTTGAAGATCTTCAATTTTTTTGTAAAGGCCCTTGTATCTGGATTCCTAAAGATTACGAAACCTTTTGATTATCTGTGATGGGGTTACCTTAAGGCCAAAGTGTTCAAACATCGTCCAAAGACCCTGAATGATCTGAAGACTGAAATTGAGGAATAAATCATTCAGATTTGCACCACCCTGTATAATTAAATTTGACGTTTATATAAACAGGAACTTAATAAAGCACAATTGAAAATTCAATTAACATGGTATTCGTACATTTACCAATAGGAACCAGTAAATCCTAAGATTTACCGTTGTAGCTTGGTAAAAGTCCGAAATTGAACTAATAATTCATTATTTCGGACATTTACGACATCAAATTGGTAAATCCTAGCTTTGACGCGTAAATCCTAGGATTTACCGGATTTCGGGCTTTTACAGTAACATATATAACTAGTAGTCTTACTACTTTTTAGCGTTGCAGGATCACAGATATTGTTGTAATAATCCTAAAAAGTGATATAGCTAGAAATCGTAAAAAATGGAGATACTGCTTTTTAGCTTAGGACGGCAGTATACAAAACTATCTTTACCTACATATATGTGAGCAATGTATGGTTATATTCTTAAGTTTCTTACTTTTTTGTAAGAAGAAGCTATAGTTGCATTTGTCTCACTGTTGGGCATTAGTGTCTGACGTCACGTCAGACGAAATATGTCACGTTTTAACGTTTAAAATGTTTATTTAAAATAGAAACAAATACATTAGATGATTTATACCAGATAGAGAAATAGGGAATACAAATTATATATTGTCGGCATACAAGCAAAATTGACCAACTGCAAAACTCGATTTTTACAGGAGAGCAGCTTTTAGGTTAAATATCGCTTATAAAATAAGACAATTAATGCTAAATTTTACAAAATTTAGCTATAATATAATTAATATAGTTTATTATATTAAAATTTTAACTATTCTTTTATTATTATATCGTTAATCAACTCAATTAGTCAAGTATTTTATTTGCGTCATTTATGCAGTTGGTCACTTTTGCTTGTATGGCGACGATATATTTTAACGAATATTAATTAACCTGAAGTCTATTTCAAAAAGAAATATAGCTTTTTGGTGATTTGTATTTCCTCATATAGAATTATGATGCTTAAATTATGATGGTTGTTAAGCTTAACAGTGAGTTCAATAGTAAGACAGTGTTTCATTGTTCAAATAGTAAGAGTCCAATAGTAAGCAAGACAGCGTCTCACTGTTGGACAACAGTAAATGTCTCACTCACGGGGAGGCATCTCCTGTATAAAATTTGTGGTGACACGCCACCTAGTTATTGCACGCAAAAGTATAAGACTGCAGTTGTCAAAACGGTCCGATAGATGACAGTGAACACGATTATTGGCGGGTATTTTGAAAATAATATTGGGAAAGGGAAATAATTTTATAATTTATTATTTGCTTTGAAAAGAAATATAATTTAAATAAACAGAATCGTTTATTTAAATTACTGCTTCTGTTCAATGCAAATAATAATAAATTATAAAATTTATAAATACAGATTTCAAAAGAAAAATAGTTACATTTTTTATATTAATTTGTAAGAACAATTTATTAATGACAAAAAATACATAAAAACCACAAAATTTATTACCTCCTATGAGAAAATTTATAATATAATAACAGTCATTGTTTTTTTTTAATACTTAACATTTTTCTTGCTAGAATCATTTAGCGTGGTTTATAATTGCTCGAACAGTGGTTCGACTACTTGATCAGCAATTAGCCGTTTTATAATTCGTTCGACCAAAGAATGCTTGCGTTTTAAAATTCACCACCTTTGCTCGAACAGCTGTTCGAACAACGACTTCATGCACTAGCTTTCGAGAAGATGCACATAAGTTGAACGACAAACATAACCTAAAAAGATGGCTGTTTACAGCACTACTTATAGTAGTGTACTTACAGTACTACCCTAGTTTAAATATCCAAAAATTGACTTTTATTGTAAATATTTCTTATATTTTGAAGTTATTAATGAGATCGGTTTGTACACACACGCACAGATCGTTTTTTATTTCACTTTGTTCGAGCAGATTCAGACTGCCCCTGACTTCGTTCGAGTAGGTACTGCTCGAATAACTTGTGCAATTATAAAACACGCTAATTGTCTTCTCAATTTTCGTTCTAATTCACTAACTCGGTGCATACGTTTCTTTCTTGTGAACAGTTGTACCATGTTACTGAAAAAATACAAAGCATCCGATTAGATAAAAACAATCGTTTGTTCAAATATTTAGTTTCCAAGTTTTTCAAAATTAAATTTTAAGGTATATTCTTACAAGTTGTATAAATTTGTAATTAAAATTGAAAAACTTAAAAAACAAATAAACGAAGCAACAATAGTAATTATCCATGATTACATTTTAATTTTATGTACCTATTGATCAACTTACGAATTATTTTTACAATCATGTTGATTTGATGACGATATCAGTTTAATGACGGAAAAGTATTTTTACACCATAAATTCACTTAAATTAATAATATGGATAAGAAAATACACAAAATTATAAGAAACATTACATTTCTACATTTTTTGTTGCAAACATTAGTCGCCATTTTTAACACACACGTTCGACTTGTTCAACAGATGATGATTCTTGCTGTCCCCTTCCACAATTTTGATTGGTTAATTTGAATTAATACTTGCAGTGCCACCTATATATTGCACGCACAAGTTTCCGACTTGAGTTCATTGTTTTTCCATAAGAGATGCCTCCCCGTGGTCTCACTGTTGCATACGCCCTCTAGTCCAGTCATTTGGTACTTTTACCTGGAAAGTTTTCCGGGAGTTTTGAAAATTGGTGATTTTATAGATTACGACATGCTCTTTCCAAATTTCTACTTTGCCACCTCGTATTACAAACTTTAACTTACCTTAACTTACGAATTTTCAAGGAAAAGATCGCTAGTTCATTGTTTATAAAATCTATAAATTTTATTAAAAAAACAAAATCCTTCGATCAAGCACTAGATTTTTATGTTTTCAATAAACTGCATAAATTTTATTCAAATCCATCGAGTGGTTTTTGAATTACAGTGGTCACCGATTTTCACAACGTATATAGTTTTGAGAAAATCAACTTCAAAGTTTAACACTAGATTTATGTATATATTTAAAAATATTTAAAAAAATATTGTCGATGCCGACGCATTGAAAAACCGGCTCTCTACAGTCTACAGCTTGTAGACTGGCAATGGTATAACTGTGATAATTCGGAAGTTCCAAGAAACGGAGACTGTTCCTGAGCAAACGTATGTTGAAATTTAGAAAAAACAGGATTACAACGAAACTGATACTCCCATCACGGATGATGTGGAAGAAATTTATATCTGTGACGTTTTGATCGGTATTGAAGACGATAAACTCGCAACACCTGATCTATCAAGAATAGCGAAACGAAATAGATTGCGCAAAATTTTGTGATGGTACATTGCATGATATCATGATAAAAAATCGCAAAACTTACTCTAACTCATGGTGGTGTGGAAATGAGTTTTTTTGCCAAAACTCGTGTTGGAGTAGACTTTGCGAAGCTCTTGCGCTAAAACTATTCATTTTACAAAAAAAGGTTACTAGGTTACTAGGTATGCTTATCAGAAGCATTTAATTTAAATTAAAAATTTAATTAAATTAAATTAATTAATTAAATACAGAGCTTAATTCCGGGAGATATTCAATTGAAAATCTCATGCAACTATCCAACTTTGTGTGGACTTACAAAAAATCTTTCACCAGATTCCGCTTTCAAAAAATATACTAAAAATACATTGGACATACATTCTTAAACACATCATGTATTTGTCGGCTCATTCAAGCTCGCTTTAAAGTAATTCGCGTTTTTAAATGACGGCGACGCGCTGTGTATGTAAGTATTGCACATATTCAAAACATTTTTTGCCAGTCCGTCTATGTACTGTTTCCCGCTGGGCGACAACTTCCTCATCAGATTTTTTGGTGTAGGCGCAGTATTTGAGGACTTTCCACGCTTAATTTTTTTAGAAGTAGGTTTTTCGGAAATATCAGTTATAGAAATCTTTCTTTTATCTCATTTTCGAGTAGAAGCAGGAACATGTGGGGAACATACTAATTGAGTATCTTCTACAGTAGGTGACGGAAATTCGTTAACATCGAAATGACCACTATTCAGTAAACCATGAAATCGAAGCCTCTTGATGATTCTTCCAGGCGTTCCAAAGGATAGATATATGTTACAATTACGGTAGACTTCAAAATTAAAAGGAAAAATTTCGGCAGCTGCTTTTAATTCGCAGGTAGTTCCATAAGTCGTGTGTTTCAACATTTCATATTCAAAGTTTTGTCTCGTAACAAAATTATTACCCCTTCCATCATCCTTGAAAGGTTGAAATATTTCCCATCGTTGCACTATGTGATTTACAATTAATTGTAGCACATTAATACTTCGTCCACAATAAACATGAACCATCTCCTGGCATTCGAACTACATGTTGGAGCAACAACTCATTATTAACAACAATATATTCAATTTCGGACATCTTGGTTTTGGAAATTTCTAAGGTTTTTAAGTTATTATCAATAAAGGTAACTCTCACACCACGTACCTATATACTGTACCGTGTATCCGTTGATCCGTTTATCCGTTGATCAGGTATCCGTTGATCCGCTTTTACACTTATCCGATTATCTATTAAGAGGTTGATACATCTTCAATTTTGTATCGTACAATTTCTTCGTCTTCGGCTATTATATATTATTTCTATACGACTAATACAGAATGCGAACATTCTGGCTCAATTTTTAATTCAGAATACACGCATTCTTATCACCTGTTACAGAATATTTCATTCTGTAATACCCGTTATCAGTTCTCTTTGTGCACGAACCTTATAGAAGGAATCTGAAATTTTGGTAATTATAGATTTATTAATAATTTAATACCACCGGTTTTTGTAACTACGGTCAAAACTTATACAGCTCACAACTTTGAGAGTCGTATAGAAAGTATAGTCTGGAACTCGTTTGGAATGGCAATTCTGCACTCGTGGACCCCGTCACCCTCGCCTTACGGCTCGGGTGACAAACTTTCCATCTCGTGCAGAATGTGCCAATTCCTAACTCGTTACAGAATATACTATTCCTATGTTCAGTTAACTCATTTAGTTTTGATTACTATGATTATTAAATTTTTATTGTTTTTTTTTATAACGTAATTATTCATTATTTTCTTTCTGAAATATTTTTAATCCCTACTTTAGGTTAATATATTTTTCGGTTGGTTAAAAAAGTCGACCAAGCAGAGTGGTTCTTTTTTCACCAAAAAATGACACGCTTGAGCAGAAGCTGGAGCAGCGTGTTGGAATTTTATGAATTATAGTCCATTTCATTTAAGAAAATAGTTAGAATTTGTACTAAAACGATGACCTCGAAATATTAACCAATGAAATTGGTTTGAAATTAGGCGGCTTTACACTAGCAAAATTTACGTGATATTGACAGATTACATTTATTTTTTTGTATTATATTAAATAGTTCCAATGCAGTATTTCTTTATTTATTTTATCAAAGTTACATTAAAACTGAAATAAATTTGTGAAAATACGATTTGTAAGCTGAGAATTGAAATTTAGAAAGACTCTAGATTAGGCAACACGCGTAACAAATTATTAAATGGCGTTTTCTTATGTAAATCTGGTTTAGCATTCGATCTGCCACCTACATTTTTAGTATCTGGGATGGACTATAGGATGTTCAGTTAACTCATTCAGTTTTGATTACTATGATTGCTAAATTTTAATTTTCACAGAAATCATTAAAAATTGACCAGTTTCCTGCTGTATCTTCGAAATTCAAGGTCAAGTACCAGCGAAATTAAAATGGGACCACCCTGGACCTATGCTGAATCTAACGCAATAAAAATCATTAAAATCTGTTCATAAACAAAAAAGTTATGCGTGAACATACATAAAAAAAAATACATACAGACGAACACAGAACCTCCTCCTTTTTTGAAGTCGGTTAAAAAGGATAAAGTTGAAGTTGATACCAGTGCATATGCTTACGCTTATGTTTTGAAGTTAACGTTCCCATTTATGTCGGAATTTTATTTAAAATTAAAGTAAAATTTCGAATAACTTATTATTTTAAATATTCAACCAAATTACACAGCGAAACTAAATATTATGCAACTAATTAATAAAATTCTTATTCAGATTAGCGATTCGAAAGGTTTCGGTGATGATATAAGAGATGGAAAATTTACTCTTCCCACTATTCATGCAATCAAGAGTCGTCCGAATGATAAACGTTTAATAGGTAACCATTTTTGCATAATTTTTTATTTAATCTTCTAAGTTTAGGTTCTAAGGGTAAACCGCAGTTTTTCTTCCTTCTTTATGATTTCAATTGGGTATTTTTATTATTTTTTTATTGTATTGAAGGAAAAACTTTATCAAGCATATAAATGAGCTAGTTAAAAAAAAATTTTTTTTGAGACCCTATATCCGAGTAATTTTAAAAATAAATTTAAATAAGAATATTTGCCGCGAAAACGCAAAACTCGTATTACGTCACATTTTGATACGGCCGGCGGTAACAGCAAGCGAATGAAGCAGTTCCATTCCCAACTCCAAGATGATCTCCCTACTACAGCTGATTGAAAATTTAAATATGTCAGCCGACGGTATATTATTTGTAGCCGCTTTCTCTTGGTATTTTGCGTTGTTTGTATTCGCTTACGATTTGTTATAATTAACATCTGACAATAAGCACTATTCTAACTACACAACATACAGATAAACACATATAAACCATTACCAATTTCAAACAGTACCTCAACGTAAAGAGTACGTCACACCTAGCTCGACCAATCAAATTGCGTTTTGATTTTTGTTTAAAATTGAGCGTTTTAATGAAATTACAAAATGATTTTGCCTAATAAATAGCAAAAAATATCGTTATTTAATTAGTAATATGTGCTTTTTCTGGTACCTTTATTTATACATAAACGCACATATTATGCAAATAAAAAATTTGTAAAAGTACCCAATTCCTGGAATTACTTCCCAATTTCATTGCAATGTCTGTATTTAATTCTTTTGGAATTGATATATTACACCAAAATTCATCTGCGGTTTACACTTCGGGAGCAGCTAAAAACATTAATATAAGATATCGATAAGTTTTAAGAAATAAAACAGTATACTGTTTATAAAACTTAATTTGTAGGTATTTTGAAAATGCACACAAATGACATTGATTTGAAGAAGAAGTATTTAGAACTCTTAGAAGAATTTGGAAGTATGGAATTCACAAAGAATAAAATGAATTATTACAAAAATTGTGTTAACCCATTTGTTCCCACAACATTTTTTTTTTAATTTTTTTAAAACAAATTTCAGTTTCTTATTAAAAATGGTGTTAAAAAACAGAATTGATTTTATTTTGCACAATATTTCAAAAATTTTAAGTAATATATAGGTGTACTCATATAAGTACAACGGGAATATAGGCACGTTACACAAGACATAAATTTTTATTTTATTTTTTTATATTTATTCATTACAAAGTATGATATTCAATAAAACAGTCTCTTTCCAGGCAAAGTGTTGCATTACATTTGATACAAGCCCATCTTGATCGCAGGTGGCATTTGCGACAACGTAATTGCTTTTCGATTTTTTTGGGGAAATGACCACCTTCGCTTTGTACAATGCTATTTGGTACAGTGCTTGAGTGTCTAGAATGTGCTGCCTTCTCAAACACTCTCATGTAGTGCCGGGCAATATTTCTTATAAAATTGAGCAAGTCTTCGGTTCCACCTGCTAATAAATGTAACCGCCAAGCGTTCACTACGGCCACATTCAACATATGCGTCCAAAGAGGCCACCACCACTTCTTACCTTGGATAGATACACGGTAATTATTGACACTTTGGTCCAGTAAGTCTACGCCTCCCATAGCAGAATTGTAACTAGCAAACAGATGTGGTTGTGGGACATCAATTTTTTCCTTCCTCTCTTTTGACCAACGTTTTACTTTTGCTAGAGGCTGAACACTGTCATAATTGGTCATCATAGTCACGATACTATTATCCTTCCACCTAACTAGAAGCAGACTATTTTCTTTGTCATACTTGAAGGAGTAATGTCCACGGTTTTCTTTTTTCATTTGCTTCTGATCTGGCAAAGGACATTTTTTTATCCTATTGTCTCGCACTGTTCCCGTTGCTCGATAACCTGACTGTCGAAGAGTTTTCATCAAATCGTGACTTGTAAAGTAGTTGTCAAAAAAAATAATATGATCCTTCGGTTCTTCTACCACGGATAATAGATCTAAGACAACTCGCGATCCTAAGGGTAGACTCTCTTTTGTAATTTTATCAATATTTTGCTTTGCTCCACAGTACGTATCAAATCGATAGCAGTAACCTGTGGAGCTACAGATCATCCAATCTTTATATCCGAAGCGGACGGGCTTTCCTCGAATAAATTGTTTTGAAGAGTGATGCCCGAAGTATTTCACCATGGCCTCATCGATAGAGAGCTTGTCGTGAAATATGCCCCACTGTGAGAATTTCTTGTTCAGTGTGTCCATAAGAGGGCGCAGTTTGTACATTTTGTCGTTCTTATCAATTTCTTCGTTATTAGCTACATGAAAATACTTTTTTATTTCATAATATCTATTACGCGACATACACTCCCTCACTAATGGAACGGATAAATCCTCATCTACGCACCAATACAATTTTTCTCGTGGTATATGATGATATCCACTAAACAATAAGATACCTATGAATATTTTCATGTCATTTTTGCTCACAGAAAATGAATGATTATTGTGCTGAGAGGCATATCTCTGTGTCTCTACCCTTAGATGTTCTATTACTTCTTCATCAAATAACTTTTCAAATATCTCAACAGGATTCAAAGTTTCTATCTCTTTTTTGATTTTATCTTGTCGATCTATATATCCAGTTCCTTCGTTCATACTTATGTCAACAATATCTTCAGTCCATTGTGGTTCCCTGTTTTCAACTCCTCTCTTTTTCACTGGTGGTTCGCCTAAATTATGACATCTTCGCAACATGGATAACGGAATATTATCTTCCTCATCACTTCCAGTATCCACATTTGAAAACATTTCAACTGCACCAGGGACATCAAATGGTAAAGTATCAGCTCGAATGTCATCTTCGTCTATTTCATCTTCGTCTGTGTGGTAGTCTGGTTCAGGTGGAATGACAACGATATCAATATTTTGTTCATTTTCATCCAAATCCTCTACAGCAGCTTGCAAATTTCTATATCTTCTTCCGTAAAACATATCAGTTGCAATAGGCTTGAAATCCATTGATTTTTCCTATAAAAAATATTTTTGAAAAAACAACTTCATGACCCCAGTGTACTCGTATGAGTACACCTAAATATACAGGTGAACTAAGGAATAGGTGTATATATTTAAAATAATACAAGTGTATAATTGAAAAAGGTACATACCTGATTATCTAATTTTAGTAGAAAAATCTGTTTATGTTTTACATTACTAGAAAAACGTTGAAAAAACTACACTCATACCATGTGCACAATATTTAATGAAAAATAACGTTAAGTTCTACATTGATCTAAACGACATCTAGCGATAAAATTCTCATGTAACAATTCCATAATGAGTTAAAAACCAAATATTACAATTTACACCAATTTATGAAAGCAAATGGAACTGGAAAAAAATATTTTGATAACTGTACCCAAATGAGTACACCGGGTACAAATGGGTTAAACAAGAAATTGAGCGATTAGGGTTGAATGATGATAAGTTCAAAATATTATTTGAATTGCATAATTATGATCATTAATCCTTAAATTACATGTTATTTGGGAAACTGTCAGGGAATTTAGACTACGAATTTCACTTTTTCCTATTATCCTATATACCGAGTTATTCACTAGTTTTCCAGAAAAAAGCATATAAAAATCGAAAATTTTACATATTGTTGTGTTACCAAGTCGTTTTTGGGAAATTTTTGGATGGTTTAAAGATTTTGACTTTTATTTGATTTGTTTTTTTTTAATTTGAATTTGTATTTTAAATGATTTTTTTTTGTTTTTGTAAATATTGGATTTTTATTATTTTTATATTTGATTTTGCTATTGTAAATAATTTAATGTAAATTTTGAATTATGGTGTGTCTTTTTGGTATTAACAATTTAATGTTGGCATCAAATGACGGGAGATAATAGCTTCCATTGTCGTTCGTCGGAGGAAACGGACGTAATTTTGCGGATCTTTTTTGAGTCACAAGTCTGAGTTTTTTGATTAGTTTGCGAAATAAAGGTTTTCTGATTTGCGTGAGTTGTGTTTTGTTTTATTTTGGAAATCATCCGAAAGTTGGACGAAGTTGGATACTTTTGAGTTTGGATGAGATTGGAAAGATTTGAGATAGGATTTGATCAGTTAATCAATTTATGGTTGAGCTGGATGATTTGGGCCAAGAAATTGTGATTGGTTTTATGAAAAGTTTAATTATTAATTTGCAAGGAAGAGTAAAATTTGTATGTGTACGTTGCATCTGTGACGATAACGCTGGACTCACCGTTGGAACTTTTTAGTGTGGAAGAGGCAGACAAAAGGTGATTTTTAAACTAATTCATTTGGTTTGTTAAAAAATAGTTACTTGCTAGGAACATTCCAAAGATGCATGAACACTAAAAAAATTATAAAAAATGTGCCCGGAAGGTGCCGAAAAAAATGGCAAAGTCATCCTTGTTTTATTATTGCAAAAAATCGTGATATACTGTTGTGTTCTGATAAAGAAATGGAAAGTGAGTTGCGTAATTTAGAAATAAAGAACTGACTTTGCAACCTGATGAACAATAAAGGCAGGACTTTTGTTCCGTTAAAATGAAATTTTCTTGAATCTAAATAATATTTCAAGTAAAAAATATTCTTTCTGGAAGAAATCTGATATTTTTAATACAAGCATATTTCATTGCGCGAAGAAATTATATTTTTAAATGAAATAAATAATTTCAAGAAAATATTTATTCTTCATTTAAGAAATCCTTTTTTTCCGTGTATGTAAACTTTTCAAGATTTTTAGACCAGGATAATTAAAACAATGTAATTAAATTTTCAACGTTTTAATTTTCCTGGTCCAAAAATCCCGAAAAGTTCACATATTTATATTTTTAAATTTGATATATTTTTACTTAATAATTTAGACAAATCTACTTTATAGATTTAATTAAACGTCTGTAATGAATAGACAAAGTTATCTTACTAAAGTAAAGAAAACAACATTATTAATAAGACAAAATGACACCAAGGAAAAAATTATTAACTCCCTGAAAATAGTAAAATTTATTTCTATGCAGTTAATTCAGCATCGAAATGTAGAAAAACTGTCAAAAAAACTAAGTATATTGTTAATTATAGAAGGAGAAAAATTGCTTTAACTGCAGTATATAACTGCTTAACCGTTTCAAATTTACTTAATATTTAGTCAACAACAACTTAACATTTAGATAAAATGCTTTATTAATTATAATAGTATTTCGTATTAATTGTTATAAAATCTCTACTCCAAATAGTAAAAATTTTAACATAACATTTAGAAAGATAAATTACATTATAAAATATGGACAAAATAACGTAAAAGTATAGTCGACTATATGGATTACTTTTTAAGACATAATTATGTTAAATTAATACTATTTTTTAAACAGTGTATTCTGTTGCAGGTAATTTACCAAGCCTTGAAAACAGTGCTATGTGCTAAACTCGTATTCCATTGAATTTTAATAATTCAAAGTGGATTCCAAAAATATCGTGTTTTTGCGTGTTTGTTTTTGTGTTTGTTTCAAAATCCTCGAGAATGTAAGATGACCACAAGGCGAGAAGTTATAAGAACCATACTATCGAACATTATCTACCGATAGCAATATCATAGCTCGCAAATTTTCAACGTTCGATAATTTTAAAGAAGTTAAATATTTTTACTATGTTTAGAATTTAATTTTTATAATTAAATTTATGTGCTTAGTTTCAGTGGCGGAACTATCGGGGTGCGGTGGGTGCGAAGCACGCGGGCCCCCGACTAAAAGGGCCCCCAGTTCTGCTGGGACCTTCCTCAATCTTTTTAAAAAAATTTAGAACCATTAATAAATAACATTAATATAATAAAATAATCTAGTATTATTAGTATTTAATTTTTAATATCTGCAATTTCTTCATTGAAGTTTTCTCTTATTGAGGTATAAATAAAGTCGGCATCAAGTTTCCTTATTTGAAATTGCCGACATAGTAGTACATCATACAAATAATGAATATGCAATGAATTCCCAGTTTAGCAGTACCAAAGTACTGCTGGTCGTGGCTTATTCATTTGAGGAGGCTAATCATAAAGCATAGTGTAAAAGTATAATCCATCCCCGGCTTTATGTGCTACACTAAAATAAAAGATACATAAAAATTCATCATATTAATGAAAAAATCATTGTATTGATGAATTTTGTTCATCATGAATTTTGTTCATTGCCTCAAAAATGATGAATTTTTGGTGTAGATGTGATAATTTCACACCTGTTTAAATATGCTATTATTTTACCATGACTAAGCTGGTTCGTGATTAATTTTAGGACATGGTTGTAATTTTACTAATGCCAGCGTTAAAATAAATTTGCATTTTTTTACATCTGTTTTTGAGAGTGAAAGCTACCAATGCCTCACTCAAATTTTTGTACACTAAATGTTTTTTGGAGAGATTTTTAAAAGATTGCTTCGGATTTCTATGTGGATGGCCTCAAGATTTCTTAATTTCTCAAGACTTCCTTAAATTTTTTAAGAATTTATCGGATTTCCAAAGATTTCCTTGAATTTTTTACATTAATTACTCAGATTACACCTCCCTTGTTAGATATGAAGTTCCACATTCATAGTAGATTAGTATGACCAGATCATTTGATTATTTTTTAAATCCCAAACTTACAATGATTTAAATCATTAAAATTCATTATCGTTTTGATACAAATATTTAAAATTTCCAGTTGTTTTTGATCACAAAAGTATAGATTTTCTAATTTTATGTACACATTGTTTTGAGGTAGTCCATTGATTGCTACTAGACTTTAATATAAAAGGTGGTGCGTTTAAAAGTGTTTTGTTTTTAACTCGAATTGTTAATAAATTATAATATTGAAATTTTTCTGAAAATTTTGGTACTGATACAATAAATTTTATTAAATTTTTGTCGATATGAATATTGCATGTAAGTATAATTGAAAAATTTCTTATGAATTCGAAGGAATTTCGATATTTGCTTTTTCTAATCAATTCTGTTGCGTTTCTATATTTTTTTTCAAATGGTAGAACATGTAAAACATTAATTCTTGCAAAATTGACTGCAGTTATTTGATCATTAAGTTTTAAATTTCAAAATATTCGTTCTGTAATTCAATTAACGTTTTCAATTAATATTTTGTTTTTACTAAAAGAATCATGAATTTTATTTTCAATTTTGATTTGAAGATGGACCGGGCTGAGATTCACAAACAGAAGAAACGCTATCATTGCAATCATTTTTGTTTTTTGAAACGAAGGTTTTTCTTACTTTTAGTTGTTTTTCGTGAAATTTATTTTGATCAAAATGTACTAATTTTTTGTCTTGTTTAATTACATTTATAGGTTTAAATTGAGGTTGAGTTTTTATGACAGTTTTTTTTACATGGGTTATTTTTGAATTCAATGGTATAGGTATCCAGGTTTCTTCAGGATTACGTTGATTCAGAACTATATCTTGTAAAATTTTAATATTGTTTAAATGTTTTTTGTCAATTTTAGTTTCTTTGTCGATTTCTTTTAATTCTGGTATTCTAGTTAACGTATCACTTTCGTATCCGTGAATAATAACAAATGGTTTCAAATTTAATTTTGAGTGTATCGAATTATTATAATAAATTATACTTTTCAGGACTATTTCTTTTATTTTTAAATTAGGGTTTTTTGATTTTAATATGCGTATGTTTTCGAGAAGTGTAGAATGGAATCTTTCAATTAATGCTCTCCCTTGTGGTCGATTAGGTATATTAAAATGCCAATTAATGTTTAAATCATTGCTGAAGTCTTTAATTCGTCCGTTATCAAATTCTTTGCCATTGTCGCTAGTTATGGATTTAGGAACATTATGTTGTGTAAAATATTCTAGTAAACTTAATTTAATGTCTACTGGATTTTTACTTTCTATGATCATGGCCTGACCATAACGTGAAAATGAGTCGATCAGTGTTAGATATATGATGCTGTCAAGAGTGATATAGTGTCAATATAAACATGATCGAATGAGTATTGCCCTAAAGGATTAAGGAGTACTGGTGTTCTTTCAATTGGTCGTCTTTCATTTTTTGATTCTAAACATACTCTACATTCGTTGATAAATAATTGGTTAACATGATTTTGAAGATTCGGCCAATAATATTTCTTCTCAATTTCTTTAACATTTTCTTGGATGCCTCTATGATTGGAATTTTCGTGAAACTTTCTTAAAATTTATTTTTGTTGAAGAAGGTTAGTAACATTGATTAATTTCGTATCGCAAATGACAAATTCTAAGCGTTTTGTTAGATTTTTTTGTACGAATGTAATGAACGGTTTTTTTAGAATGTCTTCTATAAAATAGAAGGCATATTTTATTTTAGGTTTTATAAATTCTCTAATTAATTGCATAAATTGATCATTTAAATTTTCTAGTTCATTAATTTTCCAAGTTATAATCTGTTTATTAAATACTTTTTGAGTTCGAGATTCTAAATTTGAACCATGCATGTCTAGATGGATTTGATGAGAAAATTGATTGATTGATTGGATTTTCGGAAATGGGTAATTCTAAAATGGTCTCGGAATTTGAGTGAATAGTTTTTTTTTCCTGGTTGATTGTGGGTTTGTAACGATTCCTGAATGGACATATTGGAACTGCCAGCAATGGTTGAAATAGAACTTACATCGTCCATGGTTTCCTTTACGTGACATTCAACCTGAGGGATTCTACTTAATGCATCTGCCACCAAATTACTTTTTCCTTTAATATATTCTATCTCGTAATCACATTCCTCTAATTTAAAACGCCATCTAACTAATTTTGCTAGTGGTTCCTTTAAATTAAATAACCACGTTAATGATTTGTGATCGCTTCTAAGCAGAAATTTAACTCCGTATAAATATGGTCTAAACATTTTACACGCCCAAACTATTCTGCAAAAGTTCCTTTTCTATTGTTGAATAATTTATTTCGGAATTATTTAATGTACATGATGTATAGCTTATTGGTAAATCGTGTCCCTTTTCATTTTTTTTGACTTAATACGGCCCCTAATGCAAATTTTGATGCGTCGGTGGTAACGATAAATTTTTTATTAAAATCGGGATATTGTAAAATGGGTTTATTGCTAAGAATTTCTTTAATTTTGTTTACCGAATTAATAAATTCATTCGTGTGAACTATCTTCGCATTTTTTTTTAAACATGCTGTAGGTGGTTTTGCTATTTTAGCAAAGTTTTGTATGAATTTTCGATAATAACCGGCTAGACCAAGAAATGATTTAATATCTTTTGTGGTTTTAGGAATGGGATAATTTTGTAAACAAAGCACTTTTGCAGCATTAGGTTCTATTCCTTTAGTGGTGATTTTATGACCTAGGAATAAAACTTCTTTAAGTAAAAATTCACATTTATCAAGTTGAATTTTGAGTTCTTTATTTGCAAGAGCTGTTAATATTTTATCTAAATTGATAATGTGTTCCTCTAGACTGGTTGAAATAACTATAACGTCGTCCATATAAACTAGACAAATTTTGTTTATAAATTCCTTTAACACATGAGTTATCATACGCATAAAAGTGGAGGGGAAATTCCGGAGTCCAAACGGCATTCGAAGAAATTCGTAATGTCCGTCTTCAGTGCTGAAGGCAGTTTTCTTTATAGAGTCAAGATGAACCTGGATTTGATGAAATCCACTAGCTAAATCTAGTGTTGAAAAATAATTACACTTTCCTAATTTATCGAATACGTCATTAATATTGGGTGTAGGGAATTTAGTTTCAATAGTTTTTTCATTGACCTTCCTAAAGTCAATCACTAGCCGTAGGCTAGGCATATTAGAATAAAAATGAGGGTTCAGAAGAAAGTTTTGCTATAGTTTTGATTTTTTCACCCTTTATGGTTTTTGGGTCGCTGAATACGATTCTGAAGTTTGCGGGCAAAAATTTATCCCGGAACTTTATTTTTTTGACACTTTTTGCCCAAATTTTGGCACTTTTTTCAGTTTTTGGCCTATATCAGAAATGAAGCGGTTTTTCGAAAACCCACTTTATATAAAAATTCAAGTAAACAAAATTTACTACATTTCTTATTTATAACATTTTTTTGGAAGACTAACCGTTACCCCGCTAGAGCGCGCCAAAAATGGGCCGTATTCCCATATCTAATGAAATTCACCGTTTTCGCGGAAATCACCCTTCCCATAAGACTTAACTGTTGTATTAATTTATTACATTATACAATTTTATGATATAAGTGCTTGTCGCGAGATTTACCTATGCAAATAAACAAGAATACAACATGTAACTTGATCTTGACACAAGTAATTCCATGAAAAAATGTACCTAAGTTTTTTATAAAATAAATTTACACATAGTCCAGTCAATTTAGATCAATTTTCGGCAAATAAAAACATTAATCGGTAAAGATCTGAATTTTGGTATACATATTTATTACAGCTTCCTATTAAACATACTAAAAGTCGCCGTTGAAATGTGTTGCGCTCGAGCTGCCATTTTGGAAATAAGGTACACTACTTCAGTTTTTTGGCTGTATCTCAGCAACTTGTGCTGATACAAAAAAAAGTTTAAGTAAAAATTGTAGTTTATTGAATATCCTTCAAAAAAGTTTATATATATTTTTTTGTATCTTTAATACTTTAGCTGTAATCCGAAGTTGCTACAGAAGGTGTTTTTACAGCTTTGTCGTTTCAATACAGTCAATTATTTTTTTAAGGTGGTAAATCCTTTACCTTTAACACTAACTATTTCCCCAGTACAAAGAGGTATAAGAAAGATATACGACGCATAAAGTTTCGTCACTATAGTGAGCATGAACATCGTGCATAATGCATATCCCTTCTGAAGTGTCTAGAGCTAAAGTATTGGAGATACAAAAAAACGTATATTAACTTTTTTGAAAAAAATTTTATAAACTACAATTTTTATCTGAACTTTTTTTTTCTATCAGCGCAAATTGCCGAGATATAGACAAAAAACTGACAAAGTGTACCGCTTTTTCAAGATGGCGGCTCGAGCGCAACACATTTCGACGGGGACTTTTAGTATGTTTAACAGGAAGCCGTAATAAACAAGTGTACCAAAATTCAGATCTTTACCGATTAACGTTTTATTTTGATCTAATTTTACTGGACTAACAGGTAAATCTCGCGACAAGCTTTTATAACATTTTTTAACTTTTTTAATGTTAATATTATAAATCTATCCACTTTTTTTTATAAATAGTTGATTTTACTATAGTTTCGACGACTTCCTCACCATGACCTCAAATTCTATTTTTTAGGTTTACAAAATATAAATTATTTCAGTAATGTCAGAGGTACTATTTCTAATTTAGAATTTGTTTTCGTGATAAGACAACAACATAACTACGTGAGAACATTTATCAACCACTATCAGCACCTTACAACCAATAGAATTTGAAGTTTGTGAAAACTCTCACTAAAAAACCCCACCTTGCCGATGTTGTAAGTGTGTTTAAAAACCCAGAGGAAACTCCAGAAAGCATTGCAGTAGCAGGGGAGAGATTCCCGGTCAACGTATACGGCTACATTGGAAGGACTGAACCGTCTGAGATACATTAATTATAAGAAGGCAGCTTTCAGGACTTCATCACAAAATAGTTGCACTACCACTATCAGCTACAGCAGCCACACAGCAGAGTTTTAGGGTGTATCACCAGGTGCAGCAATGGCTGGGAGTTGAGAAAAATGCCGAAGATTGGGGTTGGAAACGAGCCACAAATTGCCTGAAACCGATCACATCTCTACAAGCCCCTGCTCCACCCAAACTGCTGCATCTGGTGTCATGCAGATGCGTCAAGACCTGGACAAAAAATGTAGCTGCCAAAAAGGAGGCCTCGATTGCACCAATCTGTGCATCAACTGTGAGGGGTCGTGTAACAATGTGACAATCGAGACGGACCATTCTACGTTGAAGTACAGGATGAACTGGATGTACAACAGTATCTTCAACAGTAAACATGTGCAGATTACTACTCACCTCGTCGATCAATAAATCCATAAAATAACTTCGTCTGTTTGTTCCAGATGATTAAGGCAGACAAATTTATGACAGCAGCGACATTCATATTCGTAACATTTATCATTATAATGATATGAGTAAATATTATACCACCTACTGACCATAGTACACTGTACATAACAACTAAGTAATAACTGAATTTCATTCGTTTGTCTTCATTTTTTCAATTGCTTTTCTTATTATTATTTGTGTGAATACCTCACACGGTTCGGGAATGTTTTTTCGGCGCGCTTTAGCGGCAAACGGTTAGTCTTACAAAAAAGTGATCTATGATGAATACAGGAAATTTTATCAAATCTAATTTTGTATGGAATGGGCTTATCGAAAAACTTCTTCCAAAGTTCCAACATTAGGTAAAAAGTGCCTAAAAAACGAGATTTATTTGTAAAAATTAATTTTATGAAATACATACATTTTTTCTTAGAATTACTTGTGTCAAGATCCAGTTACATATTGTATTTTTGTTTCTAAATTGATGCAACTGTTAAGTAGTATCATAGCAAGGGCAATTTTCGCGAAAACGGGGAATTTCGCTAGATATGGGAGTATAGCCCATTTTTGGCGCGCTCTAGCGGCAGAACGAATAGTCTTCCAACAAAATTTTATAAATAAGAAATATAGGAAATTTTATTTACTTTAAATTTATATAGAATAGGTTTGTGGAAATAATGCTTCGTTTCTGAGATATAGACCATAAAGTGCCAAAATTTAAGCAAAAAGTGTCAAAGAAACAAAGTTCCGGGCCCAATTTTTGCCCGCAAATTTCAAATTCGTATTCAGCGACCTAAAAACCATAAAAATCAAAACTATAGCAAAACTTTCCTCTGAGAATCCTAATATGCCTAGCCTACCGCCATTTTTGCGTTTTGGATGCATCGGGTTTCTTTGGTACAATCAAAATTGGAGATGACCAATCTGAAAAGGATTCCCTAATAATATTTTTTTCTAGCATTTCATTAATTTGTCTTCTTGCTTGTGAATGAATGGAAGTCTATAATTTTTTGTATGAACGGGAATTTCATCTTTAGTTTTAATTTCATGCTGTATTTCATCAGTAAAATGTAAAGGTCCAGAAGGGTTAAATAAAACTGATTTGATTTTTCCTCATAATTCAAATGATCTATTCTAATTTTACTCATGTTCAAATCATAATCGTACTCATGTAATAAAGGGATTTTTACTTGTTCGTTAAGTGGTGTTGATTTATTGAATGATATTATTTTGGCGTTATATTTAGAAATTTTTTTAGGAAAATATTTTTTTGCTCATGAAGGTTTTATTATATTTACTGTACTGCCCGTGTCGATGAAAAATTTTGCATTTAAACTGTTTATTAAAATATAAGATACGTGAGGCTTATACCGAAAATCTAAGTTATAGGATTCCATAGGCATTCTTGATGAAAATTTATTTCCGTTTCTTCCGAATTAAGTTGGTTTTCATCTTGTTCGCTTTCGTAATTTTCGTACATTTGATTGTCATTAAAATTTGGTAAATTTTCATAATTTTCTTCAAATTCTGTTTCCTGTTGATTTTCGCACATTAAAGTTGTTTGTACCGACATTGGTTCTGGTTTACTAAATTGATTTTGTGGGGGATTATGACGTTGATTTGAATTTCGTGAAGTAATCCTAGTGTGACTGCGCCATTAATGTATTTTCGAATTTGGTTCCAAAAATGTGAGAAGAGGTGTTTGAAATAATAACTCCAATTAATAAAGAGAAGTTGCGTTTATTTAATTTTAATGTTACTTTTCAAGAGTTCACACTCAACTGATTATGAAATTCTTCAAAATTGAAATTACAAACTACAATATTAAACCTTGACAATAAATTATTATTACATTTTGTTAGAATCTGATAAGCAAATTCAGCGTTTAGACCTATCATATTTACAATATGTTGAAGGAAATTACTTAACAATAATTTTTAAAACAATTACATTGATTTACTGTAGATTAAATTGATTAATTATTACGTAATATTATAAGGGTTGTCTTCTTTATATAACAATTATTAAGGTATATTGTAAGGTATATATTATTAATAATCACTCGCTTTAACTTGTTTCGTTCTCTAGTTTATTCAATATGCAGGGCCATTAGGCGCATTAGGCTCGTGCCTAGGGCCCAATGGCCAGAGAGACCCGAAACATAAAATCATAAAATAAAAATTAAATACAGTAAAAGCCCTCGTATCCGAATCCCTCGTATCCGAAAATTCTTAGAATTTATCGCGTCAACCGAAAGATGCTTGTTAGCTTTATCTCGCTGCGACTCAAAGGAGAACACGTGTAGGAAGACGGATTGATAATAAAAATAACAGCATTCTTAATGTCATAAAAATAAATAGTAATTTAAATTTGAAAGAGAGATTATTAGCAAAATAAAATATTTATATTCTATTCGTCTAGTTTTGTTATTTCGCAACACGTTTGTGTTAATTTTGTTATTTATTTATAAATTTTATATTTAAAATATAAAATTATTTTAAACATTATTTGTATCTAATAACATTTTTGCTAAAAAGGTGTAATTCTTTTTACAAAATTTGTATATTTAAAAGAAATCATCAAGTTTGCTGTGATAAGAATAAATTCTTATCGTAATCAAGAATAATATGGTACTATGTTTGAAGATTTGTTATGGTTTTGTCATGATTATACTATGTTATGGTATTAATTTCAACCTTCAATTTATCCGAAACATTCGCCTATCCGAAAGGAAATGGGTCCCGTTCATTTCGGATACGAGCGCTTTTTCTGTACTGGTAAAATAACCCAAGAATTGGGCCTTCAATGATATTTGTTACATTCGAATATAAGGAGCCTGAAAATTTGATAGAGCCTAGGGCCCAACTCAGTTAAAAATAGGTCCTGTCAATATGCATTTTATACATTTGTTCTTTACAGTGGCGGTTATGTATAACAAAATAAAATTTCAATACCTCTCCCAATACTCGATGAAGCAGTTGTTAACTATCTGGGAAAGCAACTTTAAAGTCAATATCATTCTAAAATTAACAAAATTTTATGATTGCTGTATCGGTGTAAAAAAATTTATAACTTACCAGCTGTTTACCGTATGTAATATCATAATGAGCTTACTATTATAGTAGCTATTGTGTACTTCTCCTCCGATTGGTACTACATATTGTTTTTATTTAGATATCAACCAAAAAATGTTTATAACTTACAATACTCATTCTCATGGGCGCCGGCAGGATTATTTTCAGGGAGGTGCATCTACATTTATACACTATACTAAATATTAACTAATAAAATATAATTTATAATAGTCACAAGGCCTTGAACAGAAAAAAATAAAACTCAAAAATATAAGAAATACCATATCAATATTTAAAAAAAAACAAAAAAATGCACGCCTTAAGTTTGTGTTCAAACAGTGACTTAATCACTTAATAAAAAATGTATTTCTTAATATTTTTCCGTGTGATATTTTTCATGGCAGGAGAGTGCAAGTGCACCCCCTTGCACCCTGCTGCCGGCGCCCATGCTCACTCTATAACCATGCTATGATTGGTCAACTTATTTTCTCCAACGTAAAGAAAGTTCTGATTGGTCAGTATATACACGGAAAAAAGGATTTCTTAAATGAAGAATAAATATTTTCTTGAAATTATTTATTTCATTTAAAAATATAATTTCTTCGCGCAATGAAATATGCTTGTTTTAAAAATATCAGATTTCTTCCAGAAAGAATATTTTTTACTTGAAATATTATTTAGATTCAAGAAAATTTCATTTTAACAAAGGTCGCTATTAACTAAATACATCAATATTAATATATTCTTAATCTAAGTAACTTAATTTCTTTAAAAAAAAATTTTAATTGTGAAACTTATATTACGAACTTGTACATACCTACTAGGTCGACTGGTATAGGGATTTTACACTACCGATGGTGGCGCTAGCGACACCTTCAATATGTCTGCCATAGCAAGTATACCTCGGTAGAATGTTGGTTTAAAAAAGACTGAAAGACTGGTATTTTTTTAGATAAACACTGCACTGAATTAAAAAATATCAGGAAAACTAACTCGAACACTGTTGAAACACGTTAAAGACACTTAGGTATACTTGATGGAGTAGTTACAAAAGCTGCGTGTGATGGCGTTTGGTTAATGTAAAACCCCTATAGCCAAATGGTAATTATACTCATCCCACACTTCGCAGCTGAAAAACCTAAGTTCGAACCTCACACCTGACGAAGTTTTATATAAAATAAAATATAAAATATCCCGCCAGAAGTTCAACAGATGACGCCCTATAATACTTGGACCACCACTCTTCGGTTACAACAAAATATACAAAAACCCAAATATTTCGAAGTAACTTAGTGAAGAGAACAGAACTTAATTCAAAAAGATTTTTTTTAAATCAAATAAATTTTTAACTACTTCATTTAAGAATATACTTGTATGATCTAAAAAGACTTAATTAAGAATATTTTTTTCTTACAAAAAGAAAATATTTTCGTGTGGCTATTGAAACCAGAGAATTTCTTGATTCAAGTGGTACTTATTTGAACCAAGTAATTTTTTTTCCGTGTAGCAATCTGATTGAATGAAATATTTTTATTAAATACTAGCTGACGACCCTGCTTCGGTCGTGTTAAATTTAATTTGTAATTAAACATTTTCATTATTGCAATTCAACTGATGTGCGATTGATTAATAAAAATGCCTTAAAAGTAAAAGAATTCGATCGTAAATATTATGAAGTGTACCATGGTAGACTTCATAAAATTTATTCATGATATTTATGCATAAATATATTATTTATCAATAAATATCATAAATATCATATTTATGCATATATATCATACATAAATTTTACTCGACAGTCAATGAACTGCACTTTTAGTATTTATAAACTGCTTCATTGTATGCAATAAACGGTTTTCATAGATATTATGAAGTGAATCATAGATACCATGAATACCAGTCAGTGAACTGCATTTAATAGTATTTATAAACTGTTTCATTGTATGAAATGAACGGTGCTCAGAGATACTATGAAATGAATTACAGATACCATGAATAAATCGTGCTAGTCAGTCAATAAACTGCATTTCATAGTATTTATGAACTGGTTTATTGTATGCAATGAACGGTGCTCATAGATACTATATGAAGTGAATCATAGATACCATGAATAAATCGTGCTAGTCAGTCAATGAACTGCATTTCATAGTATTTATGAACTGGTTTATTGTATGCAATGAACGGTGCTCATAGATACTATATGAAGTGAATCATAGATACCATGAATAAATCGTGCTAGTCAGTCAATGAACTGCATTTCATAGTATTTATGAACTGGTTTATTGTATGCAATGAACGGTGCTCATAGATACTATATGAAGTGAATCATAGATACCATGAATAAATCGTGTTAGGCAGTCAATGAACTGCATTTCATAGTATTTATGAACTGGTTCATTGTATGCAATGAACGGTGCTCATAGATACTATGAAGTGAATCATAGATACCATGAATAACTCGTGCTAGGCAACCAATTAACTGCATTTCATAGTATTTATGAACTGGTTCATTGTATGCAATGAACGGTACTCACAGATACTTATGAAATGAATCATAGATACCATGAATAAATCGTGCTAAGCAGTCAATGAACTGCATTTCATAGTATTTACGAACTGGTTCATTGTATGCAATGAATGGTGTTCATAGATATTATGAAGTGAATCATAGATACCATGAAGTAATCTTACTAAGCAATCAATGAACTGCAGTTCTTAATATTTATGAACGGCATTTTTATTATAATGAAAATGTTATAATTTTTATTGCAAAAATTCAATGAACTTGGTCAATGAACCTAGTTTCATTGATATTATGATCAACATTTTTTTGAGTGTGCATTCATGTCAATCACATCATACTTTCATAGATTTTGTAGTTAATGTCATACCACTTTTTAGAATTTATTTTGATAAAGCCTTGCAAAAAGAAATCATTGAAAAGTTTATGACATTATAAAATTGTAGTTTTGCAAATTTATTTCCATAAAACCAAGCCGGTTACTTGCGTACGTAATTTGTAAACTGTAAAATAATATTGCCTTCGTATTTAAAGCTTTAAAAGTTAAAACACGTTTAAAATAATAGGTATTATTAATAAATAATAAAAACTAAAAACAAGATTTTTACAATTTTATTTTATTGCTATTAAATCTTTAAACCTTTATAAATACTTTCGAAGAGTTAATTTAACGATTTTTAGTTACGAATTTTTATAGCAACTACATCTTTTACAAACTGAAATAATAAAACGAAATGGAAGAGTTATTTAAGCTGAACACTACCGAAAATTTTGCAGGAAATGATGCTAAATACGCGGAGGTAAAAATTAATAAATTTTAACTATTATATATAATTTTATAGTCAATATTAACCATATCAGTATTTTTGGATAACCAAAAAATGTACTAGACAATTTTGATTTTACACAAATTAAATACAGTGTTCCATATATTGTAAAAAAAGATTAAATTACTAAATATTTTAATAAATAAATGGATGCCACAGTATGGTGAAAAGTGAAAAAAATTTTAATGGCAAAAAATTGGGTTTTGGTTTTTGTAGAATGCTAATCATAGACATATATTTTTTGTAGATATTGCTTGAACCTTCTTTCCATTTTAATGTCAAAAATAAAGGATTCGATTTTCGTAAACGTTATATTCAAGTGTTCAACTATTGGCTGAAACTGGATGAAACTGAAGTGGAATTTACTATGGATTTCTTTCAATGGTTCCATACAGCTAGTCTAATGTAAATAATACTATAATACTTAAAGAAATTTTCCTTATTCTCTAGCCATTTTGTGAAAAAACAACGAAGGGTCAACTCGAGAATTTTCTGTGAAAAGCTTTCTTTAATATACCACTTCTTATACACTTTATAATATACACTTTTTCCAAACTTGGCAAGCTCACTGTATGTACAGTAGCGGTAATAGAAATTACCGCAGGAATGATTGTTTCATTTTTTAAATTAAAGTTAAGCGAGTCTATTTTAAAAATTGAAAAAATAATTCCCGATGCAATTTCCATAACTGCTATTGTATAATTTACGTAATAGTAGTACATAATTATTATAATCTGTGGTTTGGTGTTGAAATATGACTTACAAGTTTCTACTACAAATGTATCTGCATGAAACATTGGCTACAATAATTATATTATTTTACATCTACTATTACTTAAACTTTTCATTGGCCATAAACAAGTTAACAATAAAAGGGAATTGATACAATATCTAACTCAATAAAGCTACAAAAATTTTGCATTTGCCCTTTCAGCACCAAGCCACAGATATAGAGTGTTTCAGAGGCCGGTATACACCTCTTCAGTATAGCATAGGGGAAAATATTTAAAATTTAAATATCTATTTTTTAATATTTAAAAATAATTTTTATTGTTTATTATTGATTTCTTACAGAACAGATGATATACTGGATTCTTCTGAACAAAGAAGAGGAAATCCTGCTGCTCACCTATTGTATGGTGCTGGTCGTACAATTGTAGCGACAGATTTTAGTTCTGTTAATTTCTATCTTACAGGGAAAGTAAATCCATCTACTAAGGTAGCACTGAACCCCCGTGTAGTTGGCCCCACTTTCTGAATTTTAAAACTTTAAAAGTTGTGCTAAAATTGTACCTGCCTTAAAACCAAGTTTCCGTTTGAAATTTGTGCAAAAACAAAAGAAAACACGTACATTTACTCTAACTCACTAGCTTACTAAAAATAGAAACTTGGCACAACCCTAACACAACTAGATCAATTTTCAAAACATTAAAACTCATAAATCGGGTGCCAACTTTACGGACGGTAAAGTTGTTAATCTTGAATTTGATAATTTATTATGCAAAGGTACTACAAGAACCGTTCAAATTAGAAATTTTTGAAACGATGAAGATGAATGATATTATTCAAACTATACTTGAAGGACAGACAATGGAAACTTATTGGAGAGACAATTATACATGTCCTAGTGAAGAAGATTACTTATGCATGTTATACAAAAGTATGTTTATTAATTTGTAGAATTATATGATACGGAAGACCGGAAATCGTTGTCACACGGCTTGATTCTCATATCCAATTTATATGTACAGTGAGTCGAATAATAACTCGGATTCCTTGTAATTCGATTATTTAAACTGAAAACAGCGGTGTCAAATTACCATTTTATAAAGTTATCCTTCAGGTCATCAAAAATACAAAAAAGTTTTAAAAAAATTAACAATAACAAAAAATTTTAGTGTTTAATCAATTTAATGCTAGAAGTTATATGTCGAAAATGATCTCGGACAAGATACACTCGTAACTTAAGTTTTTTCAATTTCACGAAAAATTATGTTTTTTAAATATTTTTTGGGGTACCCTTTACGACTGAGAACCTTATCCTAACGTTTGGACATGTTATTAATAAATTATTTCAAAATGGCTTTATCAATAAGGGCTTATTCTTCTTGCAAGCAAAAAATTAATTCTTTCTTACTGATCAGGGGTTGTTTTATTATTGTGCAGTACAATTTATCCCATAGATTTTTTTTGTGTTCAAGGTACGAGGACCGAAGAGGCGGAAATAGTACTTTAGGGCATTTATATAACAAAAACTTCTGAATTAAACGCGATTTATGTTCAAGATCGTTGGTTTATATTTTTTGAAAATCTCTTCAAGGCCCATTTTTGTTACACTAAATATAGTAGTGTAACAGTAAATTGTCTTGCAAAAGCTACAAATACTTAAACTTGTTTATAATACTACGATCAAATTACCGACTCCCTCGGCAAAAATAGGGCCCCTAAATAATCACATTCCTACCTCCGTGTTTTATAGTTCCACGCAACTTCTGAAAATCGAGATTTGTATTAGATATATGACAGAAAATTGGAACCAAAATTGCTGTATTTGCTTTCAACAGCAAATATAACAATTTTGAGTATGATGGTGAATGATACACAATTATGAAGCTCGATTTTCAGTAGGTGCGTGGAACTGTAAAACACGAAGGTAGGAATGTGATTGTTTACAAGGCCTTTTTTCGCCGACAGAGTCGGTAATTTGATCGTAATAGACAGTATTATAAACAAGTTCAAGTATTTGTAGCTTTTGCGCGGAAATTTATTGTTACACTACAATTTAGTGTTACAAAAATGGGCCTTGAAGAGATTTCTAAAAAATATAAACCAACGATCTTGAACATAAATCGCGTTTAATTCAGAAGTTTTTGTTACATAAATGCCCTAAAGTACTATTTCCGCCTCTTTAGTCCTCGTACCTTGAACACAAAAAAAATCTATGGGATAAATTGTACTGCACAATAATAAAACAACCCCTAATCAGTAAGAAAGAATTAATTTTTTGCTTGCAAGAAGAATAAGCCCATATTGATACAGCCTTTTTGAAAAAATGTATTAATAACATGCCCAAACGTTAGGGTGGGGTTCTCAGACGTAAATGGTACCCCAAAAAATATTTAAAAAACATAATTTTTCGTGAAATTGACAAAACTTAAGTTACGAGTGTATCTTGTCCGAGTTCTTTTTCGACATAATTTCTAGCATTAAATTGTTTAAACGCTAAAATTTTTTGTTATTGTTAATTTTTTTAAAACTTTTTTTGTATTTTTGATGACCTGAAGGATGACTTTATAAAATGGTAATTTGACACCGCTGTTTTCAGTTTAAATAATCGAATTACAAGGCAATTAATGCAATATGTTTGCTTGTCCGAGGTATTATTCGACTCACTATATGACGTTACTACATTTTATTCGAGAAAGTGACGCCAGAAACGGTAATAATAATTGTCCTAGTAGTTAATCTACATAAGAAAAGTGCTTCCTGATTCTCTTTTGTTTAAGTTTGTTAAGTTCTTCTGACTTGAATATCAAAAACAGAATATATATGGGGCATTCCAAGCCAAATCGGACACCATTTTGCTTTTGCATCTCGGATCTTTTTGAAATTTTTTTTCTTTTAGTACTAATTGAGCTTCCATGACTATTTTCAATTTTTTTAATCAAGTCATTCAAGAGATATAAGTTTTTAGAAAATTACGTTACTTTTTTATAAATTCCTTAAAACTCCGTGAATAATTTACCAAATGAAACGTTTTTTTTTGAAAATGTTTCTTGTAAAATGTACTTTCTACGAAAAATATCGAAAAATATTTTAAAACAATATTACTATTAGATTTTCAAGTTTTAAAAATAAATCGCCATTTTTAACAATGTTCGTACTGATCGATTTTCTTTAAAAATTTTTGTGAAAAACTGTTATCCATTTAACCAATTTTAAGCCTAGTCTCATCTTGGGCAAACTATGAGTTATTTTTTTTTTTCGATTTTGAATTGTTGAGATTATATAAATTTTTAAAAAATTACATTACTTATTCTTAAAATGTTCATAAGTCCGCAAATAATTGACCGAATTGAACGTTTATTTTTTGAAAATGTTTCTTTTAAAATGTACCTTCTATAAAAAATATTGAAAAATTTTAAAAAACGATATTACTATTAGATTTTTATGTTTCAAAAATATATCACCACTTTCAACAATGTATGTACTGATCGATTTTCTTTAAATTTTTTTGTAAAGAACTGTTATCCATTTAATAAACTTTTAGCCTAGTTTAAAGAAAATCGATTAAAAATTACGATTTATTTTTGAAACTTGAAAATCGAGTAGTAATATCGTTTTTATTTCAAAAAAAGTAACGTATTTTTATAAAAATATATATCTCTTGAATGACATGATAAAAAAAATCGAAAAAAGTCATGGAGGCTAGTCTCAACTAGTACTAAAAGAAAAATAAGTTTCAGAACGATCCGAGGGGCAAAAGCAAAATGTTGTCCGATTTGGCGTAGAATGCCCCATATAATAAGTATCATAATTTATAATAAATTGAAATTATATGTTGAATATTTTGAATGCGATTTTTGTTTGTGAACAAATCCAATTACCAAATTTAAAATTTGCGTTCAAATGTGAAGAATCAATACAAAAATTGCAATCCGCAAATCGCAAGTGCATGTATCTACCTTAAAGGTAGCCACTCACGTTCCAACTGCAGTGCGATTTTGTCGAATACGATTGCAGTACAATTTTGTTGGAAATCGGATGGGACCACATATGATACGATTGTGCAGTACGAGTTTTACTTCCAAATGACAAATATGCCAGATAAAATATACTGTTAGAGGCTATTGCGCTTTGTATAACAAAACATAAACGAAAGAAAAACAAAAAACCTAGATGGTGGTGCAAAAAGTGGTTATCCATTATATTCATTATCATTAATTAAAAATTATTAGCTCTTGAAAATAATATAAATTAGAATTATCAAATTGAGCTACAGGACTAGTGCTGGGCGATATTGAAATTCCAATATCGAATATCGATAACAAAAAAGTATCGATAATATCGATATAATGATATCAATATCGATATATCAATATTTTTCCCAGGACTACTGAGGACTTTACCTTCATAATATCATATCATAACGTATAATTTTTTGCAACTGCATATTCAACTGATATTATTACTGATCAGATCATGTTACCAAGACAGCAGTCTGTCCGGATTTCAAATTGTCGCAAATATGTAAATGCAATTACAGCTATTAATAATTTGTTTCATAGTGAATTTATTATGGTTTTTTGTTCAAATTTCTTTTGATCGTTATTATTGTTAGTTAAAGTTGAACAAATTATATTGAAATTCTAATATCGAATATCGATATCAAGAAAGTATCGAAATATCGATATATCAAAATATCGATATATCGAAATATCGATATATCGATATTTTTTCCAGGACTATACAGGACATAATAAAACACATATTTAAAACGAGCTTTCGGAAAATGACATTTTCTTTTTTAAGTTTAATATGAGTTTTAAATGTCATTTTCCGAAAGCTCGTTTTAAATATGTGTTTTATTATGTCCTGTAGCTCAATTTGATAATTCTAATTTATATATTCATTATCCATTCAATTCTTTCAAGCTGTTTTATCGTGATATAATCGCGATTTTGTTTTCCAAAGGCCCTGTTCTTTGTATAGGTTGAAAACCTTTCTTGAAAACGTTTCGCTGTAAGCCATTTTCCAACTTTTCTGGAAAATTATTTACTTTTGCTGTATCGACATCGTACAACGCAGTTTCAAACCACAATACACGGTCAAATAATCAACCCAACCATCAATGTTGTTGGTGCGATTCGATCCGACCAATTTAATCAAACCGCTACAATACACGATCAAATTGCGTTCGACTTTGTCGCATCCAACATAATCGTACTACGGCGTTGGAACGTGAGTGGCTAGCTTGACTCTAGGATTGGTACAACTATTAGTAGGTTGTAAGCTTGTAAGAGCACTAAAATAAGTAAACGAGCAACCGCTTAAAAGTTTTTAATTGCAATATTTTAGCTGGTTTATGCAACAATTATTTAAAAGTCTTCTAGCATCTAGCTGATAAGATTGATTGAATAGTTTGCTTTTAAAATGCTTTTATGCTTCCCCCAATACGATACAGAACTGAGCGATAATTTCTTAAAGACAAACACTTGCGGTCGCATTACTATCTCAGCTAGATAAGTTTTAGACTTTTATTGCATCAGCTACCTGAAGTATTGCATTCAAATTTTTAAACACTATTTGTGCAGAAACGGTTGCTCATAGCATTTGAAAAAGGAACAGATGTTTGCTTAATATTAGTCTTTTGTCAACTTACAAATTAATGCTTAACCTGATCATAGAGTTCCACTTGAGAGGTTCTCCTCGTGCCTTGTGAGTTAACAAATAATGCAGCGGATAAGTTATAATGTAATATCTCATGGTTTATTTATTATCTTCCGCTTTAAGGTAAAATTCGAATATTACTTTACGCTACGTGTTAGGTTTATGATGGTAAAGTGATTGTTACTAAAACAGCTAACTTTCGTTTAATTTTAGAAAAAAATTTTTTCAGAGGGTGGTTACTGGTTGATGGCTATAAGCAACTTAATGCAGGTTTTCTCCAAAACTAATATAGATGTCAGCAAACTGTCGATTATTCTTGGTACTTACTTTCAACTTGCAGACGACTACAGAGGGCTATCATCAAAAGTGGTAATATTCTTTTTTTAAATCTGTTTGAAATTTTTTATTTTATTTTAAATTTTTATTTTTATTGCAACATTTTTGTGAATTTTCTAGTTTTCCCGCTGAATAGTTGACGTTACATATAAAACACACAATTTCCTCAAGCATATATTTCTATCTTATGTAGAGGAATCTGCCCAACAGTGAGACACTTTTTTTTAAACTAATATAATTCATAAACAATTTTACCAATTTAAATGTTACAGTAAATTTACTGATTTACTTACCATTATACTGCCGTCCTAAGCTAAAAAGCGGAATCTCCAAAATCGTTGTTTTGAGAAAACACGCATTTAGCGGGCCGCGCATTTAGATATTTATGGTTGGGCCACCAAGAAATAATTTATAAATTTTGAAATTAGCTATGCATATAAAATGTTTAGGTTTCATACTTCAATAACGATATATTATAACTAGAGTACGGACTTTTAAGCATAAAAAATCGTGAAAATAGCGCTTAAAATAGCACAAAAAATTGCCGTTGTATGCATAAAAATAAGATTTTATCTTAAATATAAGCATTAAAAACATTTTTTTAAATAAAATTTATTTGAAAAGTAACACAAAAAAATGTAATAAAATTAAAAAAGATAGTAATAAAACGTAAAATAATTTCTCTACATCATTTTTTTTTTTTAATGTAATTATTAAATTTGTTTCTAAATTTTTGATTAAAAATTAATGGTTAATTGGTTAATGGTTACTTAACCATTTTTTGCCAAAAAACTGGAACTTTTGAAATGGTATTTTGAAAGATATTTACCACATCTATAGCTTCTGTTAAAAGAAAATCTATTGTTTTGAACTACCTAATAGATGAGCTAATTTAGCTATAAGGTGCTTTTATAAAAGTGAATTTTAGATAAAGCTCCTTTTATTGCCAATTTCAATTCTCTAGTCAAGAAGCACCCTACATTTAGCTCACAAAATGTTGTGACTTATAAAATGGGTTGGGTCAAATCGTCATTAACTCCCGCTCTAAAATAAATGTACTTGTATTTATGTATCTACTGCAATTTTTTTTAATTTATCCAAAATGTGCTAAAATAAGCACTAAAAATGCTTAAAAATAAATCTAAGCATAAAAGTATCAAAATAAGCATATAAGAATACAAAAATTAGCGCCAAATGCCTTTTTTTATCAAATTCATAAACATTTATAACAATTACACTTTTGCTATCAATATTTATGTACAGCAAATTTGCTAGAAATCCGTACTCTAATTATAACAATTTTTATTTGTTTAAATATTAGTAATTTTTAGTCGAGCATTAAACAAAATATACAAAATTTAAAAATATTAGGTACAGTGGCTCTCATTAACATTATTATTCATATACAGTCCTATGCTAGCAATGTAAATTATATATTTGGAAGGCGTGATTTGTCATATAAAAATTATTTTTACAGCAATACTTCTTAGAAATTTTTTTTTCATTTCCTTTCATTTTGGTTATATAAATTTTTCTATTTTGTCACACCATTTCAGAGTTACAGTGATTTAAAAAAAAGTCGGGAAAATGCCCGTTTTTGTACCGTTTTTGAGATACAGATCAAATTTTTGTTGCATTTTTTTGACTTTTTTTTAAATCACTGTAACTCTGAAATGGAAAGAATTGAAATTTTTAACAAAAAATTTCTACTAAGTATTGCTGTAAAAATAATTTTTATATGACAAATCATGCCTTCAAAACATATAATTTACATTGCTAACACAGTTCTATGAATAATAATGGGAGCCACTGTATATAAAATATAAAAAATTATAGCTCTTACACGTCTTCAATAGCAATTTTCGACCTATATTTTTTTGATTTTACCAGACTAAATAGCAGTATCTCTAATATTTCTAGAAAATACTGCTTTTAAGGCATGTAGATGGTGTTTACTGCTCTTTAGATTAGGGCTTGTTGATATTACATGGAGATACTGCAATATCTAGGCTATTATTGCATATAGCTAGTAGTCTTACTACTTTTTAGTATTGCAGGATCACAGATATTGTTGCAATAATCCTAAAAAGTGATAACTAGAATTCGTAAAAAATGGAGATACTGCTTTTTAGCTTAGGACGGCAGTATACAGAACTATTTTTACTTACATATACCGGGTGCAGAATAAGTTAGCCAAACAGGAAATTAACATGTAAAAACTTATTTATGAAAATTCCTGCTTCCCTAATTATTTTAGAGAAAAAATGAAAGAAACAAAAATAATGCAGAAATAAAAATTATGAATGATAATACATTACATTTCATCTAACTTTTACTTACAAGGTCAAAAAATGCTTTCAAAATTGTTAAAATTTTCATTTATCGCACTGGCCATGGTAAGTTTCCGTAAGTTTCCATGGTAATGATATTTGAAAATAGAAATTAAATTGAATTTATTGCATGGCCAGTGCGATAAATGAAAATTTTAACAATTTTGAAAGCAATTTTTGACCTTGTAAGTAAAAGTTAGGTGAAATGTAATGCTATTATCATTCGTAGTTTATATTTCTGCATAATTTTTGTGTCTATCATTTTTTCTCTAAAATAATTAGGGAAGCAGGAATTTGCATAAATAAGTTTTTACATGCTAGTTTCCTATGTTCGGCTAACTCATTCAGCACCCGGTATGTAAATGTGTAAAATAAAAATTAATTTAAATACTTACTAATAGCTACGTCAGAAAAATATATACTGTTTATACCCATTTTTCCGAACGCTAAGGTTCTAACGCTAAGACTAAATAGACTATTTAGTCTATGCGGAAAAATTTACTTTTATAGTACCTATAAACCAAATAAATTTGCCGGTGCGTCATTGAATACACTTACTTCCAATATGTATAAACCCAACCAATGAACCAATAACCGCGGCAAATAATCGTTCAAATCCATGGCACGATGCTTCCTCTTTCTTGTTCAAAGGTGAGAGAAATTTAAAAGCATATGAAGTGAGATCAACGTAATGTCTCACTGTTGGACCTGTCTCACGGTAGGCCCCTGAGTCAGGGAGGCCCCACACTCGACCCAATTGTAACTGTTTAAAACAACAATTTATTTTTTTAATTAAATAAAAATTATTAGCTCTTGAAAATAATATAAATTAGGATTATCAATATTAAACTTGAAAAAGAAAAACTAATTTTTCGAAAGCTTGTTTAAAATATGTGTTTTATTTGTGTATTTTGTAGCTCAATATTGATAATTCTAATTTATATGTATATATTTTTATATAACAATGAAAAATTATATTTAAAAATAATTTGAAAAATTTTTAAATAAACACTTTTTTGTAATTTGCGACAAATTATAGTCATGGAGCTAAAAAGAAGGCAAGAATCTTACAATAAATTCGGTTAATGATATTTTCAATAGGTATATTTTGTATGGATGTCTCCAAAGGGGATTTCGAAAAGAGCCTTAAAAATATTGAACAATATTACAATCTGGATATCGATGTACATGATCTTCTAGAGAATGAATTAATGCAATTTAAGGAAATGTGTAAATCAAGCAACATTGTTCAAAATCCTGAAAAAATGTTATGAGTTTTTGATCAAAACTAAGATTGTCTCAACATTTTCCAATGTTGAAATATTACTTCGTATTATACTTTGAAATGTATTTATTTATGTTATGTGATTAATGGATACCATAAGATATCACTTGTTGTACCTTTATACTATAGTTGAGCTGATTAATGGATTAAGCACCTACTTAAAGGATTATCATAGATTATATGATACAACATCTCCCTTTTAAACTAACTCAACATGCTATAGATTTAAGCGTTTAGGTTTAACTATTATTCTTCCAAATCGTGATCTTTGTTGACCATCTTCCTTATAGGTTTCACTTGTTATTTTATTTTTTTTAAGTTCTATTGTTTCATTTGGTTGTCCCTGATCTTTGATGTTACCTTCTTTCTCTTTCTTTCCTTCATTCGTTTTTAGTATTGGATCTACATTTCTTCGGAATATCTGTCCTTCGGGTGTTTCTATGTTAAATGACCTTGGATTGATTTCTTCTTTTATTTTACCTTCACCCTACGCCCGTAGGTTTTTTGTTGGACTCTATTATTTCTTCTTTTTCCTCATTTTCTAGTGGTTGCGCCCCTTGATCGTAATATTCGTAATATTGCTTCGTTCTGTCAATTCTGGCTTTCTTGATATATTTATTCGGATTAATTAATTTTATTAATTAATTAATTAATTTAGGGTACAAATTCTCTTCTATACTTGTTATTTTTGACCGTAACTTTCTTGACATTAGGAATTCTGATGCAGATGCAAGTTCTCCTTTTCTTGTTGTTCTGTAATGTAACAAGGAAATATGTTTATCTGTACCAAACCAATCCATTTGATTTGGAGTAATTTGGGCTTGATGTCTCTATATCAATGTCCCATTCTTTGCAAAAGTTTCGATATTCTATCGAATTAAACGGTCATCCATTGTCAGACATTATTCTTCGTGGAATTCCATGTCTGGCAAATATGCTTTTTAGATGCATTATTATGGTTTTTGCCGTGAAATTTCTTAAAGTGACAATTTCTACAAATTGTGAATAATAGTCCACCACTATCAAATACGTCTGTTGGTTATATTGAAATAAATCAATACCTACCTTTTCCCATGGTACCAATGTTATTTCCTGTGGTTTCAGTAGCTGGTCATTTTTGTTGATTTCATCAATTCTCTTGATGAGACTCAATCGCTGGCACGTTGGCAGACCTATCACTGCATGACAATTTTCTTTGATAATGTAAAACTCAATCTTTGTGAACATGTTCTTAATTTCACACGATATTTGACATATCCCAATTATTTCTATTTGTTTGCCACTGAATGTTCCTACTTTTTGGCCAATTTTCTAATCTATATTTTTTTATCGACGTGAGATATTCGTAGCGCCATTTTAGTAGTCTAGCCGATTCCATTAATACCTGCCGTTTATTAATTTTTTGATATTTAAAACCAATCCTTTGATTACAACGCCATAAGCTGGTCCTTGAACACTTTATCTCACATTCATCACTAATTAATCTATTATATAGCATGTCCAAAGTCGGTATATGCTGATCACCATACATATCATAAATTTTACGACGTATTAGTTCTTCATCCCAATGGATGAATGTTTTTGAAATACCTACATCTTTACGTGATTCTCTCTTTGCCACTGGTTTATTTACAATTCGCCAAACGCTGGTTTTGGAAATGTTTGTTAAATATGAAGTTTCGCCTAGAACTTTCGTTAAGTTGTAGTTTTTGTTTCTCAGACCATTGTAAACATTTCTGATGATTTCTTTTGAATCGGCAGACAAACGATGCTTAACTTGAACTTGAACACTAGATGAATCTTTTCATTCCATGGTCGCCACATTATAATATGCACCTGAGTTCTTATATCAAAGCGATATGATTCTACACTAGTGGAAATTTATATAAAGGCAGAGAGAATAAAAAGTAGTTCATACAATAAAAGCGTACTTCCGAAATAAAGATTCAGTTATTAGTATAAACATGAATCAGTACAACTGTGACATCATCAGGTAGGATTTGTTTTTTTTAACCCTTTAACGCTCTCTGCTAAGATGTTTTACCAGTTTGCATCGAGCAGAAATGATCTACTCTTCATATCGAAATAATTTAGATATCACAATTTGTACGAATAAAGATTTGATAGAAAATAGTTTTGCGCAATAAAGAAGGGTGAATTTTTACAAACTTATGAAATTTGAGTTAAAATAGAGTGGAAATTCACATAAAGGCAACTTAGTTTTTAAGAACTGTTTCTATAATATTCATAATATTATTGTGTAAAAAATTTATCAATACTGTAATCATTTAAATAAATTTGCTAAAATACCCTATGTGAATATGTGAAAAAATGTGTATGACTTTTTTTAATTCTATTTATATTGAAATAGACAATTTCAAAATTTTAGAATTTCCTGAATACGTGCCTTTAGCAATGCATGCGTTATATCATGGTTTATAAAATCACCTTATCTCTATATTATGTTTTTGCGGAAACGTTTTTGCGTTCTTATATCAAAGTAATTTAATATATTCCTTTTTTCAATTCCATTTAGCGTGAAACAAACTATATATAAGAGTCTATGTGCACCACGGATTTACGAATCATAAATCCGTGATGTGCACACAATGACGTAAGCAGTGATGCCCCTCCAGGATTTTCTTAGAATCCTGGTAAATTAATAAATCATGTGACCAAGAATTTTCGCTCCTCTTCTTACGTTGCGATGCATTTTTCTGCCAGAGGGAACTACCTCGTGAAGACTTAAATGCACTTTTTTAAAATACTTTTAGTATTTTTCGATACTAAAATTTATTTTATCGAGACTTTATCGATTATGGATACGGTCCTGTATAGAGTGATTGCATAGAATTACAGAAGTTTGAGTTATTTAGTGAGATTTATTGAAAAAGTAAATAGAAGACGGTGTTGTACGGATGCGGGAACGAAAGAGGTTTTTTGGATAGTGTTATTGAAAGTCCAGACGTGGAATCCGAGAGGATAACGAAAGTAAAACCAATTTATTTATGGTTGGTTTTATATGTCATTTATATGTCATTTCATTACGAAAAATTAGATATAGTACCAACTCAGCTAGTGTTTTGTGGGAAAGTACTACGTTACTAGAGTGAAGAACCATTACCAGGGAAAATTGATTGTTTACTAAAACGCTGGCTCCTCCGAGGTGTTGAACCGAGTGCTTGTGTTGGTCGCGGATGATTTTTGGTACTGCTGCTCGCATAAACGTGTGTTGTAAGGTAACTTTAAGAAAGAAGAATAAAGTAAGAAAATTAGATGAGAAACCATACAAGTCAGGGATTATATAAAGAGAAAAAGGGAAGAAGAAAAGAAACAAAGCGAAGCAGAGGGTGCTACGGAGTATTTGGAAGAAGCTCAGATATTTCAGAGAAGCAAAAAGCTATTGCGTCAACAAAAAATCAGAATATAGAAATAATATTAAAATCAAACCCATCGAAAGAGATGGATGAACTAATAGATATGATGCTGAATCTGACTACAATCGTGAATCAAGGTTTTAGTAGCACCAAACAAGAGGTAAAGGAGATTAAAGAACACCTCGAGAACACAGAAAAGAGATGGAACGAAGAGAGACAAGCAATGAAAATAGAAATACAAGAACTAGAAGAAAAAGTAGTAAAACAAGACGAAAGCATCCCAAAACTAAAGAGTCAAATTGAAAAATATGAAAAGGGCAGAAAAGCACGTACGCTCCCACAGAAGATAGCAATGAAGTAAAAAAGGAAAACTTTTACAATGATTTGGAAAAATTATACGATGCACATGCTAAAACAGATATGTTAATGATGGTAGGCGATTTTAATGCTAAAGTGGGAAAAGAAGAATTAATCTCTGGAGTGGCGAGTAAACAGACAATCCATGACATAACTAACGATAACGGACATAGAATGTGTAATTTAGCAGCAGCAGCGAACCTAGACATTAGCAGTACCCGATTCAAACATAAGAAAACACACAAAATAACTTGGGTGTGGTCAGGCGGAGGAAGTGAGGAGGGAAACCAGATTGATCACATCATGGTAACAAAAAAGAAACAAACGTCAATCATGGATGTAAGAACTTATGGAGAGGCGCTAATGCATATACTGACCACTATCTGGTAGTGGCAGACGTTAAACAAAAGAAAACATATAGTTCGGTAAAGAAAATTTTTAATAGAAAGTTTGCAATAAACAAATTTTGTAATGAAAAAGTAAGAGAGAGTTACGAGGATGCGGTAAAAAACTAATAACAACTAAAGCAAGAAGCGATGATATGGATCAAGAGTATGAAAACATAACTAACATTTTAAGAAAAAGCGCAGAGCAAATAATAGGCTACATCATAGAGAAGAGAATAGATAGAGAATTGTTTGATGATGAGTGTAGAGAATTGAGCGATATAAAAAGAGAAACAAGAATGAAATGGTTAGCAACAAAAAACAATGAAGACCTAGAAAACTACAAGGAAATCAGTAAAGAAGCTAGTAAAACATATAAAAGAAAACAAACCTATGGATAAAAGAAATTATGGAAGAAATAGATAGAAATAACAAGCAAAACAACAATCGTCAATTCTATGAGAAGTTAAAGCGACAAAAAACAGGACATAAAATGAAAACAAGAGGAATGAAGAACAGTGAAGGAAAATTAGAAGACGATATAGAGAAAATAAAACAAGTATGGGTAGAACATTTTCAAAGACTACTTGCTGTGGATGAAGAAGGTGAACAATATGAAAGAATAAATGAACAAGACCAACAAGTAGATGAACCAACTTACGAGGAAGTAGTCGAAATAATAAATAAACTCAAGAATGGAAAGTCTCCTGGTAGAGATGGTTTGAACTCAGAATTACTTAAGTATGGAGAAGAAAAGCTACACGAGAGAATCTATAGAATCATAAAACAAGTATGGGTAAAAGAAAAGATGCCGAAGCAATTGAAAGAAGGCATAATAGTGACCATAAAAAAGAAAGGAGATGTAGAGAAGTGTGAAAACTATAGGGGAATCACTCTGCTGAACTCCGCGTATAAAGTATTATTAAAACAAACGATTAAAAGATTTTACAAAAAAAATAATTAGAGAATATCAGTACGGATTTACAGCAGGAAGATCGACAGTGGATGCAATATACCTGTTAAAACAGATAATAGAAAAAAGCTATGAACACAACATAAGCGTGTTTATAGATTTCAAACAGGCATTTGACAAAATAAAAAGAAACAAGCTAATAGAAACCATGCAAGAATTTAATATTCCGAGTAAAATCATAAGATTAAGAAAGATAACTCTGGATGAAACTACAGCCTGCATAAGAACTTCAAACGGTGAAACTAATGACTTTGCATTAAATAGCGGAGTGAGACAAGGAGACGCAATATCATCAACATTGTTTAATCTGATGATCGAAAAAATAACCAGAGAACTCGAAGCTGAGGGAACAATAATAAACAAAGAGGTGCAGATAATTGCATACGCAGATGACGTAGTAGTCATATCAAGAACTAAAAGAAAATTAATTGCAATCTGCAAAAAATAGAAGAAACTGCAAAACTAATGGGGTTATTAATTAACAAAGACAAAACCAAGTACATGAAGTGTCCGAAAGAAAATGCAAGAGAAGGATTACAGATCGACAACTATATATAGTACTAGGAGGTGAATGAGTTCAATTATCTAGGAATGCAAGTATATAATACTAACGATAGACAACAAGAATTAAGGAGAAGAACGCAGTTGGGTAACAAGGCATACTATGCAAACAAGAAATTACTAGGTGATAGAAACTTATCAAGGTCAAGATGTATAAAACATTAATAAGACCAGTACTTACGTATGCGGCAGAGACTCTATGTGTACCTAAAAAGGGAAGAAGAAGAATTACGAATTCTAGAACGAAAAATATTGAGAAAGATACTAGGACCAAGAAAGACAAATGAACAGGAATACAGACCTCTGATGAACTTTGAAGTACTGCGAGAAATGCGAAATGAGGATATTGTGAGAATAATTAAATCTATGAGAATAAAATGACTTGGACACGTGATGAGAAGCAACGAAAACACAATTATAAAAAGAATCGCAGAATAGAAACCAGTAGAGGACCGTACCAGAGGAAGGCCTAAGGTTCGATGGTGGGACCAAGTAATGGAGGACATCTGAAAAACGAGGATCGAGAACTGGAAAATGAAAACAACAGACAGAAAAATATGGAGAAGAATAGCAAATGAAGCTTGATGAAATTCGATGTTAGTCTATAGAATGAAATGTATAGAAAGTAGGGACTAAACCACCCTAATAAATGGTTTATGCCCGTATTAATAGTCACGGATTAATCCGATGAGATTCAAGATAATCCTAGATTTTTTAAATTCAAGCAATCTCATTGGTAAATCTTGAATCTCGGATTAATCCGTGACTATTAATACGGGCATTAGTAAAATCTCCACGGAGATAAAATAATAAATAAATAAATAAATTATCAGGAATAAATTGCTGTATTATTATTATTAATATGTTATAATATCTTTATATTTTTTTTATTTTCCTTTTGGAATAATGTGCACCAAAGCCCCCTCTACAAGATTCTATGGTAGTAAACTCATTCGGTGACATTTATTTTTTTTATTTTTGGTCACCTTTTTTCAGATCGAGCCCACTGTGGTGCGGTGTGTTTATAATGCAAGACAATAAAAGGCAGAAATATTTTAAATCGTTTAATTCGGGAATCAAACGACTTCAAAAATTCAAAATTTCACAAATTTATAAAATGGGCTTGGATACAGCTTACCTAAAGTTACAATACAAAAATCTTATCAAAACAACAATCATACTTAATCTTTCTACATTTTCTTCTAATTTGGCACTACCAAGAAGCCCGAGTTGTAACTAACCTTCGCACTTAATTTGGCCCATGCCAATGCGGACAAATTTACCGCCACACACAAACACAAATCATCATCCATTGATCTAAGGCAATTTCGGATGTTGTTTCATAATAAAACGTAATAATACAAGAATAATTATATGGTCGGATATTCGAGCCATCATGGATATTTGAGCAGTTTCCATTACCTTCCTTAATTCCAAATTTAATGCTAACCCAAACTTGTCATCTTAAGTTGCTACTGCGCGCTTCCCAAATAATTCTGATTGTCGAAACATATTATCTTAATTCTAGTGAGTTTGTTCCGTAAGGACTACACTGTTAAGTGAACTGACAGTCAAATTGCTATCCACAACATGCGCGATCTAATTCTAGCAATGCCACATATCACAACTTTATTTCCGAAATTTATCTAACATTTTTGTTTAAGTTTAGAATTAATTAAATAATTCGCGTTACAATTACTGATAAGTTACTATTGTGAATACCGAAACGAAAACCAATATACAGTAAAAGCCCTCGTATCCGAATCCCTCGTATCCGAAAATTCTTAGAATTTATCGCGTAAACCGAAAGATGCTTGTGAGCTTTATCTCGCCGCGACTCAAATGAGAACACGTGTAGGTAGACGGATTGATTACCTATACGTTATAATGCTTACATTATAATAATATAATGCTTACATTATAATAAAAACAACAGCATTCTTAATGTCATAAAAATAAATAGTAATTTAAATTTGAAAGAGCGATTATTCGCAAAATAAAATATTTATATTCTATTCGTATAGTTTTGTTATTTTGTAACGCGTTTGTGACAATTTTGTTATTTATTTATAAATTTTATTTCTAAAATATAAAATTATTTTAAACATTATTTGTATCTCATAAAATTTTTGCCAAAAAGGTGTAATTCGCTTCTTACAAAATTTGTAAATTTAAATAAAATCATCAAGTTTGCTATGATACGAATAAATTCTTATCGTAATCAAGAATAATATGATACTATGTTTGAAGATTTGTTATGGTTTTGTCATGATTATACTATGTTATGGTATTAATTTCAACCTTCCATTTATCCGAAACATTCGCCTATCCGAACGGAAATGGGTCCCGTTCATTTCGGATACGAGGGCTTTTACTGTATTCAAAGGAATCACCCCGACGTGGTGTAATCGAGTGGTTACTCGTTTCCCGGTCGAGTCGGTACTACTTTTCCTTTCTTGCCCGTGTTACTTATATCATAGTATAATACTAATAAAATATGTAGTTTCACTCCCTGTCGGCACGTTTGAAGTTGGTGTCCCAAGTTGGAACTCGCGCAGGCCCCTAATCGCACTAGTATTAGATATAAGAAAAAAATTAAAGTGAACTTTTACAAGCAACAGCTGACAAGGATACTGAATAACCGTGGGCTGCTATTGGTCCTTGGCCTGCGGGTAGGTGCCTGCGCGAGTTCCAACTTGGGACAAAAAATCACGGGAGTGAAACTACTTATTCTATTAGTATTATCTATGCTTATATGCATTTCTTATCACCCGCTATGCCCCTATCGTCGCGACTGGTCATACTGAACTGGCTATCAACATCCTGTGCCCACGGATTCGCTGAATCTTATTATGTATAAGCTAAAATAAACTTGCATTTATTAAACGTGGCCGCTGATAAGGCAGTTCCCACACGGAGTTAACGGAAGCTTATTAGGCAGAATAAGAAATAATTAAATTTTCCATACGATAAAATCATAAGCGTAACAAGTCATTTACAATTTCTTAGAAAGGTTAGTTATTAAAATAAATTTTTAAATATTTTTTTTACAATTCTTAATAACTTTCCATAAAACTAGATTTTTTTTCAATTGTTCACTTTAAACCGCATTAAATCCTATGCATAAAGAATTAGAAGTATTTTCGTTAAAAGTTAGGTGTAAGGTCCTCATAAGAGAGAAATAATATGTGCTTGAGGAAAGTCTGCGTTTTATTTGTGGATTAACCTCAAGGGGATCTTTACTTTATAATAGTTAACGTTAGACTAACTGGGTAGGGAAACCAGGTCTCTTGCAGAGAGAGAGCAGACGAGATAGATTTTGCCTCCAGAATTTTCATTGCGATTGTAATTTTTAATTTTGGTATTTTTTGCGAATAGAGTGTGATTTAGGGGAGCCTGCCCTACAGTGAGACAGATCCAACAGCGAGACATTGCGTTTTTCTCACTTCATGTGCTCTCAAATTTCTCTCACCTTTTAACAGGAAAGGGGAAGCATCGTGCCATGGATTTGAAAGAATATTTACCGTGGCTATTGATCTAGTTTGTACATATTGGAAATAAGTGTATTTCTGACAAGTAAAAGTAAATTTTACCACATACACTATTTTATCTACATAGATAAAAAATTTAAAAAGGTTTTTGTAAAACATGTTTCCTCTCTAAATATGTGTGAATTTACTTAAATTGCTATATTAATGATTTTATAATTTATTAAACTACTGTCTTTCACTAGTTATAAACCAATATGGTTTTTGCGACAGTGTGTCCAACAGTGATACATTTACTGTTGTCTAACAGTGACACACTTTCTTACTATTGGACTCTTACTATTGAAACAGTAAGACTATTGAACTCACTGTTAGGCTTAACAACCATCATAATTTAAGCATCATAATTCTATGCGGACATATAAGTCGCAAAAAATCTACATTTTCTTTTAAAATAAACTTCAGGTTAATTATCCAATGTATTTGTTTTTATTTTAAATAAACATTTTAAACGTTAAAACGTGACATATTTAATTTTTACGCGAACATTAATTGGGTGTCTCACTGTTGGGCACTAGTGTCCAACATTGAGACAAATGCAACTATAGTTTCTTCTTACAAAAAAAGTAGAAAACTGTAGTAAAAAAAAATAATATATATTCATACATTGTTCACATAAATATGTAGGTAAAGATTTATTATACCATGGGTAAAGATAGTTTTGTATAGTGGTAAGCAAATCAGTACTCTAGGTCAGAAGGTTTATGAATTATATCGGTTTTAAATAATAGTGTCTCACTGTTGGGCAGGTTTCCCTACTAAAATTGTCCCATATTTTGGACAGAAGGTAGATATTTTTAAATAAGATTCAGTTAAATAATTGATTTTGAATAATTAATTTGAACTTTAAATTGGAAGATTCAAAATTATAGTTAATTCGGATGGCGGAAATCTGCGAAAATTATAAAATTTAATTAAAAAAGGATAAAGTTAAAATTGATACTAGTGCATATGTTTACGCTTATCTTTTGAAGTTAACGTACCGGAATTTTATTTAAAATTAAAGTAAAATTTCGAATAATTTATTATTTTAAAAACTCAACCAAATTACACAGCGAAACTATTATGCAACTAATTAATAAAATTCTTATTCAGATTAGCGATTCGAAAGGTTTCGGTGATGATATAAGAGATGGAAAATTTACTCTTCCTATTATTCATGCAATCAAGAGTCGTCCGAATGATAAACGTTTAATGGGTAATCATTTTTGCATAATTTTTTATTTAATCTTCTAAGTTTAGGCTTTAAGGGTAAACCGCAATTTTTCTTCCTTCTTTATGATTTCAATTGGGTATTTTTCAAGGTATTTTTACATTTTTTAAAGAGTATGCAAGGAGAAACTTTATCAAGCATATAAATGAGTTAGTTAAAAAAAAATTTTTGTTGCGACCTTATATCTGAGTAATTTTAAAAATAATATTAACTAAGAATATTTGCCGCGAAAACGTGAAACTCGTATTACGTCACGTTTTGATACGGCGGTAACAGCAAGCAAATGAAGCAGTTCCAGTTCCAAGATGGCCGCCCAACTACAGCTGATTGAAAATTTAAATATGTCAACTGACGGTAAATTATTTGTAGCCACTTTCTGATGGTATTTTGCGTTGTTTATATTCGCTTACGATTGATATAATTAACATCTGACAACATAGGCGGATTTGGGGATTTAGCGGATTTAGGCACTTTTTGCCCGTCTCGACCCCATGTGCTTTAAAAAATTCCCCACCAGAAAAAAATTCTGGATCCGTTACTGTGACAATAAGCACTAAACTATTATCACGGATTTATGAATATAAACTGGATAGCTAAAGCTGATTCCCACTATTGTCTTGATACCGATGGCCGCCATACTGTGCTAAAATACTATCTACCTACCCCAACAAGGTGTATCTATGGTTATGTTTTAATTTATAACCTCACTATACTTTGAAATTGATGACCAAGTGACAGACTGGAGACTCAGGGTGACAATTTTTCGTAGCTCCGACAACTGTAAGGCATTAAATTTACTGAAAGTTACTAAAAATTAGCACAGTATGGCGGCCAAGGAGGGTTGGACATAAATTGTGGTGGGATTATAAAGTAACTGGCTATCCAGTTTATATTCATAAATCCGTGACTATTATATACATTATACACAACATACACATAAACCATTACCAATTTCAAACAGTACCGCAACGTAAAGAGTACGTCACACCTAGCTCAACCAATCAAATTACGTTTTGATTCTAGTTTAAAATTAAGCGTTTTAATGAAATTTCGAAATGATTTTGCATAATAAATAGCAAAAAATATTGTTTTTTAATTATTATATGCTTTTTCTGGTACCTTTATTTATACAATAGCGCACATATTATGCAAATAAAACATTTGTAAAAATACCCAATTCCTGCAATTACTTGCCAATTTCTTTGCAATGTCTGTATTTAATTCTTTTGGAATTGATATATTACACCAAACCTCATCTGCGGTTTACTGTTCGGGAGCAGACAAAAACATTAATAAGATATTGATAAGTTTTAAGTAATAAAACAGTAAAACTTAATTTGTAGGTATTTTGAAAATGCACACAAATGACATTGATTTGAAGAAGAAGTTTTTAGAACTCTTAGAAGAATTTGGAAGTATGGAATTCACAAAGAATAAAATGAATTATTACAAAAATTTTATTAAACAAGAAATTGAGCGATTAGGGTTGAATGGTGATAAATTCAAAATATTATTTGAATTACATAATTATGATCATTAATCCTTGCATTATATTTTATTTGGGAAACTGTCAGGGAATTTAGACTACGAATTTCACTTTTTCCTATTTACCTATTTAGTATATCGAGTTATTCATTAGCTTTCGAGAAAACAGCATTTAAAATTCGAAAATTTTACATATTGTCGTGTTACCAAATAGATTTTGGGAAATTTTTGGATGGTTCAAAGATTTTGACTTTTATGAGAATTGTTTTTTTTTAATTTGAATTTGTATTGTATTTTTTCTTGAAAACGTGAGTTATGTTGTAATCATGTCATATTTTATTAAATTAAACGTATGTAGGTACTAATAAGAATAATATTGTAAGATATCATAATTCAAACTATAATGTATTAGATAAGTAATTCTTGTAAAGTTGACAAATTGTTTCAAATAACTTGCCAACTGTTAACTTCAGTTTGTATTTTGCATTCTCAAAGTAAATTTTCGGTTCTGAATTTTTTTTTTTTTTAAATCGAATTTCAAAGACCTAAATATATTTCGTGATTCTCTACATTTTTGTTCATAAGCGTTTTTCTACTTTGTTGCACCGTTCCCGAGATATAGATGACGATATTTTTGTGTTTTACAGAGTCTCGTTTAAGTCGCTGTAAGTCAAAAATAAGGCGACGAAATAGAAAAATATATAGGTACAAAATTGAAGACACTAAAATTTTTAACCATAAATGTTTAAAAAGTTTTGCTATAAAAATGATTTTTATATTTCAAAATGTGGAATTTACATTGTTAATATAGGTGTTAATTTTTAATTGTTAATCATTTCGTTAGCCACTGTACATGCAAAAATAACAAAATGACGATAAAAAAAAAGAAAACACAGAAAAATTGTAATTTTTTTTCGCTGTTTTTTTACAAAAAAAATATAGTTAAAATTAAAATTGTAAGATACTTTTAGTTCAAGCGGTTCTAGTGTTATATGGAACCTAAAACTTCTAATTTGTTTTGTTTTTGATGGCCCATTTTTAAGATTTTAACAGCAGCGCTACTTTTCATTCAAATAATGTTTCTGTATATGGGGCATTCCAAGCCAAATCGGACAACGTTTAACTTTTGCATCTCGGATTTTTTTGAAAATTTTTTTTCTTTTAGTTCTAGTTGAGACTAGATTTCCTGACCTTTTTCAATTTGTTTTATCAAGCCATTCAAGAGATATAAATTTTTTGAAAATTACGTTACTGTTTTTTTAAATGCTCATAACTTCGCGAATAATTTACCAACTGCCAAGTTTTTTTTAAATGTTTCTTTTAAAACGTATTTTCAATAAAAAATATCGAAAACTATTTTAAAACGACATTACTATTAGATTTTCAAGTTTTAAAAATAAATCGCCATTTTTAAGAATGTTTGTACTGATCGATTTTTTAAAAAAATTTTTGTAAAAAACTGTTATCCATTTAACAAATTTTAAACCTAGTCTCATCAAGGGCAAACGATGGGTTCTATTTTTTTTTTTTAATTTTAAATTATCAGGATTATATAAAAATTTAGAAAATTACGTTACATTTTTTTGAAATGCTCATAACTCCGCGAATAATTTACCAAATGCCACGTTTTTTTTTCTTAAAACGTCTTAACTACAGATTAAATCTATGATTACACTAATCATAGATTAGACTTAACCTGTGTTAAAAATGATATTGCTGCAATCCAAATCTGATTTAATCTATGATTAAATATTTAATCTAAGATTAAATTCCTAAATTAACGTTGCTGAAGCCGGGCATAGATGCACTTAATGAATAATCATAACAAATCAATTAATTTTCGACGTATAAAATGTAATTAGTTATAAAAATTTTCTCACAGGGAATTTCTGAACAGGGAAGTAAACTTTTGTGTAAATTAAAATTTCAAAACTACTCATTGTAGGTACGTAATTTATGTCAAAATAAATCCAAATGTCCAGATGTTCTTAATTTTTTCCAAATACCTACTCTTTGCTTTTTTTAAAAAGATGATATTATTTGATGATAATGAAGATGATATTTTGATTGATGATGATTTACTCGTATTTTATCCATTTAAAATACTTAAAATTTATTACTTTATTACTAGATCCTCTACCGTTTAAGGCCGACAACCGATAGATAAGCTAATAAATAACGTTGGATTGTATGCTAAAATTTGGTAAAATATGTTTTGTCAGTTGACGGTCCTCTTGTATCTATTCAATCGGTGCAATTTTCTAAAAAAGTCGTTATTTATAACAACCAAATTTAGTTGTTATGCCAGAAAATAACATAGAATTTTCTGCCATAATAACTAAATTTGGTTGCTATTTATAACAACTTTGTTTAGAAAATTGGGGTGAATTTCAGATTATATCTATGTAACCTTCTCTTTTATTCTTAGCTCCCAAGCGGTTACAGAATACCTTGGTTACGTATACCATCATAAATTAGGAGTAGTTTTACTTAAATCGTAGCTCGATATTTTACCTACGTACACCTTTATTTTGTTTACATTAATTTAGTAAAATTTATTTGGGACGATTGGCGTTCCTGGGGAGATAAGAGGACACATTTTTCGGAACTTCCTGATTAGCACTGATTGCGAAGACAGTGAAAATTATTGAAGAGTCTAAAAATTAATTAGATTAAGTTTTTTTGTCGACAAATCATTAGTGATAATTAAAGTGTTATTAGTTGTGATATTTCACTTACCGTCAATTCGGGTTTATATCACATAGTGATTATTTTTCGCAAGACCGAAGATTTTCGTGAGCGTTTATCTGCTTCGGTAGGATCAATCTGTCACGATCTACGAAATCGAAATTGGTTTGGATCCGCTTCTATTGTTTTACTGCAAGTTATCGAATTCTACTTACGTTTCACATTCGTATAATTTTTATCTTCGCTGCCAATACGATTATTTATCTGCTAATACTGGAAAGCTACTGTTTGCGATAACCTGTTGAATACGATCTTAAATTTGAGGTTAAGTCGGGAAGAATTGGTTGACGCTTGGAAGATTTACCAACCCAGGGACGTACGAACCAGTGGCGTGCTGCGGGGTAAAAGGGTGAGCTGCCCATATTTTTTTATATAACATTTTTTTGTTACTGTTTGGTCGCAAAGTGTGTGACGCGATTACACTTATTTACGTGTGAGCTGTTATTCGATAGTGGGGCGAAGAAGATTAATTTTACCATCATAAGATCATTTTTTTGTTTGCAAAAATCGAAGTACATAACTTCGATTGTAAGATTGATGAAAAGCCAAATCAGATCTGATCGGGTTAATTTTTTTTCCAGCTGCGCCTGATTATTTATTTTTATTTGCTTGTTACCACTAAATTCATATTTTTATTTGTTTTTGATTAAACTTGTTTTTGCGCTTCTGTCTGAGTTTTTTTTTGGTACACCCGGTATTGAGCGTTCCTACGGTACGCTGTGCTATCTGCACAATTTTTTTTGCACTTTTAGGGTGAACACCTTTCTTTTTATTGGCGATAAAAAAGTGCATGGCGCCGTTAATTTGAGATTCTTAAATCTATTAGTTTGAGGGATCGGGTATTCACTCCCGATCGCCTAACCCCCCCTAAATTTCTCTACGAGAGCTAGCTTAGAGCATCGCCAAAAACAGAAGCCAGCGGAACAGGTAGGTGGAAGCGCTTCAATACGGCCGAGGTTTGTAAGCGGAGGTAAGACCGCTGCATCTACAATAATAATTATTGTCATTTCATTTCAAGCATTCAAAAAATTACTGCTGCAGCAGTAATCTACAGTTTGATTTACAAATTATTAATAACAAAAAGCATGAAGTAGTAAATCGTTCAAAATACAAACTTCAATAAAAACAATAATAATATGCGTAAGCAACCCATGTGGAAGGGCGAAGTTCAGAAAGGTCTCCTAAGAGACCGCCTGCTCTTCCACTTAACCCTAAGACTGGCACAAGCGCGCACCCAGGCCCCCCCACCCCCAACCGCAGGCACCACGATTAGCGTAATCAGCATATATTACGTAAGGTGTTTTTCTTAAAATGTAGAGCCCCCCTCCCCCTTGGTGAGATTTGGTGAGATGTAACGGAACCCCTCCCCCCCTCTCTATCTTCTCACGTGAGATTTTTTCACGAGAAAATAAGTAAAATAAAAAAAATTAACTAAAAAAAACACTAAAATGCAAAATGTTATCTGTTATAATAATGTTATTCTCTGAATTAAAAGGTTGACGTAAGATTTTTATTGACCCCCCCCCCCATTTTGACCTCACGTAATTAATGGAAAAGAAAAATAACCAAAACCTCATAGATTGCAGGGACAGAAACATCCGAAATTATAGATAATGAATATAAGATTCATTCAATGAATTCAATGAATTTTCTAAATCATTGTTCAGAATCGAAGATATTAAAACTAAAATGTTTGAAACTTACAAATACCGAATAAAAGATCAAGGATTTGAAATTATGATTCTATGCAAAGGTCACAAACTTTTAGACACTTTCCTCTACAAATTAAGTAAAATTTTTGAAGAGAGAAATCAAAGACAAATCCAACTTTCCATATTGAAGAAGATGTACCAAATTGTATATGATTAAGTTATGCATTTTATTTTATTTCTTTAACTTTGTTTGTAGGTTATGACAGAATAATTTGCTGAATTTTTGTACTTTTTGAACAACGCAACGGCTCGAAGAGAGGTAAAACAACTAGGAATACGCTCGATACATGTAAGAATAAATTAATTATGTACAAAAAAGTATCATTTTTAACACGATATCATAATAAAAATTTTGAAATCATATAAACATGTTTTTATTTTAGAATTACTAATTTCTTAATTATATTTGTATCTTAAACTTGAAAATTTATTTTCGTCTTTCTTTTATTATAAATATGTAAACTTTTCAGAATTTTTAGACCAGGATAATTAAAACAATGTAATTAAATTGTCAACGTTTTAATTATCCTGGTCCAAAAATCCTGAAAAGTTCACATATTTATATTTTAAAATTTGATATATTTTTCTTAATAATTTAGACAAATCTACTTTATAGAATTAATTAAACGTCTTTAATGAATAGACAAAGTTATCTTACTAAAGTAAAGAAAACAACATTATTAATAAGACAAAATGACACCAAGGAAAAGAATTATTACCTCCCTGAAAAGAGTAAAATTTATTTCTATGCAGTTAATTCAGCATCGAAATGTAGAAAAACTGTCAAAAAACTAAGTAATATTGTCAATTAAATAAAGAGAAAAATTGCTTTAACTGCAGTATAAAACTGCTTAACCGCTTCAAATTTACTTAATATTTAGTCAACAACAACTTAACATTTAGATAAAATGCTTTATTAATTATAGTACTATTTCGTATTAATTGTAATAAAATCTCTACTCCAAATAGTAAAAATTTTAACATAACATTTAGAAATATAAATTACATTATAAAATATGAACAAAATAACATAAAAATATAGTCGTGTATATGGACTACTTTTTAAGACATAATTATGTTAACCCTTCGTTTCATGATTTTTTCTTTTTTGAAAAAAAATATCTTTTCAATGTCATTTTGTATTGTAGATAATGGAAAAAATAATGAAAAACATCCAAGCTCAATAGTGTTCAATTAAACAAGCAAAATAAATCTATTTTTAATATGCAACACCATGAGAATCACTAATTGTAATTAATTATAATTTAATTTTGTAAATGAAATCCAATTAAAAATTGTATAAATAAAAACTAGAACATAAAAAATTAATAATTAAATTGAATAAACCCAGTATAAAATAATATTTCTGTAAACCACGTTTCGAACGATTATTCACTTGTCACAACTAAATTCAAACTATTTTAATTATCTGCAATTTTCTGCTTAGCATTGCTGTCTATAGCATTCAATATGTTATCTAGTGTGCTCCAAATTAGTTATACCATGAAAAACTGCTTTATAATATCAATTTTTGGAATTTAAATGTCTGTTGCAAATTTGTTACTATATGAAACGAAGGGTTAAATTAACACTTTTTTTTAAACAGTGTAGAAGACGTATAAGGTACGAATCAAACCACTCAGGATACTTTAAATTTCTTTTCTTTTACTTGATCTTTTTAGTGCATTACAACTAATATACTCAATGCTACAACAGTACTAGTATGAGGAATATTACTGGCGTACCTAGAGCTTTTGCCACCCGGGGCGGTCTTAAAATTTGCCTCCCCCCATATAAATATTACTAGGTACGCTAGTGGGAATATAAATTACTATCACCGTATCGCCATCAAATACCAGCTATGATTTCCAACTCGCACACAAAGAAGTTCTATATCAAGCCAACAATTAATAATAAACGCAGCTAACACATTATAATACGGAAGAAACTCCAACTCCAAATTATTTTGATTTCGATCTAACCAGTAAACATTATAAAAATATAGAAATAGTTCTTGATTATTTACTGTTCGAGTTTGCAAGCAAGCAATTCAATTCACTTTTTTTACTCCGGCACAATTCATAATATGGAAGCACCCATCGACCCATCATAACTCCCGGCACAATGCATATGCAAACCCTCAGCAAGATCCACCAATTCCCCAAAATCATCACACGAGCAACTACTAACGCTCGCCATCTTGGAACTTAAGCTTTCATCATGCTCGAAGTTCCCATAGCTTTCTTTCCAGCATCCAGCTTATTTGCTTCTCAAGTAATCATCTAACAGGGCGGTCCAATCCAAAGAGTTGGCTCCAGAACCGACCCTTATTAGGGACATCTTTTTGTGCAGACTTTGTGTACCGAAATTACGTTTGAAGTGAGCATCACTCTCGTTTGGAAAGGTAGCATTTCATAAAAAGTTTCAATTTGTGGGAAAACTCTTTTTTTACTTATGGAGTGGAAAAGTTCTGACTTCTGATCACCATCAATTATTAAAAGTTTCGGATACATCATAAAAAATTACCGCATCAAAGTTTTGGTGGGATTGCGAATTGAGAATCGTGAAGATTTTGCATACTTAATAAGATGGAAATTTTCTAGAAAATTACGTTGAAATCTCAGCAGAGAATCGGCCTGTAAGATTTGCTGAATTTATGTAGTATATTGATTAAGTATTAAGTCATTTAAAGTATTGTATTGTAAGGTATTGTATTTAACTCTTTCAGTCACCTTGGTCATTTAAACGAACATGGACTTTCCATAGCTACCAAAATTAGAGGAATGCATTTTACTCCATCTAAATATTGCGATAGTCTAAGGGTACACATATATATTACATATTTAGGACTAGTGTCCACATTATTTTGCGAATTTCGCAGTTTTTGATAATCTTTTAAAACAAGTGACAACTATTACCTGTGCTTATTTGTTGATGAATTATTTGCGGGTTTTTAAATATACTGTGGTAAGTTGTATTGATGTTGAATTTTTTTTTAGTTATTTAAATGTTAAGAATATTGTATTTGTAAATAAATATTTGAAAAAATATATTGCGATGACCCCAGCGGAATAATTTGAAAAATGAAACCTACTACAAAAATTTGCCTCGCTGGAGTATATATTTTTAATAAAACCATAATGTAGTTGGACGTATTAAATTTAATTAAAAAAAAAAATCCCAATCAATTTTTAAACAAAGAAACATATACAACCCTTTATGATTATCTGAATTTAGCAAAATTATATAACAGATGTTTTTAACCCTTTCAGACACGAGTTATGAAGGGGTTGTAGGAAAATTTTCAAACTCAGCATGTGAACTTGTTTAATTTTTAGAAGATTTTTCACGTTTGCTAGATTACCCTAAAATTCCCGAGTACTCAGATATCAACTGTCCTCTGTGTAGTGGACAAGGTGATTTTCTGATCACGATTTATCGAAAATTTGGAGATTCCATGAAAAAAAATTTATTTTATTAAATGCAAACAACATTATACAAAGTAGAAAAAATATTATACGTTCTGAAATAGTACTAAATTTCAAAAGAAAAATAAACACAAAAAACTTGAACACAACCATGTGCTTTCAGTTTCAAAACATAAGACAAAATAAATTTATTTAAGGATAACAATAAGTCCTAAAAGTAATGCAATCTTTCAGGAGTCGAGCTGACTAGTCCTCGGAACAGATCAACTTGATTGGCACTTTCCCTACAGCTACTACTAGCTATAATTAATGTCCTCTCTATAGGACACTGTGTCTGATAGGGTTAAATCTTGTCTTAACATAAGATCAACCAACGAATCACAAATCTGTATGGCTAAATTTTCAATTTTAATTTAAAGCGTAATTATTTCAACGTGCTATTGAAAATTATACCGCAATGATTTACTTATTAATAAAAATTTATAATTTTAAAACGTACGTTTACCGCAAAGTTTGAAATTTTATCACAATAATCAGCTCACCCTGTACATTGAAGTGGTAAGTAGCTTCCAATGGTCATCTGGTGCTGATCGTTTGCATAGTTTGTGAAGAAGTGTTAACGGATTCCATAAAAAAAAACAAATTCTCGGTACCAATAATTTTGATCTTCCAGCTTGATTATTCTTCTGCGATAATTAATGAATTTTCTCTTTATTTTGAGGTAGATAGTTCACTTAGTTTTATTTTATTTATACAATCACCGGTTAAATTATTATAATTAATCAAGAGACACCTATTTAACATCTTACACGTCTTGGTCGTTATATCGCAATCTCTATTTCCGTTTCTCTCTTTTTTCATTTTCAAAATTACCAAACTTTTAAAACAAAACGACGGCGCGAAATCTAACTTTGTCTTATTTAAACTTTTTAAACACTTTTATTTAAAATATTTTTAAGCCCTAGCTGAATTATCATTTACAGCTTTTGACCATCGTTGATTAGCATCTTCTCATTTGAAGATTTGTGATCTAAAAACATCTTTTATTTCAAACAAATGTGAAGTGACCTCAGACAAGTCATCGGGTTAGTATTTATTCCCTTCTCTAAAAATTTAACCAAACTCAATAAAATCCACAAAAAAATGAAACATGACAATATATTTTTTACCCAAATATACCCATGGAGTCATCATTTCATTCTAACGAATACAATTTTTTTTTTAAATATGAATCGTATGGGTCTGCAATGTATGTCAAAAATTTTTTTTAAATTTATTTAAGCTCTTAGTTTCACACTTTTAACTCCAATAACAAAAAGTCGTGACTGAAAGGGTTAAAATCATTTTGTCTAAAGTATGGAAAAGTTTTCATAATATTAGCGAGCATACTTAATAAAAAATTATGTTTATCGTAACATCAATGTATTTCCAATTGCGTATGGTTGGTTGCCTATAAGAAAGTTTGTTTTGATGACCAAATTAAATTAATGTTTTACCAGTTACGTAGTATTAGTAAGTTGAAACTAACTTTTTTATTTTGAACTGTTGCTTTAATTAACATTAAGAAATAAAGAAACCAAACTGTTGGTTAATATAAAGTGTAAACCTGGTAAACTGACGAAATAAATGATAATTATTTTTCATTTGTTTTTGTCATAGTCAGCTGCTAACGTTTTCGTGTTTATATTTTAATCGGTAAAGCAAGTGATTTTAACTTTTAACTGAGACGAAATAAAAGTAGTATAGAATATTTTTGTTTTTACGGCGCCTATGGAATAAATTTTGAGAATTTGAAATAAGTGCGTGCGCATCTAAAAATTTAAACTACACAGCGCAATACCAAATCTCTCAAAATGTAATATGGCGACAGTGGCGTATATTGTGTGTTTGTGATAAGTAAAAATTAGTTTTTTATTATGTTTGAAAATGGATAAATATAAATACTTTTGTGAGAACTGTATTATTATGTTTGATTAATATAAATTTGATGTTTTTTTAATATATGGAATAATGTCGACTGATAAAATAAAAGTTGCCGTCAGGGTCCGTCCTTTCAACAGGAGAGGTAAAAAATTAGATAATATTATGATGATTCAAACAATAAATTATTTATCTCAGAATCCAATTTCATTCAACTTACGACCACCTATATTGTTTTTCTATCGGTTTGTTGATTTGCATGATCCAATACATATAAATAATGCTCACCCACAATTCGAAATCGTTACCTAGTTTTTGAATGTATCGAGTTATAACAATTTTTTTCAATTGATTATCACACCCACGTATATTCTAAATATATGGTATTCTATATATTATACCATGCAATAGTTTAGGTTTCTCTTTTGTTAGAATAAGTAAGGTCAGTGAATGTCATTATTGAGTTTTTATTTACTTTATTTCCCGCTTTATATTTTAAACTATTTTCCAAAATTTTAATTTCCAGAATTGGAATTGTCAACACCATGTATCGTGGAGATGGAAAAGCAACAAACAATTCTTCATCAATCCAATGTATTAGACAAGATAGATAGGTATGTTTTTGTTTTTATTACATAATAAAATCATATATTTCGTGAAAAGTGAAATATAATTTTTAATTGAAAGATAAAATTAACTGATACTGCAAACCAAGTAGTAATACAAACAGACCTTATCTAAAAATCAAACAGGTTGTGTAAACTTTATATTTACATGCTTTGTCCTCCCGCTCCAATATATTTTTCATTTTTTGCTTTTCTTATTATTTCTTCTTCCACTAAATGCCTTAATTAGTCGACAAATTATAATCGCTAATTCTTAAGAAAATTATTGTGTACCAATTTTCAAGAGCAACAAATTGGTTACAAAGTACAACTTATATGTATTCAATTCATAATTAAATGCTAATACAAACATATTTTTCTCTCTAATACTGAATAACAATTTTGCGATAATTCAGTTTTCTTATATTTCCTGGACGATTCGTGGTTTCCATTTCGCGTTGAACTGTAGGTTCCACCTGTATGAGTTTTAGATTTTTATAATTGGCGGGTTATTCAATAATGCAACTGTATTTACCGCGAAATAAATTAATATTCAATTTATATTTATAAATTATTGTATAATAATATTTCAAGATACATATTTCCAAATGTCGATTTTATAATAGGAAAATGAAAAACCAAATATATCATCTATTTTTTTCGAATAGGATCGAATTCAATATTTTAAGCTTACATTGGATTAAGTAAATAATGATAGATAAATTAATTATCGATGAACTTGTACTAACATCAACAGGGAACATCAATATATAAATAAAAATGTTTTCACTCAATTAAAATTAAAAATTTACATAACTATAATAACAAATTACATTAATTCTAATAGTCGACTTTTTAACTATTCTTTATTTAAAAAATTGTTTTAGTTATTCAATTTAATTGAGATAAGAATATTTATTTATAGATAAAAATTCATTTTAGCTATATTTTTTACAGAACAAAATTGAACACGTTGGGGTGGTCTCACCTAAACTAAATTTTAAGTTTGCAGTGGACTACACTGAAAAAAAGATACATAATAATTAATCATTTTTGCGCAGATGAAAATTTATAGTATTGATGAACAAAATTCACCAATATGATGAACCATTTTTTTCAGTGTAGTGGAGGTTTTGCTCTCTTCTACAAGAAATAAACGTTCCAGGCATTTTAGATGAAATTTTATCCAAATCTAATTATATATAATATTATTTGTTTCAAGGTCATTGTTTATAACAAATTTGAAAAAATCACTTGTTTTCAAATAAAAAGAAAATTTTCTTAGGTTATAATATGTATATTATTTTGTATAATAAAAATATATACCACTGTATTTAGAGCTTCACAATATACTATATGCAAATATAGTATAGATTGATGAATTTTTTGTCGGAAAGTAATTAAATTAATAATTTCGATTTTCACTAAAACGCACTTTTTAACAATAAATCGTTATATCATAATTATAATCAATGTCAATGTTTACCAAGGAATATAGAAAAATGAAGTTACAGAGAATTCAATTATCTTTTACATTGCTATTTACCATTTTTTCTCGAATCTTTACCTTTTAAGCAATTCCTAAGAAATGCACGTAAAAATTTGATTTTTACAAAAAGACGAAAAATAATTTTGGACCAAATTTGGAAAATTTTATTATATGTAGTAAGCCTTAGATGTACGTGGGCTAATTTTCAATTTACAATATGTTTGGCTAGATTCTATCAAAAAGAAAATCATGACGCCGACGTGGAAGGTTTTGGGAATTTTAGTATGTTATTCTGTAATGTTTGATGAGCATTTAATCAAATTTTCAGACTTGATATTTCCATTTTTATGATGACTTATTTTTTGTGAAATCCAGCAAAATCTCAGCTTTAATAGTATTTTCTCGGTAGTCGCTCCGGTTTTACCGCAACAATTTTTTTTATGAGGGATCCAATAAAAAATTACTCAAGTACTACTACATGTAGAGGTCATAGGCAAATTTTCTATCACGGCTGTTCCATTCGTCTGGAAAACCTAGAAAAGTTAGGGATTTAAGATTTCTCTAGTTTTGTCAGGGAATTTCTGATTTTTAGCTCCAAGTCAGAGAAATTAAATCTTCAACCAGAGAAAAAATGTAATTTAAAAATTAAATCTTTTAAATTTTAAAATTAAATTACCCGAGTCAAGTAGCTCATTAATGTACACGCCAAACTTTTTTCATTAGGGGCCAAGAAAACGAAAAAAAATTTCACGGGAAGCCAGAATTCTTACAAAAAATTGCATTTTGCTTTGAAATCCTTCAATTTTATATTTAATTTGCAGTTAGAAACTTAGTTACTTTTTTAATTGGCTGGCCAGATTAAAGCCCTTCGCGTACGCAGGCCTTCCCCCCCCCCCCTCACTACACGGACGAGCAGCGAGTCAAGGTAATTTGGCTTGGATTGCATTGACCGCTTCCCTTAATCTTCATTTAAGCCAAAGTACCTTGGCTAGCAGACCGTCCGTAGACGGATTTTCCCTTAGTAAAATAAAATGAAATGAAATCATATCTTGATAAGATTAACACATAAATTTACATTAAAATTTATTATTTTATTTATATTATACTTATTGTTCAATGTAAAAATGACATTTTTATCTGTAAATTTACATGCATTTTTACAGTTTAAAATAAATTAATAATTTATATAATAAATTAAGCAATAAATCAACAATTTAAGCTAAATTCTCGTTTTTTTGTAAAACATAATAATATATTATTTGAATTGCAAATCGCAAAATTTTAGTAATAAATTGAAAACAAATTGCTTCTGGAAAGATCTGGTTAGATGTTTGCTTTTAGTTTGTTAATTATGTATAAAGCCCGCCTCACACGAAGCTTGTTTTGCTGATGGATTGCTTGCTTGCTTCACTGCTGGCTACGGTGCTGGCTGCCTTGATGGAAAATGACGTCACTGCTGGCTTGCTTGCTTGTTTTCGTGCTGGATTTCTGTGATAGAACCGGTGCTATTTTTGCTGCTGGTTTGCAGCGCCAACCAATGAAATAGTCGCGTCATATTCGTAAACACGAGTGGTATCGAAAAATGTCGAGTTTGCTTCCATTAACGTCGCTATTTTCATTGTGTAAACATAACAATTTGGTTATGTCAAACTTGTGTTCAGTTGGGTAAATAGTAATGGTTGATTGGCATTGTTAAAAAACATAAATAAACTAAACCTATAAATCCTTATTTTAAATCTACGTGTAAATGCCCTGCCTGTATAAAAATTCTATTTGTTTTCAAATTTAAATATTTTGTTGTTGGTACAAATTGAAGGAATACATTATCCGTCACTACCTGCGTGCGCATTTAAACCACAAAGCGCGTGTGAAGCCAACCAAGCACAGAAACCATCACACGACCCAGCTGCTAGAAACCCAGCAGCGAAACAAGCAATCCATCAGCAAAACAAGCGTCGTGTGAGGTGGGCTTAATACCTAAACAGTTTGTGTTACACAGTTCAGTATTAGAACCCACAGTTGCGCACTACCCTGTATAAATATTTATCGAACGTCTGTTTACTATCCGACATGTTTATGTACAAATTTAAGTTGTTAAATTTGAATATACAAAATATAAGGAGTAAGTTGAAATTATTTAAAATGGCCGCTTTTTCACTCCTGATTTATTATTATGTATTGTTCAATCATGGTTTATTTAAATAGAAGGATATGCTTTCTATAAAATTTACTTGAGATGAAACGCAGTGTTATTAACACTAAACTTGGCAAGTGCTTATTTTTCGGCATAAAATTCTTTCTGTCGGAGATGATTTCTTTTGGAGTTTTCAACCCTACCTGGTAAATGGAATTTTTGAAACTATGTATCTTGTGAGATACATTGCCAACTTAAGGGTTAACCTAGGGGCTCGAGCCCCAAGGCTTTTTTGAAATAAGGGCAAAAGATTGTGAAAGGAGTGGAGCGATTGTGCTGCCCCTACGCAGAAGAGAGCGCAAAATAGTTAACGCCGTTCCTGGTGGAACGTGTGTGGAAAATGAGGACACAAAATATTTTTAGAATTTTTTTTAATTAATAATCGAGGAGCTTGAAGAATGGCTTCAAAAGATGTTGCCTACACCTTGTGAAGGACACAAAAATTCTGTGTACCTGCTCGAAGTTTACACTCGCGAGTCACACTACGTCATAGCAATCCAATGCTCCAACTGCCAACCTTTGAATAGCTTATATATAAAAAGAGGTAAATTTATTGATTTGGGAAAGATATGGTACCTACTACGTTTAATATTTTGGGTACTTTCTAAAATAAACATTAATTTTTTTTTAATTCAAACTTACTCTGTGACAGCTTCTCATGTAATTTTATTAGAAATTCAGTTTCCAAATTCAAGAAATAATAATTTATTGTTTATGTTTTAATTAAGGTAAACACATTTTTGAGTACTTTTCACAGCTAAGATCAGCTTTATTTTCTACATAGGGCGAGGAAATAAACAAAAAAATTATTTGGTTAACATCTGCAATTTATCTAAATAATATACGTTTTTATCAACAATTGCGTGCACAATTAATTATAATAATATAACAATACGCATACTTACAAAGAATAGTAGGTAAATACTAATAATTACAGTAAAAGAAATTTCACAAGTTCAGATGTTAAATTGAGTTTTGCAATATTGAAAATTTTTCTGAAATTTATCAATTTTTAAAACGGGTGCGGGCACGTCTCCTCCCCCCCCCTCTTCCTCCCTGTGGCGTCGTTATTATTGGCGTGCAGTAATCCAGTTTCCAACCGAAGATCAACATGGTTATTGTTTCCTCAAAACGACTTTGTCATTCACAATGCATAGATATAAATTACCAGTTCTGGCCAACCGAAAAGTACACTATTGTTTATTTAAAGTACAGTCTGTCCAGGAATATTGGCTGGTTTTGTCGATTAAATATCGTGAAATCCACAGAATACAAACGCCTGTTATAATAATATTTTACACCATGCATGAGTTGGAAAGAAGGCAGTTTACTGAATGAGGAGACAGATTTAAACACGAGCTGCCAAGCGAGTAGGTACATGAAGTTTATGAACTTACACATAAACATTCTTGCATAACAAATTCGTGAGATTTATTGTGCTTATTTTCATTTACACGATTACAATCAAACTCCTTTTGCACGAACAATTTAACATTGAATCTATAAATTTTTGGCAAAACGTACGTTTATGAAGTGAAGAAAAAGTACGTACTTATTTTATTTTAACCAATACTTCTCTGAACGTGATTTCTTCAGCATTATAAATAGTGCATTACATATCAAGGGGGTAAAAATGTTACTAATCTTAGTGTGGATAATATCACAATTCACAAGACGTTAAGTCGAGTATTATATGAAAGGGGGGAGTTATAAAATATGTCTATTATACAAGACAAGGCTTGAAACAATTCCCCTCGTTTAAAGATTTCTCGTCTCAGCCATCACTATATGCACAAATCACTTTTAGAATTATTAAACTTCATAATCCTTATATAAAGTAATATTCGATAATCCTAGTATAGCTTATCAAGTAGACACCCTTACATTAATTAGTTTGTATTGTTTAGGTCATAGCGGATTTGTAAATCCACAAAGTGTCATATTAAAAGTTTACTATCGATAATATGAACACATTTCATTAGTTCAAAGCAAACATCAATGTTATGCAAAATGCTTCACGTTGAAAGGAATTTCATTTATTGCATTCTTTTGTTCTTTGTAAAGCAATATCGCATTTATTTTTCAATGTCGGTAACTAACTGTACATTATATTTTTATACAATTACTTCACTATTGAATTTTGGAAATTGTCAAATCAAATTTTTATTCTGACTGTTGATTTTTGTCGCTAAATATTTTGTTTATCAATATTTCAATTTAAAATTCCAGTATTTTTATTATATTTCAAAATATACATTTTTCATTGCACGAACTTGAGTTTATATAGTGCATACCTATACATCATACAAATTTACACCGAGTGCTGCTAACTTTATAATGATAATTGTTAGAAAGGCACTTGAATAACTAAACGGGATGCAGAATAATGAAATTACTAACGGTGAGTGAAGTTATACCTTTTATAAATAAAAGAGGTTTTTGCAGACCATCATAGATATACTCTTTAAAGTATCTCGTTGCAGCTTGAGAGGTTTTTGACAATGCAACTAATTAATTTAAATTAGATTGACACTCCTGAATAACAAAATATAATACTAATATAAGATTTTTGATGATTTAAGGGGATATTCTAGTCTAGAGGGATGAATTTTCGGGCGGTTTTTGCAGCTCTGTACAAACGAAACAAAAAATATTTTTACTATCCACTTTTTTACCATTTGTTTATTGATATTTTAAGATTACATAAAAAATTAACTGAAAAAAAACTCAAAATTCACAAAGTTATACGGTGGCAAAGTGGGAGGTCTAAAAAAAACTGGTGTGCACGATATCTCAAGTTCTAATGAACCGATTTATTTGAAATTTGGTGTGAATGTTCTTTATACATTCCTCTATCGCATGAACTACGCTCATGTCAAAATTTTGAATTTTACTATTTTTAAAAAATTTGGATTTGTTAAAAAAAACATGTAAAAAATTTTTTTTTCTTTAAACGGCCGCCATTTTATGAAAAAAATTTTGTTTTACTTTTCCATAGTTCATACTATAGCGGCATCTATAAAAAATATTCCCACCAAATTTCAAATAAATCGGTTCATTAGAACTTGAGATATCGTGCACACCAGGACACCTTTTTTTTGGACTTTGCCAGCTCATAACTTTGTAAATTTAGGGTTTTTTTCTTTGGTTAATTTTTTATGTAATCTTAAAATATGAATAAACAAATGATAAAAAAATAGATAGTAAAAATATGGTTTGTTTCGTTTGTACAGAGCTTCAAAAACCGCCCGAAAATCATGCCTCTAGACTAGAATACCCCCTTAATAAATTTCAACCGGCGCTGTTAGGACCGGAAACATGCCGCGGGATTGAATTTTTTGAACTGTATTGAATCTAAAATTGGATTCTCATTAAGATGGTACGGCAAGCGGCACTTGGCTACAAAGACCAATAGTGCCGTCTTAATGGAGATGCAGATTTAGAAATATGCTTATTTTATAAACTGAGAATGAATAAAGCTAGCAAGAGGTGGAAAGTATAGAAGAACAAATTTCTCAACCAAAAAACATGGATTACAGCTCAAAAAAATAGAAAAAAGCGGAAGATCTAAAGATTAATAGTCACAATATAAACAGATTATATTATTATAAATTAAAAGAACCTATCAAGACGCTACACACAATAATTGTAGCAAATTCTTTCAGACTATAGAACTAAGATGAATGATAGATATATTTAGAATTATAAAAAAATTATAAAAGGAATGGGTGCAACACTTTGAAAGATTGTTGCAAGAAAAAAGACCGGCATTCATAAAACAACAACAAGAACAAGATATATCACAAGTAGATTGAATACACCTAAAGTTGAACATGTTCAAGAAGCAATAGCGGTGACTAAGCTAAAGAAATCACCGGGACCAGGAGGAATATATCCAGAATTTCTAGGAAACGGACCACAGAAGCTAATAGAAATGCTAAGAGCTCTATACGAAAGATGCCTAAATGGAGAGAAGACTCCAAAAGAATGGAGAACCTCATATATAACAACTATACACAAAAAAGGTTCAAAAGACGACACAAATAATTATAGAGGTATAGCAGTTATCCCAACAATAGGCAGAATATACGCGAGAATTCTTAGGAATTTCTAAGAAGAAGACGTAAAAGGTGATCAACTCGAGGAACAAGCAGGGTTTAGAGCTAGAAGATCTACAATTGAGAACTTATTTACTATAAAAATCGCTTTAGAAAAACGAATGCAGCGAAATCAAGAAACACACTTAGCCTTTATTGAGGGGTTCGCAAGAAAAGTAAAAACAATAAAAATTGAGTTTTTTTTAACATTTTTTCACTTATATATATATATCTATATCTATCAGTTTTTTAACGTTCAACGTCTTCCGATTCCCCTTTCACTTTTTTAATTTAACAAAAACATTTTTGTTTCTATACATTTTTCTATTTTATCGCACCGTTTCCGAGATGTAGACGACCATATTTTTTGTGTTTTACAGACTATTGTTTAAGTCGCTGTCAATCAAAAACGGCGCGACAAAATAAAAATATTCATATAAACAAAATTGAAGGCAATGACATTTGCAACAAAAAATGTTTAAAAAGTTTTGCTGTAAAATCGATGTTTATATGGAAAAATGTGGCTTCAAAATGTTCAATTTACATTAGAAACATAGGAGTGTCCAACTTCTTTTTTTTAATCACTGTAGATGTGTGAAAATAACTATAGTCCGGGAGCTAGCGACATTTTTCATTGTCACATTTTATAAACCTTGGTTTATCTTTTATTTTATTATGTTCATGAAACTTATCAATAAAATGAACTCCTGCCATCTCGTTGGCGGGGCAGCGATTCACAGCGGTCTTCTGATTATGTTTAAAAAAAAAGGTAAATGTTGAAAATTATAAAAGCTGAAACTTTTTCTAATATTTAATAATATTTCAATAGGGTATAAAATGACATCCTGCCACTTCTCCTGTGGAACGGTCTACTCCTGCCATAGCCATATTTATGTGAAAAAAAAATATCAATTGTTACAAATATTAAAAGCTGAAATTTTTTTGTCATTTCTGTAATAATTAAAGCAATTAAAAACACATATCCTACCAGCCATTTGGTCGGACCTTGCTAAGGCAGGAGCAAAGTTGTTGAGCGTGAACATCTAATATATTACACAGGGCAACAGCAATCGTTTATGAGTCGATTTTGGGTAATTATGGTCTCCCGAATTCAAAAAAAATTTCAGATTTGTCGAATTGACTCCAGTTTTTGAGATAAAGACAACCCTTTTATATTGAAAATAAAATGAAACAAAAATATTTAATTTATTCAAAGACTACATAGTGGGAACAGTGATTTTGAGGTGTGGGGTTTATGAGTCAATTTTGGGTAATTATGGTCACCTAAATTACAAAAAAACATTCAGATTTGTCGAATTGACTCCAGTTTTTGAGATGAAGACAACCTCTTTATATTGAAAATAAAATGGAAATTTCTTTTTGAGATGTCCGCGGAGATTCGCTGTCAATGGCTCATTTCTTCATAAAAATTAATAAAAATTTCACAGTATATTCTTCAAATGTCACTTTATTATGTAGTAATTATAGCAATAAATATTTATTAATAGTTTCGTCAAAAAAAATTATCGAAATATGCTGATTTTGCTTAAAATTAACTTTACCCCCCCCCCTTAACATGAGAACTAGAGTCAATTTGAACAAAATAACTATGTGACGAGTACATTATTACATTAGTGTATCCAAATTCACTGCAAAACCCAAGACCGCAGAAAAAAGCTTTTGTTTTGTTGCCCTGTGTTATTTGTAATTTCTCCTGTGATAGGTAGATTTTCTGAATTCAGCATTTCATATAATACATACAATTATATGCAATATTTGTTATACTCAAAGTATTAAGTAAGGGAGCTGTACCAGGTATGAGACGGCTCCACTTATATTTTTCCATATTGCGATGCCAATTTTCTGGATTTGACTAGTGTCAACATATTTTCATGTTGGAAGCTAGTTTTTTTTAAGACACCGGAGTCAATAGTCACAATTTTTGTATGTGATCCAAACATCGAGTAAAAATTTCATGAAAAAAGTTTTATTTGATTTTTTTGTAATTGCTGTTATTACTAGTTATTCAACGAAAAAATGAGATTACAGTGCATAGAAATTCATCATTTTCCTTATATTTTACGATGAAGTAGTCGATTGGACTGATTTATGTTCACACATAAATTTTTCTGTGTTTTGTAAAAATGGCGTCATGTTCCGGGTGTGAGACAGCCGAGAGTACCAGTTATGAGACTTGCCAATTCCATCAAATTCATCGAATGTAATTTTTGAAGTGTGCAAATATGCGTGCCAGCTTCTTTACGTTCAAACATTGCGAATTGGATATGAGCCGAAGATGAAGACGAAAAATATGATGTATAAATTATAGAAAAAAAGTGTCATTTTCTTTCGTAATTTTGGTCACTGAAGGCCTTCATGATGATTAAACATTGATATTTTCCGTATTCGTGGCTGTTTTATTTCATATTTCCCTATATTTACCAGAGTTTACCGGGTGTCTCATAGCTGGTGTCAAATTCTTTTTCGATCAAAAATCAACTCATCACGGAAATGCTCATAACTTTTTTTGGTTTGACGGAATCAATATATTTTCTACAGCAAAAAGTTGCGTATGATCATTAGCTTTCGAATGGTATGTAAGATATTCGGTATATTTGGTTTCTATTAAAAGTTTTGGCTTGAAAACAAAACCCGTCTCATACCTGGTATATCTCCCTTATAATTTGTTATACCGGGTGCTCAATGAGTTAGCCGAACATAATAAATTAACATGTAAAAACTTATATATGCAAATTCCTGCTTTCCTAATTATTTTAGAGAAAAAATGGAAGATACAAAAATAATACAGAAATATAAACTTCAAGTGAAACTATAAGTTTTCTACTTAAAAAGTCAAAAATTGCTTTTGAAATTGTTAAAATTTTCATTTATCAGGCTGGTCATGTACGTTTCCACGGTAATTGTTTTTTTTTATAAATAATAATAACAATTGCACGTTGCTACTAGTTTTGCACTTTACTAAATATTCCATTTTGCAAATAATCCGCTATTTATACTGATAATGATAATAAATAATAATTAATATTGTCAGTTTGCATACTTAGTGCTGTGATACTTTACAAAACCTTGTAAACCTTGTGCGTTGAAACAAACGATTTTGTTTCAAGTGATATTACCTTACTATTTCCTAACTCCTGCCGAAGCCAGGTCCCATCATATAGCTGGCAGAATACGTTTTTTTAATTGCTTTAATTATTACAGAAATGACAAAAAAATTTCAGCTTTTAATATTTCTAACAATTGATATTTTATTTTCACATAAATATGGCTATGGCAGGAGTAGACCGTTCCACAGCAGAAGTGGCAGGATGTCATTTTATACCCTATTGAAATATTATTAAATATTAGAAAAAGTTTCAGCTTTTATAATTTTCAACATTTACCTTTTTTTTTTAACATAATCAGAAGACCGCTGTCGATCGCTGCCCCACTGGTGCCTCGGCAGGAGTCGATTTCAGGTTTCTGTATCTCTAATATGACACAAATAAACTAAAATTAATCTTTATAAAATCTGACAAAATTTTGTGTCGCTAGCTCCCGGACTACTACAAGTAAAGCGTAATCTTACTATTTTCTGTGTAATATTTTGTACTGGTAAATAATGCACCTCTTATCAGTTGAGGCCTATTTTACTACTACAAGAAGTGAAACATAATCTTGATCAAGTATTACCTACCCTAATTTTTTTTGTGTGTGAAAATTTGTAATATATTTGTTATGTTCATGTGGTAAAATATCATGTTACATAAATGCCTACGCACCCCTAAATGTGGGGATGGAAGCGACTTTTGGGCAGTGTAAAATCAGTAGTATTCAGACACACATATTAACTGTAAGACTTGAAACTAATTATTAAATACAATCAATAACAATAGTTCATCCAAGCCTTTTAATACAAATTAACCAAACGAGATACAGTCCACTTAGAAGAGAAATTCAAATTCACATAACATTTTGGTCCTTCGAACCGGATTTGAATTAGAAAATTAATATCAAAAAGTGCAAATACAGTGGTTCAGTGCAACATTCGACTACGGAAAGGCTGGAGGTCCATACAAGTGTAACAAGATACTTATGGTCCACTGCAGTACCATCGATATCGATAACGTACAGGAAGCAATTCACCAATATATGAACGTAAGAAAACCAAACAATTTTCCTTTCTTATCTAGTTCAAAATTGCTTCAATTGTAACCACAAATTTGCAACAATTTTTAAACTATTTTACAAATTTTAAAACTATTTTACAATTTGATAATTTTAAACTATTTTGCAAGTTTTTAAAAATATTCTACTGTTGACTACCTGCTATTTCTGGTCCCTAGTTTTCACGGATCATTAAGAATTATTTAGGGTCGCAAAATAAATAGTGCTATTGAAAAAAGTCACCACAACTATAATAACTTTACTACTGTTATTCTATTTTTTAATTATTTCAACGCTATTTTATGATTATAAATTAAATAGGTACATATACAATTTTAAACAATAAATTTACAATAAATAGTATCTACTTACTATTACAATATTTCATTTACTACGGGGTGTCAATTGTGTTCTCATAGTACGTAATTTGAAGTAGATACCTAACAATCAATTATTATACAATTTTTATTATTTTAATAAATTTACCGCGACAATGGCAAACGATTTAACTCTATTACATCGTCAGCGCGGGTCTATCAAAAGACAATTAAAAATATTTCAAAACTTCTTACAACCAATTCAAGAAGCATTTGATAAGAATGAATCAATTCAAGAAAAATTAATACGACAATTACAAGATCGTACGAAACAGTTCGAAACCCTATCGGATGCGTATGAAACAATTCAGTCAAACATTGAATGTACTTGCAACGAAGATATTCTTGAACAAGAATACGACGACCGGGATAACTTTACAAACTCGTATGCCGATGCTTTGGCGAGTGCCAAAATAATACTACAATGCGCTGAGGATCTCGATCGGTCGCACGACATTGGTGCCGACAGCCGTGCCGCAAGCCGTGCCGAAAGCCGTGCGGAAAGCCGTGCCGAAAGCCGTGCTGAAAACCGTGCCGAAAGCCGTGTTGAAAGCCGTACCGAAAGCCGTGCAGAAAGCCGTGCCGCACCTCAACAATTGTTGGATGAAATAAATTACCAACCAATAATAAAATTGCCAACCATAAATATTCCACATTTCAAAGGCCATTATGGTTCGTGGCTCGAATTCAAAGAAACCTTTGAATCGCTCATTCATAATAATAACACGATAAGTGACATTCAAAAATACCATTATTTAAGAGCTTCGCTTCAAGGGGATGCTCGAAACGCTATTCGAAAGCTAGAATTTTCGACTAGAAATTATCAAACCGCCTGGAATTTGTTATGCAAGCGATATGACAATTCAAGATTATTAGTGCATAGCCATGTAAAAGCATTGTTTGAATTGGAACCAATAACAAAGGAAACGGCATTAGGTCTGAGAAATCTAATCGATGCAACTTACCAGCATTTAGAGTCCCTTGAAGGACTAGAACAACCAGTTCAGCAGTGGGACACTTTAATAATTTATTTGATAACCACCAAACTGGATAAAACTACCATCAAAGAATGGGAAGAGCAAAAGGAGTCAAACGTGTTACCAACTTTGAACGATTTGGAAAAGTTTCTATTAGGTAGGGCTGAATTATTGGAAACAATGGAAATCAAATACAATAAGTACAATAAAGAACAAGTACTAAGATTCAACAATGGAAAAAGAAACGATATCTCGCAATGTCACGTAACAACTGTGGAACCAAATTACAAATGAAATTTGTGCAAAGGTCCACATTTGATTTATACTTGTCCAGATTTCCTTAACTTATCAATTAATGCAAGAATCGACAAGGTCAATCAGCTACGGTTATGTTCAAATTGCCTCCGCACCGGTCATAAATCCGAGCAATGCAGAAGAGGCAATTGCAGATCCTGTAAAGAAAAACACAACAGTTTAATTCATCAAGTTCGCGAGACAACTGACACAACGGGAACTTCTAATCAAGAAATGCACACTGTCACTAATTTAACCGTTTTTCCTACCATAAACAGTCAAGTATTATTACCTACAGCAATGGTTTATATAACAGGATTCAATGGTATCAAACATCTCTGTCGAGTAATGTTGGACAGTGGAGCACAAGCAAATTTAATTACCGAAAGGTTTTGCAAGCAGTTACAATTGCCAACAGTTGCTGAAAAACTGGCAATATTCGGAATTAATCAAATTGAATCTACGTTAACACAGAAATGCAATGTAACAATTTCTTCATTAATTAACACGTACACAACACTGTTATCGTGTCACATAATTCCAACTATTTCAGGAAATGTGCCCATGTACCCGATAAGAGTGCCATTAAAAATCCCCGATGGCATTAAGTTGTCAGATGAGAGATTCCTGGAACCCAAACCAGTAGATATGCTAATTGGCTCGGGCCTATTCTGGGATTTAATGGTTAATGGCAAGATTGACTTGGGCAAGGGCTTACCAATATTGAAAAATACCAAATTAGGTTGGGTAGTAGCTGGTAATGCTCCCATGTATGCTAGCCATTCTAGTACATGTAATTTCATCCAAACTAGTTATTTGCAAGAAGACGAACAATTAAAGCGATTCTGGCAGATTGAAGAAGTTCCTAATAAGAGCTCTTCGATGACTAACGAAGAAGCCGAGTGCGAAGCATTATTTACGAGAGACACTTCGCGCGATCATGATGGTAGATTTGTGGTTAAGTTTCCTTTAAAACATTCACCCAGCTTATTAGGAGAATCTCTAGACATCGCAAAAAGACGCTTTCTTACATTAGAAAAGCGATTTCAAACAAATCAAAAGTTCAAATTATTTTACCAAAATTTCATTTCAGAATACATATCTCTAGGACATATGAGTAAGGTAAGTCAAATCGCGTCAAACTCTAATGAAATTTCTACAACTTACTATTTACCTCACCACGGTATAGTAAAAGAAGAAGATCAGTTAATGTCAAAATTCCGTGTAGTGTTTGATGGATCATCTTCAACGTCAACAGGATGGTCTTTAAATCAAATCCAATATATTGGTCCAAAAGTACAAAATGATCTTCATTCTATCTTACTACGATTCAGAAAACATACCTATGTTGCCTCATCGGACGTATCCAAGATGTATCGTCAAATTGTGATGCATCCAGACCACAGACCACTGCAACAAATAATATGGAGAGACGATCCATCTAAGGAATTCTCTATTTTCCAACTGAACACCGTCACATACGGTACTAGTTCGGCGCCATATTTGGCAATAAAATGTTTGAAACAAGTGGCAATAGACAACCAAGATCATTTTCCAACAGCTGCTCAAGTCATATTATCCGATTTCTATGTGGATGATTTGTTGACTGGAGCAGATTCGATTAAACAATTAAACACCACTTGTCAGGAAGTTTCGTCAATACTGCAATCCAGTGGATTCATGTTACGAAAATGGATTTCGAATGATCCAAGTGCACTGACTGAACTCAATCTCAGCAACATTTCAAACGGAATTCTTACATTAGGAGAGCATGAATGTTCTAAGATCTTAGGTATACAGTGGGTCAGCCGTTCCGATACTTTGACATTCAGCATTCGTCCATTCAAAGTAACGGAACCACTTACCAAACGCAAGGTCTTAGCTAACATTGCTCAATTGTATGATCCATTGGGACTTATCAGCCCATGTATTATACTGGCAATGATTTTAATTCAAAGATTATGGTGTCTCAAATTATCTTGGGATGAACCAATGCCAAAAGAACTCACTAACCAATGGAATCAATTTAGAGAAGAGTTAACTAATCTAAATAAAATACAAATCCCACGCAATGCCATTGGATCCAATTCAGTTCTATTCGATATCCATTGCTTTTGCGATGCGTCACAGGATGCATATGCCGCATGCATTTATCTTCGAGGTCAAACTTCAATTGGTGACTTTACCGTCAATTTACTATGTTCAAAAACTAAGGTAGCACCAATAAAAACCATAACCATCCCTCGCTTAGAACTGTGTGCGGCACTGCTGGGATCAGAACTACTAAATCATGTGATCAAATCACTGGATATTTCTGTTCCAGTTTACATATGGTCTGATTCACAAATCGCCTTGTGTTGGATAAAAACAGAACCGAAAATACTTCAAGTTTTTGTGGCGAATCGGGTTAGTAAGATACAAAACCTCACCAATAAGAATGACTGGTACTACGTCAACACGAAGGAAAATCCCGCAGATATAGCATCACGGGGCGTTTTCCCAAGCAAACTAACGCATTCCAATCTATGGTGGCATGGGCCACAGTTTTAAAAAAAAACAACCGTTCAATGGCCTACTAGCAACGTTAATATTTCACAATCCGAATTACCAGAATTAAAAACCACGACACAAGTATTTTCAATTATAAATCAAACATCAATTAATCTTTTTACAAAATATTCAAATTTAAACAAATTGAAGAGGGTTATGGCATATTGCCAACGATTTATTCATAACTCGAAATTTAAAAACAATAAACAAATAGGTCCAATAACTGCAAATGAGATGCGCGCAGCTATGAAACAACTAGTTACAATGGCGCAACTTACCAGCTACTCAGAAGAGATCAACCTTCTGAAGTCTAAGTTACCATTAAAATCTAAGAGTAGATTAATGACACTTTCACTTTTCTTAGATAACGACGGGCTTTTGAGGGTAGGCGGACGATTGAAATGCTCTCAATTTCAATATGAGACAAAACACCCATTACTCTTGGACGGAAAACATCCGCTAACTAGTCTGATTATCAAACATTATCATGTCAGTTTACATCATGCTCCACCACAGCTACTACTAGCGACGATACGTCAAGAGTATTGGCCAACGTCAGGAATTAGTTCAATAAAAAGGATTGTTCGTAGCTGCATCAAATGCTTTCGGTTCAATCCAAAAAATTACACGCCACAAATGGCAAGTCTACCAGCTCAACGAGTCACCGCTGCAAGTCCATTCAAGATCACTGGTGTTGATTACGCAGGGCCGATCCTAATTAAAAACAAAAGGGGTCCCGGTTGTAAGCTAATCAAATCATACATATGCGTGCTTGTTTGTTTTGCAACTAAATCAATGCATCTTGAATTGGTGAGTGACCTCACCACCGATAATTTCATAGCCGCTTTTAGGCGATTTTGCTCGCGACGGGGAAAACCCACCGACGTCCATTCAGATAACGGTACCAATTTTATGGGTGCTCGAGGAGAGTTAAATCACTTGGCCAATTTTCTAACGTCATCTCATGACAACATTTTAAACTATTGTACTAATGAGGGCATAACATGGCACTTTATTCCCCCTAATTCACCTCACTTTGGAGGGCTTTGGGAAGCGGGCGTAAAACGAGTTAAATATCACCTCTTTAGAGCTATTGGCGATGCCAAACTAACCTATGAGGAATTTAATACAGTACTAATACAAATTGAAGCAATTTTGAATTCCCGACCAATTTGTCCTTTATCATCCGACCCAAACGATTTTGAGTCCCTAACGCCATCACATTTCCTAATTGGACGTTCAATGGTTGCTGCACCAGACCCAAATCTAATGGAAATACCAATAAATCGATTATCCCGTTATCAATTAATTCAACAAATAAACCAAAGTTTTTGGAAACGATGGTCAAAAGAGTATCTAACACAACTCCAACAACGTAATAAATGGAAATCTACAACTCCAAACTTGGTTAATGGATCAATGGTTATTCTGCAGATCGACAATTCACCTCCATGCAAATGGCCCTTGGGACGCGTGGTTCAACTACATCCAGACAACGAAGGTGTAGTGAGAGTGATAAGTGTTAAAACCACTAAAGGTATCTTTAAACGCGCAGTTGCCAAAGTGTACCCATTACCAACTATTTAAAGCAACTATTTTAGTGTTAATCTAGTATAGATCCTAAGAAATAAACAATTTTTTCTTCTATTTTTTTTAAAGACACTACATCTGATTTAGTACTATTTGTTAAGTGTAATATATGCAACATTATTGTTAGTCTTATTAACTTTTTATACAATTTTATTTCAATTTCTATATCTACTTTGAACTCCAAGAGTTCAAGGCGGGGAGTATGTTATGTTCATATGGTAAAATATCATGTTACATAAATGCCTACGCACCCCTAAATGTGGGGATGGAAGCGACTTTTGGGCAGTGTAAAATCAGTAGTATTCAGACACACATATTAACTGTAAGACTTGAAACTAATTATTAAATACAATCAATAACAATAGTTCATCCAAGCCTTTTAATACAAATTAACCAAACGAGATACAGTCCACTTAGAAGAGAAATTCAAATTCACATAACAATATTGTTAACGAGGGTGCTTTGATTGAGGTAGTAACTGAAATTAAATATTTGGGTATTATCGTGGACGATAAATTAAATTTTTAAGCCCATTTTGATTATATTTGTAAAAAAATAGCGAAAAAATTGTATTTTTTTTGAAAATCAGAAAGAACGTGTCAATTTTAAGTGCTGTAAAAATTTTCAATACAATGTTGAAACCACATTTTGAATATTGTTCTACTATTTTATTTATGGGTAATAATAGTATATTAAGTAGATTACAAAAACTTCAGAATAGGGGAATGCGAATCATTTTGAGAGTTAATAGATTGGTGTCAAAGATTGTTTTGCTTGAGACATTACGGTGGCACAGTGTATACCAGAGAATCGTAATAAATGTTTTGATTTTTGTGTTCAAGTTAAAGAATAATATGTTATCTGCTATTTGTGCAATAGCATTTCATACTTTGGGGATTCTCATGGATACCCTGTGCGTAATATACACCCATACACAGAATTGAACATACACCCCGCCTATGCTAGTTATGTAACTTGTGCCTTTTGAAGACATGTTTTCTCATATAAAAATAGCTTCTACAGCAAAACTTATTCAACATTTTTTGTTGAAAATTTCATTGTCTTCATTTTTGTTTATATACATTTTTCTATTTTGTCGCACCGTTTCCGTGATATAGTGACTTAAAAAAACCTCTGTGAAAATTTTAATAAAATTAACATTACTCTTATGGGTGTTTTATTAAAATTTTTACAGGGGTTGTTTTAAGTCACTGTAGCTCGGAAACGGTGCGACAAAATAGAAAAATGTACATAAACAAAAATAAAGAAAATGAAATTTTTAACAAAATTTTTTATATGTTAATTTCCTATGTTCGCCTAACTCATTCAGCACCCGCTGTATACTATTTAAATACCGAGATCGAACTAAATCCCGCGGCCACAATCCCCGCCGCCAAAATCCCGCCGTACTATGGTATTATGATCCCGCCGGACCGAAATCCCGCCGAACTGAAATCCTGCAGGACCATACATACAAACTCAAATTACCTTAATATCTATCGCAGGCTTAAAATTTATTATATTTAAGTTAAACTATAAAACTTCAATAGAAATTATTTATGAAATAATAAATTTCTGACGAAGGCGATATACATCGCTGAAAGCTTAAAATATAATTTCAATTATATTATTTAATTTAACTTGTTCTATTGAAGTTTTATAGTTTATATTTTCTCACAAGTTAAGAATTATTTTTTTATATGTTTAAGTTAGTAGGTTAGTGTTAGTTTATTACTTTTTATTTATTTATTTATTTCATCAAACGACATTAGTCACTTACATGATGAATACAAAGACAAGTGCTAGCTAAATGAATTGACAAGCTGAAAAAACTCACAATCTGAGAAAAAAGCTCACTCAATTCAGTCCTCAAAGACGAAAACCTAACTATATGTACACTCTAAATCAACTTTACACAAAATTATAAACATTATTCAAAAAACAAAGAACTAAATTCGTTTGCATTACTAGCCATTCTGTTAACCGCCGCAAACATCAAGTATAGCCTAGAAGATGGCTCAATATAAAAAGTTGGCAAATTTCTTAATATCGTAGGAGGGACGTAAACATTTATTTTGGACAGCAACTCGGAGCAGTCCACCGAACCGCCAATCAGTCCAGACATAAACCTGGCGTCGATGACTTTTCTTCTGTCAGTGAATGTGGAGAGGCCAAGCCTCTGCAACAGGTTTTCGTACCCAATATCGCGATGTGACACTCCCAATTTAAAGGCAACATAACGAAGAAATCTTCTCTGCACCCTCTCCAATCTATCAATCTCAGATTGGTAGTAAGGCGACCAAACACAAGAGGCGTATTCCAATCGGGATCTAACATGAGAGACGTACAAGCTCTTTAAAGCAAAAGGATCGTAAAAATCGCCAGTATTTCTTTTAATGAAACCAAGGGCTTTTAAAGCCGCACTGCAGGAAGCTGCAATATGCTCACTAATGCTGGGTTTCACAAAGGTTAGTTAAATTTTAATCTATGATTAAGGGTTTTCAACAATAAAAATTCATTGTTGCGACATTGTTGAAAATCCTTAATCATAGATTAAATTTTAACCAGCCTTTGTGAAACCGAGCATAAAAGTTAGCTTTGCATCGAAGATGACGCCCAGATCTCTCATGCTAGAAACAGACTCCAGCAGAGTATCTCCAATCATATAGCTACCGGGAAAGTCACATTGGTGGCGAGAGAAACGAACGTGTTTACATTTCCTTATGTTGAGAGCGAGTTTGTTGGTATCACTCCGGAGGTGGCTATAAAAGATTCCGAGTAGAAGTTTTTAATTTTAACAATTAAGGATCGCTCCTTCAGGTATGATTGAAACCAGAACCACAAAGTCCCGCACAATCCAATACTAAACAATTTCTTCAGATTTTCTTTAGCGAAATTGTTCATAAAAAGAGATATTTGTGCGTGAATATTGATCGGTTATGTAGGTTAGTGTTAGTTTATGATTTTTCTTTAGCAAAATTATCCGTAAAAATGAGTTATCCACACGAAGCTATGCATAGGTTATGTAGATTATGTAATCGCTCCATGCATTGTACTCCTACTAATACTTCATATTCTACCCTGATCCAAATTGGTGGAAAAGTCTGCCATCCATTTGGAGGTATCACCAGTAGCTTGGTCTTCACTTGGGAGGGGAAAATAAGATTTGTTTAAAAAATTAACCAGCGAGCTGAAAAGTTTAAAGTTTTAAAAATAACCGAATGTTATTCGCACAAGAAATCTATCACACAACAAAAATAGCCCGGCGGGATTTCGGCCCGGCTGGATTATCATTCGGCGAGATATCGGTTCGGCGGGATTATGGCCGCGGGATTTTGTCCTAGACCGTTTAAATACATATAATAGAAAAAAAATTCATTCGCTCATCATAATTCCAAAATTACAGGAGCTGTTTGTCCGATCGTTGAAAAGCAGAAGTCATCGTAAAAACGCTGCACAGCCGCCATTTTGAAATTAATCGCTTCAAAAAAATTATTGTATACAGTCACTGATATGCATGATAATCACCCTTTCTTGTAATCTCAATTTATTTTGTAATATTTCTGAAAGAACATTCCCAAAAAGCATATTTATTCGGCTTCTAGCACTCGAGAAGAAATGCATTACGTCTTATCCAGTGTTTCAAATGATCATATTTTGTGTAATATATTATGAATTATAAATTTTTCACATTATTCTTAATTAATGAGCTTTAAAAAACATGTAAAAAAAACTTGAACGAGTTGACGTGCTCCATTATTTTTCCAACTGGATACTTGAATAATTTTTGTCATTTTCAGTTTGCAATTTTTGACTATTGTTTACGAAATTGTATTCAGTTGGGCATGAAATTACTTGACGATGCAAATGGCGGTTAAAAATTTATTTTTTTATCAGGTTTCGTAAATGGTATTTTTTCAAAAACTCTTGGAGTGTAGTCATGTATAGTGGAAACTATTTTAAATTAATTGGAGCCTAATTGGAACAACTACATCTCTTTTTAATTTATATTTATTTAACTAACTTACTTACTTAAAAAAATTCGAAAAGTATTAATCCTACTTTTTACTTTTAATGGTGCTTGTGGATTTAACAGGATTTTTTCTAAGTTGGGAAAAGTTTTATTTTAACGCTTTTCTGTTTTTTACTAACAAAAATAGTTGGCCAAGTTTTAAAATTGTATATTATTTACTGGATTTATTTTTTGGTAAATGTGTAAGCTTTAGATATTTTAAATTAAAAGTTATAAACACAAAAAATAGACGATTAAATCATAAAATGGAATAATTAAAGTAATTAGAATTACTCTGCGTATAAAAGGGAAACTATTGCAAGTCTTGAAAATTACTTTAAGGTGAAATTAGGAGAAATTGTAAATTCGCAATGAAAGTAAATTTTGTTGTGTCATTTGCTTAAAAAAGTCAGTTAACCTTGATTAAAAAAATAATTAACCATTAAACGCAATTGTTTTCTTTAAAGAACACTTGATGTTTAAATTTATAGCAACGGCTTGCAATTAACGTATATTTAATTTTACAAAACGACAAATCTTATCATTTAAAAATATAAGATTGAACCGAGCGATGGGTGGGTGGATTGATATGCTGATCATCATTACGGATTTCCACTGATGAAAATTCACTTACGTACTTCTCTATTTGCGTTAGAAAAACAGTATTTAAAGTCAACCCGAAGTAGAGAACAAAATGAAATTTTATAAGTTACAAAATGTGTAGTTTTTTTCCGGTAGGTAATCTTTTTCATCATTATGGGATTTCTGTATAGATCTTCCAATATTATATTTCAGAGGCTATTTCTGACAAATGTATTTTTTATAGACACTTTCTTTTGTATTTGTTAGATTTTCATAAACTTATACGATTTAATAAAAATTAATATTTGATTATTAATTTGAAAATATTTTCGTGTTTTTATTTTAAATAATGGAATAATTTGTCTATATTGCTTGGATTTTTTGTGATTTTAACTGCTATCTACTTATTTCTTTTAAAATGGAATTGAAAAAATATTGATGTTCGAATAATTGCTTCCCGTTGCTTGTATTTTGTAAAAATCTATTTGGCAGTTGGTTGACTTCCGATTTAGAAAGTTTAGCCGTAATAATTTTTCTCATTTATTTTTTAATTTCCTTATTTTTTAATTACAATATAAAATTCTATCAATAATCAATATTTAATTTACTCATATTATCAGTTTAAAACTGAAGCATAATAGTACTATTTAGTTTAGTCAAATGCATGCATGGACATAATTAGAGCTCGGATTCTAAGTCTTTTGCTTTTTTGCAGAAGATATTCCTTTTGGATCTTGACGTTTCTTAAAAATTGCAGTGCTTTGACCTAATGTTGATAGAGCTTTTTTTGTGTTTTTCTCAAAATTTTGCTTAAAACACACGTTAGTGCTTATTTGCGCTTTTTTTAATTTTTTTTTTTGCGACTTGGAATAATTTCTTTTAAGAAATTTAGAAATTAGAAAACTTCAGAAAACTTTTTAAAAAAAATTTCCAAATGCACCTATTCCTTCCGAACCAGTGTGAGGAACAACATTATTGCAAAATGTTTCAGACATTTTTTATTAAAAATTTCATTCCCTTGATTTTCGTTTCTATATCATATTTCTATTTTGTCGCACCGTTTCTGAGTAACAGGGATTTTAAAAACACCGAAAAAAATTTAATAAAACTTACATAAGAGCAATGTTAATGTTATTAAATTTTTTAGTGTTTTGAAAGTAGCCGTTAGTCAGAAAACGTTCAACAAAATTGAAATATGTATAGAAACAAAAATAAAGGGAGTAAAATTTTCAAAAAAAAATGTCAGAAACATTTAGCTATAAAATTGATTTTTATATGAGAAAGAAGTCTTGAAAAGGTACGATTTACATTGTTAACAAAGGAGTGTATTAACAATAATTTCTGGAGCCACTGTATATTTTGCGACAAATTTTGAAAATTTTCAAAGATTTGTTTCAGAATCGTCTTCGGCAGCAATAAAAAAATGTCAAAAAATTTTTAAGGATACATTAATTCTATCATCTATCGAAAATTTGAAGAAAAAAGAATTTTCCTTTAGTGGAATCGGTAAAAATTATTTATAAAAAATTTTTTTTTTTATTTATAAGCAGACAGACAACAATTTTTCAAATTGAAAAATTTGGAAAAATATATAAAAATTAATTTTTGTCTAATTATGAAGCGTATGTTTAATTAATATGTAATAAAAATTATATTTTGATGTTTGATTGTTAATGACCACAGTGGTGGCTTGATGTGACCGCTAGTTGAGTTATGAGCGGAAATTCTGGGTTCAAATCCCGGACTCGGCAGAATTTCTTAGCTCAGCCCTCTGGTGGACATTAAACTGTGGATCGAAATACTAATAACTTTCCTTAACATCTTAATGGAAAACGGGGTACAATAAGCCTAGAGCTTCAGTACAAAGTGGGCATTGAACCACTACCCGTGCAGCAAATTTGGAAATTTTTGATTTTTAATGCTGTTTTTCAATTTTATATGACTTTTTTTTCTGTTTTTTGAAACTTTTTAAAGCGCTTATTTTGAAATTATAAGTGCTTATAAATCCGAGCTCTAGACATAATATATAGTGAGCCAAGAAAGTCTCCGTACGATACGTACGGAGGCTACGTAACTACTTTCTTTATTAAAATATAATAATGTTATATATACCGCATTATAAGAAACCAGGAATTGGCATTACAAATCTTGTTAATTTGTAGCACTGTATATAGAAACCATATACCGTCTAATATAGAAATCACGGGTAAATATGGCATTTGGTATTGCTATTCCAACGAAACATTGCTGAATTTGTTGTTAACATGTGTTAAGTTACCCGAGTCTTGTGGAAGTACCTATACATTTTTCTATTTCGTTGATGTATCATCTCTGAGATACATATTACATTATGTTTTGTATTTTTATAAGCAATATTTAATGTTTATAAGTTTTTTAAGTTTTATCTTTTAAGAGACAAAATACTAAAGACATTGTAATGTAATGGTTATTGGCGTACCTGTGCCGCGTAAAAAGTTTAAAACACTTTGTGCAGTAATTAAACTTCCCATCCATGATTAAATTTTCTCCAGCACCTAAAAGTTGAAATTTGTTTCACATGGCAACTAAATTATATTGAGAATAGTTATCGATTAATAAATTTTCATCTCGGGAAATTAAAATATGTATGCCATGTAATGAACATCTTTGATGCACGTTGGTAATAAATTGAGGCAAAACTTCAAGCTTGGCATTGTACAGTGGCTCCAGAAATTATTAATACACTTCTATGTTAACAATGTAAACTGTACCTTTCGAACACTTTTTTTGTCATATAAAAATTGATTTTAGAGCAAACTTTTTCAGATATTTTTTGTAGCAAATTTCATTCCCTTTATTTTTGTTTCTATACATTTTTCTATTTCATCGCACCTTTATTTATTATGTCTGAGTCACACGACTTTATAAACACTCTAAAATAATTCAATGTTGATGGTTTTATTAAAATTTTTACAGAGAGAAATAGAAAATGTACTGAAACAAAATAGAGGGAATATTTGCAACAAAATATATTTAACGATTTTTATTTATTTTTTAAAGCGATTTTTATATAAGAAAAAAGTCTTGGAAAAATATTATTTACATTGCTAACAGGAGTGTATTAATTATTTCTGGAGCCGGTATGGATTTCTTTTGATACAATAAAGGTCTTATATATGACATTACCTTTAAAACCTTAAAACAGAACGGAATTTTTTTAACAGTTGTTTAGTAAAGCAGCGGCTTTCCATTTAAAAATTTGATTTGCTTTTTTCTTCGGATCAGCATTATGGTTAAGTATTAATAGTAAGTTATTAATAACCATAACTTTTTTGGAACTCCAATCATATTCAATAAATAAAGAATACACCAATATCTAAACGCACAAGACTATAGACTGAAAAAGTGTAACGTTAGAAAATGGCCGGCGACCATATGATGGGTGCACACATTGGTTTATTTCCCATAAGATTTACATGGAAGTGTGTTGCTGTCAATTTTTGAGGTTATTGATATGAAAAAAGGTGTTTCTGGGGGTATCACGTCATTACGCCTAAAACAACTACGCCTAAAACACTTACGACTAAGTCAGTACGCCTAAAGAATTTTACGACTACGGTATTTTACGCCTAACATCATGTACGCCTAAAACTTTTACACCTAACTAACTTACGCTTTTTTTTATTTTATTTTGTGTAAATATTATATTTAATTTTATGTTTTGCTTGTAAATATGTTGTAATTGTTTTAAATAAATAGAAATATACTATATATAATTTCTATTTTAGGCATAAATGCATTAAGCGTTGATGTCTTAGGCGTAAATTAGTTAGGTGTAAAAGTTTTAGGCGTACATGATGTTAGGCGTAAAATACCTTAGGCGTAAAGACTTAGGCGTACTGACTTAGTCGTAAGCAGTGATTTTCTATAGTATAGATACCAAGACATACGTCAATTGTGTTCTTTACATATCAACGACAAATTATTTTCGGACATCTCTTTCTACTCTGTCTAGATTTTTAATATTTTCTTCAGTTGTCTCTCTCTACGAACCTCAACCAATATCAGACGGCCATATTAGGAGGCAATATTTTAAATTTTGACAGCTATTTGTTAAAAATTGTTAAAATATGGAAATATTTTTATTATATTATTAAAATAAATTTTTTACAATTATTAATATTGCTTTTATACAGTTTTCAGAAAGAATATAAAGTGGTAAATAAATCAACGCATTATTTAACCTCGAAATTTTTTAAATTTCAAATTCTAATTTAGTACATAGTATCAAGATTTATATTTGTACAAAAATGCTTTTATTTCTGTGCAATTAGTGGATTTTTGATGAGTGGACCTTGCCGATTCCGTTGATTAATAATGTGAAATGAAATTTTTATAACAAATTATATTAATAATAAATGTATTTTAACTACATCAAAGATTATAAATATAAATATAAATAAATTACAATTATATTATATAGATATCGGTGCAGGTTTTTGATACACTACCAAAATTTTAAATTGGTACTTCTTTATGATTGTTGGTATTTTACACGATTTGTTGAAAGAAAGAAATTGGTATTTCTTTGCGATTTTAAATTCAAAAATGTATAAAATATGTACATAACCTTCAAAAACTTATAATGACAGCTAACCAAAACGTAATTCCACAGTTGTTCCATACTAATACGAGCAAATCGAGGCTACAAAAGAGATAACTGCTATCTAACTAAAGTAGTAGAAAGAGATGGGCAGATAAACATATGGCGCGTAGTCCTAAGAACACTGCTCTTTAAGGCAGGTATACGGCTTTTGGTATCTATAATATAGAAAATCACTGGTCGTAAGTGTTTTTAGACGTAAAGTTATAGGCGTAAACACGTAGAGCCGTTTCTGGGTGAATTTAGTTCAATACAAGTCTTGGCAATTTAACCCAGAAACACCTCTGAAGTTGTTAATTTATGTATGACTAACAATTTCCATGTAAATCTGGCAATAAACCTAAATAAACTATTTGCACCCATCATATGGTCGCCGGTCATTTTGTGACGTAAGCACTTGGCCAGTTTCACTCCCCACTCCAATATGGCCGCCGAAGAGCTGCTTGATGGTAAGGTTATTTAAATTCGCCATAAGATTTGTTAACGATTCAAGTGTTTTCGTTATAAAATATATTTTTTAAAGAATTCTAACCAGCTTTTTAGCATTTATGGACACGGTGGTGATTGTTTTATAATAAATGGGACTTCTAAAATCCACTATACTTACAAATAATTGAATAATTTGTAGGTATGTTATTAAATTTTTGAAAATTATTAGCCTTAAATATTAAAAGTTACAATAATTTGAAATAAATTGCTTTAAATAAATAAACAACATTTCAGCCGTTTATTAATTGTTTGCCAGCATTTTTGTGTTTTTCAGTAATTTACAATAAATACATTCCAATTTGGTGAGAGAAATAAATATAACTAGCACACTCCAGGAGTTTACTAAATGTAAAAATTTAACACATGCAGCTGATGTAAACAGTGTTCAGTGCATGTTGTGCACGTATTCGCTTTATGTTGATTGCCCCTGCAATTGCGATTGAATGCTCGTATGGTCAAGACAACCCTATCCGTCCGTACTTACAGTTTTTCATTGTAAGTAGATGCATATAGTTTTCATATGGCGTTTGAATTACAAGGCGACCTACATTAGTCCCTCTCTGTCAAGCTCCTCCCTATAAATCACGTACAAACTGGATGTATTTGTTATTCTCAGCTGCATGTGTTAAATAAATAGACTTATAGTTGAGTATGCGTTAAGCCCGGGAGATACAAATTTCGTCCAGGTTTGAAAATCCACTACTTATAACTCAAACTGACGAGAAACCATTTAATTTTAATATATTTTATTTTGATTTGGTTAATTTTAATCATTCATTTAATTTTTCTGTACGTTTTATTCTGTAAATATTTGATTTTGTTTAAAGGCAAACAGGCAGAAGTTGGAGATATAACAAATTCTGGTTGTATAGCTTACTATTTCAGCATGAACCGGAAATTCAAACAAATTACTGAAAAACACAAAAATGCTGGCAAATAATTACAAAACATAACAGCTGAAATGTTGTTTATTTATTTATTGCAATGTATTTAATTTAAATAACTGTTAAAATTATTAAATTATTGTAACGTTTAATATTCCAAGTTAGAAATTTTGAAAAATTTAATAACATACAATTTATTCAATTATTTGCAAGAATAGTGGATTTTAGTAGTCCCATTTATTATAAAACAATCACCACTGTGTCTCAAAAGCTGAAAATGCAAAAAACTCATTAGGATTCTTTAAAAAATACATTTTTATAACGAAAACACTTGAATCTTAACAAATCTTATGGCGAATTTAAATAACCTTACCATCAGGGGGACAACTAATCCACTGCGTAATTTATAAGGGTCAGATTATATGACCATAGGAGGAATTTATGTTCCCCGATATACATACATACAGTGTAAGTTAATAAGAAGTACAAACATGATAAATGTACATAAATGAATAATCTTAAAATTCGAAATGTCACGATCAATGTCGATAAAGATCTGATACATTAATAGCAATCGTATATGCAAACTCGAAAGAAAATAGACACTTCGATTGCTTTACGAGTTCACTTTCGAGCCGTTCCATATGACAAATCGTGACAACTGACAAAGTAAACGTTATGACAAATCCTATGATAAATCGTATATCGTAAACTGCACTTAATAGATTTACTATACGCATGGTAAATCCATTGGCAGCATGGAGAATGGTTAGCGTTTCTAATAGACGCAATTAGTGTGACATCAAATTATATCCAAATAACACCCATATTCAAATTTGATTGGGTACTGTCGATTGATGTACTAATATGATTGGATTTTGTTTTACCTCACGGCTTAATCTCGCGCATAAACATCAAGTACACTCAGGTTCGAACCCTGAACAAGTAACATTTCTTAGAACGTCATACCAATAAATTTTAAAATTACAGATATGTAATAAAAAAAATATGTATACTAGAATACCTAAAAGTGAAATGTGATATACTTGTAAGATTTGATAAGACATAAAACAAACAGATATTTATCTTCGCATTAATCATTAATTTTTGCATCCACTAAAATTATACATAATGAAGTTTCAGCTTTGATTTTATTTGATCAACACAAACAAAACCTAATATTGTTTGGTTTACTAATGATTTTGATTTGCTTGTCAATTTTCATCCTTTTTTTGCTATATAATAAGGGTCAAGTCGAAGTCTTGATATCAGAAAATAATTAAGTTATCGATACTTGACACTGTAACTGTAACTAAATATATTTAGTAAAATCAATAACGCCCGCTGTAATCTCATTTATGTTTGATTATTGAAAAAAATTTGCAAGCCTTTGAAATTGTCTCGAACAAAAGTTTTATTTTTTACAAAGTAGAATTATTTGTTGACTCGAAATAGAGTTCGTTTACAAAGTAAAAATGCGTAGGTCATAATTTAAAAATTAAATAAAAGTAAAGAAGTTAAAAATGAGAAAACTTTTAGGAGATGAAAATTGTTACTAGAAATGTAAATAGGTATTCTTAGAACTGTTTTGGGACTGCCTTCAAGTCGTCATTATAAGTATAACTGACTTGGGGTCGAATGTACGTTTTTTTGTTATTTCATATTTTGCAACTTTAGGTAATAATTTTTAAAAATCACAATTTCTATAGAAATTTAAAATAGTTTTACGGTTTTATAATAAATGCAAAAATGATTCCAGCTTGCTTACTAAACTTCTATTCTTCCCTTTTAATTAATTATTGTTATTTTGAAAGCGTTTCTTCAACTTTTCTAATTTTGTTTGAGAGCCAGATGACGTTTACTAAAGTAATAATGTTTAATAATTAAGTAATTAACCAAGTTTGAGAGTGCACCACACATCAAGGCTATTAACTCCACTATAATTATTTTATTTTACAATTTTAGTAATCCAAATTGTGTTTCGAGTTCACTAAGTTTCTCTAAAATTTTATCTATGCATTTAGATACAAAGATTGCCGAATTAAATGAAATTTTTCAATGACCATTCACCAATATGCGACTTGCAACCTTTAGTACTTATTCAAGTTCATCATAATATGTAAAAGTGAAAAATTTGTAATTAAAGAAATATTATTTGAAAATTGAAAATTAATATTATATTAACCCATTATATTATGGTAACGCAGTTAATAGTTTCTAAAATAGCTAGTTTTTATATTTTCCATCTCATCAACTTCTCTTCCTGGAGACATTTAAAAAATTTTTAAAAATACTTAGGTCTTAATGAGTTAGGAGCGGTTTAAGAATTCATCTCCTCTTGGGGAGTCCTACCGGTTATATCCACGTGTGCTGCTTATACTATATAGTATATTTCTTATTGATTAAAAATTTGTCGTTACATTGGTAAATCTAGCTTAAGTAATACAAGATAATAACTACTAATAAGTTATTTAATAGATTTACTTAATTTGCAATACTTGCAACTTGCACGTCGAGGATATAATTTATTACACATATAATTTTGTTATGACTCATTCGGAAGTGAAAACAGCTTAAAAATGGGGTAGTTTAATTTAGATTGAACAGTGAGTCTTAATTCTTATTTTAGTTTCATTAATCGATATTAGGAATTCTTAGAATGCTATTACGGTTTGTGACTTACAAAAATGGTTAATATTAAAAAGGTAGTCAAATACTTCTTTTTCGTCAAGTTTTATGTTATGTTTGAAGAGCTTTTCTCCGAGTTGGAAGTTTTTGAAAGAGTTAGTAGGTATATAAACTGAAATGTTCTCGGGTTGGTCCTTTGTGTGTAATATTCATAAATTTTTGCTACTTTTGAAGTTTTCTATTCTATTTATTATTTTTTTGCAACGAAATTGCCAGGTGCATGAAAATCACAATTTCATCACACCGGAATAAGGCGAATAAATTTCTTTAATTTATTCCAATTCGATTTCTTTATTTACTGTTCCGTTTATGATTACTTTAGTATTTTAATATAACACCTTTTGATATTTATATTATATATTTGCTATATAACAACCATTATTATTTATATAAAAAAATATATATGTAGTTCATTTATAATAGTGTATAAATAATTGACAGCTGCTTAATTTTTCATCAATCTTCATTTTTCCAATGAACGCCAAGGGAACATTTTTTCGGTATGCGAATCTATTTTTATCATATCAGTATTTCAGAAAATCCAAAATACGCACACTCACTATTTAGAACTAAAATTTTTTTAAGTATTTACACAAAAAAAGTATCATCATCGTTTAAATATGGTTTAAGATTTATTATTTATTAAAAATATTTAATAAAGATGGGTTCTTGACTGTTTAATACAGATGGTGAATATTTTAATTTGTTAATTTCCATTGCTTCTAAAGTTTCAACTTTTTGCTTTTTTGTTCCATATTCAAAATGTTTTTACCCTTTGTCTCTGTACTAATAAGTGTTTAGTGAATATACAGTGGCTCAATAAATTATTCGTACACCTTAGAAATTTTTATAGAATTTACAATTTTGTAATAGTGACTCGTTAATTATTTTTTCTTTTATTATCACTTTTATTATCAGCAGTGATACATTAAAATTGATAACAGCAAGAAAAAAAAATAAAAATATTTGATTTGTAATTGTAAAACCAAGAAAAACAGAGTAGTAAGACTAAATTGCGCCAATAAATTATTCGTACACTAAACGAAATGTACATTAATAACCCGAATTTGATCACCTAAAATGATGCAATTTTGCTTATTTGCAACTTAGGTAGCATTAAACCAAACCAAAATCAAGTACATTAATAGTTGATTTTATAAGTTACGTGACAATGGACGGTAAGCAACGCGAAACTACAATGGAGGAAATAAGATTAGTGCTTAAATTAGTGTGTCAATGCAAATATTTGAGAAAAACTACAAATATTGTTGGTAGAATACATTCGACAATACAATTGATAATAAACAAGTTCAAAAATTAGGGTAATTTAGTAAATAAGGCCGGGCGAGGAAGAAAGTGTATGCTACTACCAAAGACTAAAAACTTTATTGTGCGACAAATTCATAGTCCAATAGATTTAGACTTCAACCCAAAAGTTGCATTTCAGGGGATGAAAGTTACACCAATCGAGTGCAACAGATTTCAACGGGGACTTTTAGTATGTTTAACAGGAAGTGTATACCAAAATTCAGATCTTTACCGATTAATGTTTTTATTTGCCGAAAATTAATCTAAATTGACTGGACTTTAGTGTTGGATGAGCAAGACTTATAGACTGGCCAAGTGCTTACGTCACAAAATGGTCGGCGACCATATGATGGGTGCACACAATAGTTTATTTAGGTTTATTGCCCGATTTACATGGAAATTGTTAGTCATACATTAATTAGCAGCTACAGAGGTGTTTCTGGGTTGAATTGACAAGACTTGTATTGCACTAAATTCACCCAGAAACACCGCTAAAATTCCACATCAATAACCTCAAAAATTGACAGCAACACACTTCCATGTAAATCTTATGGGAAATATACCAATGTGTGCACCCATCATATGATCGCCGGCTATTTTCTGACGTCACACTTTTTCAGTCTATATCCAAAAATTAAATTTAACGAGCTTTCATTTCAACTTCAAGATATATTTTTAGAATAAGAGATGCATGCAAATCTCATAATTTAAAATTATTTCAAGTGTATTTCATAGCATATTTATAGCTATCCGTCATTTGTACTTCCATGTAATTTAAAAATAGGATTTTTACTATTTGCACCACTTAAAACTACAAAGTAGTTTACATACCTGAAACACATAAGCATGTTATTATAAATAGCTTCTTGTGATAAGAATTTGCACAACTCAATTGGACAAATTTTTTGTTCACAATCTATCAAATTGCGTAAAACTTTTAAACGTAACACGGTATTCATTATTAATTACATTGCTAAGACCACATTGTTCCGCGCCACTGTCCTATAAATCTGTAACTATATTTTGAAAACCGCTATAATGCATTTAGATTTACAATATATAAATGAACCAATCAAGGATGCTTTACAGAAAGAATAATATAATATAATTATTATTACATCAGTTACAGATGTTGTAATATTCGTGGAGTACTATAGAATATTGATTATTATTAATTAATACCTTAAAGTTGAAGGTCTATTAAGGAATTGTCATCAGATTGTTCTACTATATTTCAGCTGTCTAGTTGTCGCACAAATGTAATGTTAGATCTGAAATACAAATTCCAAATAAAAGATCGAAGTTTTTCATATTGGTGGGTTTTTAAGGGGGTATTACCGTCTAGAATCTTTTTGTTTTAAGTAATTTTTAGGAATTAATTTTGCGAAAATTATCAAACCTAGAGTGCCGGAGTTTTTCACACATAATTAGACATGTTTCAACTAACAACACAAATTTTTATGAAATACTTTGTTGAAATCTTCTGGTTCTGACGGTTCTAGTCGTCTGCCACAGAAGAACAATTTTTTTTAAATCTATATGAATGTAGTTATCCTATCGGGTTTTAAAATGATTTTGTTTTAGACGCAAAATAGAAAAAGTTATTTTCTAACTTGGAAATTCATTTTAAGATGGTTAACAGAATTAAACAAAACATTAAAATAATATAATTTTAACAATGAAGTGGGGAAATGCAATACGTGGAAAATCTAAATTTAATTTATAACTCGAAATCCGTTGATTCTAGACGATAAGGGGTTATAAGCTAATTTGTAGACTGTAATTATTTTTTAAAATTATTTATTTATCTTGTTTTTTTAAAATATTTTTAGTCTTAATTTGTCAAGACAAGCAATGTCTTTGGTGTTTAAAATAATGATTTTCTACGTATTGTACATATTTCTTCACTTTACTGTTAAAATTCTATTATTTTAACTGTTTGTTTAGGTCTGTTAAATATCATATTTTATAAATACATTATTATACTTGCTAAATACCACAAATCTACTTGAAATTTCTTGAGTTCATTTTATATTGATTTTAAGTAAATTTAATTTAAAATAAGAAACACAGGGAAAAGTTTTCCCTCAACTTCAAAATCTAAAATAGCATTCTACTCTTTCCAATATGCCAAACTGAAGCTATAAAAATGTTATCTTTTGACGCAAAAAAATTTAATCGACCGATTCGATCTCCAATTATTACAAGAAATATGTTTACGTATTTAATTATTTTCTTAGACATTATAGTATCTCGTGTGAATCTGAAAGTATTTATAATAAAAATTACACTTATTTTTATTTTTTGACTTTTTTTCTCATGCGGTTACAAAGGGACTAATAATAATTTTTTATATAAGTATTTTAGAAAAACCCAAAAAATGGAATGTGTGTATGAATTTTTTGAGTTTTTCTAAAATTTCTATATGGTTAATATCGAATTTCACCCGTGATCAATCAATCATGATAATTTTTTACTAATTTTAATATCTCACGTGATCAGGGCCTATTTTACCATTAGGCGCATTAGGCACGTGCCTGGGGCCCAAAGGCCGGAGGGGCCCGAAAAGAGAGAACATAAAATCATAAAATAAAAATCAAATTCTGATAGAATAACCCAAAATTTGGGCCTTCGATGCTATTAGTTACACTCGAATATCAGAGGCTAGAACCTTCCTTCCCTCTTCTTCTCAAAACTGCGACTTCCAAATACGGCACTCACGATCAAGGATTCCAGCATTGGCTACTAAGTAACTCTTCGGTACTGAAGAAATAATACTAGTGGTCCATAACTAAAGAGTAATCCGTGCACTGGGGGGTATTCCATACCCCCAGTCCTCCCGGTATACCGATAGCTGCATTGAAGCTCAATTAATATTTAATGCTATAATAATAAATACGTTTAACTACGGACCCGTTTTATTATGGTTTCTGTTATCGATCAACGATATCAACTCCCGGGTATGCAAAAATAAAATTACTTACATATGCGCCTAGCAGATGATCTAACTTGAACCATATTTAGGGCTGGGCGATACTTAAAAATCGATAACTTCGATTAATCGATATTTGTCGATAATTATCGCAGTATCGAAGTATTGATAATTATCGGAGTATCAAAGTATCGATAATTATCGAAATAATAAACCCCAACTTTTGTTTCTCGAATAAAGAAACCGGTCGAATCCAAAATTGACCAATGGGAACTCCAGAAAACATAAGACAAACCTAAATTAGAAATATGGAAACTATCAGAACATCGATAACTATCGAGATATCGATATATCGATTAATCGATAACTATCGATATTTATCGATAAAAAGTCCCAATCATAACCATATTGCGGGATTTCTACAACTTATTAAAATTTGAATTTAAATTTAAGAGGTACTAAATAATGAGGGTAAACAGAGGAGCTGGGGGGTATGGAATACCCCCCCCCCAGTACATGATTTTATTTTAATCCCAAATCCTTACGTCCAATACAACAAACTAGACTACATCATCTACTTAACCTCTCAACAGGGCCTGTTTTACCATTCGACGCATTAGGCATGGACCTAAAAATAACCCAAAAATTGGGCTTTTGATCCTAATAGTTACACTCGAATATAAGGGGCCCAAAAATTTTCTAGAGCCTAGGGCCCAACCCAGTGAAAAATAGGCGCTGCATCACGTGATACACAATTAATAATAAATAAAAAATAATAATAATAATCATAAAAGTTACTTGAATTTCTTTAATGAATTGTGTTTAATAAATGATATTTTAGATTTTAAAGTTGGGAGGCTTATACCTAAAATGCAAACAATATTGATTTTAAACTATTTTTTCGATATCTAAGCTAACATCTTTTTATTTAAATCAAATTTTAAGGCTTGCTTGATTTGAAATGAAAGCATTGTACATAAAGTGTACCGCTAATTATTGTATTACAAATTATTTCATAAGTGATATCAATGTTGAATGATAAATAGAAGCCAGGACGTTTATTCTCAAAGTAAATTACAGTTTAACGGCACTAAAACATGAACTAATAGTAATATTGATTTTTAATTATGTCGCTTATGACTTGCGACATTAAAATCTACATGAAACGTTTAAAGTGACAGAATTGTAGGTTAAATAAATATCTATAAGGTAACAATCAAATAATGCTGTAGGTCCTCTTTGAAATATGGGCTGAATGTCTGTGGGGCAATTACAAAAGTTACTGAAAATCTCTGATGTGGTGTTCTTTTGTGTACCTACTAAACATAGCACAATAAACTTTATTCTATTTCTTTCATAACAATATAATTCTTTAACCCTATAGGAGTACATGGGATGTGTGCGCACCACAGACCACCGACCGGGTTTCTTATTCACATTTACCTATGTTAAATAACAAAATATTATTAATTTCTTTCATGATTATTTGATTTCTTTTTCTACACACAATGACGGATAAAGAATGTTAAAATAATTTTTTTGCAACTGCGCTACAGGAGGCGTTAGCCACTTTGGAAACTTGTACTTCTCTAAGGTAGTAAAAAGCTGCGTACTCTAGGGTTAATAATAATCGTTCTCCCCTCCTTTTTTAAACTAATTCGTTTTAGTATATTATTTAATGGAAAGCTTCCGTAGTTTTTTCTTTCAATTCGATAAATAAGATTTGAGAAAAGTAAATTTTCTTTTGATTCTTATACATATTTTGTTTTCATTTAATTATTTTACATATTTATGTAATTTTGTTACAGAAATTGATACAACCTATTTTTCCGAAAGAAATTAGTTAATCACAGAATTGTTATTATGTTATTGTTATTATGTGATGCGTGTACGAAAACCATTACAGATTTTAACTACAATAGCACCTGTTTGATTAACCATTAAACTAGTTTCGAATTTTTATTAATATTTTGTTGTGTTTTCATTTATATTAAAATTTAATTGTTAAAATTAATCAATGATGCTACACTGGCAATTTTATTTTCGTTTAACAAATTTTATACAAATATATCAGGATTAAATATTATAATCCGTCCAAATCCTGCTTCCTATAGCACTTTTAAAAAATATTGTTCACATTAACTTAATATTAAAGCTTTAATAATCATTTTTATATAATAAAAGATTTATTTTGTTGTTGTAATATTAGCATATCTAAACAAAATATATGATTCGGCACACAAAAAAGCTGTGCTGAGCAGAAAATATTGCTATAATTTGAATTCCTAAGGTTTTGAGATATACGTAGAAAATGTATGAAAATTTATTTAAAAAGACCGAAGCAAAATAGAATTTAAAATAACATATGTACTAATTTTGAAACTTAAGGAATTTTATTCATTATTAATAATATCAATTTATACTGTGACTTTACAGGGTAGATACAATGGTACTATAAATATTATTTCTTCTTAATGTTTTTAAATTTTCCGTTAATTTCTTATGATTAAAAGTCTAAGAAGATACACTTGAATGGATGACCAAATCGTTATCAATTTAAAAACATTGATGTTGCTACTCTTCTACCAACCGCACTTGACCAGTATTTTCTAATATTGGTCGTGGTAATAGAAGAAGACTTACGTTCACTCTAGTAATTGCGTTCAAAGCAAAAATTCTTATCATGGTATATAACCGTCGACTTAATAGCATGGATGTAAATAATTAAGTCGTAACATGTATGATAATATTCCATATTATTTAAGTTAAATGGCAGAATCCCATCATCATCCCCGTACCAGCTGCCACTGGTATAATAAAGATAAGAATTACTTACAAAATTCTTATCGCAGATTTGTTTAAAAACCGCTGGTTTAAGCTAACCACAGACCGTCGTACATGTGTGTCATACATGTACGTCACACCGCTTGAACGTTGATGTTCGACGGTGTGTGGGCAAAAGAGTGGCGCACAAGTTTTCAATTTGACTTGAATTCATGTATGTCACACATCAACGTTCATACATATATGACGGTCTGTGGACAAATTTAACTCTTTTCTATAAAAATTATTTAATTCCGTGTCTTGCGCCTATTTAAAATTTCTATTACAATATTTTATTTTATTTAGCATGCATGCATACGCCACTGATAAAAATATCAACTCGTTTTCATCATTCATCGTCGACGCTCAAACTACATGTGTGACACCCAAGCATGACACACATGTACGCCGGTCTGTGGCTAGCTTTAGACTTTTATTAATATTACATTATAATCTGTGGGCTTAGTTCAATAATGATGCTCAATACATTTCTTCATCTTAAGATTTATCTTCCAGATCCGATCTGATCTTTTAAATAAATTAACTCAAGTATCTATCACAGAGGAATAAATCTAAGTTACACTAAAAAATTGCATCTACGAAAATGATTGATGAGAGATCTACGGATTTATTTTTTATTAGATTATGTTTATAAAAAGCTTAAAAATTAATGTTTAATAAACTGTATACTAATAAGTAATAAGGTAATAACTAATACTACTTTCAATACAACGTTCATCACAAAACTAAGGATATTAGACGTGCAGTCTCTATATCGAAAGTTACATTCCTAAAAAAGTTTACAACCTCCGTTTACTCAGGATTACAGGCCTATGCCCGATTTCTTCACCTTGAGATATCGGGCATTAGCCAAATATTATGGCCGCAGTCCGCCTTGCGAAACCGAAGACGTTAAGTCAGTTATTAACTTAATTACGATAACTCTCAAGCCCCGTTACCTAAAGAGACCTGAAATTTGACTGTACAACTACGGGAAATGTAAATTATTTAATAATTCATCTGATTGAATAAAGCTCGCTGCGGGGTAAATAATAGAAGAATACAAAATTTGCAGTTTCAATATGAATTATGATACCTACTACGCTAAACTTTTTTTACGGTATAATATTTTCAAAATAAAAATTGACGAAAGCTACTACCTTGTTAATAAACTGTTAAATTTTATTTAGAAGTATTTAATTTTCCACTGAAGTGGAACTTGAAGACGCTAGAATTTCAGTTTTTTTTAAAGTTCTATGAGAAAAAAATGCCAAAACGAGAAAAAATTGATTTGCACCATCCTGATTCTTACCGGTTCATAATATGAAAATGGCTGTAATGAGTAAGAAATGTTAAGCTCCGTTTTCATTGATCGGTGTTGTAAGTACCGTAAGATTAATTTTTGAGAGTCCGTGTGTGCATTTATGACATTAACTAAATTTTTTCACATCTTACTTATGTGTCATTATTTTGAACTAAAAAAATTGTTGCTTCCGCAAAAAATTGGAATTGACGTGTAATAGTAAAATTAAAATGAAACTAGGTTACGAAGTCACGCTTCAATTCCAATGACATGACAATAGTTTTAAACTTACTACAACCTTTTTTTATTAAAAAACAGAGAAGTTAAAAACATGTTTCTACTTTTGAGAGTTCACAGCACCGCTAATAACTTGCAGTTTTTAAAAACTAAATTAAATTTTAATTTGATGGTTTACTGAAAACAATGATTTCTTGACCGACAAAAGTTCGGTATTAGTACTTATAGTAATAATTGTAACTTATAAAATCGTAAATTAATTGCTTATTAACCTTTTTAGAAAATATTCATATATTTTTATTTGGAATTTTTCCTAGCATTTAATACCATATTGCTAACCTCAGTTTCCTTTTTTTATGGTTTTTTCCCATTCCACTTTTTCTTTCTATGCGACTGTTTTCTTAACTTTTAGTGGCATGTCACAGAGTAACAGTGCATTTTTAGATTACTCATTTCAATAAGACATTCATAATATTTATGGAAAATAATTTCATTTATGCCAACATAAATTATTAATCTCTTATGTGAAAATTAAAAAGACCAGTTGTACGTGTAACAGATTATTCTCGGATTGCAGTTAATTCTGGGCTTTATCATGATTTTTTGTTGTACAACTGGACCTTAGAGGCAGTTGCTCGGTTGTATAAATCTCAGTAAACTTAATCCATTCTTGATCTAATCAGAGTAGGCGAAAAAGGAGTTAATCGTTGATTAATTTTGATTGGAGGTTAATACAACTGATTGCATAATTGCTTACTCTTCTTGGTTTGTTTTATTTAATTTTGTAATATAATAGGTGTACGTACAGCAGTAAATAATAATCTGTCAAAATTCTTAAAATTATTTGTTTTTGACAGTTGACAAGAGTATAATTTTTGATTTTCGTGGAGAGATTTTCTAGGTTGTGTTTTACTCTTCCACTACATTGAAGTCAGATTTTGCAAATTAAAATGGCTGAATAAAAACTGATGCTGATGAATTACCTTGAATCCAGATTGGTCAGAATTAGTCTATTGATACGTGTTTTAAGTAGTGTTACCCGATATTAACCATATCAATATTTAAAAAAAAACAAAAAATGCACTGAACACTTTTCAGAACTAAAATATTTTTAAGTTATCTTACTAATATAACTTATAAGGGCGTTTCTCTGTAAACTGGGCAACTCGTTGTCTCAGGTCAATATTTCATAAAAAAAGTATAGATTATTATTTATTATATTATTTAATTTTATTTTTTTGCTATATTATAAACCCATATCACCAGCAGTATAGCGTAGAGCCTACATTGACCAACTGTGAAGCAGGTAACCCGGTTCAAATCCTGGTCGCGCCGAATATACTGCTGTGATCTAATAGTCCAAAATAGATCTGTGGGCTTCCCTCGATACACCCTACATGTAATTAGTTTTCACTGTTTGTAGTGTGTCTAAGCCAACTAATTTTAATTTTAATCACTACAAAAAATTAGCTCTTGAGAAGTTATAAAAAAATTGGAAACTTAAAATATTCAATAGATTGTTTGAAGTAACACGTTTTTTCGCTGGGGTGCAATTCACCCCAGTGCATAGGCGGATTTGTTTTCAAACGTAAGAGGTATAGTCATAGGAGCATTTAGGGGGTGGGCACGGCTTGAAATTAACAAGGAGACAATCCCAAATCGGAGAACCCTTTTTGCTCGTCTCGACCCTTTGTGCCCCCCCCCCCCCCCCCAGAAAAAAATTCTGTATCCGCCCCTGCCCCAGTATGTCAAGTACGTTACTCCATAGAAGTGTGGCAAGTAAGGGTTAAAAGATTAGTTGATTTTGTCACTGGATATTATTTATTAGCACGTTTTTCTGGCTTACAATCTATATCGAGCATTGCCAACTTAACAATATATTGAAACTACATAAATTAGAACATAACAATTGATATAAATATGAGGGAAATCAGTTGATCTTTGTCCCAAAGTCGCGTGGTTTGTGACGTCAGCTAGAAGAGCTAGTCACATAACCAATCAGGATTTTTGAGTTCAGGTACATTCTTTTCCGCCAGATATATTTCGTTTCCTTAAATTAAATTCAGAAGCCGTTCCAGTGGCAATCCACAGCTAAGTACTCAACAGCACATTCAAAATTTTCGCTATTGCTTTTTATTTTTCGCAATTTCTATTAATTCACTAGCGAGCCGCGGTTTATGCATCCTTGCTCACTTTCCCAATGATTATAATTTTTGAACTCCGAGTTTACTGTTTTGTGTATTCCAACGCAGCTGTATTTCAGCATCAGTTGCTCCATATGACGAATATGTAATTTTCCATTAATTTCCACTTTATAATTTACCGACAGAATTATCGTAGGCTTGGACTTTATCCTACTTCAAATTTCTGAATCTTGTTGGTATCCGGTTATCGTTCGATTTTCTCTTGAATAAAATTTTGCTTTTCAATAGATTTATGCGCCCAGTAATGAGTTATTTTCTAGTCTCTGCCAGTAATATACTATTATGGTTGTTGTTGATATTTGCAGGATGTCACCTGTTTTTTTTTTAGTGTTCAGTCATTACCTGCCACCCATCATCTTTAATGTTTGTAATTTCAACTAATTTTAATTACTAAAGATTTGCCTTGAGAATAAGGTTCGTAAATCTCGAAACAAGTCAGCAATAATTATTTAATAAAGTAAACACACTGTTATAATGTGTATTCAAGCATTCTGTTAAGGCGCCACTATTGTAGCATTTAATGCAGTGTCTTGAATTAGTTAAGTTTCTTCTGTTAATAATAAATATTTTTAAATGATTCAAAAAAAATTAATTAGGTAAATCATTAAACTATTTCGGTAAAAGCTTAAAATTTTAAAAATAAATCGACTTTTTAAGTAATAACCTCTTGAAATATAGCTAACTTTCAGCGCTTTTGTATTAAAATCTACATTAGATATCAAAAAATAAATTCTTTACCGAAATAGAATAAACATTTATCTGCAGATTAAAAAAAAATTGAAAATTTTTTGTTCATTAATCGAGCTATAAATTTCACGATAAAATGGACCGTTTTATGATTTTTTTCCATGCAATTGCATATATTGCAGGGGTAATGCAAGTTTTATTTCAAATGTATAATCGTTCAGACCAGTTTGAAAACGTAAACATAGTATCGAGTTACCGACGTACTGATTACATTTATAATAGGTTTGTTCCAACAAGCTATTCGATTATCGACGGCAACCAGTAATTTGACCACTTATTGCGCCTGCGTTAGGAACACTAGTAAATTCACAAATAGTAACTTAAAGCTGTGTTGGAACGTTTTCCGAACTGTTTTCGAACCGAGATTAACCTTAAATAATTGACAAGTGTGATCATAGAGAGCGATGCTTATCGTCAATATTTAAGGCAGCAATAAATTGTTTTAAAATGTATGTATGAAGTTTTTCTATGCTTCTTTTTTGCCTTTTTGAGTATTTTGTGCAAATTTTCAATTTTTGTGCTTATTTCAAGCCTGTTTTCAGGAATATTTTTTTGTTTTTAAAGTTAATTTATAATTGTTATTTTAAGAACAAGTCCGATGGTGAATTTTACTAAAATGGAAAATATGAATAAATTAACAGTTTTACAATTCCCCATGCTTCTTCCTCCATATATGCTAGAACGATTCGGCACATATCATTTATTTGAACTTTTACATATTGAAGTAGTAATATACTTAATACGCACAAAAAATTAATTTTTACAACTTTTTTTTACAACTAAAACGTTTTCTCATTTCTTTGAATGACCAGGTAACATCCCGAATTTAAATCCGATTGAAAATCTTTGGGCATTATGAAACGAAAAATTACCGATAAGAATACAAAATCACAATTGCAAAATTTATTAAAAGTTGTATGGCAGATGGCAGAAAGTCATTACAGATGAAATTTTACCACATTTCGTTAAATCTATGCCTGTCCGGTTAAAAAACGGTTTTAAAAATTAATGCGGGTTCTAAATGATGCTAATAAAATACCTGTAATGTAAAGACATTAAATAAATTTTTGATTTCATATTTCTATGGTTTGATACACTTTTTAATAAATATTTTTTAATCCTCGTTTCCTGTCACCATCCATTTATTAATATTTTTCTTTTTTGTAATGTGTACTTAAATATGTATGTACTTTATCATTTCCTACTAAAAATTTCTCGATTTTATTACGAAAATTACAAAATAATTAATGATAGAGGAAGTATTTGGGCTGTACTACTCTCAACTAACATTTGCGCATGACTATTCAGGTTTCGAACTACTTGGTACTTGCTTCTTAGCAAGTATCGTTTGAACCGCAAATGAACCAATTCGATCCCTTCCACATAGTTGTTGGAACAGCGGTTTGTTAGTAATCTAGGATTGCGAACTGGTAACTTGTGTCTGTTGGAACGACATTTCATTAATGCGCTTGCGTTGTAGTAATATTACTAAAGATACTCGTTGTTGGAACAAACCTAATAATAACTTTTAGCTATCTTACAAAAACTCAAGAACATGATTTATTTATATTTATATAAATTAGAATGTTTCTTCGTAAAGACATTAACCATAAAAAAACAAAAAAACCTTTTTGCCAATTTTTATTTTTTATTAAATTTTTAAAAATTTTAATTTAATTTAAAATTAAAAATTTTAAAAAATTATCCCATAGATTTTTTGTGTTTAAGATACGAGGACTGAAGAGGCGGAGATAGTACTTTTGGGCAATTATACAGGGTGTCCAGTGACCGTGGAGAACCTTCGAAGTGTTGATAAAGGACACTTTTCTAAGACAAATTTTTAACCTTCAAGCAGGCGCGTGTTCATTTAGAACAGCAGCGGTCGCGTGCGTTACCTTAAAGACCTATTGTAAATTTTAGGGATTCAATGCACCAAATAATTAAACAATCATTTATTATTTATAATTATAACAATTATTTTTCGGTTAAGAAACGAATTTAGTTATAAAACATTACTTAAATCTTATTAATTACAATTAAAATGATAATTTAAAAAAAACACATTTTTTTTGGATTAGGTCGCAACTTGGCAACATAAATCTTACTTATACATAAAATCAAAATTATAAAAATAAAAAAAACCTGACACTAATAAAATATTCAATAATATTGAAGTAATCCATTGACAACCGATGGTCTACAACCCTACAACCCAACCCAAGTCGGTGGGCAAGATATTTCAAAAAGTAGTGCACCAATCCTTTCCAAATTTGGTGTACTTGTTTTAGATATCAAAATCTTGTCCTTAACGAAGAGATTTTTTATTTTAATGTGTATTTTGTATTTTATGGCTTTAATGGGTGAAAAACATTGCATTTATTGTTTAAGAAAATCGATATTTTAACTTTGAACATCTGCCATTTTGTCAAAATTTAATTTTTGGGAAAATTGCTCCGTTAAGGACTAGATAAACTTATGTGTTTACTAGGTCTTTTTGAATTTTTGATTTTGAATAAACTGATTCCGCATAGAATTGCCCACCGCAAAATGCTTTTTAATAATAGGGTCGTGGAACATTGGCTGTAAATAAGTTATTTCTTAAATTTTTGTACAAAAAAAATTATGTTGTATTTCTAAAGGGCCGTTTTTAATCTAAAAAATGGTTGTGCAATAATATATATACACACTTTTCCAAAAAAAATAACAAAAAGTCGGATTTTCTTGACCTTCTAAGTGCGCATAACCCTTTAAAGCAATTTTTTGAATTTCTGATTTCAAACGACCATAGCTCCGATACTATTGCTTTTTCAGGTTTAATGAATTAGAATTTTTTTAAAGATCATTCGCCTATCTACAAATTAGGTTATAAGCTCTTATCGTCTAGAATCAACGGATTTCGAGTTATAAATTAAATGAAATAAAAAAATGTTAAAGAAATTAAGGTTTTATTTTTTTTACTTTTCTTGCAAACTCCGTATCTCTCAAACGAAACGTTTTAGAAAAAACTAACGGCTTAATCCAAACAGAGAATTTTACGAGCTATAACTTTGGTCAAATAAATTTTTTTGGGAAACCAACCGTTTTCACAGAAATTCTGAAAATAATAAACAAGGTGTAAGTAAACAAAAAATAAATTTACAAAATTGCTAAAAATCTCAATTTGATCTAAGTAGGTACCTATAGCATCGTTTGAGCAACATTGTTATAAAGCACATTAGTTTATCGTTAATTATTGTGTTAATTTATGAGGCAGGCCAATTTGAAAATTTATGAAAATAAATTTTATAAATTTAATTTTTTTTACCTACACCTTGTTCATTATTTTCAAAATTTCTGTGAAAAGGGCTGGTTACCCAAAACAATTTATTTGGCCAAAGTTGTAGCCCGTAAAATTCCCTATCCGGTTTCAGCCTCTAGTTTTTTTCTAACACGTTTCGTTTAAGAGATACGGAGTTCGCAAGAAAAACAAAAATAATAAAAACCTGAATTTAAAAAAAAAATTTTTTACTTAATTTAATTTATAACTCGAAATACATTGATTCTAGACGATAAGAGATTATAACTTAATTTGTAGATAAGCGAATGATCTTTAAAAAAGTTCTAATCCGTTAAGCTTACAAATCAATAATATCGGAGCTATGGTCGTTTGCAATCAGACATTCAAAAATTTGCTTTAAAAAGAAGTACCCCCCAAGGGTTTGTACTTGGATAAAAAATTTATTTGAAAATTTGTCTTAGAAAAGTGTCCTTTATCACCACCTCGAAGGTTCTCCACGGTCACGGGAACACTCTGTATTTATAACAAGAACTTCTGAACTAAACACGATTTATGTTGGTTCATTTATAATATTTGAAGGTCTTTTCTAAACCAATTTTTGTAACACTTGCCCGCAAAAGCTGCAAATACTTAAACTTGTTTATAATACCTTCTGTTACGACCAATTACCCACTCCCGCTATGAAAATAGGGCCCCTCTAAGCAATAACATTTTGGGGCCAATTTAGTTCTTCCGAATTAATTCAAAAAACTCAAATATTGTGCTTCACAAACTTTACGTGGAGTGCCCAATCAAGTTTCCATCAAAATTTTTTAGGTGCTTATTTCAATAATATATTTTTTTGAGTATATTTCTTAATTTTATCCGTCCCTGCCTAACCCAAATATATTAGGCCCAATTTGTGCCCACCTATTTCAAAAATGCTGGTACTGTAACTGCATTAGCTAGTGCAATAGCTTTATATGCTCTTCCAGTGCAGGATTTACGTATAAGCTAATCAAGCTATAGCTTAGGGTCTCCACTTTCTTGATGCCCCAAAAAATTGTCCAAGTGCCAAAAATCAAATTTGGCACTGACATATAATATTTGGACTTATAAAGAGCCCCATATCTAAAAGCTTAGGGCCTTATCAAGTCTAAATCTGGCACTGTGCTCTTCAAATAATAATTTTAATTTTTCTTGCAGTTAAAGGTTTTATATACTTTTTGGTGAAATTTGTCGACTCTGAAGAAGAAGTACCTATTAAGCTTGTAACTTTAACATGCCATAATTAAGAAAGGGGTTGTTAATCCCTTAAATGTTAATTTAGAGAAAAATCCAAAAATACGTAACCTACAGTCTTTTCTCTCCTACAACATATTATACAATATCTTTTTCGAAAAAATTTGATGACGTTAAGGGTGCTTATGCAGGTTTAAAACTGTTTGATAGATGGTCTGCCCCCAAAAATATTAAGTGATCGCTGCGAAAAAATTAGTATTGTGATATTAGTTATATAAATAAAGTATTTTGGCATATGTTTCATTCAAATCAAAAAAACTCTTTCTATATGAAAATTTAAAATTTTGATATTTTACCTTATTTTTGAAGGGCGATTATACTCCCTAAACCCGTGTCTCAGCAGCTAAAAAAATTAAGGACCTCTTATTAAATAAGAGGTCCAAAAAATTCCAAAAATATCTAAAAAAAATTATTCAAATCGGTGAGGGACACTTTTACTTGTCAGTTAACCATTTGAATTTGGGTTAACTCATTATTTGACTCGTGAAAAACTGGGCCTAAACGTACTTTTTCTCGTAATTTTTAAAAGAACGTAAAAAAGAACCATCAGCCAGTTCCTATTTGATAATATGCATTATAGATAATGAGTCGAGTTTATACAAATAATATCTAATCATGAAACTGATATTTTGTTTATAAACTTAGGTGAGATAAGGAACAAATCTCTATCCACAAGAAAGTTCTGCTAGTACACGTCAGTATAATTGTACAACACGTCATCAATTACCTTTATATACGTCTATCTTTTCTTGAACTTTGCCGCTTTCACCAACAATATTTTACAAAACAGCAATAGTAGCGCCTTAATGGCATATTTTAAACATATTTTTCATTTTGCTCTAGAAAATCAAATTTTCCTTTCTGTTCAATAATTATTGGTGCAATTATTATTTAAAGTAACTTCCACGGTCCTACACAAGGAAACCTTTTTTATCTTTACATTTTTGTAAGGAATTCGAATGACTTCCAAGGAAACCACTCAACTAGTTCGGGATATTTATTTTTTATCTCCAAGCTGAGCTCTAGATCTTGAATTTACCAGCTAATTTTACGGTGACATATTTTTTTAGTTTTATACATTTAACATTTTTTCTTTATTATATACTTAAATATTTAAATTTTACTTACTATATTGTTTTGTTAATTGCCTTTTTAATTATTTGAACTTATATTTTATTCATTTTTTTACCATCATAACTAATACTGGGCGGTGTTCATCGATGTTATCGAAACATCGATGTTACCCGATCGATGTATCGATGTTTTGCCATCAATGGCAGACGTATCGATATATTATATATTCGATATATTTGCTTCGCCATGTTGGCGCTGCCAGGGCTGGCATCTTAATTTGCGATGTGGTGCTCGAAAAAATTACAAATAACTGTTTTAAGTGGTTCATGATGTTTTTTCCTTGATTTAAACTAATAGACAATAACATCGACATCGAACATCTATGTTTTCAACCGATGTTATCGATGGCATCGATGTCCAGGTTAGACATCGAACATCGATGTTCTTCTATCGATGTCCCAGCACTAATTACAACCATGAACCGTTCTTCTAATAGTAATTAAACAGTTTACTAATTTTTTTTTGACAAGCAATTTAACTCGCAAAAATTACACGTTAAAAGTATTTAACTTGTAATCCAAATGGAGCACGCTATTTTTTCCGTAAAAAACATGCATTAGAAGTAGATTATCAAAATAAATTTTAACGTAAATTCAGTATCTTACATTGGTATAATTTCAATAATAATTTTTTAATTGCGTTATTTATGTTGTCATAATGTTCAACATTATAATTTTGATTTGTGCCACAATTAAATCACACTGAAATGGTATTTAATCTGAAAGAAATTTAAAGAATGTTTTAATACATAAATTTATCTCATATATTAAATTTTACCTTTTTCTAAACGTGGGACACAAACAAGGGCTACTTCACACTTGTGAAAGTTTGTTTTGATTTATACTTATACTACATAAAGATTACACCTACGACATTACGTGAATGTAATAGTAGCGCGCCATAATCAGCCAATTTAAAAAAAATCGATTTTGGAAATTTTAGAACTAGGTATAACATTTAACTAACCGTGTGAGATCACTTCAGCAAGTAGAGGTTTGTAGCCTAGATCTGTAAAAGATGGACTAGCAATGAACCATACAAACCAGTATGGGTTCGAATCTGAACCCAACTACATTTATATATTTTATTTAGGAGGTTTCTTTTATTCATTTGTATTATTTACGTGTAAAAGCAATTAAATGTATGCCAATTATCAGTAATTTAATATTGTAATAAATTAAATAAATAATATAATATATTATATCTATTTTATTTAATTTTAAAATTACTATTTTCAATAGACCATAAATTTTCAATCGTTACAAATAATTATTATATTACTGATAATTGACATAGATTTAATTGATTTTACACGTAAATAATACAACTAAATAAAAAAATTTACTCGTAAATAATAAAAAAAAATTCGTTGAGGTCTGATTCGAACCCATACTTACTTTGTATGGTTCATTGCTAGTCCAGCTTCTTACAGAACTAGGCTATGAACCTTTCCTTGCTTAAGTGATCTCATACGGCTACTTTAACGTAGTATCAAAAATTTTCAGTCGATTTATTCAAAATTGGCTGAATATGGCGCGCTACTATTTCATTCACGTAATGCCGTAGATGTAATCTTTATGTAGTATAAGTATAAAGCAAAACAAAATTTCACACGTGCGAAGTAGCCCTTGTAAGTGATATTGATTATACAGGGTGTTAACTACCAACTAGTACAAAGCGAAGGAGGTGATTCTACGACTTATTTTAAGAAAAAAAGTTCCTATTAACATGGGTCCACAAACGCACCGTTTTCGATATGCCAGTGGTGGAGATTGTAGGGTTGCGTAAGGGTTTCACCCTCATAACTTTTTCTTTTGAAAGTTTCTTTGAACACCCTGTATCTCGAAAACGGTGCGTTTGCGGACCCATGTTAATACGAACTTTTTTTCTTAAAATAAGTCATAGAATCACCTCCTTCATTTTGTACCAGTTGGTAGTTAACACCCTGTATAACGCCTATATTAATGTCGAGATTTTATTTTAACAAATATTTGTTACCGAAAGCCAGCCGTAAGAATAAAACTGCAACGGCCATATAAATACTACTGAATTCTGCAATCAATAGATGACAATTTTGTAGGAAATTAAATTTTTTACAATGAAAGTTCTTTTTGTGATTTTCAGGGTTGTAGTAAAAATTTTCTCAGAAATTTACGATTCCGTCAATAATTGTCCGATTTAATTCAAATAACCAGCTATCAAATGTTGTTCATTAGAACAGTTATGCAAAACTTTAGATTTGGTATCTGAACTAACATTTTCCATTTGACCCGACCAAGAAGAAGACTTCAATCCGTTTCACTTTGTTGCATCTTAAAAGTTTCGTATTGTACGTAATAATAAATGAAATATTATCAAAATGCCGTGCATAAAATTCTATTATTAATAATGTAATAATTTCATGAGATTTCCTTTAAATTTTCTCGCGAACGAAAATTTGTTTCGTCTAGAATCCTTCGACAACTTTTTAATTCGTATTGTGAAATTCATACCGAAGAAAAAGTTGTACATACTACAACATATGTATATTTAAGAAATAATTAATTAGTTAAAATATGCCGGGGTGTAGATACATTTAAAAATTGAGAATTACAATTTGTTATTGCTTGGAAAAATAAATCTTGAAAATTTTAATAATATGAAGAATACCTCAATTTGAATATAAAACGTTTCTGGTATTGGAACTTGAAAAGTATTTCGTTACAGTTGGTGGAGGATAATGCCAAAAATATAAATAGATAATAAAACATTCAATTCATTTTCCCCAGTTTTGTTTCAAATTAGATTATCCCTTTTTCAAACTTATGACATCTTCATTTTGATATTTTAAGTAATTAAAGTCGAGCAGAGGTGACAAAATGTCTTGGTGAATTAATTATTTAAATAAATATTTTTATAAAACACAGAATGTTTTAGAGAAAATTCATGTGCATATTACTGGTTGATGTTTTTCCTATAATTGTATTATCGCGGCGCGAAAATGAAGGGCTTTTATAGCGCTTTCCCTTCTAATTAGACAAGATACCAACGTTATTTTGTGAGATATTATGTGATATGCTTCTAATGTACAAGTAGAAAATTAGAAAATGTCGACGTTTATTTTTCATCTCGCTCTTGAATCGTTAATTTTGGTTTTTAATAATTAATTAAGCCTCTTTAAGTGCAAAACCGTGGTTGAAAATCCAGTTTTATTAACTGTAAGGGTTTATGGATTGGCAATAATTCAATCATTTGGCAAGATTTACTTATATTTTATTTAATAAGTAAATATTTATTAGATTACCTGAAAATAATGGTTCTTAAACGTTCTCGTTGAGAGCAAGTTAATTAATTTTTAAACGCGTTGCGAAATGCTGAAATTGCTACATATAAAGGTATACAAGGGACGACAAATAAATAGTCCTATAGTAAATTTAATGATTTGTTTGCATTAAGGCAGAAAATGGAAATTTTGTTTGTTCTGATTTAATTTTAGTCAGTTTAAAGGGGAACTGTATTGTAATAAATTTTTATAGTTTTGTGATATTTAAACAGTTTTATAACTTGTAGGTTGTAGATGTACATATAATATATACAATAGATGTTTTAGCAAGTTCTTACATAGATATTACCTTTGAAAATATCGATACTTTTCGATTATTCGTTTATGGTCGGGAAATGTCGTAGAACGATTTTTTAGGATTCCTTTTGTACAATTCTCTATATTTATTATAAATTTATATTCAATATAGATGAAGACATCAAATTTCAGATTTTGAAATTGTAATTGAACTTTTTTTCTTTACGGGCTTTCGAATACTTATTCTTATTTACATTTATTCTGAAAATAACCAAACTAGAGTGTCAGTTATTGTATCATTTATTATAATTAAATTTTCAAGTTGGGATATCTAACTTGGGCAAATTACACGAGCGGTTGTATAAACTGAAATATTAAAAATTTAAGGGGATTTATTTTTTCTCGAGATATCAGCAATGGTCTTCTGCAGACTTATTATTAAAATTTTTTTTGTAATTTGAAAAAGGTTATTAGTTTTTTCCCAATATTTACAATAAACAGACTAGAAAGTAATTTATTTATTAAATTCTCAACCGACTATTTAATTATAGTTATAAGCGAGCATTTCGGATTTAATGTAATTTCTTTTCTTTTCGTGACAAATTACTATCCCGATATTGGGTTTTTAAAATGAATCCTTTGCTAATCATATTACACAACTTTTGCAATTTTTCAATTAATTAAAATTAGTTTCATTCGCATGATGGATAAATCATAATAACCACGAAAAATTGACTTTGCTAGTTCTAAAAGCATATATACGCAGTTACTTCATTTGATTACTGTTTTAATTAGCTTTAGAGGTTCGTTCTAAGTATTTGCATTTATATTTCATGACTGAAAATTTGAGGTTAAACATATGGGTAATAATATTTAAATTGCTTCAACTTACTTTGGCATTAAAATTTACTTTACTGGTATATTTTATTATTTAATAGTAATATACAATCGTAAAACATCAACTGAAACTGACAATATTAGATCAATAAATACTTACATTGAAACGTTTACGTAATAATAATTATTATTCATTGAAATTAAATCAAGTTTACATATGTATGTAAATGTTATTATTGTATCTCGATTTTTATTTCATTGTACGAACACGAAAGAGGAAGTCAAATACATTTTCAATTTCAGCTTATTCATTATGCCAGTCTTTACTCAATGTTCATGTTTTTTAAACAACTTCGGAAGTATTCCTACCAACCTAGGTCAAAAATTCTAAAGCTTTTACAGCATTCACGCATCGAAAATTATCCGAGTCGATTAACTATTTCGATTTGTTTACATCTAACGGCTTTTATGATCAATACAAAATTATACTAAATGTTTATTATGTTCAAAATATATTATTAGAGATGAAATTTCGACAACAAATTCTTTTTTCAAAACAAATAAATTTTAAATACTTAGGGATTTTAGAATAAAAGTTATTATGTATTTATGTTAACGAAGGGAACCATTCTGGAACTCGATGATTGGGACAAGCTTTGGCAGGGTGAAAGAGGACTAAAATTAATCAAACATCTAGTTTAAGTGTGAGCAACCGTTTCTGAGAAAATAATGTTTAAAAGTTTTTAAATGCAATACTTCAGTTAGTTTATGCAACAATAATTGCACGGCTTTAAACAGAAAGGAACCAACCCACTAAATTGAAATTTGTTTAGTGTATTGGCAATACCAATAAGCAAACTCTGGAAGGGTTGGTTTAAAAAATTTTATTTAGTGGCTTGGTTCCTTTCAAACCTTCATCCGGGCGCATGGGCGGTAGTTTATCGTCTCATTCATAAAAACTTAAAATAGCAATATCACGATTTTAAAGATTTAGGACGATAATGTGTGAAGGAATATCAAGATATCTCTGATATCCCTTCTCACATATCATTATCATTGGATCAGAATTAGGAGAAAGTAGACAAAAAGAACAGGGAGACGGTAAATTAGCGTTGCGCACCCGCTTGTGCTACGAAAAGGAGCACGCTCGGATGCACTTAAAAAAAAGGTATTTGCTTAATTTTAGTGCTCTTGTACACTGTACACTACTAATCAGCAAGCAATCAAAGCTTTATTTGCCTTGGTATCGCTTTTCCGTGGCTGCAACGTCTTGGTGGAACCGTTCTCTATATTCGTAGCTTATGGCACCTAAATTTTCCGGGCAGAAATCGAGATGAGCATTCAAAAGATGAGTTTTTAAAGGCATGTTACATCTCATTTTTCTGTAGCCACGAGTAATTCAGTCACAACAACGTTGTAATTTTCAGCTTTGACATTTCCAAGAAAATAGGTCACAATTATTTTAAAAGCTCTTCATACACAGTTTAACTTCATTCAGCAAGTTGTCAAATTCGCGATATTAATTACTTCTCATGTTTGTGGTCCCACAAATATGCTCTCTTTAATTTTTGCCTCACGGAAATTTTTAGTGCTTCAACAACATTTTTCATTAATGCCTTGTATTAGTAAGGCAAAAGTAACAATCTGTAGCATGGTCTTTCGGTTTTCTCCACACCATTGGTATTGCAAAGCGCATTTTACATTTTGTACCTTTCAATTAAGCTGTCAACAATGTAACACAAGTTTTACCAGATATGTTAGGGGCCCATGACTTGATCTTCTACTTTAACTCTGAAAGAAAGTTCGTAAGCTCCTCGTACAAGTGTACAAGTTCATACGCAGACAAATGCCTACTAATGCCCAATATCTGATTTGATGCGTACTTCTTACATGTAATAGACAGGAATGACCTTGTCTTAACACGGTATATTCATCACTGCTGATACATTACACAAAGTGGCGCAATATGCATATGTCGCATATGTGCAAGATGTAAATGCTTCTTACTAAAGATTAGTGGATGATAGGCAAATTCTGTTTTCCAATTTGATTTTACGGTACCGAAAGACACCAGAAACACATAAAAAATTTTCTTGTCACAAAATCTGTGTTTATCAGTGTTATTATAAATTTGTAATAGTTCAGGAGAGTTCAACCACTTTTTTAAAAACGCCTGGAAAATGATCCATTTATGAACATTTTTACTCCAAATATTTTTCATCTACTCGCCAATGAGTCTAGATTGTAAATAAATATTCAAATGTTCTGATTATATTAAATAAAAAAAATAAACAATGCAATTGGCCGGACTCACCCATATATCCGGGTTAGATCGACCACTAATATCAGAGAGGTCGACCATACACAAATCAAGACAAAACATATTTAACTATATAAGCAATATTCTTTTTAAGCTTTTTTTTTAATTTACTGCATTAAAGTCACACAAAAACAACATGTGATCGGGCTATCCCTTATAGCAGGGAGAGACTGACCACCTACTTTATAAAATATTTATTACGGATGTTATTATTAAATTATCAAACAAAACATATTTAAGTTTATAAACAATATTCTTTTTTAAGCTTTTTTTAAATTTTCTTCAAAAAAGTCACAAGAAACAATATGTGGTCGGACTGTCCCTTATACCAGGGAGAGACTGACCACTTAATTAACAAGATAAAATGTTTCTTTATAAAACGATTTTTGAGGTTATTTTAAAGCTTTGTCTTTATTTTATACGAAAAAGTTAAAATACTTAATAAAAACTTGCGTACCTTAACAGTACAGCTATTACTGTTAAAGGATTAAAAAAACTTTTACTATGTGTCAATTATTTGGAAGCAATTATTGACCTAAATATAAATATTTACGCCAAGCAAAACGAGTTCTCTACAACATATAGATATAGACTAACCCATGACGTAACAGTCGATGTACTCTATTGTTCTGATATCGAATTATCTGTGGTGGTCGGTCTCTCCCGAAATTACCCTAATAATTGTAATATTGTAATATACTATATATTGTAATATATACTATATATTGTAATAATATACAAAGTCAATGATGTAACATAATATGTTTGCGGCCATATTGAAGTATAATCTGATGTTTAAAAGTTTGTTATACGCCAGAACAAATTTTTTAAGTTTCTAAATTTTGTTTGTCTTTGTCGCTTAATACAATATACAGATATACTATATCTTACTAATTTTGTTGTACAGGGTTGTCACGTTTTCGTAACACCTCCTAGTGACATAGCTGGGTTTTTAAAAATTCATATTTGGGCTTAATATTAATGGAACAAAAAAATCAATAGCACCAATTTCATTCTTTTAACACAAACTTTCAGAAAAAAATTTTTTTAAATGCATGAGAATTCCTCATTACATTAATTCGATTCCACAATTTTCATTTTGTAGTCATCGATGAGTGAGGGTCATTGGTAGTCTAAATCCAAAGTTTTAGGAATTTTCTGCTGTCACGCCAGTCGTCACCTTGAATTTCAAGGAAAATTAGTTTTATTATTAAATAACTCGATCATTTTCTACTTTTGACTAAAAATGTTCATAACAAACATATAGGAAATTGAATGTTCTATAACTTTGGTCATTAGTCATTACCATTTTTTGTCTACGATCGATATTTTTCGACTTGTACCTGGAAAATTGGACTAAATTAAATTAAATATTTTATTATCTTATTTATTTTTAAAATGCCATTAACAAACTTGTAGGAAATAAAATTTTCTACAACTTTGATTTTTGCCATTTTTTGATATTATTTTTTAAATAAATAAATAAATAAATTAAATAAAATAAGATTATGGTATCGAAGAATATTATAACAAAAAAATTATAAAGGCCAAAGTGTAGAGAATTTTTTTTTCCTAGATAAAAAGTAGAAGAAACAGTTAATTTTCAAAAAGATTATTATTTAAAGAATTGTAAATATGGGAGTGGCCAACATATAAATAGTAGGATATTGCTAATCTCAAGTTTTTCCACCTATAAGTTAGGGCTAAAAATTAATACCTATATACAATGTTGTAAGAAAATATACGAAAAAAATAAAACTTCAAAAAACCTTTAGCACTTGATAATGGGTTAAAACCCGAAGCATAATATGTAGTGAAATCACTAATAAATAATAGAGTTTAACTAGAGGTTATTAATTAAAATAAATAACAAATAATACTGATACTTTTTAATATTTTTTTTATTTACAAAATTTTTTTATATTGGTCCCTGGGATAACCCGATTATTCAATATTTTTAAAATTTTATATTACTTTTTTTTGATAAACAAAAATAAATAAATATTTATTCGAAATCAAAATATCTCTAAAAATACCCCTAACAATATTGCCCCTCTAAAAAAAACCATCGCACTTTTTTTTTCCCTAAATTTTGGGGGAAAACCCCTAAGTTGTTAACCCTGATGACGGCTATCAGTAAGATTAGTTCAGAGTACACGTACCGCCAACAGAAAACCCGTTACTTGCAATTTTTATGGACTCCCATGTAAAACATATGGAAAATTTTCAATTTCAAAAGTCGTTTTCTCGAAAACTAATGGATAATCCAAGAATAATTTTTTTTAGTATACTTAAAAAAGTGACTTCTTTCCAATGGTATATAGGAAAAAGTGAAATTCTTGGTAACTAACAGTGACCCACCCCTATGCTAGCGATGTAAATTGTGCCTTTTGAAGACATGTTTTTTCATATAAAAATCAATGCTACAGCAAAACTCATTAAACATTTTTATTTGAAAATTTCATTCTCTTCATTTTTGTTTATATACATTTTTCTATTTTGTCGCACCATTTCAGAGTTACAGAGACTTAAAAAAAACTGTAAAATACAAAACACTATTTTGTCTGTATCTCAATAACGGTGCAACGAAATAGAAAAATATATAGTAGTTTTTTCTTGTGAAATGCATTCTCTACGTTTTTGTTCATATACATTTTGCTATTCGTTGCACCCTTTTTGATATATAGATGAAATATTTTTTTGAATTTTACACTGTCACTCGAACTAAAATGGTGCGACAAAATAGAAAAATGTATATAAACAAAAATGAAGAGAATGAAATTTTCAACAAAAAATGTTTAATAAGTTTTGCTGTAAAAGCGATTTTTATATGAGATAACATGTCTTCAAAAGGCTCAATTTACATTTTTAGCATAGGAGTACGTTCAATTTTGTGTATGGGTGTATATGGTCTGTGTAAAACCAAAACCAATACACATCATTAGCATTGTCTTGGTATGTACAGTGTTGTGTATTGCGACAAATCAGTATACGAGTATTATGTCTCACTTTATAATCGCATTTTTAACAACGCTGATCATTGACGTCAATGCTAATGACGTGTGTTGTTTTTGGTTTTAGACAGACGATACGCTTATCGATAGCGTATAATTAAGTTTTCATTAAAATTTCTATTATTTTAAGAATTGAGTAAAGACAATCTCGATGGACGGTCTTCCCGTTTGGAAGATCTAGTTAAAAAAAATTGAATCTGGTTAGAGGTTAACCCATTTCGTCCCGATGTTGCGTCAACTTTTACATTTTTTAAGAAGAATTTTAAAAAAATAGGTGAATATTTATAGGTAATATCATGAGGTTTGGTATTTTGGCAATACAAATAAATATATTTTCAACTTCTCTTATCTGTCGTCCGGTTCACCTGGTCCTTTCCAAAAAATGAAAATTTTTAAAATTTAAAAAAATTAATGTTTTTTAATGAAAATATAATTTTTTAGCTAAAATAAGGCATTCCTGAAAATTTTGTCAAAAAATTCCAACATCCTAGGCGCTTGGTCCTTAATGGGTTAAATTGCATAATTTTCTTTTGCTTTTAAAAATCATCATGAACATTATTTTTATGTATCTGGGTGTCTATTTCGAGAGAAACGATGAAGATTGGAATATTATATTTTGTTTTTGTGGATAATGAATATTTTTAATAATTAATCAAAATCCTTGTTTTGTGTTAAGTGTTTTTTAATTTCAATAGAAACTATGTTCCTTCCGTTAACGCTTTTTTATTATTATTTAAGCATTAAGTAATGTCACGCATTTGTTTTAATTAAGACGGTATATCAAGAATGTCGCTTATACTTATATTAACGTCATTCCCAAGAGAAACGTTTTCGTCGAAAGCGAGTAGAAGAGAAAATATGCACCTCAATATTTTAACCAGCATAGGTAGCATAATTTACCAAAATTAATTAGGACCTCGTTGATACGATAAAAACTACGTGCATTTTAGACCGTTTAAAAATTATTGCGAATTTGTAAGCGCTTTTAAATTTTTATTAATGAAATAAATTACAGCAATAAACCTTCAAGACTAGACGGACCATAATTCTGCGATCAACTGAACAATCTGAGCGGTCAGCTCGGTTTCTAATCTCGCTTAAGCAATATTAAAGAAAATGTAATACTATTAGCTGGACAAGTTACTCAATTATTTATTAGCTGGATAGAATTGTATGCACCTGGATTGGTATACTATTCGATTTTATGAGCAACTTAATCCGGGGGGGAATTAATATTGGAACTTCAATGATGTGCTACTTGATAGTTGTGTAAATCGATTGATATCAAATTAGTTTGCTACGTAACTTAATTGATACGCAATTTTTTTTGTAAAAAATGGGCCAATCAGATTAAAAAGTTTATAAATGACACAGAGGAGAGCTCTTAACCAAACTGTTTTTCACGAAATGAGTTTGTTTCTAAATAAACTTTGTATTGCATATTCATTTTATATTATGTCATAACTCATAACTTTAGCTAGAACATTTTTAAATACAAGTTCAAAACTGAATTAAAGCGTAAGGCATATTATACATACAGTATAATTACTTCCAATATAGTGAACTATCCATTGCTGTGAACTCGAAAATAAATACATGCATTGCACTCCATATAGTGAACAAATTCTACCTCTATAGCATGAACAGTGCTTACATTGTTACATTTGTGAGTTACATGAAGATGATCAAACTACTGAAGATATTGTTGTAACCTTAGGTTTGTTCTTTTTAGCTGCACTAGTTGCACTAGTGCAAAAAGTGTACACTAAAGCGTTCTTTTAACGGGTAGTGCAGGGTAGTGACGTCATCGTCGCTGTTCTTTTTAGCAGTGCAATTGTACTTAGTGCAGTATCTGACTACACTACCTGCACTAGGTCTGGAGCAAGTACTAAAAGTGCAGGACAACAGAGCAGCGCGAAATTTAAAATATCAAAATGGAAGATCGATGCGAGAATGACATGAATATTTCAGATACTCGAAATTTATTTATAAGATTTATTTTTATGCATTATAAAATCTATTTCATTATAATTGGGTGTTTGAACTAATTCGTTGTAATCTAAAATACAATTCTTAGGTTAGATTCCCAAGTTTTTAGTTGTTCAATTCCTATATAAAATAATTCAAAATTCATCCTCTTTAATTATATCAGGTTTTATTATACATAGGCGGTGGTAATATAACAATTTTTTCGTCGTTAGACGATTCAAATGTCAAACATTAGGTACGCCATGTTTATTTGTGTACTATAGCGTTCTTTTTATCCTTCGCTGTACTCTTGCACTTGCTTGCACTACCCTGCACTTGACAGTTCTAGTGCAGTGCAGGTGTAGCACCAGTGTAGCACTAGTGCAGTTAAAAAGAACAAACCTCTTGTAACCGATAAACTTATTTCCGCAGGTGAAACTTTACAATCCTTAACCTTCCAGCAGGCGCGCCACTATATATTGCATGAGCGGGCGCGTGTCATAATTTTTATGACACAATGTTTGTTTACAAATATTTTAGTTTAAATAGTAAAAATAAAAAGTATAGATCATGTATTCAACGCCTTTCGAGTTATGAAAAAAGGAAGTAAAAAAATGTAGAAGATTTTAAACTTTTTTTTTTCTTGGTTTTTTTTCAAATCGCTGTATCTTCTAAACGAAACATTTTACAAAAAATCTGACGCCCCATTCCGGATAGGAAATTTACCGGACTACAACTTTTGTCTAGTAAAAATTTTTGAAAAACCAACCCATGTCACAAAAAATCAGAAAATAATAAAAAAAGCAGCCACAAAACAAAAAATTAAATTCACAAAATTTTAATTTTTATTGAAAAATTTGTTTATTAATTAAGGTTAACTATTACATTATTTAAGTAAATGTCCAAAATGACTACTCTCATTTTCATTACACAGTCGGGTTCGTTTTAAAAGATGTTGTTGCCCCTTGGTATTATTATTTATAACATTACCTCTTTGGTTAAGAGCTACTATAGCATTCGTTACTTTTTCAATTAATTCCTTTCTGGTATCGGGCTTTCATCTGTTGCTGTACACTAACGCTTTAACAGCTCACAAAAAAAATATATCAAGAGGAGTTAGATCTGGTGATCTCGCTGACCAATTAATAGTTCCACCTCTTCCAATCAATATTTTAGGATTATTTAATTTAAAAAAAATTTTAATTGAAGCCCAAAATGTGCGAATTAGAAATGAGAGTGGTCGTTTTGAACATTTACTTAAATAATGTAATAGTTTAAACTTAAGTAATAAAATAATTTTTCAATAAAAATTAAAATTTTGTGTATTTAATTTTTTGTTTTGTGGCTGCTTTTTTTATTATTTTCTGATTTTTTGTGAAATCGGTTGGTTTTTCAAAAATTCTTACTAGACAAAAGTTGTAGTCCGTTAAATTTCCTATCCGGAATGGGGAGTCAGATTTTTTGTAAAATGTTTCGTTTAGAAGATACAGCGATTTGAAAAAAAACTAAGAAAAAAAAAGTTCAAAATTTTCTACAATTTTTTACTTATTTTTTTTCATAACTCGAAATCCGTTGAATTAAGTCAATAAAAGGTTAAAACCTAGTTTGTAGATTATTTCACGCTCTTTAAAACAAGGTGGAACTTGCTTTTGCGACAGTTCTTAGGCTTCTATACATCTACTTATTTCAAAGATTAAATTATTTGGGCTTTATTTTATTAGAATTTTTAATGCGTTAATCTTTTAAATAGGTAGATACCAACGGCAAAATTTTTTTTTGAATCATGCGGACAGACACGGACCTAGATCATAAGGCTTCTTCCTATACGTTGTATAGAAGCCTAAAAGCACTTAGTAATTTTTACTGAAAAATCAATATTTTCTGAGCTATGGCCATGCGAAGGTGGAAATTTAAAAAAATGCTTTAAGGAGGCCTAGCTCTCGAAGGTTTGAATTTAGGAAAAAGTGTTTGTTAAATATTTTTCTTAGAATAGTGTCCTCTATCACCACTGAAATTATGTAAAGTCTATCCGGGGACACCCTGTATACATTTACACTTTAAAATAAGTGCTAATGCTGACATTTGTTAGCAAGAAATTATACTACTCCATTAAAACTATACAAGTAAAATTACTTTGAATTGAAATATCTCCATATTTACGTTTTAGTACTTGACCCCTATGCTTCTGATCCCCTCAATTTATGTCATAAACTACCATAATTTCATTAGGACATTTTTTAATTCGGAGGCGTACTCGCGTATTAGTCCCTCCTTGGCGATGACCGCCAGTCGAATTTACCATTTTTCAATAAATCTGTGCGTAAGCATATTGCAGCATCACAATTACGTGGTAATTTACAGTTATCAGTGACCATCCAAATTTTGCATCGCCACGTCAAAACCTAAATGATGAAAAACAGTTTAACCTGATTGATGGCAATATCACTGACACGATTTGTGTAATGAAACAGATACGTCTCAGTCCTAGTTTTAGGGATGGAACAGCAATGCTGTATACAGCGGCTTAAGCGTTCATAACATTTTCCCGTAGGCTTAGATTTTGACTAACATAAGTTGAATTCCGAGGTGTTAAATGTAAGATTTTTGCAAAATTTAGCGCTTCTTCTTGAAGGAAACTTAATTTTCCAACAAACTATGTATACTGCCATATAATTTCTGGATTACCAGGAGATTGTTTAGATAAAAAAATATTGCAATTCGGAATTGGTTTTTTGGTCACATAAGAAGCGAAGTGGGTTACCCCAATTTTGTTTTAAGGAAATAAATACACTTAGACGATGGGCAGGCTAGTTTCAAAATCTGCTGGGAACTCCCACGCTGACCTCGCTACTTACGGGTTAAATCATTAAAATTATGTAAAAGTATTATATTTTCAAATATTATTGAATGAGGCTATTTCAATTTCCACCGGATAATTGAGTTTTTAAATTATAATAAAATAATATATTGTTTTGTAATAAATTATTACAAATCGATCATGACTCGATGTTTTTGTATTACTATTAATGAAATTAAATTATACAGATCAATTATTATTATTATATTATATTATTGAAGGTAGATTATTTAAATGAAGTAATATAAAACACTTGGGTCTTAGTTGGGCAAAGTTTTAAGCAAGTTAATAAATTTTCCAATAAAAAGAATCCGTGCCAGCTTTTCGTGATTGCAAAAGTTATTACAAGCAAATATTTTTGAATGTTGAATACATTCCCCCGTTATGATGATGCTAGAATATAGTTTATTCATTATAATCTAGTTAATTTAAATAATATTATAATCCGTATTATTATAGAATACAACAGCGGTTTTAAGTGTCAGCGTAACTACTTGGACAAATTACAGTTTTCTAGTCGTCACGTTTTGGATAAATAATTGCTAGAATTTAGTTTAAGCAGTTAAAACTTGTACATTTTGAACTCCCTTTACCGAAAATTGTAAAATTTAAGTTGTACTCTATAGTGGTTAGGCTAAATTAATTTTGCGAAGTAATTTATATAATTAATATGAACGTTTAAATTAACGAACAGTGAAGTAATTAATAATTATAATTAACTGCTTACTAAGTTATCGCTGTTTGCTATTTTTTAATTTATATTATCTATTAACAGGTGCAAATTATTTATTATGTTAGTAAAGATCGTAATGGTTATTATTTACGTTAAATAACTTTCCTAGTAATTAACTCTTAGTTTCTTTAAATAGTTTCCAATTTAATTACCTCTATTTGAAAATACTTTTTAGAGAAAGCATTTTTTAGTAGAAAATAGAAATATTTCATTTATTCCGGGTTTGCAAAATTCAGCATGTTCAGTTATTCAAATCAAAAAATGTTTGGTTATAATTTTTTAAATAAGAATTAAACTTCTTTCATTGTATTTACCAAAATTTATTTATAAAATTGAACATCATTAATTTTTTTTTATTTACTATTTTAGAAAACAACCAAAGACTTTCGCCTTCGATCATTGCTTCAATTCTGCCGATTCGTGCCAAGATGATTATGCGTCACAAGAAGTGGTTTTCGATTGTTTGGGACGTGATATTTTGGAAAATGCTTTTCAAGGATATAATGCGTGCATTTTTGCATATGGACAAACGGGTAAGTAAACTTTTTAAAATTTTGAAGTTTAATTGTTCTCAATGACATCCATGTATTTTTGAAACACTCAAAGAACTTTCGTTAGATAAATCAATCAATAATAATACCTTGCCAAGAACGTCGAGATTAGTTAAAAATATGACTAAAATAACTTTCAAATATTGCTTTCTGGTAGCTCCTCGACTCATAATGTTTTTAAGTTCAGCTTGCAATTTTTTTATTGGATTGCCAATGCGATTTTAAGAGTTCTTTCTACACTCTTCATTTAATTTTCCAAATATTTTTGAGTTTACCTTTTATTTTATTCAATTCTTTTTTTATTATTATTATTTATTAATAATATATTATTTGGTTCTTTAACGAGGGTCGAAAATGAATAATTTTTGGTAGGCCGAAGAAGTGTTGGGAGACAGCGAAAAAGGTGGAGCAATAATATCACCACCGAACGATGAGGTAACCGTTCTATCTTCGATAGAACAGGTGATAGCATAATTAGAAGAAAGAAAAAAGTTTAATTTTTAATTTGTTAAAGCAATTTTGAAATTTTTCACTTGCATCTAGAATTTAAGCTGGAGAATTATATCTTCTTTTACGGAATGCTCTGGCTGTTAAGCTAGCCACAGACCGGCGTACATGTGTGTCATGCAGGAGTGTCATTCATGTGCGTCGTGCAAGTATGATGGCGTGCTGTTGCCTCTACACTATCATGCTTGGGTGTCACACATGTAGTTTGAGCGTCGACGATGAATGATGAAAACGAGTTGATATTTTTATCAGTGGCGTATGCATGCATGATAAATAAAATAAACTATTGTAATAAAAATTTTAAATAGGCGCGAGACACTGAATTAAATAAATTTTATAGAAAGGAGTGAAGGTTGTCCACAGACCGTCATACATGGTATGAACGTTGATGTGTGACACACCGAATTCAAGTCAAATTGAAAACTTATGCGTCGCGCATGTATGTCACTCTTTTGGCCACAGACCATCGAACATCAACGTTCAACCGGTGTGACACTCCTGCATGACACACATGTACGCCGGTCTGTGGCTAGCTTTACGTATGCTCAGCTTCTCTTTTTCTAGAAAAGAGAAAACGTCACAAACAGCTAATGATGTTGAACATGGAGATTTTTGTTAAGTCAAGGATTTCAATTTTGAAGGTTTGGTCATAACTCTGTAATCGCAAAACATAAATATGATAAAAACGTATAAATAAAATAAAATTTTAATGATATTTCGAGGAATTCCTAAAAAGCTATGGATCGTCAAGGTGGGCCACAGGCAGTGGCGGATTATCGCACAGGTGCAGGAAGCGCTTGCTTGGGGCCTCCAAATTTTGGGGGCCTCAAAATTTGTTTATAAAATAGGTTAATCCGCCACTGATGGCCACAGGCCTAATTTACACGATGTGGCTATAATCCGAGGGCCGTTTTAAGTCACTGCAAGTCTTTCCTAACCCCAATTAATAAACAGGAAGATAAAAACCTATGGGAAGATAAACTCCCAATCTGCCTTGATCAAAGTTATCATAGATCAGTAAGTGATGACTGATGACATTACTCCATCCAACCACCAGACAAAAATTTCAATCAATTTTTAACTGCCATGAAATTATAAAATCCACATTATCAAAGAGACAGGAAACGAACAAAAGTGACAAAGTTCGATAGCAGCAGTTTATTCGTTGTTAACAATGTTATAAAATAAATTTGAGCATTTTTCAAATGATTATAAAACTCAAACAAGAATAGATGGATTTTACTTAAGAAACTAACGATTTGCAAGCCCAATTTCGTGAAGGTTAATATTTTCTTAAGGGTTTTACTTCTCTTAAACTTTTAGTAGTGAGAGACAACTTGAAAAAATTATACAGCTTTTATAAAATTAATACAGTACATTGGTTCCTCTAAAATGTTCCCTCCAAATTTCATCACCGTCTACTTCCGTCTCCCAACTTAGGGACAGTTTTGTTTGATGTTTGCTGCTTTTCCAATTTATACTGGGATAATCCAATAATCCTGATTATTGAACTGTATTTTTTTTCTAATGGGTTTTGGAAAATACAATTCTTAAATTTCTTTGTATAAATTTCAAAATTTTATTTTATTAAACGAACAAATTAAACTATTATCAAATTTGATTTATGTTGCCTTGAATTTCAATTCTTACCAATTATATATGTATATCATTCAAACTAAATTAAATATGATACCAATCTTCCAATCCAAACCTTATCAACTTCTATTTCAAATTCCAAATTATCCAATTAATGGTTCCAAATTTACTTTACCTAATTTATATCAAAAATTTATCTAAAATAATTCTCAATCCAAATAAATAAAATTTCTCACACAAAAATATCACTTTTATTCGCTCAAGTATAAATAATATTTAATCAAAAACTACGGACACAAAATTCTCTCCATCCTCTCAATCAGTAATTTTAGTAAAAAAAACCACGATCATGCCGCTGGTCGGCGCCAAATAAAACAAGTCGTAGCAATTTACAAATTTTACAAATAATAAAAATAAGTATCTATATATATTTTTATATCGTGAATACCTGCGCAAAATATCAAAGTAAATGAATTCAACGATAAAAAGTACTAAAAATGGTTAAATTTAATATATCGAACAGAGATTTGAGCAATATTCCGTGGGAAAATTCAACTTCTTTCAAATAGAAATTGTGAATCATTATTACACAAATCGCGAAAAGAAAGCCTGGTTTTAATTAAATTCAACTGGATGAAATTTCAATTGCATATTATTAAAAATAAATATCTACCCAAATACTTTAGAAACTGGAGGAAAACCTACAATACAAAGTCAAAATTTATTAAGAATAATGCCGATTGGTTGACACATAGCTTGGAAATACTTTTAGGTAAACATCAGCATCTACTGGGAAGAGAGAAATTGTTAAATGTTCGTAGAAGACCAAAACCAGATAAAACTATGATCTTTTAACAAAAATGGTGAATTTAAATAATAGTGGAAAAGTATGAAATGTTAAGAAAACAAGTAGGTACAGAAGTTCGACGAAAAATTGACCAACGAGATATTTCCAGTAAATAAAAATTTGCAACAGGAAAAGGCGATATGCTACCCTGATAATATCACATTTTCAGAAAATTGTGCAGGAGTGGCTATTCAATTATTGAAACGCCCAAAAGTTTGATCCAGAAAAAGAAGGATATTAACCCAAATATGCCTAATGTCCTTAGGACGGCTAGTTACTGTAGTTACCTATAACCAATAAAACCGATGGTAACACTTTTCGTGCGGAGCATGTTATAATACTAAAACAAAGGGGGGTGATAGGAATATCGGCTAAACTCACGCTAATTAATTTATTAAAATTAAAATTTAAAAACGACACTGTTTCGAAGGGATTGACCACTTCTTCTTCAAGTTCTCATGAGATACCTTTTTGGATACGTCAAATTTTCTTATGTAGAAAACTACCCGAATACCAACCGTGTTAAAACATACAGGGGGGCTCGAAAAAACGAAAGGTTGTAAACGAACAGACAGTCAACCAATCCTATGGAAACTGGAGTAACAGTGGTGAGCTGATATCCTGGAGTTCCAATTGTGAATTGGTTAAATGTTGTCCGCTTAGGAACGCTTTTTTGATTTCGAGACCTTCTAGTAAAGTCAACATGCGACCCTTGCATGCTGCATGTAATAACACGATGTTCTCGGTGTCCAAACCATGATTTGTTTCAAGACAATGCGACGAAAAACCTGTACTTGACCTACTATTTGCTATATCTGCCAGATGTTCTTTAACGCGTTTATATATCGACCTTCCGCTCTGCCCGATATAAATGGCATCACACGAGTTGCAACTAAGTTTATAAATCCCGCTCTTGGTGAGGCTGTCAATCTTTGTTTTATTCTTGGATAATAAGGAACCGATATTTGATCTATTTATTTCTGTAATTCTAAGGCGTAATTTCTGTAGATGTATTTTAATCTGTTTGCTGGTTCCTGCCACATAGTTGATAACTCCCCAATTGGGAGCCGGCTCTTCAATTGGAGAAGCGAGTGAAGCGGTAACCAGACCTCTTTCAATCGATTTTTCTTTTTTTTTAAAAGAATTTTTTTTAAAAAAAATACATCTACAGAAATTACGCCTTAGAATTACAGAAATAAATAGATCAAATATCGGTTCCTTATTATCCAAGAATAAAACAAAGATTGACAGCCTCACCAAGAGCGGGATTTATAAACTTAGTTGCAACTCGTGTGATGCCATTTATATCGGGCAGAGCGGAAGGTCGATATATAAACGCGTTAAAGAACATCTGGCAGATATAGCAAATAGTAGGTCAAGTACAGGTTTTTCGTCGCATTGTCTTGAAACAAATCATGGTTTGGACACCGAGAACATCGTGTTATTACATGCAGCATGCAAGGGTCGCATGTTGACTTTACTAGAAGGTCTCGAAATCAAAAAAGCGTTCCTAAGCGGACAACATTTAACCAATTCACAATTGGAACTCCAGGATATCAGCTCACCACTGTTACTCCAGTTTCCATAGGATTGGTTGACTGTCTGTTCGTTTACAACCTTTCGTTTTTTCGAGCCCCCCTGTATGTTTTAACACGGTTGGTATTCGGGTAGTTTTCTACATAAGAAAATTTGACGTATCCAAAAAGGTATCTCATGAGAACTTGAAGAAGAAGTGGTCAATCCCTTCGAAACAGTGTCGTTTTTAAATTTTAATTTTAATAAATTAATTAGCGTGAGTTTAGCCGATATTCCTATCACCCCCCTTTGTTTTAGTAGTTACCTATATATAGGACATTAGGCATATCTGGGTTAAGAAACAATTTTTTTTTTAAATTTCTTAATTAATAAATTTTTTAAATTTCGAATGCAAATAGAAATATAGACAAAAGTTGGAAATATGTGTGCATCAACATTGTGTTATTAGCACTTACTTCTTAATAGTATTTTTCTTTTGTAACAAACTTTTTAATAATATTAAAAATTTAATTTTGTGTTTAGTAACGCAGGAAATAAGATAGTTTTGCCAGCTCATCAGCAGGGCCGCGCCAACCATAAGAGCAAGGGTGGGTGGGCTGCTAAGGGCGCCGTAAGGCAATTATTAGTGCATTTTAAAATATGTACGCAATAAAAATGTTTCTTAAAATATTCAGTGTTTATTTCTTAGTAATAAAATCCGCATAAAATTTACTCAATATATACTTTTGAATTGTATGTATGAGTGACTTGTCCACGGGCGCCATATTGTCACTTCCTGGTAAAAAATTAATTTAATAAAAGAAAAGGAATGTTTTATTATAATAAAATTTGAAAAAATAATAGTTTTACCTTTTTTTTTATATGTCCAAATCAAGTGAAACCATATATTTCTGACGACTTATTCCAGTTATTTAACAAAAAGTATAAGAAAACATTTTATTTTCTTCAATTTTATGATTGATATGTCAACTAGAATGTTTCGAACATCAGTATGAATTTTTTCGGAATTTTCGGAACAGGGTGAAATAACGGCTGGACGTGAATGACCCAGGTTTACAAACGGATGGTGCGGAAAACCTTTTACAGACCAAGAGTTAATTTTTATTTTTGTTACATTTCAATAAGGTCTTTCTGTCGCAGTGATGCAGATTTAGTTAAGGCTCTTACACCTCATATTAGAAACATGAATAATGAAGAAATGAGAAGAAAGCTAAGAGATTATGTCCACAAAATTTTACAAAGCTGAGGGAATGGTGATATATTAATTTTAAGGCTACCGGACGTCCCGATTAGTCGGGACAGTCCTTACTTTTATATAAATTAGAATTATCAAATTGAGCTACAGGACACAAATAAAACACATATTTAAAACGAGCTTTCGAAAACTGACATTTTCTTTTTCAAGTTTAATATGAATTGAAAAACAAAAACAATAACAATTACAAAGCAACTATAAATTATATTATTTTAGAATATTGACATTCATCCGACAACTTGATCAGAATGATAATACGAAAACCAGGTAATGAAAGAAAACGAATGTATTAATAATTCTAATAAGTTGTCGTGGATTAAGAAAAACCAATGGTGAAAAACTTAATCGCAATATTCGCAAAGAAATTAAATAAGTAGTGGACTGTAAATGCTACTCAGTCCCTCGATATCAGTCTTCCTGTTCATTGAGTTCTTATCCTTCTTTATCTCAATCATCTCATGTAAGATCCGTTCTTTGTAGGACGGAATTGCCTTCAGAATAGTGGTGTTTAAAAAGTCCATGTTATGGCCATCTTCTAGTACATGTTTTGCAGCTGCAGTGGAGTCGGCTTTGTTACATCTTATTGAAGAGATGTGTCCACTCATTCTTTTTTTCAACCATTGGTTAGTTTGCCCGATGTAGGTTAATTGGCAATTCTTACAATCAACGTTGTACACCGCACCTGATTTTTTCTCATGAGGGATCTGATCCGTGAGTTTCCAGAAGTGAACACCCAGGTTATTCGGAGATCTGAAAGTTAATTTAATGTTATGCGGTTTCAGAATCAGTTTAATTTTTTCGCTGAGTCCTTTGACATAAGGCAGTACAGCAAAACCTGTATTGGATTCCTTAATGGTGGTGTTCCCATTATAAAGGATGTTAACCCGGTCCTTAATAATCCTGTTGACCAGCTTTTTAGGGTAGTTGTTTTTTAAGAGAGTTCATCTTGCAATATCAAGAGTTTCCTTGCGATGGTCCCCATGAGTAAGACGGATGGATGGATCTATTCATTCGATGGCAGTAGTGATTTTCTGGCTTTTGTGGTGGTGTGAATGAAAATTAAGGTACCTACCGGACCATGTAGATTTTTGTGTCCATCTGTATTTAAGGGAGTTGTTGTGTCGTACGATTTCAATGTCAGGAAATGAGATTTTGTTGTTCATTTCTATTTCGATTGTAAACTGAAGTCTAGGGTGGAATTTGTTGAAATATTCGATGATAAAGTCTCCTTTATCTTTGGGAATGGCCGTGAAAATGTCATCGACATATCTTTTGAAGAAGGGAATGTCAAAAGGAAGTGAAGTGATGCTGTCATTTTCCAGAGTTTCCATAACGAGATTCGAAATGGTTGCAGAAATTGGGCTACCCATGGCCGTTATGAATGTTACACTGCTGTCCCGGTTTTTTTTTTCATGTAAGTCGGGACGCCTAAATGTCCCGATTTTCAGAATTTCTAAAAACTGAAAATATTAATTTAAAATTTTAAAATTTAAATTACAATATTCAACTACTTAATTAATTTACTAGGTAAATGTAAGCACTTTTGCACTTATAGAAGAGTGGAATGAAACGACAAAATGTGGGAACATCGGTATTGAAAAAAACTACCCATTTAAAAACCTGAAAATTCGACGCCTATGACAATTTTGGCAATTTATAATTTTTGATTTAAACTCTGATGACCTTGAAACATCAAAAATTTTCACCAGCGGCGTATTTATAATTTTTATCCCTACCTCCCAAAATCCCAAATATCTACTCCTATGTGTCCCGATTTCATGATTTTAAAATATGGCAACGTTAATTAATTTGAATTGATGAAATCAACTTTAATCTTTATTATTGTTGAAAGGAAAGTAGATCAAGAATTAATAAAAGAGCAAGAATAATCATTCCATCAAGTCAACAAAGCAATTTTTTGTAAAGTGTGAATTATACGTGTACAGTAGCTAAAGCAAGTAGCTAAATTAAGTGACAATGCATCCGAGTGATGAACCAGCAGGTAAAGAGAATATCTGTGATATCTGTTTAAACTTTTACGTACTGAATTTTTTTATTTTAACATTGGCGCACCATTTGAACAATTTTAAATTTTTTCATTAAACTTGTATAAAAAATAATTTGGATAGGTACATATTACACCATTTATCATTACTACGGCGAGTGCCTATTTTATAAATAAAATTTTAATTTTTCAATTAACAGAGGCGCGCCGTCGTAAAGGGGTAAATCATAAAACACACAAACCTCTAGTTTCACTTATTTTTGTAAGAAACAAAATCAGTTTTTGGCAATTTTTTTATTTCAATATAAGATCTTTGTCATTTCGTACACCAGTAGTTTTTTTATATGAGCACTACAGCAAAACGAACGAGCAAAAATTTGAATCCACGAACCCTGAGGAAGTTTCTCAGCTTCCGCAAAATAAGAGCGACCCGAGGTAAGTTAGGTAAACTGATTTTTATAAAAAATCATTATAATATATTTAATTATTTAGTTCATAATTTTCACATAGGAAATCTTTTGTCGTTTGCTCCAAATTTGTTTTCAAATGTAAGAGGTATAGCCACAGGAGGATTTAGGGGGTGGGCACGGGGGCACGTGCCCCCCTCCAGACGCTTGAAATTAACAAGGAGACAATCCCAAATCTGAAAACCCTTTTTGCCCGTCTCGACCCTATGTGCCCCCCCCCCCAGAAAAAAATTCTGGATCCGCCCCTGGGTATAGCTTTGAAGAAGCTATAGCAACCATCCATAAAACTTGTAAATGGACAAAATTGAACGTCCTGAAATGTTGGATAAGTTGGAACATGATTTTTGTTGCCTCTACTGATCGATTATAATATAAAAAGCATCATTATAAGGCAAATTAAAAGTATTTATGCTATATTTAAGTTAAAAAAAGTTGAGGAGATTAACTTGATTTCGAAATAAACGCTTTTCAGTCTATAAGTCCCCCCGGATTATGAGGTGGTTAACTTTCGTAGTTATTCGTGACAAAAAGCTAACTTTTCAGTAGCCTGTTATTTCAATGTTATAAGTAGGTCAACACTGCATGGAGTAGATTTTCACCAAGTTTGTAACATCTTTGGCTTTTGTTTTAAATATTATATTTCGAAATCTCCCCCAATAATTTGGTTATATAACCCAATAAACAATTGAAAGATAGATTTTGTCTATACCAATAGTTTTAAATAATAGATATTGTGTACTAACTAGTTTTCTATTTAGTTATGCTAATATGGTTTACCTTATATGCTAAATCTAATATACATGAAAATCAGGTCGAATAGCGTGATGCCCTTTATTTATTAATGAATAGGAAATATACAGGGTCCAGCAAACCGTGTATACCTATTATTTAGGCTTGCCTTTTATAAACTACATAATATTAAATGAAAATGATTATTTGTATTGCTATGTGGACAAGATCTAATCATGGTACAGGGTCAATTTTAAGAGTTACGAAACAGGACAGGAAGAGCTGGCGATTTTAATGCTTCAAAAAAGGATTTATGACATCGTTTTCAGACCCGTGTTCTCTGATCTACACCAAATCCTTGTATAAAAAAATTTCAGAAAATAATCATCATAAATATTGACTTTCGTTGTTCGTGTTATTTTTGCTATTTGGTGTGAGGTATAATGACTCGATTGGTGTTAATTATAGCAAAAGTAATTATGTCATAATTGAAAATATTATAATCCACGATATTGCTCATCTGTATCCTCTTCTAATGAATTAATGTGTAATAAATGGATTAAAGTACGCTTATTGTTGGTAAAAGTTTCAATTATTCAAATACACAATTATTATCTATTCAGCTCATCGGATCGATGTTGTACACTCCTTCAAAGGGGCATGTGATAAAGTCGCGCTCGCATATGGTTTACAGCGCATACCTATTTGACAAAGATGCTACCTATTAAGTTCAGATTAAACTTGTACATTTTTTTAATTTCACAATTTTTTGTTTTCAAATTTTCTCATCAATCTACTTAAATACACGTCGATCAGATGTCTCACTTTGAAATCCGCAAATTGAAACCTCAACGTAATCGTTATTATTTCTTACGTTTTTATTTACTTACACGTAGCGTATATTTTGTCTAGGACGACTTTTTTCTATTAATAATTTAAGTTGATTGACTTATGACCTACACTGCGAGATAAAATATAACCAATATTAATTGTTCAAATTATTCTATTATTACTTCAATATTTGTCACCTAACTCTTAAAAACAAACAAGTTATAATCTTATCAGTACGTTTACGTTATCGAAAATTGTATATTTCATCACAGATATTCAATTAGAAAGAAATTTCCCAAGTTCAATTTAATTTGAAAACACCTTTTTCGGGGTTTATACAATCGATGAATGAGAGAAAGACGGAACGTGAGCTCGTGCTAGTTTCATAACCATAGGTAGTCAACATTTTCTCTACTTAATGAAATATGTATTACATTGCTGGACTATCTGCCTAAATTGTGTTTTTCATTACGGTCATAACTTAATAATTTTCTTATTATTATAACTAATACTCATTAGGTTTTTTATTTACTATACGACATTGGGCAAACAAGCTTAATCAAACATGAGATTGTACATTATACAAATTTCAAAATCAAATTTTTTGCATCTATGTCGTTTTGCTCCCTTCTTCTGCTACGTTACTCTCCACTTCTGAACGTTCCTTTTATTCCTACTTATGCAGATTGATGTTATTAGTCTCGGACGCGGATAAACATTTCACAATACAATTTTTGTTCAATTTTACCTATCTTCCAGTAAATCTGTTTTCATACAAAAAAAATAAAGTACTTCGGTTTTGCTTGATTCGGGGAGGGGCAATCTTTCAGTTTCAGACAATCTTTCGGTTTCAGGCAATCTTTTAGTTTTCACTCATCAGGTGTGTGTTGTTGATCATCTCGTGGAAAGATAGAGCAGTAGGTAGCCAGGATAAATCACAAGAGAATCAATAACATGTTTTTAAATTACACGATTAAGGATCAATACAAAACATTTAACATACATCAAGTACAAATGTCGCTGAAACTAAAGGTTTAAGCTCACCGTACAAGAGTACGAGTAACATTTGAACTTTCCTGCAGGAAAAGCACAACAACATAATTGGCTATGTAAACATTGCATAACTTTCCCCATTTAATTTGGGTGTAAAAAATGGTGGTTCAAATGTAATTGGACACTTGAACTTTTTTTATTTTACGAATTTACATCATTTTCATCTGGCCTCTAAGTTTAACTATGATGCACAATTATGCCGAATTTCATGACATTTGGTTGCGTGGTTTAACCAGTGCGATTGATAATTTTTCATTTCATATCGTAACCACATACTGACATACAGACGAATATTCAACTAAAATTCATCAAAAACTTATCGGGACATGATGAGAAACATTTTAATACCAAAATTTCGATTTTTGATTTTTGAGTGTATTACAATACTTTCCCTTATACAAGGCCTATTTTACTACTAGGCGTACTAGGCACGTGCCTAGGGCCCAATGGCCAGAGGGGCCCGAAAAGAGAGAACATAAAATTATACAATAAAAATCAAATACTGATTAAATAACCCAAAAAGTGGGCCTTCGATGCTATTAGTTACACTCGAATATAAGGGGCCCGAAAATTTTCTAAAGCCTAGAGCCCAACTCTGTTAAAAATAGGCCCTGCCCTTATACAACGTAGTATATGTACGTATGGGGAAAGTAAAAAACAATTGGTTTATTATTATCCATGTATAATAAAATAGAACTACAATAAACAATTAAATAATTAAAGAACACTGAAGTAATCATGAGGGATCTGAATAATCACCACAGATAACATCTCAAAGTTAATAATAATTCACTAATGGCTATTCTCATTGTTGTTTAGCCGATTTATATTATTTGAGTAAAATTTTAAAGCCTGTATGACACGACGTTAAATTTGACGTCAAATTTACATGTAAATTTTTAAGAAAATATTTAACACCGTTGCATACAGAAAATTTATCGTCAAATTTTATGTTAAATTTTCATGTAAAAAATTTAAGCCTGTATGACACAACGTTAAATTTGACGTCAAATTTACATGAAAATTTTTATGTAAATTTGCTCATATTTTTACCTGGATAAAATTAAAATTTTACCTGGCAAAAATATGAGCAAATTTACATAAAAATTTTCATGTAAATTTGACGTCAAATTTAACGTCGCGACGCGTCGTGTCATACAGGCTTAAAGCCTTTAAGAGCGACTTGCTTGTTTTTTGTTTAGCACAAAAATTATCACTTTTACTTCCGACAATAAAGCGATATTTTCTCAATAAGTATACATTTAAAATTCGAAGTCATTTGGTCTAACGATTTTGGACATATCATTGGTTTGAAGTTTGAAATGCAGTTGCGGATGCAGATACCAAGTTTTTACTATTTCAAGGTGTCCCCTTTGTAAAACTGGTTTGGAGTCATTTACTTCTTCCACGTTGAGTCCCAGCTTTTTCTACATCCAATTGGAGTATTACCGGCTTCGCTTTTCAGATGTCTACATACGCTATTTCTAGTACACATGTAATTCTTTCCCACACAAAATGTCGGTATTTCGCTAGAAATCATTCGATCCGCACTGAAAGGTTCAATGACCCAATAGTGAAACTCACCACCTCTTTGTAACGAACCACAAATTAAATATTCTGACTAGGTGTAAACAATTCCGCTCATACAAGGTGTTTTTTAAAGTTTGAGTTAGCGATCTATCTCGACCATTCACTCAGTATATTTCCAAGGCTGCTTTTCGCGAACCCTTGGTGCATTCTAAAGCAAACACCTAGGCGTACTATTTTTGTCTTATTTGGTAGTTCAGTGCTAAAGGGCATGGAGAGGAAACAATTGAAAAACCGCAAATTAATTATTTCTTAATACTTAAAAATTAGCAAAATTTTTTAATTTACCAAAAACAACTATGTTGTTTAAGATCTACTAAGTTTAAGAATTAACCAATTGTAGAAAGAAAAAGTGGATGTGGAAGAAAACGCGATTCAGGTCATTCGGAAACCGAAAAAAAGTTGTGGAATTGAAACAAAAAATAATTTAAAGAGATATGCTCAATAAAATGGGTACTTCGAAATCCACCAATCAAAATGTGAGGAATTCCAGGATGTGAGAAATTTTGATGAAAAATTAAAAATATTTAAATTGTAATTAAATCACACAAGGTTGCCTAAAAAAGAGGTGGAAAACCTAAAGAAAATAAGAAGTTCTCTTCGGATTTAACGGGCTTACAAATACATTTTTTGTACATGATAGAACTTACAATAATTTTAAAATTTGAGTAAATTTAGGGAAAATTGAGGAATTTTGGAAACTTTGTTGAGGAATATTCTACTGGACTATTGGCAACACTTACTATCTCTGAAGTCTCATAGTACCCAGATTTTATTTTAGCCTGATTTGACTTCCTATCACTGCAATAAAAGGTGTCTGGAATTCTATTCACAAAACTAGCAACATTGTACCAACAGATTGAATACCGCTGCACTGCCTGAAACTTCGCCTTATTGAAAAAATTTGGGTTCAAATTAAACATAATGAAATAAAAATTACATATTGAAAATATTGAAGATGTACAAAGAAACTATGTAAGGGATAAGCAGAAAAGAATGGAAATTTTATGGCACTTCATAAAAATTTTAGTTTTTATTTTCATGGAAAAGTAGATTGTAAATAACTAATAAAAATATTTTTAGAAGAAAAAAAATTAATTTATTTTAATTTAAAACGAAATATAAAGTGGTTCTAGGACAGTCTTAATTTTGCTACCCAATAACGATTTCTACTTTTGTCTTTCTTCCGGTTCCTTTTGGACATATTCATGTTTCCTCAATCGTAAAGTAAGAGTTACCGTAAAACAGAACTGAATACACATAAATATAGATTAATCATAATAACCATCACATTCTATGTATTTACTACTAAATCCATTTAAATGCATGATTACAAAGTCTTATAAATTTCCTCAGGGTGTTTTTCCAATCGGCAGAGATGACAAGTTGAATTGACTATACTCAAGCCAGGTGACTGATGATATAAAAAAAGTGATGAGGCTCGGAAGCGACTCCAAATATTCTATGGGCCAATGGATGCTGCTAAATTATATCAAGTTGTTTCCAATAAGGTGAGCATCAACATTACTCACGAAGATCATTAACAAGATGGATATAATATATAAATATTCGGTGTTCTTCAAATAAAAAAATATAAATTTGGCACTTCATATAAAGATTAGTCAGCTGATGAATCTGACAATTAAAAAAAATTACGGTATACTAAAAAGGCTAAAGAAATTGTTTTAAAAGAACAACTTGCCAGCGAAATGCACATAAAATATTCGTGGATTATGATTTGAAGTTTATAAAAACGGCAACTAAATTGAAAAGTTCCATATTTTCGTCGTCAGCTTTAATAAAATGCATCATACTATCGAATTTAACTACATCGACAAAATCTCACCCAAATTGAGTATGGGGAACCTAAAGTTAAACCAAGGGCGGATCCAAATGAAGTTCATGGAGGGAGTAAATGAGGCTGAGGGGAATAATACTTTTTTTTTTATAAGAATTCAGGTAATTTTTCACATTTTAACAAAATGTAGTCACAGGTATTGTTGATTTTGATGGGTCATGGGGGGGATAGTTACAAACAAAAGTTAATTTCAACCGGAAACTTGTCATTTTATCAAAAAATACTCTGACGGGTCAACTTTATTTGAAGGGAAGGTATCTTTATTACTAGCTGTTGCTGTTTGCCTAAATAAATTTTATTTGAATAATTTTGAATAACTAGGAGTGTCTGAAGGCTTAATGTACCATTTGGATGTCCAATGAATTTAGTTCACTGTAGTATTTTGATTCCTGAAATGGAATCGATAAGAAGGTACTTTCTAACTAAATGCGCTCAAGAACCAGTATATTATGTATACTTATCGAGCAACCAACTTACATGTTTCAATATTGAAAATGATGAGCAGTACGAAATGTTTATTTTCGTTTATTTACGAAAATGTATTTCTACTTGGGAATTAATACTTTTACAAAAGAAATTTCTTGCTTTCTAGTTCCAAAGACCTTGCTCATAATGGTTTTTATGAAATTTTTTTACACTCGGGAACTTATTTCTAACATATTTCCCATTATTCACTTATTACACTGATAAAATGAAGGTTTTGATTTAAAACGAATGAAATAAAACTGAATCAAAATGATTCGTTTTGAACTAAAACATGTTTTTTTTTATCAGTGTACTTCAGGGTTAAACCGCAGATCAAATTTTTGTACACCAATTTTTTTTTTCCAATTCCTCAAATTCTTTGATATTTCTATTGCAATTCATGAAATTTTTAGATCTTATACATCAAAATTCTTCTGCGGTTTACCTCTCGAGTGGACCGTTCTTTTCAGAAATCTAACCTCTTTTTTTTGCACTACACACCGTCTTGATTTTCTATGAGGTAAAGAATCAAATATCGTTTTTGCCACAGTTTCATACTAATTTTTATATTACAATGTTGTCTACACAGGTTTTATAATGTTTACTGGGGGGGGGGGGGTTCCAATCTTGTACTTATAACTTCTCCTGTATTACACTATTTTGTTACTGCGTTTATTTATATAGATATAACACTTCGGGAGTGGGTATAACCCCCTTAGCCTCCTTATCCTTGTGAGTGCGCTCTGATCAAATGTCAAATCACTACAAATATATTACAAATGTACAGCAGCATTTTAAGCAGAATCTTGATTACCTTTTTGGAAGCTGGTAATCACTTCCAAAATGCATTTACTACCCTGTCACATAATGTGTTATGTTAATATGGGTTTTTTGTTAAAATCTTGCATGAAATGCGTAAAAACTAGTCTACTCTTATGATGGTTTCTGTAACTGGTGCTTTATGAAAGGATCTTTTAACAAATGATAAAATTTTTACATAGTTTTACTTGGAAACCTTACTTAACCATTTGATATTTATCTACAGCAGAATATGCAGCCCCAATATGGAAAAATTATGCACATGCGACCAAAACATATTGATCAACGAAGTGGTGGTATTAGACGCATTGTATGGAACCAATCCCTGTTGAGAAGATCTACCACCTATTGTGAGAAGAGAGGCAGGCAGTAGCGGTTTTAGGGTAGGGCGCGGTTGGGCCACCGCCCAGGGGCGCTAGACAAAAAGGAGCGCCAAAGGCGCTCCTTCGTTTCGCAGTTTTCGTCTCGTCAGAAATAACAAAAAGGGGCGTCAAAGGCGCCCCCTCGTTTCACGCTTTTCGTCTAATCAGAAATAACGTTGCAGAATACGTTTAGGGAATTATCTACTTAACAGATAATCAGATTATTATGCACAGATAAAATAGTATATAAGAGAAAGAATGACAACCAGAGGGGAACACCGACGACTAGAAGGAGGAATAAAAACAATAACAACGAAGAATAACCAAGATTAAGATTAACAATTAAGATCGAGATTAAAATGTCTAAAAACGTAAATTCAATCAAGAAAAAGCCATCTAGAGCACAAAATAGAAAACGAAAGGCCGAAAAAGCATTGGAACTTCAAAAAACAAAAAAGTTAATGAATGTGGATAAATATATTAGAACAAAAAATGAAGACCTGAATGCAGCTTCTACGAGTACATCTCAAATACAAACAGGTGTATCCGTCGTCGTGGATTCTCCGACATGTCAGGGAACTATTGAAGAGATTATAATTTCCAAAAAAAGTGAGGAGACAAGCTATACTACAGTATCAGACCCTGCTCAAAATGACGCTACTGACGATGTACAATTAGAAGTTTTAGATAGTAACGAAAGAATTTTTGACGATGATGCAGTTGTAACGAATATATCGGATCCAGGATACAGATTGTTTTGTTGCCGACTTTTTGATAGTAGCTCAGTGGCCAATTTAGTATGTCAAGGATATAACGACTGGAAACACTTGTCTGAAACGTTGAAAACTCATGAGAACAGCAGTGCTCATAAGAAATTTTACCTCACATGGATTGATGTTGAAATGCGATTAAAAGCAGGAAAAACAATAGATTGCCAAGAACAACTTTTGATTAGAAAAGAAACTACAAGATGGAATAGCGTTTTGACTAGATTGATGCATATTATACTTTATTTAGCTGAAAATAACATGGGGGTTCAAAGGCACTTCAGACAAACTATTTACTTTGCATAATTTGAACAGTTATAATGAGTATTCAGAATCTTGGTCTTTTTTATATAATATAAAAAAGATTCCAGAAAAATCAGACCTTCTCAAACTCTGTGGTGATCTCCAATGGAAATTAACTGTAGGATCGAAATCAGATATAGATGGTTATCTGTTGTGTGATGAACTCACAAGCCTTAAATCCTTTTTGCCTGATGAAGATGACATTGTGACTCCTGTATATATTTTAAATTTCATTAAAGATCTCAACATACAAGAATTATATCCAAATGTATGGATAGCATTGAGAATTTTGATCACTATACCTGTAACGGTAGCGAGTGGGGATGGAGTTTTTCTAAGCTTAAGTTGATAAAAACCTATCTGCGATCGATAATATCTCAATCGAGGTTGACAAACTTGGCAACTTTGTCGATAGAAAATGAAATTGCAGAAAACATAGACTTTGATACCTTAATAAAAGAGTTTGCCAATAGAAAGGCTAGAAAAGTAAAGTTTTTTTAGAAAAAGTTTTGAAATAAATGTTTGTTTTTTTAATTTTTGTCTTTGTTTTTTTTCCACATATGTGAATTGAAGAATGGAAAGGGGGCGTCATGGAAATCTCACCCAGGGCGCCGGTAACGCTAAAACCGGCTCTGAGAGGCACCAAGTAAACGCTCAACATAATGATATCAGAACATAAAACTTAAACCTAAGGAAAGTTTAATGCGTGAAGTGAAAATCTGGAATCATTATTATCGACCACCTCGCTATAATTGAAAGGCGCTGATTTCCAACTACTCTACATCACGTGGAAATCGTAAAATAACAATATTTAGAAGATCTTGCAAATGTGGAATAATCCAAAACACAGATTACCTGTCAATATGCCTAAATCTAAAGGAACTAAATACTAGATGTACAGTGGATGACCTTAGCTTGACCAACAACAAAGCCATACAAGTGACTAATTTTCGGAAATGCTCTATCTCAAGTTATTGCGGACACTGAGAGAAGATTGTATTGTTCAAAACTTTATTGATAATAATTATTTTGTCTGCAGATTGAAATGAGGATGAATCTATTATCTATTGATATAAAGCTTAGAGTCAGCCCACATAGTCAATTCAACGATCTTAGGTGTACTTCAAGTATAAAAGGATTCGTCTTAGGTAGCTTCAACTACAGATGTAAACTAGCCCGTTATATAATAATTATGGAAAATACCGTATTACTGTAATAATTAAAGACTGTCCCAGAAAAAAATGGGTCACTTTCAGGTATATGATTTTAGGTAATTAAAAATATATTAATTTTATCAATTAACTTGATTTGTATTTAAAATATTCAACTCGAAACATACAAAATGACATACACAATTATGTACACTGGCATACCAATGTTTACATTCAGTATTTTGTCAACTTCAAAAACTAAACTAACATTTTTAACATTAACAACTAACATTATTGAAAAATTAACAGAAATAGAATTAATTTAAGTAAATAAATAACTGATAATTATTTAATTAGTTCTACGTATGGTGGATAATTTTAGAAAATAGTATCCGCAGTAGAAAAATTTTACTTGAGCTGCAACAATGGTACCAAAAAATACACACCAAAATATCAACATGGGAAAATCCTAGAACGAAATTAAATTTTTTTTTAAATTCATATAAATCATTTTTATTTTTTATTAATATTAAATAAAAAATTGATGAACAAGACAGTTACAGCCTAGCAGTTAGGAGGCGTCCATTAATTACATGAGGTAATTTTGGCGATTTTTAGACCCGCTCTCCCCCTTTCGTAAGAATTGGCTTGACCCAAAAGATAAAAAAATTACGTGATATTTGCCGAGATCCTCCTCTCCCACGTAAGATTGGGAGAGATTCGGCTTGACTCCCTCCCTGCCCCCCTTAACTCCTCACGTAAGTAATAGACGCCCCCCTTAACACGTTAACCACCAAGCGGTTTTTCTTAAAATATTCTACCCCGCAACGATGTTTTGTATCTATTAATATTAAACCAGCTTAGTGGTCCATATTACCTCTATGGCGACAGCGGACACTTTTAAAGCGGTCCCTAGGGGCTGCTATGGCGGTTAACATGTTAAGCGTATTGACTGCTAAACCAAGATCCTCGGTTTGAATCCAGATGAAGTAAGGACTTTATTCTGATCGTCTTTTACGGAAGGTAATGGCATACCATCGAGATAAATTGGCAAGAGAATCTTTCTCAATATATGTGAAACGTACATGTAAGAAAAAATGGATTACAATACCTTTGCCAAGAGATGATATGACTAGAGAAAATGTTATTTTACCTTTGATTCATGTAACAATAAATCAATCCATGAGGCTTTAATTTCAGAAGAATTTCTAATTCCGGCTATCAATAATGGAGTCAAAGTTACGAAGGGGTTTGTATAAATATAAACCTTCAACATACTACGAGCCCAGTTAGCCATAGCGAAGGCACCAAGCAAGTGCCATATCAGTGTATTAGCGGCCCACAAATACTCCCACGGCATAGGCTAAAAAAGATATCATCAAATAGTGCTCACTAACTGTAACTGTTATATTTACCTTCGGAATCTGGTAATCGAAGATTATCACATCAGTCATACAGTTTTTTATTATGAGAACTTTGCACAAGACGATATTCAAAATCAGAACATTGTGCATTTGACTAAAGTAGTTGATCCTAAATGTGTTTCAAGTTAGTAAAATATATTAAAATGTTATATTAGGTACTTACGCTTGGATCCACTGTGGGAAGTAGTGGTAGGGCATCTTGTAGTGTTTTTTGCTATAAATTGAACAACCCTTTATTTTTCACGCAGGTTTCTGGAAAGGGAGTAGTAGATTATCAAAATTCTTTTTCAACGATAAGCTAAAATGAACCATAAAGTCATTGTAATTTGAAAATTTTAAAATTAAGTAAGGTTATAATACTTTTTTGAGAAAATACTTCAAATAATATAAATTCTAATGATTGAAAGAATGAGTGTTTTACTAACACATAAATTTTATGATTAAAATATTAAATTACTTTTATATAGGAAAGAAAATATTCGTGATCAACACTGACAGCAGCACACTAAACAAATAATTTGGAAATGTTAAATTTGTTTTATTAAAAATGTAAGGCCAATTCAAAACTTTGGCGGGATTTTAATTTTTTAAAATACAAGTTTGTTCTGTTTTTTTTAATTAGGGTATTTACATAAATAAAAATTCTAAACTTAATTTGTTACCCAATCATAAATCCATTTTAAAATATATATCGATTTTGGAATAAATTCAAATTTACTAGTTTAAATTATCATAAGTAGAAGAGATGGGTCCTTTATCTCATAATGTAATTATTTAAAGCCAAAACTAGTTTACTGATTAAATTAAGGATATGATTAATTTTCTTTTATTCAAATGCTAAATACCCATTTGTATGATCGCAGTAGCTTACACATTAAATAAAATGAGTCTCCTGGGATCATAAAATGACACGGGATGTTTATTCCCTTTATGTAGCATATTTTTTTACTTATAAAGTAATTTCTTTTACTACAATATTTACTCATTTTATATAAACTAATATTTTTAATTAAATAAAATCAATGGTTGTTAATGGAATTGAAGAGAAATACAACTGAGAACATAAAATGGGTTGTGTGACATTCACAGAAACTAAATATGAATGAAAACAAAGTGGTAAACTTCAAGATAAAATATAATTAAAAGAAAGAGAAAAACGAAGAATGATTTTAAATAAAGTTTGACATTTTTTAATCATCTCAAGTTGTTGTCTCAATAGAAACCTCTTGAGGAATTCATAGTTATTGGCCACCTCATTTAGGGTAACAGATTTTTCTTTAATTTGCATAATAATTGAATCAAGAACTCACAACAATTTAATTCTCAACTGCACGATTACTTACTTTCCTCTCGGGTGATTTTTTTTTGTTCTTTTGTAGTTCTTAGGTATTGATTCAACGTTTATTTTCTTTGCTATGAACTTTAAGAACTACATTAGTTAAAAAGGTTTTCTCGAAATTCTTGTAGTTTTTAACCCCTTAATGCACACCTTAATTCGTAACTTATGAGAAGTGCTTGTGTCTGACACGAGCAAATGCATTAAGGAGTTAAGTCTTCGGATCATTCTGTACTTTATCTTAGATAGAGAAAAGCGAGGAATAAACCACACACTAAAATCTTGTACACCAATTTCCTTTATTGTTTGCAATTTCTAGTTCTTGTCTATCAAAATTTCTTTGCGCTTTAAAATTACCTCGAGTTGGTTGACTTATGTTCAAGTTATTTGAATTTAAGTATTTTGTTTTCAAAAATGTTGCTTTTATAACCACTGCGTGAAGGTTTAACCACCAACTACGGCATTATACAGATGTTACAGACTACTTGTGTTTGTTGGCAATTATATAGCCGTAACCTTTGTTTGCTGTATGTTGAGGAGTATCAGATAATCAGTGGATAAAAGGTACATCCTTGCAATAAAATCAATATCAGATAATGCTTACCATTGGTAAGCAAAATGATGCAAAAAATTCTTGATGTTTTATACCCAATTTATTTTACAATTACATAAATTGTAATGTTATAATTTATTCAACAAATAATTAATAAAATATGAGCAGATGCGAAGACAACGCGTTCATCAAAGAGACTCCATGGTTTCTCGTGTAAATAAAACCACAGCAATTATTTACTTTTTTTTGCCATGTACTTTCCTGGCCTAAATATTTAAATTAAATAAAATTTTAAAAGTCTTCAACAAGATGGATCAGGAAAAGAATGTCAGTGTTGCATAATTGGATAACTATTTGACAAGTTAAAGATGTTTTAAAGATAGAAAGTCAAAAAAATTTGGGATACCTTACATGTATCATTCTCGGACTTTTAGTTTTTATACTACTTGCTACCCTTTCTATGGCCATTGTAACTCCAATCGCTGTAACACAATTAAGTAAACTTATACCAATGGCTTGGTGTCAGATTGGTATCATTCCCTATGTTGAACGCTACTTATCTGACTACTGACATAGGGAACTCGCAGCTTGATGTGGATTCTGAAGCACAGGACTAGACGATTTTTACACTAGATAGAGAAGCATTTAGCATATGTGGCCAGTATATAAGAAATTTTTGAAATGGTACGCCACTAGAATCGAACCGAGTAAATCTTATTACAAGATTAAAATTCGAATCATTCTGCCAATCGCTCACCTATCTTTATTTTTACAAATTGAAAATTTATAAATAAATAACACAAAGAATTAAGCAATTTAGTGACTGGCTACTACTTGAAAATTAATATTTTAATCATTTAATTTCCTAAGTGATATAATTTTAGTTTTACAAAATTTTGTGTTTCTTAATACATGGACTTCAGTAATTCTTTTTATTTCTCTTTGTTGTTGTGATTTTGAAATTAGAGCTTTATTTTAAACTTTTGTATTTTGAATAATTTAGTTAATCCGTTAGTGCCACGGCCTTATTGTTGGGTACAATTTAGTGTTGTGTAATATTTGTTGTTTTGTGTATTGTCTCTGTATTTTCATACTATGAATAATGCATAAGAGTGAATTTCTGTTTTATGTTTTTCTTACCTACTCAATATTTCAAGTTGTATTTCTATGTAAACTATTTCTTTGCATATGTTTTTCTTATGTGAAAATTGCATTATCATATTTTTGTATTCATATAAGATAACTTACCTAAAATATTGGATGAAATGATTTAAAAAGTTTTTGTTATAGGTTCAGGCAAATCGTATACAATGATGGGGGCTCAAGATAACCAAGGCATTATACCACGCCTTTGTGACAGTTTGTTTGATTTAATTGCAAAAAGGCAAAGTTCGGAATTATCTTATAAAGTTGAAGTTAGTTACATGGAAATATATAACGAAAAGGTAAATTTTATCTAAACAATTAGAATTTATTTAATTTTAATTATCGTAGGTTCATGATTTATTAGACCCAAAAACAACAAAACAATCATTAAAAGTTAGAGAGCATAATGTACTGGGGCCTTATGTGGATGGATTATCACAATTAGCAGTAACATCATTTCAAGACATCGATAATTTAATGGCAGAGGGTAATAAATCAAGAACAGTAGCAGCAACAAATATGAACAGCGAATCTTCTCGGTCACATGCTGTATTTTCTGTTATATTAACTCAAACTTTAACGGATACCCATTCGGGTGTAAGTGGAGAGAAAGTGAGCCGCATGTCGCTAGTAGATCTTGCCGGTTCCGAAAGGGCTGTGAAAACTGGAGCTGTTGGTGAACGCTTAAAAGAAGGTTCTAATATTAATAAGTCACTCACAACTTTGGGTCTAGTCATATCTAAATTAGCTGATCAATCGTCGGGAAAAAATAAAGATAAGTTTGTGCCATATCGGGATTCTGTGCTAACGTGGTTACTAAAGGATAATTTGGGTGGAAACAGTAAAACCGTTATGGTTGCAACAATTTCACCTGCTGCTGATAATTTTGAAGAAACTTTATCCACCCTCAGATATGCCGATAGAGCTAAAAGAATTGTTAATCATGCAGTCGTTAATGAAGATCCTAATGCAAGAATTATTAGAGAATTAAGGCAAGAAGTTGAAACATTAAAAGAAATGTTGATGCATGCAACAGTGAGTTTTCATAAAATTGTACTTTTTCAAATTTTTAAATAATATTGCATTTCTAGGGCACTCCAGATATTCACAAACAATTAACCGAAAGTGAAAAACTATACAAAGAAATGTCTCAAACATGGGAAGAAAAATTAGTAAAAACAGAAAGGATACAAGGCGAGAGACAACAAGCGCTAGAAAAAATGGGTATTAGTGTTCAAGATTCAGGAATTAAAGTTGAAAAAAATAAATTTTATTTAGTAAACTTAAACGCAGATCCATCGTTAAACGAATTATTAGTGTATTACTTAAAAGTAAGTAACTTCAAAATTATTCTATTATTAGTTGAACCTTATTACGCAGAAATGCAACCCACAATTTTCAAAAAATGAGTTATGAACTACACTTTGATTTGCGAAATCCTACAAAAAATATAACAAGCTATTATGCATCTTATATGCTTATATAGATATTTATTGTTATGCTTAAAACTACCAACCTATAGACATAGTGTATGATGTAAAGCCTACATCGGCCGACTGTGAAGGTGGTAACCACAGTTCAAATCCTGGTTGCATCTGATTTAAAGGTGCAGAAGGGACCGGGACCCCCACTGCATTCATACCCTGTCCCGAGAAAGCAGCATGACATGAAAACAGAATAGCTGTTCATCCTAAATGCTGCCACGATGTCTGGACACCGACGTACCGACCAAGAAGACAAATCTATAAAATTTGAGTATTTTTGTACAAAATAAAGAAATAGCATTGTTGACCAACAGGTAACTTGGAAATGATTGAGGATATAAAAGTACTTTCACAACTGTCTTTCGCAATATGATTTTTAAAATTAAATCTTATTTATTTATATTTTCAATAAGTGTTTTATTGGGTTGGTAGGTTTCTGCATAACTATGTCTAGTTGTATTTAACCAAAGAGTATGTATATACCATGGAATATTATAACTTTATAACTATAAGTTAGTTAGGAGAAGTTGCTAGTATATCTCTTCGGGCTATCGCTTGGTCACATAACGCACGCTTTGAAGAGAGAGACGGCATGAGACAGAGAACTCTTTGCAGGGTTGATCATTTCCCCTAGTATAGCCTGTAAACCATATAAAGTTTACAGGCTGTACATGATTTTGCCCGAGAACAACCCGGGGCTGTTTATCTGAGTACGGCACAAAAAGGACAGGGGACGACGAAAAACTAGTTTTTTATCCAAAAATTTTCTTTATATAATTTTATCTCTTGAGGGCCGTTCTCGGAGGAATCTCGTTAATTTATTCGTGCGCGTCCGTATGTAGGGCTGTTCTCGGAAAGAATCTCGTTCACCCATTTATGCGCATCATAATTGAGTGCTGTACTCAGTGAAATGATCAGCCCTGCAACTAGTTCTCTGTCTCGTGTCGTCTTTCTCTCCAAAGCGTGCGTTATATGAACACTAGTAACTGAAAGAGTGCACCCTCCGTGGTATATAAATACTCTTTGATTTAACCTAATAAGGAAACAGAAAGTTAGAATAAATTTTTATCTTACTCTTTTTACTTGAAAACTTTTTTTTCTATTCTTGACATAAAATCGGATAGCTTGAAACACAAAATGTGTAATTTTATTAGATTTACAAAATGGTAAAGGAGTTTATCCTCCATTTTACGGAAAAAATTTAGATATTAACCAAATTAAAGGGAATAGAGTAATTTATTATGCTTATTTTTCTATCTACGACAGAACGGAGCGGGTGTATGCATTTAGGGCAGCGGTCGTCGACCTGCGGGCCACATGTGGCTCGCAGCTCTCCATCTTGCGACCTGTGGCTGTTTTATAAACCTACCTAAATAAATAATTACACGCGCAAAATTCAAGCATTTAAACTTTTTTTATTAGTTTTCCTACACATGTGTACCTACACAGTAATAAAATTCAAATAAAATGTTTTCGCATTTTTAATATTATAAATACCTATTATCAAAATTATGAATAAGTGCGGCTCGCCTTTATTTCAATTTGCCACTATGTGACCCTTCGTTGCCAAAAGGTTGCCGACCGCTGATTTAGGGTGTGATGTTATTAGTTTGTATGTGAGTGTTTTATGTTGGACATTCCTTCATTTCTTGGACATTCAGAATGAATGTACCTATTTTCATGCGGTTTTCACTTTTCACCAAATGATTAAAATCAAAGCAAAAAAAAGTTACTCAAGAAAAAGAAAAAAAAACTTTGATTTTGGAGTACCACGACACTGCCATTTACCGTCTGTCATATATGGCTTGTTTGTAGACGTTTTTATAGGGATTGAATTCTGTATAATCCATATCAGTCATCATGTATGGAGATGTTAATTTCATGTTTGCAATCCAGTCTTCCATCACTCAAGGACAAGTGCGTCACCAGTCGGCGATGACGCAGAACGGGATCTATAACTTGAACTGAATCTGAATCCGGACCACCAAGAAGGCGTGCAGAGACACGTGCGCTTTCGTTCGGTGCAAGAGTGCGATTTGCCCGGCGCGGAAATGCCGAGTACCTATCTGTTGGTGGAAAGTGGTAAATCCACACTCACATTTTCACTCAGTTATTCATCTGTGCTGTCTCCTCTATGATTAAGATTATGCCATAGCTGGTTTTAGTACTAAAATGAAATAGCAAAATAAATGATACCACTTGGTTCTCCATATTGAACTTCCCACATATTGCCGTCAACACAGCAATTAGCATTTCATCTAAATTTGATTCTGTAATAGTTGTCGGCGAATATCTGGACCTTTTTATTCTTTGATGGCTCTATCTCCACGTTTTAACATCTATCTTCTCAATCCCGGAAAACTACTGGCTACTACAGATCAGCTCTCTTCAATGAAGGAAAATTGAAATATGTTAATGTAGTCCATCCAAATAAACACACATATAAAGGAGCTTGTCGAGGTTTTCAAATTCCAAGAAGCTAATCCAGAGATCATTGTTGAAGCTGGAGAACTTCTTCCTCACATTGTACGGCTACAGTGTCATAAATTGTGAATCTTCGAAAAATTATAGTCATCAATGCTTGAATTAATAAAATCAGCATAAAAAAAAAAATATTTTTTACTGCCATCAACAGAAGCAACTTCATGACAAAAAATTCATTTCGGACGTATCACAAGGTCCAGCTGTGGTCTGGAGTTGAAAAGAATGCAGAGCAGTGGGGAAAGCCAAATGGGACTAATTCCTGTTGCCACACTTTAGTCTTCTGCTCCAGAAACGATGTTAAAACTTATTTCTTGCAAATGTAAGAAAGGAAGGGCTACAATGCTCCGTTCTTTGCACGAATTGTGACGGTACTTGTGATAATATTTAAGTTTAACTACAAGATAATGATGAAGAGGAAAAAACAGAGATCATCAGAGATCAGGAGCAGCAAAGCGAATGAGAATGCATGAAATTACCTATTAGTGGATAACACGTGGAACACGCAACAGACTCGACCTTATAAGGGTGTGAAAATAAATATTTTTTGCTTAAACACGTTTCAAAGTAAACTTTGCGGCGCTCTTACGCCGAAACTATTCATTTTCCAAAAAAGTAATACAGATGTATGGTATAGGTATTATAGAAAATGTTTTCTAGTTTAATTTCTTACCTAACTATTTTCATTGTAAAATGAGCCGGAAAGAAAATATTGTTGAAAAACCGTTGTTGGGCGCCATTTTTTCAATAAAGCGGCCAAGATACGAGGTGGCAAAGTGAAAATTCGAAAAGACCATTGTCAAATAACAAAACTTCTGGAAAACTTTCGACGTAACCTTGTTTTTTGCATCAAATGACTGGACTATTGAGGATGATACCCCAACATTGGGGTATAATACTGTTCGAAGCATCTTTCATGCTTTCTAATTCACGCAGGGCTAATCCAACTATGATTTGAATTTTTTTTTGAAATATTTAGTAAAGCTCTCGTACTACCTGTAAATAACTCAACACTTGTCTCGAATTAACGACCAATATGCGAATTTATTTATAGAAAAGAATCACAAAACTGTTCACTTCAATCTTTCACCTTAGAGATGCTAATTCTGTGACTAATCTAATTTAATTTCTGCAAGATAGTATCATCGATTCAAAGAATTGTTGACCGGGTCTTTCTAAACATTTGTAACAACTCTCAAAATTGTAGCTAGCTTTGCAAACCAGCAATTCTTGCGCCTGAAAACGAAATAACAATCATATTAATATTGAAATACAGAATCAGCTTCCCGGTTACGCCACTACATAAATCTATTGATTATTGATACTTATTGTAAAGTGTTTGAATAAAGTTAAAATTAAATAAACTGTTTAAAAAACATTTTATCATTTAAATTGCAACTCAATAATATTATTTGATGGTTGTTTTTGCAATGACTATTTTGTGTTTGTTCATGCAGGGTGTTTTTAAAAGATGGGAGCCATATTATGTTTATAATTAATTGTACCCGTAAAAATTCGCTGGGAGATAACTTGGACCGCAAAAATATTAATTAGTAATCCACTAAAACATTTTCTTCCTATATATTCGTGACAAAGTATTTTATTTTAAATAATAGTAGTAATAAAGTAAGTAATAAAGAACTGGTATAATTTGAAAAAAGTTATAAAAGAATTAATAAAATACAAGATGGAACTCTGATTACCGCAGGACATGGGCTTCTATACTACTATCTTTCCGGTTAAATTTGAAAAATTTAGAGGAATATAGATACCTACAGAAAAATTTCAAATAAAGCCTCCATTAAGTTATTGGATAATCTTTTTTAGGTTGATAATATAATTTTAATATGTAAGATAAGCTGATAACTTCTTAAATTTGAAACATGCGGACGGTCAGACGGACACGAGACCAGAACATAAGGCTTCTTGCTATACTTTGTAGAAGTCCATGCTTTGTATAGAAGCTTAAAAATGAGTCCAGACGCGCAATGTAAAAAGTAAACACTAATAAAAAGCTCCTTGAAAGAGGCGAAAGAAAATAAATTTTAATAATTAACTAGCTTTTCATATTCTAAACTTTTATGCCCATCTTCCACTGCGAGCGGAGCGGGCTCCTGACTCCGTTTGATTCGCAACATATAAATTTCATAGAAGTGTTTCCATCGATAAATGAGTGAGTGGAGCCCCGACTGAACGAGTACAAAGAGTGACAAAAGAAGTCACCAAGTTGAGCGGATTTTCAATGGACTCCGTTCAACTCACAACACCAACGATAAATTTAAGTAAGCGAAGCGGTCTAAGCGAGTTAAAAGAAGTCTGCTGTGACATCATGTCGGGGGCTGGTTGTGAACAGACTCCACTAGCTCCCACCGCCTCTCCAACCGTTGCTGCTGCTTTTTTCTATGCAGTCAATTCAGCAGTCGCTGCAACGCATTATTTACACAACGTGTCATGGATCTCTTCCAACCAAAGATTATCACCATGAGGGTAAAAAAGATATGACATGGAATTAAATATACCGTAAATCTGTTTAAACTTTAACCGCGACTTTCTTTCGCGACGAGTCGTTGACAATAACTAATTTTTTGACTCTTCTGTCGTCTAGCTCACTTCGCAAAGCTCGCTGATAATGGAAGGCAAAGAATTCGCCCATCTGACCCATCTCATTTCTCGTCTAGCTCACTCCGCGCAGCCTCTGGTAATGAAAGCCAAATACTACTTTTCAGTAAAACTCTTTCTTAGTGGAAGGCCAAAACTATTTTACTCCATTTCGCTCAGCTACTTCCTGCTCATTACTACTACTAGTTAGGGAGCAGATATAAAATTAATGTAAATATAAGTACTGTCTTGAAATATTAAATGTAGCGTGGACCCTGGACATGCTTGGACGTAGCAGGTATAAGACTAGTAGTAGTTATACAAAGGGAAATGGAATTAAGGTTTAGAATATGAAAAGCTAGTTAGTTGAATTGTTTTTATGTAACAGAAAAACTTGGCCATATAATCTTAAGGTTATGAGTGAGGTTCAATCCTCAACACCCCCCTGTACTGTCCTTATGACATGTCAGTTCGACCCCTTCGGGAAGTGCTCCGTAGAACACCCTGTGTTTATAATTTGATTTTATAATCGGGGGTCTATACCAACATATAGCATTGCGCGAAAAATGCTATATAAGGTAAAAAATCAAATCAATATTTTCAAGAATGCAACTATATGATACTGATGAAACCTAATAAGGTCGAAACATGTCTATCATTGTTGTGTTCTTGATTATATTGATTTAACTTTGAAGTATAACTTGAAAAGTATTATTTTTAAAAGGAGAATGAATTATAAAAAACAGGTGTCATGAAAATCATAATGTTTATAAAAATCAATAATATTTAATCAAAATGAATCACTATGTTGAGAGTGCAATACAGAACTGTTTCATCATAATTGTGAATCATCAGGTTTTCACTTAATCGAAATATAAACAAAAAATAAGGGGGGGGAGTGATAATTTTATGGCTTAAAAATATTTTTTAATAAAATGGTATTGTATTTTTCACTTTTCTCTTTAAATACTAAATACATATCACTGATACACTAGTGCCAATTTTTTGATAAAATGGTTGTTATTTACAATAAGCTTTTATTTTTTTTTACTTTTATTTTTTTACATATAATTTACAAAAAAATGTATGAGTAAATAAATTTCCATTACTATAATGGGAATAAAAAAATCATTGAAAATCCAACATATACCAATTTCAACCAAATATTTAACTTACCTATCTACCTTAGAATAGCAATTCAAAAATTTTTGCACACAAAATTTTTCTAATATCAATAAGGTAAACGTGAAATTGTACCAATATCACAATTATTGGCATTACAACTATCTGGCTATGAATCGTCTATGATTCCAACACCTATGTTTAATTTAATTTAAAATCTTAAAAATTATTTGAAAAAGAAAGAATATGAAATTACATACCAATTTGCTGAACAGTAATGTACAGATTACTTTGAGATCCACTCAATAACGTCCAATGTATTTTGCGAGAATTTTTAATACAAGTTACTTCTTTGAAAATAGTTGCTTCACTGTAAAAATTCTACTTCGCAGACTAACTTTACAACTACTATTGCAATAACATTAGATATCTATACTACATGGTTACTCATCTATTATTGAAAGCTAATTGTTTTGTTAAAAAAATTCTAAACTGAATACTAAAGGATTTAACAAATTTAAAGCATTAAAGTAGAAAGTGCAAAGCTCGTTAATCTATTTTTGTGCGTCAATGCTAGGTGAGGTTTTTAAAATTTTATACAAACAAAAATAAAAGAAGTACAGATACATTTTTACACTTTTAGAATTCATAAATTATTTTGATTTAGAATATTATGAAAATTTTTTAATTGGAATAGCATTCTAAGTATCGACACAATTTTTCAATTATAATAATAATATTTATTTGTGCTAATAACAAAATTTTACATATGTCTGTACAGTAATACTTCAGTATTATTCTGATATATAACATAACACATAATAATGTGTTTTTTTAAGCACGTCCGGATTTTGAATTTAAATTCAATTTCAGACATATGAGCACCTTGGTTGCCAATTACATAGTGCATCCTCTAGTCCAACTTTTGACCACTTTTTCGAGCATTTCGAACAGTATATATTTGGGATTACACGTCTTGTTGATTTCCAATGCGTTAATCGAAGTTGATTTATCAGATTATCAGCAAATCATAAGATCTTGATGGCCAATTGGCAGGTTCATTTTTGAATTTAGATTTGCACCAAATTGTCTTTTCAATAAATCCATTGTTTCGGTTACTATATGGTACGAAGCGCCATTCTGTTGAAATCCCAAGTCGCCAACATCAATGTCCCGAAGTATTGGAAATAAAAAGTTTTTCTTTATCATTTTTATTTCAGAAATACGTTTGCACGGTTTGCAATCGTTACTGCAGTGTTTATATTTTTATAGTGTGCATTACAATTACACGTTGACGCAATTAAACCAAAGTCAGACTTACCATCGATATTATACAAGAACTATTTCCTAATCTCGAAATATCTCTTGTTTTGGCAATATCAACTAACTATGGAGAGTACCAGACTTAATTGCGCTAGACAGGTGCTTATTCCCAAATATTTTATTAGTTATTAGATATTTTTATTTTTTGTAATTTGGTGGAAGATTGGCATTTCGCTGGCTTTCAAAGATTTGCCTGGATTTATAACCACAGTTGTAGTGGACTGTTGTGAAGTTACCGAATAAAAATTCTGAATTCACAAAATTTCTTAGTTCAGTCTTCTAGTGTGCATTGACATGCTGTGAATTTAAGAATTGATTTTATATTTATTTAAGTTTCGCCAATTGACAGAACGTTTGGTGAAAGAAAAACAAACCTGGATTTATATCTGTCCTAATTTCTTCACAAAAGTTTTGAATGCTTAAAATATAGTTTAACGAGGAATTCAAATTGTGATGTGGATAGTTTTTTGGGAGGAAGATCTATTACTATTATAAAAAAAAAATAATTTTTTTTGTTTAAAAATATCAGATGAAACGGGATGTTGTAATATAGGGAAAAGGTTAACCATTTAGATGTAACTATGTTCTCGTTCAGTACTTTCAATTTTAAAATATATAATACAAACATGTGCAATAAATACTATGAATGACAAATAAACATAATCACTAATTAATTAGTAACAACAATTTATTGTTGAATAAATAACTAAGTACAATAAATACAAACAATGAACAAATTAAAATAATTATGAATAATAAAAATGATAAGCCAATGATGAGACAATAGAAATAGTGGAGGAGGAGGAGATAATTACTAAATTTTGCTGAATAAACTCATTGCAGATATAAAGCTGTCTACTCACGGCCGGATTCGGTTGGATGTCCCTGAAGCTTCAGGTGGCCTTCATCGAGTTGGATAGTAAATTGGGTAGGTGGAGGCTCATCAGCCGACAATTCAATGAGAATTTCTTGCTTGGTGGTTTTATTATCCAACCCAACCAAATCCGACTGTCTGGAGCTTCGTTGGGGGGTCGGGTTTATCTATCTTGCTTTAAGCAGCAAGAGGAAAAAGTTCAACCAAGCAAAGAAAATAAATTTTAGTTTAATTTAATGTAATTTCAATTTAATAATTGACCAAAACTTTTTACTTCATTTTTATAATAATTACTAAAGTCATTCCAGTTTACGTATTTCCCTTAATTACTTAATTTTTTATTCAAGTTTTTATTTTTTTGTTAATTATTAATTAACGATAAGGCTAACGAAATTCTAACTATTTAATATTTCGAGAAAACTGAAAGCATTATGTTTAATAGTAAAAATTAAAGAATTTTATTGCTATTTGAGACGTTATGAATGCAATATTCAACGTCGCAATCTTGCTGTCATCGTAAATCACTCTTATACCGGCAGTATGGCGTAGACCCTACATTGACCAACTGTGAAGCGGGTAACCGCGGTTCAAATCCTGGTCGTGCCGAATATACTGCTGTGATCTAAAAAGTCCAAAATAGATCTGTGGGCTTCCCTCGATACACACTACATGTAATTAGTTTTCACTGTTTGTAGTGTGTCTAAGCCTACTAATTTTAATTTTAACTATCAGCCCTCAGACTAAATATAATTACTATAATATAGTAATTAGTTAGTCTGAGTATCAGTATATGTATGTATGAGTATATGGGGGTTTCAAATTTTACCTAACTTTTATTACTCATTTTTAAGAATTAAGAATCACAAAATTGTAGTAGAATAAAAGCAACGTCGACCTCTGAATTTCCGTAAAATATATTATGTACGTTGATTTCGACTCAAGTAATAAGTACAAATACTTTGCACATCATATTCAAACAAATGAGATAAAACCAAAACGATCAGTGATCGATAATAGTCTATAGTGGAACGTTGTTTGTTTGGTTAATCAAAGATAGAAAACTGTTGGTTTATATATCTATATATATTTAATATATCTATATATATCTATATATATTTATATATATAATTTATATATCTAAATGTTATGTTAAAATTTTTACTATTTGGAGTAGAGATTTTATTACAATTAATACGAAATACTACTATAATTAATAAAGCATTTTATCTAAATGTTAAGTTGTTGACTAAATATTAAGTAAATTTGAAACGGTTAAGCAGTTTTATACTGCAGTTAAAGCAGAACGTGCCGATTTTATAAACATAACTAATCGAATAAATTCCTGAAAGCTTACCTATTACTGTGTATTAATAATAGAAAGTCATCTTAACTTTTCAAAATGTTAATGCTTCTATTTTTGTGGACAAGCTTTTGCTTTGTCTAATAATTTAGTCAAAAAAAAGAAAATTATCTACTTTTTCATTTAGCATTATTGAGATTATGAGATAAAAGGCAAGTCACCTTTTTTTCTCTGTTAAATTAACACTTTTTCGTTTGTCTATTCGCACTTTCACATTTTAACATAATTATTTTAAACAGTGTACAATAGTTTCAAAGAATTTGTTATTAAAGTGAGGTAAAATTAAACTAATTCAATTAATTTTATGACTGAATTAGTTCGAACGTCTCGCACTTCTTATTTAAAGCAGGAGGGACTACTCAATTTGTTCATGTTGGATGAAAATATCACCCGACAAGGAATGCAATAAAAATGCCATAAAATTATTAGGTGAAGCCTCCACACGATCCAACTTACCACCCAATCTGAAAAAAAGCACGAAATGCAATGCAAATGCAAACCCAACCGTTCAAGGACGCACCCAACCGAATTGGGTGTCATGAGTAGAGCGCTTAAATCTTATTAATTTGAACGTATTTCTTGTCTGACTTGAGGTACCCACAAAAAATATCGCATAATACCTTACACTGGGGAATCAGGTTTCTGACATGATTTGATCCCTGTTCTTTGGGGGTGTCCATTAATTACGTGAGGTGTTTAGAGGGGGGGGCTACAGCCAAATCTCGCGTGGGGGAGAGGGGGGTTTCGGCAAATATCACATAATTTTATTCTCTTAACTACAATTTAAAATAAAATCTCAAGTGAGATTAGGAGGGGGGTGGTCTAAAAATCGCCAAAATTACCTCACGTAATTAATGTATGCCCCTTTGCAGTTGTAAACGGAAAGCAAGATTTAAAAAAAGACATTTTTTATCAGGTTATTAAACATTGAAGTTCGTTGACAAAAAAAAGTTAATGCTACTTATTGGTTATTGCCGTTTTATTACTCAGTATTGCGCACTTATTGCTCTGCATTGCCACTTATTACCACAATTACCGGTTATTTCCGTATATTACTATCTATTGCTTCTTATTTCCATCATATTACCAACAATTTGTACAGTATTGCCATCAGTGAAACGCCCCTCGCGCTGATATTATACTCTAAAATTAAAAATTTTGTTATTTTAGCAAAATGCAGTCTAGAATAGCAGACACAACTGAATGCTTTGGTGAAAGTTAAAAAGAACATTTCCTAAATCATTATAACTTGATTTTGCAAAATACTTAATTTATTGTTTGGCCTTCACCTTAACTCAGGAGGATTTCTCCTCTTATCTATGATTTCAATCATATATGCATACCATAGTATAGTATATTATGGCTATTATAATTTATTGCCAAACGCATATACGAAATGATCTAATTTTAATGTTTGCTTAGTTTGTTAATTTTTAAATTTTAACTTCATATATTTATCAATATTCAAGTGTAGAAAAATTGAAATTTGAAGAAATTTAACTTTTATTCTATCTAACTTCTACTTATTTTTAAGCAATTTTGACACTCCCAACGAACAACGCCGTAACTCGAGTTACTAGCATTTTAAGTTATAATTACTACTGTAATCCTGAGAAAAAAACTTTTGTTTTTGTAAAAAAAAGTTACCGTACGACCAATAATTCCAGAGATAATCAGCATAGAAAAGTTGTATTTTCTACATACATATGCATGTACTTTTCAAAACTTTAAAATCCCTCTCCTGTAAAACAGGTTAAAATGAGTTACTGCGTTGTTTGTTGGGAGTGTCGATTTAATCTCTAGTTTATTGTTCATTATTGTTTAATTTTTATATATTTTATAAAATTTTGCAGGATCGAACAGTAGTGGGTGCTAAAGATGCAGATATTCAATTATCTGGTTTGGGAATTCAACCCGAACATTGTATTATTTTTATTAAAGATGGGTGTCTCTTCATGGAACCTCTTGTAAACGCTCGTTCTTTTATAAATGGTTCTCAAATGACGGAATACACTCAATTATATCATGGTGATAGAATAGTATGGGGTAATCATCACTTCTTTCGAGTAAACTGTCCAAAATCCATCTGTAAGTTTTCTACACATTTTCCTTTTTTCACGTTCTATAATTATTTCTATTTTAGCTTCTACCTCTGAACCACAAACCCCAGCACAAAATATTGATTATAATTTTGCTCGAGAAGAGTTAATGCTTAACGAGTTAAGTAACGACCCAATACAAGCTGCTATTTCTCGTTTAGAAAGGCAACACGAAGAAGACAAACAGGTTGCATTAGAAAAACAAAGACAAGAATATGAACGCCAATTTCAACATTTAAGAAATATAATGTCCCCTTCAACTCCTTATCCACCATATTCTTACGATCCATTAAGATTTGGTAAAACAACACCATGTACACCAACTACACAAATGAGAGTTGAAAAATGGGCTCAAGAACGTGACGAAGTTTTCAAACGAAGTTTAGGCCAATTAAAAGCTGATATATTACGTGCTAATTCTCTGGTCAAGGAAGCTAATGTATTAGCCGAAGAAGTTGGAAATCAAACTAAATTTAGTGTTACTTTACAAATTCCTCCAGCTAATTTGAGTCCCAATAGAAAGGTTTGTTTTACTTTTATTCAATTTAGTAACCAATTTGATTTAAAGTTTAATCTTTAGAAAGGATCGTTTGTCAGCGAACCGGCTATATTAGTAAAACGAATCAATGCTGCAAGCCAAGTTTGGAGTATGGAAAAATTAGAAAATAAATTAATCGATATGAGAGAAATGTATGATGAACGAAGAGAAAAGGGTATTCCTCTAAAGAATCCTATTGCCCCAAATACAATGGATCCTTTTTATGAGTCTCAAGAGAATCATAATTTAATTGGAGTTGCAAATATATTTTTAGAAGCTTTGTTTCATGATGTCCGATTAGATTATCACACTCCAATTATTAGTCAACAAGGAGAGGTTGCTGGAAGATTGCAGGTACTTTTTTTTTCTCTGTTTTGTTGTGATGACTGAATGGATTTTGTGTTAGGTGGAACTGAGTCGTGTGTCCGGTATACTTCCTCAAGATCGAATATGTGAGGCTGGATCAGACAATTCATGCGATAGCAGTCACGAAGATGATGAATTAAATGGTAGTGCACAAGTTACTTGTCGAGTGCATATCAAACAAGCATCTGGATTACCACCTTCATTATCAAATTTTGTATTTTGTCAGTATAGTTTTTGGAACCATCCAGATGCTATAGTAGTTGCGTCAACTACCGCAGCAGAAATTCCAAGTGTACCCCATGTAGCACAAAAAGATTCAAATTTTAAATTTGATCATAGTAAAGATTTTAATATCCCAATAACAGAGGAGTTTTTAGAACACTGTGCAGAAGGTGCTCTGTCGATAGAAGTTTGGGGGCATAGATGTGCAGGATTTTCTCGGACAAAACCTGGTTGGGAAGTGGAACAACAACAACTTGCAAAAGCTCGTTCATTAGCTGATCGTTGGTCAGAATTGACAAGAAAAATTGAGCTGTGGGTTGAAATTCAAGAATTAAATGATCAAGGTGAATATGCTCCTGTTGAAGTAAGTAATAAAGGAGACATGTTAACGGGTGGTGTTTATCAACTAAGACAAGGTCAACAAAGGCGAATTCAAGTTCGAGTTAAACCAGTGCAAAATTCTGGAACACTTCCTATTATATGCCAATCTATTGTTAAAATTGAAGTGGGCAGTGTTCATGTCAGATCAAGATTACAAAAACCTCTCGACTCATATCAAGAAGAAGATTTAGCTATTTTAAGAGAAAAGTGGAGTGAAGCTTTGATGAGAAGAAGGCAATATTTAGAACAACAGATTCAAATGTTAATTGACAAGATTGACAAAAGTGAGCAAGATTTTGAACGGGAACAAAGCTTAGTGGATCAATGGGTTAATTTAACGGAAGAAAGGAATGCTGTGTTAGTTCCTGCTGCTGGTTCTGGGATTCCAGGTGCTCCTGCCATTTGGGAACCATCTTTAGGAATGGAACCCTACGTACCTGTTTTATTTTTAGATCTTAATGGTAAGTCAATTTGATCATTTAATTTCTTGACAAAAATTGTTATTTCATTTATAAAGAAAAGTTTTGTTTACATAATTGTATCACTTCTATTAAAATTTGACATCTGTGCTGTCAAACAAAAGGGGAAAAATCAATAATAACAATTTTACAACTTTAGCTGACGATTTATCAACTCATCATTCAGGAGAGGAAGTTTCGATAACTGGTCATAACTCGATACTTTCAAAAGAAATTGGTAACAAATTTTATGGACTACATATTTTACAGCATTTAGAAAAGGACGTTTGTGCTGTGGCATCATGGGATTCCTCCATTCATGACAGTAATCACCTCAACAAAGTCACAGAACGTAATTAACATTAGTCTTTATTCTTGCAAATTATATAATCTTGAACTTTTAGCCAATGACAGAGTGTACTTAATTTTGAAAACCACTGTGAGATTGTCTCATCCAGCTCCAATGGATTTAGTTTTAAGGAAAAGAGTTGCTTTAAATATTTACAAAAGGCAAAGTTTTACAGATCGAATTAAAAGAAAAATTGGTAGATCTGATCTTATAACTCAGTCAGGGGTTACATATGAAGTTGTATCTAATATTCCTAAAGCTAGTGAAGAATTAGAAGATAGGGAATCGTTAGCACAAATTGCTGCTTCCGGTGAAGATTCTTCTTTGAGTGATGGGGAAACTTACATAGGTAACTGATAATTTGTTGATTGAAAATTTTATTTATTTATTGTAATATAGAAAAATACACTCGGGGTGTGAGTGCTGTGGAGAGTATTTTAACATTAGACCGTCTTCGACAAAGTGTTGCAGTTAAAGAACTCTTACAAGCCAAAGGACAACCACTTATGAGGAAAACGGCCAGTGTTCCTAACTTCTCGCAGGTAAGTTTCATTTTATGATTTGTTAGCCATTCTACATTTTCTTTCATTTTATTGCAAAACAGGCATTGGAAACAAGAAATGGGGTATGTTGCTGTTTTTGCGTGTTTTAAATTTTGAGTGGTTTCGTTTGTGTATTTTCCAATGTTGCTTACTTATTTTTATTTATTTTTTTTCAGTTGTTGAGATTGGATTTGAGTACGGAATCTTTGAATATTCCTCGATCTGAAAGTGTAACGGACTTAAATTGTGAGCCATTGGGTGGATTGCCGTCGAGGTCACGCAGTTTTGGAAAAGATTCTGATGCCGTACCTTCAAAACCATTTGGTCTTGGTGTGTATTACATATTTTATTGAATAAAATAATATTTATAATTATTGAAATTAAATTTAATAGTGGTAGAATATTAGTAATAGATTTTTTAGATTATTTTCAAAAGAAAATTTGATTTTCAAATAATATTAGATACAGTTTTTGTAGTAGGTAATAATTTAAATTAACTTTTCTCTTGCATAGCTCTAAATGTGCAATCATTCACATTTTTTATTTGTGAAAATATTTAAATTCACTTTGCTCATATTGCTTTAAAATTTGCTTCTGTAATGCGGTATGCCTAAATAATATTTAATATTTTTCAAGTTTGTTGCAACTAAGTGTACATTTTTATTATCTAATTGTAATTTTTATTAATATCTCATTTATACTAAAAGAAATTAATTGATTTTTTTTTAACAAAAACGTTTTTGTTTTCATTTTAAGGGCAAATTTATTATTGATATTAAACTTTATTTTAACTAATTTTTATCTAAACTTTTTCTGCAACCACAAGGCTCCATTCTGACAGGTAAAATGGAGGCTTGCATATTGAGATTGCTATAGGTGGAAAATAAAGTGTATATAATAAATTAATTGTTTGATAGCCCTGTCATGTGCGTAGAAAGTATAATATATTTTGAGATTGTTTAAATACTTTAAACTTGTTCACGAAATATTTAAAAGAAATTGTATTTTATGAGCAAGAATTATAATTATAAATAAATTTCAATTTATATTATAGTAATTATGTATAGTTAAATGTAGAAATATTAGTGGATTGAAAAGAAACATTAGCATGTTTTTAATCATTTTTTGCTCATTTGATTTTGCTTAATTGGTATTTTTATAACTAAAAATCAAAAAAACTTTCATAATTATTCAAAATCAAAAGTAATGCCTTAAATTGAAGATATGCTTTTAGTTAAACCCAAGAAATAATTTTAAAATTTTTTATAATGTTAACACTTCTTCCTAACGTGTAAATGTAATAGAGTCACAGAGACTGGACACGGTTTTAATTTAATTTTTAATTGGTGATTTATTTATATTTTATTTTTATTGGCTCCTTTAAAATATAAATCGCATCATGGCATGAGTAGCATAAAGTTTAGCCTGGAACAAGAAATTGGTTAGAACTAATATCCTGTAATATATCGAATGCAATTAATTGAATCTTACCTGCATGACATGTTGATTGTTAGTATAAAAAACATCATAGGTCTCTTTGACTTTAATTATAGGTTTCCCACTTAGCTGTCAAATATATATATCAATATTAAGTTATGTTTACTACTTTTAAATATTTTGAAACGCTAAAAACGGGAAGATTTTGTGTATTTCAGAGTTGATTTCTGATTACCTAAATGTTAGGTTACCACCGACTAGACAAAGATTCTATTTTTTTTATATATAAAAGTATCTTACAGTTGAATTCATTTTAAGTCACATAATATGAATAATCGTTTGATGCAATAAGATCAAACGCATAAAATGTTTGGTTATCTTTGTAATGCATACAAACAGTAACTATTAGAAAAGTAACAGAAAATAAAAATACTTCAAGATTTTTACTTTTTTTTATGTGTCATACACGATTTAAAATGAATTTGACTGTATCAAATCGTTTAATTTTCATAACTCAGAAGATTGCATTGATTTAATTTCAAATTAAAATAATATTCCAATAGTGGTGGGCTGTTGGGGGAGGTAGTACTTCACCAAGCCAACTGTTATAGTTTCACAAAAACATTATTAATATATTTTAAAAAAACAGAACCCTTTGGTTTCACATGCTTGCCTCTGTAATCTAACTTACAAGTCCTTAAACATTCTTTTACTCACTATGACGTACTTATTTACAAAGGTTCCTTGTTGGTTAAAAAAGGGTTCGTGAGGTATTTCCAAAGCTTACAATATTTTCTTCATTGTTTGCATTTTGACAGAAGCATCTTGCCCCATTTCCTTCAATGTCTTTAATATGAGTTCAAGTATTTTTACCTAGGTGTTCTAGTATTTAACTTGGACTTCAAACTACTATAGCTCGTGCCAAGTGGAAATAGAACCGACAATCATCGTTTTTCAGCAATAACTTTCTTGATTTTCGAGATACAGCAAAAATTTGAATATACGAACTTAAAGCATTTTATTAGCTCTTTAAATTTGTATATTCAAATTTTTGCTGTATCTCGAAAATCAAGAAAGTTATTGCTGAAAAACGATGATTGTCGGTTCTATTTCTACTTGGCACGAGCTCTAGTGATATTTGCATGATCTAATTGTTAATGGGCATACACACGATTAGACATGCCTTCGCGCCTACCTGAAATCATGGGAACTCGCGAGTAAGTGCGAACGTGTGTATATTGAACTGATGGCGCGTTCAGGCCAGTGACGCGATGTGAAACAAATCTGGCGCGATTCTTCATTTTTTGGACTTGCACGCAGGTAAGTTTCAACGTGTGTATACTTGTCGCGCGCCAAGCTTTCAGTTTCAATGCTAATTAAACACAAATTAATCTTTCATAATAATAATGAAAAACATAATGATGTTTTAACAAGCGTAGTTCATTCTAAACTGACGGTACGAGGTCTACATGAACTCATGCGTGTGTATGCAAAAGTCATCATCGTATTTACTCGCAGACTTGCCTCTTCAGGTAGGCGCGAAGGCATGTCCGATCATGTGTATGCCCATTTACAAACATAATTTCATTAGGTACTAACAATCACTTGAGAACTTTACAGTCAACGTCTTGTTGATAACAATCGGTCAATCTCTGTGATATCCATCGTTAAGAATGCGGGAACTTGCCAAGTTTTTTAACCAGTTGGTTGTCTTACAACTGAAAATAATAGCTTTGTTTGTTATCACAGTCCTAGTGCAACCCGAACTACACTTAGTACTCTAAAAGCGTTTGGTATGCATCAGTGCAAAAAATGCAGTTAGTACAACCCGTTTGTTATGAAAATCCGCGTAGTCCCGAAGTACTCTGGACTACACTTTTTACTCCAACAAAATATGTAGTGTAGCGAGTACAGAAACAACTTATAGGTGGAAAAACTTGAGATTAGCAATATCCTATTATATGTTGGCCACTCCCATATTTACAATTCTTTAAATAATAATCTTTTTGAAAATCAACTGTTTTTTCTGCTTTTTATCGATTAATCATAATTATCAATCTTGAACTAAGCGTACTAAAGACTAAAGGCGTTTGTTAACAGTTACAGATTGTTGGCTGCACCGGCGCATTAGCGAATTCTGAGTAGCTCTGGTTACACTAGTTACACCGTACTCGGTGCACCGGATTTTGATAACAAACAGAGCTAATGTTGGCATTACTGGGCGCCAGATGAAATTAATAAAATAATAATAAGGGAAAGAACTTGCTTTATATCCTACCAAAAGTAACAGATAAAAGGAAGGGGGTGAAGTATTTTAAATTTCAACATCCAGAACATAAAGTTAAATTAAATACTAACAAATGGGGTGATAGGAATATCGGCTATATACTCACGCTATTTATATTTATTAAAAATATACAAATACAATGACAATGTTTCAAAGGGATAATCCGCTTCTTCCTCAAGTTCCAAACAAGATACCTTTTTGAATACGTCTAATTTTCTTATATAGAAAACTAGCCGAATACCAACTATGTTAAAACATATACAGGGGGGGCTCGAAAAAATAAAAGGTTGTAAGCGGACAATCAATCATCCAATCTTATGAAATCTGGAGCAACAGTGGTGAGCTGATGTCCTGGAGTTCCAATTGTGAATTGGTTAAATGTTGTCCGCCCATTAACGCTTTTTTGATTTCGAGACCTTCTAGTAAAGTCAACATGCGACCCTTACATGCTGTATGTAATAACATAATGTTCTCGGTGTCTAAACCATGATTTGTTTCAAGACAATGCGACGAAAAACCTGTACTTGTTCTGTTATTGGCTATATCTGCCAGATGTTCTTTAACGCGTTTATAAATCGATCTTCCACTTTGTCTGATATAAATGGCATCACATGTGTTACAACTAAGTTTATAAATCCCGCTCTTGGTGAGGCTATCGTTCTTTGTTTTATTATTGGATAATAAGGAACCGATTTTTAATCTATTTATTTCTGTAATTCTAAAGCGCAATTTCTGTAGATGCTGGTTCCTGCCATATAGTTGATAACTCTCCAATTGGGAGCCAGCTCTTCAATTGGAGAAACGAGGGAAGCGGTAACCAGACCTCTTTCAATCGATTTTTCTTTTTTCTTAATTAACTTATCAACTAAGTCTACAGTATAACCGTTGCTGATCGCTATTGACTTGATAGTGCTTATTTCACTTAAAAAGTTTTCTTTGGACATCGGTATATTAAACAGTCTATCAATCAAACTATAAAACGCTGCCATCTTTATTTTCCATGACTGATTAGAAGAATGTGGAATAATGATGTCAGTCGTAGTAGGTTTTCGGTAGATCTTTATATCTAAACACTCTTCCATTTTTGTTACGGTTACATCTAAGAAATTCAAGCTGTTGTTTTTCTCTTCTTCCATTGTAAATTGGATTTTTTCATTTAGCGAATTTAAAAAAGCCAGGAATAAACTTAATTGGCGGGCTGATCCTTTCCATATATAAAATATGTCGTCTACATAGTGGATCCAAAACACCACATATCTCAGGAGCCAATGGTTGGTGGCAAACAAACGATCTTCAAAGTCCTTTCTGCAGAAATTTTTATGAAGGACTTTGAAGATCGTTTGTTCGCCACCATCTTGTTTGGAACTTGAGGAAGAAGCGAATTATCCCTTCGAAACATTGTCATTGTATTTGTATATTTTTAATAAATATAAATAGCGTGAGTATATAGCCGATATTCCTATCACCCCATTTGTTAGTATTTGATAACATGCTCCGCACGAAAAGTGTTACCATTGGTTTTATTAGTTATAAAGTTAAATTAGGTTTTAAGCTAAAGGCTTAACCCCAAGGTAAATAGCAAATTAAACCTATTCTGAAGGAATAGTCCAGTAAAAATAAAAATTGAAGCTTGCATAACTCTGAAGTAAATAGTTTATGTATTTGTATGATTTAATAACTAAAACAAATTTACAAAAAATTTTTAAAGGTAGTAACGTAAAATGTTTGACTATTGTAAATAATATTTAATCAAGTACATTATAAATATGGTTATTAACTTGAATTAATCTTTCAGCTCGGCCTACGTTCTTAAATTTAGGTTTAAACCTGAATTCGCTGCGATTGCAGCAGCCAACAGGAACCGTTAAACGTATGTTTTGCTGTTGGTTATATAATTGTTTTTAGTTTGCACCGTTTTCTTTATTTTATCTACTGTAATCTATTTTTTGCGTATTTTAGTTTTTTGCCTGTATTTGAATATTGTTCCTACAAGGTGGTACAAACATTACTTCATAAAACGCTTAGAAGCAATTTTGAAACACTTAGTATACTTATTATATAATATTGTTTTTGCGTTTTTTTGGTGTTTTGTATTTTGATTGGCTTAATTAATTAATTAGTACATTGTTTAGTAGGTATGACATCGCCAGCCAATCCTAAAATTGGTTTACGCATGACAACACTTCATGAAGAACAAGTTCCACTTCCTAGAAAACATTCCCTGGAATTAATTATGGATGAACATTGTGAAGAAGATAAATATGAAACTAATGGAAAGCAGGAATGCCTGGTATGTGAAGTTTTACAGTTAAAAGAATTGTTGTAACCATTTAAATTATTAGAACCTGACCAAGTCAAGTCAAAATGCACGGAAAATGTTACCTACGTCGAGGACACTTGATTCGTTAGTAGAATTGGCTCCTAAAACAAGTACGCCATCTGCAAGTTCTAGTGGATATGGATCACAAGCAGTTTCATCTACTAATTTAACAAGTGAAGATTCAATGTCACTGCGGAGTATTAGTGTTGACGAAACACCTGATTTAGAATCACGATGTACACTTAGCACAGATTTGAAACCAGTTTCTGAAATTACTGATTTGGAGAAATTTGATGTAAGTTTTTAAAATTCTTAATGAATTTTAATAATCACGTTTGTTATTACAGCTTCAGGAAAATTATAAATATGAAGAAATTCGGAATATAGAAGATAATTTTAACGATTCTTCTATTAATGGATCAGTAAATTCTGATCCATCAGATTCTCCTTCGGAAGGAAGTGGTGTTATAAAAACCAATTTATCTCCTGGAAAAGTTGTTCGTCGTCGTAAAACAAGTTCAAAAACGCAACAACTTTTGAATCAGCAAAGAGCTTCATTTCCACAAGCCCGTCCACAATCATCAGATAGTAAAAATGCTCAAAATTTTGAACAAAAAGTTAATGTTGGTTTAATTCATAACGATGATATGGATAGTTCTACCGATAGATTAGAAGGTATGTAGTTAAACTGCGTTTTTCTTTTTTTATAAATTATACTTGAAAATCATCTACAATAAAAATAATAATTGTACTTTTTCATTTTAGAAGGTGACAATAATTTTGGTTCCCGTCCTGATTTGAGTAAATTGGTAGATGTACCCGTCCCTGATTGGGTTGTTATTGGGGAAAGTATCCTGATTCGTCCATATAATTCATCAGGAGTTGTTGCATATATTGGCCCAACAGAATTTGCTAGTGGAACTTGGGTTGGTGTTGATTTAGATGCTCCTAAAGGTAAAATACATTTAAAAAAAAAATTCAATAAGCTTAAAATGGATTTTTAGGCAAAAATGATGGTTCAGTTCAAGGTACTCGTTACTTTACAAGCAAATCAAAACATGGGATGTTTGTTAGAGCTGATAAATTAATGTTGGATAGAAGGGGACGAGCAATGCGTGCTTACAAAGCAGAAGCACTTAATACATCTAGTCGAGGTAAGTTTTGCTTGTAACCAAAATATTTTATCATACATCTCTCTCTATTCATTACTAGCATAATTAACTTTGTCATCTCAATCTAATAATTTTTTCAGTTTTAGGCACGTCCATATTTTAAAGTTACATCTCAAAATTTAAACCACTTTATGTACAATTATTGCTATCAATTAGTGTCAAATTAATTAGAAAATATTTTAATCCCACTTCTGATAATTACCTGATAAATTACTTTTCATATCCAAGATTTTGATACATACATAGGTGCATAATTAAGGTTAAAACCAAATATTTATTACTAAGAGATTCGTCAAAATTCTAAAAAAAAAAAGAATTAATGTCTAAATATTCAACAATACTTAATGATAAGATGTAATTGTAGGATGCTCTGGTTTAATGGGTTTAACATGAAAATTATTTATTGCAAGAGATTCTTAATAAAAAAGTTAGTAGACTGCCAAAGTAAATATCTTTGCTTTCTGGCTATGTTTATCAGATTATAAAGAAGTACTTCATGCCAACTTACATCAAATCTTCGTTTCTTTCATATATTGAGGTTTAAAAAAACTAATTGCATTTTTCTAATAATTTTACAAGTTTTTTACAAGATTCTTTATGCCGTTTTTAATTTTATTTAAAAAAACTTTTAGTGTAAAAACTAACCTCTTTATTTCGGAAATTCTAGCAGTAAAAAATTTAACTGAATCAATACTTTAAAAAAATGAATACTTAAAAAATATGAAGTAATCTTAACTAAAGAGTGTTTCAAAAGGAGCGCAAGATTTTAATTTTGCGTCATTTTTTTATTTTGCAAAGTTTAAGCTCTGAAATTTGACATCGGTGCTAATGGTGCGGACAATGGAGCGCTAAACAAAAGAAAATCGCGTTATCATTGTGAAAATCCATTAAGCTGAAACTACTCCAAACTTCATTGAATTTTTGATCATGAAAGTGCAATAAATGAGTCAACGATTCGAAGAGTGATCAATAAATTTTAGGAAATTGGGTCGATTATAGTAAATTTGTCTTTTGTGGGTTGGTATACCGGCCGATCTCTAGAAAATATTGCTGCTGTAGATGAGAGTTAACAAACAACTTTAGGTGTGCTTAACTGAGTTTAACTGTGAATGGCATTCACTACCGGAACATGATAACAGAGTTCTTGTGGCCTCAAATGAATGGTATGGATCTGGAAGACATGTGGTTTTAGCAGATCGGTGCCACCTGCCACACCGCGCTTGAAACAATCGATTTATTGGAATAAGGTATATGTGAAAAACTACAAACAATTCCTGAGCTCAAGGCCGAGATCCAACGTGCCATCGGTGAGAGAGAGAGCCATATCTTTGTCAAAATGTCATCAAATATTTCACGAAAAGAGCACGGGCCAGTGTTCAGAGCCACGGAGGCCATTTACCGGATATTTAATTTTATACATAATTGCAACATGTCTACTTTAGAATGCAATAAAAATATCACCACTCGCTGAAAAAATATGTGCTATTTTTTTAAAATTAAATTTTGCGTTCCTTTTGAAACACCCTTTACTACTACAATTTTAAAATTTTAAGTCAATATTGTTGAACCGTTTTTGAAATAAAAAATCTCAAAGTACCGGATACCCATAAGACAACTTGACTACCTGCTGCAAATAGCTCTTCAAAGTTTTTCAGTATTTTGATATTGTTTTAAGATACTTACAGGTTACACTATAAATTCTTGAAGGAGGGGGGGGGTTAAAATATACATTTTTTAAAAAACAAGACCTATAATTTTGCAAATTATTGTTGTTGAGGAAGGGATCCACTTGCTCAAATATACAGGCCTGACACTCTCACAGTTACAGTGTATTGTTATAACTATATTTCTAATAAATATAGAAAAAATCACAAACATTTTGAGTTTTTTTTTTTTAAAACATTGTTGGATGTTTTCCAATAGATGTTGAACTTATTGCTAGCAATATTCATGCATTGATAAATAAAATATTGATAACTTTTGTTTTTAATTGACCACGTGGAAGTATGATTTTAATAACCTGCATTATTTCAAAAAGAATGTAGCAATTAAATTTTACTATAATTTAAATATTATGAGATGCAAGGAAATCTAAAACTATCCGGAAAAACATTCCAAGTTAAGTATTCAACTAAACACAAGCAAATGAATATTTAAGTGCACCGTAGAATTTTAGGAATGTGTATTTGCATAAAATGATTAAAATAAAGTTAATTCTTGTGTCATTTAATTTATTTTTAGCTTAACTTAATAAAAACTATTTTAAAAAAACAATTAATTTAATGAATTAAAAAATAATGAATAATGAATAGGCTCATAAAATTCAATATCAAATGAATTGTCCAAAACCGCACTTACTTGTGAACTATACAATAGTTTGTGATGATTTTTTGATGTCTTTGGTCCAACAAATATGTGGTATGATTTTACTTTGCTTGTTTGCTCTTGATATCTTTGGTAGGTACATATTGCTTTCCCCCCTACAAATTAAAATTTATTTTAAACGTTTCAAGCTTCTAATCCCATAATTTGAGCCTCAACTCTCGTAGAGTTTTTGCGAAAATATTTGATTTGGGGCTGGGAACATCGCACTGCCAGTTCAATAGGGTTGCAAGTGCAAAATTTTCTTGTTTTTAGTTATTGCTGTATTTCAATTGTTTGCAATCATAGCTATTGTGCAGTAGTGCCATATCAACAAAATTTTGTATAGAAACGAACTGATATAAGAAAAGTTCCTATTGCATTATACAGAATCATATGAGTTATGAAAGCTGTTTTCTTGATTTCTGAACAATTACTTGTTTTGCACTTGCAACCCTATTGAACTGGCAGTGCGACATGATGGTATCTTCCCCTATTAGAATTTTTTGGCAAAATTGGTGTTATACGTTTGAGCCATTACATCGTTTCGGCCATTATCGTGGCAAACTATTTGGATGTGGGACACATGTGTTCTATTGGTTAGCAGCAATTTTACACAATTTTAATTTTACAGCAATTTCAAACAAAAGGGAGGGTCCAACAACATTTTTGCTTTTCACTTCATACAAATGAGCTTTTTTTGGCTTTTCCGCTAATTTTCACTCGTATGTTCAGAACATTTTGCTTCCTGTTTAAATTTCTCGTTACAACAGAACACGAAGCTGAAAAAACGGGACGTTTGATCACCCTGGGTTAAACGTTTGATACCAATTTCACGTATAAAATCGAATTGAGATAAGCGTCTTTGCAAAAATTAGTAAATAATTCCACGATTGTTAAGCCTGCAACTATGGGAAGATATTCTTTTGAAGCTCAAGCAATGCTTCAACATTTTGACAGAAATTTCATATTCTTTGAATCAGAACAGTAGCAGAGTAATTCACAAAATTTGTGGGGTGCAGGCTTTAAAATGTTGGCTCACCTCAATTCTAGCTTTTAGGTGGAATGTTTATTAGAACATCAACGAACTTCTTTTCTAATTATTTAACCCATTTCGTCCCGATATTGCGTTGCCGACACAGTTAACATTTCATAAAAATAATTTAAAAAAATAAGTGAATACATAATATCATGAGGTTTTGTATTTTGGCAATACAAATAAATATATTTTAAACTTCTCTCATCTATCGGTTCACCTGGTCCTTTCGAAAAAATGTACAAAAAACGAAAATTTTTAAAATTCAAAACAAAAAAATTTTTTTAATGAAAATACAGTACAGCCTCGCTTATCCGGACACACTTGAATCTGGACACTCCAGTAATCCGGAATATCCTGCTCTTCGGACATTTTGTATTTTTTACCTTTGCAATCCGGATGTATTTCTAGTTGCAGTTTCTAATTAATGCAATTCATCAGTACTCTTTATAAGACACACGTTTTGATATAGAATTGAAGGAGATGCAACATGCACTACAAGTTATTGACCCTACTAACAACTTAACGAATGATCAAATAAATGAGTGGGCTCGTGGTATTAATGAAAATATTGATTGTGACTTAACAGATGAATAACTAATTGATGAAGCTTTAGGAAATGTCAGTAATTATGAAGAGGACCAGGACGATCCAGAGATGAGAGTCAAAAATGTTCTCAAAATAAAGCATAATGATGCAATAGAAGCTTTTTCAACATGCATCCAATGGGCTGAGGAAAATAATCTGTTATCACAGGATCCACTCTTATAATTTATTAAGAAGAATGAAAAATATGGCTCGAGATTTGGTAGTAAAGAAAAAATTAACCCAATCAAAAATTAATTGTTTCTTAAACAAATCAAAGTATGATTGTTTGATGAAAGTTTTATTTTTACTTTTCAATTTGTTAATTTTTTTAGTTTAGTTTTATTAATGTAAACTATATAAAATAAAATAATTTAGTAATACATATGAAGCGTACACGGGAAGAATGATCAGAGTCACAAGTTTCATATTTCGCACAAATCACATTTAAAGATTTACTTACCCATAAGTGACTATGTAAATTTTAATATTTAAAAAACGTTTTAACGCTGGATTAAAATCATTTTTATATTATGTGTTTAGTAGGAGATACCTACCATTACCATCTATCAGATGACATTAATAGTTTATTTTTCAGCAACATTGGACCCTGATCGTTATTCCCGTGTACTCTTCATATATCAACGGTTTTTATTCAATAAAATAAGTAAAAAAAATATCTCGCTAATCCGGAAAACTCGGTTATCCGAACAAACTCAAAATTATATCTGTCCGGAATAACGAGGCTGTACTGCATAATTTTTTAGCTAAAATAAGGCATTTCTGAAAATTTCATAAAATATTTCAATGTCCTAGGCCGAAATGGGTTAAGTTCTAATCGTCGTCGCACAGCTATTTGTGAATCTTTGAGAAGAAGGCTGTTCACGTCGTTTGAATTTGAACTATCACGGAGTTATTTGTAAAAAAGGAAAAGCGGGCTCAGCCCCTAAATTGATATTTTAGATTAAAATTTTCCAGCATTGTTTGAGGTTTTATTCCTATTGTTTGAGTCTCAATCTTCATGGCATTATTCTCGAGTTCTTTGGAGTGAAGGCTGTAAATATAGCAAACCACAACCAAAGTCGAAGTTTTAGGTAAAACTTTTTTTTTTCTTAACCTCGAAGCTTAATTTTTATACAACTAAAAAACAAATTTAATTTTTGATTTAATTGAAATACTTACCTCATAAAAATAAATCGATAAAATGTTTTTGAATACCGTTTTGTTTCTTTTAAAATTTTCATTACGATGTATATATTTTTTATTTTGATGCTGTTTTTGCAATAATTGTGAAAAGCAATGCCAAATTAGTTCGTTCTTGAAATAGGGCATCGGTACACCTGTAGGTACTTGTTGTTGGACGATTCTTTTGATATGTATTTGAAAATCGTTGAAAAGTACGTATTTACTTTAAGTTTCAGAACTAAACGATTACGTTTGTTGAAAAATCTAATGTGAAACATAACTGAACTTTGTATTCATTTTACAGTGGCGGCAATATAAAATACCCGCTTTAAATATGCAGCAATATAGGTACAAAAAACTATTTGAGTTAATTTGAGGGGTGGGAATTTTTTGTAAAATTTACCTTTAATCAATTGGAATGTAAATTTCAGTAATTGTAGTTTAATAAAACTTAGAAATACAAATTGTTTGTAAAAAATGCCGGGCAGCAGAATTAAACCCTCCAGTTTACGGGTAGAACAAATTGTATATTTTAGTTTACCATGCCAGTAAAGCCTGTCAGGATTCACCTGTGGACCATAGTTAACAAATGGTGACAAATAGAAAATTTTAGTTTTGCGTTGTGAAAATCAGAATTTTATCTGTATAAGTACCACAATTGGGTATGATAAACTTAGGGTAAGCAGTTTTTATTTAATGTGCTGATAGAAGCAGTAGAAAACCATTTTTTAATGGGGAAACCAAAAAACAACTATTTCAACAACAACAACCAAGATAAACTTAATCTTTATGTGACTGGAAGGGTGCCCAGATACCTTTTGCAGTTTGAAGCAAAAGCAAAACTGGAAAGGGTACCCGGGTGTTAAATTTTTGAGGAAATTGCATTCCGCAAATCGCAAAACACAAGTGCATGTAACCTCATTATGGTGGCTGAGGTCAATATTAGCCTATGTACAGCCTTGGCCATGAGGCACCCTTTAAAACGTTGTTATTATGGAAACTGTTAAATATTTTCTGAAGACAACCATGGTACTTTTTTTTTACTTCCTAGTAAAAAAACTGTCTTGTTTTAATGTTTTAGTAAATCAAAATTACGAAATATAATAGCAATACGGCTTTGATTGGCTACTAAGCTACTATATGTATATAGGAGCCAAATATGGCTACTTCAAAATTTCGGCAGCTCTTATGAGCTAAAATAGAGAGTAAATTTTACCTAGATTATGTAGTCAATACAAATAAAAAAGTGTGAAACAAAATTTTTCAGAATTTAAAATTATCAAAATTCTTAAAAAAATTGTTAATTTACATCGAAATTCAATTCAAAATCTGAAATATTTAAGATTTTTACACGTATATTGCGGTTATAATGAAAACCCCAAACTTTAAACTTATAAATTGCCAAGTCAACAGTTTTTTTAACAAAATCAAAAAATTTTGATTTCATTATAACTCAAATACGGTACGTTTTTGAAAAATTTTGTACTACATTTTTTTGTTTGTAATGATTAGTACTGCTTATTCTAGGTAAAATTTACTATCTATTTTAGCTCATAAAGCCTGTATGACACGACGTTAAATTTGACGTCAAATTTACATGTAAATTTTTAAGAAAATATTTAATACCGTTGCATACAGAAAATTTATCGTCAAATTTTATGTTAAATTTTCATGTAAAAAATTTAGAACATGTTCTAAATTTGTTGGTAAAAGTGCGTGTAAATGTGCGTAGTAGACATTTTCCCGTCTAGAGTCCCCCCAGTTTTTAAAATTAACATTGTTGCAAACAGAAAATTATTTTTACCTGCTTAAAATTAAAATTTTACTTGGCAAAAATATGAGCAAATTTACATAAAAATTTTCATGTAAATTTGACGTCAAATTTAACGTCGTGTCATAAAGGCTTAAGAGCTGACGAAAATATGAAGGGCGTAATCAAGGCCGTATTGCTTTTATATTTCGTAATTTTGATTTACTAAAACATTAAAACAAGACAGATTTTTACTAGGAAGACAGTACCATGGTTGTTTCCACAATAACGACATTTTAAAGGGTAAAATACATTTGGCCAGTGCCGGATTACCCATAAGGCAGAAAAGGCGGCTGCCTAGGGGCCCCGTGAAAACGTAAAAAAAATTTTTTAATTATAAATTTCATTTCTTTGGTTTTATCTTTTTATACTGATTCAGCGTCTAGAAAATATAAAAATATTAATTAATTAATTAATTTTTTGTGCAAATGAATAAGTTTTAGTGAATTAATTTAGTAACCATTGTTTTATTTTTTAAAGTTAGTTGCTTATTATTGAAACTGTTTATTTTAATTATTGAGTAGTAAAATTAAAGACATAATATTATGCAAGTAATAAATTTCTAGAGGGTCCCGAAAATGTAACTGCCTAGGGGCTCACAAATGTTTAATCCGGCACTGCATTTGGCCAAGGTTATATGAGTACTAAATTATCAAAATTACTATTTTTGGACGTGTGGTTAGGTAGTCAATTATAAAACTAAAGGATTACTTCAATATTAATGCAAGATATAGATACACAAAATTTATAATTAATTTAAATTTTTGAATACCGGGCATTTCATATTGCCGCCACTGTATATTATAATTGTTGAATATATCCCATACATTTTTAAATACAAAAGTTGAAAATTATATTTTGTTCAAAAGTGCATATACTACAATTTATTTTAAAATTAAACATTTGCAAGCTAAATAAACACAATAAGTTAGAAATAATTTCATAAGCTTTCTATTGTTCTAATAAAAATTCTATTAAAAAGCTATTAAAATTATTTTTGATCTAGTATTTTATTAAATTTAGAGTGGTTTCTTTTCAATAAAACACCTTATATACGCTAGTTGCGTAGCTCAAATGGCAAAACACAGTCAGCCAAGTTGAACATAACTGAGATGTCCAAGCCGAACATAAGCGATACTTGAGTGTACGAGAAAGGTGCACCAATTGGAACTAAGCATTGTGACCAAAGCGACGCAGCTCTGTCGGCCAAGTTAAACGTTCCTGGAATCTCCAAGCATAAATATTAGTATAATAAACAGATGGAGATGGCACTTCGTATATGCTTATATGAGCTACGCAACTAGCTTATTGGCAGTTCTTAAACTAAGTAATTTAAGGACCCTTTATCATTAAAAAGTTTTGAAAATCTTGATTTTGTCAACCATAAAATATATCTAGCTGGCAATTGATCTCATCACAATCTTTGTTAAACATATTAACATCCTTAACACGGGTAGAGCACTATACCAAAATGAAAACATACTTTTTGTTGTGTTTGTTATGGAGGCATAAGTCTGGGCGAAATGAAGGAAGTAAAAATTGCAAATGCGGCGGTGTTTAATGAAGGGAAGACACAAAACATCGAAATTTTACAGATATTTGTATAAAATTAAAGCTTATATTGCATGTATTCATAATCCTAAAATAGTCAAAAATTATCGTATTACAGTAGAACCCCTCTATAACAAGAACTCAATGGACCAGCCTACTTACTCGTTATAACAGATTTTCGCTATAATCAGTCAGTATAGTATATGTACACAAAAAGCAAGAAACCAAACGTTTACTCGTTATTGCCGATTTTTCGTTATAGAGGAGTTCTACTGTATTAAAATGTGAGATTAATAGATTAAAATGTGAGATATCACAAAGCCTTGAAAATGTCGATTAAATTTGAAATAATTTTTGTACGAAATGTCTTTTTTTTGTTTGAAAATCGCAAATTGTTACATCACTTAGGGCTTAGGGAAATCTTTAGCTGCAATTATCTAGGTTCGAAGTTAGCTAAAATTTAATTATATTTTACAAATTTTAATTATTATAATACTATTTGAAAAACAAAAGCTTTAATCAATTTTTTGTATATTATAAAAATTCCATTTTGCATATATGAACCTGTCTATAGAATCGATTAGTTAGTTAATAGTTTAGATGCAATTGGCATTTCAAATTTTAAATTATGTTATTTATTATACAAGGTGGCGCAAAAGTCATCACCCGATGTTGTTTTGATATAATCTTTAACATGAAACGATATAATTTCACAATTTTTTTTAAATGTTTATTTGGACCTTTAAGTTTTTTCATTACTTTTTTAAGATGGTCAAGTGGGCGCCGCCATTGTTAATGGCAATTTGGACTCTTTTTACCGCATTTTCAATCGTTCTTCTGGTTAAGTTCTCGTACTCTTGTCGAATATTCTCCTTGAGAGCTTCCAGAGTCTATGGCTTATTCACGTAGACCCGTGACTTCAAAAAACCCCAAATCGCTAAAACGAGACATTAGGCGATCCAGAAACGCGTCCTTCAAAATGTTCTTTATCGCGTGACAATCTTCTTGAGGAGTATAGGCTTGTTGAAAAATATTTTGTATCTGTTGACTTCACAAATATCAAATCAAAACTGACAGTTGTTGCCGTCATTTGCAAATGTTATAGAATCTTTTGATAGGGTTTTTGAGCCACCTTGTATAAGAAACGCTGAAATAACTATAACAAATACGATTAAATTCATAGGAACAATGTTGTAGGAATTTAAACTTTCTATAAAAATGTTTACAAAAGGATACGTATACATATTAATCTTTATTTGTTTCGATGCAAAACTCGAAAACGGCTCAATAAATGAGGTTCGTTTTTGCACAACTTCTTATCAACATAAACGTTAAAATAATAGAATTTTAACAGTAAAGTCAAGAAGAAGACAAGGCAGTAGAAAATTATTATTTAAAATCTTAATACAGTAGAACCCCTCTATAACGAGTCTGGTTATAACGATTTATCGGCTATAACGAGTAAAAGTTTAGTCCCTTGACTTTTGTTTACATGCTAAACTGACTCTTTATAGCGAAAATCTGCTTATAATGAGTAAGTAGGCTGGTCCCTTGAGCTCTCGTTATAGAGGGGTTCTACTGTATATAAAACTCAAAGTTTGTATGTATGTTAGTCCGTCCCATTAAAATCTCCCCAACAGAAAGCACGATTGAATTGAAATTTTAACTGATTATTCAGCTAAGAGTTCTAAGGTTAACGCCACTATTCCCAGCTCTGTACATCAATTTTAATATATAAAACTCAAAGACTAATTTTGTGATTTTATAATAATAAAATAATAAATTAATTATAATAAATGATCCTGTGCAAAAAGGAGTTTCCAGGTCATTCAAATATTAGGAGGTCATGTAGGCCGCCTGACCTGCTAGTATCATATAAAATCAAAACTCGTATAACATAATATTAACAACTTTAGTGAATTTAACCGATAACAATACAAAGCTTAGATTTCAATATGGTAGGTACTCAACTACATAAGGATGTTAATATGACTCCGGTAATAATTTTGTAGGGGAGGGGGTCCACGAATTCCAATTTAAGAATCGCCGATACTCTATTATATTGCATTATTAACTATATTTTGAAATTTTCTATTTCCTACCAATTTTTTAAATTGAACTGATTGTAATTTATTTAATGGTGGTTTGTACACTTAATAAATTAATAATTTTATGTTTTTAGGTGATACATTATCACGTTCACGTTCTCGTGGGGACAGTCTAAATACCATCGGTACTCGTCCGAGTCCTAAAGCTAAATAAGCTTCTACCTCATTACTAGTCCCCTCCAATATTCCACCCGTTTTTTTTTGTTATAATGTGTTTAAAATAACTACACATGTGATTGTTTAGCTGTGCCGTCCATATGCATGTGGCATAGAAATGTATCTACAACATTTCTCAGTTTGATTTAAATTTTATGTTATATTTACCCATGCATTGTTTACAAGCAGCTGCTGATACTAACTTAAGAAAGCAATTGTGAAGTATTTTTTGTATATTACCTAAAAGACAATTAATTTGGCAATAAGGTTTCTTGCATTGTGCAGTTTTGATTTTTTATAATTAATAATAAGTAGGCACAACAACATTGGTTGTTCTAAATTGACGTAATAATTTTTAAATAGTAATCAAAGTTAAGAATTGTGTGTTGCTCAATATTAAGATAAAGGAGATATGTGAATTGGCAGTTGCTTTTGAAATAAGCTCTCTAATTTATTTGTAAAAAATAATTTTTGAGAGGCTTTTTAAATTTAGATTTGGTGTTAAGTGTTTATTTCACACAACGACATTCTCTGATGATTCTGTGATAATTTTCTTATTTACTTCTTGGAACATGTTTTGGACAGCATTTAAGAAATAGCAAAAATTGGTGGATTTTGTTTTGCAAAATGTGCTGTATAGTTCATTCAACTAGGTAGTTTTAATCATGTCATTGTAATAGTGTAGAAAATAAGGTGATAAGAAGTATTTAAATATTGCTGTGTGTTTGTATAGATAATAGACATAATTAATTATTAATAGAAGAGAATTTTATTTAACGTAGTTAGTAACATTTAATATTTTTTGACATTCCATTTTAATACAATCCTCTTAAGTCTAGTCTTTCAAATTTACTTAGAGTTTTGTCAAGTATTGTTTTAAATAATTAATTATTAACTTTAGTTTGAAAAATTAAAGTAGTCGTAACAAAAGTTAATATAAAATAATTAACTTTTTATAAATTGATAGGTAATGCCTTTTTATATAAAATACAAACTATTTCGCTTTGCATATTTTTGTCTATCATCTCTATAAATAAAATATATTTGTCTATCTCAAACCATTTCTGTCCAGTTCTCAATAAATATTAAGTAAGTGCAGTTATCTAAATTTGGTGTGTAAATTTTTAAAAATCAGTAAGAAATATGCACTGCACATAAGAAATTAGAATTCTTCAACAATCACTTACAATTAGTAAGATTGCTAAAATCTAACATTATGTAATTTGTGTCAATGTCACATAATTATTAATAATTAATAGTGATAAAAAGTATGCATCTGTGTAGTCATTAGAATATAATTATTGTATGATACAAAATAGATTAACTTATTTCTACTTTCTGGGTAACTTATTTAATTTTAACTTGTAGATTTATTTTGCAATATTTTTAAATTCAATTTGCGCTTTTTCATAAGAAAATGCACCAAACTATATTGAAAATAATTTTTTCATTATTTCAATTAGGTATCTACTCCAGCAGGTTTTTTATATTGCTAAATGCTTATAGCAATTTGTACATTGTAAATATTGGTTGTTCTGCAATATGCATTTTTTGTATTAGTTGCTTTTATTTTGTTCTTTCATTGTTGTTTAATTAGTTTATAACATTTTGCGCAATTATGTTATTTTACTTTACCTAATTAATTATCCTGTACATTTTTGTTGTTAACTTTTTATGATTGTAAAAATTTTAAATATTAAATTATTGTATAGCATAACAATGTTTTATAGTAGGTTGTAACATTGTAGCAATGCTACTAGCAATTTTAAATAAATTTTATTCCCAAAATGAATTTTATTCTTTGTTTACTTAGAAGAAAAACTTTCTAGCAGTTTTATCACCCTGGTTATCAGTTGGTGTCAAATTTTTTCAACGGTAAGTCATGTTATATGACATCTTACACAATCTTCTTACAACTAATTTCTAAAGAGAAGGTAAGTATAAGGTGTATTTTTGCGAGGTACCAAAAGCAACCGATTGCAACCGCTGCTATTTTGGCGACTAAACGGTTGGAGGGGCGGTAGTTTGCGGTCAAATATTTACCTAACCGGAGCAACCGCTCTCAGACAGTGGTTACAATAGCGGTTGTAGTGAAGTGCCCGAATTAAGTTGTTCGCCCAAAATTTATTTAAAAAAAAACAATTTTGGATGATTAATAAATTTAATGAAGTTAACCTGCAGCGATTCTAGCATACGAAACTAAACTTAAGCTTTTACAATTTACAATCCAGTATATATTAAAGAAAAGTGCTTATTCTAAATTTAATAATTAAAAATTATTAGCTCTTGAAAATAATATAAATTAGAATTATCAAATTGAGCTACAGGACAAAATAAAACACATATTTAAAACGAGCTTTCGGAAAATGACATTCCCTTTTTCAAGTTTAATATGAATTCATATTTATATATTCTAAATTTACTTAATAGTACAAAATATAAGTTTACATAAACATGTATCAGCAACTAAAACTATGGGAATTGTTATTTTTGCGATTATTTTCTACTTCATAAAGGTGATTTACTTTTGTACAGCGATTGTACAATTTGTCTTCGGTGTTTATATACAGGGTGACCCAGACCACCCGTATCAGTACTTTTTTTCAAAAACGGTAAGTCGTAGAGAGTTGGCTAAAAACATTTATTATAAAGCCCATCATGCATACAACCCAACCCAACATACCCCTGAGACTTTATATTATTATTTTTGCGATTATTTTCTACTTCATAAAGGTGATTTACTTTTGTACAGCGATTGTACAATTTGTCTTCGGTGTTTATATACAGGGTGACCCAGACCACCCGTATCAGTACTTTTTTTCAAAAACGGTAAGTCGTAGAGAGTTGGGCTAAACACATTTATTACAAAAGCCCTAATGACGAATCTAATGGTAATATTATTATTTCCGGGAAAAGTCGGCATCCAGAGTAGTTTGCTCCAGAAAGTCCAGAAATCCAGAATTTTAAATGGCACCATATGTCGAAAGTGGTATCGTTCGAAAGCTCTTTAAAAAATAAGCAAGTTTTGTAGGAAAATTTTTTTTATTACTCCCACCACTTTTAAGTTATATTCGACTTAAGTTATTAAGTTATTATTTTGATTATTTTGACTTTATTTTAAAAATTAGCATTCAAAATCTAGCTATCGAGTTAGACAATAATTAATAATTGCAATTGTTTTATCCCTCTGTCGTAAAATTATCCGTTGCCATTGTTCAAACTAATCATTATTTATTGTTTATTATTAATATTAAGTGTTTGTTTTGAAGTTAAAATTTATATTATTAATTAGTTTAATTGGTGAAATTATGCCGTTTTCGAATTTAGAGGCTTTCGATATGTTAATGGTTTTGGGAGAATGTGGACAAAATTACACAGCTTCTGAGCGTATTTATGCTGAAAGATATCCTCAACGTGCCCGTCAATCTTTCAATATTTTTCGGAGATTGGCAGCACGTATTTGTACTAGAGACCAGGTGCAACCAACACACAATCGCGGTAATCGGATTATGCGACATGTACGTGATGAAAGAGCAACTGATATTCTTGCTGCAGTACCTAATTGTTGATCCGAATATTTCAACCAGAAGACTTGAAAGAGATTCTGGAGTTAGCCAATCCTCTGTATGCAGAGTCTTTAAGGATCATAATTTTCATCCATACCACATACATATTCATCAAGAATTAAATGAGAGTGATTTTCAAAGTAGAGTAATTTTTTGTAATTGGTTAATTAACAAAGGCTCCCATTTTCCTAGAACGGTTTTATGGACTGACGAGGCTACTTTTAAAAGCACTAGTGAAGTCAATATTCACAATGCGCATTACTGGTCGCCAACAAATCCCGATTGGCTGCGAACTATTGATAACCAACATCTTTGGAGCGTTAACACGTGGTGTGGTGTGCTTGAAGGAAAAATTATAGGTCCTTATTTTTTTGAAGAAAATCTTAATGGGATACGATATGCCGAGTTTTTAAATAATGATTTGATCGATTTATTGGAAAATGTTTCTCTGGAAATGCGAGCAATAATGTGGTTTCAGCAAGACGGCTGCCCAGCTCATTTTTCATTGGTTGCTAGCGCTAGTAGTATTATTTTTCTTGACTCCACTTCCTTGTTTCTAGTCGATACAGGTGGTTACTATAATCAAATAATACGTGCAGCTTCGACGAAAATTTGTAGCCCAGCATTTAGCGCCATCTAACGAATAGAGTTGGAACTGTATCAGTTTGACAGCTTATTTTAAATTTGTTTATGTTTATAAATGTTTGGTTATGGTAGTACAAAAGTAAATTTTTTGTATTATTTATTTATAAATAAGATTATAGTTCTGTTTTAATTATTGTAATTGATCGTACTTCTTCTTTGGCAAAGATATAAGCCCATTGTATAATTTTTAAATACTTTTATCAGGTGGATTTGGATCGTTTTTTTAGAAATCGTAATCGCTCTTTCAAAGTGCACATAATTTTTGATCGCGAATTTAAAGAACTTTAATCGATCTTTTAGAAGTGTTTTAAATTATGGACAAACTTCGGTTAGTTGAGAAGCATTTGCCGTGGAAAACTCATTTAGTTTAAAAATTGACTTAAATCGTTCTTCTCCGGACCTCTTCATATGCGATTCTTGTATAAATTTATTTTTAGATAAATATTTTAATGTATTTGCTATAATATGTTCTGTGGTGGTTACGCCACTGTGCATGATGTCTGCGCGCGCTTAATTTTAAAATTTACCGGGAACGCTTGTATTCACTTGTATTGCTTGTTAAGTTAACCTTATTGTTGGATATAGCGCAATTAAATTAGATAAGTTGTAATTTATTGTTATCGTGCAAATTTGTGTTTTTAAACAAAAATGCCTCCTCAACTTAATTTTATTCCAATATCGACTGACGAGTGTAATGCCGTAGAAGACTTTGAAATAAGATATGGATGTTCGAAATCAAAATTTGGTGAATGTATCGTTGCAGTGAATAATGAAAGATTGTGTTACATAGCATTTTTTGACGAAGGGAAAGCACACTACGCGGTTCTAGAACTGGAAGCCGAGTGGCCTAATGCAATATTAAAACATGACACCCCTAAAATTGAACCTTTCGTAAGTACAATTTTTGATGACGAAAATGATACAGAACACGAAAAGAAGTTAGAGTTAGACGTTTTATTAAAAGGTACCGCATTGCAAATCAAAGTTTGGAAAGCACTGACAAATTTAAAATCTGGTTCTACTGCAAGTTATGCAAGTATTGCAAAGGCAGTTGGAAAACCACGAGCTATTCGTGCAGTAGCTAATGCGATATCGAGCAATAGAATTGCTTACGTTATACCATGTCATAGGGTTATACAAAAATCTGGTAACATTGGCAAATATCGTTGGGGTATAAAACGCAAACAAGAAATTTTAAATTATGAAAAGGAATCCAATTAAACATAATAACTAATTTGCAATTTTACATTTTATTATTTGTGAATTTAATTTTATTTTACTTTGTATAATATGTTAGTTTAATGCAGCTAAACAGAGAGATACTTTATTTGTAATTTTATTGTTGAATTAAAAATTTTTTTACTTATTTGTAATTTTTTATGTCGTTTTTTAAATTTTATTTTACCTTTGAATTGTAAGTTAATTTATTTTATAATAGTACATACCTACAAATGTATTAAAGCTATACAATTATTATAAATATTACATAGTTAAAATTCGATTTTATATTCAAACATAAAATTATTTTACAGGTTCCGGTTGATAAAAATTGCTTCTGTAACATATCAAATATATATAACAAACCCTAAACAAAATATGAAATCTGAAAATTGTTAACTATGGGGCATTTTTGAAATTTTTTGATGATAATTGCATTGCTCTACCTATCAAAGTTACCTGCACTTGGGGTAACTTTGACCCACATGTTTAAAGCCAGTGATTAGAAGGCATATCACGGTATGCAACAACTCGGCGATCGGTCAACTGGGCGACAGTCATCTCGGCGATCGGTCAACTCAACGACGGTCACCTCAGCGATCGGTTAATTGGGCGACGGTCATCTCAGCGACCGAGTTGAGTAAATCAAATATTATTCAAATACATTTTCTTCTTAACTTTATTCTAGTTATTGTTTATTGTTGTCAATCTTCTTGTAATTATTGTTGTTAATATTCTTCTTCTATTTTCTTATTTATTGTTCCTTTCGCATTACCAATTTATTACATAATCTACAGTGGTTTGTTATACCAGATTATTCAGAAATGGTATAAGTTATATTATTTATCAAATCCGTTCTTGGGTGACGTCTCTTTCTATTGCTCGTTGATTGGTTTATAGTGTACGTCTGGATTAAACTCAAGCCGGTCCATACCAAGGGTATGTCTCACTTAATGTAACATATATTTTCAAGTAGGAATTTTTAAAACATTGGTAGATGTAAAATAGTAGTAAAAAAAATTGAAACTTCTCATGGAGCTTTCTAAAGACCTACCCTATACCTAAAAAATTATCCATGTTTGATTAAGTGGGTAGCGAATGAACAAATAATTTTGCAGAGGCTTGTCACCGGAAGCTACAATTAGCTTTTGGTAGTGGAATTTTACACCCTACTATATGGGAATTTCATCAACAAATTAAATGACTTGAGCCAATGTTGCTTGAAAGAATAATATTAAAAAAAATATTTTGTGAAAAATCTGTGGTGGGATTGAATTTTTAGAAGGATAATTAATAGAAAAAACGCAAAATAGGAAGATGGAAGAAATTAAACATTTATTTTAATTTTCTCAAGAAATACAAATGAAAGTAAGTCTTTTGAAAACAGACAGAGGAAATAGGAACTTCAGTTAGTTTACAAAAAAAAATATATAAAACAACTATTTTAAAAAAGATTGCTAAGAATTAAATCAAAAAGTCAAAAATTTTGCCCGGGCCAAAGTTATGCCAAAACCAAAAATTAGCTACTATTTCAAACCAAAACTGTAATGTTATAAACGTAGTTTATATTTGGCGCTTAATGAACGATTTTAAATCATTTGAAATTACCACCAAATGCATGCTTGTTATTTTGGAAATAATGCACGAGATGGCAACCTATGGCTTTACAGCACTCAACATAACCGAGGGAGGAACGATGACGACGAAGAATGATGGGGGGGATGAAAGGGTGGTCAACGGCAGGGGACGGTAGAAAGGAAGAATGGAGACATCTTGCTGTAGCTGTGTTGAACACGTGCTTTTAATATTTAATTGTATATAACAGTTTGTAATTGTGATTCAACTTTGTGGGTTTGACCAATCTAAAGGTAATAATATTTGATATATTCTAAAGATACGAGTTTCGTGTAATCGTATTCAATGAACATGATTAGTTAAATTATAAATTTTAATAGTTAGAGAACATTTGTTAGGGGCGAGCCCTTAGGCCCCAGTAGTAAAAACTCACAGGAGACCTATGGGTCACTGTGGGACTGCTAGACAGAGCCAAAAATCAGGAATCTCAAGAACCTTAGACATCTCAAGATTTGATGAAATAACATTAAAATTTCGGGTATTGTGCGGGAGCCATTTTGTAATGAAAGGCACGACACGAAACTTGATTTTTTGGATCCACGTGGGAATCTTACTGACTATTTTTTAACAGTTTATGGGAGATTAAGGATGTCAATCTCTTTATATTCTGAATCACACTGTATATTTTATGTATTACCAAATTATGCAAAATGCAACATATAAACTTAAATGATAAAACCATTATGACCATTGACAATATTATGAATATTAACATGTATGTAATTTACCTGACGAAATGACAGAATTGATATGATAACGTATAAGTATAAGGTAACAAAAGCTAACCACAAGGTTGAATAGACAAATGTAATGACAACTGACAAATTATAAACATAAAAATTTACTGTGTTTAATTATGTGTTCGCTTTGCGTTTCTTTCGATTCATTTGCTTTGCTCAAGTTTATTCTTCGATATGAGAGAAGTACTACGTACTACGTCTGGGAATGTAATGTCGGGGTAGGTTCTGTGCACAACGTGGGGGTCCTAGTATTAGACGATACGGTATTGCGGGTTTGGTGGCCACCATAATTGCGCTTAGGAGGGCTAGGTTCAGTTTAGGAAGTGGGGTTATTCGTGGGAGATTTGATTTGACGTTTTGACATTACAAAACTCTTTCTATAATAATGTAATAATTAGATTTACACTTTCCGAAATTTTTAAGTATTACTAGAAGTTCCCCACGAATGGAAGTTTGTAGCCTACAATGACGCACCTTCTTTACAGCGCCAGCGTTCACTTGAGAAAGAGCTGTAGCGGTAGTGAAAGCATGAACTATCATTATCATCATTACGGCACTCCATTCCTTGACCGAATATCGCCACGTCGTTTGACGTTTTTCAATCCGCTTTTCAGGGTGGATTAGTCCCTATTTTCTTCTGTTAATGGTACCATATTCTCATCTTCTTCTCCTTTTCTTTCTCTCTTCTTTTTTACAGCTCTTTATGCGTTTTTGCCTCCTCCACGATTTTTCTCCATCGTTGTCTATCTAGAGCAGTTTGATTCCAGTTTCCGATCTTCATTATTTTCCGGTCATTCCTCACTTCGTCTTCCCATCTCATTCTTAGTCTTCCTCTCGGTCTTACTGCGTCCGGTCTCCATTTCATCGCACACTTAATCGCACTATTTTCTTGCGCTCTTAGTACGTGTCCAAACCAGCTCAGTCTCATTGCTTTAATGTGTCTCACAATGTTTCTTTCTTTTAGTTCTATTCTATATTCTATATTAACCTATCTTTAATTACGTCTTCTCTCTCGTTCGTGTTGTTAATTTGCATACCCAAGTATCTGTTACTACCGCTGTTGATTTTTTGAGGGTCATTTGTACTACCTAGTCGTGTAAGTTTCTGAGGTATTTTCAATTCTCTCATTAGTTTGATTAATTAACTTCTACTAACTCGGTCAAGGGCTTGCTTGAAATCCACAAATATCATCTCTATTTGTATGTCATGTTCGTAGCACTTTTCCATTATCTGGTTCACCATGAATATTGCATAGATTGTTAATCTACCAGGTCGAAATCCTTGTTGGTAGTCACCTATCTCCTTGTTTACATATTCTTGCAATTTTGAGTGTATCAATTTCAATAGGGTTTTATAGAAGTTGTTCAGTAGCGATATTCCTCTGTAGTTTTTGCACTCTTTCATGTCTCCCTTTTTATGTATTGGAATAATCTTAGCTATATTCCATTCTGTTGGCATTATCTCCTCTCACCATACCTCCATCATTAGTTCGTACATTCTTCTTAACATCGTATTAAGTATTCACTCAAACACAATATTTATTCCTATTAACATATATTTACACGATTACAATAATTACACAATTATACACTGGACCTCACTGTCCTACTGACTGCTTTTTACTTGCACCATCCTTTTGGCATATGCCCATTTCTATTGTCCTTAGGTTGATGGTAGTGTATCAGTTTAAAATAAACGGTTTGCATAACCCCCGCAGTACCGGCTTCTGGATACACTACACATCGTTACTTCTTCTACCCGCCTTCATTAATTCAGTGTTTATGCCATCTAATCCTGGTGCTTTTCTATTCTTCATCGAGTTCAACGCCTTACAAAATTCTTCATGCGTAGGTTCTTTCAATGTTTTTTCTTCATTTGGGATTGTTGTATTATCGTCCATTGTGTTTTCTCCTGTCTCCTTGTTGAGTAATTCTTCAAAATATTCTCTCCATATGTTGTTGATCTCTTTTTCTCCATACTTCGAACTATCACTATAGCGACTGAAAAGTGAAATTAGTGCTGCTACCTATCATTTCATATCAGAATCATACAATTTGCATTGTTGGTTACGGAATTATAGCATAAATAATATTTTTCCGAAAGGTTGGCCAAAGTTACATGCAAAGGGCCAATGTTAGAATGTTACCCCAGATGACGGTACTCAGGTATTTCATTTTCGTCGTCATCGGCAAGGTCCTCAATTTCTGAAGCATTTTCAACCAAATATCATTATACAAATTGATATTAAAATTTTGAATAAATTCAAATTTTAATATTATCAAAGTCGACCGTGTTTAATAAAACGTAAAAACCAAAAGGTTAAGTGGCATCGGTCGAAATGATTCATCTTTTTAGATGAATACTTTTCTCCTTCATATACCCATAATTGTAGGTTGGTGTCTTGGCAATGCTCGGTATCGTTGTTGGCAATGTGCAACCGATGAGGTAAATCCCGTAATGGGTAATACCGAAACTCGAGTCTTGCGCTAAGTTAACACGATCCTTGTTTTTGTCAAACCATCTGCATTTTGCATCTCATAGAAGGTGGCAATTACTGCAGTTTGGTGCCCAAAAAAGCTTTGGCTGGGTATATGAAGGAGAAAAGTATTCATCTAAAGAGATGAATCATTTCGACCGATGCCCCTTAACCTTTTGGTTTTTACGTTTTAAATATCATTATTTTCTTAAATAAATAAATGCTACTGGTTTTTAAAAAAAAAGTTTGGTTAAATTTTTCTTACCTGTTGTAACTATTGAGTCATGATGTAAGCAAATGATTACACTGGTTTTAGAAAATTAAAATCAAACTGATGTTTTTACCCCAAAAAAACTATTTAATTCCGCGATATCTTTGCAGATGCAGAGATGCGGCCGCATCAGGCGGCACTATAAGAAGGGCCGCCGGCATAAGCAGATCATCAGATCAAAATACAATTTGAATAATTCAGTAATACCACGTAAATACCTATGTATTGTAAACTACTACCCTTAAATCTGCTTATTTCTCACTTTATCGGCCTGTAAAAATATATAGTTTTCTTTTGGGAAACCAATTTTACTGGAAAAAATTAAATCGCAAAATTATAATTTGGATTTATTTTGAGCATAATTAGAAGTATACTCGTATTAAGAGCCGTTCATAAAATACGTCACGCAAAATTTCGGCGTTTTAGACCGTCACAAAAGCTAGACCCCCACCTATCAACAATTTGTTCTGATAATAATAGCATATAAATATGTATTTATAGTTTAAATTATTTATTGTTCATTTTTATAAATTTATAAATTAAAAACTAACTAAAACTAACAAGAAATATATTAATATAAAATTGATGAACTACGAACGTCACGTTTCGTTAGGCTCCCCTTTCCCCTTGTCACATATTATCAGGTTATGAAATATCCCCCCTGTTTAATGAGGGGATTTATATAAAATTTATAATTTTATGAATGTCTCCTTACGTAAGTACATCGAATAATTTTGAAACTTTTTTTTTTACAAAAGTTTGTTTCCGAGTTCAGACCTTTAACTTAAGTATCCTCGTAAGAATCGTAAGATCATAAAATCGAAGAATATTAAAAAAAAAACATTTAAGAGACGGCATTTCGGAGACTTGCATCGTTGCATCATACCGAGAAAAACTACCGCACGGTCCTGTGCCAGTTATGTGTACTTATAAATTAGATAACAATTTCCGTTTGTGCAAAACACAATATTCAGATAATGCATTTATAATAAGATGCAAACTGCATGAAACGGAAATCGTCTTCTAAAAATTAATAATAATGTTATCATCATTTATCACTTGCATTGTATTAATTATTATAAAATATCTAATCAAATGTTAAAACAAGTTCAGTAGTAGTTTAGTAGTAGTTCAGTCTTAGTTTAGCTTTTAAGTAATTATAATATTCATTAATAAATAACGTATAAAAATTTAGTGTTTTTTAAAAATTAATAAGTTTAGTAAATTTAACTTGCCCACCTAAACTTTTTAGGTGCTTATTTCAATAATGTATTTTTTTTAGTTTATTTATAAATTTTGTGTGCTTCTGCCCACCTTAAATATATTGGGGCCCAATTTGTGCCCACCCATTTCAAAAATGCTGGCGCCGTTGCTCATAGGCGGATTTAGGGGGTGGGCACGGGGACAAGACGCTTGAAATTAACACAATCCCAAATCTGCGAACACTTTTTGCCCGTCTCCACCCTTTGTGCCCCCCCCCCCAGAACAAAATTCTGGATTCCTCTTTATACGTTTTGAAGCTCGTATCACATTAGTAGCAGTCAGTGGCGGCTCGTGAGGAATGCACTTGGTGAGGCACGTTTGCAAAGCCTGGGGGTTTGGGGGGTACTCCGTAATTTTGAAGGGGGTCCCGGAAAATTATTTTTTGAGAAATTAATTTTAAAACTCTATTTTTATCACATACGTACATTCAACTCCGTTTTATACAAATTTATCATATACTTTGCTTATTTATCTCAAATATTTCATATCTTTAATTCTTCAAACTCGACTATAACTATATAAATAATTGAAATTTCATTGAATTAATAAACATTTCTATGGTTGCGGTTTTTATATTGCATAATGCAAATTCTTATGAATTATAAAAGTTTTTCGGTCAGTTTGGGAATTTTTGTTTTCCGAAACAATTTACATGTCAGTTTTCATACGTGTAATTTTCATTGTTAATTTTTTTATTTTTATTTGTCATTTTTTATAATTCTATTATTTATATTATAAATTCTTATATTATTATAAAAAATTATAAATTATAATATTATATATCGACACCCCCAACGAAGAAGGACGTAACTCGAGTTACTAGTAATTTGAGTTATGACTACAGCTGTAATTCTGAGAAAAAAACGTTACCTTACGACCAATAATTCCAGAAATAATCAGCGAAGAAAAGTTGTATTTCCTATGCATGTATGTACATTTCAAAACTTTAAAATTGCTCTCCTGCAAAATAGGTAAAAATGAGTTACGTCGTTCTTCGTTGGGAGTGTCGATTATTATAAATATTATAACTGACCAACGTAACTATGAACGTAACCTTCATCGTCTTGTTGATTATTAAATTATTAAAATTATTAAATGTAAATTATTCAATTTACCAAAATTTTCATTATTTTTAAAACGTATATAGGTTTTTAATGTCATTTAATAATATTGTAACATATTATTGTAATAAAAATATGTAATACTAGCTGACCCGGCAGACGTTGTCCTGCCAAAATTAGAATAAATTTGTTTGTTCATTTTAAACAGTTAGTTAAAATTAGAATGTAATTTATTGGATTGGAAATCAGTACAGAGCGGTATGATAAACAATGTTTTGAGTTTTATTTTCCGGCGCAAAAACAAACAACGAAGACGGTTTGCCAACACGCGAACAGGCAACGTACAGCTGACCGTGCGAAAAACAGGAAAATTCCAGATTAATCCCACAGACTTCCAACGATTGGCCTTGCGATTTATTGATTGTCATCGCAAAAGCCAATCGAACGGGGAACTGAATCCGCTTAAACTGGAATGGAAGATCCGTTGGAATAATCGGAATTCGTGGGATAAGGACTTCCTCTCCTTTGAATTTGCCCTTGATTATCGTCGCTTGAATAAGATTGTTCATCAGTTTCTTGACGGATAATCGCGTACCGTTGCACAATTTCGGATGATTCAGATTCCGCAACATGATTATAATCGATCCCACCTTCAGTTGTAAATTATGCGACGGAGTTCCTGGCACATCAAGCGAGTTCAAAAATTCCGTCGCATAGTTGGTCGCTTCGTCTTCGTCAGTGACACTGTCAACGGATTTGTACGAACGTAGTTCTCCAGCGATTTGACTTTGAATCGTGAAATTCAAGCTATCGACGTCCTTATTCTTCGCTGCTAGTATTGCCCGTTCACTAACCCAGTCAAGATTTCTGTAATTTTGTGCAATACCGGGAAAAACTTTGGTGATGAGTTCCTCCTTCGACGATGTGAACCCGCAAAAATTTTCCGGGAACGATATCAATCCAGTCGAAACATCTACAGGAAGTTGGCCATTGCCAAGCGCCAGCAGTTGTCTTGAGAATTCAGCAGCCGATGGGTCGTTCTGCAGCGCGACTCTCATGTTCGTGGTCAATTGCAACTTTTTGACATGCCGCCACAAAGTTCATCTGCAGCAGTAGATTTCGGGATGACGGGAAGCGTTTGACGAAAATCTCCTGAGAGCAATATCATAGCCCCACCAAATCGTCTTGAATCGCCTCGTAAATCCTTCATTGTTCGGTCAACTGCCTCCAAAGCTCGTTTATGTGCCATCGTGCATTCATCCCAAATGATGATTTTGCATTCTCGCATCAATTTCGCTGTCGCCGAATTCTTAGCTACTGTGCACGTTGGCATGTCAACCGCAAGAAGATTCATCGGCAGCTTCAAAGCGGAATGTGCAGTTCGACCGCCTTCCAACAATGTGGCAGCAATGCCCGAGGATGCAACAGCCAATGCAATTTGAGATCTTGACCGAATTGTTGCCAGAATCAACGAAATGACGAATGTCTTGCCAGTCCCACCGGGAGCATCGAGAAAGTAAATGCCTCCCGTTCCATCGTCAACAACCTTAATCAGCGAATCGTAAACGTTCTTCTGCTCGGTATTCAACAGCGGAACATTTGTTCGGACTATTTCGGCCAGTTCATTTCGATCATAATCTTGCTCCCGTTGCAATTCACGATTGAATGCATCGTGCATCGAACGATTTGGTGCTGGCATTCCCAATGTCGACAGCAGACTGCCGCACATGAGCACGCACATGTCTTCGATAAGAACTAAGACTTCGTTGCGCATCTCGTCGTTAATTTGAAGATCAAAATTTGAAGTTGTCGTACGAACTCTGTGCAAAATGTCGTCAGCCATTTCATTATTGTATTTGTCCCACAATGCGGTCGGGTTCGACGGATGACATGTGGCTATGATGATTGCAAACAATGTACGGATTTGATTCGGTGGCGCAGAAACAGTTGCATCGGAGAGCGTTGAGTCCCAATGTGTATCGTTTTCAAGAAAATTCAAACGTTGGCAAGCCTCCCGAAAAGTGGCGCACAGCACACCATCCACAGTACGCAGGGAATCGAAGGATGTAGGGCCTCTAATGTTCACCAAAAGCAAGCGCAGATAGAAGCATTCGTCTTGTCGTGGATGAACTGTGTACATTCGTCCAAGGGCATCAGTCGCATAGATATCAGAGAAGCCAGCAACAGCATCACCTTTCTTTCGGCGTTGAAACTTCTTCGATGCAGCGTTCCAAGTATAATAGCGTGGCACTTCCGAATAGAGTAAAGTTCTTGCAAACGGATCGCTTTCGCATGTCGAAAAAAAACTTGTCAATGTTGTCGCTGGTGGTCATTCTGCTCTTTGCGCTGCATTTGCGTTTGTAAAGTAGATACGCTGACCGTTCTCCAAGTGTACTGCCAAATGTACGACAGTAGGGTGACGTTTATGAATTGGAAATGAAAACAGCCGCCAAATTGCCTCGTTACAACTCACGTAGCGCCCAAGTTGAAATTTCTGTACCTCGTCGTTTGCATTCGGATCGGCAATGCCAAACACCGCCATGTCGCTCCCTTTGTTGACATATTTGCAAACGTATTTTATGGATTTGATGGAGTTGCAGTACTCCACATTGCAGTGGGTTGAGAACGTTTTCGACAAAAGCGGACAATATGGAACGATCCAGCGGTTATCGACGACGACATCGCTTCCTTTAACTTTCATCACGATTGATCTGCCGTTGTCATCGGGAGAACGACGCCGATACAATGGATATCCATCGATTCCACTTATCGTGTCAGTCACCAACGGACGGGGAAAACGCTTCGTGCAATTTCCGTTTTCCATGCAGGGTGAGTTTGGGTTGTGGACTCCGCAAGGGCCATGGACCATGTTTGTTGTCACAACGGAGTGAAGCTCCGGATCGGTTTCTGGATCTGGTATTTCGGCAGAAATGATTGAATCAATATGATCTGGTCGGATCTTGTCGAACATCCAAAGTAGAATGTGTGAATGTGGTAAACCACGCTTCTGCCATTCAACCGAGTACATCCAACAACGGAGTGCGCCAAAAATCTTCTGCTTAACGATGTAATCCATGAGTACTCTGATCTTTTGTTTAAACACTCGCGCAGTGATGTCATGTCGATCGCTGGATGTTTGTCCTGCCAGCAACAGGTTTGTAATTTCGGGCCATTTGGGGTTGCAAGTGAACGTGATGAACAAATCCGGGCGTCCGTAATTCCGCACGTACGTCATCGCATCTTGAGCGTACTCATGCATGTGGCGCGGGCTTCCAACATAAGTAGCTGGGAGAATGGTCAAACGACCGATGTTGGCCGCTTCTCCTTCAGTAGCGATGGCGTCACGCAAGTGAATGTACTCGTCTGATCGTAACTTCGACTGATTGAAACGAATGAAATTGAGACGCTCCGTTTCGACTTTGACGTACATGTCCACGCAGTACTGTTGAAACAACCGGCAATATCTCAACAGATGATTATCAACATCTTGCCGAATCATCAATCGATACGCATAAAAATTCATTGAGCTGACCTTCTTATTCGTTTCTGCTCCTGAAATATTAATTCGAACTTATATGAAAAAAAAGTGATGAGTTGTAAACAAACCTGTCGTTGGATCGACCATCTTTATATTCAAGTGATAGCCATCTTCTCCACGGCAAAACATCAATGGGTATTGAAGTGCATCATATGACCGATGAGTCTCGCACACCCGCTGCAGTTGTCCATTATCCCGACGCTTGAGAACAATATCGCGTGATTCTACATTCTCGCCAACAATCACCACTGCGACTTCATTGACAGTGGGAGCATTGAATTGTCTTGCATGGCCTCCAGCGGGTCTTTTGTCTGCTTTGATAATGATTTTGTGGTCGTCAGAATGCATTGTGTCCAATGCGGTTTTGAACAATGTAACCAATTCATTATGGTCATGCAGAAGATTTTGTAATTCTCCGATGATTTCACGTTTAGTCGCAGTAAAAATTGCACAACGCTGATCTAGTTCAATAGCCATATCACCAACGAAGTAGATCTGGAGGATGCGCCTTCCTAAAAAGCGAAAGAGCTGAAAAAAAAGCTTCGTGGGTTCGTGGAAAAGTTCCAACTATAAAAGTAGGTCCGTAGACCAAAACAGTTGGAAACCACTTAAATAGATCGATTAAGAAAGAATTACAAATACAGGGTAGCTAAAAATTTTTATGGTAATTATCATTTAGATATCATTGGGGAGGTGTGTGGGGGGGGGGGGGCAATTCTTGCGGCAATCGTTAATGCGTCTTCCTAAAAAGCGAAAGAGCTGGAAAAAAAGCTTCGTGGGTTCGTGGAAAAGTTCTAACTATAAAAGTAGGTCCGTAGACCAAAACAGTTGGAAACCACTTAAATAGATCGATTAAGAAAGAATTAAAAATACAGGGTAGCTAAAAATTTTTGTGGTAATTATTCTGTTGAGTGAGTATGTCCTGTGAAGTATGATCTTATGTATGATCCCGGCAGACTAATAAATTTGTTTGAAATTTGGTATATGAAAACACAACAATTACTCACTTTATATTTACAACTTTATTAAATAATAATATAAATATAATATAAATAAATAAAAAATTAGTTTAGAACTTCCAACTCCTCTTTCTTCGCCCCTTCGCCTTCCTCTTCTAATAGCATTTGGAAGGCACGCAGCGACGTTGACAAATCCTCCTGCTCTTCTTTTTTCCTTTTTGCATAGTGAGCCGCCATTTCCACTTCCCTTTTTCGCTTTCGAATGCGCTGCGCCGAGACTTTTTTTTTCGCAACCTTCAGATTAAGACGGCAATTGTCCTCGTTTAGTAGCTCTGCCAAACATTGTGCGGTGATATTGGCGTACTCTGATTTGACTTGCCAATCTTCATACTTGGCAAATGATATAGCCTTTGCTAAAGCATCTTGTAAGACCTTTTGAAATTGTGACATAACTCTTATTTTATCTTCTAATTCGTTAAATAAAAAACTTACGGAATGGCCGCAGTCTAATTGGATAACCTCACTTTTTACAACGCAAAGTTATTCTTTGAGGCGATCAATGAACTTTTACTAAAAACTTTTTTATATACATTCTTACAGACACATGGGTTTATCTTTACCCCTGGCGATAACTCTGCTAGGTACATAGATAGAGTAGCGCCATCTATCCGTTATTAAATAAATTAGGTAGTGTTCACATCTACCTACCTTAATACATGTTCCCTAAGTTAATACCTGGTACCTAATACCTACCTACCTAATTTAACCCTAAGATAAACCCTTTGTTCTCGGTAATGTTAAATTTTTTTTTCGCGAATTTCGAACTTTTTTTTCATAAAAACCTTGTCAGCAATATAGACAATAACTCTTCAAAAAATCAGCCAAATCGGCCGAGCCGTTCTCAATTGATGAGGTAACGAAGATTTGCCCTCCATTTTTATATATATAGATTAACTAAAAACATACAAAAATATTAAAAATAAATAAAAATTTTGATCAAAAAATAATATAAGTAAAAATTATAGTTATAAGTATGCTGTAACTTACATTATATTTTAAAATAAAGATGTACTTTTTACGTAATACTATCGAAATATTTCATCTTCAAGTTAATATTTTAAACATCAAACAAACTTCATAAATTACTGTTTTTATAACTTTAATTTTGTTGACTTGGTGGTTATGGACTATCATAATCTTTCATATACAAGTTTATAATCTATGTATTATACAAAAAATATAAATTAGTTTTTGAAAAAACTTGGCTTGTCGGTTTGGTGAGGCACTGCCTCCCCTGCCTACCCTGACAAGCCGCCACTGGTAGCAGTTATTATAAGTGCTTTTACAGCGTGCTGAAATGTAGTATAGTGGATGCAGTGGATGCTGTAAATTTCCATTCGGAAAATATTTTATAGCGTCAGTTTTTAAACATTATATATTAACGTTATCCGCATTACAGCATTCTTATAAAACAGATGTATAAACAATTGATTAATGTGTGAACCAACTGATTCTAGCCTCTAACGTCTAGTTATTCTTTTGCAAAAAATATTAATTTTGATGTAGCCAATTGACTACAGGTCACCGAAGGTGAAGGGGTGACCGAAAGAGTTAACTCATATATTATGTTAAATTATAAAAATCTGCATAACTGTTTTACAAAAAACTACGTGTAATGTGATTACTCGCTGCTGATTAGAGGTGATAGTGGTCAGACTGCGCTTAACTTAAATTTTGAATTTAAGTTTTAAAAGGTCTGTTCGCAGGGCCTATTTTACCATTAGGCGCATTAGGCACGTGCCTAGGGCCCAATGGCCAGATAGGCTCAAAAAGAGAGAACATAAAATAGTAAAATCAAATAGGTACTGATAAAATAACCCAAAAATTAGGCCTTCGATGCTATTAGTTACACTTAAATATAAGGGGCTCGAAAATTTGCAAAAGCCTAGGAACCAACTCAGTTAAAAATAGGCCCTGTCTGTTCGTTTGCTTGCCCTCCTCTTGCACCTTTCATAGCATAGAGCATAAGATTCTCCTTTAATTTATTTTGAGAACCGTTCTGTATCAGTAGGAATACACAGGGCCGGATTATTAATGTATGCGCCCTTAGGCAAAAGTTTTTAAGCGCCCCCTCCCCCCAAATAAATGTTTCTAGAAAATTTCGAGCTTTAGATTCGATATTCCTAAATTTTCGAAATTTAACTTGAATTTCTTGTCCACAAATACATATTCCTTTATCTTAAAATGAGATCTCGCGGAGGCACCAATTTATTCTAAAATTATTTTCTTATTTTGTGATAGTTTTATACTCCTGAGTGGATTTTACTTTAGTTAGATTTTTGGGATATCTGATATTCATAACTAATAAAAAATATTAAAAGAACATTGTATTCGATAATATTTTATTATTATGACAAAATACATATTGCAAAAAATTTAATTCTTTTTCGGGATTGCATGTTTCCAAATACTCTGTGATAACATTATTTTCAAAATCAGCTAACAGGTTATTTTCAATTTTGCTATAGTCAATAACCCTTTTTTTCAATTCTTCTTAAATCTGTCTATAATTGCAAGTAAGTGTTAATTCTCATTTCAGTTTTCCCACCAAACCCGACTTCACCATGCATACTTTTGCCAAACTGTCTCCTTTTTTATATTTATAAATATTCGACAATTCTTTGCCACGTTCTTCGTAAATGTCATACGAGTATACTAAACTCGAGAACGAAAGAATTCCTAATACTGAATTTTAGAATTTGGTTGAAACAGCAATTAATAAATTGATAAATCTGTTTCTATTCTTTGAAGAGATTTGCTGACTTTGTCACATTTATTCAAAATGACGGACCAAAATTCAGTTAAAATTCAATGATCAATGAATTTCAATAATCCAAAAATTTGGAGTAACAAATTTTTTTCAGTTTCTTTATTAGGTCAAATAATTTGAGCGCCCCTTTCCTACTCGGCGCCCCTAGGCAGTTGCCTAGTTTGCCTATTGGTTATTCTGGCCCTGCATATTTCACTTATATTTATCATTATTGATCACTTTGAAAATCACACGATTACACGTAAAACTATCACAGAACATATTTGAAACTTTCCCTTAAGTCTACCATATTTTTAGGCTCCTCCCATTTGACGGATCACAATACCATGGTACTTACCAACGAAAACCCTTTATCAAACAAATTGTTTTTACCCTGTATAAACAACATTTTTAGTTACAACATATTGGTTATTAATTATTATCGCATGCGGCGATTGGTAATACAGTTTGAGAACTTTTGGCAGATTCACAAATTAACAGAAACATAACCTAGCTTTTTATTTGAGTTCTGTGAAATAAAGCTAAAATGGAAGGTATTCCAAAAGATTTGCGTGGACTGAGAGCATGTTTAGTATGTTCATTAATTAAGGTATATATAGTTTTTAATTTAATCATCCGTCTATAGTTGCTTGTTGACTGCTACTTAATTTTTTTTAAGTCTTTTGATCAATTTGAATATGAGGGTTGCGATAACTGCGATGAATTTTTACGAATGAAAAATAATCGTGACAATGTGTACGACTGCACTAGTTCAAATTTTGATGGAATGATTTCTGCTATGAGCCCGGAAGATAGTTGGGTATGCAAATGGCAACGCATAAGTAAGTTTGTAATTTTTTGTTATTCAAACTGTAACGTTTTCATTGTTTTCAGATCGCTTTTGTAAAGGTGTTTACGCTATTTCGGTGTCTGGCCGATTACCAGCTGGAATAATACGAGAAATGAAAAGTAGAGGGATTGTTTATAGGCCACGAGATACCAGCCAACGATAATTACCTACTCGTAGCTTTTATTTTGACACTTAATGGGTATAAAATTACATAAATAATATAAAAAAAACCTTCACCTAAATTTTTTACTGGAATATTACAGCTTGCATTAATAAAGGCATATTTTATTTACTGAAAATTGAACTTCTACCATATTATGCTGCAATCTATTTACAACTGAACTGATTTCTGAATTTGGTTTTAAGTTAGGTAAGATAAAAATCTTAGCTAATCTAATTTTAGTTTGATAAATTAAATAAAAAAAAGATAATTAAGTTGTAAATAGAATGTGGCAATAATCTTCTTAGAAGTGATAATTTAAAACTCAACCAAATTAGGATGTTCCGTTGCCACGCTCAAAATTGAGCAAAGGGATTGATGGTGATAATCCCAATCTCAGGGTAAAATTGGCAATGCCCTGGCTAGCTACTAAATAAAAATATAAAGGTGGTTGATGAGTTTTAACTGATAAAAATATTAATTGGGAGGATGGAATGTTTTGCCCTAGGCGCCACGTGGTTAAAAAATCAACCTCCCAAAGCGTGCTACTACCTGAACCACGAACGGTAGCGTACTAAAACTAAAAAAAAGGAAGAGTGAAAGTGGTACAAGAATATACACTTGAATTGGTTAAAGTGATTATATTGAATGGTAAAAATAGCGCCAAATTTCGGTTTTATCTAACTCAAGAAAAAATAAATAAATGGTAACAAAAAGTCGCGAATAGCTTTTCTTGCGAAAAACGTCAATAACCCAATATAGCTATATATGGTCTTACACAAGTTTATACAATCAACTCCAATTAGGAGGCAAAAACAATTTCGTGACTGATGGTGGTAAATATAGTTTAACCAAAATTACGGCGCAACAAAAATAATCAATAACAATTAATAACAAATAACATGACGGCACGAAACACTTATCTTTTGAGCTGATACGAAGTCCTGGCAGATGGTAGCTAACGGTACAACTAAGATGGTAGATGTTTCCACTTGTGAAATTAGGGTTGAAACGGATTGAAGTTTCCCAAAATTGAAATGCAGTCAATTATTCTTCCCGTGAAATGACGATTACCGCAGTTTACTAACGGAAGTGGACGGAAGGTAAGACGCAAAACAAAGATCTTCGCAGATGTAGAACGTAAACAAGGATCTTCGCAGATGTAGGATGTAAAACAAAGATCTTCGCAGATGTAGGACGTAAAACAAGGACCCTAAAACAATTATTGGCGTAGAGAAGAAAAAAAAACATTAGAGGGTTCCCAAAATTACCTCGCAGATGTGGTTGAGGATCAATTTTCCTTATAGTAATTTTCGTATTTTCAAGAATTTGTAATGATGACTAAAATAAAAATTACAAACATAGTTTGTATTACGAAATTAAAAATTTGTACTTACAAAAGAAATATGAATACTAAATCCTCCAAAGGAGATAAGATTAAATATCTTCAAATCGATAGCAATCTTCAATGCTAAGTGCAACGAATGAATCCCAATAATCGGAAGGGCTAACAAAAAAAACATAAACCCACTTTCGTAGCACTTGGCTAATTCAAAAATCTCTTTCAAAAGATCAAAATTAAAAATTTGTCAACTTGAAAATTTTAACGACGAAAAATGTGTTTTGATAAAAATATCAGAAACAGGACCTCCAACATAATTTCATATTTTCAGAAATACACCAACAATAAACAAATCAAAATTATCGTAACCCAATTCTGAACCGTTACACCGTTTTTATAAGAATCTAAGACTGTATAATTGAATCGGTCATTTCAAAAACAGCATAATTAAGTCGGTATTTTTTCGAAATTGCTTTTTTTGTCGAAATTTCATCTTCGAGGGTAAGTCACACATTATGTGTAAAAATTATGTTAGTAACATTACGCTAACTATAAAAAATGGTGATGTTTACGACCGTTCATTGCAAAAACAATAGAACAAGCCACTGACTTATGCGGTTTTTGCAATGAATCTTTGATGGTGAGATGCATTTTACTTACTTAGTTTATTGTTACTCTTATGCATGTTTGTGTATTTATGTTTTCAGTATTTGAATTTGAAACATTATTTTTTATTTTAATAAAAAATTATTGTAAAATAAGCATATCAATATTTTAGAAAACTTAAAAAATGCACTAAACACTTTTCAGAACTAAAATGTTTTTAAGTTATCACATGTAAAATACACTGTAAGTATTCGCAAACGTTTTCAGCATACTATGGTCTGATGATGCCATAGTATGGTGAAAACAGCTTTTGCTTCATCGCTCAAATCCAAAAAAGCTCTGGCGGTGTTTGTCTTCTTGGGGCGTGCATTCTCGACCATCTGGTCAGATATCTGCACATTTGTCTGAGGATCCGGATTTTATTAATGCGTACTTTCTCAGCTCTGTTTCGGGGGATTCTACAGGGATGGATTTGGGATTTGATGATTTGCTTTTTCCTGAGGCGTTAATTGATGTCGTCGGAGCGCTGCGCTCTGATGCTTTTGGTCCTGACGGTATCAGCCTTCGTATGCTTAGGCTTGTACTTCCGTTTTGCAGTGAGGTGATCTGCAACTTGTTGAATTTTTCGTTTAGAACCGGAGAGGTGCCATCTATCTGGAAGGCATCACGTGTCACACCGCTTTCCAAGGTTCCAATAGCCTTGGAGCCTTCTCATCTCCGTCCTATCAGTATTTTGTCGCCATTTGCAAAGATTGCGGAGTCCTTTATTAAGGTTGTAAGGTTGCCTTATGTGATCACCTGGCACTCCACCATGTTTTGTCGCCTGCACAGTCTGGTTTTAGACCCCACCACAGCACTGCGACCTCTTTGATGCGGCTCACTTCAGATATTGCTTCATCTGTCGATCGTTCTGAAGTCACTTTATTGGTGCTCCTTGACTATTCTAAGGCCTTTGATTCGGTTGTGCTTGATCGACTTTTGACCAAATTATACCATTATGGGTGTGATGACTCACTGTGTAGATGGTTAGCGGGCTACTTGTGCGATAGATCCCAGGCGGTTGAGTTGGCGGGAAAGGTGTCTCGGCCGTTGACTATTTCTCGTGGTGTTCCTCAGGGAAGCATTCTTGCTCCGCTGTTATTTATATTATATACCACTGATTTGCGGAGAGTAGTGGATCCGGATTGCTCTCTCGATCTGTATGCCGATGATTCTCGAATACGTGTGTCATGCCTGCCTTCGAACATTGACACGGCGATAGATGTTTTAAATCGCAATCTCGAATCGATACGGGTTTGGTCGTTGTCGAATGGTCTGACTCTGAATCCCGCGAAATCGGAACTGCTGTTCTTGGGTAATCCTGAGCTGGTGCGTAGGGCTCTAAGTGTTGCAACGTTGTCTTTTGCGATTGGTAATGAAGTCGTCAGGGTCGTGGATTGTGCTCGGAGTCTGGGGCTTGTCTTGGACAGTGAGCTTAATTTTCGTCAACATGTGGACCCTAAGCTCAAGGTTTGTTATTACAAACTTAGATCGCTTTACCAGTTCAAGACTCTTTTACCTTCTCATGTGAAGTGGTCAATCGTTAGTACTACGATCCTATCTAACATTGAGTATTGTGCAATGGTATACTACGGTTTCCTCTCGCAAGAATATAGGCGCAAGCTCCAGCTCTTGCAAAATTCCTGTTTGCGATTTTCTTTTGACCTGCGTAGGTACGACCACGTTACTCCTTTTTGGATCGACGGGCGTTTCTCTTTGCTCTTTGGAGTTATGTTCTTCAAAATTATGAAGAGTGGGGAGCCGAGTTATCTGAGAAGTATGATTAGGCCTCGTTCGGCCTGCCATGCTCGTGTTTTGCGGGATTTGGGAAACTTCGATGTACCCTCCCATTCTATGGCAAGTTTCGAGCGGTGTTTTGCATGTCTGGCGCCCAGATTTATGAAGAGGCATCGAAGACTTTCGTCAATTTAAAGATATGGGCCTGACAGACCCTATGTATACACTGATGTGATTTTTATTGACGTATGTACTGTAGGGCTAATGTGATAATTAAACATCATGGAATTCTTTAATCACAATTATTCTGTAAAACCTACACATTTAATTCTTCTTCTTCAAGTGCCTTATCCGATTCCGGACGATAGGCTATCATTTTGACTCTTTTTAAGTCGAGATGACGTACTAGGAAATTTTATTTATGGAGTGGTTTCTCGTTGCATTTCCCGAAAGCCCAAAGATCGAACATGGGCTTTAAATCACAGCAATGTAGTGTAGTCGGCGCGACCAGGTTTTGACCCGCGGTTTACCGCTTCATAGCCCGTCAATTTAAACTTTACACCACACTGTGGTTTCATAGATTCAATAAAATTTCAATGTATTCCCAGGGCCGGATTAACCAATAGGCAAACTAGGCAACTGCCTAGGGGCGCTCAAATTATTTGACCCAATAAAGAAACTGAAAAAAATTTGTTACTCCAAATTTTTGGATTATTGAAATTCATTAATCATTGAATTTTGGTCCGTCATTTTGAATAAATGTGACAAAGTCAGCAAATCTCTTCAAAGAGTAGAAACAGATTTATCAATTTATTAATTGCTGTTTCAACCAAATTCTAAAATTCAGTATTAGGCATTCTTTCGTTCTCGAGTTTAGTATACTCGTATGACATTTACGAAGAACGTGGCAAAGAATTGTCGAATATTTATAAATATAAAAACGAAGACAGTTTGGCAAAAGTATGCATGATGAAGTCGGGTTTGGTGGGAAAACTGAAATGAGAATTAACACTTACTTGCAATTATAGACAGATTTAAGAAGAATTGAAAAAAAGGGTTATTGACTATAGCAAAATTGAAAATAACCTGTTAGCTGATTTTGAAACTAATGTTATCACAGAGTATTTGGAAACATGCAATCCCGAAAAAGAATTAAATTTTTTGCAATATGTATTTTGTCATAATAATAAAATATTATCGAATACAATGTTCTTTTAATATTTTTTATTAGTTATGAATATCAGATATCCCAAAAATCTAACTAAAGTAAAATCCACTCAGGAGTATAAAACTATCACAAAATAAGAAAATAATTTTAGAATAAATTGGTGCCTCCGCGAGATCTCATTTTAAGATAAAGGAATATGTATTTGTGGACAAGAATTTCAAGTTAAATTTCGAAAATTTAGGAATATCGAATCTAAAGCTCGAAATTTTCTAGAAACATTTATTTGGGGGGAGGGGGCGCTTAAAAACTTTTGCCTAAGGGCGCATACATTAATAATCCGGCCCTGGAAATATGTGATTAGGCTGGTACGAATCCTAAACAAAGGAATTTTGTTGAAGTAGAACGGATTCTGCAAGCCGATCATATCATAAAATGTGGTAAAAATAGACATAAAAATGAGCGGCAAGACTTGGTTAGTTTCACGGCGTATTGCTTAAAAACGTCAAAATTAAAAGAAAATCCCTACGAAATTATCCAAATTGTCTAAATAAATTTTTTGAGCGCACAAAACGATTCGTTTTCATCGGAAAGTAGTGGAAACGTACAGTCACTCACAGTCGTATTTGTACACTCCTATGTTAACAATGTAAATTCAAGGTCTTCAAAAGCTTGAATTTACATTGTTAACATAGGAGTGTGTTTATTTTCCCTCAACCTAGTAACATCTTTTACCACCAGATGTCATATGCTCATTTGACGGATCCCAATAAAGTTAAATCCATAACGATCATTTTCAATAATCGATTATGAAATTTCATAATCGCGTACCCCTAGTAGGGAGCTAGGTATATTTTTTGTGCCTGCATAAATAATAATTAATTAACATCAAATTCACAGCCCAAACCGTTGGTGCTAGAATTCTTTAAGTTTCTCTAAAAAAAATCCAGTGTCGTCGGTTTCTTTTAAGGTGTGTCTCTTTGCTTTGAAAGTACACTTTTGTACGCACGTAGGTTAGGTCTGCAAGACTATGATAAAATTAAAAATACTTGAAAAAAGGACATCCAAACTTTTTATGGGCCCCCAAAGGCTACCCTTTTTTTACTTCTAATTACGTTATCTTTTTGTTCATGGATTTTTGATATCAGTGTTGCCAGTTGTGTTGCAATATTTTTTCAAAAATATTTAAACAAAATATTTCTCTTTTGCATATATCGTTTCATTATTATCACAGTACCGATCCATAACGATAAATGCTGATTGTAATTAAATTCAGATTCTGCACCACCTACTCCAATTCTCGTCTAAATGAAAAATCAAAATCATATTATAATTTTACTGATTTAAACGGTACATAAACAAAAATAAGAGTTGAATAACATTGATAGACTTCTTAAATTATTAACAAATATAATTAATAAATAATAAATATGAATAAATTCAAACAAAACCTTTAACTCACCCTCGAATATTAAGTTAAGAATAAAATTCTTTGTCTGATTTAGTTCTGGGTATCATTTTACCCCTCTTCATTTTGATGATCCTTTTCTTCTGGGGTGTTTTCTTCCCTTCCGCTGGTGTTTTCCAGGTTTTCAAATAACATTAACTCAAATCTTGGTTTACCTTTTTGGATGTGTGTATTTTTGGCATTGACTGAATATCAGTTAATTTTTTCGTCTCTGCTTTCAATTCCCTGTTTTCTGCTTCCATCATTTTCAAATTAAAAACTTCAGATTTTCGCATATTTTGGGCTAATTTACCACTCGGAGTTGATTTTTTAGAATCATTAAACTTAAGTGGTAATGTCTCAAGAGTGAATTTTGTAAAGTTATCTTCTTTAGGGTTTTGCACTTTACGGCTGAATCGTACATCTTCTGCCAATTTTATTCTTTTCTCGGCGTTACTGATAGCCATTTTGTCTGACAAACGTTTTTTTGAAAATTCTTCACTATTGCTCACTTTTTCATTCTGTACTTTTACTTTTGTAATTTTCTCATTTGTAATAAATTTATCCATCAGAAAATTTTTATCTGGTAAATAATTACGGCGTGACTGAATAAACTCTTGAGAACTCTTTTCCACATTTCCATTAGATATTTCAGGTTGGCTCGTAATTTGTTCTTTTATTCGTTTTCGTTTAGGTGTGTTAGATTTCTTCCTGGAGGCTTTATTGGGTTTTGAATTAATTTGAATTGATTCAAGCAATTTCTTATGTATTCGTTCCTGCTCTTCTAATTCTTGCGTTTTACAAGCTAATTCAGCATATAATTTTGTTACTTCATTCCTACTTTCCTGTAATTCAATACATAGTGCAACATATTTTTCCTTCAACAACTGGAAGTTAACTACTGTAAACTTATCAAAGTCAATTACTTCCATTGATGAAATAGGAAGATAGGAAGGAATAGGATTGGTAATATTAATATCAGCATTTCTAGTTTGTTCTTCAGTTGTACTAAAAGTCATGATTTGTGCAATAATATTATCAGAGATATTCCTGGAAGAACTCCCGATATTAATTTTAACTGTTTTGGTTGACAAGTGTGCATTATTAATATTCATTTCTTTGGTCGTATTTTCATTACCGTCGTTTAATTCGTCAATGACTGTTTGGTAATCATCATTAATTTCTATTACCTTTTTGTCTAAATTTGTCACATTGGTATTTTTATGATGTCCCTTTGTTAACTCTACTGTGTTTTCATTTTTGCTGTTTATTTGTAGACTAGGGATATTTATTGTACTGGCAAGTATGGAGTCAATGTCTTGTGTTACAAAATTATCATTTAGTTGATTGAATTCTTGGTAACATGGATCGTTTAAAACATTTGCGTTTTCTGCAGAATTGACTTGTCGAACCGTTAACTTCAAATTTCCAAATTCTTTGTATAGTTCTGTGGCGTTTTCCTGTGAGAACTCCTTTAATAAAGATGCTTTAGAAATTCGCTCAGTCTTGTTACCTGTGTTTGGATTAGCAATGCTTTCATTATTATCAACAGTAAAATTATTCAATTCGACGTTTTGAAAATCAAGTGTTCTAGATGCCATGTCATTTTGAGTTGAAGTGAAATCTGGATTGAATAAATAATATTCGCTTTCTTCGTTATCTAACGTTAACAAATCATCATTCATGGTTTTTTTCCTATCAATAACATCTACATTTCCAATTTCTTCTGTATTCTCAAGGGAATAACTATGATCAATTTTAATTAATTTCTTTTTATTAATCATTTCTTGTGTGTTAACTTGGCTAGATTTATTTTTTAAACCTAAAGGACTTCGTAAATCTGAAATATTGTTTATTTCTCTATTTATAGAATGAAGAAATAAAGATTTATTTCCTTCCACAATTGCTATAGTACTATCTTCCCCAAATATAGAAGATGAACCACCGATCGTAGAACTAAAATCAACAATACCAGAAGTTTTACCTTTCACAGTTTTTAGATTGTTTATTAATACTTACGGACTTCGTAAATCTGTAATATTGTTTAATTCTTCATTTATGAAACGAAGAAGTAAAGATTTATTTTTTTCCACAATTGGTAAAGTGCTATCTTCTCTAAATATAGAAGATGAACCAGCGATCGTACAGCTAAAATCAATGATAACAGAATTTTTAGCTTTCTGAGTTCGTACTTTGCTAGATTTATTTTTTAAAACTTACGGACTTCGTAAATCTGTAATATTGTTTAATTCTTCATTTATGAAACCAAGAAGTACAGATTTATTTTCTTCCACAATTGCTAAAGTGCTATCTTCCCTAAATATAGAAGATGAACCAGCGATCATAGCTCTAAAATCAACAATACCAGAATTTTTAGCTTTCCGAGTTCGTATTTTGCTAGATTTATTTTTTAAAACTTACGGACTTCGTAAATCTGTAATATTGTTTAATTCTTCATTTATGAAACCAAGAAGTACAGATTTATTTTCTTCCACAATTGCTAAAGTGCTATCTTCCCTAAATATAGAAGATGAACCAGCAGTCATAGCGCTAAAATCAACAATACCAGAATTTTTAGCTTTCCGAGTTCGTATTTTGCTAGATTTATTTTTTAAAACTTACGGACTTCGTAAATCTGTAATATTGTTTAATTCTTCATTTATGAAACCAAGAAGTACAGATTTATTTTCTTCCACAATTGCTAAAGTGCTATCTTCCCTAAATATAGAAGATGAACCAGCAGTCATAGCGCTAAAATCAACAATACCAGAATTTTTAGCTTTCTGAGTTCGTATTTTGCTAGATTTATTTTTTAAAACTTACGGACTTCGTAAATCTGTAATATTGTTTAATTCTTCATTTATGAAACCAAGAAGTACAGATTTATTTTCTTCCACAATTGCTAAAGTGCTATCTTCCCTAAATATAGAAGATGAACCAGCGGTCATAGCGCTAAAATCAACGATACCAGAATTTTTAGCTTTCTGAGTTCGTACTTTGCTAGATTTATTATTTTAAACTTACGGACTTCGTAAATCTGTAATATTGTTTAATTCTTCATTTATGAAACCAAGACGTAAAGATTTATTTTCTTCCACAATTGCTAAAGTGCTATCTTCCCCAAATATAGAAGATGAACCAGCGGCCGTACAGCTAAAAATCAATGATACCAGAATTTTTAGCTTTCTAAGTTTGTAATTTGCTAAATTTATATTTTAAAACTTACGGACTTCGTAAATCTGAAATATTTTTTATTTCTTCATTTATGAAACGAAGTAACGAAGAGTCATTTTCTCCCAAAATTGTAAAACTGTTATCTTCCCCAAATATAGAAGATGAACCAGCAGTCCTAGAGCTAAAATCAACAATACCAGAATTTTTAGCTTTTGGATTTTTTGCTTTGCTAGATTTAATTTTTAAAACTTACGGACTTCGTAAATCTGAAATATTTTTTATTTCTTCATTTATGAAACGAAGTAACGAAGAGTCATTTTCTTCTTCCAAAATTGTTAAACTGCTAGCTTCCTCAAATATAGAAGTCGATGGAATAGTTATTTCTTTCGTAGTTGCAACTACAATGGAAATTTTAGAACTTTCCAGCATCTCTTTATTTTTTAATGTGGCTATAGTGTCTACATCCAAACTTTTTAAAAGTGATACATTTTTTTTCGTTGTACCACATTTTCCTTTTCCTTTTATTGCGCTCAATGATTTATTGGTGGAATTGATTTTCGTATTATTTATAAATTTATTAGTTGTATTGGGGGACGTTAAACAAAAATTTTCTGAATCGTCAATGGTATTTTTCTTTTTCCAGTCGACTTTTACCGATAAATCTTTTTCTGTTATTAATCGATTCCTGCTCGAACTTGCCCCTATCTTAAAGTTTAAGTCCGCAGTTTTGTTTTCTTTATTATTTAAAGACTCGGTTGCAAGTCTGGTGATTGGTAGTTGTGAATTTGTAGCTTCTTTATTATCAATAACTACAAGCTTGTTAAAAGGCGACTCGGTAGAATTTAGCCAACAATCTTTAGTACTTCCCAAAACGTTTTCTTTATTTTCCAAAGAAAGTGAATTTTCCAGATTCCAAGCTTTCAAAAAAACACTTTCTTGACTACTCATTGAGTCATCAAGTTCCTTCCTTCTTCTTTTATTTTCAACTCGATATGACTACAGAAAAGAATTCAATAAAAATTTTATACAAAAGATATTATTTTTAATTATTTTAATTAATAACCTTTAGTCAAATTCTACTGTTTATTAGTGATTGCACTACATATCGTCGCCATCAAAACGTAAAGGCGTATCTCATTTTTATATTGTTCTCCTGTAAAGTCATGAAAAACAAGATAAGCCTTTAGGTTTTGATGCCGAAGATATGTTTCGGGTTTTGATCCATTATCAAGTGCTAAAAATAAATACAGTAAAAGCCCTCGTATCAGAAATGAACGGGACCCATTTCTGTTCGGATAGCGAATGTTTCGGATAAATGGTTGGTTGAAATATAAATACCACAACATGAAACAGAAGTCTGCCTACGCGTTGACCTCGCAAGCATCTTTCGGTTGACGCGATGGATTCTAAGGATTTTCGGATACAAGGACTTTCACTGTATATACAAAGTTATATCAAAGAAAATAGCCAAAAAACTAAAACAAGGTAGTAAAAATAAAAATATAACTATTTCTTACCAAAGCAAAGGATCCATAAGAAACCTGCTTTCTAAACTAAAAGACCCAATAGACAAATATCTAAAAAGCGGGGTATATCAATTGAGTTGTAATAAACTGCATAAAAAAATATATTGGTCAATCAGGACGTAATTTTAAGACCAGATTTAAAGAACATACAGCCCACTGGAGACTAAAAAACACCAGAAAATCAAATTTTGCAGATCATTTACTTGATGAGGACCATGAAGTATACGAACATAACTTAAAAATATTACATATCTGTGAAAAAGGACCAACAATGGACTGCCTTGAAAGTTTAGGAATAAAAAAGATTCTAAAGAAAAATCCAACCCAACTAATTAATGAACAATTAAATTTAATACACAGTCCATTTATAGAGATATGCATTTAACAACCACGTGTTTATCACGATATCGTTTTTTGTAACTGTTCCAATTTTAAATCTGTTTTTTGAAGTTTGACTTTTTTCGAATATTTTCTTACAACTTTGTATATATTTACTTTTAGCACTTGAAAATGGGTCAAAACCCGAAATATATGTAGTGCAATCACTAATAAATAGTAGAATTTGACTAGAGGTTATTAATTAAAATAATTAAAATGATTCACCAATTCTACCACATCGGCCAAAACCAGACTAAATATAAAAAAGATATTATGCTTTTGGTCGGCAGTCTTTACCAACAATTACTCACTGAGTTGCGTGTTGATGAGTTTAACGGAGAATCTGAAAATTTAAATTACATTATTATTTTAAATCACATTAATAATCAAGCAACTTACTCCCTTTGTCATAGAAGTTTCTTTTTTTAATTGGTATCTGATTGGCTTCCTATAAAAATAAAAGCAAAATGTACTCAAAATGCTAAAATAATTTTTAGTAAATATACCTCAAATCTATCACCAAAGAGTTTGATAAATTCCTTTTTTATTAATTGGAGATGTAAACCGTCGGGTACAGTCAAAGTAATTTTTTTAATAGAAGAGACAATATGTTTTGAAGAATCAAATCGGCACGAACACTTTCCAGTTAAATTTATTATAAAAATTCCACCAACTGAGTTAACGGTTTTAAAATTATTATTTCTAAATAAAATATATAATTAAAAATTTTATAACGATATGCAAGAAAAAGATCGTACATCAAAAGACAAATTTTAATAATATCCTTGAAATTAACCGTAACAAACTCATAAGAGTTTGAATGATCAATTGAACTCGGTTGAATTCTTAAGGAATCTCGTGGACAACCAAATGAAAGAGTACGAAAGCCATAATTGAGGTGCATCCATGTATTATCTCCATTCATGACCTTTAAAAACGTAAAGAATTTATTGCATCATCAAAACGGTTCAAGAAAACTTACTTTTATTGGAGGAATAACAGTCTCCTCTAAAGTTACTTTTAAATGAGGTACTGAGCATACGCAATAAAAACTGTCATTAATAGCAGTTAAAAATATATTCAAATCATTTATATAATTTTGTTTGCTGTATACTTGAAGAAATATTCTTGTCAAGTCATTTGTATCCCCAAAGTTACGTACTAAAACTTCTTCAATATGGCACAATTCACATGTATTTATAATGGCTTCCACTAAAATTGTTTGTAACTCATAATCACCACAGGTCATTATCAATTTTAGTAAGTTTTCCCTAAACAATAAAAATGTACATCAAGAAATAAAAATTAATTCTGAACAAAATTACTACTTACACAGTGCGCAAAAAGAATTGTTTTTCTTTGCGATGTAATATTAATTGAGTGGGTTTCTGAAATACCCGATTTAAATGGAGCATAAATTCTTTTGTAATCCATAGTGGTAAGTCTTCGTAGATTAAATTTTGTACAACGGGCATCAAGAGTGTAAATTTATTCTTAATGATGTCAACAACTCCAAGATTCTGAAAGAATAAAATTTGTTTAAGGAACATAATTAATTATTAAGTACGTATGTGGTATGGAAAAATACAGCAATTTTTACAGCAATAACCAATTATTTATCCAGAAATCATAAGTATTGTGCGATGAACGACTAACAAGAAAACTTCTTGTAGACTAAATTTCCTTTTACGAGATTTTTGAAAGATTTCCCTGGATTGCTTTTCCTTTTAAAAAAGTTGAAAAACAAAAAAAACTGAGAAAGCTTTTCATTATGAATTTCAAATAGTGCATTTCAAAAAAATGTTTTGATCTAAATCAAAAAGTCTTTGTCTAAATTCAAATCTGGGTTACTAGTATTACTTGAGTTACTACACTAACAAAAAATAAAGTTTTATTTCAAAACTTCTTTCGTTTTGAAATTTTAGATATTGATTCAAAATATTTCGTTTTGAATCAAAACTATATTTTACTTGAAAAAATGTAAAATTTCTTTTCTGAATTTAAATTAAGATTCGTAATTTTTTGTTTTATTTTAATTTGAAAACTAATATACAGTAGAACCTTGATTAACCGTGTCTCGATTATTATCTGTATTTGTGATTAATCATGCTCACTCTTCCAAAAATTTTTACATAGACAGCTCCAAAAGTAAAGGCATAGGCACATAAGCAGTAAGTATGTTATATATGTAGGTTTCAAGAAACTTCAATATAGACATCCTCTTCGAGGAAAGTTATTTAACTTTCATTTAGGAAGTGAAATTTAGCATTTAGGAAGAAAAACTGATATGGGATTGGGAATAATTTTAGAAATACAGGATATTTAAGATTACTTAATGTAGATATATTAACAATTAACAACAGTGCAGGAAAAATTCTTAAAGGTATAAAAAGCATTTAATACTATTGCTACCCAACACCCATATTGATTCCTACCTCTTTTTTTTACAAAAATGTGGATCTGTGTCAGAATAACCTGTAAAAATGGAACAAGTTATTATCGTTCAAGTACATATTATAAATAAAATATATTTTTGAGTCCAGCAGATTCATCAGTGAGCTTACCGACAAATAAAATATTCTACTATACTACACCAGCAGTACAACGTAAAAGCCTACACTGATCGATCGAGAAGAAGAAAAGACGAAGAAGGAGAGGAGTTCAAATCTTGATGGAGTCGGATACAATGCTGTGATTTAAAGCCCAATATACCTAAATCGGTAGGCTATGAGGAAGGCAACAGGAAACCATCTCATTATTTATTTTAAGTGATACTAATCAAATAAGAAATGAAAAAGTAACAAACAGGTAGGTAACGGTATTATTATTCTGCTGAACACGACCAATGTTTTAAAGTTTTAAGTTAAAATAAAAAAAATTATACATACATCTAAAACGCTCAACCATCGTTTAAGATACTCAACTTCATTCTTTTTCATATTAACTAAATTGTCTTTCACAAACATCATAATACATTCGCAATACTGCGGTATACAATTATGTAGCATCGCCGTCTGAAACTTAAGCAGTTTGTAGTCTCCGTTAAACAACAATTGCAATTTACTGCAAAAGTATTCGATTTTCTCATTTCTTATGGCCAGCATCGGTGGGTGGTTCTGAATTAAAGTAAAGTAGGGTTACTTCTGTTATATAAAATTACACTTGATTTTACAAACTTACCAAGCGATATGGTATTTCATTCGATAAATCATTAATAAGAAGGTCTGGAAATATTAAAAATTCCCCCGACATTTCGAATTATTTATTGAACACAAAACGAAAACCAACAAAACACAAAAAGTTTCACTTTGTACAAACATTACAATCGCGGGCTGCCATGAAATCAAAACATAAACAAGCACGAGATCGCTATTGGCCGAGCGTTACCCGCTGTTTCAAAATGGTGAAAATGAATGAAAGTTTATAATTATTCAAATCGATTTAGGATATTTGTTAAAATTGAAAGAAATAAAACATCTTAAATTGAAAAAATCTGTATACAAATTTTAAGTGCATTTCTTAACCACAGAATAGACAATTTATAATTAGAATTTCTTTTATTTCTTTTTATGAATGATTGTGGCGAGAAAATATAAAACCACATTAAATTACGATCAGTGGTGTACCGTAAAGGTGCTTGAAATAAAGCAAAAAACTGAACTTTTAATTTAAAATTAATTTTTGTTTTTTGTTTTTTTTTGCAATTTTTTTTTACCCTGGGTTTTGGCGCCCGTGTACATTGCACACTTTGCACATATGGTAGCGGTGGCCCTGGTTACAGGTAGCGACGTACATTTTTGACAGCATGTTTGTAAAGATCAGGAGAGTGTTCCTGGCTATAGTCAAATACAATTTTTACCCACGAAAAGAAATTCTATCGCAGAAAACCATCTCTATCCCCCCCCTGTTCTCTATATTTTTTAGACTATGTAGTGCCAATAAATTCATATCATTGGCTAACAATTCGCGCTACTACATCGTCTGACTGGATCACGAAGCGGTTTAAAACATATTATTCGGTTTCTCTATACATTTTGACAAAACGTACTCTAAAAAGAGTGAAATAAAATAAAAATTTTAAAAACTCCTGACTGTAAAAGCACTTTACTTTAAAAACTGCTGATCCGCTTAAAAAAGAAGAAATAATTTTTTCTTCTTCACTTAACAACATAAACTCTCGGACACTTAACTCATCATCCTTCGCCCCCCCCCCCCACTACAAAATTTAAACATTCATTTTGAAGTCAGGAGAAACGGAGATTTGTTCCACCTACGAAACCTGTTTATAAATTCCGTAGAAATAATAATAACAATTATTGTGAATTAAATTGAAATACAGTACAGTCTCGGTAATCCGAACTAATAGAAACCAGACCTCATTCGGATTACAGAGAAGTTCGGATTGCTGGATCAAGTTAAAAAACGAAATTTTTAGAATAATTTTTATTTTAGAAATAAACAAACCTCATTTTACTCTGCTTAGAAAAAATAAAATTATTTCTTAGAAAAATTGTTAGTAATTACGGTTTGTTTCTCCGCATCCATTTCCTTTTTTCTTGTCTCTACTTGTAACTGTAAAAAAATTTATGAGATAGGACATCATTTTAACATGCCCATCTTAAACGAAGGTTAAAACTATTGACAGCTTTCGTAGTTATTACTTAGTTTCAGCAGTTTGTAGTGCTTGTATTGCAAGTACATAGTATCTTTCATCTTATCCTTACTTCTGCAATCCGAACATTATTCTATAATCTGAAAATTTTATTAGTTGTGTTCGGATTATAACTATTTGTGCGGACTACTGAGTTTTTCTTCTTGTGTTCGAATTACTGGATGGTCGGATTAGCGTGTGTTCGGATTACCAAGACTGTACTGTAATGGGAAAAATCGTCCTTACTTATCCAGAGCCGTAAATAGGGGGTGGCGAGTGGGGTCCCCGCCAAGGGCGCAACTGTCAAGGGGGCGCAAAAATGACCATTTTTTTAATAGAAAATTTTTTTAAGATGATAAATTCCATAAAATTGGAAAAAATTAAATATTAATTTTTCCGGGGCGACACCCAGACCATCTCTGCCAGCCCATTACAATGGGGGTTGGGGGCGCAACTTTACAGGTTTGCCAACGTTAGTTTCAATATATTTTAAGGTACTGTATGAAATGTAAAGAATCAATAGAATTTAAATGTAAATAAATAAATAAATAAATGGGGTGCAGACTAGGGAGCATAAAACCGTGGTTCTAGCCCTGGTGGCGCCGAATACACTGCTTATGATCTAGTTGCAATTTACTATTTCTAGAGTTTATAGGATTTATTATTATAAATTATGAAATTATGAAATCAAATTATTAAAAAATCTTTAATATTAAAAAAAAAGTCAACGATAATAAATTATTACTAATTAAAGAATTTTATTAGTTCTTTAAATTTGTATATTACAATTTTTGCTGTAACTCGAAGATTAAGAAAGTTATTGCTGAAAAACGATGATTTTCGATTCTATTTCTACTTGGGACGAGCTATAAGGGTCGGTTGATTAAAATTGTTTGCATTGTGCGGGTATGCTTGTTTTTGTATGAGGTTTATAAATATCGTATATTGGGCCTGCCCAAAATAAATAAATAAAATTGAATTAGTAATAAAAGATTTAATTTTTTGATAAAATTTGATATAAAAAACATGCAATTCAAAATCAGCTGTTAAGTTCCCCAAGTTTTGTAGAAGTACCCATATATTGAAAAAGCAAAATAAATTTTTTAAATAATTTTTTAATTCAGTTAGTGTATACAATTTTTACATATACCCAAACATATATCAAGGCGACTATTATAACATCAAACTTTATACTTATACAATTGAATATTAAATAAATTTTTACAAATATTAATAAAAGTAAGTCACCTCGATTGAATACGAAAATTTAAAAAAATAACTTGAAAATGTTTCAGAATGAAGTACCATCATTCACATTTTGTTGAAAATTTATTATAGAATAAATTTTGTAACATTTTCACATTAATATTCAATATATATAAAATAAGATTATACATACACCACAAAATAATTCTAAATTTTTACTCATTTTTAACGCAAAAATTTAAAATGTACTATAAAATAAATTTTAAGTACATGGTTTTATTTCTTGTGCACAAGCTAATTTAAATCTTATAAATACTTATATACAAATTTTATCAATTGAAAAATATATACAAAAGTAAATGCAAAAGGAAAACGACTTAATAAAAAAATGCATTAATATAATTCGAAATAATTAAATTTGTGGTATTTCCTAGTTTATTATAAACAGACTAGAAGTACTAAGTATTTTCTCATCAATACTTACAATATTGACTTGGTAACTAGGAACAGTTCTATACAAAAAAATATATTAAAACAGACATCAAGATTTGTCATCTTCACCTTTACAATATTGGCAATTTGTTAAATTATCTTAAAATTAATAAAAGTATGTTTTTAAAAAAGCATATTTGTTTCAATCGACAGTGTTATAATTTTAAAATTGTTTTATCAAAGAAATGTAGTACCTGCTGTAGTCAATGTCATGGTTCTTAATTAATAAAATTTAAACTATACTGCATTTATTAAAACTAAAGATAAGTACATAATATAACATTTTAAAATTAATAATAGGTAATTTAGGCAAATCACCAATTACCATTAAAGCTCATACTGTTAGGCTACGCTTATTTTTTATACTACAGGATGAGTCGAGAGGAAATTTATAGGAGATCACATTTTTACGTATAAGTGGTTTAACAAATATTGACAGAGCCGGGAATTAAACTCTGTGCCACTATGCTATAAAATTCTAGTGCCGTTAATAACTGTATTAATTTTAAATTAAACTAATGGTAATCGTCAGCAGGTAAGCCTAGAATCCTACCAGGTCGTATAAAACAAAGCCGCAGATACACCTCATTGCAAAATAGCTTTTGCAATAATTAATTCGATAAGAATCAGCGTTTCCTCTCGACTCATTCTATAAATATTTTTCAGATTCAAAATTCTTATACTGCTAATATGAAAGTAAAAAAGATTCCCCACACTGTTTCCTAAATAATTTTCTTATAAACAGAAAGTTTCTTCCACAAAATCTTTGGGTGCATTTTTATAATCAAAATTTACGGTATTAATTTATTTAAATATTTAATATAAAAGTTATATAAATCACGTTATAAATATAATTGTTATGTAATACTCTTGTGCCAACTGATTCCTTCAATTGTGTATAAAAACCAATATTTATTCAAGTCAACTTTTTAATTTTTATAAAATGTGATATGAAAAGTCTTAAAAAAATTTTAAATATTCAACAAGGACCTCTTTTACAAAAAACAACAGTTGACTCCAATAAATTAAAGCACTTTATGGAACTAAAACATAATTTACATTAATAAAATTTCAATTTCAAAATATATAAAAGACAAATTTTTTTAAACTCAAGAGCAAGCAAAAATTGCAGCCATTACACAAAACATTAATTTTATATTGATCTAACAAAAATAATTAGAACACCAATTGTTCAATTTATTTATGAAGAGCTACAATTAATTTGCACTATTGTGGGTGCATCTCAGTCGATGACTAGGGCACAACATTAGGGAAATACATCTATTAGTAGATAGTTACCATACCTATCAGTATGTAACGTTTGTAAATATTTGTCGTGCTTCAATTTTAGTATAGTTAAGCTTGGTTTCAGGCATCAGTTTCGCCTCCTTTTAATCGTAAACGAGCAAAATCTTCAAATATAATATCATCATCGTGGTCTGGTGCATTATCAACATCCCTGAAAGAAAAACCAGTTTATTTTCCTGTTCAAATTTTAATTTAATTAGCACATGACACTGTAATATAAGTCAAAAACATTGATTTTCGGAGCTAATGAATAGATATTTATATAACCAATAATGAAATACAATATTTTGTATATAACAGGTGTGCATTTGCTGTGACGTGAGAGTGTTTAGCTTATAATTATATTTTAGCAAATCACAAAACCTACCCATCCAACTGAATCAAATTTGTATCGTCTGCAACATCTCCTGGTTCTTTACTTCCTCTATGTGATGGAGAAGCATCAACTCGTATAGAACTTTCCTCTTCTGGTTTCGGATGCATAAGAATAAATGGTAACTCTGCTACTAAATCCCTAAAATAAAAATAAGATGCAGGATTTAGAAAATAACATTTCTTTATACATACCCTCCTAAAGCTCCAAGACATAATTTCACTTTAACCTTATACTGAACTATAATACCCAAATTTTCACGTTGTGCGGGATCTGCAACTCTAATAAGAAAATGTAATAATTAAATTAACAAAATTTGAATAACCAAAACTTACAAAGTACTTGAAGCTAAATTGGTATCCTCATGTTTCAGTTGCCCATCTAAAGCCAAACCCCATTTATCTTTGTTATTTGCCAAAAGTGGTGTAAGGGTAAAAACTTTACTCAATGTAAAACCCGGACCAATAGGGCAACCTTCCCTAATAAACAAATTCAAAACTAAAAAGTTAAGTAATATTTAAATAAAGTAACTTACTCGCTTTCCGCTTCGGCAACAGTACACTTATACTGTGCCGTTGAAAATAAACAAATATCAGCAAACTGTCGAACCGAAACTTTAATCTTTTTTACAGTACGATTTGAATTATTCGCTATGTGAACGTTAATAGCAATGTTCTCTCCGTGATGATATAATTCTTTATCCAAAGACGCTTCTAAATGTAATTTATTTGGACTCATCATAAATTCTTTGCTAACTTCAATGGACGGTTGTTCACCTTGTTTGCTAGGTGCATACATTATTTTACGAATTGCTAACCTAACAGAATTTCGTTTATGTGGTTTATCATCCTGCGATTCTCCAACAAATGCTTTCAATTCATAATCGACACCACACGGTTTGCCGGTATCCCCTGGTGCAGGCTGCAATGTTACTGAAGCTGGACAGTGAGGCGGTAGTTCAAAATAAAATGGGTATGCATTTGGTCCCAATTTCTTAATTAAACGTTCCTGTAATCTTGTTAACGGCCTTTTTGGAATTGTGCTACCATCAGTTGGATAAATTTGTTCAAATGCTAAATATAAATCTTTTCTAAATGTTAAGCCCAGCACATCCAAATCTTCCCTCCCATAGCGAAATGCTGCCAGCACATGGCCGAACACCTTACGGTCTTTCACATATTCAGGATCTATGAGAACAACCCCATCTGAAAAAGAAATCATCACATTTTTGTTATCTTGAAATATTGTGAAAATTATAAAAACGTGAGCTTAAACTATTTTCGCGTGCAAATTGTAGTACAGAAGCGGAACCTCTTTGCGTGTTTTAAAGCTTGTCTCTCTATTTCAAAGTTTACCGCAAAAAGCGTGCGCTGGAGCATCCAAATACCAAAAAAATAATTAACTAGGTCTTTTATTTGTAATTGAGCATCCAAAATGGACGTAAGCGTAGGAAATACACAGCACTAAAGCTTAATTGAATATTATAATATAATGTCAATAATATATAATTAAATAATAATATTGCTGAAGCCATTCAGCTATCATGCAGATTAAAATTCAATATGAACGTTTGTATGCAACAGCATTATTCAATACTCTATCAAGCTTTTAGCCATTATGCTTTACATTTACGTCCGTTGTGAATATGCTCACCTAAATTTTAGTCCAGATTATACATATGCATGGACTCGTACACTTTATTATGAAAACATAATATTTGGTGTAGTTGATATTTAGGTGACTTTTGAGGAGAATCCCCCCCCCCCATTCTTATGTCTGAAAATCAATTTGTTACATTTTGCTCAAAAAGAATTATTACTTTCAACAAAATTAGAGAGAATACATTCTCCAACGGAAGTTTGACCGTTTTATTGTACCATTGCATATTTTAAAGAAATATGATAGAGGTAACTCACGAAATTATGAACATTAGAAATGAGCGATGTCCCAGGCTTCTCAGCAAATATTTTGTTGTAATGTCTGGACAAAAATTATGGAAATAAATAACTTTAGGAAGGAGTTACGTAATATCAAGTATGAATATATAAGAAATATAATTGAATCGGTGACTGTTAAAGAGAACTAACTGCGTTACGTAACTCCAGTAAAGTAAAATGTTCAGGAATTAGTTCCATTCTCCACTCATTCATTTTGATTAGTAAGGAGGATTTCTAATGTATACTGTAAAATCCTACGTAATCCCTTTCATTAGCAAACGATCAGATATTATATAAAATTTAAAAATATATAAACGTCAAAAATTTACTTTTGTGAATTTAGTTCCCTTTAACTCTCACTAATTCAATTACAAAGGCGGTAAATTTTTTATAAAAATTCAATATTAATAATAAATACTACTCATATTCTTTTTCAGAAGATTAAAATTTACAACAAAGGTAAGCAACCGTAAGTGGTTAAAGACAATTGCTTATAAAAAAATTAGAGATCTAAGTAACAAGCAGTACTGATTGTGCAGAGAATGCTAATTAGGAATATAGATACAATAAATATTAGATATATTTAAGAAAGAGTAAAAATAGTACAAATAATATGGAAATATTTTTTAGGATAGAAACTAACTTGGTGAAAAAAGAGTCCTTGCAAAAGAATTTTAAAAGTATTCGCGATTCAAGTACTGATACGTGATTATAAAGCGTTCAACTCATGACCCGATCTGGTCCGGTATCTTTGAAGCATCGGTTGCCCTCACATCAGATGGTATAAGTTGGGTAGTGTGGAAGCTTGTCAGCTGACAGTTTAATGTGAATTCCTTATCGAGCGGAAATAGGGTGGTTTTATTATCAGACCTTACTAAGTCAGGCCATATGTACTATGTAGGCTTGTTTTAAACAGCGAGCACAAGGAGTTCATACAAACGAAGGTAGTAATTTTCAGTTTAATTTAATATAATTTAATTTAAATTTAATAATTCACTGAAATTATTTTAGTTCTTAGTCCATTCTTATATAATTACAAAAGTCATTACGGTTTACTTATTTCAATAGTTATTTAATTTTTTACCCGAGTTCTTTCATTAATTTTTCAAATTAATAGTTAAGGGTCAGGCTTATCGAACTTATACAGAATACAAGATCGATAGTTTTAATCGTTAAACTGTTTGACAACCATGACTAGTTTTTAAGTTAGAATTATTAAATTTAGATTTAGATAAATCTAAAATTAGAATTATTTTATTATTTTTTTGTGGATGCCCCTTAATCAGAAACTTATTATCTAATATCTACAAAGTATTTTTAGTGTTGTTTCAATAATCAATCAGTTTAAATTTTCCATCTGCTATCAAGTATCAATAAGTATTTCGTTAACCGGGTTAACAGTGTTACTATACAGATATAAAAAGAATTTCAAACCAAAACTTTATTCGTTTTGATATTTTGATTCAAATAATTTCAAAAAACTTTTAAAATAATGTTTTGCAGTTTCTTGAAATAAAACTTTTGAGACATTTTTTATTTTTTACCGATTAAACTAAAATAAAATGTTTAAAAACTCTTATATCAAAATTTTTCGTTTTGAACTAAAACTTTTTTCATCAATGTAACTATTTAAAAAAAAACATAAATAATTACAGAAATATGTAAACAATAATTACTTTCAAATTATTTAAGATTCCAATATGAAAGTTTCAATAAATAAAAGTGCCATAAAATTGAATGAATTTATTCATTCATGTTTGTACTCTTTGCACTTCCTATTTCAAGCTAGATTGACTATTCGATTTATCCAAATTGGATAGCAACAGCACCCAACAAGGTATTTCATTAAGTTGGCATTGATAAAAACTTACCACCCGATCCAACTCAGCAACAACCAACGCTTCAAGGACACCTGACCAGAGGGATAAACCGCGACTGGAAATAAGGTGTACAAAAAAGTGAAAAACCATGGAATTGTGTAGGATTTTTGAAAATAAAACCCCTCAGTTTGAATGCACTTAAGTGGATGAAAAACTTATACGGAGCGTTTCTTTTCAAAAGTTTCACTGCAAATAATATTTTCTAACCCAAAAAGTATTGTTACAAAATAATAATCGTTTATGAGTTATTACAAAAAATACTTAACATTTTGTAAGAAAATTAACTAGCGTGATAACAAAAATATTAAAATGAAAAATTACTTGTTTTTATTTCTTGGTGTTAATTCTTGAATTATTTATAATATATATGAATATTTAATAAGAACAAGTTAAATAAACTGACTTGAGTTAAATTCAAAAACTTACATTTTTCTTCTAAATTCAGAATTAATATTAATTTCACAACCATTGATATTTTTGTTAAAAAATGTAGTATTTAATAAAATAATGAACTTATTCTTATTAAAAATATTTACATAATATAATAAATAATTTCATTAATTGAAATGAATGAATGAATCAAATTCATTCTTGAAATTAATATTATAAAAAGTATTTTGTGAATTTTCGGTAGTAAAATGACTAATTTCCTCCTATTTTGCAAGAAATCAAGTGCCACTTTTCCTCCCCGAACATAACAGCGGGAGAAAATATTTTATAAAAAGTATGTTAAAAATTCGTAATTGTAAATGCAAAAATTGCATAATGGTGATTTGGCGAATGTTTGTTGACTAATATTGTTTCCCGCTCAATGAGTATCTGTATGAACATTCACACGTGAATGTTCGCTGAATTACTCATAATATAGAATAATAATTCAGAAGATAAGTTACATTTTTTCAGTCAGATACTCGTAAGAAAACATTCTCCTCTTGAAGATAAGTGAAATTTTGCTTTATTGTTGTATAATATACTGTTTGTAATAATGCAAGAATGTTAGAAAAAAAAAACCCATGCTCACGAACGCTCGGTTACGTAACGTAACCTAACCTAACACATTAAGTACTAAGCATATTTTACGAAAGTAAACATAAATTTTTGTTAAAAGAATAAATCTTATATATTTTGTTAAAGGCCTACAAAGTTACTGTCCTCAAATGAGGACGTTGGTACTTAATGGGTTAACTTAATACATCATATTAATGAGTATTCATCAATTTACAAACATTAACATGCATTCAATTTTACTACCAACACAATTTGATGTTTATGTAAACAACATTTTTTAACAAAAACTAATAACATTACTCCAACGTTTCAAATGACTGTGGATTCAAGACCGGACGTTTCGTACAATCATGTACAGTAATAGTAATTTTTAATGGTAGATGCACACGATGCGTGATTCGGCGAATAGTGTCTCCTGCACAGTGTTTGTAAAAAACGTTCGTATATACAGTGAGTAACGAAAATATCCGGACACTGCTATGTTAACAATGTAAATTTCACATTTTGAAACCGTTTTTTGACATATAAAAATCGCTTTTACAGCAAACCTTTTTGGACATTTTTTGTTAAGCATTTCGCTGTCTTCAATTTTGTATCTATACATTTTTTATTTTGTCGCCCCGTTTTTGACTGACAGCGACTTAAACAAGACTCTGTAAAATACAAAAAATATTATCATCTACAGTGTGTTCACAATAAGAGGTAACAGTGAATAATTCTTATATCTTACTAAATACAAAAAAAAGTTTAAATAGTTTTTTATTCAACTCAAAATTTACCATCAGAAACTGCAGAAGTAGATTTTTTGTACTTCAAACTTAACCGGAAGTAAGCATAAATTTATTTTTTCAAATGGCAACATGTATTTTTTTAACATTTTCGTATAATCTGCAATTTTTTCTCTATACAGACATATAAAATTATTATAGGGGTACATATAAAATTATTATAGGGGAACATAAGAAAATTTTCAAGAAAAATGCAAGATAAATTAATTAATTATTTAATTTATTTAGGGCAACTAAATATTTGGTCAGTATTTTTATCATTAAATGGACAGTATTTTTTAAAATAAATGGTCAGTATATAATAATATTTTGGTCAGTATAATTTGTTATTTTGGTCAGTATAATTTGTTAATTTGGTCAGTATTAGTTCTTATTTTGGTCAGTATAAATAATAAAGTTGCGGTAACATTTTGTTTGGTTAGTATATTTTATTGCTTAGTTAATTTTAGTTGCCAGTAACCATTTTTAATATAAAAAAAAAGAAATCCAAATAATTATTATATAAATTTTATTTTATTAATTTATAAAAATTGAAAAACAGAAAATTCTGTATACATTTATAATAATTATAATATACTAGCTGGATACCCGGCTTCGCACGGGGTCTCCCTAAAAATAAATTTATTTTTCTCTCACATTTTTGAACATATTCCTGCACAAAAACCCTTCCCAAGTCCTACTGAGTAAGTGTGTCAAGTTTGGTTGAAATCGGTCAAAGAGTCTGAGTTATTAAAAAGACGAACAAACAAACTTTCATTTTTATATAATAGATTGTAAAAACTTCGGTTCTTCTTGCGCTGTTGGAAATAGGGAACCAACTGCATGGTACACTTGATGACCTTGAATTTTAAACGTGGCATAAAATTCCCATGTTGTATCTCAGTAGCACCGAACGATATCATTTGAAAAGTCGAGTTGTACTTGCGTATATTTTTAAGAAAATCATTACTAGAATGCGTGCCAAATAGAAATAGAACCGTCAATCATCATAGGCCACACCTCTAAAATATCTCCAACCAATTAAAGAACCCAATCGGCCCAAACGGTGACGCCCAAATGTCATGTACCGTTCTTTAAGTGGTTGGAAATATTTTAGAGGTGTGGCCTATGATGATTGACGGTTCTATTTCTATTTGGCACGCACTCTAAGTAGTAAGCTCTTTAACGGTTCTGGTGGTTCAAGAATATCATCTAGTAAAACTTTTCCACTACAACAACATAGGCCAGGTGCTTCTTTTTTCCATTTTAATGAATGACAGTAGTTGCAGCTGAAAGTCATGGTTCCAATAGAAACGTGAGAATCAGCTGCATAATCAATGGAGACATCATAATTAAATCCATATATTTCCCTGCTTGTCCATGGAACCAAAGGAACGATTTCATTTTTGATATAATTCTATATCATGCAAATGATCATCACCATCAACTCTTATTGGGACTTGGATTTGCTGTGAAATGGGATCCTGTGCTCGCTCAGAAGCATTAAGAACATTTCTGTTATCGGTACTGGGGTTTTCTCTATGAAGACGCTGTCTTTTAGCAACCGTAGAATAACGACCAAGATTTGATTTTCTCTTCACAATTTTAAAATTTTGATTATGTATAGAATATATTGTTTCTTATATAGTAAATTTTGCAAGTTGGTATAATAAAAGATTGTAATATTATAGGATTAATGGATTAATATGGGATTAAAATCCAGTTTAGAAAAAATGTGATTACTCGATGGTTTCCTAACTTATAAACGCGGAATTAGGCTTAAAACCTGCTCCGCGATGTACTCTATAATTAAAAAAAAAAAATCAAGTTGATCCGTTCAATATTTTCGAAGATAACCCGTGACAAAAAAATACATTTCACTTTTATATATACAGTGGTGGCCAAAGAAATAGGCCACTATATCTTTAAAATATATTATGTTCTCCCATGACATGTGCCTTTATTATATTATTTTTAATTTGTGCTGAATTAGGTACATATTGTTACTGAAAAATATTACCCATATTATTTACCTTTCTGCATTCCTTGTAAAAATTTTATTCTGTAGTTTCTTATTAATCATGCATATTTGCTTGGACAAAGAAATAGGACAGTGTGACAATCTTATTCAAAGTGGTATATATCCATGCTGAAAATTGAGTGAAACTTTTAGTGAAGTAATTGTTTAGTGATATCTTTGTTAATTTATATAATATTTTAAATTCTAATAATGGGAGGCAATAAACATTGTACTCTCCAGAAGTTAGAAAAGTTATTATGTAAATGTGGAAAGTTAAAAAATTAATTTCAATAGTAGCAAAGGATTTAAAATGCTCTAGTTATATGGTGAGAAATGCTATATAGCTGGTAAGATTTTCAAATACAACAGCAAACATAATTCGAAAATATCCACCAAAAAAACATCTTGTTTAGAAGATAGAAAAATTGTTCGCCTTTCGAAATCAAACCTTTTTCTAACTGCAGGCCAAATAAACATGCAATTAAAAGAAAATTGTGGCACGTCTGTGTCTAATCAAACAGTGTAACAAAGGTTAAATGAATCTGGACTGAGAGGCTGCATTGCAAGGCATAAACCATATGTATCTAAAATAAATATAATCAAACATACAACTTTTGCTTTGGAACATACGGAAAAATCATTAAATTTTTGGAAAAATATTCTTTGAAGCGATGAGTCGAAGTTTAATAGTAAGGAATCTGATGATAAACATTATTTAAGGTGTCCAAAAAATCTTGAATTCACACCCAGCTATACTATAAAAACATTAAAGCATGGTGGTGGAACCATAATGGTATGGGCATGTTTTTCTTGGCATGGAATTGGACCAATTCATAGAATTCAAGGACGGATGGATCAGTTTATGTATAAAGATATCTTCCAAAATATTATGGAGCCATTTGCAGATGATAATCTACCTCTAAAATGGACATATCAACACGACAATGTTCATAAGCATACTGCGAAATCTGTTAAAAAAAGGCTTAGTGAACAAAAAATATCTGTTTTAGAGTGGCAACCACAAAGTCCGAACTTGAATCTCATTAAATATTTATGGAATGACGTGGACACAGTAATAAAGACTAAGAAACCAAAGAATTTGGAGGAATTATGGAAATTTGTCAAATGTGCATGGACAGCTATTCCTTTAGGACGATGTCAGATGTTAGTAGAGTCAATGCCGAGATGATTAAAAGCAGTTAAACACTCGAAGGGCTACCCAACCAAATATTAAGATTTTGAATGTAAATAAAATTAATGTTGTGTCCTATTTCTTTGTCCAACTAATTTTAATAAATAAATGACTTTTCAATGATAATTTCAGAATACAAGTTTATTTTGTATAACATTTGATATAAATTAACTTTTAGAATGACAATATTTAACACTATATACACACTACATGTAATTAGTTTTCACTGTTTGTAGTGTGTCTAAGCCAACAAAAAAAAATAATAACATTTTCAATAAATATAATTTAATGATTATATTTCTAGTAGCATAAATGTGTTCTTATATATGACTGGCCTATTTCTCTGGCCACCACTGTATAGATAAAGTATAATTAATCCGCTAGAAGAGCTTGAGTAGCTAATTTTGGACTTCCCCTTAAAAAACAAATCTGTTTCACACATTCGTGCTTTTTCCATACATATTTTATAACTTTTTGTAAAAGTCGTTTTTGCGAAATTCTAAACAAAATTATAAATTAACCCTGAAATAAAAAAGTTATTAAGTATTCAAACCATAACGATTGTTTTTGAGCAACCCTGTACATACTGATGTATAAAATACTGACTATTTATTTAAAGTACCGATCAGATTTTTTAAATCACTGACCATTTATTTAAAATACTGACCATATTATTTAAAATACTGACCATTTACTTAAAATACAGACCATTTATTTAAAATACTGATCATTTATTTAAAATACTAAGCATTTATTTAAAATACTGACAGTTTTTATACTGAACAATGTAATACTGACCATTTATTAAAAATACTGACCAATGTATTTAAAATACTGACCATGTATTTAAAATACTGACCATTTCATTAAAAATACTGACCAAATAAATACAAGCCTTTATTTAGTGTGCTATGAAAACAAAATGATACTGTAGTATCATGTCTTGAACAAAATGTTGGCAATTTTGAAGAATTTATCAGGTTGTGTTTTCTGTACCGTGACGTTGTTTTGTTTTCATAACACACAAAATAAATTAAATAATTAATAAATTTCTCTTGCATTTTTCTCGAAAATTTTTTTATGTATCCCTATGATAATTTTATATGTATGTATTGAGAAAAAACTGCAGATTACAAAAATGTTAAAAAAACATGTTGCCATGTATATCTCAGAAACGATGAGATACAATAGAATAAAATAAAATGTTTAGGATCATGTCGTCATAAACTGATTTCAATCACGTAATTTTTCAAATAAATTATAACATCTCATTAATGATTTGCGGGCTGACAATACAGAATTTTGAATAATCACTCAAATATTCTGATTATATTGAACTATTTATCAATAAATGTGATTTTGAGGTGAATTTGAATTTTATGCAAATTGTCCATTATTTTAAAAGGTTTAAAAAAAAATAAATTTGTTTTTTTACAAATTTGCATTTATAAACATCCAAAGATATAAACAAACAATTTCTTAAAAAAATCCATGATTTTCTTCTTTCAATAAGAAATAATTATTTTAAGTATATGGAGTAATTGGTACTTAACTCGTTATTTATTAATAAGGTAATAAGACACCGCAAGATAGCACTTGTGTCACCTTACGGTTAAAAATTAAAGGATTTGCAGGTGTATTTTTGCATAGCCCGTTATTTACGTTAAAGGTGCTGACTTTTAGACGAATTTAAAAGAATAAAATCAATTTTTGGCACTTTACTTCAAGTCCTCATACATATATAATAATATATATTTTTATTTCTGTAAGACAAAAAAATTTAGACCAAATTTGCCGCCTCCTAAAATCTGCCGCCCTAGGATACAGCCTACTCAGCCTATTGGTAAATCCGCCACTGACGGAACGGCAAGGTCAAAAATTAAAAAAAAACTTACAGTGAGCCACAAAATAGAAAAATGCATATTATATAAATAAAAATGTAGGGCATGAAATTTACAAGAAGCAATTCTTATTAATTTTTTTATTCAGTTGCACCGTTTTTGAGACACTGGAACAATATTTTTAATTAAGTCACCGCGTCATGTCACTTAGAAACGATGCTACAAAATAGAAAAATGTATATACACAAAATTGAAGGCAATGAAATTTGCAACAAAAAATGTCGAATAAGTATTGCTGTAAAAGCGATTTTTATAATGATAAAAATGTCTTCAAAACTTGCAATTTACATTGTTAACATAGGAGCGTCCGAACAAATTTGTGAGTAACTGTAATAACTAGAGTACGGATTTCTAGCAAATTTGCTATACATAAATATTGATAGCAGAAGTGTATTTGTTATAAATGTCCATGAATTTGATAAAAATAAGGTATTTTGATACTTTTATGCTTAGATTTATTTTTAAGCATTTTTAGTGCTTTTTTTAGCACATTTTCAATAAAATAAAATAAAATTACAGAAGATACATAAATACCTACATTTATTTTATCAGTCACAAAATTTTGTGACTTAAATTTAGGGTGCTTCTTGACTAGGGAATTGAAATTGGCAGACGTTTACCGGCTTACCCCTAAGAATAAGAGCAATAAATAGGTTTGAAATTTAAATCACAGCGGGCATTCGTCGACTAAACTAAATTATTAAATAAAATGAGCTTTAACTAAAACTCACTTTTTAAAAGCACCTTATAGCTATATTAGCTCATCTATTAGGTAGCTTGAAACAATAGATCGTCCTTTAACAGAAGCTATAGATGTGGCAAATATCTTTCAAAATACCATTTCAAAAGTTCCAGTTTTTTGGCAAAAATATTGGATTTAATTATACATTAGAGGAAATAGCTAGCGTCTTAGTGAAATTTAAGAACGCCTCAATTAACCAGTAATTTTTAATAAAAAATTTAGAAAGAAATTTAATAATTTCATTTCTTAGAAACAAAAATTATGTAGAGAAATTATTTTATTATTTTACTGTTTATTACTACTCGTATTTTTTTTCCTTTATTACATTTTTTTGAGCTACTTTTCAAATAAATTTTATTTAAAAAAAATATTTTTAAAGCTTATAAAAGCATCATATTTTTATGCATATGGGTACTTCTACAAAACTCGGGTAACTTAACAACTGATTTTGAATTACATGTTTTTTTATCTCAAATTATGTTCCTTTATAACTATTTTGATGGACCATGGGTTTGTTATACTGTGTGTAAAAAGAACAGTCACTTTATAAAGAAAGTATTTTAAAAGAAATTGAGATTTTGTCAAATATGGCTCCAAGGGACTGACGAAACATAACAATTTTATCAAAAAATGAAATATTTTATTACTTATTCAATTTTATTTATTTATTTAATAATAAATACGGGCAGGCCCAATATAATTATTTATAAATTTCATACAAAAACAAACATACCCGCACAATGCAAAAATTTTAATCAAACGACGCTTAGCAGCTTCTCTCTTCTTTTGAAAAATTTTTTTCATGTTAATTTATTGCTTTTTTTTAGGCTGCATATTGTTCTATAACAATCAATATCATATTGTAATAGAAGAATGAAATTGAAACATTTACTATCAAGGGACTGACGATTTTCTTAAAAAACCAACTATAACTTTTGATTAAAACGAGATATTGTTTATCTAATATTTCATACAATTTACGTTACACAAAGAACATTGAAATAAACGATGATCTAAAACAACAACCAATAAATTACCCCAAAACTACTCACCAAGGGACTGATATGTTGACCGTCACAACACGTGTTGTTTACGGAATCATGCCAATACCAATGAATTCAAAAAAGCCTACTCGCAAATACACACGTTTAGCGTTAACTTCAAGTGATTGGTTTATGCTAAGGGCGGGGTAAGGTTAATTTTTGATACAATCGCTGCATATTTTCAATAATTGTTTTTGACGACACAGTTAATATATACTTATTTTTAAAATTACTACTTAATAAAGTAACATTTGGAGAATATTCTGTAAAATTTTCAATAATTTTTATGTAGAAATGAGTCATTATTGACAGCAAATTTCTGTGGTCTTCTCAAAAAAAGCGGTGCCCCTCATAAATCATCATTGGATCATCTAAAATCAAAAATGATTTTATTAGTTGATAAGTTTCTGCAGGAGACGTACGCGGAGATTTCCTTTAAATCGCTCATTTCTTCATAAAAATTAATGAAAATTTCACAGAATATTCTTCAAATGTTACTTTAATATGTATTATTAATTATAGAAAAAAAAAATATATTAAATGTATCGTCTAAAAAAATTCTTGAAAATATGCGGTAATTTTATCAAATTAACCTTACCCCCCCCCCTTAAACATATTCTTAAGTTTCCAACCTTATCAATTACCACAAATTTTAAACTTTTATATGTGACAAGAGACTGATGACCAATGTTGAGTACGCTACTTTAACTAGGAAGATATTTTTATTAATTTATTTACATTTAAATTATATTGATTTTTTACATTTCATACAGTATCCTAAAATATATCAAAACTAAAAATAACCATTTTTACCTAATAGTTTGAAAAATATGATCATCCTAATGTGGAAATATGTAATGCGTACACGACAAGGGACTGACATTTTAGACAAGTAAGGACGATTTTTCCTATTATTTCAATTTAATTCACAATAATTGTTATTATGGCCTTATAGTACTTGTTTTTGTGTATCATTTATCAGTAAGAAATATTAAATATACTTGATAATTGTCTAAATTACATATGAACACATCAAGTTACCCGAGTTTTGTAGAAGTACCCATATAATGGCAATTTTTTGTGCTATTTTAAGCGCTATTTTCATGATTTTTTATGCTTAAAAGTCCGTACTCTAGTAATAACAATATCTTTTTAGACAGTTCAACTTTTTACAGATGTAACTTTATACATGGTAATAAAAAACAACGCAATAGTTTTAAATTACTTTTCATATGCTTGTAATGATATAAAATACAAGAAAGCACTGTTTATAAAGAAAAATTCACATTGTATGTTTGTAGGGTTAAATGCATGAGCTTTTCATATTTTATAATATATTTTTCAATTCCTTTTTGGGTTTGCAATTCAATTTAGTGTTGAATTCAGAGGGAGACTACAAAATCCACCCCCCCGGGGAATTTGTAGAAGCATGTAAAAATTTAAAATAATAAAGTTAAATATAAAACAACATTACATTTTAAAATAAAACCAAAATTTAACATAAACATGTATTTTTAGTTCTTTGTTATTTTAATAAATAAATAAATAAATAAATAAATAAATAAATAAATAAATAAAAAATTATTAAAGAAGTGCCTCCTCCCCCTCAAAAGTTTTCTTAGCTCCCCGGGGAAAAGGTTTGAAATCGATACTGATTCATTTCAAGATAGAAAATGAAGAACATTTGGAACCCAGAAATATGCATAAATCAATTTTCAAAATTTTGAAGGTTATGCCTATTGGTCTATGTAACATAGTGTCGATATTTAACATCACGCGTGATATAAAATTACTAAAAAGAAATGAAATGTCTCTTGCAATAACAAGAGAATTAATCGGCTGATTTTAATTTGTTTTGCATCAAAAGGTAATATATATTTTGTATATATATCGTATGGTTTATTTATCTTTCAAGGTTACAATTAATTGTAGATCTAAATTTGCTAGCCAATCAAGGGATCTTTTAGATACAGCATCTTCTTAAAGGGCAGTATAGCTTTCGCTTAACATGTTGGAAACGGTAGGGTGATATTTAAGATTTTTAAGTAAAAAAAATTTCGTTAGTAAAACAGTTTTTAGATAAGCCTGTTAAGGGATTACTCTAATGTGAATAAAAATAAAGCAAAGTTAACTTTGAAAATTAATTCCGAAGAAACTACATATGCAATTATTTTAATTTTTGAGTATATATTTAAAACAATCTTATTCAGTATACATGTAAAATTTTATTTAAAAATATTTATAATTGCAAGAGTTACATGGCTTGGCGTATACCGTTGTGTTTTCTGATGGTGTACACTGAATAAAATTTAGTAGATCATATTGATGAACGTCGATCATCAAATTAATTTCATCATGGTTATATAAAAAAAACACCAATATGATGTAAAAAACATCAAATAAATTTGATGTTTTAAGAACTGTGCATCAATGTAATGAATTCGCATTCATACATTTTTGCCCATACAATTGATGCAAGTTTCATCGAAATGATGTACAAAATCATTAAATAAGTGAATATCTAATGAATTCTGCATCATCATTTTGATGAACACTGATCCTGATGTTCTAAAAAAGTTATTATATAATATATACTAGGTACTCTACATATGGAGGGGACAGAATAGAAGTGAATCAAGTCCATATTGGTAATTTTTGGAGTTACGGTTATTCTGAATAAAATTTCTTATTATTATATATAATTTTTATGCTTCCTATTATCACATATTGAGTATTAAGAACCACTGGATGTAATTCTTTGATAAAATTGATTATTTTATATTTTTTAATAACGATTAAAACACTTTAAATATCGATAATTTTCAAAAAGCTCATATGGACTTGATTCACTTCTATTCTGACCCCTCCATATAAGGATGCGGTTATTATTTCAAAAAAGTGTTATCATTTTATCCAAAATTCGAATAATTACCGAAGCTTGTAATATAATATTATGTTGATATGTATGTTTTATGTTTTATATATTTTAAATAAAAATTTTCTTAAATAATTTGTATTTTTTTGACATTAAAGAACCATTTGTTCATTATTTGTATTTAGATTGTAGTAAAACATCAGAAACGCCATCATCAATAGGATGAAAGGGTACATATTAATTCCCACATTCATCCTAATTCGAAACGCATTCATCAATAAGATGAACGAGTACATCATTTTAATGATTCCTTTTATTATAATACTCACATTCATCCTAATTAGGAACGCATTCATCAATATAAGATGAACGAGTACATCATTTTAATGATTCCTTTCATCTATTAATACTCACATTCATCCTAATTCTAGGAACGCTATCATCAATTGGATGAACGAGTTCATCAATTGAATGATTGTCTTCATCATATTAATATTGACAGTCATTATTTTAATGATTCCTTTTATCATATTAATACTCACATTCATCCTAATTCGGAACGCAATCATCAATAAGATGAACGAGTTCATCAATTGAATAATTGTTTCATCATATTAATGTCGACGGTCATCCTAATTAGGAACGCATTCATCAATAAGATGAACGAGTACATCATTTTAATGATTCCTTTCATCATATTCATACTCACATTCATCCTAATTAGGAACGCAATCATCAATAGGATGAACGAGTTTATCAATTGAATGATTGTCTTCATAATATTAATGTCCACGGTCATCCTAATTAGGAACTCATTCATCAATAAGATGAAGAGTACATCATTTTAATGGTTCCTTTCATCATATTAATACTTACATTCATCCTAATTCGGAAGGCATTCATCAATAGGATGAACGAGTACATAATTTGAGTGATTTTCCTTCATCACATTTATGTACACTTTCATCCTAATAATGAAACGTGATTAATATTATTGAAAACACATTCATAATATTGATGAAACAGACAATTTGATGAACGTTAGTATGAACTTGATCATGGGTGTAAAATTTATGATTTTTTCATCAATATGAAGAACGTTTTCATTACTATGATGTCACTTTTTTTTTCAGTGTACATCGACGGTATAGAGCACAAAAGTGGTAAATATATTTTTTTTCAAAAATGAGTTAAGTACACCGAGTTTACCGTTTTAACATAAACTTTGATGTGCACAAATGTGGTAAGTATATGTGGCGCACGCAACACGATTGTTTGAGAATAAAATCAGGAATGCGATAACATAAGGTAATCTCTCTCATCTTATCAATAAGTTTTGATAAAACAAAAAACCACCTGTAACCAGGAAGCTTATTGATAAGAGAGACGATATCAATAAATATAATTTGTATTGTAAAATACTAAATTTATAAATAATTATCAAAAAAATCATAATCTTTAAATATACAACAAGATATGGAAGATTAGAGCAACAACTACAACGACTCTAACATATATAACCTACCGTTTAAGGTTTACTAATATAACCCCTATGTTACCAATGTACATTGGACATTTTTAAGCCGCTTTTTCTCGTATAAAAATGGATTTTACAGCAAAACTTTTTAAACATTTATTGTTGCAAATTTCATCATCTTCAATTTTGTTCATATGAATTTTTTTATTTGGTCGCGCCGTTTTTGACTGACAGGGACTTAAACAAGTATGTAAAATGTATTACATTATTAAATGTAGTATTTTTTCTTGTAAATTTTATTCTCTACATTTTTGTACCTATACATTTTTCTATTTTATCGCACCGTTTCCGAGATATAGATGACAATATTTTTTGCGTTTTAAAGAGTTGTTTAAGCCACCGTTAGTCAAAAAAATAAAAAAATTAAGATAAACAAAATTGAAGGCGATAAAATTTGCAACAAAAAATGTCTAAAAAGTTTTGCTGTAAAATTGATTTTTATATGAAAAAAAAAGAGGTTTTAAAATGTTCAATTTACATTGGTATCATAGCAGCGTCCGAAAACTTCTGCGAGTCACTGTAATTAATTCAAAATTTAGTAATTAAAATTTACTTTAATTGTTCTAACTATAGTTATTGCGTTAGGCAATGAAATAGTATATTAGTATATAAGTTTATAGCAGTATAAAAGTTATAAGTATGTAAGCTTAAATGGCATAGACATCCAAACTTTAAAATCTCTCTACTGTAAAATTAGTTTTATTGCACATACCACAACTGTGCTCTATACCATCGACATGATTTTGACAATTTGATCAATCAGAAAAAAATGAAAAAATTGTTTTCATTAATTACAGTGTATAGACTATAGCGTGACAATAAATTCAAAAATTATTTTTTCATCAATTAAAATGAATATAGCCAAAATCCCTCGTCACGCTATAGCCAATACACTGTAATTAATGAAAAATAATTTTTCATTTTTTTCAGATTGATCAAATTGTCAAAATCATGTACACCATCAGAGAAACAATGATATACGTCAAGCCATGTAACTCTTGCAATTATAAATATTTTTAAATAAAATTTTACATGTATACTGAGTAAGATTGTTTTAAATAAATATCCAAAAATTAAAATAATCACAGTTTATCACGAAGAATAGTTTCTTCGGAATTAATTTTCCAAGTTAACTTTGCTTTATTTTTGCTCACATTAGGGTAACCCCTTAAGTCGCTTTTACATCTATATGTTTTCACACATCAGGACTTCTCATATGAGAAATATTTCGGTGTTTACACTGTATGTTTTCTCATAGCCAATCACTCATAGGAGAAGATATACGTAAAAACATAGCAAATCATAGGTACTCTTTCGAAATAGAATATACGAACGAAAGGTGGCGAAAATATACGAAGCTAGTTGACAACTTTGAAAAAAGAGAGGTTAGGTATGCTGCTTTGTAAACATGTGGTAAACATTCATAATGAATTTAAATTAATTAATTATTAAAATTAATTTTAATCAATCTTTCTACATTTTTTTCTTTTGCAATAAAAGGAACATCGCCGTTAAAGTGTAGTACTACAAATATAATTTCGTAGCACAACATTGCTATTTAAAATATTTTAAATAATTGTTACTATTATTCATCGTTACGAATCTTTTTAAAAAGTAGGGTTAACTTCACTCAAAACCAAAACAAACTCTTATGTAAACTCTTCTTTATCACTCATAACGATTTAAATCTTTAAAAACATACAGTTTCGCTAACCTCGAGAGAAATCGTATGTTTTCGCTTATGAGAAGTCCTGTGTGAAAACATATAGATGTAAAAGCGGCTTTAAGGTAAAGCTTCTCTAAGTATGCCTGAACAAAGGATAGAAAACAGGCAGACTCCCTTTTAAAGTACAGATTTTTATAAAAATTGGTGAGGTAATTCTTGAAGCAAATTTATTTTGGCTTTGTTCCCATTTTCTGCCATTTCGGCTTAGGGGCGTATGATACGTTACAACTTTTTGTTTAATAACTATGGGTTGGAAAATAATGGATGCTAGTGCTATATGCTCACTTTTGTGATGGGTAAATAGGTGTTTTTCTTGATAAATCGGTTTAGATTTGGTAACGCAAGACAAATTTAGAAATAATTTTTGCGGACGATAGTGCAATTATTACGAGATTTCAAAGTGTATGCTCGCTTTTGTGAGGCACTCTAGTTACCTAAATAAATTTCTTGTAAATTGCAAGCAATATGTTAAGAAGATCGATTCTCGCTTGATAATATGATTATGTGAGCCGACTAAGTGTAAACACAAACAAAACAGGTATCGTAAATTACCTAACTAACAAATTTCCAAATAATAATTTTAAGAATTTTTAAATATTGTTGACCTTTTATTTTATCCTTTTTTGAAATTGTTGATATTAAGGTCTTTTTAACAATTAAATTGTCTGACGTTTCGTGTCGTTTATTGGCACATTTTCAAAGCTACAAGTTAATAAATTAAAAAATTTTAAAAAATTAAAAGATTTTATAAAGGTTTTAAAAACTTACATTGACAGATTGTCAATATGATGTTTTTGTTTTAATATAACATTAAAACATTTGACTAAAAATGATGAATTATATAAAAACTTTTTAAAATCTCTTAAATCCTATAAAATTGAACATAATAAATTAAATTAAACTAAAATTTGACCATAAGTCATGGCATCGTTTTCATGATATCTAGGATGTGTTTGTATCCACCATGAAAATATTGAACATCCCTTTTATCATTCATCGCTTTATTGTTCATATGAATGTTGATTGCTTCTTTTATTTTACGTTTTTTGTCTATCTTTTCCCTAGCTAGTACTGTAATATCTTTACGGTTTATGGAATGAGAGTTGTTAGTCATGTGTTTGCATAAAGCGGTGTAAGCGTTCTCATCTTCTTTATTAAAGAAAACGTGTGCTTTATTCACATCTCTAATATGTTCCTTTATGCGAACACCTAACTTTCTAGAACTCTCACCTACGTAAACAGAATCACAATCCTGACAAGGGACAAGATAAACCAAACCACTCTCGTCCTCTATGGGAGTAAGATCTTTCGTTTTAGAGAAGAATTTGAAAGTTTTATTAGGGCATTTTAGACCAAATTTTATGTTAGGTATTGGTTTGAAGATTGACATTATTTTATCAGATAGGCCTTTAATGTATGTTAAACTGTAGAAATTTTGAAAAATGGGGGGTTCTGGTATAGACGTAGTAGGTTTTATATTTTTTGAAGAATTGGTTTCTTTGTTTTTAAAGAATGAGTTTATGATAGAATTTGGAAAATTGTTAGCTGAAAGAATAAGATTTATATTTTTATAATTTTCGGATTGAAATTTTGGATGAGATAGGGAGAGAACTTTATTAACAAAATTTTGTGCTACATTAAAAATCTGGTGTTTTGGATGGCTGGAGAAAAAATTTAATAAACGTCCGGAGTACGTAGGTTTATGATACCAAGAGGTTATAAGTTTTCCATCAAAATCATCTCTATGAACGCGGATGTCAAGAAAAGGAATACTTTTATTAATTTCTATTTCCATTGTAAATTGAAGATCTTTATGGAAACTATTAAAATGATCAAGGATGTGGGGTAAGCAGTCTTTACCAATAATGAAAAAGAGATCGTCAACATACTTTTTAATCAATCTGATACCATTTGAATGATTGGCATTAAAAGTGGAAACTCTATCATCAAGGAGGATATTCATGCAAATGTTTGCTAAATCAACGGATATACTACCACCCATAGGAACACCTTTCTTTTGATGATAAGATTTTCCATTTGCTAAAAAATAACTATTATAGGTTATAAGCCTAAGTGCTTGTATTAAGGTGTCATTGGGCATTTTAGTATCAGTTGTAAGTATTTGAGAGATTCTGTCTTCTATATGGTTGATGACCATATCCACTGGGACGTTAGTAAAAAGTGATGAAACGTCAAGAGAAATAAGTAAGTCATCAGTATTCAGAATGTAATTAGATAATATATCTTTCATTTCCATTGCGTTTTTTACATCATATAAATTGTCAATATAAAAAGGTTTAAGAAATGGTGAAATGAATTTTGATAAAGGTCGAAGAGGACCATTAAGGTCAGAAATAATAGGTCTAAGGGGATGTCCATCTTTATGCACCTTAGGTAAACCATATGCTTTTGGTGTTATTTCAGTGTTCTTTCTCCAATATAAAGATTGAGGTCGAGTTATATAGCCTCCTTTTTCCAAATATATAAAAATGTCGTTGGCTTTAGATTTTAATGAAGAAATAGGACATTTTTTAACAAGCGTATATGTGTTATTATCAGAAAAAAGTTTGTCAAGTTTGTTAAAGTAATCTAATTTGTTTAGGGCAATGGTATTATTGCCTTTGTCTGATCTAGTAATGATTAGTGTGTCTTCAACCTTTTAAGGTTGAAGGAATACAGAAGCACGAAAAAAATTCAAGCTTAAACAAATCATTTAAAGTTGGTTTTTATGGACGACTGGCAAACATAGTTTATAAACCTGAAACATGGCCAACAGGGGTAATAGGGAAAAAGTTTCAGTTTTTTCGAGGAAACACCCGGACCGTTCAAAAAAATTAGCACAAAACAACATCACAATACACAAACAAACCTAAACACGACAACAAACAGTAAACAAGTAAGCATACATAACACAATAAAAGTATAGCATCTCAACATTCAATGTCTTTCAAATAAAGTGGCCTCGTTGGAACATGTACTTAATGAAGAAAACATTGGCGTAGCATGCATAAATGAACATTGGTTGAACTCGGATAACATAAACATGTATAACATACCAAACTACAACTTGGTAACATATTACACAAGAACAAAACATATTCATGGAGGGGTGGCAATATTTGCACACAACAACTGGAAATGCACAGCGCTGAATAACATCTCGACTAAATCAATTGATATGGAAGGTGAATTTCCGGCCTGTCATATCAAGGAAATTAACACAATAATTTTAACAATGTACCGATCACCGTCAGGTAACCTAGGCAAGTTCATAGAGCTTTTGGAAGATATTATGCAAGAAATATACCAAATGTGCAAACCAACAACTAAGTTATTAGTAACAGGAGATTTTAATGTCAACTTCAATAATCCATCATCCAACGACAACCTATAACTATTCAAGCACTTATGAAATCCTTCGATCTGCACAAAACGATAAACAAAGTAACAAACTTGCATCGACAACATCTTTACTAACATCAATTACATTGCAGCTGATTTAATTGAAATGAATATATCTGATCATGAAGCACTATACATAGAATGGCGAATTGACAAGAAAAGACTAAAAGTAGACAAAATCAACAAAAGAAAGTTCTCTCCAAAGTTGCAGGAAAAATTCAGACAAGCAGTAGACGGCATCAATTGGAACCCTATCTACAACGAACGAAATCCAGGAACGAAATTCGAACTATTTTACGAAGCTATACAAGATCAGGCTCAGCTAACATTTCCTGTAAAAACGTACAAAGTACACAACAAAACTAACGAAGGAACTCTTAGATATGAAGAAGCAAATACTAGCACTCCGTAAAAACAAGAAACACATCCATACAAACAATAAACGAGATTATAATGAGTTAAGAAAATTATATAACAAGAAATTAGAAGAAAATAAAAAACGACCACACATGTAACAGATTTCGCAGTCAGACAATAAACAAAAAACGACATAAATAAGGAAGTTGGAAAACAGATCCAACCATCAAAGCAGAAATTAGTGCAAACTTTGGAACCCATTACGCAAATGCAACAAGTAATCTATATAAGAAAATTCCACAGGAAGAAACAATTCGGGTATCAACAGGGAAAAAGCACCATTGATGCAATAATGAGCTTCACGTCTCACATATACAATATTCTTGAGAAAAATCAAAAATGTCGAACCATATTTTGTGATTTATCGAAAGCATTTGATATGATGGACCACAAAACATTTTTAGAAAAAATCAAACACTATGGACTCAGAGGAAAAGCATATGAAATTATAAAATCCTACCTCCACAACAGAAAACAGATGGTATACTGGAATCAGGAGTACAGTGAAGAAATAGAGGTCACCGGAGGAATATCGCAAGGAAGCATCTTGGGTCCTTTCTTCTTTGTTCTCTTTATAAATGACCTACCACCAAATGTGAAAGGTGAAATTGATTTGTATGCGGACGATACAGCGTACACACTGGAAAAAGACGAAATGATACAAGAAGGGCTAAACAAACTGATAGAATGGTTCTCGTCAAACAAGTTATTACTAAACCCAGAAGAAACACAGCAGCAAAACTTCACAAAAAATAGAAGAATCGAGCAAGAAGAAAGAAGATCAATAAAATACCTAGGTATAATCCAGGATACGTTATTAACTTGGAACGACCACACATGCTATCTAATAAAAGTATTGGGGAAAGCTCTCTACGCGATAAAAAGAACAAAAGATACAGGGTGAGGAAGCAGCTAAAATCGTATATTTCTCGACGTTTCACGCTAGAATGATATACGGCCTTCTTGTATAGGATAATGATGCACAAATTAATAAGCTGTTCACCATACAAAAAAGAGCCATACGAGCACTTAAGGGAGTGCAGAGCAAAACACATTGCAAGCCATTATTTCGTTCTCTCAATATAATGACCCTTCCATCGGCATACGTATATGCAAGTATACTAGGAATAAAATGCGACCCAACAATACAACAAAATACTTCCAAACATGAATATAACACGCGGCAATGTAATGAAATTAGAATCGAAAGATATAGATTAAAATGTTATGAGAGCAAAAATCTAAGAACAAAACTTTTTAACAAACTGCCGACAGACACAAAAATTCTACTATTGGCTAAATTCAAGAAGAAACAAGCGCTATACAGCGTAAATGATTTCCTGGAATGATAAAATGGCTCATTTACGCGTTGAGATGAAAATCGGCATATGCCGATCTCCACTATTTACATCCAGTTCAATTGTACTTTTATGTTGATGTAATCAAGATTATTATTATTAAGGAAGTCTATTTCCGCTTGCAGCCAGAGCCGTATTTAAGATCGGTAGACCCCTGGGCTGAATATATGTGATGCGGGCCCTACCGGTTTTGTTTTTTGAGAATTAATTGTTATTCTAAGTAAACCTCTTAGGTAAATTTAAGATAAAAAAAAGGATTGCAACAAACAAGTAAATTTTTAAGTTATAATAGTGGACTTTTTTATTTTAGTCTATTCAAAATTAAAATTTTCAAACAGGTTTTTTGCTATCATCTACAGCTGCAGATGCATTGCTATAGAAACTTAAATTACATTATATTAATAATAATTTAAGTTTGTACAGCAATGCATTTTGCTATGCTAAAGCAGGATTCCCATTAAGACGGCACGGCAAGCTGCATTTTGATCTTGCAACAAAGATCAATAGTACTGCAACTATAGCTCGTGCCAAGTAGAAATGAACTCGACAATCATCGTATTTCAGCAATAACTTTCCTAATTTTTGAGATACGGCAAAACTTGTAATATAAAAACTTAATTAGTTCTTTAAATTGTATATTACAATTTTTGCTGTATCTCTAAAATCAAGAAAGTTATTCCTAAAAATGATGATTTTCGGTTCTATTTCTATTTGGCACGAGCTCTAACAGCAATACTGCCCTGCGAAGCAAAAACCCCCGTATTTTTGTTTTGCTTAGCAGGGCAGAATAGTAATAATAATAATGTTTATTAAGCAATATAAATATATACAAGTAATTTATTGCTTAAAAGGTCAAGGTTCAGCAGAGCTATTTTTCAACCAGTGCCTAAGTATCGTCTTAATGGAGATGCAGCTTAACCCTTACTTGCCACATTGGGGTGTAAAATACCCCAAGCCCAGTTTTCGTTAATTTTAAGTATGTATACCAGAGAAAAGCGGGTTTATGGCATCATCTGTTATTTTTTGTAAAAAGTTGTCACTTGATCACTTTCTTGATATTTCAATTTTTTAATAGTATTTAATTTTATTTTTTTGTCATATAACCCATATCACTACAAAAAAGTAGCTCTTGAGAAGTAATAAAAAAATTGGCAACTTAAAATATTTAATAGTAGTGATAGTAGATTGTTTGAAATAACATGTTTTATCGCTGGGGTGCAATGCACCCCAGTGTGTCAAGTACGTTACTCCATAGAAGTGTGCCAAGTAAGGGTTAATAGTGGCTGAAAACGGAAATATACTTTCTTAATCATCAAACAGGAATCGATCTTCTTAACATGCCGCTATAACTCAGTAAACGTAAAAGATGTGAGTTTCAATACGGAATTGTTGGCTACGGCATAGTGACTCCAATTTAACAGCATATACCTACCGTGCCGTATACATATCGTGCAACTTCAAAATTGATTTTAAGCTCTTTAGGTGGATTTTTAAATATTTTGAAACTACAAAAATGTCTCTTTTGTTTTAATGATTTAAATAAAGTCTTTGATAAAGTCAATATTGCTTTGGGGTAATTTTTACAATTTTCTGCCTACACTCCCCTGCACAGGACAAATCCTTGACGACCAACGGCAGTTTGTTATTTAAGGATTAAGGAACAAACTAAAAGAGGTTCCAGCTTTTAACTACTAAGTGCGAACAGAAATCACAATTTGATGCCTGGAGAACTCGACTATTGTAATATGGTTAAAAACAATTTCTTCAAGAATTACAAATCCTTTATTTCATAAAAATATGCGCTTATGAAATCGTATCCTATTTAAAGCCCCCCAAACAAGGAGATTTACTGCTAAATCGAATCAATGACGTAACACAAATTGTTAATAGTAAACCATAGTACATATTTAAAAAAATCTTACTTGAGCAAACTAAGCATAAGCTAGTTTTTATTTAAAAAATCTGTACCTTAAAAAGCAAAATTTAAAATAAATGTTTGGATAGCTAAACAAAGAACAAGGTCACGTTTCGGAATAATCAACTTAATTATAACATGATTATCAAAATACGAAAACTCATGTTTAACTAATATAATGCCCATCATATTTTTTTAAACTGGAAATTAATTTTACATTGCAAAAGTAGTCTGACTACCTAAAATTACTAAACATAAATATCATTATTAATACGAAATTCTTAATAATTAATAGATAAAGTGTAACTCGGCATTAACCATATCAATATTTTACAAATTCCAAAAAATGCGCGCACACTTTTTATTAAAACTAAAATGTTTGATGAAGATGAACTAATTCATCGCCTAATGATGCCATAGTAGGTACGGTGAAAATGTTTGCGATAATTATACTTTCAGTGTATTTTATCTGTAATAATAATAATTAATAACTTAAAAACATTTTAGTTCTAAAAAGTGTCTACATTTTTTTGTTTTTCTAAAATATTAATATCGAAATTTTTTAATTTTAAATTTGTCAAGAAAAAAAGATTCATAAAAAATCTTTGTGAATTTTGTGTTTACCTATTGATAAAAGGTCAAGTAATTTTTAAAAACAGTAAAAAACAGTTTTGCAATTATCTCAATCACCCAATAAACTGCGATAAAAAATTTTATTATCATTTAATCAGCATAAAAGACTTACCAATTGGGTCAACATATGATATGTGATCCACAAAATCCCTCTTGCCAAGGTATACGGTTATCTATAAATTGAAGCAATAAATTATAGATTAATCTTTAATGACCTATAACAGATGTTTATTCTTAAAATAACACACACTCAAATATTATATAAATAACACGGCATAATCATAAAACAATAAAAATTAAACGAAGATAATTTGTTAGTTGCGCAGTACTGCAATTAGACATTTTATTTAACTTTTACCTCAATAAATAATTAGAATCAACAAAGATTGAAAATATTGTCAATTGCTACCCAATATACATACATGGTGTTTTCGACCTAATCGGATCAGAAGTATACAGAACTTTTCACATTCTGTAAAGTGTAAATCTAGTATAATAAAATTTAAGGATTAAAAAACATTCAAATTAAGTTAATATTCCTATTCATTTTTCAAAGATCTGTTTATGCGGGTCTAGTCAGTGGTGAGCCATGGTTGGACTCCGTTCTTACTGAACAGGAAATCAGTTTTTGAAAGTTTTTGAAAGCACTTCACGAAGTGCTTCTTTTATAGTCAATAATGCAACATAATATTTTTACTTTATCATACAAAGTATGAAAAAGTATTATCGCGCAGAAAAAAATTGAGATTTTGACGAATTTAGTCATATTGGGGTCCCAGAAGCGGAAAATCATCATTTCCAAAAAATATGTGTGTGTGTGTGGTAACAAGAATTTTTTAACAAAATTTCGTATTTAGTACATATATATTGAGACTTAGAATTTGATTAGATTTTGGTTAAAATCGGTACACGGAAACGCAGAAAAAAAGTAATATTTTGTAAACTAAAAAAATAATTTTTTTTTCCAATTTTATTTTTTTATCAAATTCCTCTCTATAATAATATTAAAAAAGTCTCAATCAATAATCGTGTAAATATCTTATTTTTGCAAATATTAATTTTTGAAATAAAAAAAAAAATTTATTTTCTTATTTTTTAAATTTTATTTTTTTATTATGTTCTGCTCCATAATAATAATAAAAAAGTATTAATTGATAATCGTGTAAATATCCTATTTCTTTGTGGGCATGGCCACATCCGATTTTTTATAAAATAATAAACAATTCCTCAGTTGGTGAGCTATGTGTAAATTTAATAAAAATAGTGAAAGAAATTGTATTAACATGTGTTTCTGACTCATTAGTCGTCATCGGTACCGTAAACACTTGAACTTACGCTACAATATGACCCATCAATTTAATAGTGTAAACTCTTCATGCCGCAGCACCATTGTTGTACAATTAAGATATTTCTCTATAATTATGTATACGGTATTGATGACGATTAATTAGTCAGAAACACGTTTCTGCCGTTCATCTTTGATTGTGCAAGTTTATAATTAATCTGCATTACTATTAAACATTTCCAAACTTTTGTTAAAAAATATTTTTATTTCTTAAATTAGTGTTTAGAATTATTACACTTATTATAAAAAACGCCATTTTTGATCTAAGAACAACTTTTACTGAATTAACTTCAAAAATATTCTGTGCAATTTAAATAACCAAAAAGTATATTATGTCGTACCAAATTCGCAGTTGGTCTATTGTAGATTCTTGACTAAAGTATCACAAAATAACATGGAATTTTCTGAATTCCTTCAAGTTGCAATCTCACCGACTAAGATAGTCATGATAATATTATCTCAATGTAATCGAGAGAAACCGAAATTAATTTAGAATTTCTCGATTTGTACAAACATTCAAACAAGTATGTGATACTGATGACGACTAATGAGTCAGGTGTGATGGCTAGGAAGTCGAAGAAGCAGTACATGTATCTATCGCTCTTTGCCTTAATTGTGTTAATTATTACCACCTTACCGTAACAGAGTGTCTTAAAAACTACTACCACAGCTTTACAATAGATTTGTGAGACAATCAGTATACAGTTCAAGTACGATTATGGAATATATTCTGGGCTGGTGTATAAAGGACTTTGTGGCTGAAGGGATGATTGCTGACTAAATTTTTGTGGTGCCTATTGCTTTCCCCTTTTTCTTCAGATTTGACTATAAAGAACTAGAGAAGAATGCGGACTACTTTTTCTTGTCCCGTCCCGCAGTGACGCCTCCTCCAGTAGGTCCCGTCCCGTGGGTCCCGCAAATCCCGCAAGCAACGCTTTTGGGTTCGTGATTGGTTCTTTTCTTTCAACCAATAGCCAACGAAATTGCAGAACATTTTACGAACGAAGATGAACCTAAAATTGATAGCACAGATTTGGATTTGGAATCATATTGTAATATAGCACTATTAAAAATTGATAAAACAATGCCAGTAATTCAGTTTTGGAAGACACTTGCCAGGAAATTGCCGTGTATTCCCGCGCGGGACTAAATTTTTATCCCATCCCGCGCGGTAGTGGTATCGGTAGCGCATTCCTTGGACTGCCCTGCCGATTCGAGAAAGGGAACTGACGCACCATGTAAAGATGAGGGCCAGTTTAGGTAAATCGACAAACAAGTATCTTTTTGAAGATTTTCTCCAAAGAAAAGTTTAAATGTTAGACAATATTATAATATAAAGGGGTAAATATCCAGTCAAATTTTGAATTTTATACGGGAACGTGCTCAAGCCCCCCACCCAAAATGTGCCAAATTTCATAACAATCGGTTGAGAACTTTTTGAGTTATCTTGCCCGCCAATTTAAAAAATGTAGTTGCGAGAAAAACGCGTTTAAAGTTTTGACACACAGAAACTCTATGATTACAGCGATATACCAACTAGTCAGCGATACTAGGGTCATGGGTCATACATTTGAGATGTTATTTTAACTATTTATTTATTTATTTTATTTCTATTTATTTTACATGTATCGCCCCTCTTAAAAAAAGGCGAAAAGCTATATAAAGAAAAGCTCGTTCATGATGCGGAGAGCAAAATAGTTGGCAATTTCAAGACTATTCCCACCTAAAAAGTGTCAGTTCGCCACGTTCCTGTTTTTATATACAAGACAAAATATACACAAAATTTAGGAGATATTTACCCCTTGATACTATACTTCCATCAGTAGACAGGAATACTGTATGCAATAAAAACAAGAGAATTATGTCCAAATTATTGTTCTCTTTTTTTGATCTCTGTAACATACCTCGAGGTGGTAAATGTTTTTAACAACCTAAAAAACGAGAAGCTAAATCATCAAGGATTCCACATAAACTACGCATGCGCCAATTTTTAATTACATTCGTGAAAGTACTCGAGTCAGTCACTGCTTTTACGGACAAAAACAATTATTTTGGTTAAATTTTATTGCAATTAATTATCCGTTCATTATGAATAAATATTTAAATAAATAATTTTTATGTATTTGTAGCGGCCTATTAAAATCTTAATATGATATTATGTTGACATATTATTATATAAATAATACTCGTATAATATTTATTAAGGTAAAAATAGATACTAAATATGAAATAAAAAATTTAAAATTAAAAAAAAAAACCTTTTATTTAAAATTAAAAAATGTGCACTAAAAAGTAAAAAATAAAATAATTTTTTAAATAAAAACGAACAAAGCTCCTTGAAAACATCTAAACAAAGGCGTGGGGCTATGAATTTTATATACAAACAGTATCATTGAAAAGCCCAACTGAAACTACGAGTACATACAGAAATGGATACTTACAACATTTTTAATAGCATCTTTGCTATCTAAAGCTGCGTCTTCATTAAAACGGCACGGCAAGCGGCACTTTGATCTTGCAACAAAGATCAATAGTACCGCAACTAACATCAATTGCGCAGCTTGCTGTGCCGTCTTAGTGAGAATGCAGCTTAACAAGGAAGGAACCCCTACTCGACATCACCAATTTCGTCCGGATTTATAGTGTATGGAAGACTTGACTAGAATTGCAAGTGACACAAATTGTAGCTCCAGATGGCCAAGCGTTTAGAAAATAAGTTTTTTTTTTTGGGAGAGTTAATATATACATAAGTCATTTACGTTATAAAATTTCCAAGTACAAGGTAGCACAGTGGTAGGAAGTAGGACTCGAAATGCAAGGGTCAAGTTTCGACTCACCGTAAGAGAAACGTCTTTTTCCCTATGGCTTCTTTTCAAATTTTACGATATGAACCGTAATAATGTATTGTATTACTTATATTTTTACAATATTTAAAATATATTTAAATTTATATTTTTTTAAAGATTTTGTAAGATTTGTTGTAGTAGCATTTTAAAATCCCGCAATAGGGATGACATTTTTTTTGCACAGCAATTCAAAATTTGAAATTCATATTTAAAGTAACAAAACATAAATTTGATGGGTTACTTGATTATTTATCGAATAGATTCGTATCCGATAAATATCTCGAGGTGAAGTAACTGGCAGAAATCAGTAGGCAATGTGATTTATTCGATCGAGATGTCAACTACGATTTTCCCATTGTCCAACAATCTTGCAAATATGCTTTTTTTTGGTTTTGTGAATGGATTTATCTGGACAGTTGCACCTAATATAATTGGTGACATAAATATTTAAGAATCGCTCTCTACCAAACACAGTACCCAAGAATATTTTTTAAGAATGAATATTTAAGAACGACATCTATTGAAAGTAAAAAATTACTATACTTATAATATATTTTTCCCGAATTTTCTAATTTTTCGGGTGACATGGACCACAAGTTAACGTGGATCAACCACACTACAAAATTAAGAGAGGAATGTAGTAAGTACTGCTACCTGTTTCGTAATCTGTCAAGATGTGCAAGTGAGTCGATCATATCTCGCCATGGTTGAGAGCCGTTTTGCATAGGGTATTTTGGTATGGGGAACATCCACACATGCCACTCAGATATTCTTGTTGCAAAAAAGAATACTTCGTTCTATGGAGAGGGCTCATCCACAGACGCTGTGTAGACCGCTGTTTGCCAAGTAGCGGCGTCAGCTTACGTTGCCTTGTTTGTACATTATATGCGGTCTGTAAGGATATACATAAGCGTAAACACTTGCTTCTTCACAACATGAAGGCATGACATCTTCACCTGATGTACATGATGCTTCGTATAGTCCTAGGAATCGCGAGTTCGATACTCCTAACGGCCTAACTTTTTATATGGCATTTAATAGTACAAAAATTGCGCTAGTCTTCTCTAAAGCTAGTTTTAGACTACACGAAATCTTGAAAAAATTTTAAAACATTATAAATTGCGTAGTATCAAACAGCAAATTGCTTCAAAAATTGTTTTGCTTTGTTAAATGGTGTGAAAAATAGAACATGTTCTATTTTGAAACAATTCACTAAGCAATCTGTCAATCTCCAGGCATGCGCTGGACAGATTGTGTCGGTTGGTTCAGTTGTGTCGTTTTATTAAATAGTTATTTAAATTATTATAGATTAGTAATGTTAAAATTATAACATAAACTTTTCATGATTGTGTTGTATTACTATATCACACATCAAACTAATAATAACATAACCAGTAGCGTATTTAGTAATTACTCGTAGGGGGGGGGGGGGGATCGAAAAGTAAAATCACAACATTTAAAACTCGAGCAAGATGAGTCACTGGAATACAGCTATAATGGAAATTTAAAATATGAAATACAAAAATAATTTCTCCTAAAAATAGTTTTCGTTCTTATTTTTTATTAATTGATTTGATTATAATAAAATATTTTGCAAATTTATAATAGTAATTGAACGCGCCTATTAGTTACAGAGCCCCCTCCGTAAATACGCCACTGAACATAAACCTTCACGAAATCTAGTAATTTCTAGCAAACTGCGCAGAATCGAAAAGAAATATTGTTTCAAAAATTGTACAGTGTCATACAGGTTGATATCGAAAACAAAGCAACTTCTTGTTCAATATATTGCACAATTTATTGTTTCAAATCTTGTTCAATATTTAGTGTAGTCTAAAACTAGCTTTAGTAACATTCACTTCTAAGTGATAAAATACTATGAGTAATTTTTTTAATGTTTGTGTTTCATAAAATTCATAAACACAATGATATTTTTCTTCAATATTACTAGTTTTTCATCAATATGATGAATTTTTCTTCAATTATTTTTTTAAGTGTGATTTTACGAATAAGTACATAAATAATTCAGCGCATGCGCAGTTTGTCTGGACTCCTAGGTGATTTCAAGCACTCGTAAAAAAATGATAACCGAATATGATAATAAGACCACAGTTTCTAAGAAAGAAGTGCGAGTTCTCTGAGAACTAAAATTAATTATTAAAATATAATAAATTAACAGGTGTGTTTGGCATGCTGCACTAGTGTACACCAGGCCACCGTGTTTTACAAATTTGCTTTCATTCACCAACAATAAAAACAAGATTTAGTTAGTCTCGCCTAATTTTGTTCTTCAGCAGAAATATTTACAATTGTAAACTTAAATGATAGGAGTATTAAAAAAAACAACTTTGCAACGGACTAGTGTACACTTACTAGTCCAACATACTAAATACACCTAACTTTATTTAAAAAATAAAATTTTGACTTTACTGACTTAAAATTAACATAAAGAACACGGGAAAATTAATAAAAATATTTTAAATTGACAGGGGTGGCTTAGAAGGGTGTTTTTTAAATGAGGGGTTATTAAAATATGATTTTACTTTTAATGACTTAAAATTGGCATAAATAACATGGGAAAATAAATTAAAAAATTCAAAATTTACAGGGGTGGTTTAGGGGGTTTGTTTTTTTATATGAGTGGTTATTAAAATATGATTTTACTTTTAATGACTTAAAATTGGCATACTAAATAATATGGAAAAATTAATTAAAAAATTCAAAATTTACAGGGGTAGTTTAGAGGGGGTTAACATTTTTTAAAAGTGTAAAATACTCTGATTTTACTTTAAATGACTTAAAATTGGCCTACATAATACAAAAAACTTTATAAATAGAATAAAAAATAAACAAGATTTTAGAGGGTGTGTTTTTATATACGTTTGGCAAAAAATGTTTTCTCTCGCATTCATCATGTTAATAATCTCGATCCAATACAATAACAGTAAAAACAAGTAAGTTGGATATGTGCAATACTTACATACGCAGCGCGTCGCCGTCATTTAAAAACGCAAATTACTTAAAATCGAGCACGAATGAGCAGACAAATTTTACATGATGTGTTTAAGAAATGTTTAATGTATTTTTTGTATATTTTTTGAAAGCGGTATCTGGTGGAAGATTTCTTGTAAGTCCACACCAAGTTGGAGAATTGCATGAGATTTTCAATTGAACAGCTCCCGGAATTAAGCTATGTATTTAATTAATGCACTATTTTATTGTCTTAGATTTTTTTTATTCAAAAGTACATACTTCAAGACATCTTTTCTATTAAATATTAATTTGAACCCTAAAGTGAAATCCGCACAATAACTCGTTAAAACTTAATGTCGCACGGAGCGAAATACTATTTAAATCAGCGATCAATGAAGGGCGATGTTTACATCGCTCTAACAAGCAGAAATATTTTTCAATTCACTTGAAATTCTGGGAAAAGGTGCACCGATGTTTCATCTAAAGATGTACTGAACCTTGTTGCAAAACTGTTAAATTGACAAAAATGTATTTTTGGTCACTTTTCCGAGCGTTCGACCCATTATGCATTGGTTCAATTTTAGTAGTTGGTTGATTGTCACTGTAGGAGAACTACGATCATACAGGTTAATTTTTGAAGGTCTATCTTCTGTAATTTTTATACTTTCGTGTTTTTTAAATTGTTTATTTATCAACAGAAAGTAATAAAATCTTCAATTAGAAGTAAACGTTTTATTATTTGAACCAATTGGCGTAGTTGAATTTTAGTTGCGGAGTGGTTGCATTGTGATACTTAAGTCTATTTATTAAGGTTTAATTTTTATCAATGTGTAAACTCTACAAAGATTAAATAAAAAATTCTATTAAAATAGATCAAGGTTGATTTTGTGGTTAATTTAGACTACTTCCGGTCAACGGAAAGCGTTTGCAATTTTCTTTATAGACATTAACGATAGTTTCACCTGACGCAAACCAAATATGAGTCTTGTAAAAAAAATCTCTCCAGATAAATCTTCGATGTTATTTATGAAAATTTGATTACGTCCTAGGTAAAATAGCAAACCAACTGTTTGATGTGGTCAGACCGGTAAAGAGAACACTGCATTTTAGTACACAAAAAAGCAGTGGGTTCCAAACTTATTTATGTCACGCCTCCTTTCTATAAAAAATATATCCGCGCCCCCCTGCACAGATAATTGGTGATAAGCTTTTTTTATCGCCTTTTTCGCTTTCTTTTGAAGAAATGCTATTGATATTCCAATAATATGAGCTGTTTGTGATAATTAATCGTTTTGCCAACTAATCTGCGCTTCCCTTAGCAGTGCTCTAAACCCTCTATGTGAAAACCATCATTGTTTCGACTCGTGCCCTACTAAGTTTTCGTATGCAAAAGCTATTGATACAAAAAAATTAATACAAATAGAATTTGAAGTAGACATAACAGAAAATGAAACAAGAAACGATGAAAACATAACACAATCAGCGAACCAACAAACGAAGAATTTCTTCATGCTGTAACAAAAATGAAAAATAATAAGACCCAGGAACCGACAGTAATAGCAAACTGATAAAAATGGGAACATAAGAAGTATTGAGAAGACTGGATGATCTGATGGAAGTGCGGAGAAAAGACAAGATGCCGGCACAATGGAACGAAGCGAGAGTGATAACTATACATATGAAAAGAGATAATATAGAGACTGTCAAAACTATATAATTGACAAGTGTGATCATAGAGCGCGATGCTTATCGTCAATATTTAAGGCAGCAATAAATTGTTTTAAAATGTATACGATTTACGTTATGAAGTTTTTCTACGCTTTTTTTGCCTTTTTGAGTATTTTGTGCAAATTTTCAATTTTTGTGCTTATTTGAAGCCTGTTTTCAGGAATATTTTTTTGTTTTTCAAGTTAATTTATAATTGTTATTTTAAGAACAAGTCCAATGTTGAATTTTACTAAAATGGAAAATATGAATAAATTAACAGTTTTACAATTCCCCATGCTTCTTCCTCCATATATGCTAGAACGATTCGGCACATATCATTTATTTGAACTTTTACATATTGAAGTAGAATATACTTAATACGCACAAAAAATTAATTTTTATAACTTTAATTGTATACCTAAGCAAAACGTTTTCTCATTTCTTAAAATGGCGTGGGCCTCGATTCTGAACTCGCTCCACTCCAAGCGAGCGCTCCACGAAAGTGAGCGGTTTGATAGCGAGTGGAGTGGTAATTTTGTATTCTCATGTACCGCTTCACTTGGGTTTTTAAAAGCGGAGCGATAAAATGTGGCAACATTTATTGTATGTTAAATAAAACATTAAACTGTCCAGGCAGCTGTCAAAATCAATCCAAAACAAAAATTGTAGGTTATAAACTTATAAACTTCAACAGTAACGGCGCAGGAATTTTTAAAATGGGTAGGCACACTTTGGGATCAATATATTTGGAGTGGGCAGGAGCACACAAAATTTATAAATAAACTAACAAAAATACATTATTGAAGCACCTAAAGAATTTGGGTGGGCACTTGACTGGGCACTTCAATCAACAAGGTGGGTACGTGTCCACCCTGGCCCACCCCTGGTGCCGTCACTGAACTTCAAGCTGACAGCTGTTAGTAACTAAAACTGCCGCAAAAGCGAGTGATAACAGCGCAAAGCGAGTGCCTCTCATCGCTCCTCTCGAAACGGGAGCGCTGTAACATTTGGCGAGCGGTTGAGAATACAAATTACTATGATTTTCGCTCCACGAATTTCACGAATTTTCTTAGGATTTCCCTCACGAGTTTTACCCTTAGGGGTTATGCTGGTTTTCAGTTCACACTATATATTTGCTTACGATTACGGATGAACACGAACGAATACGGGTGAGCACGATCAAATATTTCAAAATTTTAAGTTTAGGTTCAGTGTGGCCAGATTGACCGATTTATTGTAATTTGGGTTACTTTTGCCCAAATTTTGCGACCAGTTTTTAGCACAAATCGCAAGGCACCAAATTGGGCGACTTTATGTTATTGCATGGGTGATTAATATTTTTTAATATTAAAATGTTAATATTTAAAATTTTTAAAAATGTAAATACAGGGTTCGCCACACTTTTTTATTTATCAACTGCATATAACCACATTTATAACCTTAAATTTAAAATGTCAATTTTAACAATATCGATAAAGTAAAATAAATAAAAATAAAGAAAAGAAAAATAAATAAAATCGGTTAAGATTTTTTTATGGCCGTGTTCGGTCTGGCACTTTTTTCGCTTCGAAACACTTTCTACCCCTTCTTGAAAAAAGCGTGTGAAATGTGCGTTCACTTTAGAAAAAGGCGAATGTAGGCGTGTCTAATGCTTCAAAACCGAACTTTAAATTTGTAGTTGGTACTTAACCTAACTTATTTTTTTTGTATAAAAGTAAAATACTTATTAAAACTTTTAAGAATTTATTCGTTTTGTGAATGTGAATTACAAGTATTTTAACATGATACTATAACTTTAAAGATATGCTCACTTGGTGAACGCATTTTTGCCGCGCCGCGCATGACGTCACCGAGTGACCCACGCAAATGTGTTGCCTATATTCTACGTTTGTTGCAAATTTGTGCAAATTTATCGTAAAAATGTAATGATTAGATATTTATAATTCAGTAAATAGAAACTAATTTAGACATTTTATAAATGGAATATTTTATTTTGGAATTTAAATTAAAAAAATATAATATATTAATTTGTTCTAAGTATAAATTTATGACATAATATAAAACAGAAAATATTCAATTTAAACAATTTTAAAAATTAATAAAACCATAATATCAGTTAGATATTTTATCATTATTCAAAAAAATCAGAATATGTAAGTGCATAATTTATTATTAATAGTAAATAGTAAATTTTTCAATTTTAATAGAAGAGGATAATTTTTTAAATGACATGATGTAATTTTTAACATGATTTGATAACAAATATATATTTTAATTGCATTAATAGTCCGGGAGCTAGCGACACAAAATTTTGTCAGATTTTATAAAGATTAATTTTAGTTTATTTGTGTCATATTAGAGATACAGAAACCTGAAATCGACTCCTGCCGAGGCACCAGTGGGGCAGCGATCGACAGCGGTCTTCTGATTATGTTAAAAAAAAAAGGTAAATGTTGAAAATTATAAAAGCTGAAACTTTTTCTAATATTTAATAATATTTCAATAGGGTATAAAATGACATCCTGCCACTTCTGCTGTGGAACGGTCTACTCCTGCCATAGCCATATTTATGTGAAAATAAAATATCAATTGTTAGAAATATTAAAAGCTGAAATTTTTTTGTCATTTCTGTAATAATTAAAGCAATTACAAAAACTTATCCTGCCAGCTATATGATGGGACCTGGCTTCGGCAGGAGTTAGGAAATAGTAAGGTAATATCACTTGAAACAAAATCGTTTGTTTCAACGCACAAGGTTTACAAGGTTTTGTAAAGTATCACAGCACTAAGTATGCAAACTGACAATATTAATTATTATTTATTATCATTATCAGTATAAATAGCGGATTATATGCAAAATGGAATATTTAGTAAAGTGCAAAACTAGTAGCAACGTGCAATTGTTATTATTATTTATAAAAAAAAACAATTACCGTGGAAACGTACATGACCAGCCTGATAAATGAAAATTTTAACAATTTCAAAAGCAATTTTTGACTTTTTAAGTAGAAAACTTATAGTTTCACTTGTAGTTTATATTTCTGTATTATTTTTGTATCTTCCATTTTTTCTCTAAAATAATTAGGAAAGCAGGAATTTGCATATATAAGTTTTTACATGTTAATTTATTATGTTCGGCTAACTCATTGAGCATTCGGTATAACAAATTATAAGGGAGATATACCAGGTATGAGACGGGTTTTGTTTTCAAGCCAAAACTTTTAATAGAAACCAAATATACCGAATATCTTACATACCATTCGAAAGCTAATGATCATACGCAACTTTTTGCTGTAGAAAATATATTGATTCCGTCAAACCAAAAAAAGTTATGAGCATTTCCGTGATGAGTTGATTTTTGATCGAAAAAGAATTTGACACCAGCTATGAGACACCCGGTAAACTCTGGTAAATATAGGGAAATATGAAATAAAACAGCCACGAATACGGAAAATATCAATGTTTAATCATCATGAAGGCCTTCAGTGACCAAAATTACGAAAGAAAATGACACTTTTTTTCTATAATTTATACATCATATTTTTCGTCTTCATCTTCGGCTCATATCCAATTCGCAATGTTTGAACGTAAAGAAGCTGGCACGCATATTTGCACACTTCAAAAATTACATTCGATGAATTTGATGGAATTGGCAAGTCTCATAACTGGTACTCTCGGCTGTCTCACACCCGGAACATGACGCCATTTTTACAAAACACAGAAAAATTTATGTGTGAACATAAATCAGTCCAATCGACTACTTCATCGTAAAATATAAGGAAAATGATGAATTTCTATGCACTGTAATCTCATTTTTTCGTTGAATAACTAGTAATAACAGCAATTACAAAAAAATCAAATAAAACTTTTTTCATGAAATTTTTACTCGATGTTTGGATCACATACAAAAATTGTGACTATTGACTCCGGTGTCTTAAAAAAAACTAGCTTCCAACATGAAAATATGTTGACACTAGTCAAATCCAGAAAATTGGCATCGCAATATGGAAAAATATAAGTGGAGCCGTCTCATACCTGGTACAGCTCCCTTACTTAATACTTTGAGTATAACAAATATTGCATATAATTCTATGTATTATATGAAATGCTGAATTCAGAAAATCTACCTATCACAGGAGAAATTAGAAATTACAAATAACACAGGGCAACAAAACAAAAGCTTTTTTCTGCGGTCTTGGGTTTTGCAGTGAATTTGGATACACTAATGTAATAATGTACTCGTCACATAGTTATTTTGTTCAAATTGACTCTAGTTCTCATGTTAAGGGGGGGGGGTAAAGTTAATTTTAAGCAAAATCAGCATATTTCGATAATTTTTTTTGACGAAACTATTAATAAATATTTATTGCTATAATTACTACATAATAAAGTGACATTTGAAGAATATACTGTGAAATTTTTATTAATTTTTATGAAGAAATGAGCCATTGACAGCGAATCTCCGCGGACATCCCAAAAAGAAATTTCCATTTTATTTTCAATATAAAGAGGTTGTCTTCATCTCAAAAACTGGAGTCAATTTGACAAATCTGAATGTTTTTTTGTAATTTAGGTGACCATAATTACCCAAAATTGACTCATAAACCCCACACCTCAAAATCACTGTTCCCACTATGTAGTCTTTGAATAAATTAAATATTTTTGTTTCATTTTATTTTCAATATAAAAGGGTTGTCTTTATCTCAAAAACTGGAGTCAATTCGACAAATCTGAAATTTTTTTTGAATTCAGGAGACCATAATTACCCAAAATCGACTCATAAACGATTGCTGTTGCCCTGTGTAATAGATTAGATGTTCACGCTCAACAACTTTGCTCCTGCCTTAGCAAGGTCCGACCAAATGGCTGGTAGGATATGTGTTTTTAATTGCTTTAATTATTACAGAAATGACAAAAAAATTTCAGCTTTTAATATTTGTAACAATTGATATTTGTTTTTCACATAAATATGGCTATGGCAGGAGTAGACCGTTCCACAGGAGAAGTGGCAGGATGTCATTTTATACCCTATTGAAATATTATTAAATATTAGAAAAAGTTTCAGCTTTTATAATTTTCAACATTTACCTTTTTTTTTAAACATAATCAGAAGACCGCTGTGAATCGCTGCCCCGCCAACGAGATGGCAGGAGTTCATTTTATTGATAAGTTTCATGAACATAATAAAATAAAAGATAAACCAAGGTTTATAAAATGTGACAATGAAAAATGTCGCTAGCTCCCGGACTATAATAATCTTTTACTTCAAAACCATACAATTAATAAGAATTTCAAATATGAATTTGAATTAATATTAAATTCAAAATAAAATAGTAACGCCATCTACTCAAATAATTCATCGTCCAAATGATAAACCAAAATTTGAAGTTTGGGTCACGGACTGACATCATCAACATGGCTACAATGTGCGCGTGAGCATATCTTTAAAGTTATAGTATCATGGTATTTTAACAACGGTCATTGAAGAAAATGCAAATGAACCATAACGGCAACGTGTATAATAGTTAAAGCAAACAAATTCAAATTCATTTTAGAATTTCGCCACCACAGCGCCAAATGTGCAAGCTCGAAAAAGCGTGTCACGCTTTTAAAATGGGCGGAGCCAAAGCGTTTGAAAGTGTATGAAAGTGCCAAACCGAACGGGCAGAAAGAGTTTGGTAGCGCTTCGAAGCAAAAAAAGTGCCAGACCGAACACGGCCTGAGAGTTGCTTACGAGTTCAGATTCGAGTCTTTCCGTACGACAAATCGTACAATGTTAACTGAAAAATATCTGCTTACGACAACTCGTACGAGAAATCCTAGGAAAAATCGCATAGTGTGAAGTGCGCTTTAGTAACATCTTCTTTACAAGATCGGCGTTTACGGCACATTAGGGCACCATCCGTAAAATATGCAATAAAAACGCTAAATATTAAAGTATATGCGCAATAAAATTGAATTTTTTCAATTAGAAATGTATAGATACCAAACACTAGGTTTCTATACTTCATCAAATAAAACATAAAATCAAATACAAATCTGGTCTTCACTCCACAATGGTTATTTAAGTGAAAAAGTTTAAAAAATGCTTCAAAACGAGTAAAATACAATGTGAAAACATTGAAACAGTAGCTTTATAATAAACAACAAGGAAATCCTACAGACGACCACCTACCAATTTCAGAGAACTTTTGTTTCAGTTTTAAATTTGAAAACTTTAGTGTCTGCAAAATTATTACTGCTTCCTAAGCACATAAATAATATGATTATTATTCGATTAAATTTATGAATATCCTATTGTATGGTCGTTCGTTTATTTTTTAAGTTTATTATCAATCAATATGAGAGAGAAATACTGATATACTCTCTCAATACTGAGAGAGAAACATATTGAGCCATAACCATTATTATGTTGCCACATGGTAAGTTGGTAAGTGTAAAATGCCACGCGAACAAATCTTTTAACAGAATAACGATCCAAAACATACTTCCAAGACCAAAATTCGGTCTATATGAGTGGTCTAGTCAGTTCCCAGATCTGAATCCATACAATAATTTTGGGTTAAGCTTAAGAGATGCATGAAAAATGTAATATAGAAACAGGGACGGCGCCAGGGGTGGGCACTTGCCCATCCTGTTGATTGGAGTGCCCACCCAAATTTTTTAGGTGCTTATTTCAATAATGTATTTCTTTGAGTTTATTTATAAATCTTATATGCTCCTGCCGACCCCAAATATATTGGGCCCAATTTGTGCCCACCCAAATACGAAACAATTGTGCAAAATTTTGCAGAAGAAATGGAGCAAAATACCGCTAGAGCGATTGGTGAAACTGATTGACTCTACATATGCCATCTAGGTGCAAAGCGATTATTGCTGCAAAAGAGCTTGTAACAAAATATTATAAGCTTTAAATCCTAATTTATTATTTATTTATTCTATTAATTAATACTAAGGGAGTTAAGGAAGTATGCTATAAACTAGATAAGTAGGAAATTACAACTGGATCACTGCAATGCAATCGGCGCGACCAGGGATAGAACCGTGGCTTTCCGTTTTAAAGTCTGCATGTGTGTGCTTAGCCACACTGCTATTATTTAAATAGTTTTTCGTTTAAATGTTTTTTATGATTGCTTCTTAGAAGTAAATATTTCGTATTTGTATTTTAGCTACAAATTTTGAAAATATAAAAGAAAAATATCAGTTTAAAAAAATTATTACAAAAATACTGTTTCGCAATTTACTTTTTATTAAGTATAAGGTATCAAATCAATCAGTCCCTTGAGGTTTGTTTTAACTGAACACCACTGTATAAATATTTTCATAATACAGTAGAATCCGCTTAATGTGATCACAGTGTGCTCAGCGTCATTTAGAAAAAAAAAAGTAACATAAGTAACTTATAATAATTCAAAAAGTAACCCAAAAGTAACTGATCTTTTACAAAATTTTGAGGTGTGTCAATTTCCGGAGAAAATTTTTGACAAGGAAATATGGTTATAATACATAATATACAATACTGGTCGATATTTCTATCAGTTATGAAAATTTATTTAATGTAATTTATACCAAATCAATTATCGATCGCTCGAACAATTAAGTTCTTTTTAAAAAATACTGTTTTTTTTCGTAATCTTCGTAATCAATTTTTCAAATATATAAAAAGTGTTTACGTCAATAGGCAGAAAAATATGCAAGGGGGGGCTTGAACACCCGAAACCAAAATTTGAAAAAAGTAACTTAAAGTAACTGAATCAGAAAAAAGTAACCAGTTACTATAAAAGTAACCCGCTGAGCACCCTGTGATCACTTTGGGCCAAGAACATTTTGATAACATTAACCAACTGATAACAATAAGCAAATTTTAGAAGAATTAGGTAAATTTAGCAAAATCAAAATAGAAACACGCCATGAAACGGGAAACTTTATTAGTTTTTGTAAAGAAATTAAAACGAGTGACGTGTTTTGTAAAGATAATATATAAAATTTCAATGACAAATCAGAAAAAGATACTTAGAAAAAAAGATTATTGTGTAGATAATTCCTTTAAAGTGATAATAATAAGCGGCTTTTTGATCACATTATCCGGTGGATTTTGTATGTATAAACTAATTAAAGCGGCCGGTTACCAGTCAAAATGATCACAATAATTGACTGATAATATTAAGCGGATTCTACTGTACTTCCCTGCGCAGTTAGAACAAATAAGTGCAATCAGAGTAAAAATGCCTTCAAAAATTATTATTTTGTGTAAATTTGAAGATATGCTAAGTATTTTATATTGTAAAAATAAAACTTGGAAAACTATATTCAGATTAGAATCGGATCACAACCACACTCACCAACAGACAGACATTTTCCATGAAAAATCCTTATGGACTACAAAACATCAAATTTGTATTTAAAAAATGCACATTTCAATATGTTTGATATTAATTTACAACAAAATGACAGTCCGCTTTAAACACCAAATAGATTTACGAAGAAATTATTATTAAAAAGTAGATCCTTGAAAGCAAACAGAATTAAACTAGGCTAAATATTAACTGTAGTATATTTAAAATAAACAAACATACCATGAATTGTTCATACAGTGTTAAAAATGACCTAATCCTAACATAATATTTATGAAGCATTTGGTTTTACAACACCTACTATAACTTTCAATTTTTAACTTTGCAACTACAAAATGTAATTTCTTTTAATTAAGAAAGAAAAGTAGAAATCCTATAATGTGAATTTGACTCGAGCACGATTCAAAATCAAAAAACTAGTATAACCGATTCTTCCTTTTAGCAAATTATTTGTGCTATATAGCAAACGTAGTAAGCAAATTATTTACAAAATAAAACATAGCTTTAAAATTTCCAACATAAATGATAATAAAATTGTATTACCTTGCCATTAGGTGAGCTCTTTTTGAAGACCCTAAAAGATATAAAAATGATTAGTTATTTGAAAGAAATAAATTGAAAACACAAACCTGGTAGCCTGCCTTCTGCCATTAGCATCATCCATATCTGGATTTGAAAGTGCCAGGTTGTATGAGTTTCTATTCAAAAAACGTGGAGGCAAAAGTACCTCCATCGGTTAGGTTAATGAATATCGACACATAGAAAAGTTAAAATAACTCGAAACACAATTAAAATGTTGACCTTTTTTATATTGTAAATTTAAAAAAAGTTAAAATGATATGGGACAAATTAAAATACAATCACATAATTTACAATATTTACGTAAAACTCCAAGTTTAATTTTTTTTAATATTTGACCAACACTTTGAAATATTGTATATTTATTTGGCTAATAAATTCCCTAATCATTATATTTTATGATAAACTTGCGTCTTATTTTAGAATTTTACCAAATAACTTTACAATTTCAAGCCCAGCTCTGACTCATTTAATGATCACTTAATGTGTCAGGTTATATTAGAACACATTTTCCAGGAAATATAAAAATTATAAAGGTAAAATAAACAAAGTTGAATAGTCGAAAATTTAACTGCCTATGTAATAAAAAAACGAAATTACCTAATACTCGAATGATCCACTAAATTGTTTTCTGGTAAAACATATAACTTGTATAAAATTATCAAAAAGTCCTATCACCGAAGTTATAATCCACTAAAAATATTTGGGCCGTGTCTACCTAGCGTGTGGCACTAACTATAAGAAATTTACTACGAGATTTTCATTTTCCCCCAGGTTCTTGGTCCGTTCACAAAAGAACCTCAACAGTTTGACGTTCACCTTTTCCGTAGCCGTGTAACTAAGGGTTAAAACCTACCGGAACCTAAATTAAAATTATAGACATATATTTTATAATTTTCGTGTAATTATAAATTTAATTTTGAAAATAAATCATTAGCATTCGAAACAATTGTTTGACAGTCACTGTAACAAATAGGGGCGTGGTTGAAAGTATGGGAAAATTCAAATTTGCATTGTAATTTCTTGTCAAGTAAATTTACTTTTGAAAAAACGTTAATAATTTACAATTTTATTTAATAAATTATCTCTCTACTTTACTTTTATTAATGGTTCATTTATTAATACGTTAGCTTGTTTAAATACTAAATTATAATAAATTTATGGTGATAATTTAAAATAAGGTTGATGATTGGCGGCGTTCGCGATCATGCGTATTAACTCCGTCGCCGTGGCGTTTGTCACCCTTTAGCGAACGTCACTTTCTTGGTGGAGTGATATGTTGTGATATTTTATTGTGAAATTAGAATTTGAAAATTTTTGTAAAACAATTTTATATTTGTAATTAAAATGTCGACTTCGGGCGATTTTGGTAATCCTTTACGAAAATTTAAGTTAGTTTTTTTAGGGGAGCAAAGTGGTAAGTGGTTTATTTTTGATTCTACACAAGCCTTGTCAAAATCAATAAAATGACACGTATTATTGGCGTTATTATTATTGCATTTAATAATAAATGGGTGTAATTGGTTGGAATTCATTTAGTTTATATTATTTGTGCATAAATTTACGTACATTTTTCACAATTTTATGTTGTCATGGTAGGTTAGGTTTTAATTCTCTTTGTTAATTGCAGTTGGGAAAACTTCTTTGATTACAAGATTCATGTATGATAGCTTCGATAATACTTATCAGGTGAGTGATTTGTTAAAACCACAGTGCACTTAAGGTTACGTTTTTCAAATTGTAGGCAACTATAGGAATTGATTTCTTATCAAAAACGATGTACCTCGAAGATCGAACAGTTCGGTTACAATTGTGGGATACTGCCGGGCAAGAAAGATTTAGATCACTTATTCCTTCTTACATTCGAGATTCAACTGTTGCAGTTGTCGTGTATGATATTACTAGTACGGTGAAGTTTATTCGAATCTTGATTCTTATCTAACCTTTTGTACTTGTAGATGCCAATTCTTTTCATCAAACTTCAAAATGGATCGACGATGTACGAACGGAAAGAGGAAGCGATGTTATAATCATGCTCGTTGGGAACAAAACCGATCTTTCTGATAAAAGACAAGTTAGTACAGAAGAAGGTGAAAGAAAAGCAAAAGAGCTTAATGTTATGTTTATCGAAACTAGTGCTAAAGCAGGATATAATGTTAAACAGGTACTTTTAATTTTTTTATTTTGTAGTATTGGTGCAAATTTCAATTTTGGGTTTTAGCTTTTTAGACGTGTAGCAGCTGCACTTCCAGGTATGGATTCAACTGAGAATAAGCCACCAGAAGACAGTATCCTTTTTTTTGTATATCGTAAGCATGTGCATGTTTTTTTAAGTTTCGTTGCTTATGTTAGATTTTATGCAACAAACGTATTTTTCATGTGTTTATATATCTGTAGGCTTTGTTTTGTTATTTTCCTTAATGTGTTTTTAGTGCAAGAAGTTGTATTAAAAGATACACCTAACGAAGTAAAAGATCCAGATGGAGGCTGTGCATGCTAACTGAAACTATGACTGTAAATTGTTGAGCTTTTATACGATCTTACGTTGGTGTAAATATTTATTTTCATTTATATGTATTGCAAATTATATTATGTGTTAAAAATAATTTGCATTTAAATTGTTTGGGGAAATTCTTGAAACTTAAAATTGTGACCAAAACTCAAACGATATTCTATGCATTTATTACAACAAAAGAGATGCCTTGTTGAGAAATTTTACACATCTTTGAATTAACTGATAAAACTAGTTGTAACACATTTTGTGCGGAGCATGTTGAGATAAAACCAAAACAAATAAAAATTGATATTATCAAGATTCCTCTTGAATATCGGCTAATAAACTCGCGCTATAGATATTTATTAAAATAATATACTACAATTGTTTCGAAGGGATAACCCACTTCTTTCTCAAGTACGACCATAATGGTCTCAAGTACGACCATAATGGTCTCAAGTACGACCATTATGGTCTCAAGTACGACCATTATGGTCGTACTTGAGAAAGAAGTGGGTTATCCCTTCGAAACAATTGTAGTATATTATTTTAATAAATATCTATAGCGCGAGTTTCTTAGCCGATATTCAAGAGGAATCTTGATAATATCAATTTTTATTTGTTTTGGTTTCATCTTTGAATTAATTAAAACGACTAGCATATAAGTTAATTAATTACTAAATATTTGCATTAAAACAGTACCAATAAAATGCCATTTTATAAACTTAGTTTAGAATATCTTAAGAATTAATTCCTTTTTATAATTCATTCTAATTTAAACATAAGAATTCCCCCAAGTGCTGATTTTATATTAATTTCACTATTTACTATGCAAAATATACCCCAGTAATGATGAATTTATTTGTTAACGATGCACTTATTGCTGCATGTGCCTAATCCACATTACAAATTTATTTTATACCTCATTAAAACTAAAAAGTATTAAAATTTTATAATATGAGACACAATTATTATTTATAAGATCTAGAAAAAATAACATTTTAGATATTTTTAACTAAAATTGCCATTTGAAAACTATACGTGGAAGTACCCAGAAAAATTGTCTTTTTTAAATTAATTGCTCAAAACACATTTTTGATGGAATTATTTTGTATTGCAAAGTTCCACAATTTTTTTTTAATTGTTATGAAATTGAAATAAACAGTAATATACATTATTTTGTAAAATATTTATAATTTATGAGTGTTGTTATATTTATGTTACTTGAGCTTTTTGAATATATATTTTGCATGACTTACAATTTCCATTTTCTAAGCAATATGAAAGAGTGCAATTATTTATTTTACAAACTTTGCATAATATGTACGTTTCTAATTTATTTAATTAATTTATATATAATTATAATTTGAAGTTTTATGTAAAGTAAATTATTTATTTGTGCTAGGTTTTAACATTTTAAGTTTGTTTATATCGGTAACTGATGACCTCACAATGTATTTTTAAAATAATACTATTATGGGTAACATTTTTCAGCTATAATTTTTGACTGCGATAAAACAAAAATGTGAACAATTTATTATCTAATGGTATCTTGGTGCTTCATTTTTTGATGTTGAATATTTTATCACCCAAGGTTAATAAATTTTAGACAGACAGACAGAGATTGATTTACATGTTTTTATTATTAATTTTTTAAAAGATTGTACCTTCCAAATATTCTTTACAATATTGTTATTCTGATATACCTTTATGGAAACCGACAGTTTAATCTGGTAATTGCTCAATTTTTAAAATAGGTAACAAAATTTGAATAAGTTGATGTATCGACAGTATGAAATTTAATTTCAGAGAACAAACGTATTGCAAAGTTGCTTTCTTGATTATGTAACCACTTGAGCTTTACATTTTAGAAAATTCAAACTTTGACATTATTCCTTCTGTGGAATAAGAAAACAAAATTGTTAATTTTTTGAAATATATTGCTTGCAAGATTTCAAAGTTGGTGCATTTATGAAATTCCTTTTATTATTCCCTGATTTCTTCAAAATTATTGTTTAGTGCTACACCGAGGAACTTGGTAACTGTTTTATGTCATTTACATTTAAAATTGTAATATTTGTAGAGATTAAAAAAACGTAAATTTATTCCTGTTTGAAAGAGATATTTCTTATAGGGCCGGTTTTTCAATTGTGGTTTAAACTAAGATCAGAGTTTAAACTCAGTTCATATTGATTTGTGTGTTTTTCAATTGCTGGTATCTTTTGTGAACGAAGTTTAAACTACGATCTCGTGAACGGTGCGTATTGACCGTTTAAACGAAGTTCAGCAATACCTTGCTTAGTATAGGGTGCGTAGGTACTAGGTTTTGCTTACAAGGGCTTAGTGACACATGCATATAAAATCTAATTTGTACAGGTAAATAAATAATAAAGAATTTGAAGTAAAATGCAGTAAAATTAGCTGCACGTTTTGATTTTTCCATGATTATATTTTATATTATAACGATTTAACCCTACAATACTCAATTTTTTTATTTGCAATGAAAAAAAATATTTTTGAGTTGGAAATATTGCTTATACCTATGTATAACAGAAGAAAAATTTAAAAAAAATTCATGTTTTGTAATTACCTAATCATTAATTGTCTTAATTATTATTAAAAATAAGTTTCATTTTCTGTATAAATTTTTCTAATTTAAAAAAAAGTCAATAATAGGGTCGCAAAATATTAAAGGCTTGTGGCGTCACACTTGGTTAATACGCCTCTGTCTAAGCAACTGGCGTGTATAATAGTCAGTTTCATTACCAACCGCTAGTAGAATTTCATTGCTAACCTAAGTTTAACTGAACCAACCACTGTACAAGGTTGAAAAACCCATTTAGGTTTAAACTGAGATCAATACTCAAAGTAAGTTTAAACCACAATTGAAAAACCGGCCCTTAGAGAAATAGAATAGAGAGAGATTGGCAAGGACTTGCAATTGTATTTTTAAATCTAAAGGATTAAAAATACTAATTATAGCACTGAACATCAGTTCAGTGCCATTTTTAGTTGTGCCTTTTCTAACTGATTCATGCTTAACCATAGCAATTATAAGGTCTGGAAATGTCTGATCTGGATACATGCACTACCTAGGTGATCGGTATACTATCACGCGGTTCTGCCATATTTGTTACTATTAGGATTGCTGCATCACTTTCCAGTTGACGGGGTTTGCTACAAATAGTAGCTGTTGAATAATTAAAAGGATCAATGTTTTATTGGGGTCACCAATTTAAAGAGAAGTGTAGAAAAAAATGTTCCTCAATTTGGATTTAATTTAAATCTTCAAGATATTATATCATGCGGATATGCTATGCTTTTTCACCAAATTTTATTTTAATATAAAATAAATTAAAATCTTACATAAAAATTGTAAAAATTTTTTTTATAAAACTAGAAATATTTCGCAAATTCAGAGTAAACAGCCAAATAAAGTTTTAATAGCATTTTAAGCATTGAAATTAAATTCATTTTACAATAAATTAAATTATACTAAACTGATAGTTTAATATTTTAAGCAATCATTCGTACTTGGCAAGTTCAGCATTTTAAATTTGTGTTTGGGCACTAATTTTCTGCACAGAAGAAAGTGCGGAAACGCTCTATACTCGTTTCTGTACAGAAATTGACCAATTTTTGTTAAATAAGAAAAATTATTTTAATTCATTATAACTTAATTATCTATAATAAACAACATAAATATCGAATTAATCTTAAATGTAAGTTAATAAGTGCTTGTAGAATGCGTTGGTTATAGATGTTTCATCTGAAACGAGATTATATAAACTATAGACAGATTATTTCACTGTAAATGCACCAAAAGTGAACCATTTTAATTTAAAATCACGTGAAACACTAATAAATCTTAAAAGAATGCGAAATTAACAATCAAATGATATTATAAATAATATGCAAATTCATCAATGATTTCACGAATTTCACCCTAGTGTTCAAATTGTAGAGTTACTTTTAATGTATTTATACAAAAGAGCAATAATACCGGGTGTCCATTTCAAAAATAGTCTGTCAAAATAACTTATTTTTGAGTAAATTTGAGAAAAAGATAAAATAGGTCGATTTAGATGTTGAAGGGGTATGTTCAAAATAATACTATTTTAAGTTTAACCCCCTCACCACCAGCTACTCATACTTCAAAATTTTAAATGGCACTTCCTACTTTGCGATAAATCATTTTAAAGGTAGAAAAAATCCGCATTCATCCACGATAAAAAATAGGATCGAAAGATGTAATAAGAAATAATTTAATTCAGAAATTACTTTTTTTACGAAAATCACGTTAGTTGGGTAACGGTAGTTTACAAATCTCTTCCCGAAAATTTGATAAAATAGCATAACCCAAGAGAGGTTGATTAGTTCAAAAACATCGGGAAGAGTTCCAAAATAGGTTATATTATTTGGCCAATACTGGAAAACATTTTGGAAATGTTATTTCTTGAATTTTCAAAAATTTCTGAATAAAATTTTACTATTCCCTTTGAACTTTTGCTACATTAACATTTGAAATTTATATAAATTCAACTTAACATTTTCTAATTCACTGTATTTTCACACAACTTTGAATCAATTTTATTAATAGTGGCTGTGATATTTGTTTACACATCAATTGTCTTTGGATTATTAGCGTACACTTGACTTTTCAAAAATCTCCGTAGAAAAAATTTAGAACTCATTACTTCTCTAAAGCGTAATTAGCAATAGGTAATTTCTAAATGAAGTATGTGTGGAACGGAAAAAAATGAATGCATGAAGTTTCATGTCTTCGGGTAGTCTCGTGAAGTCTTGTGCAAATTTGATGAAATCTTATGAAGTCTGTGGAACGCAAAATTCAAAGTGATTACTTCTTTGCAAATTAGCAAATTGATAGGTTTAGATATTGGATTTTATTCTACACTATCACAAACAGCAGCAATATTTTTACTAGAGCAAGCTGAATGTTGATAACAAACCGAGCCATTTTCTTCCAATAGGTATCTGACGAATTGAATATCTGAATAATTCGATGAATTCTACGCTCAGAAGGTCGATTTCGTTGATCAAACATCTTATGAAGTGAACTAAAACAAGCTCAAACTGAACTTGAGTTTTGGTAATACAAAACTAGTAGAGAACCAATTCTGCAAGTCATTGATGCACACCGTAAGGTGGAGCTAAGAAATCCTGCCAATCCCGAAATTCGAACTTAGAATTTTGTACTGTAACTCAACCGGAAAACATATGAAAATGAAGATCGTTTTGCTACGCAGCTCTTCCACCTCTTCCAAATCAATCCATCTTGACTGATGGGAGGCCCGACCTCTCCAGGGAAGCCCGACGAGGTACGACACGCGTGTAGCGTAGCATACCGGAGGTATTTTGATCTTCATCTGGTGATGGAATCTTGGCAATGAAATTCTTTGGAATTACGCTGGCTTGATTTTACCACTTCGATCTGGGTTTTGCTGGTTGTAATTAATTATAACGTAGAACCGGAAGGGGGGACAAGCGTGTGACTGCTATCACTAATGCCCGGTTTTAGTAGTTTAATCATAAATTAAATATTTAATAATAGATTTAGCATCAATATAATGTTTAACACGGGTTAAGTTTAATCTATGATTAGCGTAATCTATCCATGTTAATGGTAATGGATAATTCGCAAAAAAATTCGCATATTGTTTTGATATACCTGTGTGTGCGGATGGAGTCAAGAGATAAATATCTCGAAAAAATTTTGTACACGGGTATCGGAATGAGGAATTTGCAACAGTTGGAAATAAATTAGTACATTTGAATAATATCAATCTATAAAGTTTACTAATACAATTTATTACAGTGGAACGTCGATAATCCGGATTCAATTCCGGTAAAAATATAGTTGAAATTAATGCATATTGGTCAAACAAAAGCGTTTCGGCGGGGTCGTTTTTTCATATTCTTTCATTAAAATACATTTAAGTTCATATTAATTAATGGTTTTATTTTTTGTAAAGAAAACTGTTATCCATTTAACAAATTTTAAACTTATTAGTCTCATAATGGGCAAACGATGGATTCTATTTTTTTTCGAATTTTTAATTATCAAGATTATGTAAATTTTTAGAAAATTACGTTACTTGTTTTTGAAATGCTCACAACTCCGCAAATAATTGACCAAATGACACATATTTATTTTGAAAATCTTTCTTTTAAAACGTATATTTTCTATAAAAAATATAGATCATTATTCATGATATATAAGTTACGGTCAATAATGACAATTCGGCCATTGACGTCAATGACCATGCATTTTGGGCGATGTTGACATTTAAAATTTTATGTGTGGTTTTTACATCATTGTCCGGGCAATGACGTTAATGTCCAATACAGGTTAGGCAATGACGTCAATGCCCAATACAGGGTGGGCAATGATGATACTATTATTCTATAAATTCCATCTGAAAGTAATATATTAAATGTGCCTTTGCAATTAATACTAGTTATTAAGGGATTATTAACAACTAAATATATATTTATCTATAAATATAAATAAAAAACAATTAAAACTAAATATTACTAAATATTAAAAAAAAATTAAAAAGAACTTTTTAAACGAAACTTTTTCTAGAAATTAAATATAGATAAATAAAGAATTCACTAAAAAGTAAAAAATAATTTTTCAAATAAAAACAAAAAAAGCATCCTGAAAACATCAATATAAAAAGCGTGGGGCTATAAATTTCACAATTTAATATCTGTAAGAGCCCCACGCCTTTTTGTATCGAAGTTCTCAGGTTGCTTTGTTTGTTTTTATCACATTTGGGGACGTCCATTAATTAAGTGAAGCGATTCTGGCAATTTTTCGATCTCCCCCCCTGCTCTGGTGTGATGTTGTGAGATTTTTCTCGACCGTCCCCCCTCTAATCTCACGTTAGAATGTTTTACTTAATTATTTAAATAATTTAATTTAACCCAGTTCTCTCGCAATTTTACAGTTTCTTGCGGATAAAATAAATTTACGTGATATTTGTAGAAACCCCCCCCCCCTCTCCTCCACGTGAAATTTGTCGAGACCCTCCTTTCTCCCCCACGTGAGATTAGGCGAGAGCGTCAAAATCTGTCACGGCTACTTCTGTGTTTCAATTTAAAGATCTATTGCGCATATTGAAAAACCCTTTACATAATATCTTCGGCTTACTGCAAAAACAAGATAAGTCCATTTTTGGCATTTTTTGGTAAGTGCGCCTACATACTTAAAAATTGGTTAAAATGTACTGCGAAAATAAGATAAGTCTCTGACAGGTGTAAATGAGGGATGCAAGTGGTCAAAAATAAGATACGTACTCTTTGATGACTATTAACACTTGCTAAAGTTTCGATTATGTCAAAAAATTTTATAAAATACTGCAATTGCAGTAAGCCGACGATATATTCTAATCTATTTATTTTTAGTTTATTCAAAAAGATAACAGATAATCAAAAATGATTAATTTAAAAAATTTTATTTCATAATTTTTTAATTTTTATTATTTTTGTTAATAAATGATTGGTTTATAATACAGTAGAATCCGCTTAATGTGATCACTTTGGGCCAAGAACATTAACCGACTGATAACAATAAGCAAACTTTAGAAAAAAACGAATTTTAGAAGAATTAGGTAAATTTAGCAAGAATAAACTAAACTTAAATTAAAATGCATAAAGCTAAGTGGATATTGAGCAAAATAAAAATAGAAACACGCCATGAAACGGGAAACTTCATTTAGTTTTAGTTTACATATTAGTTTTTGTATAGAAACTGAAACGAGTGACGTGTTTTGTAAAGATATACAAAATTTCAATGACAAATCAGAAAAATATACCTAGAAAAAGAAATTATTGCGTAGGAAATTCCTGGAAAGTGATAATAATAAGCAGCTTTTTGATCACATTATCCGGTGGTTTTTGTATGTAAACTAATTAAAGCAGCCGGTTACCAGTAAAAATGATCACAATAACCGACTGATAACATTATCCGTGATCACATTAAGCGGATTCTACTGTACAATGAATATAATATATTATCTCCATAAACATCACTTGCCAGTTGGCTGTCAAATTTAAGTTGTCAATTTGCTGTTCTTTATAGTAGTTATTCCATAATATCATCATTGTCCAATCCTTTTTGGCCATTAACGTCATTGACCGGCCAAAGACGTAAATATTACAATCAGAAGAAAATATTTACATCATTGCCCACCGTTAACAGGCGTTGACGTCAATGGCTGGTCAATGACGTTAATGGCCAGCGTAAATGGGCATTGACGTCATTGCCCGGCCATTGGGATACCCGATAAAATAGTAAGGTTAACAAAGATGACTCTCAACAGAACTAAAAACTATGTAAAGACCGCGAACAAAATAGCTAAGAGCTTTGAAGTTGAAAATGGTTTGAGACAAGGAGGTCCTTTATCGGCAGTATTATTCAATTTGGTATTGGAAAAAATAATCAGAGATAGTGGAATAAACACAACCGGAACGATATACAACACAATACAATCCTATCACGGACGATCTTGTGCTAATTTCAAAAAGTCCACATAACCTGCAGATAATGATAAAAAACCTTATCAAAGAAGCGCAGAAAATGGGAATGCTGATAAATGAAGCAAAAACAAAATATAATGCAGTTAGAGAGTAGGAATGAAAGAATATAATTTTGAAAAGGTGGAAAGTTTTATTTATCTGGGAACTTTAATAACGAGTAACCTCAACAACAGTAAAGAGATCGACGCAAGAATAACGAGAGGAAATAAAAGTGCTGCAAGCTTAGGTACAATATTACGTAACAAGCAAATATCACGAAAAACAAAAATACGAATCTACAAGACAGTGATAAGACCGGCGGTTCTATATGGTAGTGAAACATGGACACTAAATAAAAACGATAGCGAAAAGGTAGCACGGTGGGAACGAAAGATCATGAGAAGAATTTATGGCGGTCGACAAATAGATGGTGTATAGCGCAGATTGGATAACGAGGAGGTAATGAATCGTTATGGAGAAACAAATATATTGGAATAATTAAAGCCCAAAGGATCAGGTGGTTGGGACATGTGGAAAGATTACCGAAAGAGAGAACGACCCACAAAGTTCTATGACAGGGTGCGATAGGTACCAGAAGAATAGGAAGACCGAGAAGAAGATGGCTGGATGCTGTGGAGGAAGACCTAAGGACAATGGGTGTGTAGAGAACTGGACGGTTCTGGTGAGAAGTCGAAAGAGATAGATTGTTCAAGCCATGGACCTGCAAGGCCTGTAGAGCTCTACTATTATTATTAATTAAGGGGGTATTCTAGTCTAGAAGCCCGAATTTCGGACGTCGATAAAACATAAACCCTTAATATTTTAAGGATACATCTGTTTATCATTTATTCATTTATATTTTAAGAATTCACAAAAAAATTTTCAAAGAAAAAAAAATATATTTCACAAAGTTACACGCTGTTGAAGTGGACGGGAAAATAATTTTTGTTTGTCACAAAATCTCAAGTTCTAATTGACCGATTTTCTTGAAATTTGACATGAATTTTCTTTATATATTCCTTTATAGTAGGAACCAACAAAAAATCAAAATTTTCAAATTTTACGATTTTTTAAAAATTCGGAAAGTAAAAAAATAGCTGAAAAAATGTACCTATTTTTTGAGTAGCCACCATTTTGCGAGAAAATTTTTTTTTCATTTTTCTTGGTTTCTACCATAATCACATTTGTACTGATAGAGAATCTACCTTGTTGTTATTTTTGAGATGACCAGAAGGGTGGGAATCGTGACAAGATGGACACGCTCTTTTTCATTTTCCCTTCTACTTCAACATCGTGTAAATGTGAAATATAATATAGGTGTATTTTTCTTTGAACATTTTTTTGTGAATTCTTAAAATATAAATAAATAAATGATAAAAAAATGTATAAGTAGTTAAAATATGAAGTGGTTTTGTTTTAACCACCGTCAAAAAAGCGCCCGAGATTCGGGCTTCTAGACTAGAATACCCCATGATACTATAACTTTTATAGTAGTTATAGTATCATGAGAATACCCCCTTAAGAAAAGAATTTTATTTTAATAATTAAATCGGTCATTAGAAAAAGGACCTAACCTAACTAGGCGTATTTTTGTACCTGCTTTTTAACTTCTCTGTATTGTATTTGCATGATTTTTTTAAATACTAGCATTATTAACCCTTACTTGCCAAACTTCTGTGGAGTAACGTACTTGACACACTGGGGTGCATTGCACCCCAGCGATAAAACGTGTTATTTCAAACAATCTATTAAATATTTTAAGTTGCCAATTTTTTTATTACTTTTCAAGAGCTACTTTTTTGTAGTGATATGGGTTATATGGCAAAAAAATAAAATTAAATACTATTAAAAAATTGAAATATCGAGAAAGTGATCAAGGGACAACTTTTTACAAAAAATAACAAAAATAACAGATGATGCCATAAACCCGCTTTTCTCTGGTATACATATACTTAAAATTAACGAAAACTGGGCTTGGGGTATTCCACACCCCAGTGTGGCAAGTAAGGGTTAAAGCCGGAAGTTTTAAAAACATTACTTTCTATACAGTTTTTTGTTGCTCCTGTAAAGGTTTTTTTTTAAATTTGGGTCTTTATTTTAATGACCGATTCAATTAATTCAAGTCAAAATTTCTAAATAGTAGGTACCTACTAACCAATTCTCTCAAATGGATAGTAACATCTTTGCGATGGTAATTTATGGATCAATCCTGCTCTAGTACAGCGATTGCATCAAATTGGCTTTATGCCGAAACGCTCGGCGTTTTCATAGTGTATCACGTGTCGGCCGGTCAGTTTAGCTGATTAAGCGTCATTTCACAAATTGCACAATTTTAGTTAAAAGTGAGTACCGGTCACCAAACTATACCAACATGTTTAATAAACATAGTGTAATATTGGTCAGTGGTACCGATACGACACAGTACTTGTTGGTATCGTGCATGGAGCGTTTCTGAATCAGCTTGGTTTAGTGAATAATATAAAAATTTGATTTTTTTGAGGACGAAAATACAAAACAGGAATAGAGCTGAACCAGCGGATTTTTATGGGACCAAATTAACCAGTTGCGGGACTTATTATTAGCCGTAAGTGTATTTACTGTATTGGGTATTCTTAAGCTAAATGTACTACTTTATGATTGAATTATACGACTGCATGCTTAATACTTTAATCAAAATTTTACTTAGGGTAACATCCATACTATCCAATAAAAGTACCAATACTAATACTTAATATTTTTGTTAATATTTTAATTATTGGACAGGGTATTTTTCGGCGACGAACTATTAGGCTACCCCAACTAGGCGATCAGTCAAAAGGCGACGCACAGTGGGACGAAATGCCAAAAACTGGGACATTTTTATATTTTTCTTGAAAATTTGTATATTTTTCTTGAAAGATTTAATTGTATACTGTTTTTCTTGGTTGGTAACGATGTAAAAAAATTTTAATTTTGAATGTGCACGGTAATGTTAAAAAGTGTTAATATCGTTTTAAGGGGGGAAAAGGGGGACGAGATATTTGGAGGTAATATAGCTATTTAGTCCATAATAACGCCTTATAAAGTCAGTATAAATGTCGCTTTGAAAATAACTGTTTATTTATTCTAAATCAAAACAAAGCGTCTTCAAATAAAGCCCAGGCAGTTAACATAAGTACTATTCATATAAATATGCATTTAAAACGCCAAAATACCCTACTAGAACATTACCATGCACATGCAAAATTTTAATTTATTTTTATATCGTTACCAACCAAGAAAAAACAGTGTATAAATAAATCTTAGAAGCAAAATATAAAAATGTCCCAGTTTTTGGCATTTCGTCCCACTGTGCGACAAAACGGCACAAATTGGGCCACGGAAAATTCAGTAAATTTTTTTTAATTCAAAAATTAATTAAAATAATATTTAATTACAAAATTTATTTTCAAATTCTTATTATATTCTCTTTATCATTAGGCAACTAAATATTTGGTTAGTATTTTTATCATTAAATGGTCAGTATTTTTTACACGACTGTGCGACGCAAAGGAGGGTTCTGTGTTTATCAGTAGGGACCGGAATTCTAAGCTTTATGCTTATTGCGACAGTTACAAGCATTCAAAAAATTTTAAGAAATGAGCGCGATTCGAAGAAAACCAAATCGTTTAACACCTACTTTTTTACGCTTATTTTGCTTTTTTCAAGTTTTTGCGCATTTTATCAATTTTTATGCTTTTTTTCGGTGAATTTTTATTCCATATTTAAATTTTTTTTTAAATTAAAAAATATAAATATTAGATGGAAAAATTATATTGGGTTTTTTGGGTCCTTAAATAAAAATGCCACTAAATAGTTGCTATAGTTGCAAAAAACCCAATATAATTTTTCCATCTAATATTTATATTAAGCTATAGGGTCGATATTCTGCATCATTTTATTTAAATTAAAAAAATCGATTTTATAGCAAAATGTTTCAAACATTTTTTGTTGCAAATTTCATTCTCTTTATTTTTGTTTCTATACATTTTTCTATTTTGTCGCACCGTTTCTGAGTAACAACGACTTTAAAAACACTATGTAAAAAATTTAATAAAATTTAGATTGCTCTTAAGCTAGCCACAGACCGGCGTACATGTGTGTCATGCAGGAGTGTCACACCGGTTGAACGCTGATGTGCGATGGTCTGTGGCCAAAAGAGTGTCATACATGCGCGACGCACAAGTTTTCAATTTGACTTGAATTCGGTGTGTCACACATCAACGTTCATACCATGTATGACGGTCTGTGGACAACCTTCACTCCTTTCTATAAAATTTATTTAATTCAGTGTCTCACGCCTATTTAAAATTTTTATTACAATACTTTATTTTATTTATCATGCATGCATACGCCACTGATAAAAATATCAACTCGTTTTCATCATTCATCGTCGACGCTCAAACTACATGTGTGACACCCAAGCATGATAGTGTAGGGGCAAAAGCACACCATCATACTTGCACGACGCACATGAATGGCACTCCTGCATGACACACATGTACGCCGGTCTGTGGCTAGCTTTATGGGAGTTTTATCTAAATTTTTACAGAGTGTTTTTAAAGTCGCTATTACTCAGAAACGGTGCGACAAAATAGAAAAATGTATAGAAACAAAAATAAAGAGAATGAAATTTGCAACAAAAAATGTTTAAAAAATTTTGCTATAAAATCGATTTTTATATGAGAAAAAAGATCATGGAAATGTCCGTTTAACATTGTTAATATAGGAGTGTATTGATAATTTCTGGAGCCACTGTATCTAATTTTTTGTATTATCTTTTTAAAAATAAGTGTTACTTTTGTTTGTTTTCTAACGTTTTTAAAAAAAATTTTTATGCTTTTTTTGCAGAAGTTTATGCTTTTTAGAGGCAAATTTCGTGCTTTTTAAAGCGCTTTTTTCCGAATTTTTTGTGCTTATTTATCCGGAGCCTATTTATCAGTCTATATAATATACTAGCTGGATACCCGGCTTCGCACGGGGTCTTACTAAAAATAAAATACCTTGCCTTTGTCTAAAATAGAGGGTGATTTTTACCTGCAGTTTTGATCTTGCCAATCTTCAACAAAGTGCAGTTGCAGAAACTTTGGTTGCTGATCAGGTAAAGGGAAGTCCATTAATTATGTGAGGCGATTTTGACGATTTCCATGCCGTATTTCGGTAGCACCGAAAGATGTCATTTGAAAAGCCGATTTGTACTTTTGTAAATGTTTAAGAAATTCATGCGAGTTATAGTGAGTGCCAAGTAGTAAAATTCTATAACGGTTCTGGTGGTTCAAGAATATCATCTAGTAAAACTTTTCCACAACAACAACATAGGCCAGGTGTTTCTTTTTTCCAATTCAATGCATGACAGCAGTTGCAGCTGAAAGTCATGGTTCCAATAGAAACGTGAGAATCAGCTGCAAAATCAATGGATACATCATAATTAAATCCAGACATTTCCCTGCTTGTCCATGGAATCAAAGGAACGATTTCATTTTCGATTTCTATATCATGCAAATGATCATCACCATCAACTCTTATTGAGACTTGGATTTGCTGTGAAATGGGATCCTGTGCTCTCTCAGAAGCATTAAGAACATTTCTGTTATCGGTACTTGGGTTTTCTCTATGAAGACGCTCTCTTTTAGCAACCGTAGAATAACAACCAAGATTTGATTTTCTCTTCACCATTTTAAAATTTTAATTATGTATAGAATATAATTTTTTTTATATAGTAAATTTTGAAAGTTGGTATAATAAAAGATTGTAATATTATAGGATTAATGTATTAATATGGGATTAAAATCCAGTTCAGAAAAAATGTGATTACTCGATTGTTTATTAACTTACAAACGCGAAATTAGGCTTAAAACCTGCTCTGCGATGTACTCTATCATTTAAAAAAAAATCAAGTAAATCCGTTCAGTACTTTCAAAGATAACCCGTGACAAAAAAATACATTTCACATTTATATATATATAGATATGTATGTAGTATGTATGTATGTATTAGGGTGGTCCTTATTTTCAAAAGTTATACCACATTTGCTCCTATCTTTTAAAAATGTTCCTCTATAGGATACTACACTTATTCTAAAATTTGAGCACAAATAAATAATATTTAGAGGTCGCCCAAGCATTTTTGCCCATTCATCATAATATGTGCTCACTAGCTGCTAAAGGTGCCATAAACCCAGACTTTAAGGTATAAAATCACTGTAAATTTACAAATTTCCTGAAGTCCTTTTCCTCTAAGGAAATGAGTTTAAATTGGGATCGGAACATATAAATCTTGAGGGAATAAACTAACTTGGACGTTAGGGTGGTCCTTAGTGTTATGGATAAAATTTATTTTTTGAAATTTAGTGCTCCCACCTACTAAAATTATTCCTTTTGGTGTTATATCACTATAAAAAAAAAATAGAAGCAATCGAGCAATATTTCATGGTCGCCCAAGACATTAAAACTTTTAACCTTTTAAGGACAGGCTGGGACAAAAATTGACTACTGATGTTTTTTTGCGTAATTTGATGCGCTGAAGACGAAAAAAATAGTGAAACATTTTTTGGAAGCGCAGATGACCTTGAGAATTGCATTTGAAAGTCAAATTTATTGTTATTTATATTTATTTATTATTTCTACATAATTTTCAAGCCCTTCTAATTCTTTTTGCTCTCGCATCCGGATACTTTACGTTATGGTAATGTCTCTCGTGTGTGAAACTCTTGAAAATTATGTACAAATAATAAATATAAATAGCAATAAATTTGACTTTCAATAAATGCAATTCTCAAGGTCATCTGCGCTTCCAAAATATGTTTCATTATTTTTTTCGTCTTCAGCGCATCAAATTATGTAAAAAACACAAAAAAAAGTTTTGTTTTATATTGAACTTTCCGTTCCGGACGGGCTGGGACATACAGTCACTCACAAAAATAAGTTTACACCCCTATATTAGCAATGTAAATTGTGACTTTTGAAGACATGTTTTCTCATATAAAAATCGCTTCTACAGCAAAACTTATTAAACACTTTTTGTTGAAAATTTAATTCTCTTTATTTTTGTTTATATACATTTTTCTATTTTGTCGCACCATTTCAGAGTTACAGTGATTTAAAAAAGACTCTGTAAAATTCAAAAAATATCAAAAATCAAAAAATGTATATGAACACAAATATATAGGGAATGCATTTCACAAGAAAAAACTACTTATATATTTTTCTATTTTGTTGCACCGTTTTTGAGATACAGACAAAATTGTTTTTGTTTCTGCTCGAAAAATATAAGAGAAAAATATTTTTCGAGCAAAAGCAATAATAAAACAAAAACTAATCAAGTTATCGCAAAAATCCTACGTGACATTTTAGATAATATATCTAAAAGTATTGTGTAAAAATTTGAAAGCAATCGGACCGATATTTTACGATATTTCGATGGGACAACAACCGCGCGTATCGTGCGGAGGGCCTCCGCGGCAATGTGCAGAACGGCGCCAATTTTTAATATTTTGAACGGAAATTTTTTGACGTTATTCTCAAAGCCCTTTCTGACGTATAAAATAATAAAAATATTTCAGCCCATGATTTCGAGTTTATTACTTTTCTTTTAAATGTATCCATTTTCCGATCGGCCAAGGTGGCCAGACCCCTTAATAAATTTTTGTATATTTTTAGAGAAAGAAGCCTACAGGCAGCTACAAAACAAGAAATTAAATTCACAAAATATTTTATTTGTATTAAAAAATTATGTTATTAATTAAGATTAAATTAAACTAATACATTATTTTTTACATAAATGTTTAAAATGACCACCCTCATTTTCAATTCGCACATTTTGGGCTTCAAATAAAAATTCTTTAAATAAAATATCCTTCAAAATGGATCGGAAGAGGATGAACTATTAATTGGCCAACAGGATCTCCAGATTTAATTATATAAAATGAAACCAGAGAGGAATTAATGGAAAGAGTAACGAATGCTACACTGGCTCTTAACGAATAAGAAAATGTTATAAATAACACTATACAACATTTTTTAAGACGATCACTACTGTGTATTAAAAGTGAGGGTGGTTATTTTGAACATTTACGTAAATTATGTAATAGTTTAACCTTAATTAATAAAATAATTTTTCAATAAAAATAAAAATTTTGTGAATTTAAATTTTTGTTTTGTGTTTGTTTGTTTGTATTTTCTGATTTTCTGCCAAATGGATTAGTTTATCAAAAAAAATTTTCTAGACAAAAGTTGTAGTTCGTTAAATTTCCTATCCGGAATGGGTCACCAGATATTTTGTAAAATATTTTGTAAAATACAGGGTTTTAAAAAAAACCAAAAAAAGAAAAAGCTCAAATTTTTAAATATTTTTGTACTTACTTTAATTCATAACTCGAAAGTAGTTGATTTTAGATAATGAAAAGTTTAAATCTAGTTTGTAGATTATTTCACGCTCTTTAAAAAAGTATTAAACCATTTTATCTAAAAAATCAATATTTTCAATATTAAATCAATATTCAATCAATCTATCAAATCAATCAATATTAAAAAAAAGTTTTAAATTAGCCTTTAAAAACTTTGAATTTAGAAAAAAAGATTGTTAAATATTTTTCTTAGAAAAGCGTCCTCTATCACCTCCTAAGTTATGTAAAGTGTATCCGGGGACACCCTGTATTTCATAAAATAATAATTATTATTAGTGCCGTAACTAGAACTTTTGGCGCCTATGGCCAACTACGAAAAATGCGCCTTAACGGAAAGGGTGGGGGCGGGGTTTATTCTCTCTCCCAAAAGAGAGGTCCGGAGTTTCCCCGGAATTTTTTTTTTAATTTGGTGCAACATTTTTTGTTTAATTTATTAGTTTAAGAGAATTGGCGAATTTTGAGACATACTCTCAGTTAAAATTTATTAAATTTAAAAAAACTGATTATATAGTTTTACCAACAAGAAAATATAAATTAGGCGCCTTTATTTAATCATCGCCTATTTTTAATCTGAACTTTTGAATTTCGGCGCCTTTATTTAAACAGCACCTTTACTAAAATGACGCTTATATTAAATACAATATCTATAATTTGAACTTCTAAATTTTGGCGCCTTTATTTAAACGGCACTTTTATTCAAATGGCACCTTTATTTAAACGGCACTTCTGGCGCTTATATTAAATACAATATTTATAATTTAAATTTTTGAATTTCGGCGTCTTTATTTAAACGGCGCCTTTATTCAAATAGCGCCTATAATAAATACAATATTTTTAATTTAAATTTTTTAATTTTGGCGCCTTCATTCAAAAGGCGCCTATGGCCGGGGCGATATTGGCCATACCCTAGTTACGGCGCTGATTTATTATTATTAACTTTTAACAAATTTATGGGCAGAACCAGTTACATTTTATTTATTTATGAATTTATAAAGAACTTTTTTCGACCATTTATTTAATTCAACTGGCTGTTGGAAATAGTGGGTTTTTTGGGTCCTACTCAAATAAAACTACTCTATATATTTGCTGACCGGTTTCAACCTTTATATTAGTCCTCATCAGAGTCTAAGAGAAAAATTACAGACAATCATAATACAACAACTGATATTTTTTTCGCACGAACACTCACCAATAAATCTTAACATAGAGCATTACATTCATTAACATGACACAAATATGCATGTAAAACATATAAAAACATTCATATGTCAAATAGTAAAAAATATAAAATCAGAAATGACATACAACACAAGTGCAATCTCAAGCTCGCTGATATGAACCGCTTCTATTTCTGATTTTATATTTTTTACTATTTGACATATCAATGTTTTTATATGTTTTACATGCACATTTGTGTCATGTTAATGAATGTAATGCTCTATGTTAAGATTTATTGGTGAGTGTTCGTGCGAAAAAAGTATCAGTTGTTGTATTATGATTGTCTGTAATTTTTCTTTTAGACTCTGATGAGGACCAATATAAAGGTTGAAACCGGTCAACAAATATATAAATAGAGTAGTTTTATTTGAGTAGGACCCAAAAAACCCACTATTTCTAACAGCCAGTTTAATTTATGATTTTGTTCATCAATATAATGAAATTTGTTCATAGGTTCAAAAATCATGATTTTTTCATCAATATGATGAACCGTTTCTTTCAGTGTATGCTTGTGATAAAACATCGTAACATTTTTAAGCCGTTTATGGCAAATAACCTTGCAAATTAATCTTTCAGAAAGACAACGGTTAGAATAATTTTCTTTATTCCACCCGGAGTTTTCAGTACTTTTGGACGTCGCAAACATTGAAAACTGGAGTTTTATTTTTTACTTATTATTTTTTTTGAAAACTATATTAAATTTTTGAATCATTTAGCGGAGAGGCTTGTAATTTGACCACCCTTAGCATTTTTGCTCATAACTCATCTTCAAATTAATATTTTTGGATATATAATGATACTATTGGAAAGAGGACATCATTAGCTAAAATTTTGCTGAAGACACTTATTAGATGATTCGAAAAAAAAAGTTATGACCATTTTCCCGAAGAGGTTAAAATTGACTCTTTTTATTTTTGGCATGTAAGTTAACCACCAATTAAAAAGTTGCTGAAAAGTCAAAAATCGACTGATGTACAAAATTAATGATCTTTTATTGAATTTACAGAAATACAGAATACAGAAATACCTACTACTTTTAAAATGAGTTTTATGTGTTGGTTTATTTTCAATTTATATTTTATAAAAAAAAATTTAAGTTCATCGAAATCCGTGCTTTAGTTAGCAATATAAAGTCAATTACTACAACTTACTATAATTTTAGATTTCTTGCAATGCAAAATTATTTGCGCTCTTTTGTAATAATTTTGGTAATGGATATGTATAAAATGTCTTTTAACTTAAAAATCAAAATGAATTTTTCAACAATACTCCAAAAAACAATATGTTAATGATTTTCTACAAAACAACAAATACAATGCTTTTTTGGCCGTTATTGAGAAACTTGTTTTATTCGGATTTTAAAGATGTTTACTATTTTATTACGAAAAATACAACAAAACAAATTTTGAAGATTTTCTCTTGTGGTAAAAGGTCATACTTAATTGGTATTAAACAATTTCAGCCCCTTTTTGTAATAGGGGAGACTAGGGAGACTTAATACATTTTTTAAAAAACAACGTTTAAATTAATTTAACAACTGTTACCGAACTCGTTTACATATTGGTACTATCTTGGACTATTTCTGCAACTAAAAAATTTTATTATTATTGAAAATTTAAATATTTGATGGTGTTATAAATTTTTTACGTAACCTTGCAAAATGTCTCTAGCCTCCCTCATATGCGGGAGGTATGATACAATCACTGGGAGGTTTGATACAGTACAGATGTTTATGTTAACTGAAGCAATAGAAAAAAAATATTTTATTTCTTAGATACTTAGAAGTGTCATTCATAATTTAACAGATATTGGCTCTTGGTCGCTACATGTTTCAATATAAGTCTCAACAACTATTTTGCCTTTCACTTGCCTGACAATTTGTTTACCAATAAATAAGTTGCGTTTGGCCTGTTGAGCTTTCACATGTTTTTTTTTCTGGTTAAATTTTATGCTCGGCTTCAATAGCTTTCTTCCTTCTGCTTTCTTTCTGTTTAGCACTTGCATTAATCCTCTCGAGCCAAAGGTATCAAACCTCCCCGAATGACAAAAATAAGCAAAATCATGAAAATAAGCAATTCGATTTAACATTACCAACACTTGTATCATATTCTAAATTAATTTCAGATTCGCGTAATACTAATGAAATTTTCGAAATATTGTTATAAAAATCATAAAATCTTACATTAGATAAGTGGAAACTTACATTGAAGTGCAGGAAAACACACTTTAACCTATAAAATGCTTAGATTACGTACATTCATTTCTATATTGCAAACTGGACTAGTGGATCAACTGTAATCCATGTTGCATACATACAGAATCTTTTACCAATAATATAACGTAAAATTCGACTGAGTCTCCCGATGTATCAAGCCTCCCTAGTCTCCCCTACAGTAGAACCTCTCTATAACGAGAACTTAAGGAACCATCTTACTTACTCTTTATAACAGATTTTCGTTATAAACAGTCTCCAACAATAAAAGTTTGTATAGATAGATAAATGTATTAAATTTATTAAAAAAGAAAGTTAAATGCATACTAGCATAACGTTTAACACATTATTGAGTAATGTCTGTAATTTTGGTTTGTTTGGGGTAATAAAGAATTTTAATTTTATCAATTGCACTTTCTAATGATACTAAGTTATTAAAAAGAGCATCGTGGTGAAGTGTGGATGCACTCATTAACAAAAACTCCCGAACAGTTAAAATACAATTCCGATGAAATTCTAGTAAATATGTAATTAAGACCAGCAAGTGTCTTTATTTTTCCCAAAAACTTTCGTAATATCCGATCTACTTCTGAAATTTCTCGCTATTACCGATCTGAAACCAACCAAAATCTCGTTATATCCACCTCAATGCCAAAATCGTACTCGCTACGCCTCACGCTAATGTATGCGGACGACACTTCCAGTGTTGTTACATCTAAATTTCTGCGATTGGTAAAGAGTTGTGCTGATCGACTGCTGGCTCAACTGAGTTTGTGGTTTGGCCATAACGGGCTACATATAAATCGTGCTAAGACTTACTATATGGCATTTCATAATCCGCAAAATCGTGATGATGTAGACTTTGGGCTTCGATTGGACGCAGGGGAGATTGAGAGAAAGTCCAGTGTTAAGTTCCTAGGCCTGAGCATTGACGACGGCTTGAACTGGAAAAGTCACTGTATTTCACTTATTGGTTGCCTAAACTCGCTATGTTATCAGATGCGTGCTTTGAGAAGCGTTATTGACATCAATACACTTCTGTTATTTTACCATGGGCAGATTTTCTCGAGATTATCCTACGGTGTCTGTTTTTGGGGTTCTTCCACGATGGCGAAAGATGTCTTTATAGCACAGAAAAGAATCATTAGGTGTATTTTGGATGCCAATAGTCGTGATTCAGGTAGGCCAATGTGTGTGAGATTGAAAGTGCTTTCCTTGCCCAGCTTATACAGTTTGGTGCTGTTAGCATATACATATCGGAACAGGGATCGATTTAGGCGACACGTAGATATTCATGGCCACGACACTCGTCATAAGTTTAATTTCTGTCCAACTTTAACCTCTCTTAAGTTAACGAGAGGATCTCCTGAGGCGATGGGGACCAGGTTGTTTAATGCGCTTCCTGCAGCCCTTACTGGTTGCGAGTCACTTGGCTTGTTTAACAGCAATTTGAGGCGCTTTCTGCTGGAGCACTGTGTATACAATATTGACGAGTTCTTGGAAAAGATTAGGGATTACATCTAGTTAAGTTGAACTGATTTTATATTGCATTTTATATTTTATGTTTTGTATTTTATATTTTTTGATGTACTGTGATTTGATTGTGTGTATTTGTTTATTTGTTTTTGTTCTGACTTGTCCAATAATTTATTGTATTTTGATGGTCCAATATAATTATTATTATTATTATAGAGGGGAAATTTTACATGGAGTAGTATACAAAACGGCAAGGGACCAAACGATATGCTCGTTATATCCGATTTTTCGTTATAACCGGGACTCTTTATAGAGGAGTTCTACTGTACAATCGGTTTAAATGCAAATTAAAAGTGTTGCGTTACATTTTCACAGTATACTCTACATACGAATATAACCATGATAAAAGAATGTAAATTTTAGCAATTAAAGTTTACATTGTTTGCAGTTTATTCAAAATGCATCTAAATTTTTAATAGAATTTTCTATGAAAACAATAAAGCGCAAAATTGTTTTTTTCTTGATCATCTAAATTTTTGAAAGAATATGGGAATACGAAGTATTACAAGAGTATCAATAAACCACAGCAGTGGTTTGGTGTACTTTCTGGTTGAGTTATAGGGCAGAAATTTTGGATTTGACCGTGGGATTTGACTCTCAAACTTTTTTAGCTTGACCTTCCGATGTGATCAACATGTTGTGGATTTAAGAATTCGTTCTATACTTACATAATTCTGCCAATTGACAGAACGTTAAGGTAAAAAAAAGAAATAACATTACACAGTAAAAATTACTTTTTATTTACGTTATTCCACAATTTGGTATTGTGCTTTAGGTATGCAAAATATATTTGTTTTTGTCTTTAAATTTAATTTTGTTTTAATAGTAAATGAGTACTGGCATGGCTTAGCATGGCCAGTATTAGCGGCACACCGCTCTCTAAAATATTCGAGTTTATCTTAAGTGTGGGATGGCTCGAGGAATAGATGGGAAGGTGAGCTGCTACAACAATCGTAGGTAGCATAATGGGCCCGTTTTGTGGTCTGAGTGCATGCGAACTTCGGTTTCGAAGAATCAAATCCAGAGTACGACTTCGCAATGTAGTAAAAGATTAAAAATTTTAAAATACGTTGATACGTATATACAGTGAAACTTCCCTAACTCGAACTGCTCTAACTCGAATTATTCTCTAAATCGAATCTTTTTTTGAAAAAATATATACATAGGTTTGTCAGATATTTATGTGTAATTTTATCTCCATAATAACTCGAAGTTTCTCAAATTGGGGCTTTTTTGATGGTCCCTTGAGATTCGAGTTAGGGAGATTTGACTGTATATTATTCGCTTGACGTAAATAATTTTTTTATAATACAATGAAAAATTATCGACCCTAGAGCTTAAATAATAACTCAAAACTCAAAAGATGGACTTCTGAAAAAAGACCTACAAAAACAGCCCATCTTCTGAGTTATTATTTAAATTTATAATTTTTCAAAATTTAATTTGTAGATGACACTTTGGTAGGTGGCTGGTGAAAGTGTGCATTTATTTTGTAGTTTTATGTTTTGCACCTCTCTCTCTTTACGCTTAATTTGTCCTGAATTACACGTGAGAAATACGAATTAAATTACGTTAAATAAAGTTAAGAATAATACAATACGTAGAAAATCAATAATTCAAAAATTCAAAAAAGACATAATTATCATATAACAGGTCTGGATTAAAAATATTTGAAAATATGAAAAACTTCATAATATATATAATATAAGGTCCTTACTTTACGATTATTTCCAATCATCAGTCGTATATAATGAAGAAAATATAAGAAATAAGAAAAATATTCAAACAAACAAGAAATTTATAAGTAATGATTAAAATATTAAAAATTGACGAAAATGACTTACCAACTCGTTAGCAGTGCTAGTTAAGAAAATCATCGTTCATTTTATTTTTAAAAAGGTTATTAACTACAAGTGATATCGTTCAGATTTGATATTTTTGTGGGGTCAGTTGAGTTGGTAAGTCATTTTCGTAAATTTTTAATATTTTAATCATTATTTATAAATTTCTTGTTTGTTTGGTTTGAATATTTTTCTTATTTCTTATATTTTCTTCATTATATACGACTGATATCAGATCATATGATCGGAAGTAACCGTGAAATAAGGACCTTATATCGTATTATGAATTTTTTCATATTTTCAAATATTCTTAATCCTGACCTGTTATGTGATAATTATGTCTTTTTGATTTTTTGAATTATTGATTTTCTACGTATTGTATTATTCTTAACTTTATTTAAATTATTTATAAATACATACTACAAATTTTTATTTTGCGTTTATTTTCTATTAATTAAGTATTCTGATGGTTTTTAACGAAATTTTCTCGTATTTTTGTGCCTGTTAATAATAATAAAAATAACAGTTAATAATATTGCAAAAAATTACATTTTGAAATAAAATGAATGGAAAATGAAAATTTTAAGTAGATTTCTGGTATAAATAGTATATGTATTTATAAAATTAATATTTAACAGAACTAAATAAAATGTTTAAATAAAAAATTTTAACAGTAAAGTGTAGAAATACAATACGCAGAATATTATCATTTAAAAAATCAAAAACAGACATTTAATTATCATTTGACAGGTTAGGATTAAGTAAGTATATTTAAAAATAATTAATTAATATTATGTAACAAAAATAATTTTTGAAAAAAAATTTTATAATTAACTATTCGTATTGCGATATAAGGCTTTATTTCACGGTTATTTCCGATCCTTAGTCGCATATAACGAAAAAAATGAAAAAATATTAAAAATTGACGAAAATTACTTACTAATAACCCCACAAAAATATCATAAACATTTTTTTCAAAAATAATTTTTGTAACGTAATATTAATTAATTTTTTTTAAATATTTTTATTCCTGGTAATTAAATGTTTTTTTTAAATGATAATTTTCTGGGTATTGTAATTCTGCACTTTACTGTTAAATTGTTATTATTTTATCGTTTTGTTTAGTTCTGTTCAATATTAATTTTAAAATGAGTCGATTGAAAACACAAATATGAATTTATTGTCAAATATAAATATGTGCTACTAATAAAAGCCCGCAAACAGGTTAATCCTCGCATTTACAATTTTATGTGGTAAATGTACAAAAAAGTGAATTATCAGTACAATTTCGGACTTGACCGTGTCATAATACCGGTCAATCTTAGAATTTACTAGTCCATGTTGGTTACGAAATTTACGAATGTGGATGAATTCCAGATGCCAAGCTAATCTTATCGATATGCAACAAACCCTAATGGCGGTTATAAATTTATCTTGATTTATCAGGATCACTTTTCAAAATTTGTTGTTATACCTCCCTTTTTATCAAGCGCGCAGAAGAAATTGCCTATATTCTTCCAGAGATTTTTATACTTTTGGGACCCCCCCCCCCCCACACAGCCGGATTAAGGATATGTGAGGCCGAGGCTAACTGTTGTTTGGAAGCCATTTGACTTAGATTTAGATTTTTCAATTTTAGGTTGCCTACTAAAATAAATATTCACATGCATTGAATAAGGCTTGGGTTAAGGTTTAGTTTAGATAGAAGATAATTTTTATTTTAATAACTTGTAAATCAAATTAGTGTGTGTGCATACTTAGAAATTTGAATAAACTTATTTTTTTTAAATAAGTAAAATTGTTAAAAATAATTTTTCTTGACCACAAATTAGCTGTCGATTTACAAACTCAACCTCAATTGCAAAATCATCAGCAAGACTCGGAAGGCAGCTGTATGTGTTAAAATTACCAACATTTAGCGGTTCCAATCATCTAGTTGAAAAGACGTAGCCTCTGCCTGTGTTAATGTTCAAGAGCTCTTGAGTGTGATTTTTTAAGTTGCAAAGGCACTTTATATGTGGTACTTTCAACTTTTATAAATTTAATTGCATTTTTATGTAATAAAAGACTAAATTAATATACCTAACGTGATTTTTATATTAAAACAATTTTGCCTATCAAATTATTCAGTTTGTTACCATGTTAAATTAGTATTACCTTTATACTTATAATTTATTATTATGAAGTGCAAGCCGTAAGCAATGATGCATGCTGTATTCTTATATTTACTAATTTTGAATATAAATAAGAAATTGTAGCACTAAAATAAAAATGATCACCTTATGAACTTAATTATTTAATTCAACAGTCCTATTTATTTCTTCTTTCCCTTCTTCTTCTTCAGCCTATCCACGTTCACTCCTGAACGTAAGGCTCTCCGATTTCTTTCCATTTTCCTTTATCTTGAGCCGCTTGAAACCGCTGTCTCCTCGTAACAATCTTTTGTGTCGTCTAGCCACCTCTTTTGAGGTCTTCCTAATCTTCTTTAGTATAGTTCTTGGTCTCCAGTAATAATAATAATAATACTCTTATTTTATTAAGATAAAACTCTCAATAGAATGATTTCTAAGAAAAACTATTTTTATAAATCACCGAGAAACAATCCTAAAAAAAAACATTATACAAAAATCGAAAAACAATAAATCACAATACAAAATACAAACGACCTACACTTTGCAAATTATGTTATTGAAACACATTTCAAAAACATCAACATTGGCCATTTAATCCCCGCCTATATGATCTATACAAAAAAGTTTTACCTTGTTGATTTAAAAAAATTTTGTGTTTTTAAAGTCAAAACTTATAGCAAAAATTCTGGTTTATTTTCTTCTTTCTTCTCTATGGGTCCAGTTACCACAAAACGCTTTTTACTGGGGACCTTGGTTGGTATCTTTTGCACCCGAATGCCAGTGTCATCCAAGACTCGGTTATGTCGTATTAAATATTCTTTTATCATCTCATTTGTAGTAGAACGTGACACTGTATAAATACAACCGCAGTCTTCTTTTTGTCACCGTAAAACCCTGCATATATGGGTCCCTTTCTACCTCAACTGTAGGCTGTAGTACCTATTACCTACGTGCTTCATTGGTAACTTCCTGTTTAAAAATCTTCTGTTCACAGTCATTTGATAGCTCCTGTCACTTGCTTTTGTATTTTTATTTGAATTCATATTTTCCTTGTTTTCTGTTGATTATTTATCTCTTTCTTCAATACATGTGCTATGCTGCTACGAATACTATCTGCCATACCATTACATTTATTTTAAATTTGTGTAACTGTAATGTATGGAAGCCGTACCTGTACAACAGGTACTTACTATTCAAATATTAGTACTTAGGTTGGCCAGCTACCAACCTAATAGTTTAGAAAAGGATTGATATATCAAGGTCCCGGGCTGCAGGAGAAGGGGAACGCAGCATGCAAGTGACGGTTGTTTGTAATATATAATTGTAATTATAAATAAAGTAAGTTCTCAGTGTGCATTGTTGAATACTTAATAAACCGGTAATAGCTATTTACGTACGAGCTAGCAAAAGTGATAGCAAAAGTGATAGCGAATGGATCACTTTTGCAGCGAGTCACGTATGCGGTTTTTCATCCAAGACAAGTCCTTTCCAAAATAAAAATATAAGAAATGTACGTCACTAGTCATAACAACGGTAATGAAATAAAGGACGTATAAGTAATATTTTCATTACCGTTGTTATGACTATGGATATCATGTAATATAACACAAAACTGTTTTAACCGCAAAGTATAATTTTCCATAAGTTAAAACTGCATATCGTCGGCTTGTGGGTAAAACTGACCAAGTCCAAAATTCTTTTTTCACAGGAGCAAATAGAAAATTCAGTTAATCACTATGAATCAGGAAGTTATTGGAAATTTCTCAAATGTGTACCTATAAAGTAGTTATTATATAATAGGTACACATTTGAGAAATTTCCAATAACTTCCCAATTTATAGTGATTAACTGAATTTTCTATTTGCTCCTGTGAAAAAAGAATTTTGGACTTGGTTAGTTCTACCCACAAGCCCACGATATAATGGTATACTTTCCAATGTCTTGGATGAAAAATAGTTTTTAGATTTTGAGAAGGCAGTTTCAACTTCTATTCTTGCAAAACAGACACAGTAAGCCGCCCAATAGCATCTTCATTCAAGTTTCTGTTGTTTTTATCTTCAGTTTGTTTACCAAAATTTTTTTCGTTTTATCCATTCTTTAAATTCTTTTTCTAATGTTTCCTGCATCCTAAGCATCATTTTCCCTATATATAATATCCCCGTTGCCTCTGTCCTAAGTGAATCTATTTTGAATTGACAGTACGGCAGTTGGCCATACTACGCCCGCTATAATTAAGTTATAGTCTGATAAGCCTTTATCCTACGGTATAAAATTAATTAATAACATAGTAAAACCGTAAAACAAAAGTTTAAAAAAATAATATGCCTATTTTCCGCTACCTTTACTTTATTAAATATTAAATTGATGTATTACCATACAAGGTTGATACTGTGCATAAAGTAATAAGATACGATTTGTAATGTGTAGAGACCGGATTATATGCAACTTAAAAGAGTGCCATAATATGCAACATCAAATTTCAATAAATACTACAAAATAACGTTATTTCTTTGATTCTACTATTTTCTACTAATATTTTTTACTATTTTGATATAGATCTACTTACAATGCAGTTTTAGGGTAGGCATTGCCAACCCAAAATTTAATTTGTTGTCATTGCCAAATTTAAATTTTAATTATTAAAGCAGACCGTCTTCTAGTAAAGAAGCTTTTTCTTTTTTTTAGAAATTCTTTAAAATATGCCCAAATATGCACAAAACTGTGTAAAATGTGCCCAAATATGCACGAAAAGTAGATTTTAGTCGAAATATGCAATATTAAAGAAAAATAGCCAAAATATGCAAATGCATATAATCCGATTTGCAGATTTACATGTCTCGTTCTACAGCAGTCACAATAGGTTTATAAAATTTCATTTTTATCATATACCATAATTTTTTAAATATAATCAGTACTACCAGTTGAAAAAAAAAGAAAAAATTTTTTTAAATAGTAATAGATAAGTCAATCAGTAATAAGGTAACATATTTTCATTAAAAGTAGTAGGTATATTACAATTGTAATAGCTTGAAAAACTTTGCCCGTGACGTTCACGGGTTTGTACAAAATTGCCAATAAGCCGAGCCCGTGAACGCCACGGGCATGTACATTAAGGAGTTAAGTACCTAGTAACTCAGTGTCGAATCAGTGAGAAAACAGCGGTTCGAACATAGATTAGTAGAAAAGGAAAGAAAGATTGCATAGTAGTTTATGTAGCATAGTAGCACGATTATGAATTTCGAAATGTAAATCAAAAATTATAGTTGTATAGTACTATAATGAAAACAGAGTAAATATACAGGTACTCGTGAAATTTTACTTGGCAGATGACTGCCATGCTTTTGCAAGCCTTTAAATGTTACTTGGGTAATGGCACATGATCTTGTTCTTCGTTTCAGAGCTGTCCAATTATCATGGGTGCCGGCAGCAGGATGCAAGAGGGTGAAAAATGAAAAATATCACACGGAAAAAGATTAAGAAATACATTTTTTTATTAAGTAATTAATGCCCGTTTTCACCAACATTTGTTTAAGAGTTTCCTAGTAAAGAATTCTTAGCTTAGGTATTCCATAAAAATAGCAATTAAGAAAATTTGCATTTCACCAACATAAGTGTTCCTTAACTAGTGGTTCCCTTGCTAAGTATTCCTTACGGAGGACAAATGAACTAATACTGGTATTAGTTCAAATATTTGATTTTTATAGGTTATGTTTAATTGTGCTTAAATCATAGATGTTAATATAGAAGGCTAGATACGCAACTCCCAATACATGCAATGTAATAGAAGAATAGCGAATAGCATAGTCAACTAAGCAGCTACTAAGGGGCTACTAGTATCTCAGGTAGTAGCCAAACATGCAACCTGTATGCATAGTCGAGTTAAAAGGGTACTTTCCTTAGTAGGACTACTAAAATCGCCGATTGGCTACTAAATATTTAGTGACGGTTTTTGGCATGTTTAAGACCATATTTAAATGGGCTCCCGTTTAAATATCTTGATTTTAGAATAATCTGATAAGCCTTCAATCTAACCGATAAAATAATTTTCTTTAGTACGAGGGTTGTATGACCTTGTATGACCAGATTCTTTAGTACCTGGCCTAGGCAAGAAATAACGCTTTTATAATGTTAAAAATAATATTTTTCGTAAATATAATCTATTTCAGCAATACTGTCCAACGGTCAAGTTGCTGCGTTGTTTAGTTTGTGAAAGATCTGTTTAAATGGGCGCATGTAAATTGCGTCCCGCGGTCACTATTTTTAAAGGTTTTTGAAGTGGTAAAAAAAAGTCACGGGTAAATTGCGTCCCGAACCCTAATCAGATTAGTGGTAATCTCTAACACAAATCCCAACAATTTACCTGGGGTATCAGGAAAACATAGGACGCAAAAACAAAACCTAACACAAGAGCGTCCTTACGTGGAGATCGAGGTGGGGTAATGCGTTTTGAAATGTAAATTAAAACATTTCTCTCTTTTTTACTATCAATTTTGCTAAAGAAAAATCATAAACTAACACTAACCTTAGTTTATTAATTTATTGATGGGAGGTAGCTGCAATGATTAAAAATATCCCCCCCCGGGCGGAAAAAAGTCGAAAAGGTGCGATTAGCAAGCCTTGGGACTCATTTTAACGAAGTTCGTAGATTTCGCGCAATAAATTTAAAAATAAATCATATAAAATCATATTAATTATATTATATTTGTACGGGCTAGGTAGGACGTTGTTAAATCTCCATACCTAGTCGTATCTTGCTTTTGCTATGAACTGGTCTTCTGGAATACTTCATTAAATAAATGTTTGAAATAGTTATATATATATAAAAAATAATTTTGTTTATTAATATATATGAAAGTTGTTTACAAATTTATAATCAATTACAAGTGATGAAATTATGAAAATGGAGAGCCAACGAAAATACGTGTGGTCTCGTCAAAATTATAGGAACTCTTCCGAGTCCTGTAAATAACTAGTCTCCAGGTTACAGTCGTTGCCCTGGAATTCCTCTTGTTTTGTATTTGTACCCTCGTGGATATCTCGATTTAGATCAGTAAATACACATTGTGCATAATGCTGTCGCAACCGGTACATATTAATTAAATAATATTCCTTTTTCTTGTCGGTTTTGTGCGAGGACACCCTGGATAATTATCTTATATATGCTAAGGGGAGTTAAAAATCCAAGTTTTCTGTGCCCCAACAAAGTTTTTCTTTTCAGATTTTTTTAGAGCGAATAAATAAATTTTTCACCAAGGCTCAAGGCAATAACTATAAAAAACAATTAGAGAAAAATATTTTAGAATATTAATAATAGTTGTAACACTGTACTATAAAATGCTCAAAATATTGTAAACCTTTATGCAGCTTAAGGCTAGGATATTGCGATGCGCTCTTGTATAACCAGCTTGCATTCAAAAACGGCTGAATAGATTTTCTTCAAATTTTGAAATTATATTAACGATAAATTAACGACTGTTGTAAAATAATTTTTTTTTGCAATTTGTCTAATTTAGAATTAATTGTGTTTAAATACCCCATTTGCAATTTTTTTAACAAAAATTAAAATAGATTAAATAATTACTAACAAAGAATTAACAATTAAAAAAAAAAAAAAATTGGCCAGGTGCAAAAAAAAATAGTAAAGCACCTTGCATTAAAAAACGGCTGAATGGATTTTCTTCAAATTTTGAAATTATATTAACGATAAATTAAGGACTGTCGTAAAATATTTTTTTTTGCAATCTGTGTAATTTAGAATTCATTGTGTTTAAATACCATATTTGTAATTATCAATTAATAACATTTTACTTATATAAATAATGTACACGTCTAAAAGAATTCATAAAGACATTTTTTGAAAATTAATTTCATCTATAACACATTATAAATGAAATTGCATATAATTGTTCAATTAAAATCAGGCGGGAATAATTTGAGATGAAATGAATCATTATAGTTCAGTCATTATCACAAAGATGGGTACGTGTTGTGTTCAATTTAAAGCAAATTTACAGTTGCCTGTTTTATACAGTCGCCCAAATAAATCGAAATGATAATTTGTAACTCATATATATTTTGAGTGACAATGCTAGAAATATTTTAAATGTTCTCCCGTCTTATCTTATCTTATCAACACAAAAATATTTTTTGGTGGGGATTTGCGTTTCGTTTCAAATCTACCACCAATGTTTTAATACCTATGTTTACTTTTTAGATGAATACAAAAATATTTTATTAAATAATATAAATTCGCATAATTTTAATTCGATTAAAATAGCATACAATATAAGTGTAGGTAATAAATGAATGTAATTTTCTATAATCAAAATAAATAATATAATATTATTATAAAAATATTCAAATTTTTATTTTCTTCAGTATTGAATTATTGTACTAACAAAAGAGTAAAACCCTTCAATACACTTCTGAACAATCAGCTTCTTTCTCTTTCGAAAATGGTTAAACATGGTTACACGTACAGCATTAGACATGATTAGACCCAGTGCCGGATTACACTATTACAGATATTAAGGCAGAAAAGGCGGCTGCCTAGGGGCCTCGTTAATTTTAGGAGCCTCGTGAAAACGGAAAAATATATTTATTTTAATTATAAATTTTCATTTTAAAGTTTATCAAGAATCTGTGTTTTAAAGTACATAGTAGTAAATATAAAAATATTAGGGGGGGGGGTCAAGCCGAATCTCACCCACTCTCACATGGGGGTGAAATGGGTCTCGGCAAATATCATGTAATTTTTTTTATCTTACTAGTCCTAAATAAAAATAATTAAGGGGTAATGTCAACCAAATTTTTATTTTTTTTTTCCAATTTTTTTGTATTGGCTTAAATCATGCTAAAACTATCATAGAATCAAAATCTACAACGCCCAAGTACTGATCTAAACTCAAAATTCGTTTAAATCAATTTTAACCGAACAACTTTTATGCTGCAAAATCACTATCAAAATCAATCGGTGAGCAGTAGAACTGAAAAAGTTTACATCCGATTGACTTGAAATTTTAACTGTAGCTTTTTCATTAGATTATCTAGTGAAGTACATACGATTTTAGCGATTGATTAACAACAAAAAAGTTATAAACAATTAAAGTTGATTTTTTTTGTCGAAAAAAAAATTTTTTTTTCAAATATTTTATTGAGACTGTTTATTTTAATTATTGAGTAGTAAAATTAAAAACTAATTACGCAAGTAATAATTTTCTAGAGGACCCCGAAAATTTAACTACCTAGGGGGCCACAAATGTTTAATCCGACAGATTAGACCCCACGGCTGCTTAAAGGGGTATTCTATTCCGTATTCTAGTTTAGAGGCATGAATTTCGGGCGGTTTTTGAAGCTTTGTACAAACGAAACAAAAAATATTTTTACTATCAATTTTTTTATCATTTATTTATGGATATTTTAAGATTGCATAAAAATTAACCGAGAAAACCCTCAAAATTCACAAAGTTATGAGCTGGCAAAGTGGGAGGTCCAAAAAAAAGGATGTTCTAATGTTCGAATGTACCGATTTATTTGAAATTTGGTGTGAATGTTCTTTATCGATGCCGTTATAGCATGAACCGTGGAAAAGTAAAACAATTTTTTTTTCACGAAATGGCGGCCGTTAAAAATTTTTTTTTTACTTTATCATACAAAATATGAAAAAGTATTGTTATCGTGCAGAAAAAGAAATTTGAGATTGATTTTGATGAATTTAGGCATATTGGGGTTCCAGAAGCGGAAAATCATCATTTCCAAAAAATGTCTGTAATCTGTATGTGTGTGTGTATGTGATCAAATTTTCCTCAACCTCTACTTCAAAACGTAATAGGAATTTTTTAACAAAATTTCGTATTTAGTATTACTGATATATTGGGACTTAGAACTGAATAGATTTTGGTTAAAATCGGTACACGGAAAGGCAAAAAAAATATTTGGCAAATTAAAAAAATTATATTTTTCTTTTTCTCAAATTTTAGATTTTTATTAAATTCTTCTCTATAATAATAATATTAAAAAAGTATTAATCAATAACCGTGTAAATATCCAATTTTTGTAATTATTCTTTTTTCAAATGTAAAAAAAACTTTTTTCTTAATTTTCAAATTTTATTTTTTTATTATACAGTAAAACTTCTCTATAACAAGATTTTTGCTATAAACAGTCAGTTTAACATGTAAACAAAAGTCAAAGGACTAAATTTTTACTCGTTATAGCCGATTCTTCGTTATAACCGGACTCGTTATAGAGGGGTTCTACTGTATTTTGCACCATAATAATAAGTATGATAAAGTTATGGGCATGGCCACATCCGATTTTTTTACATGTTTTAATTAACAATTCCGAATTTTTTAAAAATAGTAAAATTAAAATATTTGATCTGAGCGTGGTTGAGGCGAAAATATAAAACGTATAGGTATTCTAAAAAATTTGGGTGGGCACTTGGTTGGGCACTCCAGTCAATAGGGATTGGGCATGTGTCCACCCTGTTCCCCCCTCTGGCGCCGTCACTGTGTAATGTATACTTATTTTAATTACTATTATGGTATGGTCGTACGGTCTTCCTAAACCAAAAACAATACACGTCAACACTGTATATCTTGATTATGTATACATTGTACAGTGTTGCGTATTGCTTAATCCTAATCGCATTTTTTACAACGCTGGTCTAATGTGACCTCGTCAATGCTATCGTATTGTTTTTGGCTTTAAACAGATCATAGCTTAAAATTTAAATTTTTACTTTTTCAAATACTATATGTATTATAAGATTATTATAACATAAATTATAATAATAGTGTTGTAAATCAAATACAGTGGCCGTAAAAAGTATTCGTACACCCCTATCTTAACCATGTAAATTGTACATTTTGAAGCCATTCTTTCACACATAAAAGTCGCTTTTACAACAAAACTTTTTAGACATTTTTTGTTAAGAATTTTATTGTCTTCAATTTTGTATCTATACATTTTTCTATTTTGTCGCCCCGTTTCCGACTGACAACAGCTTAAACAAGACTCCGTAAAATACAAAAAATATTATCATCTGTATCTCGGAAACGGTGTGACAAAATAGAAAAATGTATATAAACAAAAATGTAGGGAATAAAATTTGCAACAAAAATTACTTATACATTTTTCTATTTCATTGCACCGTTTTTGAGATACAGGTGACAATATTTTTTGTATTTTACAGAGTCTTGTTTAAGCTGTTGTCAGTCGGAAACGGCGCGACAAAATATAAAAATGTATAGATACAAAATTGAAGACAATGAAATTCTTAACAAAAAATGTCTAAAAAGTTTTATTGTAAAAGCGACTTTTATGTGTGAAAGAATGGCTTCAAAATGTACTATTTACATGGTTAAGATAGGGGTGTACGAATACTTTTTACGGCCACTGTATATGTGTATTCATCATTTTGAACATAATAATATAGTAATCTTCAATACAACATAATATTATAATAAATTATCGTTGGATAACTGCAAAAGCAAATTGGAATACTTCAGTTTTCTGCATTCGTTATCTTGCAAGGTTAAATCGCAGATAAGCACTGTGCATGGTTTTATACGATTGCAAATTTTTTTACAACAGATGCGAAATTATAATATTATACCGAATTTCTATTATGCATTTATACATATTTTAAATTAAAAATAATCAGTACGTAAATCCAATTCCTAATTATTATAACTCGTAAACTAATCTTTGAAGTTTATTAGAATTTCCTATGCTTATAGATATAGTTTATAGTTCGAATAAGGTTTCTTCCATTTTATTATAAAACAATTTAAACGATCTTATAATATATTTAATGGAAACAATAAGAATTAGATATTAAAGTAAAGTGCAAAATTCCCACCCTTACGATTGATATAATTTTTAAAAGGCGGAGCTTATATTTCAGCTTAAACGTAGGTTTTAAAAGTAGATTCCTGTAAGTTTGCTATTGAATTACCCATTAATGCAACCAGACTATTTGTGAAGCTTGTTGCCTACCAACGAATTAATTAATTAATTTATTCACCATAGCTTGTAAGCCCCCTCGCGTTCGTGAATTAAAGCTAGATCGACATAACCACTCCTTAAGGAATAAGAGGATTTTACTTAACCATTCTGACCATGAAGGCCGATGGGACGCAATTTACCCGTACCCTTGACCGTGGGACGCAATTTGCCGTCTCCGGTTTAAATAGAACAACTTTTGGTTGTTCTATTTAAACTACGATTCGCCGTGGCACGATTCGCCGCGACACGATTCGCCGTGAGTTCTTTATTTTTATTCGTTCACAAAACAATAGTAGTTCTTTTTGTTTTCGTTTATTTTCAATTTTTTTTAGATTAAGCCTCCAACGTTTCGAAATTGTGGGCCAAACCACGAAGGTATTCTAATATATCCCGATTCTCAAAATCATTGAATAATGTCAAGATTGCCTACTATAGCCTTTACGATTTCTTTCGCCCATGTAGTACCTTTCGAACCAATTGGCTAAGGAATAAAATACAGAAAACAACGATAAAAACACACCATCTTATTACCTATTGAAGTACTTGAGGATGAATAAATTAGGAAGGATTTTAATTTTTAACAAAAGAAGCTTACCACCGTTCGGTTTCATTTTTTTGGCAGGCATACGAGAACATATTTGGTAGTACACAGATAAAATTTCATAAAATTTGGAAAATGAAGATCAGAGTTACAATGCGGTAAAGTTGAACTATTGAAATTGTGGGTTGCACTTACCCCGATGTACCTTACTATACATACAACGTATAATATAATTTAATTTATACAATAATAAATATAATAAATACAATTACTTTATAACCTATAATAGAACCACTAAGGAATACCTAACCCTTTAAGGGTCTGAAAATCGGATGCGTAAAGTTAAAGATTTCTTAACGCACTTAAGGAACTCTTAGTACTTGGTGAAAACCAAATTTGACTTCAGGGTTTCTTATCTCAAAGTTAAGGAACCCTTAAGGTTTCATGTTTTATAAATAAATCACCACTTTTAACAATGTATGTACTGATCGATTTTCTTAAAATCTTTTTGTCAAGAACTTATCCATTTAATAAACTTCTAGCCTAGTTTCATAATGGGCAAACAATGGGATCTATTTTTTTCTTGAATTTTTAATTATCAAGATTATGTAAGTTTTTAGAAAATTACGTTACTTGTTTTTGAAATTCTCCGCAAATAATTGACCAAAAAGAGCACGTTTTTTTAAAAAATGTTTCTTTTAAAACGTACTTTCCATAAAAAATATAGAAACATTTTTGAAAACAAAATTACTATTTGATTTTCATGTTTCAAAAATCAATCATAATTTTTAACAATCACTCTTTACAAATTTTTAATTTTCAAGATTTTAGTTATATATTCTATATACCAGTATATAGACGCATTTTCAGTATCCGCAATAAATTTTTTATATAAATTACCAGCTAGTCATTTTTAAGTTTCAATTTTGTTTATAATAACAATAGTACAGTTGATTTTCTTGCAGGTACCTATAGAATGTTTTTCAATTTGTATTATACTATTTAGGTACATTTAATGAGACTGCATCTAAATATCGATTAAGTAATTAATTAGAATCGATTTTTTGTAGGAATTAAAAAATCGATTTGTTAAAAACGTCGTATCGATGAATCGGTTTCTCCGATTTGTTAAAGAAATCCCTTAACTTTCAAAATAATTTTTAATTAAATTAATTGATTTAAACTTTAATTTCTGATAGAATATGTTGAAGAAAACTGACACCAGTCGAAAAAATAAATATAAAGTGTAATTGGGGAAAGTTTATAATTAAAGAGCGTTATTCCAAAACTTCCTAAGTCCAAAATGTTAATTTTTAGATATAATTGATTTTCTATAGCAGCTTACTAACAGCTAGTATTACTAAAATATTTTACGATTTTCTCAAGATAAGATTAATAATAAAATATATTAATGTAAATTTAGAATTTATTTATTTATTGTTCTGAAAAACAAATTTTTATTACAAACAAGATTTCAAAACTCATCTATTAAGTCCATGGACTTAGTGCACGTGGTGTATAAAGAGTAATGTGTTCTCATTGGTTGATTTGAATAAATAACTTATAAAATATTTGACGTCTAACGTCAAGAAACAATAAACGCCAATTTGTAATTGAAAAAAATTTAAAGTAAGGTAATTTAAAATATTTAACAAATTATTAATTTTTTGCATGTTATCTAGATAAATTATTAATTGAAAAAAACACTGTTTTTTAGGATAACAATATCTAGTTTAATAATTTATTAATTATTTATCTAACATGTTAAAAAATAATAATTTGTCAAATATTTTCAAATGCTAATAACTATAACCATAGTAATTTAAAATAAAAATTTATTAAAAAAAAGAATAATATTATTACAAGCGCGTCTTCCTAATGCTAATAGATTATTCTTTATTTCTTCTTTATGCAGTTCTTCTTCAATTTCTTTTAAATCATCATCTAAAATTTTACAATTTAGTAATTATTGTTTTACAATAGTTATCAAAATTTTAACAATTACTATTTCCAAATTATGCAATTGCTTGATGCTATGCGGTATTCTGCAGGCATAAATAATTTTGATTACAAATGTGAGGTGGTAATTCATTGCTAAATAATTATCATCAATTTATTAATTTTTAATTTAAAGAAAGACATATTAGGAAATCGTTTCATATAAGAGCGTTTTTACACTTTATAATTTTTGCGTATATTATGCGTTTAAAATATACCTTTTGCATAATTCATCAAGAATATTATTTAATTGAATATTTATTTTGAAAATAAATTCACTTTTCACGTTTCAAGTTCACATTCAGTAATACAAATAACCTTTCAATTTTCTTAATGACACCTACTGACCATCTCTTAGTTAAGAGATAAACTTGGTGTATTTTGACGCTGATTACGGATCCCTTCGAGTTACAGAATGAGCAAATCCTTCTACCTGAAGGGATCCCACACCACTCTGCCAGGTAAAGATCGATCTTGAAGAGCGGTATCTAACTAAAGGATTTTTTATTATTACAGAATAGGTTTTGTCATTAAATTAAGAGATCCTCTTCGTTAAGATCCCTTAAAAGTTAGAGAATACGACCCTTAAGATACATTTGGAAAAAATAATATTGCTAAAATGGTTTTTCAGCATCGATATCATTATTTTCTACGATGTCATCATTAATATTTCCTAAATTTTTTAGTGTATTTGTATAAAAATATCTCTCCTCTTTTGTCAGTTGCAAATATTTTTAAGTTTTATTTTATTTCTTGCATCGTTCTTTTGAAGAGCACGTCACATCAATATTATAATCATCAGCACACATTTTATTTAATTAAATACACAAAAATTAAGTAACAACCTAGCACGTACTAGTTTAATAAACTAATGAATGCACTTTTTCAATCAGGTGACAATCTTATTAATTAAGAAGCCAAGAACTTAGTTAGTTTTGTATTATCAGTGATGATGGACTTAGAGTAGTTTTGGAATACATCTCAAACAATTTCGCTTGTTTTAACTGATTTAAATACATATTTTTAAAATGTGAATAGATAGGTGAATACAGCTCATTTTACTTTCTATTATAACACCCAAACCGCCAAAATTTTAATTTTAGACTTAGGAAGTTTTGGAATAACGCTCTTCAATTTAATTTAATTTACTAAGGAAAGTTTCGATCGCTCTCCCGTCAATAGCTACAAAAAAATGCTATGTGCATTGCTCCAGCTGCTCTCTGGTGGCTCAATAGAGCAAATAAATTCGGACTGTTGACATATAAAAATACACTAATAGCGCACAATTTTTTATTTTTAATATATTTTTGTTGTTCGTTTAGTATAAGCGCTGATGTAATGTACATCTGTAATAACTGAGGCAACATATTGTGCGAAAAATGGGTGAGTGCGCAATGGGAAATTTGAATATTTTGGTTTTGTATGACTTTTGTTGTGACACTTCTCTTCCCTTTTTTGAAAGAAATTCACGAATAAAAAAAATATACTCAAAAAAGGGTAAAATAAAATAAAAATTAAAAAAATTTTAAAAACCCCCTGACAAAAAAAATTCCAAAAATTAATATTAATAATAAAAGCGCCTTACCGCCTTACACTGAACCAAATCAGAGCATAAATATAAAGCACACGGTTGTAGTTATAAAGAAATAGTTCCTTAAGGGTGCGATTTTTAGAACTGTTTCAAAACTTCAGTTACAGCTCAAAATTGGTTATAGATACAACTATGATTTTTTTTTAACGGAAAGAGGAGAATTTTCCGAACACTATGATATATTTTTTAATCTGTTTTGATAACGGATTAAAATTTTGATTAATTTAATTTGCGATTTTATATAAAAAAAAAAACATTAATTACAATTTAAAATATATCATAGTGTAGTTAACATAATAACCCTTAATATCCTGCTTTGAAATCGTTTTAATATCAAGTATTATAAGTGCTGTAACTGAAATTTTGTTTAGACTATAATTTGAATGATTTAAAAAAAACCGCCATTTAAAACCAATCAAATTTTTATTTCATTTTTTCCAACCAATGAAAGGCATCCAATTTTAAATTTAGATAATCGCGCCATCTGTTAAAAATTTTTTCGTCCAAATGAAAAATCGCAGCCTTAAAATTGATCCAACGCACGATTTCTTCATGTTAAAGAAAAGGTGTTCGTTAAGTAATGCATACGTATTGGTATTAAAGAAAATAAATTCTTTGAAATTAATATCTTATACATGCTCATATTTCAAAAACGGTTTCGTCAACGCAAGGAACAGCGTCTATGGTCGAAAGAATTGGCATTCGTTGACTAAAGAATGTTATTTGTTGTCATATGGATTTGTGTTTTTGTGAAAAAGATGACCATTCCTTAACTGACAACTACATTTCATTGATTCAATAAGTATTGGTTTTTGTTCAACGTAAACATTTCGTAGTTATACGTATGGTAGTAATTAATGCAACGTATAAAAAAAGAATGTTCAATATACTTTATAATATGTTTATTAATTAAGAAACAATTTTATTTTTTAACAAATTAAGTACCTATGTACTATATAAACAATAATAATCATGATAATCAAAATATTTAACCATATTTCATTTAAACTTAAAAATTATAAAAAGTAAAGTTTAAACTTATTAAAACTATTTACTTTTTACACTAGCTTCATATTTAGTTTTATTTCGTATAAAAATACAAAATGTTAATTAATAAATTAATCAATCTTTCGAGTTTAGATATGAAGCTAGTATAAAAATTTTGAATATTAATTAGAAAAATTTAAATTAAACACAAAAATTATTTTAAAGTAGATCTATACTTACAGATCTTAAAAATATTGATATCTTAGGTATGTTACAAAAAATATAAAAATTTCTTCAATATGAAGTAAGTCACTTTATCTATCCTCTTGTTGCTAGAATTGTACCAAGTGTTCAATAAACCCTTCTGATATTATTATTGAATTCAGCAATAAAATCCATGTTACCTGATCTGTAAGTTAAAGGTTTTAATAATCAGGTATTATTTAAGATACATCTAGAGAAACATACCAGTTCTATTGGGGTTTCATAGATTTTCAATTTTCAAATTTTTTTCAATTTTCTTCATAATTACAGTATCGGTTTCCGAATTCTTTAGATCTTTACGCCAATATTGGCTGTACAGGCTTTCCAAGAATTATCAAACTATTCAGCGGATAGAATATCAAAATTTAACGCCCCAATGCACACTTCTGCATTATCTTTTGGTTCTAAAAATGTACATTTTAAACATTTATAGAAAAACTAAAATAATTTAAGCAAAGTTTTATGAAATAATTATTGAAGGATTTGTTTTAAAAGAAACTCACCCCTAGACCTGTATTATTATTATTCAAAATTTGTATACCAAATTTTGTTTAAGTCTTATGTTTTTGAAATTATTTTTGGTGTATTTTCACGATGTTTAATGTTTACCAACAGCCACATGAAATGAAATTTTTAAATTACAATATAATGTAATATATATTCGTCCTCTTCGTGGAAATGATAGTACTTCTAAAAAAAAGCCATTTTTATATGAAACATAAAAGACCTCTCGGAGAAAATCCTTACCAATTTTAGTTGGAAATCCACCTATCTATACATACTATTTCCTGAAATTAAATTAAAGAGTAATTAGAAAATTAAGTTTAAATAAATAAAACAATTATTTATAAGTTCTTACTTTTGATTTAGAATTTGCAATTCCAATAAGCACGTTATTACACTAAAAACGCTGTTAACAGAATAAATTTTTATCTAAACTACGATATGAAGCTGCATATTTGCAAATTTTTTAATGTTCGAATTCCTTAATGCAAAGAAACATTTTATCGGATAGACGAAAACTGCTTTATATGCAGGAATATTCTAGATTAGTCAATGAAACAATTTTCTTTGTATATAAGAATGCCAATTCGATATCTTAACGTATCTACGAATTCAGTATCTAAAATCTTACTTAGCATATCTTTTTATCAAAGAAAAGATTCCTTGTCACAGTAAATTTCAGTTAAAAATCGCTGTTCGTTAATATTAAGCACTGTATTATTTTCAATGTACTTTAAAAAGTATTGTTCCCTTTAACCCTAGATTACTAGATTTATTTTGCCGAACATAATCCAGGGTTCTTATATGGAAAACCTGGAAATGTCAGGAAATTTAAAACTTATCAGGGAAAGTCAGGGAATTTAAAATTTTTATGACCAATGTCAGGGAAAACAAATTTTGTCAAGGAAAGATTTTTAAATTTTACATAATTTTTTTTCATTTTAAAATTTTTTTTCACAAGTAAAGTTTCAATTATTTACAAGAATTATAAATAAAATTTCTTATTTACAACAAATTCAAAATTTACAAAATTAAGTCAATTTATAAACTGAAAAAATTAATTTTTACAAATCAAAAATTTAAACTTTCGAACATTTTTCAAAAAATGATTTGGTAACACGACAATATATTACTGTATGAAATAAATGTTATAATAATATTTGTTTTTATTATTTTGAATTTTTTTCGGTGCAAATTGTTTTCCGATTACTGTACTATTACCATTGTTTGGTATTACGATACTTAAATGTCAGTTGAAATTAAAATTTTTGTTAAAATTAAATTTATGACTGTCTAGTAATCTAGGATCAAAAAGGAAAAAACAGTTTTTTCTTCTTTACTCAACATATACAACTCGAAAAATCAACTTATCACTCCCCCCCTCTCTACAAAATTTAAACACTAATTTTAAAGTCAGGGGAAACGGAGAACTTTTAATACGGAATGTATAAACAGGTTTCGTAAGGGGAACAAATATCTGTTTCCCCTGACTTCAAAATTAATGTTTAAATTTTGTAGTGAAGAGGGGAGTAAGAATAAGTTAATTTTTCGAATTAAGTGTCCGAGAGTTTGTTGTTGAGTGCAAAAAAAAATTATTTTTTTTTAAGGGAACAGTAGTTTTCAAAGTAAGGTGCTATTATTACGTATCAATTCTTATTTTTAGAATTTTTTTGCAGTCAGGGGTTTTAGTGGGGGGGGGGGGTGATAATGGTGATAAAAAGGATGATAAGTTAATTTTTCGAGTTAAGTGTCCAAGAGTTTGTTGTTGAGTGAAGAAGAAACAATTATTTTTTTCTTTTTAAAGGGAACAGTAGTTTTTGAAGTAAGGTGCTTTTATTATCAATTTTTATTTTTAGAGTTTTTTTACAGGTACAAGTTTTTAAAATTCCTAATTTTTATTTTTGTTTGTTTATGTTTGAACGAATACTGTATTCGTTAAAGAATTCGTCGTGTAAAACTGAACTGCAGCCAGGCCCAACCAGGGGGGGGCCGCTTGGGGATTTGTCCCCGACGCCCGGGATCCCTCAAGGGCCCGGACGAATTACTAAATAAATTCCATAAATAAAAAGGACGATCGACTGATCAACATTGCAAGAGACTTGAAGAGATGGATGGAGAGCTGGGTGTCCACATCAGAGGAAATGTGCAGAGGGGAAAAGCGTGAAGAAAAAAAGGCAGATGCCTATAATAAAAGTAGAAGAAGAAGAAGAAATAAAAAGGAAATAAATAAAAAATTTGAATGAATAAAAAATTAGATAATAATATTGTGATGTAAGGTACTTCTGAAAATTAGTTGAAAACTACTGTATTTTTTAATTTTTAATTAATTTTATTCATTTTAGTTGTTTTGTGCGTAGTTTTTCTTAATAAAAATACAAAGTTTTATGATTTTCTTTTTTATTTATGAAATTTTTAAGAGCAGAGGGTCCGCGAAAAGTCCCGACGTGGCACTCGACGGCCCTGACTGCAGCAATCCATTTATTTCTTTGTTGCTGTTTGTGACTTGCTCTTGGGAATATATAAAACTTGCAATCACTATTTTTACCACTATTATGGCAATTAACAACACAGCACGTTGAGTGACCACCCATTTTAATCATACGTATGTCTTAAATCACGTAAGGCAAGTTTGAAAAAGTCCACATTAAGTTCTATTACCGGCCACTCCGAGCGCTTCGACAGGTTTGCGTATCCCCTCTTAACCCATGCACACAGCGAATACCCACACTCCTAGCAATAATCTTGCAATGTCTTGTAAATACGTTAATACCAATGGTAATACCATAGTATAAACTATGGTAATACCACGCATTAATGGCAATAATCAGGAAATTGATGAAATTAAAAGTAATTAAGACAATATATTAGTAATATTGTATTTTATTGCCGACAATTAGCAATATTGTACAAAATTTTGGCCAGTGATGGACCCCTCGGTGAAAGTAATATAAAGGATTTGAAAAGGAGATCAAACACATAATGTCTGTTTTGACTGCTTTGGTGTTTTGACAGACAAAATGATTACTTTGTTTTCGAATAAAACCCAAAGTACGAAAACGGAAGAGCATTACAATAGATTTTCTCAAAACCCATTTACTATATCATTATCATTAACCCATTTCGGCCTAAGCGCTTAGGACGTTGGAATTTTTGTATGAAATTTTCATGAATTTCTTATTTTAGCTAAAAAATTATATTTTCATTAAAAAAAAATTTTTTTTGGACATATTTTCTCAAGGACCAGGTAAACCAGAGAACTGACGAGAGAAGTTTAAAATATATTTATTTATATTGCCAAAATATCAAACCTCTTGATATTACGTATAAATATTCACTTACTTTTTTAAAATACATTTTATAAAATGTAAAAGTTGACTGTGTCGGCAACGCAACATCGGGACGAAATGGGTTAAGGGGGAAACCTCCTTTATCGGATCGAAAAAATCGATTTTTTGGAAATAATTTTATTCAATTGTAAAACTATTCAAGAATATTCCCTGAAAATTTTAAGTCGATACCACGAATGTATGTGATTTTAATTAACTAATTATAAGATTAAGTGCTAAAAACTTTAAACGCGTTTTACTCGAAACACCTTTTTTCGACTTTGTGTACACGATTGAGAAAGCTGTACTGAACCGATCGGGCTTTGTGACGGCTCATTTTAAAGATAATTAAATTCTCTTCTATTTGACAACAATTGTTTTTTTAAAAAAAAACATTTTAATTTCAAACTATGAAAAAAATGTCATTTTGACCTTTTCTTTGATAAATATCATTGTTACATAGAAGCTACTATCATAAAGTTAAAAAAAAAATTTTGATTTTTTTGTTTCAGACCACAATTAAGGACGCTACACTGTACACAATGGAGACACTCCATAGGCGATACGTTGTAAACGCTGCATCCGTTTACACAGTAAAAGTGTTTCATTTTTTTTGAAAAAATTCCTGTATACTTTTAAAATATGTATTAAATTACCATAAAAATTGCAAAGCGTTTAGAGTAATTCTGCCTCAGAAAAAAATTCATGAATATCGTGTATTTTTCGGCCGCGTAAAGGAGGTTTCCCCCTTAAAGGCTAAGTTATATAATATCCAAACGAACACCTAGATCGTCAATCTCAGTGTCACGATTTAAAATTATACCATCGATACAGTAACTAAAGGCGCTGAAGCTCTGTTTAGAGGAAGATAAATTTAAAGTATTGTACCTACTGACATTTTTTTTTTTAATTTGATTACTTAATAATAATCAATTTAATTCTTGAAAAATATCAAAAGTAGTAAGGGGACGTCTGCAGGCTAGTGACGGGAGCCAAGGGGGAGCCAGCAGTGCCGGATTACTCATGAGTCAGAAAAGGTGGCTGCCTAGGGGCCCCACTTGTTTTAGGAGCCCCATGTAAACGAAAAAAAGTTTTTTTTAATTATAAATTTCTTTTGTTTGTTTTTATCTTTTTATACTAATTCAGCGTCTAAAAAATATAAAAATATAAATTTATTAATATTAAATATCGTCCAATGTTATTTGTATTTGATAGAAATCTTTCTATCTATAAAATCTATAAAAAAATTCTATAAAATCTTAAGAAAGATTTCTATCTAATATAAATTTATTAATTAATTTTTTGTGTAAATGAATAAGTGGGGACTGTCAGATAATTGACTCCACGAATTTTACTTTTTAGGCTTCTATATACAACGTATAGGAAGAAGCCTTATGATCTGGCTCCGTGTCTGTCCGCATGATTCAAAAATCATTTTATAACAAAAATTTTCCGTTAGTATCTACCTATTTTGAAGATTAACGCATTAAAAATTCTAATAAAATAAAGCCCAAATAATTTAATCTATCAAAAAATTAGATGTATAGAAGCATAAGAACTGTCGCAAAAGCAAGTTCCACCTTGTTACTATATACAATTGGAAAAATTACAACTTTTTTAAGCATATTAAAAATAATTTTTTCTTGGATTGTCCATTAGTTTTCGAAAAAACGAAATTAAAACATTGAAAATTTTACATATAAAATACCATGCATAAATCAGTGGGAAAAGTCAAATTAATTTAATTTAATTCATTCATTTTACGATGGAATTTCGATTTTCAAATGCCGTTTTCTAGAAAACTAATGGATAATCCAAGAAACATTTTTTTTAATCCTAATACATCACGTATTGTATCATATCGGCTACATATGAATAACAGGCTGTTGCTAGCCGCACGTTGGAATATTTTCGTGTTTAAATGTCATATAGCAGATTTTTTCTTATTTGTACCTTACATTACGTACATTAGAAAAATCATTATATAAAGCAAGGTGTATCAAATCTGCTGCATTTAAAAATTTTAAAAACATTTTTTTTCAAATTTGGATTTTTTAAATTATTTTTTCCTTTATACAGCGTGTTCACGATAAGAGGTAACAGTGAACAATTCTTATATATCTTATTAGATACAAAAAAAAAGTTTAAATAGTTTTTTATTCAACTCGAAATTTACCATCGGAAACTACGGAAGTAAATTTTTTTGTACTTCAAACTCAACCGGAAGTAAACATGAATTTATTTTTTCAAATGGCAACATGTCTTTTTTTTGACATTTTTGTAATGTGTAATTTTTTCTTTATACAGATATATAAAATTATCATAGGGTTACATAAGAAAATTTTCAAGAAAAATTCAAGATAAATTAATTAATTATTTAATTTATTTAGTGTGCAATGAAAACAAAATAGTATCATGTCTTGAACAAAATGCTGGCAATTTTGAAGAATTTATCAGATAGGTTGTGTTTTCTGTACCGTGACGTTGTTTTGTTTTCATAACACACTAAATAAATTAAATAATTAATAAATTTATCTTGCATTTTTCTCGAAAATTTTCTTATGTAACCCTATGATAATTTTATATGTATGTATAGAGAAACAACTACAGATTACAAAAATGTTAAAAAAAGACATGTTGCCATTTCAAAAAAAAATTCATGTTTACTTCCGGTTGAGTTTGAAGTACAAAAATATGTACCTCCGCGGTTTCCGATGGCAAATTTCGAGCTGAATGAAAAACTATTAAAACTTCTGTTTATATCTAGTAAGATAAAAGAATTATTCACTGTTACATCTTATCGTGAACACTCTTATAGGCAATAATATTTCCAACTCAAAAATATTATTTTCATTGCAAATAAAAAAAATGTGTGATGTAGGGTTTAATATATTACTTAAAAAAGCCTAGGTTCGATGCTATGTTCGGAGACATAGCCGTTAGGTTTTACGTGAATACGTCGGCCAAGGATACTCATTTTCGCCCAGATCTACAGATCGAATAACATCGATGTGAAAACATGAAAACAACTTTCAAGCTTTCGCAGAATTTTGACAATACGAAACTTATCATCCTCATTCACCTGCTTTTGCATTACATTCACAAATTATTCCGTCTCTATATTCATATAGTTGTTGACTTCTTGATTTGTTTTCTTAAGGTACGTTTTGCTAGAAACTGTAGAAGCAGAGCAGTTACGGCCGGCGCACACAGCTTCAAACTTGGCAGAAAATAAATATACTAAACACTCCTACTTATAGTAAGTCAGTAGATCACCCTAATGCAAAAAAAATGAATGCTAAAATATTGTTTGTTTCAATTCTATCGAGCTTGACAAAACAAGTAAAAGTCATGGTTCTAGACTAGAACACTGCATTAAAGTAGAATCTGCAGAAATAGAAGTTTTTAAAAACGATCTTAATAATGAGGAGATGTTTTAATGGAATTTTCTTTTTTTCTTGTTTTTACTTATAATAAATTTTATTAAGTTAATATTTACGAGTTTATTAGATTTAATAATAAGTTATCGCCACGCCAATATTTTGTGAAATTTCTATTTCAGAGTTTGCATAATACTATTATGTAATTATGTCTGTAATTGATTAAATGATTGAAAACGATTACCAATTCAGAATTATAACTGAAGATAATCCGATAAGTTTGTGTGCCAATTCGGAAATATTTCTATATAAAGCCCATTTGAGGCGATGTCTAATTTTTTGTATTTTTCACTCCAAAATTTTCTAAAAAATTGAAGCCTAGGCTTCGAGGCTATGTTCGGAGATATAGCCGTTAGGTTTAACGTGAATACGTCATCCAAGGATACTCGTTTTCGCCCAGGTCTACAGATCGGATAACATCGATGTGAAAACATGAAAACAACTTCCAAGCTTTCGCAGAATTTTGACAATACGAAATTTATCATCCGCTATATTGTCTTTAGTTCTCCTTACTTTTGTGCAAACACTGTTACCACCCTAAAAGTATCCCGAACTTAATCTCTAATCAAATAATTTTTTTAAACCGAAAAATTTTAGTATATAAACGAAACTAATAATCAATTCTTCAGGTTTTGAATTATCCCTTGGCATCTCAAAATTACTTGATAATTTCTGTTGTTTTTGTGATGTTTGTTAGCAACAAACAGCGTTACACATACTTTTCGTTACATAAATTTATAAAATTTTTGATCATGCTACCAATATTATAGACTTATATTCACGTTACCCGACCTTATCCAATGGACACACACAAACAGCGTTACACCATATTTTCGTTACATATTTTTATAAAATTTTTAAACATGCTACCGATTGTAATCCGATAAGTGTGTGTGCCAATTTGGAAATATTTCTATATAAAGCCCATTTAAGACGATGTCTAATTTTTTGTATTTTTCACACAAAGATTTTCTAAAAATTTACCCAAACTTTATTCATCGTTGCAAACAGGATTCGATGTCAAATTTTGTATAAAATTTAGCAGTAAATGGTAACTAACCAATGGAAAGCGCGTGTTGATATCCAAGTGACTTTTTTTATTCGTTAACTACCATTTTAGAAAATTTTCGTGTGAAAAATACAAAAAATTAGACATTGTCTCAAACAGGCTTAAGAAAACAAATCAACAAATCAACATGTTTTGAAATTTTTGGTTATATATTTTTTTTAAAATTTTTCAACATGTAGGGCAGTGGTTCCCAACCTGGGGGTAATTAATTAATTAAAGTAAAGATATTTATATTTGCTTGTATGGTTTGTATTAATAATAATATTTAAGGGAGTGGGGGTAATTTCAATTTTCCTAACAGGTCACAGGGGTAAACAGTATTGAAAAGGTTGGGAACCACTGATGTAGGGTATACTTTTTGTACACACACATACACATTTTTCGTTACATATCTTTTTTAATTTTTGAACATGTAGGGTATACTTTTAGTACACACACACACACATTTTTCGTTACATATTTTTTTTTAATTTTTGAACAGGTAGGGTGTACTTTTTGTACACACACACATTTTTCGTTACATATTTTTTTTTAATTTTTGAACATGTTACTGATTTTATAGACGTATTCACGTCAAAATTTGCCCAAACTTTATCCATCGTTGCAAACAGGATTCGATGTCAAATTTTGTATAAAATTTAGCTGTAAATGGTAACTAACTAACGGAAAGCGCGTGTTGGTATCCAAGTGACTTTTTTTATTAGTTAACTACCATCTTAGAAAATTTTCGTGTCAAAAATACAAAAAATTAGACATTGTCTCAAACAGGCTTAAGAAAACAAATCAACAAGTCAACATGTTTTGAAATTTTTGGTTTCATATTTTTTTAAAATTTTTGAACATGTAGGGCAGTGGTTCCCAACCTGGGGGTAATTGCCCCCGCGGGGGTAGAAGTAAAGATATTTATATTTGCTTGTATGGTTTGTATTAGTAATAATATTTGAGGGGGTGGGAGTAGTGGGGGTAATTTCAAATTTCCTAACAGGTCACAGTATTGAAAAGGTTGGGAACCACTGATGTAGGTATACTTTTTGTACACACACTCACACACATTTTTCGTTACATATTTTTTTTAATTTTTAACCTGTACTGAGTACTTTTTGTACACACACACACACACATTTTTCGTTACATATTTTTTTTTAATTTTTGAACAGGTTGGGTCTACTTTTTGTACACACACACACATTTTTCGTTACATATTTTTTTTAATTTTTGAACAGGTTGGGTGTACTTTTTGTACACACACACATTTTTCGTTACATATTTTTTTTAAATTTTTGAACATGTTACCGATTTTATAGACGTATTCACGTCAAAAGTGTACTCCTTACAATGGTATATAGGAAAAAGTGACATTTGTGGAGTCAATTCCCTGACAGTAGGGTAGGAGCACCTAAGAGTACGCACTTAAAGTATGATTTGCTATAAAATATCAATTATGAACAAAATAAATTTTTTTGCAGCAAAACAAAGAGTTATGTCTTTAATATAATTGGTATAAAGGAATAGTTGTTGTTATAATTACAAACAAAAATATGCAGCTTCAAGTAAGAAATCGAAAATGCGTACTCTTGAAGTCATTGATTATGAAGCTGTTAAATGTTTAAATATAACGAAAAGAAATGTTAAACATTACGAAAATCAAAAAATAAGCAAAACAACTATGTTTTTTTATTCATAGAGCAGAAAGAAATAATTATGAAAAAATTAATTAAGGGACTCTAGTATGTTTAAAACATTATGTGATAAAAAACATTGTAATAATTTTAACGCAGGACCCCTCCTGTTCTTGTTTTATACTGTCCGGGATCGCCCCTATGGGTAGGGGTGAACCCGGACCGGTTCCGGGTTAACCGTCCGGGTTCACCCCTACACATAGGGTCGACCCCGAACACCTATTTATTTCGAGTACAATCTTCTCATACTATGAGGGGACCCCAAAAAAAATTTTTTACTCATGAAATTGACCAATAATTATGCTAACAAGGAAGTAAAAATGAACAAAATTAAAATTTTAAGGTTTATTTTGCAAAAAACAAAAAACATTTTAAAAATTATTTATAAAAAAGACATTAAAAATAACTGAAAACAAAAATTATTTTGTCATATAGTGTAGATTTTGGAATTTTATAATGGTCAGCTGCCTTTTTATACGGTTTTTTTAGATTTTTAATATCATTCAGTGCCCTTTGCAATGATTCATTATCATAATTCGTAAACTGTGTGCCGATCTTCTTTTTGTAATTGCGAACTATGTTGTCCGACTTCGCCCCTACCTACGACAATTTTTTGTAAACTATTTATTTAAAAAAAAACTATAAAAGATAAAATTGTTAATTTTTGGACATGTGTTAAGTATAAAGTACTCGACATATTAGAGCTAGAATGAATTTGATATCTCTTTATATGCAGTATGTACAAAAGTTTCTTTTCAAAGTATTAAAAATTTAACAAAAATGATGTTTACTAATAAGCTGATCAATACGGCACAGACGATATATTCAATAGTCAATAACCTTCTCCTATGAAGTAGGACTAGTAACTAATTTATCAACTTGCACGAACTAAATAATGAAGTGTTATCATAATTAAAAATAAAACAAGTAAACTTGCGCTTCTGTCTGGCTTCGCCCCTACTGTCCGTCTTCGCCCCAGATGACGGTACTAAACAGGTAGCAAAGGAGTATGCTGCGTACTCTTTGGTTTCAATCTTGGATTGATCTATTTTATTATAAATTATCAATGTCAGAAACCTTTCAGCGTCAGATTTATATATGATTGTATCACAACGCTAATGACAACGCTAAATAATAGAAACCTATAGTAATTTAAAATTGAAGCACACTTAGTTAACACAATGGCTTAGTTCGTACGCTTAAAATGTTACAAAAATACTTCGAAAATCTATTTATTTGCTACAATTTCGGCGTAATTATCGACAAGATGAAAACGATGTAATCTAATTCAGCATCCACTTACTAACAGCTCTCAACTGGCATATTAAACAGTTTTTTCTAAACCAATTGTACCAACAGTAGTTTCCTATGCGTACTCTTAGGGAACGCGTACTCTTAGGGAACGCGTACTCTTAGGCGCTCCTACCCTAACCATTTTAAGTATTGAGTAGTAAAATTAAAGACATATTATGCAAGTAATAATTTTCTAGAGAGCCCCGAAAATTTAACTGCCTAGGGGCCCACAAATGTTTAATCCGGCACTGGGAGCCAGGGTGGGCACGTGAACGATTATTCACGAATTTGCACAAGGGGATATTCTCGTAATTACTCTTTTCGGAAGATTAATTTAGTCTGTGATGCTCTGTATTAATCTCAAAAAATTATTATTATTTGACTTAGAAATGTTTAATGTTTTTAGAATAATGTTTTCATATTTTAGGTGCTTTTTTCAATAATGTATTTTTTTGAGTTTATTTATAAATTTTGCGTGCTTCTGCTCATCTCAAATATATTGGGTTCAATTTGTGCCCACCCATTTTAAAAATGCTGGCGCCGTCACTGCCGCAGGAGAATAATTCACCCCCCCCCCCTGTCCAGGAAAGTACTGTTGCGTACTTGTAATTGCGTCCCACGTCACATTAGGATTTGTGTTATGTATTATCTACAATTCGATTAAGACTCGGAGCCCAATTTGTCTGGTGTATTTTTTTGACTACTCAAATTCTTTCAAAAACAGTGATCGCGGGACGTAATTTGGATGCGCTCATTCAAAAGGATTACATACAAAAAAACAAAATTTTTAATGGTAGAGATGAGCGACCAAATAATCGGATTCCCTGATATAGAATGACCCATACCCCATAGTTTTATAATTTTTATGCGTAAATTTTGAATTTGTTCTCCCTTACTCAGAAAAAATTCTCAGGATGCCATTGTAAATAAACAATTAATAATCAATAAAATTTAATCGGCACAATTATGTAAACATTTCATCAAATTTATTATAATGTTACATGACATTTTTATTGATTATTGTATTATATTTCTTCATATTTTCTGATTATATTTATTGCGCATTTTGTGGCATATTTTGTTAATTTTGCGGATTACAGCCGATTTTAGAAGCGTACTCTGTATACTTGAAATCTTTCTAACTATGTACCTATTAAACTGAATATGAAACATAAGATATCATTAGGTTACATTTTTTATAAATTATCTCTAAATAATTGAAATTTTTATTAGTTATATGTATAAAAATAAATGACGCAAAAAAATATTTTAATTTGAATAACCAATGACGGTTGTTCCCTCCATTCATTATCGTGTAACTTGATTGAAATTAAAATTTATCTGACATTTTTGTTAAGGTAGCTGTCATTACATTCCTTTATTTATTTCCTAATCTCATCTCAGCATTTGCAGACTAGTCATTTGTGTGCGAAGTGTGCGAATAAGTGCATTAAAATTAATTGTAAGTTAAATTTCATTTTCATCTTGTATTCTTTATTTAATTTTGGATTTCAATTTGGATTAATTTAAAATTTGCTTCCGTTTATCTTTTTATCCGGTCCTGCGCGTTTTCTCCCTCTTATAAAGATGAGGGGATATAGGTTGATCGTGATGTTTTGAGATGATTGTGTATCATAGATTTAATATGTACTAGTTTTAAATTAATATAATTATAATTAGTTTAAATAAATGATAAATTTGTGTTATGAATTTGTTACAAAACTAATAGTTATGAAGTAAACAAATAACTTAACCTAACTTTTTCGGTTTGAATGTAAACAATGGTGGGTAGCAATTGTGCGTGTATATTTAAATTATATTTTTAAAATATTATGTCTTCTTAACGACTTCAGTTACAATAATTATTTTATTCAATGTCATTCATGTTACACAGTGGCTCTTATTTCAAAAGAAAAATGAGTGATAATCCCTCAGACGAAGAAATTATTACTCCGGACACAAGCGAATCGAGCTCTACACTAAGTGATTATGAAGGTATACTGTGATATTTTCCTAATTACCAACTTGCTAACGAATTGTGTGTTACAGTTGCAGCATCCTTGAAACGGCAAAAATGTACTGCAAATTCTCCAGATCCTGTTTACACTGACTGTAAGAATTTAATTTCGATGGTTTATTAATTTTTAAATTAACGAGACACTTTACTTTTAGGTGGCCCGTTTTCTGATATTTCGGAAGATTCAACTTCTTTGGCCACTGGAACGACTACCGATACAAGTAAACAACCCGTCTATCAAAAACGAAATGTAACTTTTGCAGATGAATCCTTCTTTAAGTATTACGAAGCACCAAATCTTTTGAATGGATTTCCAGGAGGTAAGATTTTATTATAAACAGTTTCTAACTTTCTTTTATTATATTATTGCATAGGCATATTATAGGGCAATTACCCTGAAATAGATATATTTGTTTTGTTTGATTTTTTTGTAAAGCATTTTTCACAATTGTTTATCTCGGCATGGTAAATTAATGAAATTAAAATCGTGGATAGGGCTTATATAAATAAATAACTTCTTCAAGTGGCATACACTGTAGGCGATCATTTCGCTGAAGCCAAGATGATGTACCAGGGAATTTTGATTAATGGGGTGGTTTCCTGTTGCCTTCTCCACAGCCCATAAAACCCTATCTTGGGTTTTAGATCACAGCATTGTATATGACGTGACCAGGATTTGAACTGCGGTTATCTACTTCCCAGCGGTCGGAATATAGTCTTTACTCCATAGTGCTCAAAAATACTCAAAAATAAATAACTATCAGAAACAAACACAATTTTTATTCTACCAGGCCTACAAACCAATAAATCTAGTTTATTTAGAAAAATCTATTTTAAGAACTTGAATTTTTAAGATTAGATTTTTTTTCTAGACATAAAATTTAAATTTTACTTGTTGGTAGTTTTATTTTTATTTATCTCAAATCCTTCAAAATTTTTATCATATCTTGTGTGAATAATATTATGCTTATGTAATCAGTAGAATTTAACCATGAGAAGAAGTTTTGATTTTAATAAAAATAAAATCTCAAACACTTATTATTATCAATGTTAACTCAAAAATTGGGGTACACTAAGAAATTATTTTTATTTTATAATTATAAAACTTCAATTAAACAAGTTAATTAAACATTTCATAAAATTTTTATTGTGGCAATTTAACAAACCAATAGAAAATGTTTATTAGTTCTAACCAGAAATTATTGTTTAGTTTTAACGACTTGTTAAAAATTTTATGAAACCAGACATAAATGTTTTGAAATGGATTACAAATTATTGAATTAGCGTTAGCCAATTAACCAACTAGCTGGTGGCGATGCGACGGTAGAAGAGTTGCAATATAAATCAAATCTATTTATTATTATTTATTTATTATAAGAAAATGAATAACATATCAATCTGAAATTAAGTTTTTAATAATTTAGTGCCTTTTTGCATCACTTTGTATGCTTTTAAATTCAATTTTTTTCATTGTTGGGGATTTGATCATGATTGTTAAATAACTTTGTAAAACAGTGTCGTTTTCTTCGATAATCTCTTCATTTATTTTTTTAATTTTAATGAATGGCTTGCTAACTATCAAATATATAGTTATATCAAATAACTGCTCATGATAATTATTATCAATGATATGTTTATCGATACATACCTCTTGATTTTGTTCTCACTGTTGAAGTCTTTCAATATCTTGTTGTGGTATTTGAAATAAAGCACACGTTTTTATTTGTGTCTCACTTTGTTTCAGTTTTGTAATCAGTTTTACAATTAGGAACTAATTTTGGGAGTTTGGGAGCATAGTACAGGCTAACATTTCTTGATCTTGTTAGTCTTAAACATTGTTGATGTACGTTTGAGTTGTTTCTCGTATTGTGGCTATGTATCGAGGTTACCATCTTTAATTCATGTATATTCTTCCTTGCATATATCAGACATTCTAGTATGTAGTTTGATGGTACGGTGTGGATGTCCAGTTCCCTGAATTTGTTTTTTATGTCTGCTCGGTAATTCAATCCTTCAATTATTCTTGTTTTGAGGTTCCCTTAAATCATTTTTATTATTTTTGGAAAATGTCTGTAAGGGTGTATGAGTTTGTGTATGTATATTTGTGAACACGATAGCATCCAAACGAAGTAACGAAATTACTCCAAATTTTAAATTTAAGTTTTGAACTGTTGTGGCACGAAGCCTATTGAAGATAAACGAAATCGAATGGGGGGAGCGGGGGTTTACTTGAACCAATAAGACATAATCCATCATAACTTCGAAACGCAATGAAATAGGTAAAAGTTTATTATGACAAAAAATTATCACTATCAAATTACCTGTAACTTTTGTTCTATAAAATTACCTATAACTTTTGTTCTATAAAATTTTTTATAAAAATAGATTGGCAAATTGTTTTGTCCATAAAATTTTAGTTATTTTTAATATATTTTTTTTATTTATATTTTTGGTTTTGCTTATTATTTCGATTTTCTGAATGTTTTTCACGATTGAGATTCAGTATTTTACTTTTTATATCCGAGGTAAATTGGGAGTTAATTTTAATAGTTCGGAAAGTTATACAATGGCCATGGCCAGTCCGATAAATCTAAATTTTAACAATTTTGAAAGCATTTTTTGACCTTTTAAGTAAAAGCTGGATGAAATCTAATGGTGTTATCATTCATAGTTTATATTTCTGCATAATTTTTGTATCTTTCATTTTTTCTCTAAAATAATTAGGGAAGCAGGAATTTGCATAAATAAGTTTTTACATGTTAATTTCCTATGTTCGGTTAACTCATTCAGCACCCGGTATATAACTTTTATTATATTTTATATCACTTCCTTGTCTCAATTTGTCACTATACTCTGTACATAGTATGTACATAGCGTCGCTCCCTTGGCTATATATTTTCCCCTGGTGCCTTTAAAACTTAAAGAAAATAAGGGTATGATTTATCGGCCCGACAGAAAAGGGTAAACTAACGACAAAAAAAGGTGTTTGGAACGCCAATAAAATGTAAAGAATGATAAAAACGTTATTCCCCGATAAAAAAGAATATTGCACGACAAAAAAGGTTATTATAAGACAGAAGTTGATATTGAACGGTGAGAAAATATTTTCAACGACAAAAATATGTATTGCACTGAAAAAACTTCCAAGGGACGACAAGATATAAACGACAGAAAGGTACAAATTAACGACAATAACCGACAGATACAGTCGGATTTCCATACTTCTCAAGTCGTAATTGTTTCAAGTAAGTGACTAATTTTGGCTTTGGAGGTTCCAGAATATTTTTCTGTCTCATAATGGCTAATATGGCGTTTGGATTTTGAATATCTTCTCCATATTTTTCCCTAATAAAAATTTGATTTCATGACTTAAACCCTGCTAATAAGTTCCGTATTGTCATCGTGCGTATGATCACATCGTGTTGTAAAATGCGAAACTTTATCGCTTGTTGATTCAACAAAGTATAAATCTAGCTGGACATTTATTAATCCTGTATTTTCCTGCAGAGCAGCGGTACTCGACTCGAGTATAGTAGTGTAACACTTGATTATACCTCACAGTTTTCCATGAAAACGTGTTCTGCATAAAAGTTTTATACTGCCGTTCATTAGTCATTACTATATCTTGTCGTACAATCTCCTTTTCTGTCGTTCATTATCATATCCTGTCGTAAAATATCCTTTTCTGTAGTTCTAAAATCTTTTATTTATCGCGCATTTAACTTTTTTTTGTCGTGTAAACGTCTGAACGCTGGCGTAAATAAAATTATAGTTGTCGTTAATTTATACTATTTTGTGTGTGAATTCCTGTCGTGCAAAATACCTATTCTGGCGTGCCAATATATATTCCCCAAAAAATAATATCTTCTGGCCCTTATCAGTACACATTCATAAATATTGTCAGCTTATGAAATAATTAATATTAGATTAAATGGATGACTTTTTCTTTGAGACACCGAAACAACAAATACCGTAGAATCACCCTCACCCATTGGGTTTACGACGGATAACGATAAATAACTAATGTGTTTACCCCCAGGATTAAGCGCCGCAGAAATTTTCATAGTCAAACGCTCTAATCCAAAGTTATAAAATTGCGATACAAAGATATTTTCCCCTATTCAGCGCCGCCTCAGATACGGCGTTTTTTTATTGTAAAACTGCAATTTACCTATACTTACCTGTAAATAAATGTGCACCACTGAAATCTACTAGAAAGAAACACAAAGAAAAACAAACAAAATAATTTTATTCAAAATTAAAAGTTTACTAAATAAACTGTATTGATTCAACAATTTAGTAAATAAAAACGAAATTCTTGTTTAGTACTTATAATTGTTAAACTTCGGTTTTGATGGAGGTAGAACAGGTAACTTTTCTGTGGCAATGCTCTAGAGTCTAGACTAGACAAACAAAGGACCCCGCACAAAAGTATATGGAAATTGGATTTCGGTTAAATTGGCTGATTTTTAAAATATTTTTTAGTTCAGATCATTCTGAACAAAAGTTGTCATGGGCACAAACATTTTCTATGCACCGTTTTCATTTGGCAGCTTGTTAAATGTTTAGATCAATTATATGGGATTTCCCTGGTTTCGACGCGAATTAGTGTGCGATACAACATCTATTTCCACGTAATCCAAAGAAGACTTTGTATTTTTAATTATTAATATGTAGTATAATGTAGTATAAATATATAATTTAACAATAAACAGTTATTTAATTAAATAATAAATAAATAAATAATAAATTAAATAATAAAAAAACATAATATAGATTTTTTAATACAGTTTTAAAATTTTAAAAACTAATATTAAAAGTTAATTTAAAGTTAAAATAATGAATTAAAAATTTTTTTTAAATTAAAAAAAAAATTAGTTAAACTAATTAAAAATTATTTATTTATTTAATTATTAATTATTTAATTAAATAACTGTTTGTTAAATTATATATTAATACTACATATTAATAATTAAAAATACAAAGGCTTCTTTGGATTACGTGGAAATAGATGTTGTATCGCACACTAATTCGCATCGAAACCAGGGAAATCCCATATAATTGATCTAAACATTTAACAAGCTGCCAAATGAAAACGGTGCATAGAATGACAACTTTTGTTCAGAATGATCTGAACTAGAAAATTTAAAAAAACAACCAATGGGCTAATCCCATAAATTTTTTTTATTATTAAAATCAAATATTTAGATGTAAATAAGGTCCCTCAGCCATAAAAAAAATTTTTTTGATTAATTTTTGATCATCAAATTCAAATTTAAAAATTGAAAATTTTTTAAAAATCTAAAACGCGGTAAATCGTGACGTAGAAACAAGTTGTCCAATGACAAAAATGATAGATTTAGGCCACTCCCCTTAGCGACACTTGGAAGTTATTTTGAAATGTTAATTCGAAATTAGGTTAAATGAGGTTATTTTGATAATTAAAATTTGAAATAAAGTTACAAAATTTTGTTATTATTTGTAAGTTTGTAAAGTATTTTGGGTTTTGGGTTGTTCTCCAATACTGTTATTGTGGTTTTCCTTCTTTCGGTTCTTTGAAATTTATAACTTAATTCATCCGAGCCTGTAGATGGTACATAAGCAGAACCTCCATTGTTGCTACCGGTCGACTTAGAAGAAGATAACTGTTTGTGCTTTTCTTTAAAGTTGACTACAATTTTCTTTTTTATACGAATAGGAGATGTTTTCACATCCACAACGTTAATTTTTGTAGTATTTGTTTGAACACTACGTACTGTATTTTTCAAATTTGTTTGTATTCCAACTGATTTTGTCGATGGAAGTAATGAATCCATTTTAGGAGCCACCGATATAACACCCGAAGCACATGGCATCAAACTACATTCTTCGACATTCTGTGGTATAGAAAAAAGATTCCTCACAACTTTTGATTTTGATGGCATTTTGCTAATTTTTGAATATTTTTTATTTAATATTTTCCAACTTTCTTTTTTAGGCAGAATTCGTTAAGCTTTTCGAGAGGGTTTCTAAAGGAGAATTGTCAATAAACTTATGTGGTACCACACCATGTTTAATTTTTAACTTACTTCCCATAGTTTTAAAGTACATCAAGTTTTCAAAATCGTGCTCAACATCAAAATGATATTCACAATAATGCCATAATGATTTTGGATTAAATGGTAATGATATGCTTGCTGTTTCATACCATAACTTTCTTGTAACTAGATCCATCGGAACGGAAAAAAATACTTTTTCAGAATTATTTGTGGTATTACCACATCTAGAAATGTCTTCTTCTTAGTAGGCATTTTGCAAAATATAACAAACTGTAATAACTTCCTTGTTCGGTTTTCTATTGGATTTAATTTTAATCCGATGATTTGAACTCAAAAATTTACACTAAAACTTTTAGGCTTAAAACCTCTGTCAACAAATAAGTAAAAGAATTTCTTATTCTATCATACTAACCATTTCGTATGATATTTATGAAACCGATTGATAAACTTGATATCAAATATTATTTAACTGTGTTGCATTGTTTGAACCACAACTTTTCTGTAAGTGGACTTTTTAAAAAAGCACTTCTTTGAAATTATATTTTTATTGCTTTTTTAAATCATAATTTAACTTCATCTACTACTCAATTTTAAATTCAACAAACAATTTTATTTGAGGTTGAGATGTTGACGTTTAAAAAATTTTGTATGTAAGACTTAATATGCGACGTACAAGAGATATTTTATCTCTGTCTTGTACATGTAACTTTCGTAACGTGTGAAATGAAATTATATGAACTATAAATGGAACGTTTCCATTGGAGGAATGCTTACTACGTCACTTTTTGGCGACTTTTCAAATGTATACTTTTAAAATAATCAATTTATATAATTAATCCAGTATTTTTAAATAATTTTTTTTGAATTATTCTATGTATTTTATTGCCGGCCATTGATTTTCATAGGCAAAAACCAAATTTTCGACTACTAGGGATTACCCCATTTAACCGAAACCCAATTTCCATATACTTTTGTGCGGGGTCCTTTCTCACATGAACCGCAATCAATTGTCGTTTTTCTGTTCTTGTGAGAACCACACTTGTGGCAGGAAAGCATATCTACACACATCCATTCGATATAATGATGAATATGTAAACAATTTCAAATTTTATCAACAGTGCGGACCTCTGTTCCTCGACGAGACTGCCGGAGGGTTAATATTAAGAGGTGGCTAATCGTGATTTTTGATTTCCCATTTAAATAACAAGGGAAATTTTATTTTTTTTTATTTGGAATTTTAATGCTCTTGAACGAAATTATCGTCTAGTAAAATTTAAAACTGATACTTGTAGGAAATTAAACGATCTACAAAAAAGGTCTGAAATGATTTTTCGCTAAGTCAACTGTCTTAAAAGTTATTCGAGGTTTAAGTTGAACCTCAAATGTTAAATGAAGATTTTCACAATTATTTATACTCGATCACAAAATAATGGCTCAAATACATAAAACATCATCTTTTACGTAAAGTTTATCGAGTGTTCTTCGGAAAAACAATAAAATTTTTACAAAATATCAATAACACTTAAAAAAATTAATCATTCCCTAAAAAAATAATAAATGTCCTATTTATTATAGGACATATATAATATGTCAAGTAGACACTTGACAAGTCGACTAAGCCAAAAATATTTCAGACCTTTTTTGTAGATCGTTTAATTCCCTACAAGTATGTTTTAAATTTTACTAGACGATAATTCGTTCAAGCGCATTAAAATTCCAAATAAAAATTTTTTTTTCCCATGTTATTTAAATGGGAAATCAAAAATCACAATTAGCCACCTCTTAATAGTATTAATATTAAGAGCTCAAACTTTACCAGAATTTTTGTTTTGTCATCTGGGACGATATTTTCATAGTAACTAAACAAAAAAAATTAAAAGTATTACTTTACTTAAAATTGGTGGTTGATCGGCAAATTCTGTTTTCAAATTTGTTTTTAGGGTGCCAAAAGACACCAGAAACACCTAAAAAAATTCTTGTCACAAAATGTATGTTTATCAGTGTTATTATTAACGCACCCTATTAAGTATTTATGTAGAAAGGAAATAACATTTACTTGAGAGTATGAGTAGAAAAAAAACATTGTTCCCAAAGGATTCAAAGAAAGTTCACCAGCGAACATTGAAAATGTGCCCCCGCTAAGACAAAGTTTTGGAAAAACTGACAAAAAATGGTAATTTCCGTTGATTTGAACCTATGAAAAAAACTTTGAAATTTTTCTGCTTCAATTTCTGCACGCTTTTAATCAGCAGTAAGTGTCAAATAATGTCACATTATATTGAGTCATCCTCAGGCCCAACCAAAGGGGGGGGGGGGGCTCGGGAAATTGTTCCCGGGGTCCCTCAAGGGCCCGGACGAATAACTAAATAAATTCCATAAAAAGCATCTTCAAAGTGCAAATAAAACTCTATACAGCTCCACCAAGCTAAGATGAGCCCTGGAAAATATGTCAACTAATTTGATAAAAATTTGAATGAACCAATGAACATCGAGTTATTTCTCAAGTACTCAAGTACATTCAGTTGTAAAAGTTGCAAATCATTGTGTCGATGTCGTTGTGGTGATTGTTTGTCTTATTCGTTTTCTTGTTATTTATGTTTGAGCTTTATTGTCTACAAAAAAATTTAGAACAAATCTTCATAGCTGTATGTAATAAATCAGTTTAATTAAACATTATTTGGTAAGTCCTTTTTTTTCAGTTAGAATTCACTTTTATTTCAAAAATTTTTCTTTTCAATGTACATATTTAATTTCATTAGAGCTACACACGCCCCTTCAGAGCTCTTCTTAGCATGGTGAAGTTGTATGTTGTATAATTTGTTAATAATCACTATAGGGCTACACTGCCCTCATAACTGAAAACGTCGTATCTGCTTATATAAACCTATGTAGATACGGCGTTTTCAGTTATGAGGGCAGTACAATAGGCCCGAAAGGATTAAACGGTCTAGCTATTTTAGCTATCGAAAGTAAGATGGCAAGAACAATTAATTACAGTGAAATAATTGAAGATTTTGCGCAGCAAAATGCTCGTAAAGCGTATTTTTAAAATTTGAATGAATAAAAAATTAGATATTGGGTTTTGTTTTTTCTTTCTTATTAAAAAAATTACATAGTAAAAGCCGAAAATTAGTTGATTACTTTTTTTTTTTAATTAATTTTACTTATTTTAGATGTTCTGTGCGTAGTTTTTCTTAATAAAAATACGAAGTTGCATAATTTTCTTTTTTATTTATGAAATTTTTAAGAGCAGGGGGCCCGACGTGGCTCCATTCAGAGCGAAAACTAGTGTTAGTTTTTAAAGATTTTGGGCTACCGTTATTTTCATTACATTGAAATATAAGCTTTATACTACTGAAAAAGTACGATTTTATCTACATCTGAGTTAGGCTGCTAATAAATTCATGAAATTTATACTTGCTGTTATAGTGGAATCTCTTTCAATTGATGCAGTTGTGGACGCCTATGTACAATCTTGCTGTGAGAATCATGTTCCGAAATCAAATTATATTATTCACCAATTGAGGGTAAGCAAGTTTAAAATATATTATGAGAGAATAATCAACGTGGCTTAATAATTTATTTTATTTTCAGAAGATGAAAATAAATAATGATTATTCAGGTTGTTTAAATTTGATTATGCCTATAAATTTTGATAACGTTAATACTTTGGAGATTATTTTTGCGAGAGCTAATTTTAAATCTATTTATCTTAATAATAGCAAGTACCTTCGAGAATGCTCAATAATTATTCTTCAAATTATTGAATATTACAAACCAGCAAAAGAGCTCTATATTACCGAACGTGAAGATAATATTCTGTATTGGGATACGTTTGGTCATATGGTTAAAAATAATTATATCCTTGCTACCATTGGATTTTGTGAAATTAATGTTGGAAATGATACGAGTTATAAAGTGTACAGTAAAATTGACTTAAATAAGAACATCAAAGCCGTTCGTTTTGATGCCTGCCAATTAATGTCATCTCCTACATTCAATATAGGTGTGATAAGATTATATTTTCTATAATTTGTAATTTTTTAAGTACTTTATTTTTACAGAAACGACAAATATTACAGAATTGCATATATGTTATTGTAGTCTTTTGCCAAAACATGCATCAATAATTGCTGAACATTTAGAAAAAAACAATCAACTTACCATATTGGATCTAAGTTACAATAAATTAGAAGATAACGGATTCTTAATGATTTCTAAAGTCATTTACAATCGAGACTCGCATTCATCCACTATTACTGAGCTCATGATGGTTGAAAATCAGCTTACCTACAAGTGTTCTCTTACAGTTAATTTCTTACTTGTGAGTATCTATATATGTTTTATAAAATAAGGGGGTACTTGAAGTAATAATTTAAATATTTACTTACTAGGGAGCATCATAGTGAGTATATTGGTAATCAAGATTCCATTTTTTTGTGTTTTCTTATTTTAACAATCGATTACTCTTAGGGGGGTACTATAACTTTACAAAGTCCCATCTCGAAGTCAATTTCTCAAGTCGTGTAAGTTCCTCCCCTTGTAAGTCAAATTAAATTTATTTTACATTGATCTAATAATTATTAAAATCTATCCAGAGGTAGATAATAAATAATATAGTATGTGTCATTAATAAGGCATGTAGGAATTGTCCAGTGACGCTTCCCTTACAATTATTTTAATCATATGACTAATTATTGTGACTTACAATAAGACAACTAAAATCTTTTTAACCAATCATCGATATTTATTTGTTTCAATCAATTGCTAATGTTATCTCTAGAATTTGGTTTTTCAACCAGTTCATCGAGATGGACATTTAATCTTGCATGGTATGATTTACTAAAATTGATGATACTTTCCTTAACGGTACATATTTGAAAGTCTCATCAAATCACTTTATTGGGAACAAACCATTGGACACCAGTGATCATTCGTAATGTTTTGGACTTAAATCTCTTTAATATTTCTATATTGGAGCTAGTTGCTGAATCCCACATTCAAAATAATTTTCTAAATCAATAGCTTGTTTTCTAGAGTCATTTTTGCCAATAATCCAATATAATTTACTTGTCGACCTGACAACTTTATTAGTTTGATTGCGTTCCAAATAACCTGATATCTTTTAACATTTCTAATTTACTTAACTTGGTTGTTGATTATTTAATCGAACTGGCGGACATGTATCTCTTCTTAACGTACAGTTACGGTCATATGAAAAGCGCATTGTTAATTTTCAAAGAATATCGAGCCGTAAAGGTAATAATTTTAGGACTTTTATCGATGAAAACAACTAAGCAATATTTTTTGTTTTCAAAGTTTTTATTGATTTCTGCAGCCAATCTATGAACCTGTTCTATGTTTGCATGTTCACATCTGAACCCAAATTGATGATCCAGTATAAGGTGCTTTTCTTTTAGGATTGGTTTAAGTCGTTTTAGTGACATTCTATCAAATAACTTGGACAATATCGGAAGCAAGCTTATATTGATTGATTGATTCCGCTTTTAAACATTTTTCTGATATATATTTAATCACGCAAAAATCGATACAATCAGGTATATTTTGATCAGTAGGGCATTAAGTCGATTTCCCCATTGAAAGATGTCAGATTATTTTTATAGATTGCTTTCAATAAATCTCGTTCTTTAGGTGTTGCTAATCTAGAACCCCATTGAGGATGCTGTACAACGCAAAGCTATGAATCGATGACCTAGAGTGTTTGTTGTAGAAATTTTTAAGAAGCTCTTTTTAGTGAAATAAATTTCTGATATGAGGTTAATATCTATTCCATTGTTGGTTATAAAGTTTTAGATTTCTTCTATACTAAACATATAGCTAATTTTAGTTTTTTACCATTTAAGCCATTTTGATGACAAGAATTGTTAATATGTTTAATATGTTGCTCGTTTGTCCTATGAGCTTTTTCATCAATTGGTTTATTTCTTGAATATCATTGTTTGGTTGTTGTAATATTTTTTGTTGTTCTGTGATTTCATTTGGTTGGAGTATGGCTGGAATCTGTTGGGGTGCCGTTCTGAGCGGAGCAATGCACGAATTTTCCAATTGAATTGGGTTGCGACGAGGAACATTATTTAGCATTTGCATTTTTCATAATGGTGGATAAATATTTGCTAAAAAGTCTTTAAATGTTATTATTATTAGATTGAATACAAACAAATGACAAAGACGAAAACTCAGTCCTTCAGTACCAGTTCCAATGGTAACATCAATAACAAGCAATTATAAACTCGGATTAGAAACTTGAGGTGCTCAGGAGGTCAATGTTATAGAGGGCCACATCAAAATTTCTTTTTTTGTGTTTTAATAAAAAAATTTTTTAGTTTCTTTGTTTCAGTTCTACTGTGCACATTTGAAAATAATAAATTTAGGGAAAAATAATTTAGGAGACATGTTTATTTCTGAAATAAAAGATTCGTTGATGGGAAATACATCTCTTGAAGGTTTGGGTTTAGAATCAACAAACTTAACTGGTGAAGCATTACAAACTTTGAAAGATATTTTGCTGCAAAATTCTTCAATATTGGTAAAATTACTTAAAATACAAAAATGAAATATTTTTCAAGTATAATTGTTTTTTAGCATGTAAATATACAATGTAATTATGGTATCTTGCCGGAGTACATCCAGGAATTTGCAGTATATGTTCAGCAAACGTCTTTAATCCAAATGGACTTCAATTCTGATCCTATGGTAAGAGTTATATTTACAATTTTGGGGGATGAATCACTAGATTGGGTGTAGATAGAATTTTGTTTGCAGAGGTTGGTTACTTTTCTAAACAATCTTAATATTATATTATTTGATTTTTTGATATTTCAAATTGAATCCTTATTCTTCTCTTTTTCATTGTTTGAGATTTATGTTTTGTAGTATTGCTTGAGTAGCCTCACTACCAACTTAATGAAATTATGATTTTGCCTATTTAATGGTAACAAAATTTATTTGAGCAGGGTCACATTGTCACAAAGAGCGGTGACAAATTTGATACAGCATTAGTTAATATATTAATATACTATAGCCGGTCAGGCGGCCTGCCGGCCGCCATGACCTCCTAATATTTGAATGACCTGGAAACTCCTTTTTGCACAGGATCATTTATCATAATTAATTTCTTATTTTATTATTATAAAATCACAATATTAGTCATATTTTTTTTACTTTTTTTTTTCAAAAAATTGAAAATTGACGTAGAGAGCTGGGAATAGTGGCGTTAACCTTAGAACTCTTAGCTGAATAACCAGTTAAAATTTCAATGCAATCGTACTTTCCGTTGGGGAGATTTTGATGGGACAGACATAAATACAAACTTTGAGTTTTATATATTAAGATTATTCATGATGTTATAATTATTAGTTAATACTATTCTTGCAATGCACTGCGAGTTATTATCATTTAGTACTAACAAACAAAAAGTTTTAAGTTGTAATGCTACTTCCTGATTATATACATATTAGTCCAGGACAATTAGCTTCAAAATCATGCAATCTTCTAAAAATCGAGCGCCGCGAAAAAAAGTGTTTTTAAACTTTTAATTAAGATGTGTCTATATAGGGATTTTACACTACCGATGGTGGCGCTAGCGACACCTTCAATATGTCTGCCATAGCAAGTATACCTTGGTAGAATGTTGGTTTAAAAAAGACTGAAAGACTGGTTTTTTTTTTAGATAAACACTGCACTGAATTAAAAAATATCAGGAAAACTAACTCGAACACTGTTGAAACACGTTAAAGACACTTAGGTATACTTGATGGAGTAGTTACAAAAGCTGCGTGTGGTGGCGTTTGGTTAATGTAAAATCCCTATACGCCTGAAAGTTACGCCACCAACGCACTGGAGCTTCGCGACATATAAGAGGTCAAAGGTCGCGGATTTTGCTATCTCGCTTCCCATCGTTCCAACGTGAAAAACACCTATTACAAAAGTTGAAGATCTCAATTTTTCATACCTAAAAAAAAATATTTGACGTAAATACGCCTAACCATTGTCGAGATATGAAGTTGAATATGTGTAAAAATGCAAAAATAGCCAAATTCGAGTATGCTCAAACGGCAATGACACCTATACAATTATGTTTTTATAAATAAACGCCCTTTCTAAAAAGCCTAGTTTGGTTTTAGTAGGTAGTAGTAGGTAGTGGTAGGTACACCTACCTGTTCTAGAGATATAAGACACGAAAGATAAGTTTTGATTAAAAAATACTACATCAGTTTGAACGCTCATTAATTAATACCAAAAAAGTAAATAGCAAATTCAAAAAGTGTCGATGGCTAGTTTTTCTGTCATTTTTTGCTTACCCATTAGGGGCTGTCCTTTAATCACGTGAGGTTTTTTATGCCATTTTTTTACCCCCCCCCCCCCTCCGCCTTGGTGATACGTCGTCAGTATTTAGGCTACCCCTACCCCCCCTACCCAACATCACGTGTATTTTTTTTTTAAATTTCTATAAGTAGAGACAGCGAGACAGAAGACCGCGAGCAGCGGAACGACGATTGGTGTCACAAGGTCTGCAAGAAAATATACACGTGATTGTCACAGCATCCCCTCCACCCCCCATCGTGATCAATCGTGATGTTATTCTAACCCCCCCCCCCTGTTAGCACATCACGTGATTAAAGGACAACCCCTTAGCATGATATGTTATTTTAGTTTACTGATAAATAGAAGTATTTGCTAGATGAACAGCTAAAAATGCTATTCAGCTATAGCTGAAACAATTGAATCGCTAAGTGCAGAAAGGAAAGTACTACAAAATTTACATTTTGAGATAATCGATTTAAATTGTTTAAATTGTTTAAATTTTTAACCATAGTTTTCAGCTGCACAATTTTTTACACATATTTAGAAATGGCTCTTAGCTATAGGAAAAGTGAAAAAATAAGTTAATTGTATCAATATCTTACCCAAAAAAAATATTTATTATCTTGAAGTACTTACCTTTCTGCACTTAATAATGCTGTTTAATTTAAACAATTGAAAAAACTTAAATAAAAGAAAACTTTATTCTATAGGACATAAAATACATTCATTGAAAGGCAAAATAAACATTGTTGTTCGTTATATACAGTGGCTAACAATATTATTCATCCAGTCCTGTTAGCAATGTAAATTATAGGTTTTAAAGGTGTGTTTTGTCATATAAAAATTAATTTTACAGCAATACTTATTAGAAAGTTGAAAATTTTTTTTTTGTTTATATAAATTTTTCTATTTTGTCGCACCATTTAAAAGTTACAGTGGCTTTAAAAAAAACTCTGTAAAATACAAAATAAAATTTTGTCTGTATCTCAAAAACGGTGCAACGAAATAGAAAAATTTATGAGTAGTTTTTTCTTGTGAATTTCATTCCCTACATTTTTGTTCCTATATATTTTCCTATTCGTTGCACCCTTCTTGAAATACAGATAAAATTTTGTATTTTACAGTCTTTTTTAAATCACCGTAATCTGAAATGGCGCAACAAACTAGAAAAATTTATATAAACTAAAATGAAGGAAATGAAATTTACAACTAAAAGTTTTTAATAAGTATTTGTGTCAACCACAAACATCTACTGTTAATTATGTACGCGACGCGATGTTTAGTGCAGAATAGAAAGTATTGCATCAGATCTTCCCTTTCTGCACCTGACGCATATTTTGCTGACGAATAACTAACTAACGCTTTATGGTAGAACTTTTATTCCTGCACTAAACAATCGGGCTATGTTAAAAATATATGACATGAAGTATAACTCAATTTCGACAAATTTGTCAGTACTTTCTTTTCTGCACTTAGCGATTCAATTATAAAATACTAGAAAAAAAGAAATGCAATGCATGAATATCTGATCAATTAGTATGAAAGTTTGCTATACGAATAGCATATTTACCTGATTCTAATTTGCAATATGTCCTATGTAAAATAAGAAACAGTGCAACATGATATACTATATTTTATAAAAATAATTTTTTATTGAAAAATATTTAATATTGTACAAATATTGTTAAAGAAAATGGCAATTTTTAATAACTTAACAATTTAAATAAATAAACAAACAAATAATATCCAACTAAAATTGATGTGATGAGATATCGTCCATACAGTTGGCTGAAAATCCATACTTCCCACAGAACAGTTTTCATTCACAGAACAGGTTCCATTTGAAGGTAAAATTAATGCAGTTCTCGCATCTTCATTAAATAATAGTGTCAATAAACATATGATTTGCATATGGAATTCTTATTTTGCTAAAATAATAATTAATAAAGTATAGAAAAATATCGGTTTCTAAAGATTTTACCTTAAATTTAAAATTTACCTTTGAATATTTCTATTAAATTTGGAAGATTCTATTCTTTCAAAATGTGTTGTTCAAATTTTTCAGCCATTGTCACTAATAACACAATTTGTACTGATTAAGTACTTATTAAGTGCTTACCAAGCATTAAAATATAGCAATTTTTGCTACTTAAATAACTATATCTGCTTAAAAGACTAACAAAAAAGGTATACACAAAATATAAAATTTTCTATGAAGAATATCAGAATTTGTAAGACGGGCAGCACACATAGGCATACTTGATTATAAACACAGCTATATTGGATAAAAATAATACAAAACAAAATAGCAATTATAAGTATTTTTGATTGCTGTATAAATAATTATGGCTATTATTCCAGATTGCATTGAATGAAATGACAGACAGGAGTTTTAAGTATTTTTTAGCAGTCATTTGAAATAATATATAAAGCTATTTTCTATAGTAATTTTTAATAAATATTAGGAAAATATCCTATAATTTCAAACCTGTGTAGCCATATCAGCTCTGCCATTGTTTATAGCACTTTCGACACCAGCTATTATTTTCAGTGTAGGTTTGTGCTTATGTTTATCATATTTTATATTATGATTTTTAAAACGCTTTTTGTTAAATAATATTATCTATCGAGGCGCGGTCGTATAGGCTAGCAGTTAGAATGATATATTGCCAGGTATGTCGGAATTGTGGGTTTGATTCCCACAACTGGCTGTTTCGACCGTGTCTCTCTCACAAGATGTTGGCAACATCTTTGAGGTATTAAATGCCGAAATATTAAGTTTACAGTATGGAACTTATGGTGTGTTTGTTGCGGGGGGGGGGGGTGTCATTATAGTCATAAATCAAAAGGAAAGTATTTTTGGTATAATTTCTAAAAAAAAAATATAAAAAGTTACTATAACCTACGTACAGATCTACCTTTTCGTATAGAGCTCAACTTTTTGCCATCATTTCAAAAACAATGTAGAAAACTAACTAAACCTAACCTCTTGAAAGTCATAATAGCAATGCTTAATAGATCTAATTTCGAAAGGATGGGGCAAATTACTATTATTATTATTTATAGCATTACATTCTAGAAGAATATTGCTATCCTATTTCTAGGATTTACAGATCCATATGAAGGGGAGGATTAGCCACCTATAACATCTATAAATTTTCAACCCTTCTGACTTCCCCCTTGGTATACCGTTTACAACCTTGTGTGTGTTACCTCATTTCTGACTACTTCTCTCCAGTATATCCTATCTTGTACTTTTATCCACCACTCGCTGATCTCCATTGCCCTCAGATCACTCTCCACCTGGTCCCACCATCTCGTCCTCGGCCTACCTCGCGTTCTATCGTCATTCGGCTTCCATATGGTTACCTTTTTCTCTATATTGTCATCTTTACTTCTCATTATATGTCCTATTCATCTCAATCTCTGTGACTTCATGAACTTCACTATGTCCTCGTTCTTCATCACCATCTTTATTTCGTGGTTCATTAGCGGTCTGTATTCTCTTGTTTCATTTTTTTTTGGGCCCATGATAGTGCGTAGTATTTTCCTTTCTAGTACAAGTAGTGCCTCTGCCTCCATCTGCGACATGCACATTGTCTCCTCAGCATACGTAATCACTGGTTTAATTAGTGTTTTGTAGATTTTCACTTTCGTTTCTATTGTCAGTGTCTTGTCTTTAAGAAGGGTTTTATTAGCATAGTAAGCCTTATTACCTGTTTGTACCCTTCTTCTGATTTCTTCCATTCTGCTGTTATTCCTATCTATATGTACTCCAAGGTAATTGAAAAACCCTACCTCTTCGAATGTATAACCTTCTATTACAAGGTCTTTCATACTACCCATTGTATTCTTTGTGCACCTCATATATTTTGTTTTCTTCACACTAGCTCTCAGTCCCATCTCCTTCGCTGCCTTTTCCATTTCCTTAAACATTTCTATCATTTTCTTGCGGGTCCTTGTCATGACTAGCATGTCGTCCGCGTATGCAAGCATCTGTCCTTCTCTATTTGTGATCGATCCTTTTATATCCATTTCTTTGGTGATCTTTTCTATACCGATGTTAAAAAGCAACGCCGACAGTGCGTCTCCCTGTCTCACACCGTTGTTTATCTCAAAACTCTGTTTCTCCTGCTGTTGTTCTGATGCTTGCCGTTGTTTTACTCATTGTCATTTGTATGAGCCTAATCAGTTAGTTCGGAATTTTCATTTCTACCAGCACTTTAAATAGTTTTTTCCTGTCTACTTTGTCAAACGCTTGTTGGAAGTCCACAAACAGCATGTGCAGGTTGATACCATGCTCCGTCGCTTTTTCCATTGTTTGTTTCACTATATGTATTGCGCCTACTGTGGATTTTCCCTCCGTGAAGCCAAATTGGTATTCCTCTATTATATTTTTGGTTTGTTACTTTAGTCTTCTGAATATCAATGTTGAAAGTATCTTGTATGTCGAATTGAGCAGCGTTATGCCTCTATAGTTTGTGCAGTCTTAAGGATATCCTTTCTTTTTTAACGGCACTATAACACCTTCTCTCCATTTTGTAGGCATCTTCTCTTCGTTCCATGTCTTCTGAATTAGGTCACATATCCTTTCCTGGAGCTCCTTTCCTCCACACTTGACAAGTTCCATACCTATCTCGTCTCCTCCAGAGGCTTTTCCATTTTTCATTCTCTGTATTACGTCAAGTATTTCTTCGTGTGTTGGTGTGGGTGTTTATTGGTTTCCGTCTGCTACTGCTATACTTAAATTGTTATCTTCCTCTTGTTGCCCGTTTAGCAGTTTCTGAAAATGCCTAATCCAGATCTGTTTAACTTTGTCGCTATTATGTTGTACTCTTCCTTCCTCATTTTTCATACCTCTTGGCTTCACTCTGCTCAGTGGTTTTTGCTTTCTTAATAGCTGATAGAAGATCTTTGCGTTACTGAACTTGTTACTAGTTTCAATTTCTTTTTTGTCTATATTTTTTATTTACCTCTCTAGTGTATTCTTTGTAGCTGTTCAGGTCTTCCTGTGTTCCCGTTTTCAACCATTTGATTCGTCTCTCTACTTTTGTTCTGCTGTATTCCATACACTCGCTGTCAAACCATTCCTTGTCTCTCTTTGTTGTTCTATATCCCAGTGTTTCGCCTGTTGTTTTGTGTATATTTGTTATGATGCAGTTCATCTCCTCTTCCATATCGTCATTTTTCCTCTCACTAAGTAATTTCTCTCTCAGACTTTCCTCGTATTGTTTTCTTTTCTCATTATTTTTAAGTTCTTCGATGGCTATTTTTCTGTTAGATACTCTTGCCCTGTTATATTCCGTCTTCTTTTGTCTCGTAGCCACCACAAGATAATAGTCGGAATCTGCGTTTGCCCCTCTAAACGTTCGTACACCCTTTACTATATTTTCTCTATTTTTCGTTATTAATATATGGTCAATCTGATTCCCATCTTTATTGCTTCCACCCGGCCATACCCATGTGACTTTATGTATCTTTTTGTGTTTAAATTTGGTACTACATATCATGGTATTCGTTGCTGCTGCCATGTTGCATAGCCTATCTCCATTGTCGTTTGTTTCTTCATGTATTGTTTGCTTCCCCGCTAGAGTGTTTATATGGTCTTCTTTTCCTATTTTCGCATTGAAGTCTTCCAATATTATCAATATGTCCTGCCTGGGTACTTTGTTACGGGCAAAATCGCCCTTAAGACGTGAAAATGTTGTCTAAATGAGAAAGAGGGGTCTCAGTTGTCTGGAAGGCCACCAGCTCAAAGTTGGCGAGGTCGTGGATCGCTACAAAAATCAGGGACATCCAGAAACCGAGTTCCAGAAAACCTAAATCAGGAAAGTCTATATCGAGAGGGCGCCACTCGAGCTGATGGAAAAGCGAAGACTTACCTTTCTTGGAGACTTCGCTCGAGATTCGAACTCCAATCTAACGGTAGTTTCGTAATAATAAACACAAAAAATGGGGTAACACCTGAATTTAATTTTTATCAAAATAAAACATAATTTAGAAAACAAAACAAATGATTAAATCAAAATTTGCAAATGGTCAAAGTCAAGTTGTTCGCCGTCAAACCTTAAAACTAAATGAGGGTGAGTTCTTAAAATATAATGATGATTAACATTATTAATTTCATAAAACAACAATTAAGTGACCAAAACAAAAGAATGCTAAATACTAAAATAATTGTACATATTAAAATAATCAACATGATTAAAAAAGATTGAAACTAAATTTTGCTTATCAAAGAAATTCCTTGACCGACTCAACGAACAATTTGTCATTCAATACTGAAAACATAAGATATGAACGCCATGTTGTGATCTTCAAAACATTAACTGAGTTGAATTTTTCTAAATAAATTAAACTTTAAAAAGTCTTTCGACGGTAAAACGGAAACTACGTTAATTCCATGAACTAATAAATTTCTGATATGACTAAATTTCGATAACACAAACCAAACAAAAAAAGATTGCACCGGTAAGTTCAAATTTACCAAATTGTTACGACCAAAATTTAAAATGACGATATGAATAAGTTGCATTATGTAGGAAAGCACTTACGACATCAAGTTGCCACACAAAATCTTCAAGGTGAAGTGCTGATGCACTTGACGACAATTTGTGCTGACTGGCAAGGCGGGATAGCCAACGGAAAATTCCTTCATGAACATCGCAATTGCTCAACCAAATTACCAAGTTGGGAAGCTGGACTCGAAATCGATGATGGTGGTATTTCCAAAACAAACCTTCACTTGAGATCGGTCACCACGGACCATAATATGCAGCAAACGGCACGAATAATACTTGAGCTTAATAATGTTTCTGAAGGGAGGCTCGAATCCGCACAAGGCGATAGCCGTGCTGAATGCCTACTCCGGGCATTTCAGCCACAAAACACAAACTTCAAACGCAAAAATTTCTTCAGAAAGGGTCAAGTAGCGAAGGCACCACCAAATTTTCCATTACGAATGGGGGCTGTTAATACCACCCATCCGGAGTCACGGATCTTCGAAGACTGACTCAAGACGGGAGCGTGTAACTGATAACGTCAGATCTACTGACCTCTATTGAAAATGGTTACGACTAACAAATTAATTATGCTTGAAACTATTAATTACCAGCGGGTGCTTGAATGCGCAAATTAAATTTAAAATTACTGAAATTAAATAAAAACGAAGAATTCAAAACGAAGGTTACAACTTTGTCACATAGATTTTCAATTTCACTGTAAAATTCCTCTTTTTCTGTTTTGCATCCATCCTCTGTCGGGGCATAACCATTTATAATTGACATATTTGTCTTTGATTCTATTCTCAGGTACGATGTTCTTCCACTTATTGCCTTGAACGACAGTGCAAATTACTATAGTCATTTTATTATTTTTCTTTTTATTATTAATGAAGATAAGATTATATTTAATAAATCTCAGCAAAATGATGACATATACATTTTAAAAAATTCGCTTGACACAACGCTATATTGAATTGCAATGTTTTTTTCTTTTGTATAGTTTTAGTACGGATTTGCTTCTCTTGATTAATACTAGCGATTTTAACATACAGATTATTTGCATATTCAACACAGTGTCCAAAAGTATGTGAAGGTCTGGATAAGCTGTATGGAAATTTTTAGCAAAATAGTGATGAAAAGACTCAACAATGCGAGTTATTATGAGTTTACTACTTTATGCAACAAGTGCATGTAAAACTAAAAACATATTGTTTTATAGTTTATAGACATGTTTATTATATTTTTCCTATTTTGTTTTTTACTCTTTCTTCCTATCTCCCTAATAACTAATAACCTAATAACTCACCCTAATTCGAACAAATTTTAAAGCATTATGGGAATTCGATTTAGAGAGTTTTGACTGTATTATATTTGAAACGCTGAGCTAACCATAATACGATAAAATTCATAGGTATATAAATATACAGTCAAACTTCCCTAACTCGAATCTCAAGGGACCACAAAAAAAGTTCGAATTAGAGAAACTTCGAATTATGGAGATAAAATTACACGAAAATATCTTAGAAACCAATATATTTCTGTGGTCACATTCTAGGAGGGAATAAGTCAATAAGTTGACGGTATAAGTATAAATAAACACCTAATAGTAGGTGACAAGTTTTGGTAAAAGTAGAAAATTCTGTGTCAATAAATAATAGCAAATTTATGATTTTGTTTTACAGGTTTAAGTATACTTAACCCATCAAAAAAACAATCATTTTTTATTTTAGTGTTTTTAAAGTCTGCTATAGGGGAATAAATGGACATATATACATTAAGATATATTAATTATTTTAAATAACTTGCCGCTTAAAAGGTATATGTACATTTTTATTTCTTTTTAGCAAGTTGGTTTTTACTATAACCTTGATTCAAACGATAAAAGTGTCATATTATGCGTTTGCAAATACTGTATAAGCATTGGTAGGGTAAACGTACCTAATTCCAGCCAGCTCCAAATGTCAGCCACCATGTAGGATAAATAAGGATAGAAAATGAATTATAATGGTTAACTATAAGTGGCTGACTTTTGTACCATTTTTGTTAACTGGCTGACTGTTGGGGCTTTTACCCTATAAGTCAATTTATATCTTTATTGTTAAACTCAAGTTAGAATATTTCTGCACTAAGGAAATAAGTCAAATTAAAAATAGCAATTAAACAATATATATTCAATTTATACCACGGTACATAATATAGTAAGGTAATCCAGCGCTGCACTCTTTACGTGCATTAGAAATGAAACCATAATGTACTATGAGAGAGATGCAAAATAAGGTATCTAAATGTAATAATACGTGCACATTTTAGATCATCTTACTACGACAAGCATCGCTCTCTGTCTATACAACGCTTGCTTATAGGTACCTTATTCTCTATCCTTGGGGACGAAAACGTTTCACATAAACGTTGCTCGTCGGATTACCTTACTATATTATGTACCGTGGTTTATACGGTGTTTATACATTTGTGAGGCAGTAATTACACTGTCAAAATATAAATTCAGTGGCTATAATCTAGTAACTTCATAATTTGGCTTCACTTATACCAAATTATACTTATACCCTTCTAGCATGTGACCACAGATTTAAAAAAAAAATTTTATTTATAGAATAATTCGAGTTAGAGCAGTTCGAGTTAGGGAAGTTTCACTGTATTTCTTATTTATCAAGTTTAAACCGAATTATGCGTTTTAAAATACAAAATTTGCAAACTAGAAATTATCTTATTGTTCGCCCAACTAGTCAGGTAGCCATATAGAAGCCCACGAACTGTGATCATCTGAGTCACCTGATTTGTACCCGCCCACTGCCCGAAATTAATCAAAATAGTGATTGATGAATTGAAATGATTGACGAATGAACAATGTTTTGATTGGAAGATCTTAATGGATAATTATTTTTAGAATTTTGGCAACTTTTATGAAGAAATATGTGAAGTTCAAAGGGTTTTAACATTACACAGGCATTTATGGGAAGTAGTGAACAATAAAGTTTGGGTACCAAAAAAGGGTTTATCATGTGAAACTGAATATAATCCTCCAGTAGTATGCGTGGAAAAGAAGAAACCAAAAAATCGATTTGCAGTTACTAAAGTATCTGAAACTAGCGATAGAAGTAGTTCAGTAATACGGTCTAGATTCACAGTACAAGTTATTTCTGATATGCAAGTTCCTAGTACCTCTTCAGCTAATATCGAACATATTAATGCTAATGTAGTTTCTGAAGTGCTTACTGATGTTATCGAGAGAGTAGTATTATCTAAAGATGGCGAAGGTAAGAGAATTTTCTTGTTTTTAATTTTGTTTTCAATTGAAACTTTTTAGCACCACCTTCATCTGATGAACACGAAACTTCAGTTGAATCCGATTTATCTGAAAATTTAAATTTATCATTTAGTACCAGTTCATGGGACGAAGAGTAGACAATTTGACTTGTAAATTTTTTAACTGCCACTAATTGGGGTGTAACAAAATTGAAGTTTGCATGTTTTTCTTTAAAGATGTATTTTATTGTTTATGAGACTGGATGGAAAGTCAAAAAAGTAGTTTTTATTTTGTGTAACATTACTTAAATTTATTTGGCAGGTTACCAAGTTTTTCTTGTGTTTTGAAATTTAGTTAAATTTTGTGTTAATGTTGTGATTTTGTAATTTTTTTTACAGAAGAAAGTTTTATTTTAACATTTGTTGTGTATTTGAAATAATATAATCAATTGTTACTTGACATTTTCCGCAATTTAAAGATTTATAATTCTGTTATTATCTGCTTCATAAAATTGATTGGCTGTGAATATACAGAATTACATGTGTAAGTTTTCCAATGTGCCATTTAAACAGTTATGCGATTGACATCGAATTTGTTTAAGAACAACTTGCAGTAAAGGAATAAAATTTGATTTAAAGTTTAATATTGGAAAGCTTACATTTCTATAAATGTTTTAATATTTCTTAAATGAATTTCTTCTTCAGTTGTGTAGCTTATATGCCAATATCCAAAGAGATTCGTTACATTTATTAAGTTTAATACTATAAATATTAGTTCATGTGTTCAACATGTGATAGTATTGTTTTCGTTTTGTTATATTTTATTCCTTTGGTTTGAATGTTTGCAGAACTGTTGAATGGGGAATGGTAAAATTGTGTAGGTCTGATGTTGTAACCCCAAGCAAACATTCACATTAGTTAATAGATAACTTATTTACATCGTTTAAAAAATATTTATAATCTGTATCGTACTTAGTAGTAACATTTTGGTACAATTTAACGTTTGCTTATTGAATGCGATTTTTGTTGGTTAAACATGAAAAAATAATAGTTTGACTAATTATATTTAAATAATTTGAAAATTAAAATGATATTTTAGTTACTTGACTTATTCAAATTGTTTAAATATGACACACTCGATAGCAAATTAAGTCAAATAAGACTGTTCGTAACTTACTTTTAAAATTTTTGTATAATGGTTCCCAATTTTACAAAAGAGCAGTATAAATTTGTATAGTAACTGTTTTATAAGTGAGAATCTGATGTTGTGTTTGTTTGTGTAACCAAATGTTTAATAAACATTGACTTTTAGTTTAGCATTGAATTTGCAAATTATTTTGACTAACAGGAGATCACCACATCCAGTATATCGGCAATCAAGATCCTCATTTTTTTTGGTGATTCTAGGAGCCAAAAACATTAAGCTGTGTCTCGGGGTTTTGTTGAATACTCCTTGAGGTATTTAAAGAATAAATAATAAAAAAAATCATTTAATTATGAATGCTCATTAGTTCTTGAGTTATGAATTTTTTAAAATATGGTAGCTGTTTATTTTTTCTATTTTATTTCAATTACACTATTTTGAAAACTTATAAGAATTGGTAACAGTCAAGTAGTTAAACTGCTACCTTATTTTCAAAAATTCATAACTCAAAAACTAAGCATTCGACAAAACCCTGAGACATGGGATAATTGTTTTCGCTCCTAGAATTATCAAAAATATTGGAATATCGATTGTCAATATACTGGATGTAGTGAGCCCTTGTAAATAGCACGATTGATGTTATATCCCAATATATTTTGGCAAATTAACGGCCACGAAACACTGTTACTTGTAGTGTAAAATATATTTTTGTATTTAATGTTAAAACTTAAAAATACAAAATGTTACTTGTTAATAAATCGTAATAAAATTCAACCAAATCTTATATTAGGATATTTTTTAGTTTATTTTATCGTACCTTTTTGCGATAAATTTGGTTTAATTTTAATCTTCATTAACGGTAACAATTATTACTTACTTTTCTCATAAAAATAACTACAAGTGATACATTTTTATGTGATAATATTAAACGTTAATAAACTATCTATAAAAATTTTTGTTGTTTTTTTCTTAATACATTGTTGTATTAAGTATTAAATACTTGAATGTATATACATTCAATACAGAATACAGTAAATACAATTTAATACCTACATTTTGTTTTAATTAAATAAAGATCCAACTAGTTTATGAATGTTTTCTGAGTTGCTCTTTTTTGCCCTTTTTCTTGAGATCTCAAACCGTAGATTTTTATATATCACACTGCCAGTTCAATAGTTCAAATCAAGAAAACAGTTTTCATAATTAATAGTATTCTGTACAATGCAATAGGAACTTTTCTTACCTCAGTTCGTTTCTAAACAAAATTTTGTTGATATGACAATATCTGCACAATAGCTATGATTGCAAACAACTGAATACAGCAATAACTAAAAATAAACAAATTTAGTACTTGCAACTCTATTGAACTAGCAGTGCGATATGTATCTGCTAATTTGAAAATCTGTCAATACTTTCAAAAAAACATAAGTGTTTGGGTGTACTGTATAAAACGAATCCTTAAATCTAATGCAATCGCTACAATCAGGTTACAAACCAAGGCCATATTACCCTTTCAGTCACTCTTTAATTCTACCGAAGGAAAAATTTTGCTATTTGCACCATTGCTTAATTGAATTTTTTGAAAATTTTTGATGAAAATTACAATGCCCTAGCTACCTTCCCGGGGGAGTTATAGTATGTGATCAAATAACTACACTTTTATTTGAAAATTATAAACAAACTGATAAACATACAAAAATATATTTTTTTATTACTACATTCGAACAACTAAACATTTCTTTTTATGTTTTTGAAGTTTCCAAACTGATATTGCAATAGTAGCAGTTTTTATAAATGTTTTTACATCGTCGCTGTAATGCAGAACTATAGCATTATAATGTATAAAGTATAAATTATATATAAATTACACAATGTAATGTACATTTATTTTTGGAAAATATTCTGCAGCTTCAGCTTTTAAACACCAAATGCTACCATTATTTGCTACCAAGTTTGAACCAACTCATTCTAGCGTCTAGTTCTCTTGCAAAAAATATTAATTTTAATGTAGCCAATTGACTACGAGGTGACCAAAAGGGTTAAACGCTTACCCCTGTATTCATAAAAAATTTAGAGATTTACAACAGGTTTACAAACCCATTTTAAGGAATGTGTCATAAAACACCAATCACAAATGTTTATTAGCCTTACGTGTAAGGTTTTCATTGGTTGTTGAACTTTAATCAGCGTTTTAACTAAAATAGGTTTCAACACTCTCTTAAATATTTTTATGAATACAGCGGTTAGACCTTTCTATACTGCTTGTTTCTATTTTGGCGACATACTATTATTAGTCCAGTCACCACGTCGAAAAGAGAGGGTCTAGCTGACAAATTTCTGTGGCAAAGGATTGAAAACTGATTCCTATGTAATTTTGGTCGTAGAATCCGAATTTGAGGTTTGCGAACAAAATTTCCTTGTGCCAAAGCGGCCATATTGAAAAAACGTTGCCAAATCACATTTTTTTGCAAAAAACTCAAAATTTTGGGCAAACTATTAATTTTTCGGAAAAATCAAAAGTATATGATCAAAAATAGTAGATAAAATTTCTTACAAAATGACTTTTTGGTTTATTTCCTAGGACGAAAATTAAAGCCGCAGGCGTCATTCGCGTTTCTGCTGGTTTTTCGAAAAATTCAAATTTTATGATTTCTCGAGTGAAATAAAGGTTTCCATGCCGACGGTAACGGGTAAAAATATAGCCGTTAATTTTCGTCCTAGGAAATAAACCAAAAAGTTATTTTGTAGGAAATTTGATCTACTTTTTGATTCATTTTATCGAAAAATCAATAGGGTGCTCAAAATTTTCATTTTTTCAAAAACACGAAATCTCATGTTTTTGCAAAACATAGACACCCTATTGATTTTTCGAAAAAATGAACCAAATGAATCAAAAAGCAGATAAAATTTCCTACAAAATAACTTTGGTTCATTTCCTAGAATGAAAATTAACGCCGCAGGCGCCATTCGCGTTTTAGCCGGTTTTTCGAAAAATTCAAATTTTTTTTGAAAATTTGAAAAAATTCAAACTCCATGCTGACCAGAGGCTATATTTTTACCTGTTGCATGGAAACCTTTATTTCACTCGAGAAATCATAAAATTTGAATTTTTCGAAAAATCAGCAAAAACGCCAAAACAAAACCCTACATCACTTATTTATAGACTTCCTGAAAGCATACGACAGCATTACGCGGACGGAACTTTGGAGCGTCATGTTTGAACTCGGAATACCCCGAAAACTAATCCAGCTCACAAAGATGTGTGTAGACGGATCAAAAGCGAGGGTGAGAATCGGAAATTCAACATCACAATCTTTCACAATTGGCAATGGTCTGAAACAAGGAGATGCCCTCTCACCTCTTCTATAACATAGTCCTGGAAAAAGCTATAAGACGGACAGCGATAGAGGCACAGCTGTTCACAGGCGATGGACCTAGACTACTACTAGCGTATGCAGACGACATAGATGTTATTGGGAACAGCGTGATCAGCGTAAAGGAGACTTTTGGGAAAATAGAAACGGAAACGGTAAAAATTGGCTTGATAATAAACGAAGAGAAGACCAAATACATGTGCGTAAATAGATTACCACGAAGAGACAGAGTTGGACAAAATATCACAATTCACAACTATAACTTTGAAAGAGTCCAATGCTTCAAGTACCTAGGATCTATAATCACCCAAGACAACGACTTGACTGAAGAAATAGAAAACCACCTTCAAAGTGGAAATCGATGTATATATGCATTAGCAAAAGTCTTCCAAGCAAAGAGCGTCTCGAGAACCTCAAAAATCCAAATTTATAAGACGGTCATAAGACCGGTAGTAACATACGGCTCTGAAATATGGACTGTCACTAAATCTAACGAGGAGAAACTCCGGTGCTTTGAAAGGAAAGTTCTGAGAAAGATCTTTGGACTAATACACGATCTTACCACGAATTCCTATCGGATAAGAACAAACGCCGAACTCAAAGAACTATACAAAAACCCTGACATAATTCAAGAAATAAAATCTCAACGACTGAGATGGGCAGGTCACGTGCGGAGGCAGCCGAATGACAAACTGATCAAGATGGCATGGAAAGCACCTCCCGAAGGGAAAAGACCTGTAGGACGTCCACGTCTTAGGTGGCGAGACAACATCAGAGCAGACCTCAAAACAATAGGAATTGATGAAGACCATATAAAGACGCTCATGACACAGCGAGAAAGATGGAAGGAGATTGTGAAGTCAGCTAAGACCCACCCGGGGTTGTAGAGCTGCACGATTAGATTAGATAGATTAGATTAGCAAAAACGCCAGCAGAAATGCGAATGGCGCCTGCGGCTTTAATTTTTGTCCTAGGAAATCAACCAAAAAGTCATTTTGTAGGAAATTTTATCTACTTTTTTAGATGATACATTGCATTTTTTCGAAAAATCAATAGATTGCCTAAAATTTTGAGTTTTTTTGCAAAAAGACGTGATTTGGCAACGTTTTCTCAATATGGCGGCTTTGGCACAATGTTGTTCGCAAACCTCAAATTCGGATTCTACGACAAAAATTACATAGGAATCAGTTTTCAATCCTTTGCCACAGAAATTTGTCAGGTAAAACTACCTGGTTACTGGTTTTACTAGCTTTCAAAAGAGGAATTTAGAGCGGGGAGGGGGGTTAGGCGATCGAGAGTGAATACCTGATTCCTCAAAATAATAAATATAAATTTAAAAAAACAAGCCATGCATTTTATTGTTACCAGGAATAATGTATTCATCCTGAAAAGTAGAAAGAGCAAAGTGCGGAGAGCACAGCGCACAGAAGGATCGCGTAATACTATTAGGTATAAAAGAAAACCAACGCAGACAGAGGAACATATAATCAATTTAATGACAGTACTTGTAATGTTTGTCAACAAAAATAACAAGCAAGAAAAAAAACGGAAACAAAATTTCTATCAAATCCCAACTATAAATCAAATTTTTATCTGAGACCAACCCTGATAAACTTCCGCAGCCTGCGGCCTCAAAATGGCAAAAGCCCCGTCTTTCCCTAACGTCATTAGATTTGACGCCGGCGGGAAAAACGAGCGAATACTAATTTTTATAAAATTATACAAAATAACAAAAATCTACAAAATCAAACTCAAAATTCAAAAGGGATTTTGGATACGACAATAAAGTTTAATAAAACTTTCCCAAAATTTTTTATTGCCACGGAAAGCCATATTTGAGTGTGTGTGTTCTAGCAACAAAATATTTATGCACACATGAACAACGAAGTGTGTCGGCCAAATCTGCTCTGCACTACTCGCATGCGGATATGTCCGGCTCCGGCTCGTCGTCCTGCACAACGGATGACGAGCACGACATATCCAGCGACGAATAATTATCCCGGGTTAAAGTGCATCGCCATTTTGCTGTTCCTTATAGTATTTATTCTATAATATCATTATTGTCTAATACATTTACGCCATCAACGTCATTAACCGGCCAAAGACGTAAATATTACAATCAGATAAAAATATTTGGCCACCGTTAACGGGCGTTGACGTCAATGACGTTAATGGCCAGCTTAAATAGGCATTGACGTCATTGTCCGGCTATTGACGTCAATGCCCAATTTACGTCATTGACCGTAACATATATTAATTGCAATGCTCTTTGGTAAACAACATTTCTAGTTTTTCTCTTAGGTGCAAATAATATAATATATACCTTGCCATTTATTTATTGTCATTGTAAATGCTAATTGCACGGGAAATTGAATACTTTCAAATTCAAATGGCATATTATATCAGATGATGGAATGAAGGGAATTAATACGTTGAATTAATACAATTTCGCTTAATAGATAATAATAATCCTTCTAATAGATTCTAATATAGAAAATCACTGGGTAAATACAAAGGAGGAATTGTATTAATTTTAATTTCACGAATACCCGTCATTCCATCAGATATATGCCATTTGAATTTGAAAGTATTTAATTTCCCGTGCGATTAGCATTAGCAATGACAATAAATAAATCGCAAGGTTTATATGATTGTAGGACAGTTGGTTCCCGATAACTGGCCCTGGCGACAGTTAGCCTTCGGGACTATTGACTTTTGGGACTATTGTCCTTTGGGATTATTGACCTTCAAGATTATTGGCCTTCGCGACTATTGGGTTCGTGGTAATAACAAAAAAAAACGGTAAATACAAAATTAATCGTAACAGCAAGAGCTGTTCCAAATAATAATTAAAATTTAAAAAAAAAATAATAATAATAAAAAAATAATTAAAATTTAATAAATAAAAAAATAACGTATGAATTTCGACCAAAATCTAATCAGCTCTCGAGATTGCTGTTACAAACCAGTATATAAAATTTGAATAAAATCGGTTCACGCATTTTAAAAAAATCGTGGACGAAAAAATCGCACACACATACATACATATTACATACACTCATACAGACATTTTTCAAAAATAGTAGAAATGGTTTAAGGAAACCCCAAAACATAAAAATTTTATGGAAAAATTGGGTATCAATTTTTTTTTTCAATTTCAGATTACAATACTTTCCTTACTAGGAGTTAGGAAAGTAATTACTAAGAAGTTCGGAAAGTAAAAATTAAAAAATAAAAAAATTAAATAAAAAATTAAAAATTTTTAAAAAAACCTTTTATTTAAAATTAAAAAAATGCACTAAAAATTATAAAATAAAATAATTTTTTAAATAAAAACAAACATATTAAGTTCCTTGAAAACATCGATATAAAAGCGTGGGGCTATTAAACGTTCAAGAATAATTTTACAACAATGTAAGTAAGTTTCAGCTTTGCATTTCAATGAAATTGTTTAGTTTGTGTATGAAAGGCATAGCCCCAAGCTTTTATATAGATGTTTTCAAGGAGCTTAATATGTTTGTTTTTATTTAAAAAATTATTTTATTTTATAATTTTTAGTGCATTTTTTTCAATTTTAAATAAAAGGTTTTTTTTTTAAATTCTTAATTTTTTCTGATAATTTTCTGTTTTAGTCGTGTAAGTGTGAATGCGTGTCCTTAAAACTAAAAAACACTACTACTACACAACAAAATGAAATATTGAACAAAACTGATAAAGTGATAAATAATAAAAAATATAAAGATAATATGGCATATGTATCTAGTGCCGAAGGCCAATAGTCGCCAGGGCCAGGTTTATTTATTAAATTTATATATTTAAAATTAAAATTGTTTAGTCTTGGCGTTTTTACTTTATCATGCAAAGTATGTAAAAGTATTGTTATCGTGCAGAAAATAAAATTGAGATTTTGACGAATTTAGTCATATTGGGGTCCCAGAAGCGGAAAATCATCATTTCCAAAAAATATCTGTAAGGGTGTGTGTGTGTGTGTGGTCAAATTTTGTGTGCGCTCTACCTCAAAAAGTAATAGGAATTTTTTAACAAAATTTCCTATTTAGTACATATATGTATTGTAGTGCTCTTTCTCTGCTCTCAAACTAAAATAGGTCGTTGGTTCTCGAAAGTAAAATGGTTACATGGAAGACAATAAAAAACTGACAATCTAAACAACGTATTTATTTGCAACCTGAACAAAACAAGAAACAAATTTATAAAGGCATGACTCACACGAAATTCGCTGAGCAGCACGTGTAACTCGGGGCACTTTCTTCAAATATCTTTCTACAGGAACTTGTCTTCGGTATTCGCGTTGCCAAACTTCGTGACCAATAAACTTTCCAAAAAAAACTTCTTGGCTAAAACACACCTCCACTTCAACTTATTCGGTTTGTAACCACACGACTTGCTTCTATAGCTCTCAAATTTGAACTCACTTGCCTCTCGGACTCTCTATTTACGACTCCCCAACACGACTTGCCTCTCTGGCTATCAATTTTCGACTGCCTGTTCTTCCCTTATTTATCTTTTTTTTATCTCCTTGGTTTTTCTTCCCGTGTTCAAATTTTATTGGTCCTTGCTATTTCCCTTTTTTTAAAATCAAGATTAGAATTTTGTTTATGTTATGTACTGCTCAGCTGCATTCGTGTAAATCGCTAAACAACAATACATAAAAATACACACATTAAAATTTTTACAACAATGAATTAAATTACTGCAACATGGAACTTAAACTACACAATGTAATTTAAACTAACGAACAAACTTAACACGAAATAAAAAACAATTTTGAAAACGGAACAAAAGTCCTGCCTTTATTGTTCATCAGGTTGCAAAGCCAGTTCTTTATTTCTAAATTACGCAACTCACTTTCCATTTCTTTATCCGAACACAACAGTATATATCGACGGTATAGAGCACAGTTGTGGTATGTGCAATAAAACTAATTTTACAATAGAGAGATTTTAAAGTTTGGATGTCTATGCCATTTAGGCTTAGATACTTATAACTTTCATATTGCTATAAACTTGTATACTATTTCATTGCCTAACGCAATAATTATAGTTAGAACAATTAAAGTAAATTTTAATTACTAAATTTTGAATTAATTACAGTGACTCACAGAAGTTTTTGGACGCTCCTATGATACCAATGTAAATTGAACATTTTGAAACCTCTTTTATTCATATAAAAATCAATTTTACAGCAAAACTTTCTAGACATTTTTTGTTGAAAATTTCATTGCCTTCAATTTTGTTTATCTTAATTTTTTTATTTTGTCACGCCGTTTTTGATTAACAGTGACTTAAACAACTCTGTAAAACACAAAAAATATTGTCATCTATATCTCGGAAACGGTGCGATAAAATAGAAAAATATATAGGTACAAAAATGTAGAGAATAAAATTTACAAGAAAAAATGCTTATTAATATTTTAATTATTTTGCACCGTTTCCGAGATATTGATGACAATATTTTTTGCATTTTACATACTTGTTTAAGTCGCTGTCAGTCAAAAACGGCGCGACCAAATAAAAAAATTCATATGAAGAAACTTGAAGATGATGAAATTTGCAACAATAAATGTCTAAAATGTTTTGCTGTAAAATCCATTTTTATACGAGAAAAAGCGGTTTCAAAATGTCCAATGTACATTGGTAACATAAGGGTTATATTAGTAAACCTTAAACGGTAGGTGGTATACTTACCACATTTGTGCACATCAAAGTTTATATTAAAACGGTAAACTATTGCCCGTTTTCATAAAACTTTTAACGAGCCGTTAAGCCAGTAACAAGCCGTTAAATCCAAATTTCGATTTCATAAAGGCTTGTTAGCACTAATCAGGCGTTAACTTTTAACGCACCAAATTTCTCCAGTTAAGTACTTACCGAGAGATTATAACGAGATTTCTAATCTCAAAACTAGGAATTGTTTTGTAAAACAACAAAAATTTGGATTTATAGTTTTTCTTTGATAAATGGCTTAATATTAATAAAAGTAGATAATTTTAATTTTTATTTATTCTAAATAAATTTAAACCCTATAATACAGAACCGTGCGCAAGAGGGGGTTTGGAGGTTCAAATCTCTCTCATTACATATTTTTTTACCAATTCAAGTAAATACTTTTTATATATTTCAAAAATTGATATAAACATAATACATCAATCATGTATTTAAATATTTTATTAATTAAAAATTATTAGTTCTTGAAAATAATATAAATTGAAATAAAACTTGAAAAAGGAAATGTCATTTTCCGAAAGCTCGTTTTAAATATGTGTTTTATTATGTCCTGTAGCTCAATTTGATAATTCTAATGTACTTATTTTAGAAATTTTTTTACAAACCCCCCCATGAGGAAATCCTGCGCACGGGCCTGCTATAATAATATAATATTTTTTCAAGAAGAATATTTTTCACAAGCGAAACGTTCAGGAAATAGAAGATATTAATAAAATACTTTACTTGAAAGTTTAAATTCTATTAAATTGTCTACTTATAAGAATATTGACAAGTAAAGGTGAAGTTTTAGTTCGAATACATCCGAAAAATAGTGCAACAATTACTAGAATATCTAGTGACATTTCGTTAGTTAATTTAACAAGAGATGTGCTTTATGAAATTGAACAAAATTTAACGGCTTGTTAAAGTTAACAAACCATTAGTTAACGAATGATTAGAGCAGTCTTTATGAAAACGGGCATATGTGTACTTAACTCATTTTTGAAAAAAAATATACTTACCATTTTTGTGCTCTATGCCGTCGATATTGAGACTTAGAACTGATTAGATTTTGGTTAAAATCGGTACACGGAAACGCAAAAAAAGTAATATATTGCAAATTAAAATTAAATTTTTTTCCTTTTTTTCAAATTTTATTTTTTATTAAATTCTTCTCTATATAATATTACAAAAATAGTAATCAATAATCGTTTAAATATCGTATTTTTGTAAATATTCTTTTTTCAAATTAAAAAACTGAATTTTTTCTTATTTTTAAAATTTTATTTTTTATTATATTCTGCTCTACAATGATAATAATAAAAAAGTATTTATCAATAATCGTGTAAATATCCTATTTCTTTATATTTTTGTTTTTTAACCCGTAAGTAGCGAGGTGGGGTTATAGCTACCCCAATTTTGTTTTCGTTCTCATGACTCGCCATTTGCTTAAATTACTATTTTTGTTTATCTACAATGACTATTAATACTTTCTAATCATAAGAAAAAAATTTCCACCTTTAAAAATTTTTACAAATATGTGTCACTTTTGTAAAAAAAATTATATATAATTAATTTTAGATGCTTAAATTCTAACTTTTATTATAAAATTTATCAAAACTTTTAAAACTATAATAAAAAAGATACAAACAAACTAGAAATGTAAATAAAACAACATTTAGAGCCATAGGCTTCTTATTTGACAGCCCTCAAGAGAGGAAACCTTTGAATGCTGTCGCATTACACTCTTTGCACACAGGAGTGTGACAAGGATGGCATTGCACTCGGTTCTTCTTTTCGGCTTTTCTTGGGCATTTCCCACATCACACCTGCCTGTTAATAAGCACTGTTGGTGGGTCGTGTGGAACATCTTAATCTAGGATACCGGCAATTGGAAGACGGACGTTGGCAAGGCGTGTTTTCAAGACTGGTTGGACCAGAGCTTTTATGAAATCCACTCTGTTCTGCTTTGGGTTTGCCAGATATGCTGACCAGATTACAGGGATTCTCATACTGATGTTGATCAACTGGTAGAAGATAACTAAGGGCCACCGTCTAGTCCTACAGTTGGTTGAATAAACAATTTTTCGTCGGTTGCACTACTTAATCCCTCTTTTAGTTGCATTCTAGAAATCTATCAATACTGGCTTACCTGTTGTAGGATCAGAATTAGGCACGAACGATACTTATGTAAAGTTACTAGCGAATGCGTACGAAGCACCAAAGCAGTACCAACTTCTTAGTACCAACTAAGGGCCACCGTCTAGTCCTACAGTTGGTTGAATAAACAATTTTTCGTCGGTTGCACTACTTAATCCCTCTTTTAGTTGCATTCTAGAAATCTATCAATACTGGCTTACCTGTTGTAGGATCAGAATTAGGCACGAACGATACTTATGTAAAGTTACTAGCGAATGCGTACGAAGCACCAAAGCAGTACCAACTTCTTGCTTTTTGGCATTTAGAAACTCAGCTGGAACTTTTTTGTTGGTTTTTCGAAGAGTTCCCACATAGGCGGCAATTTAAAAATCTGCTGGTAGCTCCCACACCCCACCTCGCTACTTACGGTACTAATAAAAAAGTTACATAAGTAGCGACCTGGGGTGTGAGAATCCCAATGTTTGGTAATTCTTATCTGATATGAATACTAGCCGCGCGGAAAGGAGGTAAATACACTTAGACGATGGGAAACATAATGTCCTAGAGGTACATGGAGTCTGGTGATGTCACCTATCGATATCATCAACTGGCGGCAATTTTAAAATCTGCTGGGAGCTCTCACACCCCACCTCGCTACTTACGGGTTATAGGTATGATAAAGTTATCGGCAAGGCCACATCCGATTTTTTTTCGATGGACTTGTCCCTGGTATTTTGCTCGATGCACTGAATTTGAATTTTTTTGTCGCACTAATGACCTTAATTTTTTCTTTTTCTAATAGTAACCCGCGTGTTGAAATTTCTAATACAGTAGAACTTCGATAATCCGGACGTCAAAAGTCCGGACCGTCGATAATCCGGATTCAATTCTGGTTGAAATAAAAAATTGAAGTGAATGCATACATACACTGAGAGAAAAGAGTTGGTAAATTGAACTAATCTGAAATGTTGAATCTTTTCTTCTTGAATTAAACGGAATTTTTCGTTGAATGAATCAATTTTTAGTTGTTACAAGAAATTCAAAAATGTTGTTTCAATATATTATTTTTGTTAAATAAATATTAGTTGATTTAATGTTTATAATGGGTTCAAATAAGTTTCTACGATATTATCGTTGAATTAATAAAATAGTTAGATTGGAAGAAAACGATTGAAATTCTTGAACGAAACTATTATTTTGTCTATTACATTTGTTGTAGCATTTTATTTAGTATTAAGTCATTGCAATACAAAATTTGATTAACCCGTTGACTCACCGTGTCCATAATTATGGACGTTACTTTTAAATGCGTGTAATTCGGTGTTACTTGAGCGGATGACCTTGAGTGCCCGATGTCCACAAATATGGACATACTATAAAATAATGTACCCGAGAGGTGCTGGCATGTTGTATCAACTTGGGAAGATTCGACATCGAAATATGTCACTCGTCAATACGTAGCTAACATTCAAATCTACTCATTTCAGCTTTGTTTTGTTTACTCTGTGAATAATTTAATAATTATGGTGTTGACTTTTCTGAAGGAATTCTGAAAGTTCTGTAATGTTATAAACGTAGTTTATATTTGGCGCTTAATGATCGATTTTAAATCATTTGAAATTACCACCAAATGCATACTTATTACTTTGGAAATAATGCACGAGATGGCAACCTATGGCTTTAAGAATGATGGTGGGGATAAAAGGGTAGAAAGAACGGCAGGGGAACGGTAGAAAGGAAGAAGGGTAGACATCTTGCTGAAGCAGTGTTGAACACGTGCTTTTAATATTTAATTGTATATAACAGTTTGTAATTGTGATTCAACTTTGTGGGTTCAACCAGTTTAACCAATCTAAAGGTAATAATGTTTATATTTGATATATTCCAAAGATATGAGTTTCGTGTAATCGAATTCAATGAACATGATTATTTAAAATTATAAATTTTAATAGTTAGAAGGACAGGCTTGAGACGAGCCCTGAGGCCCCAATAGTAAACAACTCACAGGAGACCTATGGGTCACTGTGGGACTATTAGACAGAGCCAAAATCAGGAACCTCGAGAGCTTCAGACCTCTCAAGATCTGATGAAATAACATTAAAATTTCGGGTATTGTGCGGGAGCCATTTTGTAATGAAAGGCATGACACGAAACTTGATTCTTTGGATCCACGTGGGAATCTTACTGACTATGTTTTAACAGTTTATGGGAGATTAAGGATGCCAATCTCTTTATATTCTGAATCACACTGTATGTTTTATGTATTACCAAATTATGCAAAATGCAACATATAAACTTAAATGATAAAACCATTACGAACATTGTCAATATTATGAATATTAACATGTATGTAATTTACCTGACGAAATAACAGAATTGATATGATAACCTACAAGGTAACAAAAGCTAACCACAAGGTTGAATAGACAAATGTAATGACAACTGACAAATTATAAACATCAAAATTTACTGTGTTTAATTATGTGTTCGCTTTGCGTTTCTTTCGATTCATTTGCTTTGCACAAGTTTATTCTTCGATATGAGAGAAGTGCTACGTCTGGGAATGTAATGTCGGGGTAGGTTCTGTACACAACGTGGGGGTCCTAGCATTAGACGATACGGCATTGCGGGTTTGGTGGCCACCATAATTGCGCTTAGGAGGGCTAGATTCAGATTAGGAAGTGGGGTTATTCGTGGGAGATTTGATTTGACGTTTTGACATTACAGTTCTAAAGTATGAACTCAATTTTTACGTAATAAAACTCTAATTTTTTTGAGTTAGCAAAAAGAGATGACGTATACTATAGGTCGGATCACAACTTTTTATTTTGAAATTTTCAGAAAAATCAGCTTTGAAAGAAAACATCATGAAAGAATTTTTGTTGTCAAAATTGAAAATGCATGCGTCAACGGGTTAAACCGAGAATTTTAATCGGCTAACTGAACATAAAAGAAGCTTGAAAAATATACCAGTCACTGCGCAAGTTTATTCTTGGGTATTTGCAGTTGCAGTGTGATATATTTAACCTCGTCTTCATGTGCGTTTGACAAGTGCAAGAAAAATGGATACTACAGTTATTAATACTTTAAAAGTTAATAGCTTTGACGATTATTTGTTTAAATTTATTTATTTATAAAATCCACTACTGTTGATACAGTAATACACCTATTGTGTTAATACACCTATTTTGATGGTTCAACATTGAATACCCATTCAATTTACAGTGCTAGCATGATGAATGATAATTTAATACCATCATAAGTGTAATGTTTACTCGAGAAATAATACGTGAAATACTCGAGGACAGCGTCCCCTGGCACATGACCAACGCCCCACCAACTCATAATTCCCCATATACTACAATAAGTTACATCAAAAACCTAAAATGATCCAAACAATAGAATAAATTGTTTTATTTAATGTACAGAAATGGTTGATACAATATACCTACTTGGTTAGTTCGAAAAGTGCGGAATGTTGAACCAATGTTTTTAGTAGGTTCTATTGACGTAGCGACATCTTTAGTGTAGTAAATTTGGATTCAATTAACAAAACGAGAACGTTCAAGGAAATACTCTTCATGTTAAAATAACGCAAAAAAGTTAACATTTTATTGGCACTAGTTTAATGCACGTTTTGCATTCGCCACCCGTAATGCAAAAAATTTGTTGATTGCATCGTTTATCATTTGATCAAGCAGTTTTTTTTTCTCAGTGTACAGTGGCTAACGAAATGATTCGCACCCTTCTACATTAACAATGTAAATTCCACATTTTGAAACCGTTTTTTGACATATAAAAATCGTTTTTACAGAAAAACTTTTCAGACATTTTTTGTTAAAAATTTTATTGTCTTCAATTTTGTACCTATACATTTTTCTATTTTGTAGCGCCGTTTTTGACTTACAACGACTTAACCGAGACTCTGTAAAACACAAAAAATATCGTCATCTATATCTCGGAATCGGTATTTAAAATAACAAGATTCCCGATAATTTTATTTTTTCATTATTTTAAGTATACGGAGTATACTAAGTATATACCGGGTGCTGAATGAGTTAGCCGAACATAGGAAATTAACATGTAAAAACTTATTTATGCAAATTCCTGCTTCCCTAATTATTTTAGAGAAAAAATGAAAGATACAAAAATAATGCAGAAATATAAACTATGAATGATAACACCATTAGATTTCATCTAGCTTTTACTTAAAAGGTCAAAAACTGCTTTCAAAATTGTTAAAATTTTCATTTATCGCACTGGCCATGTATAATAAATTCAATTTAATTTCTATTTTGAAATATAATTACCATGGAAACTTATGGAAACTTACCATGACCAGTGCGATAAATGAAAATTTTAACAATTTTGATAGCAGTTTTTGACCTTTTAAGTAAAAGTTAGATGAAATCTAATGCTATTATCATTCGTAGTTTTTATTTCTGCATTATTTTTGTATCTTTCATTTTTTCTCTAAAATAATTAGGGAAGCAGGAATTTGCATAAATAAGTTTTTACATGTTAATTTCCTATGTTCGGCTAACTCATTCAGCACCCGGTATATTTCAAGTGTAACTATTAAATTTGTTATTAATCAATCAGTTATTTTTAATCATTTATTCTTCATATAGTTAAAATAACTCTTACTTATCCACTTTGTACAATATATAATATTTATAGTTTTTTAATATAGTGACAAGAACTTCATGATAGACAGGGGAAAATGTTGAGAGCTTCATTTTTAATGAAACTAAAAATATAAAATTAAATGTTGAGAAGCGGTAGTTTAATATAAATAAAGCTTAGAGCTTAATAACACTTAAACTTTATTTCAATTACATTGGGGTTCTTGGGGTTCTTATTACTGCACATCAATTTCAAATTTACTTTGAATTTAGATAACGAGGCTAGATATAATATTATAAAAATACTATACATATTTTATGTAGTATAGTACAAACCAAATAAATTTGCCGGTGCGTCATTGTTTAAAATGGTGTGATTTTCTTTTTATTTTAATTTATTTTATTTTAATATAGCTTTCTCTTTTCACCATAATTTGAAACAATGTAAATATGACTGTTAAAGTGTTGCAGGTTATAAACAAAAATTAAAACCATTTTAAACAATGAAACACCGTCAAATTTATTTGGTTTCTACTATAGAAAGAAATTATTCAATGTTGGATAAAGAAGCGTTGGCAATATTTTGCGCAGTTAAGAAATTTTCATATACTTGGCAGGACAAAGATTTATATTAACAACATATCACAAACCTTTGATGCATTTATTCGGAAATAATAAAAAGGATATCCCAATGATGGCTGCCGGAAGATTGCAACGTTGCGATGGGCGTTTTTTTTTAAATTAATTTTTGACCTTGACACAGTCAATTGGCCAGACTTATGTAAATATAGAATCAATACTTAAATCCACAACGTGTTGATGCACACCGGAAGGCCGAGCTAAGAAATTCTGGCGATGGTTTGTAATCTCAACAGTTTCGGTTTTGAAATCAAATACATTAAAGGTAACGATAATGGTATCGCAGACAGTTTATGGAGACTACCCGTAAACGAGATTATACTGGAACAACGAATTATTACAATATAATTATGTATCAATTTTATTTAAGACAATTATGAATCACCAATTTCGGCAACACGCATTAGGGAAGCAATTAAGAATGATCAAGTATTATTGAAAATAGTACAAGAAATTAAGGATGGATAGACCGATGATTCAATAAATAAAGAAAGAAAGAATCAACTTTTGTCCCTCATATTAATAAATACTAAACAGAAAGAACTGACGCTGGAAGAAGATATAATTATGAGAGGACGCAAAGTGGTGATACTTGTCAGATTCAGAAAGCAATTTTTAGCAGAATTGCATTCATCACATAGTGGTAAAAATGAAGAGCAGAGTACGATTCAATTTTAGGTTGCCAAGAATGGATGCAGAAATTGAAAACACGGTAAAGTCATGTTATGTATTGTATTTTTTTGACTTGACTGTAAAATTCTATTGTTTTAACGTTTTGTTTAGTTCTGTTAAATGTTACATTTTACAAATACATATACTATTATTAATTATACCTTATACCACAAATCTACTTGAAATTTTTATTTTAAGTTTATTTTCTAGAATATGCAACCTGTTTTTGCTACGACTAGAAATACAAAATGAAATATTAACTGATGGTGCCTAATGAAAAATATACTATGCAAGAATACGAGTACCCCCTGTAAGTTGAAATATATGTACAACACACTAGAGCGACTAAACAAATATTGGTAGTAAGTGGTAAGTATAGTATCTAGCATCAGTTTTATTTATTACAAAAAAATAATCGAGTAACTTGAAAGAATAAGGGGTTGCTAATTTATTGTTGAATTACAATTGATTTTTGGTGAAGAAGTTTTCATTTAATAATATCAGTAGTTTCAAGTCAATGAGTAGATTTGTCTGCTTTAGTGATCAGCAAGCTGAACTTGTAGAGCATAAGAGCTCTTGAAGAAGCCTTTGCTCAACACCGCTGATATAATTGGATCTCATTGAGCTATGAAACAATAATTTGCATCCTATCTACAGAGTCAAACTGATTCACGTTCAATACATTTTTCTTTTAATCGAATTTTAAAAATTATCAAAAAATATTTGTAAATTATTATGTAAGTGCTTCCATAGATAATTTCAATTTTATAATTGCGTTCCAAATAATCCGATATCTTTTTACATTTCTATTTATCACATTGGACGAGATTTTGGTTTATCTATAATTTATAATAATTTATTCAAATTTTTCTAATCTGACATTTCTTCAAAATGAATAAATTGTAAAAAATTTGAAAAATTGCCATAAAGTATTCTTGTGACGAATAAAATTAATGGTTATATCAAGAGATATAAAAGATAATAAGTAGGGGAGGCAAGGGAGGCTTGATACATCGGGAGGCTTGAGACACATTCGTATTTTACGTTATATTATTGGTAAGAGATTCTGTATAGGTGAAACATGGATTGCAATTGATTTCCTAGTGACTAGTGGATCAACTGCAATCCATGTTTCACCTATACAGAATCTCTTACCAATAATATAACGTAAAATACGAATGTGTCTCAAGCCTCCCGATGTATCAAGCCTCCCTTGTCTCCCCTATATTATAACGCAGAAGTAGGTCATTTTGTGGCTTCTTTAAGTTATTGGTAATTATTATTCGTTCTGACAAGAGTATTGTATGTCGTTCTTCTCTAAAGGTTCTGCCAAGAGTAAGAGTAGGGTTGAATTTGGAACTGTAGTTAGTGCTTCTGCCAAGAGTAGGGTTGCCTTAAGTATTTCTTCTCTAAGCAGACCAGCGCACGTCTCCTTCTTCCCGCCTGCATTTCATTATGTTTTGAGTGATAGGTTTAGCTTTATCTAGTGAACATTGGCCCATAAACAGCCATATCTTTCCATTTCGTAAATCTATCAAACTGAAGTTCTTTTGGTTTTTGCACTTCCACTTAAATCTAGTATGTGGAGGTATATTGTAATCTTGCAGAAAACCAGCATGTCTCATTCTTCTTACCAGTATTGCATTATGTTTTGGGTGATCGGTATTAGCTTTTTCTTGTAGATGTTGAATGTATATGTTGTGGTATAACCATTTTTCTTCCTTTAACGATTCTATTAATCCGGAGCTCTTCATATTTTGGTACACCTTAACCCTAGACTTCTTACGTTCGGTTTGGAGCATATATGGCCATCTCTTCTTCATTCGTAAGTCTGGAAAACTGAAGTTTTTCGAGTTTTTGTACTTCCACTTAAACCTAGCATTTATTGAATTGAAACATTGCATTTCCTTTGTAATTATGCAATTGTAGTAAGTGTTCTTCACAACTTATACTTCTTTGAGTACTCCATTACACTTTTCTTCTTTATCAATTATTACGGCAGGTTTCGTTTCTGTATTTGATTTTCTATATTTGTAATCGCTGTCAGCATAATTAACTAGCTCTTCTTGAATACCTTCTAACATGCTTTTTACTATTGAACCTTCATTTTTAAATCCTTTATATTAGTTTTTTTTTGCCAAAAAAATTTCCGAATTTTTACATTTTTCGAAAAAAAAAGTGAAAACATTAAAGTTTTATGGTTCTATTAAAAAAAACTTACCTGTATACTATTTAAGTACTTATCCGATTAGTGCACACCTTTATAGTATTTTGTGTTATAATCCTTATTCATTGTCAATAATTGCAATCATAGTCATGGGGAAAAAGGGGGAAACTGCAACACAACGTCAACATCGATTAGTACAAAAAGATAAAGAAAAACGTCAACTCAAAAAACGGCAAGGGTCACCAGCGTCTGGTGACGTTTGCGGAAACTTCCGTCGTATAGCAACCGATAGCTACGATGATAAATAACTGCTGGGCCCAATGATTTTTTTATAAAATAGAGTATCGTAATTTGAAGGATTTAGAGTGAAAAACTTGTTTTTACGGATTCATTTTTTGTATTCCTTAGTCGGATCTTCTTCTTTACCAACTACCATAGCTGTATTTTGTGTTTCGTAATTACTTGACTGCATTTTACCAATTTCGTCAAGTAAGTTTTGAATTTTGCATTCTTTGAAGTTCCAGGTAGTTCTCTAGCCGTTGAATGTATAACTCTAGAGTTTCGTTAGTTTTGTCGTATGGTTGAAAATATTCTCCATAGATCAATGTAAGTTGAATATTTGAAAATATTGTCGCCATTTGTTCTATCGTAGTTGCCATTTTCGTAAAGTTTCACTATTGAATCTTGTAACTGTAATTTGAATTTTGTAGGTTCGAATCGTATCGTCGTCGCTAATTTGTTGTGCATGTAGTAATATCGAAATGTAATTGAAATGTATTTATTTGAAAGCAGGCCCAACCAGAGGGGGGGATTTGTATCCGGGGCTCGGGATCCCTCAAGGGCCCGGAAGGGTGAATTACCAAATAAATTTCATAAAAGCATCTTGAAAGTGCAAATAAAACTCTATAATATTGTATCAAACCAAAAATTAGTTGATTACTTTTTTTTTGTGTTAATTTTACATATTTTAGATGTTTTGTGCGTAGTTTTTTTTGATAAAAATACGAAGTTTCATATTTTACTTTTTATTTTTTTTTATTTATGAAATTGTTAAGAAAAGCAGGGGACCCGCGAAGTCTTGCCACGGGGCCCGACGTGGCTCTCGACGGCCCTGTTTGAAAGGTTGAAATAATGTGTCTTTATTATTACAATATAAACTCTTATTATAATCCTTAGTAAATAATATTGAGATTATAGATAAACCAAAATCTCGTCCAATGTGATAAATAGAAATGTAAAAAGATATCGGGTTATTTGGAATGCAATCAAACTAATAAAGTTGTTAGGTCGACGTTTCGGAGGACTTTATTCACTCCATCATCAGGACTAAAATTAAAATTAAAAGGTGAATATGGTAAATATAGGTAAGGAAATCTTACCCAAACAACCAGGATGTTCATTGTTTGATTCATGGCGTTAACGGGAAAAAACTATATAAGGTAAACGATAAATTATGAACACTATGAAAAAATATAAAATCTATGAAATATAACAATAAAAAAATTGCTTTCTTCACAGTCCTGAAGATGAAGGCCTAATTATACCTTCGAAACGTCGGCAAAGTAACTTTGTATAGTTTTATTTGGTGTCCGCTAACCCAATATCCTGTTTTTGAGTAACCATACATCGGACGAGAACTTTTTTCTACAATAACAATAATAAACTATAAAATCCAATAAAAGGGGGTATAACGAATAAAATAGAATAAATAATGCGACACAATAATTCTGTCAAATTATAAAAGATAACAATTTGATAACATTTATTTGATAACAAAATTTTAAATTTTCCGCAATTTAAAAATGACCAAACAACAGATTATTCAATACGAAAGTGAAAATTAAACATGAACATAAACAAACAACATCCTGATGTCTGTAGACTACCAAAATAATGCAGTAAGTAAAATTAAAGTAATGATATACCAGTCAACAACAAATTAGTGAAAAAAGAAAACTTGATTATCACAATAACCGATACTGTACAGGGTGGCTCAATTTCGATGCCTCTTATGGGGAAATCGGTAACTATAGGAGATATCGAAAAATGGATGCCGCATCCTCGATCTCTTTTTTTGAGAAAAGTTGAATGGTGAAAACCCGAATTCGATATCCTTTTTCGTTTTCGAGTTATGGCCAAAAGTTTACTTTTTCGACTTTTCATTAAATGTCGATATCTCTGTTGTTTGTTAAGTTATAGAAAAAATATTTATACTTTCTTTAGACACTTTTTTAAGGGCAATAAAATGGGCTAAAGAGATTTTAAATATCTAACTTAGTTTCCGAGTTATAATATAAAGTTGTGTTTTTCTAAATGGAAATCATAGTTGGCTATGAAATATTTAAGTAGAGTTTTTTATCCTCTTTTCAATTATATATAACATGTAGGGTCTATTATTTAAGTTTTATCCCATTATATTAAAAAATGTTAAATAAAAACAAAAGAAGATCGGAAAATTAAATGTTGAATTTGTCAAAACAAAACATTATACAATATATTATAATACTTAATAGTTGTCATAAGCCATTTGACACTCTTGTGAAATAATAGGTAATAGGTACTAAATAAAAATAGGTATCAGAGTAGGTACTAAAAACATTTTTTAAAAACAACTGGGGGCAATTGTTTTAGATGTCAATAATGGATTTTGTATAGTCTTTTGTTTTGAAAAAGTCAACATTTAATTTTCCGATTTTCTTTTGTTTTTATTTAACATTTTGTATTATAACGGGATGAAAGTGAAATAATAGACCCCACATGTTATACATAATTGAAAAGAAAATAAAAAACTCTATTTAAATATTTCATAGCCAACTATGGTTCCCGTTTAAAAAAACACAACTTTATATTATAACTCGGAAACTAAGTTAGATATCTAAAATCTCTTTAGCCCATTTTATTGCTCTTAAAAAAGTGTCTGAAGAAAGTATAAATATTTTTTCTATAGCTTTAGAAACAACAGAGATATCGGCATTTAACGAAAAGTCGAAAAAGTGAACATTTGGACGTAACTCGAAAACGAAAAAAGATATCGAATTCGGGTGTTCACCATTAAACTTTTCTCAAAAAAAGAGATCAAGGATGCGCCATCCATTTTTCGATATCTCCTATAGTTACCGATTTCCTCATAAGAAGCATCGAAATTGAGCCACCCTGTACATACACAACACTGTAACACAAAGGTGCAGAACTCGAACCACCGCTACTTAGTCCTATGTAGATAATGTCTGAGTAAACCTTTATAGCCAGCGTTAATATATCCGTAGTCCGTCTGTTTGTTGATATTACTGTCAGTCGCAGAAATGTGTGCTGCTTCCAAAAATATTCTTTTATAATAATTCGGCTGGACTTCCAAAATTGTAATTCATTTCAACATGAAGATGTTACAATTTTGGAAGTCCAGCCGAATTATTATAAAAGAAAATTTTTGGAAGCAGCACACATTTCTACGACTGACAGTAATATCAACAAACAGACGGACTACGGATATATTAAGGGAACGGTACGATTCGCCGCGCACGATTCGCCGCGACACGACTCGCCGGGAACTATTTATTTTTATACGTTCAGAAACCTCATCTATTGATAATCTTTGATAGATTTTTAACCCATAAAAATGAATTAAATAAATTAAACAAATTAAATAGATAAATTTCTCAAAAGTTAAAAAAAACAACAGTAGTTCTTTATATTTTCGTTTATTTTCAATTTTATTTAGATTAAGCCACCAACATTTCGAAATTGTGGGCCAAACCACGAAGGTATTCTAATATATCCTGATTCTCAAAATCATTGACTAAAAATGTCAAGATTCTTTCATCTGCAAGGATAAACTTTTTATGCTTTTTTGCAGTATGGTTCCCGGCAACTAGGTTTTCATAATACCTGTCTCTGTTTTTTGAACTTTTTTTAATTCGTTTATGAAACGCCAAATAGTCGGTCTTTCGATGCTCTACTGCGACTGCGATTGTAGCCTCTTATGAGCTGCCTCCGCAATATTATTAGTTCTCTGTAAATTAATTTAATTCAGCACTGGATTTACTCGAAAACTAAAAGTTTTGTACCTGGATATTATCGATAGTTCTTTCGTATAAGTTCCATGTCTCTTTACCATATTAATTGACCTGAGCATTCATATAAATACAAAAGGTCAACAAATCGAATAATTTTTTTCTTTTTTAATTCCGAAGATTATTGATATGTGGCGCTAGAAGCTCTCGGCGAATCGTGTCACGGCGAATCGTGCCACGGCGAATCGTGCCACGGCGAATTGGGCTTGGCGGCGAATCGTGCCGCGGCGAATCGTGCGCTGCGAATCGTGCGCTGCGAGTTGTACCCAACCCATATATTAACGCTGGCTATAAAGGTTTACTCAGACATTATCTACATAGGACTAAGTAGCGGTGGTTAGAGTTCTGCACCTTTGTGTTACAGTGTTGTGTATGTACAGTATGGGTTATTGTGATAATCAAGTTTTCTTTTTTCACTAATTTGTTGTTGACTGGTATATCATTACTTTAATTTTACTTACTGCATTATTTTGGTAGTCTACAGACATCAGGATGTTGTTTGTTTATGTTCATGTTTAATTTTCACTTTCGTATTGAATAATCTGTTGTTTGGTCATTTTTAAATTGCGGAAAATTTAAAATTTTGTTATCAATTGAGTTGGCCATACTTTGTAGTTGATCGACACACGGAATGTTTTGTTATCTTTTATAATTTGACAGAATTATTGTGTCGCATTATTTATTCTATTTTATTCGTTATACCCCTTTTTTGGATTTTATAGTTTATTATTGTTATATTTCATAGATTTTATATTTTTTCATAGTGTTCATAATTTATCGTTTACCTTATATAGTTTTTGCGCCATATTTTTACCGTTAACGCCATGAATCCAACAATGAACATCCTGGTTGTTTGGGTAAGATTTCCTTACCTATATTTACCATATTCACCTTTTAATTTTAATTTTAGTCCTGATGATGGAGTGAATAAAGTCTTCCGAAACGTCGACCTGACAACTTTATTAGTTTGATTGCGTTCCAAATAACCCGATATCTTTTTACATTTCTAATATTGAGATGTTGGTACAAGATTAGTTATTTGAATTATACTAGTCTCAGAGCAGACGTAGCACAGCTTAATGCCAATTCTAGACCTATTTCTTTGATCTCCGTATTCCCAACAATACTTTAATATATGTCATGCTTAACAGGGTCATGTGTTTTTTAAACAAATACAATATTATCAACCAAAGTCAGCACGGATTTATTAAGCAAAAATCTATTTGAATACAACACAATACAAATTTTTTTTTTGTTTTCAAAGAAAGGAGGGCTAATTTCACGCACATGAGTTATTTTTATAAAAACAATTGTTTTCTAAAATTTAAGATGGCGGTTGGTGCGATATAGGAATTTTCGAAAATCTGAATTTACACTACCGATGGTCTATCTCAGAGGTCTCCAAACTTTTAGCCTAAGGGCCAGACTGTTCACAAAACCCCGAGGGCCAAGATCTAGCTAGCTCATCAGATTAAGATTACTTTTTGTTGTGTTTTGACAACCAGCTTTAGTGGGCAAATAAAGTATCTGATTGTTATTTTGTATGATTACTTTTTTAGATTTGATTTATTAAATCAAATATTAAATTATAGGGCAGGCCGGATACCAGGCACGTCAGGCCCGCTTTTGCGGGCTGGATTGGTGGTGCTCGCAGGCCGGATTTGGCCCGCGGGCCGTAGTTTGGAGACCCCTGATCTATCTCTCTTAGAAAAAGAAAATTGTGAAATTAAATTAACGAAACAGCAATTAATTTTTCACATATAGCGACAAATTAGTTTGAATCAAAGTGATTTGTTTGACTCTTTTTTTATCAGCTCGAACGGAACAAGTCTTTAACTAAAGTCGTGATACGTTACGCTACGTTACGTCACGCTATTTTAACAACATCCCAGTGCTGTTGGTTATGTGAAAGAAAACTGAACACTATCCTTTCATTAAAGTTTTCTATACAATTATTTAGTTTTTGACCAGAATAACCTCAAAGAGATTCATAAAGTACTTGAATGAACTTGAAAAATAAAAGTAATTTACAAATGATACTGTTACTTGAATTAACAATAAGATAATACTAAGTAATTAAAACGATATTAATTATGAAGTATAAATTAATGTTCTTTGAAATCTTATTATATGTATTATTACATTTTATGCATCGTCATACATACTACATAGATATAGTTATCAGTTATCACAACTCCTAAAAATTAAGAAATACAAATTTATTAGTTGAAAATAATGAAAATTTGCATATTTGAATTAATTTTGCAAAATCCAAACCTGTTTTGAAACGATCCCCAGTATTACCATATCGAGTATGCTCTGGTTGTAAATACAAAGATAACGATGCCGTTCTGGATCAAAGTTCCGCCGTCTAAGTGCTTCACTCTCGCATATATAAGAGGAATTCAAGGTTTCTCAAGCGAATGCCATATAACTTTTGATCTTTGCGAGTACAAAATATTCGTTATTATTTTATTTACTATTACATTTTTGTGGAAAATTATGAACGATAATGCGTATTTTTAGTACAGACCTTGAAAGGAAAACTTGATTAATCAGGGAAAATATTTATGTGTAAAGATGTGCCATAAACCACTTAAATAATCAGGTTTTCCATTCCAAAAACGAACGATGTTATCAGTGTGATGCTTTTCGTTGGATTAAGTCTGGTGTATATATTTAATGAAAGTATCCCTACAGTTGAAAGCTCTAAAAGGATGTAACATTCAGATGTAAGGATGTAACACTTTCAAATTATTTTAACGCCATCCTTATTTTACTTTGAATCAATTAGTTAAATTATTAAATTAAATTGTTATTTTATAAATAAATATTTTAAATTAAAGTAAAATTAAACTTAATAAAATAATTATCTTTTTAACTATTACGAGTTTTAGGAAATATATTTTTATTTTTATAAAATAATTAAATAGGAATTTATTATCAGAGCTATACGCAAGCCTACCAAAGATATTTTTCGAAAAGAGATTCTCAGAAAAGCTGAATTTTGCTTGCAATTCTATCTGCAATTTCATAAACTAAAAGTTAAATATTTCAAAAACTAATGATTTTACTCATAACAGTGAAAATCTGTTTAATTGTTATTTTTAGTAAATTACTCTAAAACGAGAGCACCAATTTCAGTGTTTTCAATGATATTATGTATCTATTACACTTTAAAAAAGTTTTATGTAAATTTACATAGAAAATCTTTGGCAACTTTGTGACCCATGATAATCTATGTAATTTTACATACCCAAGTAATACGTACTCATATGGGAAATGCAAAAATATTGGTTATATCATTGTGATTTCACAAAATTTTTGTAAATTTACAGAACAGAAGTTAATTTTACATTATATAAACCAGTAAATTTACATTGTGCTATTATTTTTACACACATTTTTTAATTACGAACATTACCGTAATTATTTATTTACATAGATTTTCAACGTAAATGTTACAATAAAAATTATTGTAATTTTCCATACATTTTTAACAGTGGATCGTTATTTTATTCAAAAATTTAAAATTTTTAGTGCTTATATTGCCCTACGTCTCTAATACGTACAAGACTGTAATAAGACCAACGGTGATTTATGGTTGCGAAGTATGGACGCTGAGGTATCAGGAAGAAATGATGTTGGAGGTATGGAAGAGGAAGTAGTGGACAAAATAGTTGAGAAAAACAAACAACGAACTAAAGGAATTGTATAGTAAACCAAATATCGTGAACATAGTGAAGACACAGAAGATTAAATGGCTAGGTCATGTAGTGAGAATAAGTGACGGAAGAACTCCAAAGAGTGTGTGGAAATCTGATTTCGGTGGCGTACGGAAAAGGGGAAGGCCGAGAAGCAGATGAAGTAGAAAGGTGCAGGAAGACTTGTCCGAATTAAACGTGAGAGGATGGGAAGAGAAGGCAAAGAATGGGAAGAGAAGGCAAAGAATAAGAAGAAATGGAACCAGGTGATAAAGCAAGCCTATTAGGCCTGTCGTGCTGTTGTATATAATATATTATGTTATCTTTTTCTTTGAATGCCATTACCAGACAGTGCCTTGAAGACTTTTTTTTACTAAAATGTATTTTACCACTTCTGCTTGATGTGGATACCAAGGGTTAACTACATAAGGAATGTATTGCTACAGTTAGGCTTAGAACAATGGAAGTGTAGTACATTTTGTTTTGAAAAGACTTTTTCAAGCAAATCACTTCAAAGTTCCAATCAAATCACTTTGGTGGTTTGCGATTGCCTTCCGATGAGAGATGAAATTAAAGAAATAAAGTTCTTACTGTGTCTGGAGTCGAATAGGTACTTGACATTAATAGTCACGCACTTAATCACTATGCCTTTGAAGTTCTCTTCAGTGGAGAATCCAGATTTTTCGGGGCTTAAAGGACGAGGCTTAATATTAGCAACAGATCATAACTGTTTTGAAATCAAGAAGTAATGTAAATTATCTGTACTTTATCTTGATATAAGAAAGATATAAGGTATATTTGTCAATTTTGTCTGTATATATCTATATAAAATAGCTTTGTAGCTATAATAAGGTTTGAACTGTAAGCTTTCAAACTTGCTTTCTTTTGCGATTTATTACAATTTTGCACATAGCTCAACTTTAGTTCATTTCAGACGGAATATTAAAATTATCTAAAGTGTAGAAAACACAATTTTATATCTAGAATATAGTAAAGAATAAAGAACAATGAAAAGATTTCTTAACAATTTTTACTACAAATATATAGTACAAATTATTACAATTTCTAAATAGAATTGTGATATATACAAATTGTAGCACATAATATTCTATAAAATTTTGTAGTACATTTTTGTGATACCATGTTCCACAATATTGTTGAAAATTGGTTGAAAAATTTGCAGAAAAGTTTCTAATAAATATGTAGGAAATTATCTAATAAATTTATAAAAAGATTTGTAATAAATTTGTAGGAAATTTTCTAATAAATTTATGAAAAGCTTTGTAAGAAATTCTTAAAAATTTGGAGAGAACTTTCTCTGTAGTATAGTAAATTTGTTCAAAGTTTTTTAACAAGGTTGTAGTAAACTTTCTAATACACTTGTAGGAAACTCCTAAATTTTCAAGAGAGCTTCTAATAAATTTGTATGGAAGTAACAAGTTTGTAGGAAATCTTCTAATAAATTTATTTATTTGTAGAAAATCTTCTAATAAATTTATTTATTTGTAGGAAACTTTCTAACAAACTTGTAGGAAACTCTTTAATAAAATTGTAGGAAACTCTTTAATAAAATTGTAAGAAACTCTTTAATAAAATTGTAGGAAATTTTTTAACAAATTTGTAGAGAAAGTTTTTAATACATTTGTAGAAAATTTAATAATAAATTTATAGACAATATTTTTGTAAATATGCAGGGCAAATATAGAAAATTTTGAAATACATTCATGCTTTTGTAGAAAGGCATCACACTGTAGAATGTGATTAGAAAAATTTCTACAGTATTCTGTTAATTTCTTATATAAACATTAAAACTTCAAAATAACAAGTTAAATTAACTAACATAATGGAAATTATATTTTATATTTAAAAATAAATTTCTGACGAAAACGATAACAGTCGCTGAAAGCTCAAAGATATAATTTTCATTAATATATTAGTTAATTTAACTTGTTATTTTGAAGTTTTAATATTTATTTATTCTCACAAGTTAAGATTTATATGGAGGGGTCAGAATAGAAGTGAATCAAGTCCATATTGGTAATTTTTAGAGTTACGGTTATTCTGAATAAAATTTCTTATTATTATATATAATTTTTATGTTTCTTATTATCACATATTGAGTATTAAGAACCACTGGATGTAATTCTTTAATAAAATTGATTATTTTATATGTTTTAATAACGATTAAAATACTTTAAATATCGATAATTTTTAAAAAGCTCATATGGACTTGATTCACTTCTATTCTGACCCCTCCATATAATTAATTCTTATATAGTACCCAATACTTTGAATGGTTGCCATATTCACAAATTTAAGTTTATCGAAAAATCGTACGTTTAAAGACTAGATCAATTAATAGATTATCTAATTTTTTTTAATTTTTGATTTCAGATAACCTGGTTCTGAATAACATTACTCACCGCAATACGTATTTTTAAAACATGCTTGTCGAAAGTGAACTTTAACTTTATTTATTAATATCTTGTAGCAAACAAATTATCAAACCTTCACTACATAAAGCTCTTTCAAATACTTAAACTGTTATATGCATGTTAGTTATTTCCCAAGTTGGTTTTTTCTTCTGTCGCCCCATGAATTTTTAGTTTTTGCTCCCAAAAGATATATCCAATCCAAAAAAACTCTTAATTTAGTAATTAAACCGTGCCGAAATCATGTTACAATTCCCATTTAAATAACATGGGAGTTTTGGACTTTTTACATTTAATTTTTTTTTCTAAAACAATTAAGGTTACAGTAATGAACAATTTATATTTTTATAGATAATTGAATCCTCTACAAAAAAGATCTCTTATGATTTTTCGATAAATTCACTCCCCCGAAAGTTATTCAATAAATCTATAATATCCACCATGAATACCACTTTACTTTCGGAGAAGTAAATTTATCGAAAAATCATAAGAGGTCTATTTTGTAGAGCGTTCAATTCTCTGTAAAAATATATATTGTTCATTGCTGTAAACTTATTTGTTTCAGATAAAAAAAATTAAATGCAAAAAGTTTAAAAATCCCATGTTATTTATATAGGAATTTAATACCACCTTGAATAACTTGCGGAGGAATGAATTTATCGAAAAATTATAAGAGATCTTTTCTGTAGAGCGTTCAATTCTCTATATAAATATATATAGGTCATTGCTGTAACCTTATTTGTTTCAGAGAAAAAAAATTAAATACAAAAAGTCCAAAAATCCCATGTTATTTAAATGGCAATTGCAACACGATTTCGACACGGTTTAATTACAAAATTAATTTTTTTGGGTTGGATATTTTTTTTGGGGACAAAAATTAAAAATTTCAGGGGGCAGCAACAAAAGAAAAACCAACTTGGGAAATAACGGACACCCTAACGCATACATTTCTTCACAAAAAATTGCAAAAATTACTCATTTTGTCGTCGTCCTAGGTGAGCCTAGATATTTTGACTGACCTCGTGCGTTAGTTGATATTTGGGTAGCAATTTTGAAAAAAGGAAAGACGGGTAGAAGTAACATCAGTAGTAACTATAGTAGCAGCTCGATTCAATCGGCAATCCCAAGATGCTTGATTTTGTTGCAAATTATATTATAAAATCACTGACCTATATAGAAAATCAACTTCAGAGATTTATCCATAGGTTATTGAGTTGCAAAATTGACTGCAATTGTTTATATAATTGCTTTAGAATTCGAAAAAAAAAACTGTCGAATGATAGTACGAGTGGTCAATACCCGCTGCACCATTAATATTATAGGAGATCTACAAATAGAACTAGTGGGACCATTCACGAGAAATAAAATCCATCAGGATAGAACTAACAAGAAGCTGCTTTATAAAGATGCGGAACTCTCTCAGTAATAGCGATTTTAATCTACAGTTAAGGACCCGTATTATGCGATGCTATACGTCGTCTCGGTGTTGTTGTACGGAGTGGAGGCTTGGACCCTGGCTCAGAATACCACACGGAGAGTTGAGGCCTTTGAGATGTGGTGTTACAGGAGAATGTTAAACATTTCATGATGCAGGGTAAGAAATGAGGAAGTTCTTGAACGTATGGGAAAAGAGACAGAGATGTTTAACACAATCAAGAGAAGAAAACTGCAATACTTGGGACATTTCATGAGGTGGGAGAGGTATAGGATGTTGAGACTGATATTACAAGGAAAGATTCGGGGAAGACGTGGTGTAGGAAGAAGAAGAATCTCCTGGTTGAAAAACCTATAAGAAAGTGGTTTCATACCATAATACAAGGTCCTTGTTTAGAGTCGCCGCGGATAAAGTCAAGATATCCATGATGATAGCCAACCTCCACCGTGGACAGGAACTATGAAGAAGAAGAAGTTTTCGAATTTGAAGTTCACTTGATCAAAAATGATTTTTAAAGAAAACCACTAAAAAACATGCTACAGCCCGATTGCTAGAATGATTCGCTCAGCTATAATTGCTTAAATGAAGAAACTAACAGCCTTATTCATAAAAATTTACAATGGACTTAAAGAACCCTTCAAACCTATTTTAACCTTAACGTCAAAAAACACTATTCATAAACGCATTTTAGCCTTAAAACACTCTTTAACACTGTTTTAACTTTGGCAATTAATATTTAAAACTGGGTGAAGCCTTCTTTAAACCTATTTTAAGGGAATTTTAACATAAAATACACACAGTAAAAACGTTTTCTTTGAATAAAAAAAACTATTTTGTTTGAATTATTTTTTTGGAGCAAATAAATTTTGTTTCATTTAAATAAAATATTTTTGGCCCAACAAAAATTAATTTAAAACAAAAAAAAATTTTATTGGAGAAAACAAAAAATTTTAGTTGCGTATATATAACAAAACAATACTTTTCTTTACTACGTAAATGGGAATGTAAAAATTTTGTTGTATATATATTTTTTTTGATTTAAATAAAATATTTTTAGTCCAACAAAAATTTTTTGTTCCAAAAAAATGTATTTAAATCAAAAAAAATTTTTTGTTATATATACGCAACTAAAATTTTTCGTTTCCTCCAATAATTTTTTTTTTGTTTTGAATAAAATCGATTTAAAGAAGAATAAAACAGTAAAAATAATTAGTAGAAATTCCAACAATAAATAATTCATCGTGATCAATTATTGTGGTTATTATCTATTTTGATATTATTTAATAATAAGTGACATTAAAAAAAAAACAAAGGAGCGAAAATTGGCTTAAGGAAGATGATAATAGAAACACTATTAGTTAAGTTTTTTATTAAAAATTATTTGCTATAAAATGTTGCAAAATGTTTTGATTAAATCTTCTTCCACGTTGCTGGTTTTCCAGTTCTTCTCTTTCTAACCGTTCTTCTTGATGATTATCTACGAATTCTTCTATATCTAAAATAAAAATTTATTTTTTGTAGGTTCAAGAGAAAACAAATAATAGTGTAACAATGTACCTATATGATAATTATTTTTTAATAAAAAAAATTTATTGACAATTTACTTTTATTAAACGTTTTGTAGAAAATAAAATTACCTGCAATAACACAATGTTTAGGTTAGTTTAGTTCTAACATTTACGTATTAGTTCACATAATTTGAAAATACACTACACTAAAGTCACTAGAATCGGTATTGTAACAGCATTTTAGTTAACAGAGGTTTACGGGCCGTTTATGAATGAACGAATGTTAAACAGCTCTGTAAGCCTTAAAACACGTTTTAAGTAAAATAGGTTTAAAGAGTATTTTAAGATATTTTTATGAATACGGCTGTATAAATCTTAGCTCCCAGGTGTTTCTTAGATTTTTTTATTCTTGATCTTAACCTCTGTTAATTGCTCAGACTTATGTTAATATACGAGGGTGGCCTGATGTTATAACTATTGTTTTTTGTGATTCCCTTGATATAATTCTTACTGACTATCTTAAAAAGAGAAAGGCAATGAATAGGGCAATATTATAAAAAATTATTGGATTTTTTGGCCTACATTCATCATAGAAAAAATGTGCATATTGAACAAGGCAATGCATCTTTATACACATCCACAATTGCAATGACTAAAAGCAAAGAATTAGGTTTTCAATTGGTTCCTTAGCGGCTCTATTCTTTGGATTTACCCTCTTGTGACTCTTATCTGTTTCTTAACCTAAAGAAATGGCTCAGTGGTAAAATATTTGTATCAAATTACGGTTGTAATTCGATGTATAATGGCTATTTTGGAGAATTTACCAAATTGTACTATTTGGAAGAGATAAAAGGTTGGAAATGTGTTAGAATAAATGTTTAAACTAAAATAAGACTACCTTATAAAATAAAAAAAAAATTTTTTAAAAATGTTGCTTCCTTATCGAACACAGCGTGTTCAGCCCGTCCTCGTAGATCTATTACTTAATTTCTCAACGTGTGTTGATGAACATCATAGGAAGGCCGAGCTAAGAAATTCTATGAAGTCCGAGTCTTTCCGTTCTGTAACTTAATCAGCGATCACACCAATTCACTGCAGTGGTTAAAGAAAAGTTAAGAGTGGTCATTCTTGATAGTCTATTGACAAAATAAATGAAAAAATAACTAACAAATTTGGTCATTTGCACCTATTATTTTATTTAATCTCAGCGTCTCAGACGTTCACTTCATTCTGTTTGAAATGCCTTCCAAAATTGTTTGCATCTTAAATTTTATTACAGTTTCATTTTCCAGGTACTATTCGAATAAGAATTATTTATTTTAAAATATAACTTTTGTGTAATAATTATTACTGAATAGATAATTAAAATCACGATCAAATTATAAAAAAAGTAGGCTACCATTTAAATTTAGAAGATTATTTAAAAAAAAAATGTTATGTATGACGAAATGTTTTTTATATTAATCAAAATTTATAAATTAAATTTATTTTTTTTTATTATTATATAAAAAGACGACATAGCTAATTTTTCAGCTCTTTAATCCGTTGAAAACGTTTATTACATTTTTACAATACTGCTGATATCGAAAAAGATGAGTGAATACAAAAGGGTTGCCAGAGAACTTATTAATTGCTTATCACCCTCACTTGCTTCGACACCTTCGGCATTCATAAGCAATCTGGAACAGACGTAATATCTCCCCAATAAGGATTATCTGTTAGGGGCGTTTTCTGTCGTGTGCTGTCAACATCATCATTGATTCTACTCTTCCAAATCGTTTTGGTTCGATGACGTTGATATCAAATTACCCCAACAACCCTATCTAACCATAATGTATAAACGGCTTATTTAAATTATTAAAAATTAATTCATTTCATGTTGTACGAACTGCTTTACGTATTGAAAATTTTCAATTCATAAAGGTTATTGAAAAGATTGTGTGGTCTATTACAAAAATTATATTTCTTTTTATAACTCTTAATGTTTACTTTAATTAGCAATTAAGACAATAATTTTACAATTAATTGTATATAATAATAAGCAAATAGTTGGTGTACTGCATAGGTACAATTGGATTTCGGATCGGAGGGTCATAGCAGTGGCGGAACTTCAAAATGTATTCCCTCTCCCCACAGTGCGGCCAAATTCGAAAAAGCTGGCCAAAAGTCGAATATTGAAGTAATTAATTTGAAAATTGGTATTCGGAGGTTTTTGGGGTTTCTAATTACGAATCTGCTATCAGAGAATCAGAATAGTTACTTTCATATTGGCGGATCCAATATGGCGGACATATAATACTTAATATAAGATATAAAAAGTCTTTAATAGTTTCTGCAGTGATGTAGTGGTATTTCATTCATAAAAAATATAGTCTATCCACTTTATTAAATAAATATTTTATTAACTAATTTCGGTGACTTAATTTCTCTCCATGATAAGTGATAACAATTTATTGTGTTTCCAAATTTATAGATAAAAAATTATTTGAATCAAGCTTACAAATTACGATAAAAATTAAACTCAAAAATATAATATAATATAATACTTAAAACAACATATTATATATGACTACTTTATTAGAAAAATCTAATTCAAATTAAGGGGGGGGGGGGTAAGGTTAATTTGAAAAAATTACTGCATATTTTCAATAATTTTTTTAGACGATACAATTAATATATATTTTTTTATATAATTACTACATAATAAAGTAACATTTAAAGAATATTCTGTGAAATTTTCATTAATTTTTATCAAGAAATGAGCGATTCAAAGGAAATCTTCGCGTACGTCCCAAAAAAAAGTTTCTTTGCGGTGATAATAAATAAATAGTTATAATTTAAATATACAGGGTGAGGTGACCCCGATTACACCTTATATAACTTAGGTGGTGATAGAGGACATTTTTCTAAGAAAACTATTTAATAAAATTTGTTTTCTAAATTGAAACCGTCAAGAGTTTGGCCTCTTTAAAGCTTTTTTTAAATTTCTACTATTACATCGCCATATGTACACTAATACATTACTATTACACAAGCAACATTGTTGCTTTTTTAAGAACGTGAAATAATCTACAAACCCAAAACCAACAGTTTTCGAGTTATGAATTTAAGTAAAAAATATTGTGTTTATTTAGCCGTTGTATTGAAAAAAATATTCATAATCACTTTTAACCCTTTAACGTTCTCTGGTAAAGAGTATTACCAGTTCGCAATAAAGGAGAAATCTTACTTTTTTCAGGTATAAAATTATTTTTACCCACTATTTGAATGTGCAAAAGATGTCGTCTTTTATCACTCGTGATAAAGAGATCAAATATCAATCGTTTACCTAGAATCTGGAGGACCGATATTTCTTAGTGGTATAACAGGTATACCAGAGCGCATTCACGCCTTTAAAACTTTCCTATCTTTGCCCTTCGTAAAAACGTTTAGTTTGTAATTCTTTTATTTTTGAAAACTCAAATATATTTAAAAGTAAGTAAGTTAGTGTAATATAAAATGTCTAGTGTCCATTAAAAACTAAAATATTAAAAATTAAATATTGAAAAAAAAACAAAAAATATCTGATTTCAGAATTTTACGAAACTTACAGAAAATATTATTTATGGCTTATACAGGGTGTCCCCGGATACACTTTCCAAATTTCAGTGGTGATAGAGGACACTATTCTAAGAAAAATATTTAACAAAAATTTTTTCTAAATTCAAACCTTCGAGAGTTATAGGCATCCTTAAAGCATTTTTTTAAATTTCCACCTTCACATGGCTATAGCTCAGAAAATATTGATTTTTCAGTAAAACAGTGTGAAATAATCTACACACTAGGTTTTAACCTTTTATTGTCTAAATTCAACGGCTTTCGAGTAATGAAGAAAAGTAAGTAAAAAAATGTAGAAAATTTTTAACTTTTTTTTTTGGTTTTTTTCAAATCGCTGTATCTTTTAAACCAGCACGAAACATTTTACAAAAAATCTAACGCCCCATTCCAGATAGGAAATTTAACGGACTATAACTTTTGTCTAGTAAAAATTTTTAAAAAACCAACCCATTTCACAAAAAATCAGAGAATAATAAAAATAGCAGCCACAAAACAAAAAATTAAATTCTCAAAATTTAAATTTTTATTCAAAGATTTATTTTTAATTAAGGTTAACCATTACATTATTTAAGTATTAATGACTACCCTCATTTTCATTACACAGTCGGGATCGTTTTAAAAGATGTTGTTGCCCCTTGGTATTATTATTTATAACAATTTAACATTACCTCTTTCGTTAAGAGCTACACGGAAAAAAAGGATTTCTTAAATGAAGAATAAATACTTTCTTGAAATTATTTATTTCATTTAAAAATATAATTTCTTCGCGCAATAAAATATGTTTGTATTAATAATATCAGATTTCTTCCAGTAAGAATATTTTTTACTTGAAATATTATTTAGATTCAAAAAAATTTCATTTTAACGAAGAACATTATTTTCTAAATACATCAATATTAATATATTCTTAATCTAAGTAACTTAATTTCTTTAAAAAAAAATTTATAATTGCAAATTTATATTACGAACTTGTACACACTTAACCCTCCAGTGAATACGTAGGGCCTAGGAGGCCCGAGTGCACATTTAAATGAATATAAAAAGAGAACCGTTTAAATAAATTTTACCATATTATTAGTAGCTGTCTAAAGTATGAAAATACATCGACATGGGTTTAAAAAACTTGAAAAAGTTGAATGGATTGCCAATAAAAGGGCTTCGGGCCTAGTAGGCCCGACGTATGCACTGGCGTTACCATTTAATATTAAAAATGGTAATCTGTTTCCAATCAAATTATAAGTTTTGGAAAAAAAATTTTTCAGCTTGTATAACAATTTCTGTAATCATTATTCACAAAATAATAACAAAACTGCGATAATTTCCTTGTAATTCAAGTATATTTATCAAAAGTATCTTTACAATTCTTACAAGTCACCGTAATGCAATATATGCAACTTCGATGACTTCAGCTAATTGCAAAATTTAGGTGACTTTGAATTTCATAATATTTCGTAATAATTTCCTTGATTTATTTCAGCAATTCTGTTTTTTCTTTAATATTTTATTATTATAAAGTTTAATATATACAAAAATTATCTTATTTTCCTGAAATATCCCAACATTCGTCGATTTAAAGCTACGGGTCTGACAGGCCCTACGTATGCACTGGTGTGATTTTTATTGACGTATGCACTGTAGCCTTAATAGTTCGACTAGTATAGCCAAATGGTAATTGTATTCATCCCACGATTTCGAAGCTGGAAAACCTAAGTTCGAACCCCACACCGGACGAAGTTTTATATAATATAAAATATGTAATATCCCGCCAAGAAGTCCAACAGATGACGTCATAGTACTTGGACACCCACTCTTCGGTTACAACATAATATACAAAAACCCAAATATTTCGGAGTAATTTAGTGAAGAGAACAGAACTTCTTAATTCAAAAATTTTTTTTTAATACTTGTATGATCCAAGAAAACTTAATTCAAAATATTTTTTTCTTACAAAAAAAAATATTTGCGTTCGGCTATTGAAAACAGAAAATTTCTTGATTCAAATGATACTTATTTAAACCAAGTAACTTTTTTTTCGTGTAGTACTATAGCATTCGTTACTCTGCTCATTAATTCCATTCTGGTATCGGGCTTTCATCTGTTGCTGTACACTAACGCTTTAACAGCTCACTAAAAAAATATTTCAAGAGGAGTTAAATCTGGAGATCTGAAAGCTGACCAATTAATAGTTCCACCTCTTCCGATCAATTTTTCAGGATTACTTAATTTAAAAAAAAATTTTTAATCGAAACCCAAAATGTGCGAATTAGAAATTAGAGAGCGGTCGTTTTGAACATTTACTTAAATAATGTAATAGTTTAAACTTAATTAATAAAATAATTTTTCAATAAAAATTTAAATTTTGTGAATTTAATTTTTTGTTTTGTAGCTGCTTTTTTTGTTATTTTCTGATTTTTTGTGAAATAGATTAGTTTTTCAAAAATTTTTACTAGACAAAAGTTGTAGTTCGTTAAATTTCCTATCCAGAATGGGGCGTTAGATTTTTTGTAAAGTGTTTTGTTTAGAAGATACACCGATTTAAAAAAAACAAGAAAAAAAAAAGATTAAAATTTTCTATATTTTTTTACTTACTTTTTTCATAACTCAAAAGCCGTTGAATTTAGGCAATAAAAGGTTAAAACCTAGTTTGTAGATTATTTCACGCACCCTGTATATTGGATTCCACAGAATTTCCGATCAAATTTCTTAGCGGATAATTTTGCACGTTAAAGGGTTAAATAATAATTAAAGCAGATGTAGTCTAAATTGTTACTAGTAATCACTAGATTATCTTTATTTATACCTACATTTTTCGGTATCTTTTTTATATACAAAAGTTGAGACTTTAAAATTATTAACAAATAATAATAATAACAATGTGCCGCAACTCGGAAACAAATGTCAATGAGACGCCCTCCTATTTGCTCTAATTGTTGATTTATTAGTGATTAAGAACAACATTTTAAGAGTTGTTTTTTATTTCTACCGCTTCTAGACCATCCACTTTTTGTCCATTATCACATTACATGGAGTATGTCTACATTTTTTATTTCTACTATTCTACATTATGATTGTTTTCAATTATATTGTCAGGGAAATTTGATTTCTCATATGTACTTTGTTTCTCCAGTATTAGAAATGTTCGTTAATTACTTATCTTAAATGCTCTACTGCTTTGTCCTACGTATACCATTTCACCAATCCCCCAAATGGATTGGTTGTTTAAAACTTGATAAAAGATTTGTCAAAGTTATAGTCAGTTAAATTTCCTATCTGGAATAAGACATCAGATTTTTGGTAAAATGTTTCGTTTAACCCTTACTTGCCACACTGGGGTGTAAAATACCCCAAACCCAGTTTTCGTTAATTTTTAGTATTTATACTTAAATAAAATTGTTATTTTTTGTAAAAAGTTGTCACTTGATTACTTTCTCGATATTTAAATTTTTTATTATTGTTTAATTTTACTTTTTTGCCATATAACCCATATCACTACAAAAAAGTAGCTCTTGAGAAGTAATAAAAAAATTGGCAACTTAATTTAATAGATTGTTTGAAATAACACGTTTTATCGCTGAGGTGCAATACACCCCAGTGTGTTAAGTACGTTATTCCACAGAAGTGTGGCAAGTAAGGGTTAAAAAATACAGGTTTTTTAAAAAAAGAAAAAGTTCGAATTTTTCAACATTTTTGTAACTAGTTCATAACTCGAAAGCTGTTGATTTTAGACAATAAAAGCTTAGAATCTAGTTTGTAGATTATTTCTCGCTCTTTAAATAAGCGACAGTGGCCTCACTCTCGAGGGTTTGAATTTAGAAAAAAATGTTTGTTAAATATTTTTCATAGAAAAGTGTCCTCTATCACTATCGAAGTTATGTAAAGTGTATCCATGTACACGAAGTTTACGCCCATGAGATAATATAAGCAATAATGTAACCTACCGCAAAAATTAAAAACAAATTAACTAAATTTTCTACGCGCAATATACTATTATGCTAGCGACAAAATAGAATTTGTGTGCTCAACGAAAGTATTTTGTTTAATTCTAATCTCTTTTTTGTTTTGGCGACAATTACAGCAAAATTATTGAACTGTGAGAGTATTAAATCTGACATAATAAACTGAATTCAGCTTCATATAGGGTTTTGAAAAATGAAACGTTCGACGAACCGTACAGTAGCAAACGTTAAAAGCGATTTAAACACACGGCTTATTATGCGAAAGTGTTGATCTGTGCAATATTCTGGGACATTCGCAGGTGTTCCACCCCTACTAAACGGAATTAACTCAAACAAGTTGTTGAATTTTCATGGATTGCTTTTAAAGAATTTTTCTTAACAAAAGCTTATAATAAGTTGTATTAAATTTCAAATTTTAATTCTACAAATGCAAATTATTTATTGGTATTAGTAGTTTTGCGGTATTAATACACATATAGGATGACCCGCGATGAATGATCAAAATTCAGGTGGAAATAGAAAACATATTTCTCAAAACCATTTTTAACAAAATTTTTATGAAGCAATTTTTCAGACTGCTGTTTTAAAATGATGATATCACTGAAACTATTGATTTTTTTTATGTTCATTCTTAAATCCATTTTAAGACAGCGTCATTATCTTTACAATAGATTTGAGTCATTTATTGACTAAAATCAATAGTTTTCGAGATATTGATTATATTACCTAAGCAAAAAAATAAACTTAGTTTGTGCAGCAGTTATTTCGTAAAAAGCGTTCATATTCCAAATAAAACTAATTCTGTGTCTCTTTTTACTAATTTTTAAAAAACTACATTAAAAGCAAATATAGATGTACATTTTCAAATTTTAATACTGAAAGATGGTTTTGTAAACCGATACGGGTATATTTGTTCTTAATGTAGTTTTTTGACTATTATTTTAAAAATTAGTAAAAATGGACAACAACCTGAATTAGTTTTATTTAGAAGCAAAAAAATGTTAAAAGTTTAATATTTTACGTTTTTCTCAGACCTGATCTCTCAAACAAAACATTTTACAAAAGTTTTATAATTTATCAAGTTTTAACAAACTGCAGCTTCATACAAAAACATCAAGTTTTCAATTCTTTACCATCTTTTGCTTAATAGTATATTATACCTTAATTAATTACTATTAATGAAAACTTCAGGGAATAATAGCCACGGCCTTATACAGAAGTTAAAAAAGTTATTTAACGATTAACCTTGAAATGTAAATAGTTTTGGCGGTACAGCAAATCAAAAAACTTGCTGAATAAAATGCAAAGTAAAAAAGTGCGATAAAATTTTGATTATACAAGTTACATACAGCAGCGATTCTCAACCTGGGGGTCGCGGAACTATTGAATTTGAAATTAGTAACTTGAATTTTAAGATTTCCCTTGCTCGAACGATTGAATATAGAATTGATAAACTCATATCAAAACATCAAAATCAAAGAAGTCATAAATAAAAAAAATAAATATAGTCACTTCTGCCGCATAACTCCCATCATCAGTACTACAAATTTGAGCAGAATCGGTTAAAACATTTCCCGAAATTTGTTTGGTGTATACTATATATATTAGTGGTCACTCAAGAAGTAGCCATTTGGCCGAAGGCTTTTTCCACACAATTCCCAAAGTTACAGTACGGTTTTTTCACCAACACCCCAAAAAGGGTTTGTTTTAAACAAAAGTTAATTAAAAATAAAGAATAAATAAACAAGAAAAGATATATGGAGTATTAATTAAAAATTACAATTTTTAATATAGTACACAACTTTTCAATTATTCTAAATATACACAGGTCTATTATGTATCCCAAACGTTATTATAAAGGTGACAGTTATGACGTAACATAAAGGTTTTCGGCAAATTGGTATTACGTATCCATTTCACAAACCGTTATTTTAAGATGATCTTTATAATAATGGTTTTCTTAACCTTTATAGTGCAAAATATAACTAGTGCTTAATAGGTGCCGTTAAGAAAAATAGATTAGAGAAAAAATAGCTTTTAACGCCGGATTAATTAATATTTTTGTTCTGAATGTATTAGAAAATGCTGATTGGAAGTATTTATTTAAGTATATAATTTATTATAAAAATGTAGTTTATGTAGGTTTATATAATTACTTTCGAGGTTTATATAAACACTTTTTCTGATTAATCTGTAATTGAAGTGAAGCATGGCAGAAGGTTGAAAGAAGAGTTTTAAGGGAAAAGAGTGATCCATTTTCAATGTGTAACAGGTTTTTTGTTGAAAAATACCCATTAACAAATGATCTGATGCGCATACTTAATTACCACATACGAAGTAAGCCGAAAGAGTAACAGCAGTGCCAATATATTTAAAAGTACGTTATTTATTTTGGAATATGGAATTATCTGCAGTTAAAAGGCATTTCAAACACAGTTTGTTGGGGGCGTTAAAGTTGTCTTCCAGGTGGGTAAGTTGAGGAGGTGCAATCTAATGGCACATTTTTATCAATATAAACTTTTATTGGCGATGCTGCTTATTCATTGCAACCGTGGCCTTTAACTCCAGTAGAAAATGCAGAAGCAAACTCTCCACAAAGTAGGACACTGAAGCACACATTAAAGCAAGAAACTGCATTGAAAGGTGCTTTGGTGTACTGAAAAGTCGATTTAGGTGCCTTCATAAACATAGGATCCTCAATTATAATTCTGTCAAAGATGCAAAAACTGTTTATTCTTGTGTGATTTATTGCAGTGGAAATCAAATTACAACAAGAAATTCTGCAAGAGTTTGAAGAAGAAGAAGAAGCAGTACAGCAAAGAGTTTCAGGTTAGCTGAAAACAGAAAATTTGCAACATTGTAATTCAAAATTTTCGTTAATTCGAGTATAGTAGTTGTAAGTTAGCTAGTTGGGATACATAATAGACCTGAATTATTGAATTACTGATAACAGTCAGATTTGACCACTTTACATGTAAATAATACAAATGACATTAACAGAAACCGTAGGAAGCAGCTACTTCTTTCTTATGCTTACAAGAAAGGTACAAAATACCGACCGATAAAATTAAATACTTTTTTGATATTGAAAAAAAGGTACTGCCAAACTTGAGAAATGAATGTCACGTCATTGTGATATTTGTATTATTATTATTTGTATTATTATATTATTACAAGCCACCTAAGAAATTTTCACAAAATTAGATAAATTAAGATTTCAGTAAATATTTTCTGTAATTTTCTTGCTTTTACATTTGGCTCAATTGTTTCCTCACCAATACTTGTATTTTAAAAGCTCCATCAACACACAAAATTTTATATCAATCGGTTAAACATTTCCGGAGATACAATGACATTTAAAATTTTTTTATTGTGGTAGCCCTGGCAAACATTTCTCTGTCTGTTTTTGCAAAAAAAAAGTAATCTAGTTTTTCATGTTGAAATCCTGATTTTTATCAAATGGTTTCATATGCTGTCAAGTCCTGTGGGGGCAATGTTCCTACATACAAAATTTGATCGAGATCCCTTCAGTACTTCATGAATAATTCACTTTTGAAGTTTCAACTTTGATTGCGTTGTAATTTTTGACAGATAGAAAGTTAATTTCACCAATTCTGGATAAAACTTTTCAAGGTCTTTAAAATAACTTGTCACAAAATAAAATCTTTTTTAAAAATCTTGTGATATTTTCTTGTAGTGGCACCCTTGATTTCATAGATCGTGACGAAAACCTTATTTTCAGCTTTCTGCCATGAATCCTACTACCATACCAAATTTAGTTGTGATTGGAAACAGACCGACAGAGAAATTTTTTTTAATTTTTTGCAAATCCTTTTGTTTCTGAACACGGTGATCTCGAAAATGTAAAAACAAGTTTAAACTTTTTTTCGATTATCATATATGTACTTATCTATTGCACTGTTAACAGTGGAAGACTGTTAAGAGTCCATACTTACTTCCTTTTTAATGCACAACTTAACGAACCTCTGCATCTAACTTGTGAACAAAATTAAATAATGATCAATTTTTTTAACAAAAATATTTTTCAAAGAATCTTAAATTTTGAAATGAATTTTAAATATTTATTTATCAGTTAAATTTAACAAATGCATTACAAAAATTAAGGACATAAAATTCCGCCTAACAATGCGCTTTTCCCGTATCTAATAACTTTCCGCAAAATCCGCAATAATCCGCAACAGCACTTTAAAAATCAGTTTATGCAAACCTAAACAGCAATAACTCGTTCTTCCGGTTCTCTCTTGAAATTATTTGTGGTTTCCTTCGTTTTCAAACCACGTGATATGGAGGCACGTCCAAATTAACTCCAGTGAATTTCCAAGCCACTTTCCAAAAATTTTCCCAATAAATTGTTGCACCTTTGCTTCTCAAATTGAATTTGCTTTATTACGTCGAAATTAAATTTTTATCACTACGTGGTTGGTTTCCAGTTTCTTTGAAACCACCACTTAAACAACTTGATTGGACTCAAGTCCGTGTTCCAATGTATTGGACCTTTGTCCAAAATTGAACTACCTCGGAACGTGTCCAGAGATCAATCTTCTCGGACCTCGTCCAAGGATTAACTAAATATTTCAAAATTGTTTTTTCAGCCGTTTCCAGGCAATTCAACTTTTTTCAGATTCACATATTTTTATTTACTGCATATTACCCCTCCTATGATTTGTTTTTTTCTTGTTCGTTTACATGCATGCTCCGTAGCGTATTGTCAACGTACCGTCACTAGCCACATGGCTTGCCCTAACATTTCAATTGTTTTACTTAACCTCAAAACTGTGAATCGTCAAATTTGACATTGTCATAATTTATCACATAAGTTTCTTTGTCATTAAAATGATGATATATAATTTTTGACTTGACAACTAATGACATCTGCATTTGATTTGGTTAAGTTGCATTCAAGGACACTGCAATAAATAATACTGCAATAATATCTGGTATTATACCGCCATACGAAGCTTTCAGGTTCGCAAACGCCAAATGTCCCGATTCAGGGCATCTTTCTCTTCCACCTGGTAAGCCAGCATTCTTTCCTTGGTCGACCTCTCTTGCGTCTACCCGGAGGAGTCGATTGGAAAACTCTCTTAGGCCATCTCTGATCGTCCATTCTCAGCAAGTGACCAAACCACTTAAGGCTTCTTCTGCCGATTCTATCTACTACATTGTCCTGAGCCTCCATTCTGCGTCTTATTTCTTAGTTAGTTATGTGTTCCATTCTTGATACTCTAGCGCTTCTCCTAAGATAGACCATCTCAACTGCTTAGAAGTTTCCTTTTATATTCTGCGTTGATTGTCCATATTTCTCAGCCATAGTTCAGAACTATTGTTTTTCCTGTGTGTTTCTTGGTTTTGAGCGAGATATGTCTATTCCACCATATTGAGTTGAAGCTACCAAACACCTTACTGCTATTCTCTATTCTGGTTTTAATTTATTTTCGTCCGACTCCATCTGTAGTTATTGTTGTTCCAAGATATTTAAATTTTTGAACCTGGTTGATTTCTTTGTTATCTTTGATTAAAACTTGAAATTTTGTTGTGCTTTTAAGCATAAATTCGAGATCATAGGCGATCACCACATGATCATCCGTAAAATTTAGTGTGTAAAGATAGTTGTTATAAATAGGTATACCCATGTATCTCACTCTCCTTTTTCAATCTTCTAGTACCACTTCCAAGTATGTAATGAACAGCAGCGGGGACAAACTACAGCCCTGTCTTAAGCCTTTAGAATGGATAAACGGTTGTGCAAGTTCTTTGCCGTTTTTAACATTCGCTTTGATATCTTTATATATTTCTCTTATAATGTTTATCAGTTTTTGGTTAACATCCTTTATGTGGAGGGCTTCCCATAGTTTGTTGCGAGGGATCGAGTCAAATGCTTTTTGTAAATCTATGAAAGCTAAGTGTGTGTCCTCTCCCACTGTTATTCTCTTTTCTGCTATTTGCTAGAGTACAAATATATTATCTACATAAGATTTCCCCCGTGTGAAACCGCTTTGTCCCTCGCTGATCTTATTCTTTAAGTCCTCTCGTAATAATGTCGTTAAATTTTTTCCAAACAGTCTGCTGAAGGTGCCGTTTATGCTCAGCCCTCGATAGTTGTTGAGGTCCTTCCTTGATCCTTTTTTAAATATTGATATAATATGGGATTCTTTCCATTGAGATGGCACTTGATTTTGCATTATGCAGTTGTTACAGTGTGCCTGCAATCTTGTGATTAACTCGGGACCTCCATACTTTAGTAGTTCAGCAGGAATTTGTCCAGTGCCTGCAGCTCTTCCATTTTTCATCATTTTTAAAGAGTTTTTCACCATTTCTTCGGTAATCTCCGAGATCCAAAACTGATATTTTGTTTCAAGTCTTCTTCATAATTATAATCATATTGTGGTCTATTCTTGACAAGCAAATTTTTATAATGATGTACCCAATTCGATGTTGTTATTAATGTTGTGTTTTGATTATTGTTGTTGTCTTTTTTTATTGTTTTAAGAAAGCGCCATATCTCTGTTGATCGTGTTCCACCAATCAATCTATCAATTTCCAAGCATTTATTTTCCCAAGCTTCATTTTTATAATTAGCGATTTTTCTCTTCACCCTTCTATTTTATTCTTTATATTTCTGAAACGACTCTGCTGTTCTTAGGGTTAGCCATTTTTGAAATGCCTTATTCTTTTGCTCAATATATTCACCTATATTATCATCTTTCAACCAATATGGTATTTTTTTTTCTTTTTCTTTTTCAATCATTCCTAAAGCTTCTTTAGCCGCTTGATGGATGATCATACCTCCAAGTAAAATTTATCTTGTTTTGATTGAGTATTTATGTGTTTTTTAGATATGAATCTTGTTTTAATATAAATTTTAAACAAAGTATATAATTGATTACTATTTTTTATTACAGACATTGTTGATTGTTGGGATCGCAGAAAATAAGCATGCAAATTTGGGGGTCGCGTCTTAAAAAGGTTGAGAACTGCTGACATACAGTATAGCATAAAAGTTCATATTATTGTTGCACATGACATAAGACATAACAGTAGGTATTATAATACCAGCATCAGCAGTGTGATATACAGCTTAAATCGACATGCTATGGAGCGGGAAATCACGGTTCAATGCTTTGTCCCACCGACCATACTGTTGTGATTTAACGATGAAGTTTAAAGTTTGATCTTGGTTGGCATGAATTGTGGATTTGTTTGATAAAGTGTTAACACAGAACACATGAAACACTAGTTATCAAATTGACAAAAATATATAATTAATTTATTAATTTGCGAAAATTATATCTGGTTCCCCAAAAAAGGGTAAGGGTTCTCAGACAATCGTCGTGTGATTAAAGACAAAAAGTTGCGTACAAGCAAACTAGAAACAGAGTGGATTACTAAAGCTGGATTTATAGTTTGACGGACTGTAAACGGAGACGCACTCCAAAAAGATCAGCTATAGAATTTATGCACTCTGTTTATACATGAACGTAAACGCATGTCGGACGTAAACGCAAACGGACTGGAACGGAAGAGTTGGCCAACTTTAATCTTTTATAGTGCGTTTCTTGCGTCCGACCAATCAAAAGAAAGAATTCTGTGTGATGTCAGCGTGATTGTCGCTGTATCACTCACTCTTATCTCACAGTCATCACCTCTGTCCTTGCACAAAAGTTCCGTTCCGTTCATTTATAAATTTAATAATATTTTGCAGTGTGTTTGTTACGTAGGGAGGACGGGGAAACTATGGACAGGGGGAGATAATGGACAGTTTTAAATTTACCACCACAAATAACTTAAGTTGGCTATACTGGTATAGAAAGAGCAGTTATGTTAGTGTTCAAGTGTCTATAGTGAAAGAGGTACGTATATTTTATTCTGTCTTGTACTAAATAAAAATTTGTGTTTTTTACAACTTTGATGTAATATTTCATACCCATGGTGAAGAGCATAACTTTTTTTATAATAATCTAATTAACTTGCAATGTTAATATGGCAATCTATTACTTTATGTAGTTCAAATTTTATGATATTCATAAAGATGTAGGTTAGTTTGTTTGTTTATTTGACGGCTTATATTGAAATAGGCATGTGGGGGAGACTTGGGACACGTTGTCCGAAGTCTCCCCATTACATTTTATTGGTAATAATTTAAATTTGTATTGTTTTATTAGGTAACAAAAAATGTCACGATACTACAAAAAGAAGACTGAGCGTACTTTTTGTGCCATAGCTATGAGAAAAGCAGTGGAACAAGTGTTATTAAATAGTAGAACTCTTAGAAAAGTTGCGCAATTGAATGATGTTACAAAATCTAAAAAGCTAAAAAAAAAGTTAAAAAAAAGCTAAATATGTCAAAAAAAGCACGAGAGCAGGGTATTGATAATGTAAAGTTCACTGCGGATTTTCAAAAAAGTTTAGTACTGTCAAAAGAGTACTGACTCAACCCAATACCTTCTGACAGCCAGCAATATGTTCCATGGGCTGACACCAATGGCAACAAGACGGCTTGCTTTTGAATTTGCCACCAGAAATAATATCGAGGTGCCAGCGCCTTGGATAGAAAAGAAAGCAGCATCTAAAGACTGGTTCACAGGATTTATGCATAGAAATCCAAGATTATCAGTGCGAAAACCGGAAGCGACGTCGCTAGGCAGGATGACAAGTTTCAACCAATATAACTTGAAGCAGTTCCAAAATAAACTGGAAGAAGTGATATGCCGATACAATTTTGAAGCAAAAGACATTTATAATTTAGATGAGGTAAGTAAGGTAAGGACAACAAACCAAGTCCTTTACTATGTTTGTTTTACTTTTAGAGTGGAGTGACAACAGTTCCAAAACTAGTAACGTGCGAAATTATGTAGCGAAAATTCGAGACACCAATATGGACGGCTATCTCGTAAAATTTTTTAAAAAACATATGCAGTCGAATAGGTTTTCTGAATCTCAAGAAGATGAAGATATGAAGGACACTCGAGCACGCTTTTTAAATATGTCATATTTCAATGTAGATTTAACAGAATATTCTCTATAATAAAAAAATTACTTAAATCAGTGGTTATTTATGTTCTGTCCAGAGTCTCCCTACCTAGTCCAAAGTCACCCTACCATGTGTCCAATGTCTCCCACTAATGGGGAGACTTCGGACGCATGAAGAGCTCTAGCTAAATATCAGTAACTCATCAATCATAATGTTTTACCTGACATTAACCAAGGGATTTTAAATCTAAATGTGTAACTAATAAATTTATCTTAGTGCAGTTTTTAAAAATTCACTCATTCCCAAGATAAAAATTTATTTAAAAAAGTGTCCAAACTCTCCCCGCTCTCCCCTATAGTGAGTCTACGTTTGCAGTCCATCAAACTATAAATCCAGCTTTACTGTTTTACACTCTTCATGAATAAGTAAAGTAATTTCACTCAAAGCTCTTGTCATCCTTTTGGCGACCTGTTAACAATTCCAAAAACATTAAAGGTTGTCCAAATTTAATGTTTTTAGGTGATAATTTCTCCAAATCATGTTAGCATTGTGTGGACTTATTATATTTAGCGATTACGTATATAAATTGTGGCCACTCTACACATATATACTTTTGAGAGAACGATTGATTTTAATTTTGTCGATATATCTGAAAACATGGTTTTTGATGTTATTTGTAAATTGTCGGATATAATTTAACTCTGGACTATAGATGGTATTTCGTCTCATTTTATTAAAAAATGTTTGTTCTCTTTCTGTAAACCTATTTACAATTTATTTAAGTGATTTCTATAGATAGTGGTTACTTTCCTCAAATTTAGAAAGATAGTTTCATTAATTCAATTTTCAAAACTGGCGGCAAAAGCAATATCTTTAATTATAGAGAGGTATCGCTTAGATCAGCGATACCAAAAATGCTTGATAAATTGGTATATGGTTAATTGAGAAAAGCTCTTCCAATTGTGGACGGGAATGAAATGGGAAATCACTCCATTAATTAAAATTCCCTAGTACGTCATCTTGGCTTAAGGGGTTAGGTTCACCTAGAGATTTCAAAAAATCGATTTTTTAAAAATCACATTTTCTTGAAGTATACAATGTCAGAAATGAAAGTTTTAAGATAATCTGGTTTTTTATAAAGAAACTATTCGGCTTTAAGTATATGTAAGTGTAGCAGATATTAGCGTGGTTGTTGCATTAACTAATATCTCTCTCTTCTACCTGCCTGTAAATGGTTTAGATAATCTATTTTATTATACTAAAGTAATAAGCTCTTATTGTAATTACGGAAAGTTACGTAAAATACAATTTTAAAAACAAATTCAAAGAATTTTAAATCTTTTATTATTTTTTATTTTTAAAATTTTTTATATATTTAAAAACGGATCAAGAGATTTATTGCAGATCTTACAAGGTATAGAAGTAAGCAGTGGCATCAATACCCACCAATATGTCGAAAGAAAAGACACTGAAGGCATACAGGTAGCAGAACAACGTGTACAAGAGAGCACCCGAGACGGAAGAATTCATCGTCGGCTAACTCAAATTGATTTTTCCGCTGCGACAATTTGAAAAAAAGATGTAGTATATCGGTCTAGAATAGATGACTATGTGTAAATTATAAAATTATCTTTTTACTTTAGTGTAAACTGCACTGCAAACTTCAATCGCGTTTATCTCAAAACTACATTTTCAAATCGGTGAGCAAGATATTTCTGAAACCTGTGCACCGTTCTATCTCAAATTTTGTGTGCCCGTTTGAATCATTCTAATCTTATCTCTAATCGAAGCTTTTGGTTTTTTAATGCGTATTTTTTGTTTTAGAAACTAAAGTTTAAACTAGTTTAAACAAATAAATAAAAAAAATAATAATAACTTGAATTTACATTTTTTACTCATTTTTTACAGTTTCTTTCATGCAAATACAACAAGGTGGGTACCCGGGTAACCGAGTATATATTAACATAAGCGCTAAGGCAGTAGCTGGTAACTTGCACGTTTTTTTACGTCTTGATTGGGAATTTTTTTTCTATGGGAAAATAAAATTCAATGGTTTTGGTTTTTTAGTATGTTATTATTGACATGTAAAGGATACAAAAAAAATCTTTTTACTTAATTTTACAACGTTTTATTATTATTATTGTTGGTCAAAGTAAGAAAAGGGTTCGTAACAGGCCCAGGTGATTTCAGCTCTTGAGGACAATGGAAATAAAGAAATCAAAAAGATTATTGATCTCTATAGACTTGTCATTATCGATGGAACTACGATATTTCTTTTCCATCTCTAACTTTCCGTTTTACAGCCCGATTTATGCTGTTGGTCATTTTGTTATTTTCTGATAAAATTTAATAATCCTAGTATAATCCTATAGATTAATAATCTATTTGTTTTTTTTATTTCCGATTTCCTAAAGAGCCGAAATCATCCGGACTAGTTACGTACCTTTCTTTAGAGACTCCTACTTTGACCAATAATAATAATAATAAAACGTTGTAAAATTAAGTAAAAAAAAATTTTTTTGTATCCTTTACATGTCAATAATAGCATACTAAAAAACCAAAGCCATTGAATTTTATTTTCACATAGAAAAAAAATTCCCAATAAGACGTAAAAAAACGTGCAAGTACCAGACCTTAAGCATTTTTTAAATTTCCACCTTCGCATGACCATAGTCCCGAAAATATTGATTTATTTGTAAAAATGGTTTAGTGCTTTTTTAAAAAGAGTGAAATAGTCTAGAAACTAGATTCAAACTTTTTATTGTCTGAAAATCAATGGCTTTCGAGTTATGAATTAAAGTAAGTAAAAAATAATGTTGAAAAATTTGAGGATTTTCTATTTTTTTGGGTTTTTTAAGTACCTATATCTTTTAAACGAAACATTTTACAAAAAATCTTACGCTCCATTTCGGATAGGAAATTTAACGGACTACAATACTTCTGTCTAACAAAAATATTTGAAAATAAAAATCTGTTTCGCAGAAAATTAGAAAATAATAAACAAAGCTACAAAACAGCAAATGAAATTCACAAAATTTTTATTTTTATTGAAAAATTATGTTATTAATTAAGATTAAATTATAATTATAATTATTATATATAATAATTATAAAAAAATTTATAATTAAATTATAAAATATAGACATTATTTAATTATAAATGTTCAAAATGACCACCCTTATTTTATCTAAAATCATCATTTTATGATGACGAATAACTAGAAATTGAACCCAAAATAAAAATTTTATGTAAATTAGTGGTACAGTATTGGCCATAATTATAGCAACCAACTAATTAAAATTTAATAAATTCAATTAAAAAAAAAATTGAAACCATTTAGGACCTTTAACCATTACAATCGATTTGTTATTATCCATTGAAGTATATCCTACGTTTTGGAAGATTTAGAAAAAAGTAAAACAGAGATATTTAAAAAAATGTTTTTAATGCTGCATTTTGCATTGGACATAATTATAGCAACTTTTAAAATTATTTATAAATTATCAAAAAGATATTAAAAGCATAAAAGAAAAACACATTATATTAATACTTTGTATAATATCCCTTCGCCCTTATAACTTGAAAATACCATTTTGGCATGGATTCAATCAATTTATTGATAGTATCAATTGAAATATTAACCCAAATATTTTGAAGTGCTGTATCGTGCTGTATGCAGTTCATTCAAATTTTTTTAGTTTTTCTCGTGTACTTTCTAATCTAGGACTTCCCAGAAGTTTTCTATTGGGTTTAAATCCGGTGACTCTAACGGCCAAGGTAAAACTTAAAATTTTTCTTTGCTTAACCACGCTTTAACTGACTCAGAGGCGTGCTTCGGGTCGTTAGCATGCTGAAATATAAACTTTCATGGTATTATCTCACTAGCATAAGGTAACATAACTTCTTTAAGAATATCTTTATACATAAATTGATCTATTATACAGTTAATACGATGAACTGCTCACATACCAAAATCTGAGAAGCACGACCATAATATTACTGTTGGGGAAAAATACTAGGGATCCAATTTTTTTCTTTCAGGACTCCTTACACGAGCTATTCCATCACTTCTGAATAGATTAAATATGGATTCGTCGCTGAATACAACTTTTTTCCACTCATCGACTGTTCAGCTCTTACACTGTTTGGTCTGGCCTTACTATTCTTCTTCGATAACAAAGGTTTCTTTGCAGGATGACGACTAAATAACTTTCCATCAACTAATCTTCTTTGAATACACCTTGAATTTACATTTAAATAATCAGTTTTATTTAAACAGGCCAAAATTTTTGAAGATGACAGAAACGGTGGTTGTTTTGAAGCGTTTAAAATACGTCTGTCAGTTAGTTTCGTGGTTTTTCTTGGCTTTCCTAAGCTTTTTATTGGTGTTACATCTTGCTCTGGTCTATATGCACTAATTATTCTTGGTACATTTGATTTATTCAAACCCAAATCCTTTGCTATGTCACTTTGTTTCACACCATCATTATACAAGTTAATAATTCGTTGCCTTAAATCTACCGAAATTGTTTTTCGGCAACCCATCTCTAAAAACACCGTTTTATGAAATAAAATAGTTGCCTTTATGAAATACTGCAAGAAACTGATTAAAATGCATGAAATACAAAAGTTGCTATAATTATGTCCAATGCATAATGCAGCATTAAAAACATTTTTTTAAATATCTCTGTTTTACTTTTTTCTAAATCTACCAAAACATAGGATATACTTCAATGGATAATAACAAATCGATTGTAATGGTTAAAAGTCCTAAATGGTTTCAAATTTTTTTTTAAATTGAATTTATTATTTTTCAATTAGTTGGTTGCTATAATTATGGCCAATACTGTATATGTAGTATATGTATTTATTGTTAAATTAAAATATATATAAGAATAATACAATACGTAGAAAATCAATAATTTAAAAAATTAAAAAAGACATAATTATCACATAACAGGTCTGGATTAAGAATATTTGAAATTATGAAAAATTCATAATGTGATATAACGTTATTTCATGGTTATTACCAATCAGTCACATTTAATGAATAAAATTGAATAAAAATTGAAAAATAAGAAAAATATTCGAACTAAACAAAAAAGAATTCAAAAATATTGACTATATAATAATTTTGTGAGGTTATGGTAAGTCAATTTTGTGCATTTTAGTCAATATTTTTGAATTCTTTTTTGTTTAGTTCGAATATTTTCTAATTTTTCAATTTTTATTCAAATTTATTCATTAAATGTGACTGATGATTGGTAATAACCATAAAATAACGTTATATCATATTATGAATTTTTCATAATTTCAAATATTCTTAATACAGACCTGTTATGTGATAATTATGTCTTTTTTAATGTTTTTAATTATTGATTTTCTACGTGTTGTATTATTATTATAATATTTTTTTGTAGATAAATAGCTAGTTTAAAAAAAATTATTACATTCAAGAAAGTCTTACCGAATTACATGTTTTGATTTTATTCGCGGTTAAGATCAAAACATGCAATTCGGTAAGGTTCTTTATTCGGTAAATTTTAAAATCCACCTCTGTTTAAAAACCATATTTCAGTGCGCAACTACACACGCAGATTTGGTAAAAGAAAATGGAAAATGGAATAGCTCTTGTATAAATTTTCCATTAAATTTGGTACAGAATTTGTTACCAAATTTAGCTGTTTTACACTGACATACAAAATTTTGTTCTTACTAAAATGAATACAAAAATGACACGGCCTTAACGCAATAAATTATACATATTACAATGACCGCAATTGTTTGTTGCCTTAAAAGTTTTTAGCAAATTAAAATTAAAATCAAAAACCTACGCTTTGTAAATTTTTTTGATTGCTTTTCTAGTGTCCCGATTTTTAAAGACCTTAAATACCCGAATCGTACCACGGGAACCCCTTTATAATCCCCGGTAAAGATTTCATTTAGCGCAATTTGATAACTTGACAAGTAAATTTAGTCATTTAAGTTTTCTATGGTTACCTAACGATCAATCTCACAAATTTAAGTAAGTAGGACAGACATCTTAGTTGTGCAAAATTTATGGATAAAGAGTGGGTGGATAAACCGTTTAAAGTAATCTTACAAAACGTCGGTATAGATAAGAAGCTATTAGGAAATGCACAAGTGTAAGCGGCATCCAAAAAGTAAGCAACGATCGCCCCAGAACATAATCTACTTAAGAATATTAAGAGATTTTCTGTTGTGACTGACCATTGGAGAGGAAAAAACATCGGCATTTTGGCCACTACACATATTATATACACCACATGCGGTCGATCATGTGTTCAAATTCACTAGTTTGTTGCTGTAATCCCAAATTGTATAATCTTTGTTGCATATGCTCTATTTTGTCGTCTTTATTTTGTTTACCATATTATTCCTTTTAAATAATAAATTTAACCACAACCTACATTTTTCATACCTCAAATCACGTGGACCATACTTATTACATTATGTGCAATTGTTGATGTTCGCTTTATTTTTTTCTTTTCATAATATTTTTTCATTCTTGGTACTACATAATATGTATTTTCAAATTTTCTGGCTTTTAATTATTAAAGTAAATTATAAGTCAATTTACTACTTTGAGTGTAAGTTCATCAAGCGTTTAAAAAGCTCAAGTGAGAATGTTAATTGATATTTTAGAAAAATATCTGACAATCGCAATTTAAAGATAACGATGTGATAATTTAAGCTTTAGTAACACTTATATCAAATATCGAATATTTAACAATAAAATGTAAACGTGAACGTGTACTTGAAAGTAAGATTTTAATCAACACTATTAGCTGAAGAACACTTAACATAATCTAATATCCGGAGGTTAATATGATGATAATAATGGGGATAGTACGAAAAATCTTTAAATAGAACTACCAACCTGGCAGATTGTTATCATTCCCATATTATATAATCAGCTTAAGTTTTTTAATACGTAAACATTTTTTGCAATTTAACTCTGTATAAAATTTTGATTAACATGATCAGTTTCACTTAGGTAATAATGAAAAAATTTGATAAACGAAGTAAAATTGCAAAATTTATTTATATCATAAGACTACTACTTAAAATACCGGATGTTCAGATCATCGAGTATATAAGGGTTTACAAGGTTCGCTGCTTTTCAAACTATTAACAATGTATGCCTTAAGGCTAGTTTTTAAACTGAAGAACGTATGCTCATGAACTAAGATGTTTGCTCTATCTAATCCATCTTTCATTCATGGAAAATTCTTTGTTATTTGCTTGTTGAGGCGTATGTTTCTCGTAGTCGGTTGTTGTAGTTCTTTTTCGTAACATTTGAGAGAGTCATCAAAGCTTCTACATACAATAACCCAATAAAATAAAATTTAGTTTACTTTAAAAAAATAAGATTACTTCTTTCGAGTTTCAATAAGATTTTTTATCATCAAAAGTTATTTAGTTTGCAGCAATCGGTTCTTTTATCGGCTTTTTTTTCTATAGTAGTACTACGTATTGAATAAATTACTGCCAAACCAAGAAATGAAGAAAACCACAAACACATCGTTTTTACTTACGATTATCAATAGCATTTTTCTAAACATTTTAGTGCAGTTATTAGGTTATTTTGCATGGAAATAACTCGGAAATGAAATTTGTTTACTTAGTCCTTTAACACTCTCTGGTAAGACGTTTTAACCGTTCGCATCGAGCAGAAATCATATACTCTTCATGTCGAAATAATTTGTAATCTCTATTTCGAAGAATAAAGATTTGATAGAAAATAGTTTTGCGCGTTAAATTGTTAAACCCTTTACTTGAGTATAAGAAAAAAAAAGCTTAAGGCGAGATTTTAGCTGCTGAAAACATTTTGAAATCGATGCTATTATTAAACCAAATTTTAAAGTTATTGCTGAAATTATCAATTTCATTTTTTTACTAGACATTGAAAAGATGCTATTGTAAAGTACTACGAAGAGATTTTTGCATTTTTTTTGTTCGAAAACAGTTAAATAAATTCACAAAGTTCATGAAAATAAGCAATGTTTAAAATATTACTGCGCAAGCATAAGTAAAAAATTGAAAAATCTGACTTCGTACTGCTCTCAAGACAACATTTAACTGCCCTGAAAAAAATTTTCATTGTTATCCGTGCCTTAATAATTGTGTATTTTATGTTAGAAACCAAAATAGTGTCACATTTGCCAAGAAAGGTCCCAAAATGCACAAAATCTTAATTTAGTTGTTTCCTGTAGATTTTACCCAAAATAGGGCATATCAAAATTGAGATAAATAAAATTCTGCGTAAAAATGTAAAAGAATTATTGCTTCAGATTATCTAGTTTTCGAGCTATAGACTTTCACAGAACCCCGATTTTTATCGATATTTGTTCAAAAAAAAGTTGTTTTCAGTTTTCAATGTTGAGTGTTTTTAGTTAACAGATAAGTGAAACTAGGCTTAATAATTATTATCTGTAAATCTATAATCTATATAGATAGAACAACTAGATATAGAAAAACTTTTTGTAGCTTATATTAGGGTACTAACTGTAACTTGATTTCTATTATTGATTTTTTTAGCTTTTTGATAAATATTTGTAAATAGCCCAATTGCATATTTCAAATGTAGGAATTAAAATTTTTAACCAAAAAAAAAACAAAAATTTTTTTTTTAAAAGATACATTTTGCAATTTTCGTAAAAACTAGAAGCAATACTACATTGAAAACTAAAAATCAACGTTTGTTTTTGTCAAAAATCGATAAAAATCAGAGTTTTTTGAAGAGCTATAGTTCAGAAGCTAGATAGACTAGAACAACGATTTTTTATACTTTTATGTAGTATTTTCTTTTTGATATTATCTATTTTGGGTAAAAAATGTATGGCAAAGGGTAAATTTAATATTTTGTGATTTTTGGGATTTTTAATGACAAATTGGACTCTGCTACGGTTTGAAGCTGTTGTAGAAAATTTAATGCCTTTTTTATATAGATACTTCACCCTCACTTCATCCTCAAAGGGTGAACTACACTATTTGGTATAGCCAGCGTACAAAATTATACAGAAACCGCCTACCCTCTTGTATTATATTGTCACTAGTAAATAATTTAAACATTTAATTAAACTTTTTTGTTTTAAATAAATAAATAGTAGTATTTAAATAATTAAAAATATATAATTATTTAGTATATATATATATTTTATAACTACTAGCAAATCAGATTGCCTAATATTATAATTAGCAAATCAATTATAGCTAATTAATTAATTAATTCATATAACAATATATTAAATTAATATTTAAAAATGAACTAAAAATGAATGAATTGAGAACCTCCTCCTTTTTTTTGAAGTCGGTTAACAAACAATCATATTCAAACACAAGAATCGTTCCGGGACACTTTCCTTTAGTCACAATTGCCTTTAGTATGTTTGGTGTGAGTCCTGTTATTTTAACCTTTCAACAGGCACGCCATTATTTATTACATGAGCAGGCGCGAGTCGTATTTTGTACGTAACGATGGTTTTTTTTACAAATATTTTATTATAAATATAATAATAAAAGGTATAGATTATAATCTTTAAACCCCTTACACTTATTTTATATTTATTTAGACGTTTCTATTATTTTTTATTAGGTATTTATATTTATAATAAAAGTATAATTGTCGTGAAAATTGTGCGTGCGCGCCTGCTGAAAAGTTAAGCTGGGTTCCATTACACAGACTTCAGATGGTTTTAAGTTCCTCATCAAAATTACTGGTATTCCTACTTTTAACCGTAGATCGTAAGGTGGTAATCCACTTAAGTTTAAAGAATTCAAGAACTCAATTGGATTCAAACGTCAACATTCAGTCTCAGCAATTGAATCGCGGTTTTTATAAGAAGCGTAGTCCCCGGGCATCGTATCTATTATTGTTTGGTTTACCTTGTCATCAGTATTATTTTTTGCTTGTTCATCGATTCAGTTCTTTATTTTAAGTAATCGTGGTAAAAATTGCTAAACATTATTTATATCTTGACAAAGATCCGGCAAAACACTAATCATATCTTGTCAATTATTCAGACTTCCTTCGCCAACACTTAGTGTGTATTTATTATAGGTTTCGTTCTCTGGAGATAAACGCTGATTTATTGCTTTTCTAACCAAAATCTGTAGCCATAGAAACAATTTCTTAACAAAACTCAACACTATATCATATCGAGACCCTTTCTTAATGACTGGCAATATTTGTCTAAAATCGCCTTCAAATACAACAGCAGTCTTACCACCTAAAGGAGTATTATGACTATCCAGAAGATCTCTAAGCGTTTGATCGACTGCTTTGATAGTGAACTTATCAATCATCGGAAACTCATCCCATACAATAAGTTCAGATTCAATTAAAAGTTTAGCTTTCGGTATCTGTTTCTTGATATTGCAAGCACTAATGTTTTGCTAGCATTTTCAGTGGTATAGCAAATGTGCTGCGCGCTGTTCTTCCTTTAGATAAAAGAATGGATGCGATTCCGAAAGACGCAACAGCTAAAGCAATTTTCTGTTTATTTAAATTAATTAATTTTTTTCATAATGAAGTATCCATACTGATTTGTTAATCTGATGATCTGATGATCCGATGATCTGAACGTGACCAACACTTTCAAATTATATAATAGAATATGGATATGACATGTCTTTTTTAAAAATAATTATTATATTGAAAACACCCAACTAGTAGAAGCTATGTTCAATAATTTTAGGTCTCTAATAGTAGGATCCAGGGCCGTAAGCTGGTTTTCTTTCTTTAGAATTAATTGTTATTTTCAGTATAAATATCTTATTTGTAAATTCAAGATAAAAAAAGGATTGTAACTCAAGTAAATTTTTAAGTTATATCAGTGGACTTTTTTTTATTCTACTTTATTCAAAATTGAATTTTTAAACAGGTTTTTTGTGGTGCAAGCCCATAGGTTAAGCACGAAATATACGTTCAACTTGGTTGACAACTTAAGTTGTCAACTTGCCATGTTGACAACCAAGTTGACCGTGTGTAGGCTAGTTGAAGGTTGAAAGGACAAGTTGATGTCCAGGTTGAAGAAAATTAAAGCTTGTCAACATGGCAAGTTGACAAGACAACTTAGGTTGTCAACCAAGTTGAACGTTTATTTCGTGGTTTACAGTCTAGCCTGCGCGTAAATACGCTGGTAGGATGTTGTGAAGTTGTTAAAAAATAAACAAAAAGGAGTTTGCTCACAGATAAAATTCACGATAAAAATAAAAATGATTTGTTAGTGTTGTTCTTGAGTAACATTAATGAAATTTATTTAATAATTAAAACTTTAATAATTAATTACTCGAGAAATGGTTCATCAAAAATTTAAATAAACTCCGATGGTTAATGGGATCGTAGTGATCGTACTTTTTCAAATTTTGTTAAAAACTTCAATATAACATGATAAATCAAATTAACATAATAGAAATTATATTTGAGCTTTCAGCGACGGCGACGGTCAGAAATTTATTTATAAACATAATAAATTACATGGAAACCAAAAAAAGAAACACATTGTCATTTGATACGATCTAAGATCTAAAATATTAATAAAAATTATCGTGAGTTAAAGAACAACCTATAATAGGTCTGTTCCAACAAGCAGTTCTCTACAGTTCTCTGACTATACGCGTGCTCTTTAGTTAAAATTTTAACGAAAATGATTTTCAATACTCAATAATGTAGTTAAAGAGCATGCGTATAGTCCTAGAGCTGAAGAGAATTTGAGGACTTGAAGTAAATAACGGGCTTAAGTGCCATAAAAATATGGCAAATATGTTAATCGATAAAAACTGTGTAAAACATGACACATTTTATTCACAAATATTTCCAATTTTTTACATGCACTTAATCATGGTATAAGCAATAATTAAAATTTATTTTTTATGTAGGTCTTTTTGTTTAAGAGAATAAAAAAGAAAAACTTTGATATTTCTAGAACGTGCTAAGTGCCATTATACTTTCCGCTTATAAAGCGCCATATTAATTTTCATTTTAAAATGAGCTAATTTCAATGAACAATTTGCATGATTTTTATTTTTAGCATATAACTATTCTACATAATAACATATTATAAAATGTGTCTTAATTTTTTAAATTTGGTTCACAAATAATGCAAGAAAAAAATATTTTAATTTAAATGTATATCTGTACAATGTTTTAGGATTTTGACGTCACTAAAATGACAAAAGTAACTAAAATTTGCTTAGTTCATATGATCATATGTAGATAACAGATTAGTATGTTTTTTTTCGTTTTTCTTTTCGTTATTTTATAATTTGTTTAGGCTCATGCCATCATAAACTGATTTCAATCAAGTGAATTTTATTAATTATTATTTGCGGGCTGACAATACCGAATTTTGAATAATCAAATCACTCAAATATTCTGATTATTAATAGGTATATTGAACTATTTATCAATAAATGTGATTTTGAGGTGAATTTGAATTTTATGCAAATTGTTCATTATTTTAAAAGGTTTAAAAGAAAAAAAATAAATTTGTTTTTTTGCAAATTTTTATTTATGAACATACAAAGATATAAACGAACAATTTCTTCTGTCAATAAGGAAAAGATTTCTTAATAATGGAGTAATTGGTACTTAGCTCGTTATTTACTGATAAGACACCGCAAGATAGCACATGTGTCACCTTACGGTTAAAAATTAAAGGATTTGAAGGTGCATTTTTACATAGCCCGTTATTTACATTAAAGGCGCTGGTCTTTAGAATAATTTAAAGGAATAAAATCAATGTTTGAATTTTTGGCACTTAGCCCGTTATTTACTTCAAGTCCTCATTTGTTGTTCGAACAGGCCTAATGAGTTTTCGTCAAAATAGAAAGAACTTAACTCCAATGCGTGCAGATGGATACTAGACAAGTAAATGGCTGTAGATTTTGCTCAAGCCGTTTATATCATTTATATTATATTATATTATCACATTATCAGGGATGGGCAAAATACATGTTAAAATGTATTTAAAATACAAAATACAAGATACATTTATGTGATGTATTTAAAATACAAAATACATTTTTTCATATTATTTATATATTAGGAATATTAATAAAATCTTTTCTCCAAAAAACTGCATTTATTAGCCATACTAGTTTCGGGGCTCTTTACTTAGTCCCATCTTCAGTTGCAAAAGCAAGTTTCACAAAATTTGTCAGATGTTATAAAAGGGAGGCAAAAAATGACAATGATCACAATGAAAACAATACAATACAATACAACAAAACGAACTCCAATAATAAAATTGCGAATAAATAACAAAATGAATGTTATTATTTATATCAAAAATAATTATTTATAATAATTAATTAATTTTAATTTAATAATTAAATAAAATCCATTCCTTAATCAACAATTTAGTATATTTAAAAAACAAAATTAATAAACAACAGGTAAATTTTTAAAATTTAAAATTTAAAAATTAATAAACAATTGGTACTAATATAATTTTTAAATAATAATTGATTTACGTTGATTTACTTTCAAAGAAAGATTGATAAGATACAGGGTTTTGAAATAAAACAAAAATAAAAAAGCTCAATTTTTTCAACAATTTTTTACTTTAATTCATAATTCGAAAGTCATTGATTTTAGATACTAAAAGGTTTCAATCTAGCTTGTAGATTATCTCACGCTCTTTAAAAAAGTACTAAACCGTTTTTACTGAAAAGTTAATATTTTTGGGGCTATCGCCACGTGAAGGTGAAAATTTAAAAAATGCTTTGAAGACGCCTTATTGTCGAAGGTTTGCATTAAAAAAAATTTTGTTAAATATTTTTCTTAGCAAAGTGTCATTTACCACCACCTAAGTTATGTAAAATGTATCCGGGGACACCCTGTAGATATGATTTTTATAAATTTCCAAGGTATTGAAACTTTTATTAAAAAATATTATGCTTTACAAAGCATTTCAAGGACATTTTGCACAAACATTGTGAATAGAACTCTTAATAAACATTTTCATTAGCCCAACTCTCACCAATAAATTATACAGTTAAAATGTAGTTTTGTATTTTAAAAAGGTATTTTGTATTTGAAATACATAATAAAAATACAAAATATAATATAAAAATACAAAATACAAAATGTATTTCAAATACATTTATTTGAATTCTGCCCACCCTTGTATATATTATATTAAAATATATTATTATTTTAAATCATTATATTATTTGATTTACCTTGTTATATTAAAGGTTTTAATGTTATTTATTCTCACAAGTTAAGATTTTTTTAATGGAAGTTTTTATTCGGAAAATTTTTTTGGTTTACACAGGGTGACCGACCGTTCATCCTAAAACAGGGAAATAACATATGTTAAAACGCCAAAAAAATCTCTTTAAACTGATATTTTTCTCGTGCTTATCAGTTATAAAGGAAGCAGGAATTTTAAAAAATAATCGATTTTTCATGTTATTTCCCTATGTTCGGATAAAGGATCGGTCACCCTGTATACATTTTCAGTGCCTAGTTAATAATGAACTAGACGCACGTACCAATATTTTTTAGTGCATTTATTTTTATTAACGAAACAGCTAGTTTCAAGATATTATGTAGGTATAATATGTTTAAAGCTGAAAACATATATTTGGATCATTCCATGCCTTTGACATCTCAACTTGACTATCACAGATTTCTTTAAATCTTTGGTTAATCATACTCTTTAACATCCTGAATTCAAATATAAATTTTTAGAAATTCTAACTTTTGTAGTTTTTGAGTTATTTAATTTTAAAAATCACAAAAATGACACTTTTTTGGCTCGCACTCAACGATACAAAATGTTTTAACTTCAGTTCTATAAGTCCTACAGCGTTGTGAGATAGATCATTTTAAAGAGTATTTATAGGGCTTTAATTTGATACTATAATATTGACCACTTTCTAATAATAATGAATTTTTTTGAAAACTTCAAAAAATGTTTTTGAAAAGTATTTGAGTAAGTGTTTACCAGATCAAAATGTATGTTCTAGGTACTATTATAAATAAAAAATCACACATATTGTTAATAATTATACCGTTTCTATTCAATCAAATATTTTACACATTACCTCTAGATGGCGTATAAGAATAAAATGTCATAATGTACTATCTATTAGCTAGGAAGGATACAGACGATTTAAAGAGTAAAACCATTATGGCAATGTGGGTATAAACAACCCAGAATGAAGATATGGATAGAAAAATCAGTTATCTTGATAAACTTAAACAAACCTGTTACAGTTATGTATTAGTTTTTTACTTGTTTGTGTAAATACGTTCGATTTTTGTCAGATGACAAACTCTTCCAGACTGTGTCGTAGGGTCAACTTGAGTCAGTATGTCAGTTTTATTAACAGTAAAGTATCAAAGATACATTCTTACAGCATTCTTAATTCTTAAACTATAAACCTCCGCTGGAGGTTGGATAGGTAACAATTGCACTTTTCCACCATTACAGCACATTCCAGGGGTTTCATTTTTTCATTTAAATGCTCCACAGTATTGACACTCAGCATTTTTTATACCTATGGTTATAGCGTGGATTTCAAGCATTATGCATCCTTATTTGTTTTTAATGTAAGGTGGAGTGGGGTAATGGCAACATAGTTTTTGCAAAGTTGGCTTTCAACCTTCCAGCAGGCGCACCACTATGTATTACATGAGCGGGCGCGTGTCATAATTATTATGACACGATGTTTTTTTACAAATATTTTATTATAAATAGTAATAATAAAAGGTGTAGATCATAATATTGAAACCTCTTACATTTATTTTATATTAAAAATGAATACAAAATATAAAAATTCAATAATAATAACATATAGTAATATATAATATGAGCAACACGTTTACGATGTATAACGTGAGATCGGACGCACTCAACTGAAATAAATGTTGATAACAATTTGAAAACGAATAAAAAAAGGACCTGTAATTGATTAATATCGTGTACTGTATTGTCTTGGAATAGAAATAAAAAACAAATTAATTCTACTACTCAGAAAAAAGTCATGCCAACAAATGTATAATTGTCGTTAAAATGTGCACACGCGCCTGCTGAAAGGTTAAACCGATTTATCTTCAATCTATAAGATAAATAATTAGAATTATCGGTATCAATTGATTGCCCAGTTATTTCTTACTAATTAAAATTTAATAGGAAGCTAATTTTCCTGGTGATTTCGTATTTTAATTGGAAATTGTAAAAAATGTCAACCATCATATTGAACTTGCCTCGAAAACGGGGCAAGTGTAAAACTCATAGGTAAAAATACATTGAAATTCTATTTTATATATTACGGAACCAGAGTAGAATTATTAGAAAGTCTGCTGTAAATTGCTTTTTATTTCAATAAAATATCTTTTTTAGTTTTAAAGCAATATAAATAAATAAAATTAACCACAAAAATTGTTTTATTAAACTGAAACACTAAAATTAAATATTATTCTTAAGTAGTACTAATTAATTGTATTAATTAATTTTAGTAATTGTTATCAATTATCAATCAATTAAAGTAAATCATAAATCATTATTATGAATCGGCCTTAATATATTGCACTTGCCCCATGTCAGAATATTTACTATGCAAGAGCGAAGTAGTGTTTATCTCAATAAATATCAAGAATCTAAAGACAATCTTTGTTTGAAGTAAACTTCAATCAATATTACTCTTTACTTACCAAAAAAAAACAACAAACGATATATAATGTTTGTGGTAATCTTGAACCTGTATGTACTCATTAACTGCAGCTTACGTACTGATTTATATAAAAAGGGGATGAAGATTATTAATTACCCGACATCTAGTATGTTGAAGTGTTGGTACTAACTATCGACAGATTACTACATTTAAATTATTACCATTTTGCTTATGCTATAATAAAAAATATTGACTGATTTTCCACTTGCCCCGTTTCTACATTTACCCCATTCCACCTTATGCAGTTCAAATTGAAATTGAAATAAATGCGTTTCACAAGAAATTGAAACGTTTGACATCACTTTTATTTTGCATATTTTGCTTTTTTTCGTACTTTTTAAAAAACTTTTTTTTTTAATACATGTTTGTAAAGGACACCTTATTTAGTACATTGCAGTATTTGCTTGTTGCCAGTTCTACAATTTTTTGAAGTGCCTAGTGACAACGTCAAATCAAATAATTATAATTTTAATAATTTTATTTTTAGTGAGAAAACTGTGCAAAGTCGGGTATCAAGCTAGTTACTAATAAAAACTAATAAATAGTCAGCCGCAAAATTTTTGTTAAAATAATTTAACAAAATAAAAAGTTTTCTACATGCATTTTATAGCTTTCCTTATCGTTCAAGGCACTTTAAAAGTATCTTTCTTACACGCAAATTCGTGAAATTTAAATTTACACCTACCTTTGCCTCAGATTGTACCATACCTATACGTACTTAATGGAAAACTCGTAAATTTTTTAACTGAAAATCAAAAACGTTATTCGAAGACTTCTCTTTAAGATTTCCATCAAAGTAAAAATTCTAAATTATTAAAAAAAATTATTCAAATTAATTTAATATAACAAAATAATTTCCCTAGTTAGGCGCCATATTATTTAAATATAAAAAAATAATAAATTTTAAAAATAAATAAATATTAAAAACGCTTAATGTAAAAATAATGATTTATTGTCATGTTATGTGAAGTGGCCTTTATTTTAAATTTTAAATTTGTAATGCGCGAGCAGTTCCCCACCAGTAAAATATTTTGATAAGGTCCACCTCGGAATTTGTGAGAGGTTGGACGTGATTTTCAAAGTCAAGAGTATTCCAGATATTTTGATTTGAATAAAATTAGATAAGTGATCAATTGTTGGTTCAATGAGTTCTTAAATATTAGAATTGGAAGAAGAAGATATAATAGCAATTTATCAATCATTAATTAAAAATAGATATCACAGCAATAGTAGGTATACATATACACAGAAAAGATTTCCAACATAACATCGTATTTTTACTATAACTTATATTGTACTTATTCTTTAGCAGGCAGCACTATAATGATTGATATATTGAAAGATAAAGTTAACAAATAAATATCAAATTAAATTTGGTTTTAAGTTTAGATTTTTTTTTAATTTTTACGATGCAATATCGTAATATTTTTGTTGGTATTAAATACTGAAATCTTTCATTGTCATTACGATGTTCATATTGTAAAAATTCATATTTAAATAGGAACTTTAAATTAAAAAATAGAAAAAGTGAAGATACTGAAAGTCGGAAAGTCTAGTCCTGGACCACGATGTGATTATCGAAATTTTTGATATAATTTTCTTTCCGTGTACTTTCATAACTTTTACAACTTTTGTTAATACTTTTGTGTTATGTTTTGTACTACCCATGTTAATGGGTTTTAAATATGAAAAATGTTTAAATAAATAAACAAATACATTTTAGGAATCCACAGGGGGACTGCGATTGTAGTAATTAAAATAAATTAGGTAATTACTTATAGTACACAAATTCTTCAGATACCTAATGTGGATGACGTGCCAGTAGCGTTATACGTTTTCTATAAAGAGTGAAATAAAACTCAAAAATAATTAATTATTAAATAACATTTATTTGAATATAATATGTTGCTTAAAATATATACTATGTACAAGCTAAGCATTAGCAGTAATAATTGTAATATGGCCAAAGTATAGATACTTTCATGGCGATGATATTAAATAAGAGCTCTTTCGTATTGGACTCAATCGAGGAGAATAATATGAAATTCTGATCAAATGGGTATGATCAATAAATATGATCAGAATTATGTAGTTTGAGTAATTCTATGAATAAAATGCAAATAATCTCCTTTAACTCGATATCAGTAAATCGAATAAACGAAATGAAAAATACCCAAGAGCTGTATTCTTATTGTTTCTGATAGTCCAAATTTGAAAAAGCTCCGATATTGCACATTTAATAAGAGATCAAAGTCATCAATCTTTTTGTTATATTTTCTATAATATATAAATTGAATGCGCCAAAGAATAATTTAAATAGTCAGTGTAAAAAATATTTGAAAACCACACTATCGATCGTGTCGTTCGTAGCAATTTCTTGTAGGTCATAAGAGTTTTCCAGAATAAACTGGCGGGCGCGATGCAGGCGGTGGTAATAAAAAAGGACTAATAAAATGTTGTAAATCTCTTTCACCAGAAAATACCGAATTATTACTACTATTACCGAGAAATTCGCTATCGGCACCATTTTCATGCAATTTTCGCATATGTTTTTTGAGATCAAAATTTCTACAAAATCCTTTTCCGCATACTCTACATGTAAAAGGCTTTTTATCGTTGTGTGTATGCATATGAAAAGTCAAATTATAAATTTGATGAAAAGCCTTTGAACAAACCGAACACTTGTACGCTTTTTCTCCGCTGTGTGTGAGTTTATGATTTTTATAATTGCCTTTTTGATGAAATCCTTTTCCGCAATATTCACAAACAAATGGTTTATAGCCCGCATGAATTCTTGCGTGCGTATTAAGAGTCGATGATCGGTTAAACGCTTTTCCGCAAGTATGACATTTATGTGGTTTTTCTGATGTATGTATTATTTTATGTCGACACAAAGTTGATGCTTGGCGAAATCCCTTTCCACATATTTTACAAACAAAAGGACGAGCACCTGTATGTACTGGCATATGACGGGTTAAATTATAATGAGCGTTAAACACTTTTCCACATTCTCCACATTCAAAACTTTTTTGTTTAACCGAGTTCGATGTAGGTGTATTTAATGCACTTTTGCTTTCCGTTCCCGATTCTATTGTTCGTTTTATATGACATGACTTTACATAGTGTTCCGATATCGTTGTAGAGTGACCCGAGGGAACCGAGTTAACCGTAGCTAGTCCCGCAGGAGCGCTATTTGCTGCCACTGCCTCAGGAGTCACAGAATACACAGAAACTGACGTAGCTGCCACACACATTAATTGACTAGGATGATAATACATAAAAGGATATTGCTGTAACAGTTCTTGAGATCTCAACACATTTGGAACATATTTCTTAAAGGCTGATTCCAATTGGGAAGAATTCGAAAGATTTGACATAACTGGGACATCAAAAACTTGCTCTATATTACTATCACGTTTCTTTACAGTCTTTTTATCAGGCTCCATTATCTTTTCTATTGAAAAATTTAATGTTCTAGGAGTTGACGAACAGTTTACCGAAGATTGCGACGTACGTCCAATTAAACTTTTTGATGCCATCTTGGTTGTGTTTCGAAATAATTTTTACATATCTGCAACAAAAAGAATAAATTACTCATACAAAAGAAAGCTAGTTTACAAATTCTTTATAAGTATTAATTCCCATCAAGCTTTGCAAAATATTCGGCCGATTGAGATAATTCAGAATTTTGAGGAAAAAATGAATTTTTTAAACTTCTTTCAATTATTTATAGAAGTTTAATATGCTAAAATGTAAGCATAAAAATTTAATTTGCCCTCAATTCAGTCTACCTAGTTGGCCACACCCATTTCAGTGCTATTACATAAGTCTTATGTAAACTATGTGAATAGTAACTTGTTTCTTATAATAATATATACCTAGTATAGTATGGCAAACCACCGAGATAGTCTACCATAAAAATTCTCTTCAAAATGAAGTGTATTGGACTACCTGTGCTCGAAGCTAACTTTAAACAGTAGCTCCTCTGTGAATGTGAAAACGCTTTAAACGTACAGCAGACATACTATACTTACTAAGAGAGAATGGGACAAATGTTTATATTAATAGATAAATTATGAAAAAAGACATATTTTCGATTCGTAAATTGAAGCAAAAACAGGAAGAAATGAAGCAAACACTAACAGCATCATTGAAATTTAATAATTAAAATTATTTGTACAAATACAAGTAATAATTATTTGTAATATGACTAATCCACATACGAAGAAGTCATGAAGCTTATAAACAACAAAATAATTTTCAGTAGGCGTCATATAAGTGAAAATCAATTAGAAAACGCCCCCATCAAACCGTCGTTATCAAGTGACAGTGCTTTAGATGTATTGTGAACAAGGGTGGGTTCGATTAGAATTAAAGCTCACGCGCAGTTAATAGGACGTCTCCGCAACGACGCGCCGGGGTGCACAAGGCTAATCACAGTCAATTAACGACGAAGAATTATCTGGTTCTGAACGAAATCGCAGATGTCATTGTTCAGAATGTCGAATAACACGGATGTCATACCATACGGTTTTTATATGAACTGCCGACCACAGACTCAATCATTCCATACAATTATATACTACTACATTTTATAACCATCATTTAAGCACCCTATATCATTTAATTGCGATTGCAACTATCCAAAGTATTAATTATGTCTTAATCATAATTCTAAATGAACCTGTTCACGACATTTAACAATAATTTTCATTATTAACTAAGCTTCTGTCGATAAAACTAGTTCTTTAATGAACAATAGATTTACATAACTAAAAAGTAAAATAGGCGGATTTTCTACAATCGAATTTTTAATTTTTTGTGCTATACACACAAAAAACTGGCATCGTACAACAATATTTTCTTTCTAATAGGTACTACACAAATTTTTCATTTCAACAAACGATATTAATTTTTAAGAATTATTTTTAGAAATATTTAATAAAAAAGTATCTAATGAAACCGATACTGTATTTCTAAAATATTATATTAGATTAACGAATATTTTTATTATGTAATAATCACAAACTATTTTTCCGAGTGTATCAAAATGTATTGTCTTACGCCGCTATTTCATTATGCATCCGCTTGGATTTAATTGCAGTGCCCGCAGAAATTTCCTATGCCACTATTTTGTGTTTTTGTTAAAGGACGTGAATATATCAACTAAAGTTTTTATAATTGAAGTTAGAAAAATAGATAGTTGAAAAGCATGGAGTTAACCCTGGGGTGGATACACTGTATTATTGCAGCTTTTCATTAAAAAAATAAAAACTAACTTGATGAAATAAATAACAGCAAATTTACAAATTGTGTAGGTTTAATTTAATTTAAATTACCGATGAAGGATTACACTTTTTGTTACATGATGAAGATAATGGGGTTTATCATACATCAGCGATCTCCCTTTGCCATAATTATTATTGAAAGTATCATCCCTTTAAAAAACCCTTCTTTGCTCTAAGTAATTATTAGCATTAAATGTAAACTAGCAATTTTATTTTAAGTAATAAATGAAACAAACAATATTTTACTCTAAAAATATTGTAATAATTTCAATAATAAATTTTCTTCTTTTTCATTTTTCTTCTTCTCAGCATTTAGATAGCTACTACAGCTTAAACCGATTTGAAAAATTGTGTACAAAAATACAATATTTAAAATTATAACTCTTACAAACGCGAATTCAAGAAAATTATACTTTTTTTAAAGATTTCACTATAGATTACATTTCGTTATATTTTTTCCGACGCCGACCAAATTCATGTGGTAAGGACCCAACAATCTTTGTTCGGATACCGTTCGTTGCGTAGTATTGACCTTCCATCTAGTTTTGGAGTATATATTCTTCTATAATTACAACTTAAAAAACTAATTCATCGATAAATAGATTACCAAAATTTAAGAAAAAAATTTAGATGACTAATTTGACTAGATAGAGAGACTAGAAATACAATGACGAGAGATTGTATTTCTGCGAATTTCATACATAATTTTAATTTATACAAGTACCCCATTTGTGAGCAATAGTCAATCAACTGGAAGGCAATTCGTTTGTTGAACAATTCAACTCCTGAGCAATTAAATTGGTGATTCGATTATTAGTATTAGCGATTTTGTATACTTATATTGTATCTTATTTGTGATAACTGAAAAACTAAAATGTGTTTGTGCAGTTTTTAGGTTTAATAACCCCATAGAACATTTGTGGTATGTATTAATCCAAAAATTAAATGGTCATTGCATTAAAGATGGAGAATTAAAATCAAAATTTTTAGAGGAATACAGAAAATTAGTGCATTTTGTGCTAACAAGCGGTTCCGCATTCAAAGGATATTAAATATGGTGCCCAAAAAAGCTTTGGCTGGGTATACGAAGGAGAAAAGTATTCATCTAAAAAGATGAATCATTTCGACCGATGCCACTTAACCTTTTGGTTTTTACGTTTTATGAAACACGGTCGATTTTGATAATATTAAAATTTGAATTTATTCAAAATTTTAATATCAATATATAATAAATATATTATGGTATTACATAAAATTTTGTAAATTATTGTCTGGAAACTCAAGTGTATGCTCACTTTCCGAACTCCTTAGTAATTACTTTTCGAACTACTTAGTAAGAAAAATAATTTGAAATTGAAAAAAAAATTTTCTACTATTTTTGAAAAATGTCTGTATGAGTGTGAGGGTGTGCGCGCGTATGTATGTCTGTGAACATGATAGCAACCAAACAAAGTAACGAAATCACTCCAAATTTTAAATTTAACTTTTAATCTGCTGTGGCATAAAACCTATTAAAGATCAATTAAATCGTATGGGGGAGCGGGAGTTTACTTGAAGCGATAAAACATAATCCATCATAACTTCGAAACGCAATGAAATAAATAAAAGTTTATTATAACAAAAAATTATCAGTATCAAATTACCTACAACTTTTGTTCTATAAAAATTTCTAAACATACTCGTATCTACATTTTTTGTACATAGAATTTTAGTTATTTGTGATATATTTTTATATCTGTATTTTTATTTATTATTTCGATTTTCTAAATGTTTGATGTTTGATGCTCTAATTTCTGATAAGATTTAGTATTTGTTTTTTCTACCTGATGAGTTAAATTGGGAGTTACTTTTAATAATTCGGAAAGTTATGCGATGGCTACATGCTACATCAGATTTTTTGTTGTGTAAATTAAGTGGTTTTTAATATCGTTTTATATATTTTTGGTAATGTAAGACAAATTTTTAAATAATTTTTACGTACAATAGTTAAATAAAGTTTGTAAAAAGTAATTGAAGACTTGAAGTAAATATGGGGCCAAGTGCTAAAAAAAATTTTGAGTTAAGTTATAGTTAAAGGCGTTGTCACAAGGCAAGGAATAAAACCAATTTTAGAATTTTTGGCACTTAGTCCGTATTTTACTCTTTTTTACCTTTTTTACTACCACGCCAGTGTAAGTTTTAAAAGAACTCGTTGCCAACATTCCATTACCAGATGAAGAAGATCAAAGTGCCTACGGCACCATATGTTACGCATGCCACTCCGCTACGCTGTTACGCGAAAGTGTAATATCCACAGAGGTGACCGCCTCTGCATTCTCACCGCCAAAGTTCCAAATCAGACGAATGAGATTTGGATTCATCCCAGTACTCTGCAGGCCCAAGAAGATTAAAGATCTTCCGTCAAAGGCCAACACAAGATGAAGAGATATGGGAATTACCCCAGCACTCGGTAAAGGTAATGATGATCAAAGATCAAAGATTGTGCAACTTTTGAACTCCACGTAGATGGGAGTGTATTGTAAAGGTAAAAAGTACATTATGTAGTACAGTTAGTACAGGGTGGGGCATTTAAACCTCTGGGATGTTTTTTAGTAATACAGTACAGTCTCGGTAATCCGAACACACGCGCTAATCCTATCTCCAGTGTCATCCGAACAAAAGAAGAACAACTCAGTACTCGGCACAAATCCGAACTCAACTAAGTTGAGTTTGTTGAGTTATTATACACTGATAAAACTGTTTCAGTAAATTTACTGAGAAAATCACTGGTCATGGGTGGCCAAGGAATTTACAGTATATTTCCAATGCTTATGTATAATTACTGTACAAAAGTAAAATTACACAATGTATGTAGAATCACAATCACTGAATTTTACACATTAAATAATGTAAATTTACCTTTAATTTAACAAAATCTTTATTAAAAAAATACAAAATTGAATATAAACAATATTACAATTTATTTCAAGCTATAAAATTGTTAAAGTTAGCTACACAATAGTATTGTAACCTACTAGACCTTACGTATACAATAAAAACTTATTATGCATATTTAAAACCTTAAGATCGAAAAGTAAACTTGCGACAACACTTTCGAACCAACAGTACCACAAACACTACACTGAAACCTTATTTATTATTATTAATTATACAGGGTGTCGTAGAGAGTTGGGCTAAAAAAAATTATTACAAAAGCCCTAATGACCAATCTAATGGTGATATTATTATTTCCGGGAAAAGTCGGCATCCAGAGTAGTTTGCTCCAGAAAGTCCAGAAATCCAGAATTTTAAATAGCACCATATGTCGAAAGTGGTATCGTTGGAAAGCTCTTTAAAAAATAAGCAAGTTTTGTAGGAAAATTTTTTTTATTACTCCCACCCCTTTTAAGTTATATTCACTTGAAATTATTAAATTTCAATTTCTTATAACGAACTTAACTTTAAAAGTCAGCACTTGAAATCCAGCTACCGCATTAGAGCAATGTCACAAGTGTTCAAAATGTCTTCCATTTACTTCTAAACACTGTTGAGCTCTTCTGGTTATACTATCAGTGGCTCTAAGTACTTCTTCAGTGTTTAATGATCGACAGGCATTGCAAATTCTGAGCTTCATATCATCTCGTTGTCGGTTTTTCTGTATAAACAATATCTTTGATCCGATCCCAAAGAAAAAAATCCAGGGGAGTACAATCTGGCGACCTTGCAGGCCACGCCACTGTGCTTCTCCTGCCAATCCATCTATTGGGAAATAGTTGGTTTATTGAATTCCTAGCAACCAATGAAAAATGAGCTGGGCAGCCGTCTTGCTGAAACCACTTTATTGCTCGCATTTCCAGAGAAACATTTTCCAATAAATCGATCAAATCATTATTTTAAAACTTGGCATATCGTATCCCATTAAGATTTTCTTAAAAATAATAAGGACCTGTAATTTTTCCTTCAAGCACACCACACCACGTGTTAACGCTCCAAAGATGTTGGTTATCAATAGTTCGCAGCCAATGGGGATTTGTTTGCGACCAGTAATGCGCATTGTGAATATTGACTTCACCATTGCTTTTAAAAGTAGCCTCGTCAGTCCATGAAACCGTCCTAGGAAAATGAGGGCCTTTGTTAATTAATCAATTACAAAAAACTACTCTACTTTGAAAATCACTCTCATTTAATTCTTGATGCATATGTATGTGGTATGGATGAAAATTATGATCCTTAAAGACTCTGCATACAGAGTCAAATCTTCTGGTTGAAATATTCGGATCAACAATTATTGCAGCAAGAATATCAGTTGCTCTTTCATCACGTATGTACATGTCGCATAATCCGATTACCGCGATTGTTTGTTGGTTGCACCTGGCCTCTGGTACAAATACGTGCTGCCAATCTCCGAAAAACATTGAAAGATTGACGGGCATGTTGAGGATATCTTTCAGCATAAATACACTCAGAAGCTCTGTAATTTTGTCCACATTCTCCCAAAATCTTTTCTTATTTTTCTCACTTTTCTATATTAAGCTAAAGTTGCCGAATCGGCAAAGATAACGCGCTCGGATGTTACCAAGCCTTGAAAAATACGTAAATACGAAATGTAAAATTACAAAAGTATTGTGAATTTACTAATTAAATGTTAATTATCAGAAAAATATGGAAAATTACGATGAATAAGGAAAATTACAAGAGAATTTTTTACGTGTCATACTGTGAATTGCTCCTCCATCATGTAAAATCCATTTCTTACATATGATTTTACAACTCAAATGCTTTTTTCACTAATTATTCTTGTAAACACAGAATGTAGGTACTTTTAAAATTAATTTTACTGTTACAATACTGTAATATAATTGTAATTTTACATACAGTTTTATCAGTGTAACAATTTATGCGAACTCCTAAGTGTTTTTCTCTTGAGTTCGGATTACTGGATAATCGGACTAGCGTTTTGTTCGGATTAGGGTGTGTTCGGATTAGCGCGTGTTCGGATAATCGAGACTGTACTGTAATTTAAAAAGCACACAAATTATTTGCTATAAATTGATATTTTGTTTATTTTGAACTTTGCAAATTGGTGCTGATCAGTTTTTGAATATGATATCGCGTAAATAGTAACTGCTAGAGCAAATGACGCATTGTGTTCGTTTTTTGGCATTTTTCATCAGTTTTCGAAGTGTTTCGGGCTGAATAGCGGCCATTACCTGACGGATATTATCTTTCCAAATTTCCAGGGTCTGTGGCTTATTGACATAAACTTTGGACTAACGTCACAGGAAGAAGTCTGGAGTCGTTAAGTCGGGCGATCGTGGCCCAGTAAAAATCACAATTTTTCGAAATTAGATGATAGAGGAACAAAGGACTCAATAAATAGATCGTGGCTTGAGCTGTGTATCCTGGTGGAACCAAAAGTTGTTCATACCCTTATCAGTCAGAATTGGCTTAAAAAAATTGTTATCTTGGCTCGATAACGCTCTCCATTGATGGTTACGGCTGCTCCAGTATCCAATGATTCTTTTCACACAAATTCCAGCCCAAACGATCACGCATTGGTCGTGGAGAGCTTCCTCGTAAATTATTGGAGGGTTTTCATTGGTGTAGAACCGACAATTTTGTTTATTCACAGTCCTATTCAAAGAAAAATGAACCTCATCGCTCATGATAATTTATGTTATGGGTATCTCAGGGTTTCAGACATAATCATCTATAATATTGTTTTTTATAGGTCCTTCTATATTTTTAAAAATAAGCAGAAAAGTTGGTATGACGGCGGATACCTAAAAACCTTATCCAAAAAAATTTCATTATTTGAAAACAACCACATCTAAATTCTACCTTCTCGGTGTCAATCAACTATACATGATTATCCAATTTGGTGTAGGTACTTGTCTTCTTTCTTCTTACGGTGCCATCTCCTAACAGAAATTAGCGATCATCATTCTTCTCTGTTCTGTGCCATGCATATTAGTTTTTCAGCTTCATGGATTTAATCATTGTCGCAAATTTCTTAGCCATGAGAAACGCTTTCAGCACAGGTTTCTCATATCTTCGATCTTGCCTTCCATTGTCAACTGCAGCAGATCATATTTTTCACCACATTTCTAAAGCCTCAAGTTTGTTGACTGATGACACCTTCAGTATCCATCCTTTTACTCCATAGTATAACTGATACTACATAGTAGCATCTTACTGCACGCCAACGAGTCTTCAATGATATATAGCGATTGCATATAAGTTGTTTCATCTTTTGGAAAGCGCCTCATGTTTCAATTCTCCTTCTGATTTCTCTATCTGGATCTCAATTTTCATTTAGCAGACACCTTAGGTATCTAAAACTTGCCACTCTCTCTATTTGGCTATTGTTTATATATGTATTGCACTGTTAATAGTGGAAGACTGTTAAGAGTCCATACTTATTTTCTTTTTAATGCAATGAATGCACAACTTAACAAACCTCTGCATCTAGCTGGTGAACGAAATAAAATAGTGATCAATTTTTTTAACAAAAATATTTTTCAAAGAATCTTAAATTTTAAAATGAATTTTAAATATTTATTTTTCAGTTAAATTAAACAAATGAATTACAAAGATTATGGTCCAAAAATTCCGCCTAGCGATGCGCTTGTCCCGTGTCTAATAACTTTCCGCAAAATCCGCAATAATCCGTAATAATCCGCAACAGCACTTTAAAAATCAGTTTATGCAAACCTAAACAGCAATAACTCGTTCCTCCTGGTCTCTCTTGAAATTATTTGTGGTTTCCTTCGTCTTCACACCACGTGATATGGAGGCACGTCCAAATTGACTTCAGTTAAATTTCCAAGCCACCTTCCAAAAATTATTCAAATAAATTATTGCACCTTTGCTTCTTAAATTGAATTTGTTTTATTACGCCAAAATTATATTTTTTTATCAATACGTGGTTGGTTTCCAGTTTGTTAGAAACCACCACTTAAACAACTTGATTGAACTCAAGTCCGTGTTCCAATATATTGGACCTTTGTCCAAAATAGAACTACCTCGGAACGTGTCCAGAGATCAACCTTCTCGGACCTCGTCCAAGGATTAACTAAATATTTCAAAATTGTTTTTTCAGCCGTTTCCAGGCAATTCATTTTTTTTTCAGATTCACATATTTTTATTTACTGCATGTTCCTCCTCGTATAATTCGTTTTTTTCTTGTTCGTTTACATGCGTGCACTGTCGACGTACCGTCACTAGCCACATGGCTTGCCCTAACATTTCAACTTTTTTACTTAACCTCAAAACTGCAAATCGTCAAATTTGACATTGTCATAATTTATCACATAAGTTTCTTTGACATTAAATTGATGACATATAATTTTTGACTTGACAACTAATGACATCTGCATTTGATTTGATTAAGTTGCATTTTAGGACACTGCAGTATATTGGGATGTTTTGCGTTATAGTCTTAGTGATAAGCTAGCGATCGGATTTTTAGGCATTTGCATGTTTTTTTGCGTACAGGCACGTGAAAAATTTTAAAAGGGTAACCTTTACTCCTTTCTGAGTCTTTTTATGTAGTTTTTATTTTGCCTATAAATGCATATTTGCTTATTATGGGCATTTATTTTGCACATTTAGCAAATTAAATAGTAAAAATTTTGTTTTGCAACGGTTGGAAACGATTTAAGTGTTTTTTTTTGAAATGACTGTTTAAAAGATTGGAACATTCAATTAACTTGTGCAGGGCACCTTTAAACCGTTACATCAATATTTGTTTCGCCCTGTATTATTATATTACATATTATTAAATGTTTTAAGAGTTTTAAGAAACATTTTCAACTTTACCGGTCAAGAATAAGAAAAAAATAAATAAAATATTGAAAAACCGAAAATAGCCTCATCCTCAAAAACTTTCATTTCGAAAATATTCCTTGAGACGTTGTATTTCTAAATATTTATTGAATTTAATTTTACTTTTACAAATGTCCAAAGCTAAAGAAAGTTTGAGTGGAAATTTCAAAAATCAAAAGAATAAAAAATAAAACAATAGTTTATTATTATTTTATTTCTAAAGATGTACTCTCGCCGTAACCACAGTTCAACACCAACTAAACTTTCAAGAAAAGTAGTTAATTCATTATTTGCACTTATTGTAATACAGCATTTTGAGGCATATTAAAACTTTTTAGCGCATATTTAAGTGCTTATTTTGAAGTTTGTAGAGCATATTTGCTTATTTTATATACATATTTTCAATTCTTTTAGTGCCTATAAATCCGGACCCTAGTGATAACCATGATCTTCGTCTTATCTATGTTCATATTGAGTCCACAGTCATTACTGATTTTATTGACTTTATTTAGGAAGAACTGAAGATCAGACGGGTTGTAGGACAAAATGATTGTGTCATTCGCATATCGTATGCCGTTTATCCACTTTCTATTGGGGACAACAACGGGGACAGAATGCAACCCTGCCTCACACCCTTTAGTATCTTGATGTCTTCTCAGTTATTTGACTGCCTACTTTATAAATGCGCTGTTTGGTTCCAGTATAAGTTTTCGATAATTCGTAGGTCCTTACTATCAATTTCTTTTTGTCTAAGAAGCGTCATGACGGTATTATGATTTACTTTATCAAACGCTTTCTGGTAGTTTATAAAACAAATATGGACTGGTTTCTGTTGGTCCAAACATTTCTGAACAAGCGCCTATATGGGCGAACAGTGCTTCTCACGGTCCCATTCTATTTATAAAACCGAATTGGGTTTCACCTATATCTTCTTCAATTTTTCTCCATAAGCGATTGGTAAGCGAGTATAGGTAGTCTTTTAAGAAATAGCTTTAAAGCATGGCTCATTAGACTGATTAGTCTGTAGGCATTACAGTTTTGCATTTGATGTTTTTGGTAGGGTAATAAACGTCAATTCACACAAAATTTTAAATAAATCGGTTCATTAGAACTTGAGATATCGTGCACGCCATAAGACATCATTTTTTTAACCTCCCACTTTGCCAGCTCATAACTTTGTGAATTTTGAGTTTTTTCAGTTAATTTTTTATGTAATCTTAAAATATCAATAAACAAATAATAAAAAAATGGATAGTTAAAATATTTTTTGTTTTGTTTGTACAGAGCTTCAAAAATTGCTTGAAATTCATGCCCCTACTCTAGAATACCCCCTTAAGTAAAAGCTAGATAAAATCTAAAGTTTTTATCATTCGTAGTTTATAATTCTGCCTTATATCTTTGTGTCTTTCTCTAAAATAATTAGCGAAGCAGGAATTTGCATAAATAAGTTTTTACATGTTAATTTCCTATGTTCGGCTAACTCATTCAGCACCCTGTATATAGTAAAATTATATATTAGCAACCTACAAAACATAATTAACCGATAATTCGATATTTTAATGTGGGTTTTATTTGGAATTCTTCTATATCTATATTCTAATCATATTCAGCACCCGATATAAGAAGAATTTTAAATAAAAAATATAATAGAAATCTACGTTTATTATGACATAAGTAGGGGAATGTCGTCAGGGTTGGCCACTTTTTTAACTTTTGCCTATAACTTCCGTTTAAGAAATAATTTTGTTAATGTAATCGCATGGTCAGAAAGATCTATGAATAAGAACACTTTCGAGGCAATTGCAAATTGATTGGGTAAGAAATAGACAACTTATAAGGGAATTAAGACAAAAAAAAGTTGTAACGGTTGGCCCATATGTTGTCTAGGTTGACCCACCATTTAGAATCGACAAAATTCATGCAAAAATGTTCGAAAATTACCTAAAAAAATTAACTAAATGAAACAATAACCAAATTCGTTTTATTTTTATTTCATCGAGTAAAACTTTACACTATAAATGTCGCAAAGAACTACTTTACTTGAACGTTAATCTGAATCACATTTTTGGCAAATGAAGTAGCTCCTAGTTAATTTGGCACATTTCAAATGCACTTCTTTCTTGCATTCCTTCCCTTAGATGTCTGATACCCGCCACTGTACGATGTCGGCCAATATCGGTCAAGGTACGTGCCTTAACACACACAATTAATTACAGTAGGCCAACCTTGACTACACAATTTAGAGCAAGACTCGAGTTTCGGTATTACCCATTACGGGATTTACCTCATCGGTTGCACATTGTCAACAACGATACCGAGCATTGCCAAGACAATGTTGCAACATGTTTACCGATGAGGTAAATCCCGTAATGGGTAATACCGAAACTCGAGTCTTGCTCTAAGTTAGCACGATCCTTGTTTTTGTCAAACCATCTGCATTTTGCATCTCATGGGGGGTAGCAATTACTGCAGTTTGGTGCCCAAAAAAGCTTTGGCTGGGTATATAAAGGAGAAAAGTATTCATCTTAAAAAGATGAATCATTTCGACCGAAGCCACTTAACCTTTTGGTTTTTACGTTTTCTTTGTTTAAATATAGTTGACCTTTCATATTGTAAGTTGATAAGAGGTCAATAAGAACTAAATTTAATAAGTTGTCTGACGTTTTGGGTTTTTTATAAACCCATTTTCAAAGGCTACAAAATAAAAATAAAATGATAAACAAGAAAATGACTTGAAAATATTTACAAGTTAAACACAATATTCAAAAAAATAAAAAATTAGACAAAATAAAAATTCAAAACTTCAAAAATTAAAACTCAACAATAATTTTTGTATATATCATCGGTCTAGGACGTTTGAACGCGGCCGGTTGAACGCAGCCGGTTGAACGCGGCCGTATAAACGCAGAGCCGGTTGAACGCAGGGACGTTTGAACGCAAGGACGTTTGAACGCAGGGACGTTTGAACGCAGGGACATTTGAACGCGAGAAATTAGATGCAATTGCACCCCCCTTGTTATATTTAAATGTGAGATGGTATTCTGCATGAACGATTACGGATAGCTGAAAAAAAATGTAAACTGCCCTCCAAAGAAAAAAAGCAAAACCAATCTCTAGTCCATTAGCAGGTTATTTACCTTAGGTGACTAAGGTAAGGGGACATCTATTAATTATGTGAGGCGATTTTGGCAATTTTTCGACTCCGCCTCCTTAGTATTTTATACTAAAAATAAAAATTATCTAATTAAATTATTAAATCGGTAACCTAATAACAACGTATGGCATTTAATTAATATGAGGAGTACCTACTGCAACATGAAACAGTTTCTACAAACTTATTCCAAAAATTAGGGTGATGGTAAATTGCCCAAGTAAATTGCCTTCAAAAGTATCTGTTAGTATCTGTTATTGGTTCATTCTATTAATTATCCAGGAGCTGTTAGTCAATCCTTACCACGATTAGATGATTCTGAATCATCTGATTTGCCGTAGTTGCGTTTATCAAAACCGATCTTCAGCTCCAGTCCCCTACGCTCTGGACCGTTTAAACAAATGCTGTACTCACTAAAAAAATCCCCCTAGTCCGGTCCTACTCGGCAAAGTGTGCTACTAGGAAAAGGGTGATCTCCCGCGATGTGCACTTGACACTTTGATATTCGTGCTTTTGTAATTAATTACACGCAATAATTCTAAACGATTATTATACTATTATTTTAAATAATATTTAATAGACCCTTTTTCCCAAAACTTTTGTGTAATTAATAGACGGCCCCTAATTTGGTCATAATAAAGTGCACCGGTCATAAATCGGGGAGGGTGCAATTTCTCATGTTCAAACGTCCTTATTATATTTACCTAAATATAATTTTAATAAATAAAATAAAAATTAATTATAAAAATATAATAATATTAAAATAATAATAAAAAGAAGACTGTCACGGCCTGGCGCTTGTATGCGTCGATTGCTAAGCCGAAGTCACCGGTTCGATCCCGGGCGTAGTAAAAACTTTATTCTGACCGTCTTCCCTCGGCAGGCAATGGCAAACCACCGAGGTGTCTGCCTAGAGAACCCTTCTAAAGAAAAATAAGTGGTCACTATATGCTCTTACGTAGAGCGAAGGAATCTGAGAGAGAATAATAATATTTAAGTAAATAAGGGGGGTGGGTGCAATTGGATATCATTTCTCGCTTTCAAATGTCCCTGCGTTCAAACGCCCCTGCGTTCAAACGGTCCTGCGTTCAAACGTCCTTGCGTTCAAATGTCCGACTTATAAAAATCATATGTACGTGTCCGTCCGACCAAATGCTAACGGACGGACATGGGAATATATATATGGGACATGGGACTATATATATGGGACATGGGACTATTCATCGTATATAGAAGCCTAAAATGACAAATCGATTCACGGTCGATGTAATTATTTTTATCTTTTAGTCTATATAAAACAATGTAATTATTTTTCATCCAAGACTTTGGAAAGTGTACCATTATATGTAGTTTTAACTTATGGAAAATGATTAGGGCTGCCACCTCTCAGGAAGAGTAGACCCGGAGATTACCTTTTTTTAGTAAAACATATATTGTTTTAGAGAAAGTATTTTTATTGAAATTAATATAATGATATAATACTAATTTATATATAGAGGAATCCATAAAAACTCCAAACATAGATAACATGTTCGGGGATTCGCCCGTGACCTGCGTTCGGGTCGCGGGAAAAAAATGTTGGGACAGGAGCGTCAGCCACCCGGACATATCGATGTTCGGAGAAGAACTACGCAAACACGGAGAGGTGGCAGCCCTAAAAATGATACGTTGCGGTCGAGCCAGTTTTGTGTTATACTATTACCATAATCACCCCAATTTTCTAATCAAAGTTGTTATAAATAACGACTTTTTTTTAGAAAATTGCACCGAATATCACTGGTCATAACAACGGTAATGGAAATATTACTTACTGATTTATTTCATTACCATTGTTATGACTATTTTTATTTTGGAAAGAACCTGTCTTGAATGAAAAACCGCATACGTGACTCGCCGCAAAAGTGATCCATTCCGGAAGAAATATCAGAACGAGCGCTAGCTCGTACGTATAAATAGCTATTTAATAAGCCTTTCCTTGAAAGAAAGTAAAAATTGCAATAATATTTTGTAAATTTGCCTAACCAACTGATTTTATATCGATGGATCGATTTTATTAATAATTGCTCGTGCTGCAATCATAATCTGGTCAACATTCAAACGTTACCGGTGGTTGCTCTTTTGATTTCAATTTCAGCATTATGAAGAAAATACTTATTTTTCAACTAAAACGACTATTTAAAAAATAAAATTATCACAATTTTTTAAGTGTTCAAAATATTCTTTCGCAAACTGTTCTTTTTAATAACATTTTATGCCGGTGGGTGGTGATACACGGAACACGGTTTTCTTTCAGAACGCAGTAGAATAACTAAAAATGTTATGAGATAAAGTAAGCCAACCCTGGGTAAAGTTCAATTTTGAAAATCAGGTAGACGTGCATGAATGCGTTTTGTAAAGCGCGCGTGTTCTTAAAAAAAGAAAAGCTGACTCAAACAGTTGGTTAGCTCTACGCATCCGGGCACGTGTCGTTGCCGACGAATTTCCATATTAACTTTGCACTTCCGCTGTCGAAAACAGAGGAAAAGTACCTTTCAATCAATTTATTTTATGTTTGTAGGTAAATTTAACAGCCTATGTTCAAATCTCTGTAATGTTTCAAAAATAAGAAAAGTATTTCAATTCCAGAAAGCATTTTGAATAATTGTTACCTTCGAGGGATGTTTTGATTATTATAATAGTAAATTGTGCACTTTAATTTTATATTTCGAATATTACCAAATGACATGGGTGTTGTATAACTGAGATAATGGTACAATATAATATACTAATTGAAAAAATAGAAGTGTGCAGATGTAATGCAACTTGATCCTCAGAAATCCGGCGGAAGCAGTTTCTCAAGACATTGATCAAATAATCGCATATCCTCATTGTATACTCGGCGCGTGTCGCATTGAACACAATAAGAGGCGGAAGCGCGGGCAGATGCGCGATGCTAACAGTAAATCTGGCACAACTCCATTTTAAAAGGTCGTGAACACCTATTACAGTTTTAATAACGAACCTAAGTTTTGTTATACTCAATAAACACTCGTATTCAAGATATAGGGGAGAAGAGATTTTAATGTGTACAAACTAAATATAATCGAACCAAACGCAGTTATTCAATATTTAAATTACAAAATGAACGAAGGGTGATGAACGTAAAGCAGGAAGTCGTTGTTGCGCTTCGGTTAACCGATTCAACCACTAGAAATGTATTTAAGATATTAGTATTAAGAGCTAACCAAAAGAAAACAAATTCAATCTTTTTCTATCATAAAACTCATATACCTATAGCTCAAAATACTAAATAAACTATTGCTTTCCAAAATTGCGATTTAAAATCAAATTGCATTAAATTATTTGCATCATAGAAGTCTACAGGTCAAGAAATCTAAAGTCAAGTTTATATTACAGTATATTATATTGCCAATATTTCCCTATCTCTATCTATCTATCTAGTAATTCAAAATTTCAGTCAGCGAATAATTGTATAAAAGCAGTTATTATATTTAATATGTTTGTTCTTATACTTTTTAATTCTTATGGACTTAGTTTAATACAATATGAAAAATAGCGCATCCGTAATAAAGGATTAAAAATAAATCAACTTTATTTTGAACATTTTCTTACTCTCAATACATAATTGAATCTTAAATTTTATGTTATTCTTTCTATTCTATATAGATATGATATTATAATATATTATGATCAATACTCAATTTTTAATATTTTAATCATTATTTATATAGATTCTTTTCTGTTTAGTTATATATTTTTCTTGTATTATAAAATATTGTTTTTTTCATTTTCTTCGTTATATACGACTAAAGACCGGAAATTTTTAACTATTAATTTTTTCATAAATATACTTTATATAAAATATTATTAATTCATATTTTTTAAATATTATTAATCCTGACCCGTCAAGTGATAATTATGTCTTTTTTGATTGTTTGAATAATTGATTTTTCTCGTATGGTGTTCTTAACTTTACTGTTAAAATTCTTTTGTTTTAACGTTTTGTTTAGTTCTGTTAAATGTTACATTTTACAAATGCATACTACATACCACAAATTTAATCTACTTGAAATTTTTTAATTCGAGTTCATTTTCTAAATAAAATAATTATGGATGAAAATATCGATTTAATAATCAATTATAAAGTTAAATAAACATATTATAAAAGTATCTGAAGAGTAAAGTTATAAGCTAAATTCAAAATAAAAAATATTTAAAAAAAGTTAGAAAAGACATTTTTGTAATATTTCTATGATTTGCAAATTTGCATATTATACTGAATATATCAGTTTAAATATTTCTCGATTATAAAGCTTAAATTTTAATACTTAATTTTAGCAAACCCCTGTATATAAATGCTCAAGTAATGTTTTTTAAATTTCTTTATGTTGAGCTTTATATATGCAAATGTTAGTTAAAAACCGCCGTCAATGGATTTGTTATGAATTGAGAATGTAAAGTCCCGTATAACGCCCCATTGCATCAATGCATGAAATCGTTTTCATAGCACATTCATCCAGTAAACACCCGCCCTCACTGATGGGTGAGACGCGAGATTGGAATCACCTATACCAATTTCATCTGTCGCTTCCTGTTGTGATATCTTAGCTCTATCAAGATGCTAGGGGAATCAACTGGAATGAGCTTATTCAAAAAGTTCCAACAATAGGAGCGCAATAAAAATCTGTCTCTTGTGGATGGAGTTGGTACAACACATTATTGTCACTTCAATAATATTTATTAAATACAATAAAAAGCCCAAATATCAAACAGAAATTTTAAGAAATCTAACGCAGTGTTGTAATTTTTTTAACAATTTAGTTTTATTCTCAAGACTTTGAAGATTTTGCTATTTTTGAAACTATATAATTAGCCAAATTAAAGAAAAATTCACCAATTTATGCTATATCACTGTTTAAGTAAAAATTGAAAAACAAAAATTTCGAACTGCGACAGTCACAACTCGAAATGCTATAATTCCAAACAGATTTTCTAACTGACATCCTAACGGCTTCAAACCAAGAAGCCTGAAGCTATATTTCGGTAATGAGAATATCTCAAATTGCTGAAATCCCAAGAGAAAAGGTAAGCAATTTAAATCCACCAAAATGTCGGCATTATACAAACAAAAACGAAAATAATTGAGCATACATAATATATTAATTACTGTAGTTAAAGGCAAGGAATACGTAGATACCAAAAACTGGAGCAAAAATCTGTTAAGCAAACACCATACCTTATTATGATTTAAAGGTTTTGTCAATTGACCAGACTTATGTAAAAATGTAAATACAGGCTTTCTTTTCTGCTTTTTTTTAGATTTTTCTACTCCATAACTCAAACAGTGATCACACCAGCCACTACTGTATTTAATGTACACTGCAAAAATTATTTGTATAAAGTTAGTAACTTTTACACTGAATTATTTTACATCAAAAAAAGGTGGAACTAGGATAACCGCAGTATAGAAGCTTACTTCTATACTGCTATCTTTCTAGTTAAACCTAAGAAATATATAGGTATTATATAGACTAGAAAAAATTCCAAATAAAGCTCGTATTAAAATATCAGATTATCGGAAAATCATATAATTATATTTTGTAGGTTGGTAATATAATTTTACTATACAGAAAGTGTTAATTATTATTATCTTCAGATGTTTATTAATAGTTTTAAGTTTTTTAAAAACTTATAATTAATATTGTATTATTGGACGGGTTACAATTTATATAGTATTTTGAAATCATTTGAGCAGTTCATTCGTTATTTTTTTAATCCAATTATCTTCATATCTTTCTTATCGACTTATCCGAATATAAAGGGCAAAAATATTATAAAAGAATAACAAAATCTCTATTAATTATAACGTACTTATGTTTTTTATGCTTGGGAGTATTTTATATGTCTTAGGCTTCTATACAACGTATAGGAAGAAGCCTTATGAGCTGGCTCCGTGTCTGTCTGTCTGTCTGTCCGCATGATTCAAAAGAAAAAATTAGAACTCTTTAGCGTTTTCCTTATATAAAAAAAAATTTACCGTTGGTATCTACCTATTTAAAAGATTAACGCATTAAAAGTTCTATTAAAATAAAGCCCAAATAATTTAATCTATCAAAAAAGTATATGTATAGAAGCCTAAGAACTGTTGCAAAAGCCAGTTCCATCTTGTTAATAATTGTATTATGAATAAATCGAACAATTGTGTTTTTATTGTTGGTAAATCACAAATCACAAATGTAATTAAAAGAAGAAACTTGAAAAACTATTATCAGCTGAACGAATAAGAATTTGAAACATGCAGACGGATGGACGGACACCAGAGGACCAGAACACAAGGTTACTTACTGTATTTCGTATAGATGCCTAAAACCATTTATAACAATGTTGCATTGACGGCAATTAAACGTATAAAAAAATTTACAGTAGATACTTTGGTCAAAGTACACAGGTTTTAAAATTTGCGAAACAGGAAGGTTATTAATTAATATTAACGATATTTTACAAAATGCTGGTTTTAAAATAATAACAATTTTAAATTTTTCATTTAAAATAGAAATTTTTGATAATAACTTTAAAACGTTGTGTTATAATTAACCTGAAAAACGCCGCATCTATATTTTTATATTGAAAGCTGTTTTAAAATTCCAAAATTTATAAAAATATGTAAGTACATAGGTATACCATGTGCGTATTTAATTTGGGGCGTTTTTATATTTAGCAGTAAATAAAAATACACATCTGGATTGCCGAGGAAAATGGAAATAAGTCAATAAATTAAAAAGGAAAAATTGATTTGACAATCCGTTTTTCAGTTCCAATTTTGCAAAAGCTATTTAAAAAAATTTAGAAATTATTACTGAAAATAGTAAAACAGCAACTTTGTATTATTGTAGTTAACTATAAAACTAAAAAACATTGGGCAAATCGATTTCTTGGCATTCTCGGGATTTACTTTCTCGCCAGTTGCTAAATCATGAATATCTACGACTGAGAGTTTTAGTCACATTAGATAATTACTTTTTGTGACGTCATCAATCATGACAATGCAAACGTACAAACCTTTGAATTACGAATTGGCGGAAAAATAAATTTAAATCGTAAGTATGTAGAACAATAATAATAATTAGACCTTGGCAAAAAAAATTTTTGGTTGTGTTAACCAAGTAGGTTTAGTTATTAGTTAGTTGGATATGATTAATTGGTTTAAGAACAGATGATAATAAACACTTTCTGCATTATTTGTATTTATTCACGCCAGAATGGTTTTAATTAAATCGGTTTAGCATCAAAAAAGCTGGAGATATATCGGTTTTGATATACCAAAAAGATTTGCACCAAAAAGTATTCGTGTTAAATTCATATTTATATTACTTCGAATTGGTAATAAATAATGTAATAATTTCAACAAAGCTATCATTCATTTTTTCCAAGTTTTGGAGTGAATAAGTTATGATAAAAGGTAAGAAAAAGTCTTTTCTCCAAAAAATTATTTTCAGTAGCAATACTAGTTTCGAAGTTCCATATACTACGTATGTATTGTTAACCCTATTTAAGTTGTAAAGAAAGCTTCACAAGATTTGCCAAAAAAAATTTGTGAATTCAAAATACACCATATGAGAAAAAACAGTAATTTTAACACCAATATAGCAAAAGAAATTTTCTGTTTTGTTTTATTTAGTTTTGTTTTGTTTAGACAGCAACTTTTCGTTGTTGACGTATACGAATCGACTATTTAAGATTTCTTTTGCTATATTGGTGTTAAAATTACTGTTTTATCTCACATGACAAGTGAAAAACATGGAATATGTTTTTCAATACCAAACACTTCTATTGTTTAGGATATCGAATGGATATCCGGATAAACGAATAATGATAAAATTGAATGATTTTGCTTGTTTTAACTACTTGAAGCAATGATTGATGATTAATCACATTATAATAATAGTATAATCACAAGTTTTTAATGAGTGAGAACTTTTGGATTTATCTATATAGAAGATTACTTTTTTGTAATTTTAATATTACTATAGTTTAATAATTACGAGTGGCTGCGTGGAAAAACTACCTTACTAGCGACACACTGTAGGTATACAATTAATACAGATATAAAATAATAAATTTTCTTTGTTGTGAAAATGATCCTTGTATTAGGCTTCTATGTATTATACAAAGTATAGTAAGAAGCCTTAACTTCTGGTCCCGTATCCGTCCGCATGTTTCAAATTTAAGATCAAAAAAATATGTTCTTGAAGTTTCAAACCGAATTTCGAAGTGGAAATGCTATAACTTGCTTCATGTATCTTATTGAATAAATTGAAAAATATGTTATTACGATTAAATTACTAATATAGTTAAAACAACTCAAAAATATGTTTCCAAGTTTCTAATTGGAATTTTAAGTTAAACTGCCCTTTCTTAAAACCACATGTAAATGAATTCTTGGTGTCAGGTAAGCTACTTCATGACGATCGCGCTCTCCATCTTTCTTCATCTGAGTTGTCTAAATCCCCACTTACATGTCGGAGAGCATTTTTAATAAACACTATAACGCGATTTTAAGATTATTGCATGTCTCAATTAATCAGCTTTGCAAATTTTTCTCTGAAAATCAAGATATACAGCGATTAATACGTTAACTACCAAAAGTAGCCCAAAAGAGCGCTGAAAGACTCGCAAGTAACTTCAGCTAAGTTAACAAAACTTTTATGGGGAAGCATTTTGGCTATTGACCAAAAATAGTATAATATTCTCAAACTACTCTAAGTGTAAAAAAATAATTTAAAAAAAAGTTATAATAGCTGCTAACTATCCAGTAAGATGGAAATATTCGTCCATAAAATGCCCCTATATACATCGACCCCAGTACCGAAGCGGAATTTCCACGTTGAATGCACACTGATTCTTTAAATTAAGAAACTTTTTGCACGTCTTCTCTTAGATACATCGATTAAAAAACGACCGAGTAAAGGTCTCTACTGCGAGAGCTAAAAAATCATAATGATCTTTCATCGATTTATACTTACATCCAAACTAAGTTATAATTCCAATTATCCAATTTAACTTATCTTCCAATCTCCAAATTTAATTCTTAATTATCGATTAATTAATTAATTATTCTCTAAAAATAACCCATTTTTTTTCCAAATTATGCTGGACAATTTCCAAATCAAAATAATCAATATCGATTATTTAAAAAATAAAACACTTCTTTGTTATCAAAATATCAAACTTTTAATAAAATTACAATTTAAAATTCAGAAGATAAAATTGGTCTCAACCGATCATGCGACCATCTTGTCGGCAAAATACCTTGTTTACCCACTAGTAGTTGCAACTTCAATTAGTTGGTGAGAAAATCAAAAAATTCAGAATATTTACAAAATCAAATCAAATCATAATTTCTCAAAAAAATACAAAATTTCTTCTGCTTTTGTTAAAAAATGTAGACCTAGTAAATGGTAATATTGTATATATATATATAATAATTATATTTAATAAATTTGAATCAAGAATTTTATGATAAATAGTAAATAAGTACGTTTAATGAAATTGTGTACTTAATGAAATAATGAAATGTATTGTGAAAGAAGTATCTTATTAATTTTGGTGTTGTCCCTTAGCTGTTAATTATAAAAATAATTCAAATTGTGGAAAAATCTTGAATTAGCTTCATACATTAGGCCATACATTTTTGTGAGCATAAGACTGTTCAATTTGTTAATTTTTAAATCCAAATTAACAGTGCCGTAACTAGAACTTTTGGCGCCTATGGCCAACTACAAAAAATGCCCCTTAACGGAAAGGGTGGGGGCGGGGTTAATTCTCTATCCCCAAAGAGGGGTCCGGGGTTTCTCCGGATTTTTTTTTGAATTTGGTGCTAAATGGCGAATTTTGAGACATACTCTCAGTTAAAAATTAAATTTAAAAAAACTGATTATATAGTTTTACCAACAAGAAAATATAAATTAAGCGCCATTATTTAATCATAGCCTATTTTTAATTTGAACTTTGGAATTTCGGCGCCTTTATTTAAACGACACCTTTATTAAAATGACGCCAGGGTCTTAGGGGTTTCCCCCTAAATTTAGGGGGGGGGGAAAGTGCGATGGGTTTTTTAGGGGGGTTATATTTTTAGAGGTATTTTTAGGGTTTTTTAATTTCGAATACCTATTTATATATTTTTGTTTATTAAAACAATAAAAGTATAAAAATTTAAAAATATTGAATAACCGTGTGATCCCAGGACCAATATTTTTAAAATTTGCCTCCCATTATGGCATTCCCTTGAAAAACGGAAAAGCTATAAAAAAAGAAAAACTTATTGGTATATTGTGAGAAACAAAATCATTGGCAATTTCATTAATAATATTTTTTAGGGGTTTGTGACTTGTGCTTTAGGGGGATAAATTTTTGAGAGTTGACAACCCTGAATGACGCTTATATTAAATACAATATTTAAAATTTGAACTTCTAAATTTTGGCGCCTTTATTTAAACGGTACTTTTATTCAAATGGCACCTTTATTTAAATGGAATATCTGGCGCTTACATTAAATATAATATTTATAATTTAAATTTTTAAATTTCGGCACTTTTATTCAAATGGCGCCTATAAATACAATAGTTTTAATATGAATTTTTTAATTTTGGCGCCTTTCGGCGCCTTTTGAATGAAGGCGCCTATGGCCGGGGCCATATTGGCCATACCCTACTTACGGCACTGCAAAATTAAAATCAATTATAACAATAAATTCCACAACTGCAAATGTGCAAACTTTGCGTTACCTTTAATTTATATATTTCTAATTTTTCAATTTTAATTAATATCAATTTATTTCTATATATTATAGTAATATATCCATATTATAAATTCCAATTATTTTTATTATTTACAAATAGCAAATTTCCAATTCTCCAATCCAAAATATTCAATTTTTAAAGGATCTTCCGAAACTCGTTCAATTTGACCAAAAAATAATCCAAGAAATAACAATAAAAACCTACTCTCTCAATCAAACCTATTTATTGAAAATTTCAAAAATATTGAACTTAAATCGGAAAATATAAAGTTTTACGGGAATCTCCTGTAAACAACACGCCCACTCCGGTCAAACGCTTCGATAATAAGCAAAAGTTATTGTTCATTTTCGTGAACACAAAATATTTACGAAAAATTTTCAAAATCAAATTTCAATTTCACAAACTAACAAACAAATACAAAATATCAAGCTTTCAAAATTTTCAATTTTCAATCATCAAAAATTCCAAAAGCCAAATAGTTGCAAAATAAAATTTAAAATCAAAATAGTTAATAATAAAATTTAAATTTAAAAACCCAAAATTTAAAGTAATAATAATTGATCTCATTGATATATTTATTTATTAATATTAAGCTAAATATTTACATAATGATGGTATAATGATCCCAATGTTGTACATCAAAAAACCGTAGTATACAAATAATTTTCAGATGAATGAAGTTATTGCCATGTAGGTATAATAAAAATTAATTTTTTTAGTATATTAGGTATAGGTATGTGCATAAACAGTAGAGAACACCGGTCAGATCTCAGATAAAAAGTTTGTTCTTGAGTCGAAGATATTGAAGCGGGCACATTTTTTGCTTTGAGAATAATAAAATCTATATTTATGTAATTAAAACAGAAAATTATTAAACAGAGTAAAAAGAGATATGTTTAAATAAAAGTGAAATTAATTCGAATTTGTAAAATGGTGAGATACTAAAGTTTTTCGAGACAATGGAACATGAAGCTTAAATTAGTAAGAGAGACTATTGTTACACAACTAATATTTTATGTTTAAGCCTAACACAAAAAATTGGTTTCATAAATAATATGAAAAAGAAAAAAAATGTGAAAAATGTTTATACTTATAGTTAAAAAAACCTACAAATGTCAAACATAGTTTTTCTAAATAGCGGAAATGGCCCAATGAAAGCAACATACTGAAAAACTAATTGTAAGGCAATTAATTTCATAGAGTATTTATTAGCTAATGTTTTTTATTTTGTCAACTTTTTTTATTTATAAAATTCAAATTATAAACAAAAACTCTGCGATAAACATTTCTAGCCGTACAATCGAATTATCGAGGCACTAAAAATTGTGTTAACGGCTTATTATACAATTAAACTGATCGAAGTAAATTTAAAATAAGAAATTTCAAGGAGATTTGTGGTATTTACAATCAGCTTCTTAATTTTGTTTAAAACTTTTCATGATTTTATAGTTAAAAGTTTCTCAAATTTTGATACATATTCTTAAAATTTGAAACACTTTTAGTTTTGGATGTATTATAATATACCGGGTGCTGAATGAGTTAGCCGAACATAGGAAATTAACATGTAAAAACTTATTTATGCAAATTCCTTGCTTCCCTAATTATTTTAGAGAAAAAATGAAAGACACAAAAATAGTGCAGAAATATAAACTATGATAACACCTTTAGATTTCATCATCTAGCTTTTATTTAAAAGGTCAAAAAATGCTTTCGAAATTATTAATATTTTCATTTATCGCACTGGCCATGTAATAAATTCAATTTAATTTCTATTTTCAAATATAATTACTATGGAAACTTACCATGGCCAGTGCGATAAATGAAAATTTTAACAATTTTGAAAGCATATTTTGACCTTTTAACTAAAAGTTAGATGAAATCTAAGGCTACTATCATTCGTAGTTTTTATTTCTGCATTATTTTTGTATCTTTCATTTTTTCTCTAAAATAATTAGGGAAGCAGGAATTTGCATAAATAAGTTTTTACATGTTAATTTCCTATATGTTCGGCTAACTCATTCAGCACCCGGTATATATTATATTTATATATAATAATGAACTATCGAAGAAGGCTACACACTATTAAAAATTGAATCGTCCTAAAGAATAACCCTAGAAACAGAAAATGAAATTCCTTATAAAAATAATATTTAAAGTTTGACAATTATTTCTCAATTTTAAGTTTAATTTTGGAAATTTTTATTTTATGGATTAAAAACGAAAAACAATATTTTGCACTACAATATTTTAACTCTCAAAATATTTAAGTGAAGCGAGATGTGATTATAGGCATATGCTAGTAAATTGAAGAAAACCGCAGGGGAACAAAATCCTGCTGTATAACAAATAATTGTCCTGCCTTTAAAATTACAGATCCCATGCTTGTACAACTAGGGCACTCGCGGCAATATGCCAGTTTATTGTTATGCTTGTACTTCTATTGTTGAGTTATGAAAAAGAATGGAATAAGGTTTGCACACATCAAAAATCACTTCCTGTCTACTGGGTTTTCAAAACTTTGAAAGATATTTATAATTTTGATGTAATTACGGTTTAATAATATTCAAATATTAATGAGGATTTAAAACAATTTTTAAATAAAAAAATTTTTAATTTATTCCTTTTAATTTTATAACATTTCAAGATCGACGGTTATTGGTTTATTTGACAATTAATTAAGTGATGTAGATTATACAATAGTGTATGAAATTATAACGAAGCTTAATATTGAAAAGCCGTCAAAACGCTTCAATGCAAAATGATTGGAATTTGATTTGACGTGATGTGAAATGATCCATGCTTTTATGTACAACATAATACGCTTATAATCCATCCCCGGTCAACGTCTGATGCTTCTCCACTTTAAATGGAGCCTAAATATATAGATTTAACTACCCTTATTAACTTGTTTTGCATGTCACAGTTTATCTATACTAATAAATCACTAGTACATTAACACTTTTTCGGTAATTAAAACTAAAGTAACAAAAATGATTGGTTTAACAAAAATGTAATACTAAATTTAATTAAAACTGCGTTTCCATAATAATCTTTTTTTCTATGCAAGTACGTTTTGGAAGGTCGTAAATTAAACATAAATTATTTTTTTTCAATACTTACAAGAAAAGCATCCCCGGTATCCCACACCAATTTAAATAAATTTTGAATAAGTTCCGCCCAAAAATAGTGTGAAAATGGAATTTTAAATTTTATTTGACTAATAAAACTCCCAAATAAAAATTTTAAAATTCGATTTATCACTCAATTTTTGAAGAAAGATTACAACTTTTACAACCATCTATTAGTAGCTAATTTATTTTTGTTTTATTAATCTCTTATTTTTGAATGCTCTACCACATATCTAAAATTATTTCATGCCAGAAGTACGAAATTAATACTGCCAGTACGAAATAAAATACTAAATAATTAACATTTGATTATATGTATTTATTTATAATATTTCAGTTAGATTAGTTATTTTAGATTAAATAATTATTTTAAAATTCATAAATTTCATTTTAATTATACATTTAAAACTAAAAGTTCTTTTACATAATAATTCCAGGATTGTTTGATGAGATAGAGAAATAAAAACGGATTTTAAGATGTTAAATATTTTGGACTCTTGGAGTCCTGGACCATCAGCTTCTTTCTCTTTAGAGAAAAGTTTTAGCATTTAGAACCTACGGCTGGAATTGGAAAATACCTGTAACTATGTTTTTAATAGTTGATGGTGGCATTGCATCATCAATCATATAAAAGACTCGCTCTGGATTCGAACCGGGTACCTTATAGTCAGCTAACTTACTACGCTAATGACCGTCTCAAAGGGTAAGAGCATTTTACATAGATTTGATTTTTAAACACATTTAGTTTGAAATGTCTATAAAGTATCCAGTATAACACTAACAAACATCGTTAATGCTGGTATATAAATTTTTATTAAACTGATGATTTAATTTTTTATTTTTACAAACTTTTTTTATCAAGTTATTTTCAGTTTTGTATTAAAATATAGTATTTTTTCGATTAACTTGAAAGAGGTTTGCAAAACCAATATGGCATTCAACCGTTGAACGGTTTTGCCGGAAAGGCAAAAGCAATAAATAATAAGAGATCGACTTTATAAAGTTGATTACTTGATAAGTTAAGCAACGGTTAATGTTGCTTGGTGATCGAAATGCATGCTAATTTATTTTGGCTAAAAATGATCACTTTGAAAGCAAGAAGAGAAATAATGTTACTTCATCAAATGGGAATAATTCTAAGCAATACTTCTCTTTCCCTTTTCTTTTACTATAGCCAAGGGTAAGAGCAAACACTGGCAAATGTTGGATTTTATCTTAGAAATCTTATCTTTACTTAACTGTAACAGATAACCAGCTTAATCCTGAAAGTGCAAATGAAAAAGAAAGTAAAGAATAAGGAAAAACTATGATAATCGCTGATGTAAGTATTTTAAAAATTGTAAATATATTATGGTTCCGTTTTGCGGAACCTTACATTTATTAACTGGGCGATCGATGCAATCGAAAAAAATATCATAATCCTTTAGGTAGGCATATCTAGCTACAAAATAATAAATACACGGAAAAAATGGATTTCTTAAATAAAGAATAAATATTTTCTTGAAATTATTTATTTTATTTAAAAATATAATTTCTTCGCGCAATAAAATATGCTTGTATTAAAAATATCAGATTTCTTCCAGCAAGAATATATTTTACTTGAAATATTATTTAGATTCAAGAAAATTTCATTTTAACGAAGAACACTATTTTCTAAACACATCAATATTAATATATTCTTAATCTAAGTAACTTAATTTCTTCAAAAAGAAATTTATAATTGTGAAATTTATATTACGAACTTGTACACACTTAGTAGTTCGACTAGTATAGCCAAATGGTAATTGTACTCGTACCACGATTTCGCAGCTGGAAAACCTAAGTTCGAACCCCACACCGGGACGAAGTTTTATATAAAATAAAATATATAATATCCCGCCAGAAGTCGTCCAACAGATGACGCCATAATACTTGGACACACCCACTCTTCGGTTGCAACATATTAATACAAAAACCCAAATATTTCGGAGTAATTTAGTGAAGAGAACAGAACTTCTTAATTCAAAAAGATTTTTTTTAATCAAATAAATTTTTAACTACTTCATTTAAGAATATACTTGTATGATCCAAGAAAACTTAATTATGAATATTTTTTTCTTACAAAAAGAAAATATTTTCGTGCAGCTATTGAAAACAGAAAGTTCTTGATTCAAGTGGTACTTATTTAAACCAAGTAATTCTTTTTTCCGTGTAGAATGGCGTCAACACAATATAACAAATCTACCTTCAAGACACCCCCTGTACCAATAAAATTAAATAAATATGTGATTTATTGCTAGATGTGCTTGCGCACCATTTTATTTTGTAAAATCATAATGCTTGTTGTTCCTTTACATAGTTTATCAAAATCAAGTCAAATTGCGTCATAAATCCTAAGCTTTTTGTATAACTTGAATAAAACTCACTCCGACAACACAACGAAAGCTTAAACATTAAAAGAGTAACAATAATCTTCACCACCTCAACTTAATTGACCGATCGGTGGAACTTACATGTTGGAAAGTAATGACCCAAAGGGGACCGGTGGAAGTTACATGTCGGATTAAAAAAGATTTGACCAATTGGTGGAACTTACAATCGGCCCTTATAATTATACTACAGTGGAGTCCGCTTATTGGAATCACGGTTAATGTTATCATTCGGGTATTGTTATCACTTTTGCGAGGAACGGGCCGGACGTCTATGATTTCACACAAAAAACATCGCTTATAGTATTCAAAATTCGGTTTATATTATCAAATTTATTATTCTTAAGATTATTTTCTCCCACGACCAAAGGAATTAGTTTTCAGTTGCAAGCATTTTTTTATATTGTGCATGAGCCACCCACATACTCGTATAAATATGTACCACATATTTATTACGCGATTTTTAAATCAGGTGTTAGCAAGAAGATTTGTCTAGTTTGCTGTTAATATACGATGTAATTCAATCCTATCTGAAAACTTCGCAATGAGTGACTTAAAAAAGAGACGCGATTTGAGCTTAATTGAAAAAATAAAAATTTTAGAACAATATAATAAGTTACCAAAAATAAGCCAGCGGAATGCAGCATTGCAATTAAACATTTCACAACCACTTTTGTGTAAAATTAAAAAGAAATATGTTGAAATAGAAAACGCTGCAAGATGCAGATGAGATCGTCAGATTTCCAAACGAACTTTTTATAAACAATTTACTTCTCGCACAGCAGAGACAAACAACTTTAGATGAGTTTTTTTAATTTGTTATTTTTCTTATTAATTACTAATAAATAACCAATAAAATGTTTTTTCTTTTTTTGTTATCAATCGGTTATTGTTATCAAAAACCCCAAGTCCCGAAGTGATCACATTAAGCGGACTCCACTGTATAAGGAACATTTTGTAATTACCATGATTTATACTAAGGGATCATTTGCAGTGGGAATCATCTATATAGAGATCATTTGGTTAGGGATTAGGGGAGCATTTCTATCTTTTTAATAAAGCTATTTTTAATTAAAACTTATTTTTTTAATTTCCAATTTTTGAATTTTGGTTAAAAGTGTAACTGAAGGAAGGCGAATATCATTAGAAGCAGACAAGGCGTATTGAGAAAAATACCTACGTATGTATGTCTTGTCAAATCTTTTGTAAAGATCTGGTCTTTAGATACTATGATTGTTGATCTTACGTTCAGTAACCTTTCACATGCATACCAGTAGTGGGTGTAAAATGCTTAAATATTTCTGAAAAATTTCAGTACATATTTTGATGTCTAGGTTTTTGTTGGAGCATGCACCACTTCGGGCTAATGTGTGCCTGATAACGGGAAATCTTTTTGGAGTAATCTCAAAATCAATAGCACAGTAAAACATCGTAATCAATATGATTGGCTTGCCATCTGCATGTACATATGTTTCCAAGCTGAAGGAACTGCTTCACATTATGCTTTGGATGAATCTTGTAGAAGAAGTGATTATCTTCCATGATAGATTTCACGATCGAAAACTCACTATTTTTAACTTAATTTTTGGAGTTTGAATCTTAAAGTTTAATATTATATTTTAAACTTACATTCAGGGAAAGCAAAAAAATAAAATTTGAAGATAGTTGAGAGCTTTGGTTTCCATCACAATAAAACCAGAAAAAGATGAAGAAATAAAGAACAAAACGAAAGCGAAATATTGCGAAATAAGAATAAGAAGTGTTCTTATTTTGCTAAAATCAATATTTAACAATTAAATCAATTAACTCTTATAATAATTATGTAATTTGATAGATGTAGATTTTACTAACGTCCACTGTAGACATATTATAATATGTGCAATAAAACCTTTACACTTATTTTTTGAGATTGCCGGTATTTTGGATTCGGTGTATATTTTATAAGAAATCTAATTCTTTATAAAACTTTTTGATATTTCTTTTTTGGTTCCTTTTTTAACCATATTTCCAATGTAAAATGCTTTATCTTTTTTAACAGCTTTTATATAGATTATAGTGACGGTCATGGAAATTGTATCAGGAATTATGTTTGAGTCCAACAAGTCAATTTTAAGAAATGAAAAAATAATTGCTGATACAATTTATATAATATGACCAATAATGAAAGCTATAAACATAAGAAAAATTCAAATATCGCTCGAAATATGTGTAGTATCAAATCTTAACTCTAAAGATTTGGAGAATTCAATTTAAAAACCAAATCAATAAAATACTAAAAACCCAATTTTATAAAATTAATCCAATAGCGGTTTTTAAGTTTAAGGCAGGTTAATCTCGGTGTACTCTGAATTATGTACAAAAATAATACCATTTATGTGATGTGATTTTCCTAAATTTGATAGATCGATGTGGGTAAGTTTCATTTGATGAACTGCATTGAATTTTGAAAGTTTTATTAGAGAAAGTTGTTGAAAATTATGGATAAGTAATTTTGGATGTTGTAATTGGATTGATAATAATTAATTGGATATACATATATCGAAAGAAAATTTGTTTGGATTAAAAAGCTAAAAAAATTGCATTGGATTAATAAATTTAAAAGTGAAAATTCAATGAAAATGTGAAATGAGATACGAGCGAAGTGTATAGTAGTTATAATCGCACACCTGGTCAGCCGATTGACACTGCTTTTAATTTGATCCTTTTGCTCAATTTAAAAATCGATTACTTGTAGTGGATTAAAATTTTATAATTTGTTCATCGCAATATAGAGTATTCCGAATTCGGTTAAAATTTTTAATCATCCATAAGCGAAGTCAAACTTTGGTATCTTAAATATAGTTGAACAAGCCAAGCACTAAGGAATGGAAAACAAATCAAACATAGGCACAATGTATATAACAATGTTACTCTTTTGCGCCATATCATTAGCGAAAAACTCCTTGAAATTTGAAAGTTGAGGTACTAACTTAATCTATCATCACTTACTAGAAACAAAATTTACTAAAATTAGTTCATTTTGAGCTCATTTAGAGCTACTCTATTAATTTGTTCTCGCAACTTATTAAAAATTAAACCATTAATCCCTTAATGCATTTGCCCGTGACAGTCACGAGCGCGTCATACTGGCAGTTTTATACGAAATCAACTGGCAAACGAGCGACCATTATATTTACTCAGAAAATTTTTGTTTGACGGGGTAGATTACTAATTTTTGTATAGAAACCTGTAGATAGATATTGTAAAAAATTCAATCGATGTTTGAAATTCAATCGAATCAAAAATAATTTTAAATTCATTCGAAATTAATGTATGCATTAGAGGGGAATAATTTATTAACCGCGAAACAGTAAAAGATTAACTTGTGATCCTCTTATCCTAGGGCTAAGAAATAAATAGTAATTTTTCAGATTTTCCAACAAAATATTAAGAATAAATTTTAAAACATTTTATTTTTAAGCACACAAAAGAAAGAGTTAACATTGGTTTCAATTTTTTCTGCGTTATTCATACTTATTATAGAAAAAATACCTAACTACCTATAATAGCGTTTTCACACACAACGACATAACACCAGCGCCAGAACAGAGGGACAAGATGTGTAATCCGAGAGGAGAGGCACAGTAATTTAGAGGCTCAAAAAAACTTTTTCTAAAAAAAATACAATTGAAGGGTCCAATGCAAGAAGTTACTAAGTACTTTTTTCGTGTTATAAGATCATCCATTTCAAAATATTCAAAACCAAATTATTGTGTTAACCTGATATTTTTAGTGATTCTCTATGACAAAAGGGCAGTTTTACGAACTTAAAATTTTCAATATGGCTCTTGGTAACCTCCATATTTTTATCTCATATTATCATAATATATCATATTATCTCAAAACTGGCGAAAAGTGACATAGTAACTTCTTGCATATTGTCCTATTATAATTTAAAAGTTTATAAAAATGGAAGTTTTGTTAATGCTAATAAAAATATTTACTTAACGAACCTTTACTGCATGAATTTTTTATTTTGACTGAAAAAATTGTCAGTTATAGAAAGTTTTCATAGATCACTGTAAAAATAATAAAAAATTATTGCCGTATATGGAACAGTATGAAGTAGTAGTGAAATTATATTTAAATTTTGGTTTTGGTCAAATATGACACACCATGCTGTCAAAGGTTAACATTGCTTTTGTATATTATGCGATTTAATTAATATTAAATTTATCAGTTTACCAATAAAATTTTGATTTACCATTCAGCTTATTTTGATTACATAAATTATTTTATTGCAATATTTTTAAGATTAAATTTTTTATATGTTTTTATTATATTTTCAAATTTTCAATTTATCATTTTTATGCCACCACTTGATATAATTCTCAAGATATTTATTTAATAAACTGTTATAAAAATAATTAAGTGTCATGAGTCATTGCCTAAGCTTTAAGTAATTTCATATTTGAAATTTACTAAACAGTATCAGTATCAATAATTCACATTATTAACTGTTACCTATGGGTTACGGTTTATAAATCTTTCATTGCACTATATTATAAAGGGGAGATTCAAGAGGCCTTCGGAAACTCTATAATGTAAGCAATTGCTATTCTTTAAAAAATATAGCTATTTATAAATACATAAAATTTCCGTTACAAAATTATTGAGATGGATTCCTCAGGGAATCCGAAAATCCGAATGGCAAAAAAAATTCATTTCAATGTCTTAAATAATTTTAAACTCCCAAAGATTGCATTTCAAATAAATAAAATGACAAAAATAAATTTCTTTTATTTTCTAAATCAAAAATTTTAAAAATACATATAGAATAGTAAAATATTCTATATTTACTTATTCTTACGCATAGCAAAAATTGGTTTTCAAACAAAGTATTTTCGTACCTGAAAACCTGTGTCAGATTAAAAAATATAAAATAATTATTAAGTTTGCATTATTAAATTGAGAAAAAAATTAGTATTTTGGTCATTTTTAACTGGGGCCTGAATTGATCAAGAAAAATAAAGCATAAACACTTTATCATTTTATATTTGAAATGCTCTGTACTTTTGATGTAATTATATGGTCCATATTTTATTATACCATCACTTACAGGTCTGATGAAAATGAGATAAGTTCCAAATATAAAATTATGGGTAATCTCGAAACGCTCCATCAGTTAAGGTATCGATTTCCCCTACCCCATCCACAAGCATTTGCTCCAAGTTTATTCTGACCATCTCTGTCTTGAACAGGTAAAAGACAAAACGATGATTTTATGTTTTACCTTAGACATTAGACTACAAAAAATTGATAATAAATTATGATTAAGCGTAGAGAGCGGATTTCCTTCCGTTGTTTATATCGTCAATATTTAAGATAGCAATAAAATATTTAAGATGTCCACGATTTATAAAAAATATGATCATTTGGCACTTAGTTTTGAATGTCTTTTTTACCTTTTTCAGAATTTTATGCTTAGTTTCAATTTTTGTGCTTATTTAAAGCTTTTTTCTCTGAATTTCAACTCCTGGGTCCATTTAAAAGGCGCTCGTCGATAAGATTTATTTATATTAAAAGAAAACGCCAAAGAAAATAGTTCAAAAGACTCTTTATTTGACAAGATAAATGAAACTTGAAACACATTTTGCTTTTTAAGCCAATAATTGCATAACAGGGTAAGATTAAAATGCGCCGTCTATTGTATGAATACAAGACAAAATTATTTACTTTTTAAAATTACCCGTGGTATATCAACCAGTTTACACCATTCGGATGGGCCGCTAATCTTAAGTCGGTCCAAGTCCAAGGAATTGGTCGACCCAACTGATCTAATGGTCAGTTAAGGTTTTATATACGTCTAGCAGCACCAAAAGTGCGCTAAAATAAAAAAAAAATTTTAGTGGGTATAACAATAGAAATTAATAAAAACAAATAGTAGGGGAGAGGCTTGTAATTTGACCACCCCTAGCAGTTTTGCTCATAACTCATCTTGAAATTAATAGTTTTGGATATATAATAATACCATTGGAAAGAACACTTCATTAGCTAAAATTTTAGCTAAGACACTTATTGGATTACTCAAAAAACAAAAAAGTTATGACCATTCTCCCGAAGAGCCTAAAATTAGCTCTTTTTATTTTTGGCATGTAAGTTGACCACCCCCTAAAAAGTTGCTGAAAAGTCAAAAAACTTAACCAAAATTGAATGATGTACAAAATTAATGATCTTTTATTAAGTTTTAAGTGAAAAAGTGAAGAAAAAAGAATAAAAACATCAAAAATAAATTTATTGTGATGATCACAATTGATGCTTTCTTGCGCTTCTCAGCCTTCTTGAGGCATAGCAACGGCTTCCTTGTCTTTAGTAACGAGCTCCTCGTGCTTAGCAGCTAATTCCTTCTTCGCTTTTGCAATTTTTCGCCTTGTGGTCATCTTACATTCTCGACGATTTTGAAACAAACACAAAAACAAACACCCAAAAACACGATATATTTGGAATTCACTTTGGATTATTAAAATTTAATGGAATACGAGTTTAGCACATATATTTATCATGGGATATCAACGAAAATTGTTCACTTTATAAGCAAACGGAAAAATCAATATTTTAAAAAAATTATTTTTTTTCACACAATGTTTGTCGGAACTAGTGCGACGCTACTATTTGCTTCTGAACCACATAAAAATTGAAGGCTATGTCAAAGAGCACGATAACAGTTGAAATGGCAATATTACCACTGACAGTTTTTTCTAAAATGCGGGGTGGTCATCTTACATGCATGGTCAACTTACAAGTCTCTCCCCTACACATTGTTTATTCGTATTGAAACATAAAAAAATGTATTTTACTTTATTTTTACAAAAATTACTACATAAAAAATTATGTGAATCACAACAATAAGAAAAAATTAGTTGCTCCACGGTCGGCATCATATCTCCAGTAAATTTTGATCGATCTGCAAAATTAAAAAAAATTCTTGTAAAATAAAGTTGAAATCTGTCGAGCCGGAATTTTGAATTTCAAAAAATTTTATAATTTATAGCAGTTTAAGAAAAAGTATGCGTTTTATGTCATAAATTTTACACTTTAATATTTTTATAAAATTTTTAAATCAAAATATCAAAATTCCGGTTCGACAGACTATAACTACAACCTTATTTTACAAGAATTTTTTTTAATTTTGCAATTTAATCAAAATTTACTGGAGATAATATGATGCCGACCGTGGAGCAACTATTTTTTTCTTAGTGTAAAAATAAATTTAAAAAAAATAAATAAATTAATAATAAAAAAAGTTTTAGTAAAAATAAAGTGAAATAAATTTTTTTATAAAGTTTAAATACCAATAGTCAATGTGTACTAATTGATTTTATTAATTGCTATTGTTATCCCTACTAAATTTTTTTTTATTTTACCGCATTTTTGGGACTACTAGACGTATGTAAGGCCTTAAGTCAGGTACCAAGGGTTTACAGCATGCCACCTAAATTATTTAACCATATTAATATGACGGTTACAGTTTGATGCTTAAGTACGTCGACTACTAAGCAGAGAACCCTGGTTCGATCCCGAGTGGAGACAGAACTGTATTCTAGCCGTCCTCCCTCGGCGAGCAATGGCAAACCGCCGAGATAATCTACCTTGAAAACCCCTCGTAAAATGAAGTGGTTAGCCAAAACCCACCCTAAGTTGTAGCGCTAATACTTCGTAATATTTTGGAAAAACCCAAAAAATTATTTTTAAATTTATTAAAGTCGAATTTAAGGTAAAAAATTTTTGTGTGTGTCTATTTAATGCTTTTTGAATTATTTTTCTGCGGAATACAATTTATGCATAAATACAAGATATTATAGTTATATATTATAAATTATATACCACATACTTGCACATACTAAATAATATCGGGTTCCCTATATTGCCTAGATGCCTAGAATCCGGGCTCTACTTATAAGTAGAGCAGGGAATTATATGCACTAAATTCACAAGATATATGCGACATACATGCAGGTTAAAAATAAGGGTATATGCTTCAAAAACTACTAAATATGCACATTCATATTATTATATATGGGGCATTCCACGCCAAATCGGACAACGTTTTACTTTTGCATCTCGGATTTTTTTGAAAATTTTTTTTCTTTTAGTTCTAGTTGAGATTAGCTTTCATGACCTTTTTAAATATTTTTTATCAAGCCATTCAAGAGATAAATTTATTGAAAATTACGTTACTTTTTTTTAAATGCTCATAACTTCGCGAATAATTTACCAACTGCTACGTTTTTTTTTTAAATGTCTTTTAAAACGCATTTTCTATAAAAAATATCAAAAAATATTTTAAAACGACATTACTATTAGATTTTTAAGTTTTAAAAATAAATCGCCATTTTTAAGAATGTTAGTACTGATCGATTTCTTTAAAAATATTTTATAAAAAACTGTTATCCATTTAACAAATTTTAAGCCTTGTCTCATCATGGGCAAACGATGGGTTCTATTGTTTTTTAAATTTTAAATTATCAAGATTATATAAAAATTTAGAAAATTACGTTACATTTTTTGAAATGCTCATTACTCCGCAAATAATTTACCAAATGCCACGTTTTTTTCTCTAAATGTTTATCTAGAAAAAAAGTGGAAGGCCAAAATGAAAAATTCTATGAAGTTCTGAATCTAATATTTCTTTGTAACACAGTAGTCACCATTATAATTGAAATCAAAATAATTAAAAAAACAAACAGAACAATGCGTGTTCACATTTTTGAAAAATAAAAATTTTAATTTGACAAAAAACAAAAATTGTCAAACATTGACAATATAATTTTTAATTAATTTAGAAATGATGTGAATTCTGCATACTAGATAGATATATTTATTCTGCAAAAATTATATTATATTTTGAGTAGTGAATAAGTTAAATGATTTTTGGAAAATGATTTATGTAAAGTGATTATATTCGTATATTTACAAATACAGATTATAAATTGCTTCCATGACCATCAGTGCTAAATCGATCCAAATAGTTAAAAGGTAAATGCAAAGTAAATATTTGAGTGAGATAATTACAGCCGCGCCTGGGAGGCGGTATAGGCAAGTTCAATTTGAAGAGCTTAGTATTTCCCATCACTAAGGAAAGCACATTGAACGATTTCTACCCTACAAATTACTAGGTGGTTGAGAAAATTCAATGTTATATTTTATTTGTAATTTTAATTAAATATTAGATACAGAAAAACTAATTTCACTAGCTTAACTAACTAAATTCAAGTTAAAATAAGTCAGATACTAAAAGATATTTTATTTTTTTATCAAACAAAGGATTTAAACATAAACATAAAATAGCGTGATTATGGCCAGCAAGGTGAACACTATATACTGTCAAACCTTCTATCTAGAAGATAAATGCGTAAATGCGATGGCCATCTCGCGATAGACTGACAGACATGCATATTATCTAAGCTTAACCGTAACTTTTGCGTGCACATTAACCTTAGATATTATTCCTTCCTATGTGATAGTGTAAATCAAGACCCGATACTATAAGGAAAAATTAATATATTCGAAACTTATCAGGTAAGTTCATTGAAAAATTGAGCGAAAACGAATATAAATTCACAAAGCAAAAGTTCATTCTAACCACCTTTTATTATTTTAACGATTAACTAGCGAATAGCTAAGTTGCTCAGATAATTAGTGTCAAAGTAATTTGAAATTTTGACACGTTCTCTTTCGAGTATTGTTGTTCAAATTAAAATATTTTATATCATCAATTTTTACTCCAATTGTAACCATCATATTTCCAAGATTATACATTTTGATATTATATAAAAAAAAATATTGGTTACAATTTAAAAAAGAAGCTATAGATGATACACTATTATTTCGTTAAGCCGAATGAAAAATAATTGAACATTTTACAAAATATATTTTTGATATTTCTTCCTTAGGAATAATTATGTTTAGATGTACATACTCCATACTTTTGGGACACACCGTAGAGGAACTATAAGTATATATTTGTAAATTGTTTGAGTATGTTCATGACTAACAACAGTTAATTTTAAAGGATATGACGAGTGTTCAGTTTAGTTGATGATAAAATCCTTAGAGAAAATACACAAATTACCTAAGCTTATAATCGAATACTAAAACCTAGCAGTTAAACTAAACTACCCTCGATACCGTTCACCTCACATCATGGTTGGATTCGCGCCCCCGCGGTTAGTTTTATTGCCTGTGTTAAAACATACGTACTTACAACACGTTGCGTGTTGAATTTACTCACTTTATTAGGCAAGTTCATTGTGGGAAAACATTTCACATTTAAATTGCACGTGTATCTAGTTTAACAAATTGTTATTGAAGGTAATTTATAGACCAATTTCAACTAATTGGACTTAATGAGAATATTTTAATTTTTAAAATTCAATATTTAAAAATTACCTACTTAACTATAGTCAAACTAAGAATCGAAAAGACGAGATGGTTTATTATGGTAAACGCTTTTCCATATTATGTTTGTACAATTATCTTAGCAAATATACACTCGGTATATTCGCGCTAATATCTAATTATCGTCGAGTTTACAATTTATAACAAAATTGACTATATTCGATGCCAACATATTGAACTAATAAAAATCATTATTATTATTGATTTCTTATATACTTAAATAAAAGAAAATATAAGTCCAATATTGTAATTTTATAATTTTCGAGATCCTTTCGGCGAGACCTTTCAGTTTTAATCCTTTTGTCATTGCCATTTTGCTACTCTACCATCTTCCATTTTTTCCACATGGTTTCTCCAGTATCGTGGTTTTGCTTTTGTTCACATGATGACAACATCCTGGCATTACAACATCAAACAGCGCGTTTTACTTCTCGGAATGGTCCAAAGTATTACTTTTCATATCATCTTCAACATTCCCGTCTATATTATCGTTGTCTACTTTGTTTTCGATATTTAATCATATAAAGGGGTCTTTCAATAAGAGTGTCCGAACTTTAAAATTGAATAAACCAAACAATTTTCGATCAAAAATGGTGGGATTGATTTTATATGTTAGATTAGTATATGCCATTTATGATTTTAACAATATATCGGCCAAATGAGCACCAAGGCTCTATTTGCAGATGTCCATCCGCTCACGCATATTTTTGATGATTCGGTGTAGTATTTCGTCCGGTATCTCAAACCTCAGTTATGGCAGGTTGAATGTTTCGTTCCAACACTTCCAACATTGTGGAATAGTTGCTAAGTTGCTATAGATCTTAGATTAAAAAAATGGATTTGGGCATAAGTGGACTTATTTCCTTATAGCATGTGACCACAGAAATGTTCTGTACATGTTTTAATTATGTTACATGTTTTTCTAAAAGTTTTAGACTATTACAATTTTAAATATTTAAAATATATATTTTCTTGAATAGTTTCTTGTTTATATGTCATTAAAAAACTAATTTAAAATATTATTTTTTAATTTACTTAATAGATTTTTTGATTTTTTAAACACAATAAAACTAAAACTGATAATAATAAATTATTTTTAACGATTATAATAATTTGTTAATTACGAAACTTCGATAAATGATCAACTTTTCCGCAATATCACACTGTATTGTTGATTTTATACTATGTAATAAAAAGAATATATTAATAATTTTCTAATTTTTGAAAAAACCCTACTCAAAATAATAACTCGATTCGGAAGATACTAAATAAAACAAATAAATTAAAACTTTAATAAAAATCAATATTATTTTCGAGGTTTTAACGAATCGCTTTCATCGGATAATTTATTTTGTATTATGTATTATATAATTATATTATATTGTATTATAAAAGAAAAGAAAATAAATAAATACATTTTCGAAAGCGATATCCTTCGCTGAAAATTCAAAAATAATATTAATTTTTATTAATGTTTAATTAACTTGTTATATTTAATATTAAATTTATCACATTTCACAAGTTAAAAATTTTATATTTAAATAAAACAAAGCACATGTTATATCATAACTTTTGTCGTTTTGCTTTATGTATATTATAAATTAAAAATTTTTTTTTATATTAGTTTTCAATAATGTCTACTGAACTTGAACCATCAATGATGCACCTGGTGAAATCCTACACGCTTTAGAGCGGAAAAAACAATATTATGCAAAGATTTGGCATAACGCTCCAGCCAATTCAATTCTGAAAGCATGAAAATCCTGATTCATTTATATTTGCAAAATATTGTGTCAATTGCTAATAGTGGTATAAAAACTTTTTTGAATATTTTTAAAATACTATATTTTTCTTAATAATTCAAGGGCAAATAAAGATTAATTTTTCTATATGTGCTATTTTAATTTTTTAAATAAGTTTTGTAAGAAAGTTTAACATATCGAATCAGAATCACTTCAAATATCTATGCTCATTGATTTAGCAATGCATATCTCTTATTATTGAAATTTAAATATAATTGTAATATAAATTGTAGATATCAAATTTTTGCAATCGTTATAAACTTCTATAAAAATTATAAATAATTAAAATTAATATATATTATAATATTAAAATTATTATAAAAATTATCGACTATGTGTAACCTCAAAATTAATAAATAAAAATGCTAACTTCACGATGGTCATATACTTCTGTATAAAATAATCTCCTTCAATTAATATCATGTTGTAATAAATTTATCAAGTTATCTTTCACACCTTATAATTAATACATTAATCATTTTTGTTTCTACAGGTTGGTGTTATAATATCAAAAAATTCATATTATGATGAAGTTACCGGAAATAATTGTAACCCTAATTAAAGGGGTTTTGCATGCCGTGCAATGCTTACACGTTTAATACGGTATGCAAACAAATAAAATACCAAGTCGACCCTCTTGTATGATAAATTAATGTAAATACTATTTTACCTAATCAACTCAGAAGTACATTTTTATCCGTATTAATCTAAATAAATATGCGACAAAAATCGTAATAAACCAAATTCAAGCATATGGACCTAATCAGTTAAACAGTGCTGCTAAAATTATTCATAATATTGAATGTTCAAATATGTATTACAATATTTTTGTGTATGCTTAAAAAATAATAAACAAAACTGTGATTGTATGCATAACTACTTAAAGGTATTTGTACCCGTAACAATAGTATTCTCAAGTGTATACATTACTTAAATAAATATTTATCAATCATAATTGAAGTGGTTGCCTTTAGTGTCTAGTATAGGGTTGAAATTTCAAAAAAAGCGACAGCTTGCGTTTGCTTTTGTTTTACAATAATGAATGTTCTCGAAAAAGCACCAGCAAAGAAATAAAGAAAGCAATTTCGATTGATCTGTTTTGAACAATATACAATACCAAATGCGAAGTTTGTTACTAAAATATATATATTATATATACTAAGTAAATATCAAATTAGTAGAAAAAATTATTAAAATTTTTAATATATATAACAAAATTAAACAAAATTTTAAAATAATGGAATACATAATACTCAATATTTTTTAAGTTTATTTCTATTTATAGCAAATTTTATTCTAATTAAATTTTAACTACAAGTTTAAAAAATACATGCAAACTTTCTATTTTCTGATCTTTCTTTTTAATTTTTAATTTCAGGTTTCCGTTTTCTGCTGGAATAGCTATAATTTTGTATTTTGCTTAAAATTAAATTAATATATAGTTAAGTATAAATTTTTATAGTTTAGGCATAATCACAAAAGGCAGAAGACAAGATAAAACTCAAACAACAATTAATAGTATTTTTGTCATCTACAGAGATAAGTTAAATTGCATCAATAATGCACCCATATCTAAACCAAGAATTTTTGTTATATTATTGGTACATACATCATATTCGGTGCAATTTTCTAAAAAAAAAAGTTGTTAATTATAACAATTGGATTTAGTTGTTATGGCAGAAATAACTTTTTCTGTCATAACAACTTTGCTTAGAATAAAATTGCACCAAATATATTATAATTATTATGGTTATAATGTTATATTGGACCGTTACGGTCTGATGCTTAAGTGCGTCGGCTACTAAGCAGCGAATCCTGGTTCGAGCCACAGTAGAGCAAGAACTCTGTTCTAACCGTCCTCCTTCGGCGGGCAATGGCAAACCATGGAGGTACTCTGCCTTGAAAACCCTCCATAAAATGAAGTGGTTAGCCAAAACCCACTCTGGGTTGTAGCACTACCATCATCTGGGGTAACATTAGCCCTTCGGGTAACTATGGCCTACCTTTCGGAAAAAGATTGTTTATGTTATAATTCCGCAACCAACAATACAAATTGTATTATTTTGATATGAAATTATAGGTAGCAGCACTCAAAAATATTTTTCAAAAATTTTTTCGGAGGTTTGAAAGCGTCGAATAATTGAAATTACGCTATGAAATTGTTTCTCTGTGTATACTGAAGTAGAAAAATATTATTGTAAACAATTTTTGCATACCGCTTTTTCAAAATTTCACAAAAGGTTTCATATTTAAATTATACTAGCATTAAAAGAAACTATAGCTATAGAAATATTTATAGTTACACTGAGAAAAGAAATTGAAGTAGTAACTAATTTTTTATTGGAATTGGCACCAACAAAGTTATTTTTGCTATTATAACTAAATATTTTGCACTACAAAATAAAATTTTTGTTTAATCAACTAATACTATTAGTTAGATCAAATAATATTTTGTTGTTGATGTTAATTTGATGATGATGATATTAATAAAATAAATTTGTTTATTTCAGTTTCAGTTCAAAGCGTTAAATCAAAGATTTAATTTTTTATTTGCTATTAAATCATTTAATGCAATTTCGTACTTTTGGGTGTTTCAGGTACTTAAAAATGCCCAAATATTCAAAGTGAATAAGTAATTTTTAATAAAAAAATTCTGTCCAGTGTTTCGGAGTTTCATTATCAGAATTATTTAATAATGATAATTACATAAAACTAATTAGTAATAAGACTAAAAAGACTAAAATTGCGTTTTTCTTTTACTTTTATTGTTTACTTTATCTTTTACAAAGTATACTTTTGTATGGTCTGCAATTAAATAAATCCAATATATTCGGCGATATACTTCTATATTATTAGATAAACAATTTTCACACCATGTGCATAAAATTTTCAAATTAATAAATAACCAAAAATAACCTTAATTGTGTCCTATATCATTGTTTGAACAGTTTTGAAACCTAGACAACAGGTGGATAAATTTATAATGCTAGGAATATAAATAAAAACGGCGGAATTATATAGGGCATTGTAATATTGTTGCTCTACACGCTCTGCTAATTATTATTATTGAAGGAATCCAACTTTTTAATTTTGTAAATTAAAAAAATGCATTTCTTTAAATGAATTTTTATTTATTTTATTAACTAATTTACGTCAGAGGCATCAATGGAAACGAGGTTTTAAAGCAAAAATGCCATTCTTTTTGTTTATTTTTGGTATCATGTGGACACTAAAACTCTAAAACTAAAGTGTCGTCGTTCTTAGTAAATTAAGGGGAGCAATTCATTTAGACGCCCGAAAATAAAAGTCATTTTTGGGAAAATTTTTTAGAGATGAAAAAATAATCACATAATTTTAAAGTTTTAATATCATTTTATTATAGTATTAAAGTGTAGAAAAAAAATTTTTTTAAATATTTTTTAAGAAAATGACAGCTCTGTCGAGTGTTCTTTTAGGCGCCGTCTTGTTTCAAAAACTGCTCGTGTTGTAACTCTAAAAGTTATTGATAGATCTGGCTCAAATTTTAGGAGGCTTTTGCCTAAATTATTATCTGAAGGATAAACCTAAATTTTTAAATATATCGCGGAAATAAATAGATTTTTTGGAGTAAAAACTGTCGAAAAAATAGTCGAAAATTTGAATATTTAGTTAAACAGCCTACTTAGTTTTGATTTTACACTTATTTATAATTTTTAGGTTTATCCTTCCCCTGAACATGTCAATTTTTCGAAAAAAAAATTTGTTTCCTTTAATAGAAAAGAAATGATAAATGCCACACTTTTCGATGCCATGCATAAGATGCCTAAAAGAACACTTTACAGAACCGCTATTTTGTTAAAAAAATTAAATTTTTTCTACACTTTAATACTATAATATAATGATGTTAAAACTTTAAAATGATGTAATTATTTTTTCATCAGTAAAAAAATTCCCAAAAAATGCCTTATTTCCGGGCGTTTAAATGGATTGCTCCCCTTAATACTAACGTAAAATAATCAAAAATAACCAAAAAGAATGACATTTTTGCTTTAAATCCTTGTTTCCATTAATATGCCTCGGACATAAATTAGTTAATAAAAGAAAATTAAAATTCGTTTAAAGAAATGTAATATTTGTTGTTGTTTTACGTAGCGTTAATTGGATGAGAACGAAGCTTAAATGCTGTAATCAACCGTTCATCCATCACTGTTGAGAAAAAGTATGTTGTAGAAAAAGAGGCTAATATCCAACCGTAAGTAATTAATTACCTGCCTGAAATTATGATAAGCAGCTGAGAGATAAGGAAAAAATCAAATATTGTATTTATTTTGATTGATTTTGAGATTTTGTTCACTTTCTGACCGTTTCTTGTCTAGTGAAATTGCGTTTTACATAACAATTTTTATTACTGACCTTATGACTATCATTTCATAACTATCTCTCAAAATGCAGTTTTTTAATGTAGTTCAAATCTATGTATTTTTAGTAGTAAAAATATTGTTGCGCTTTCTTTGAGATTGTAATCTCTTGGAGCTTTTTATAAAATATCTGTTTATAAAATTTTTTTTAATATATATTATTATTAAAATTAATTTTAATATTTAATATTCCAATTAATTTGTTCTCCACTATATCTGAATTTTATTGTAAATCAGCCAAATCACATCATAATTTTGAGCCAGACCACTTTGATACGTGGTTTCATGGGTGTTATAATTTTTGATATTAATTTTTTTCTAATATAATTTAACCTACAAAACAAATACTATAATCGACTAAAGTATTATTTATTTTTCACTGTGTAGGAAATTATTTTAACTTCTAGATTATATCAAGAACGAAACAAGATAAAACTATGTGAACATTGAAAATTTTAATCAATTAAATAACTTTTTCGAAAGTATTTGAAGATACCAGAGCAATCATTAGTATACATAGGTATATTATATAGATATGATCATATATAATAACGATCGTTTATGCATAATATCGAAGTAAGTACTTACTTATTTATGCAGTTAATAAATATATAACAGTTTATGCATCTTATAATTGTACACTGAGAAAAATAATTTCTAAATTTTTTATTGGAAATTGCACCAACAAAGTTCTTTTTTGCTATTATAACTAAATTTTTTTCAATACAAAATAAAATTTTTGTTTAATCAACTGATTTATTTTTTATATTAAATAATATTTTATTGTTGATGTTGTTTTTTCTCTCAATATATTATTAAATTTGATGAATAAATACTATATTCAATATTTAAGTTAATTTCTAAGTTACATATAAGTATAGGTATAATACCTTTTCTGTGATTTAGGGATTAATTTACCGTTAATTTAAGCTAAACGCGGTAGATATCTGATAATTATATATTCCCTCCTGAGTAGTATAATATCTATCATTAATCCGTCGGAATTATAATATAACCGTAAAATTTAAATAAATAATTATACCAAAATTAACAATCAAGCTTCACTCTTAGTTTTAATTTTTCAAAGACATGAATTTTCTGTTTCTTTTTATTATTTTGTTATCAATTAAATACGTCGGTAGGTTATGTATTAATTATATTTTAATATTAATTAAATAATAATTAAATTAATAATAATAATAATACAGTTAATTATTTTCTAAATTAAATAAGTTGACTAAAAGTGTCTAAAAAGATGGAGTATCTATATACATCAGTAACTGAGCGTTGGTATTGCATATATAGGTATTATATTATAACAAACAGCATATTATTATAATTTATTGTATAAAATACGGCTATGTACTTAAGAATATAAAAATTAAAAAACAAACCTTGTTAAAATGTGATGATTAAAAGTTGAAATTTGTTGAAAATAACAATAACGATGAAGTATAATGCACTAATCACTCACATAAACCAACTTGAATGTTTATATCTATAGTTGATACATTTTACTAGGACGGAACTGTGAAGGGCCACCAGAGGCTACTGCAAAGGGCAAGCTGAAGAATTCAAAATACGACATCGAGGGTGATATTTTGTCAGTTTTAGTAAACTTCGACCTTTAACAGTGATAGGTACCCCCACTAGATATTAGAAAAGCGCAAAACTACCACCACCGCCACAATGCTACGAATATGGTTCACGAAAGAGGGCGAATTGTTCTAGAGGTGAGCAGAAAGACATTTGCATAATTATCTAGATACAAGCTGAGCTTAGATGTCACAGGCCACCATGGTTCAATGTTAGGATGCGCCAATCATCAAGAGTATTTGAAGTGTTCATTTTAGAACGAAATCTAGTGGCCAATGACGATGCACCTTCGAAGCCTCTTTCTGCTGAAGGCCGGCGAAGGGAGGAGCACCTGTCCCTAGGGAGTCCCTATCCGATGCAGCTGCTCGTTTCTGATCCTGTGCGCTTGCCTGGATAAAATCACTTCTACACTTCTGACGTTCCGACGACGTTCTGATGACAGCCTTGTTCATTTATATGCACATTTTATGTTCAATGTTTACATTCTCTTTCCAGCTTTCTACATAATCCTAATCAACAATCTTCGATAGGTGATCATAATATGAAATTATTTCTCATAAATCCGGTATTTCTAGCAAAAATTAATGTCATAATATTATATCAATTAATCAAATTAAAAAAACATAAATATATATTTGTATAATATAAGTAACCTAAGTATCGACGTTTTCATACTAAGTTTAGGGTGCTATTGTGCGATACTTAACATTGGTATAAAATCCATCATGATGTAGTTTGTTAGTACATGTCGTATAATCATATGTCAATATAATATTGCATCAAGTTCGAATTTACGATTCTCTAAATTTTCTAGCCCGATATTCCGAAAACAGCTACCTATACACTCTATGATGTCTGATGTACAGATTCTATATTTATAAAATTATTTGTAAGGAAGTGCAGACAATAACCAAGAAATTCAAAGAAAATACGTTTTGCACTGATAAAAAGATGGTTTTGATTCGAAACGAATTATTTTGATGAATTAAAACAATTCGTTTTAAAACAAAACTGAAACGTTTTGGGCAGTGATTCGTTTTCAATCAAAACTTTATTTAAATAATGTTAGCGGAAAAACTAACTTGATAATTTTAATTTCTCAATTTAAAAAATATGCAATATAGTATGTATATAAACTATATATTATACCAATTAAATTTTGTTATTTTATTATTATAATAATCAAAGTTTATTATTATTAAAAAATGGACACATTTTCATTAACTTGAATTAATTAAAAAATTAAAATTAAAACTAATTTTAAACAGATGTATTGACAAAGACGACCTATCGGAACTAGTTCATATTAAAATAATATACCTACTATAAATTCTCGACAATAGTTTTTTATACCAATTTATATCTGATGCTTACATATATAATATGTAATTACAAAAGTGCAATTATTGATTATAGTAACCGACATGCAGAGACGTATTTTAAAATTTGGCGCTCTAGGCCCAAAAGGTTAGCTGCTCCATAAATTAATTTAAAAAAAAACAAAAATTAATTTTTATTTGTTCTCTCAGTGTAAGTAACGCTCCGCGCCATGGTCCTTTTGGCCCTTGGATAAATACGCCACTGCCGACATGACACTTGTATTATTCATAATGTGGTTTATAAAACTCTGTAAATCACGATAATTTTATCAAATCTATATAGAGATTTAAAAAAAATTAATATAAATAATAGATATACACTTATTACATAAATACTATTTTTTTGTCTCTTAATTGTTTTTTAAATATCTATTGATTTTATTTTTTATCACTAAACGATATAGTAATATTTTGTCCTTTTAAACTCGACAACAGAAAAAGACAATATTTAGTGATATACAATGGAGTAAGACAGGGCCGTATCTGAGGGGGTGCTTTGGGGGTACGAGACATTTCGACCTTTCCTACCACTCCAAAATTGTTACTAAAATTATACGTTAGATTTTGAAATATTTTAGTTATTTACCATTACCTATTATACTAGAGCAGAACAGGGCAGTAGTAATATGGACTAGCAGTTAATATAAAGCACTTCAATCAGTGGCGTATTAACGGGGGGACCCAGGGGGCCCGGGCCCCCTCTGTAGCTAATCAGTATATTGAATAACATACAATTATTTATTATTTAAATATTTAAAAGCTCTTAACGACTTTAAATCCTGATTTATTTTGTCATAAAAATATCAAAACAGCAAAAAAACCGATTTTTAGGACAAATTATTTTTGTACTTCATATTTTAAATTTCTATAAAAGCGCGTGACTTTGAAAATTAAAAAATTTGCCTGCGGCGCTTATGCCAGGACTCGCTTTGCTTGAGTTTTAAATGTTGTGATTTCACTTTTCGATTTCAGGCCCCCCCCTACACGTAATTGATAAATACGCCACTGACTTCAATAACAAAAGATATATTCGCCACTTCTATTACCCAAAATCCACAAAACGAATGTCGAAGGATGATTTAAGGGTGAATTAAACACGATGTCACGGCGCATCTACCCTTGCTGATAGTGCCGGTGCAACAACTTTTAGTTTACCCACAGAGCCGTTCTATTATGCGTATATAAGTTGATATCATATTATTGGTGCTAAATAGTTAAAAATGAGTTTAGTTGAATTAATAAACACTATCTGAAAAGTCTGTCCGCGGACGGATAACTAGCTGGTGGTGGATCTTCCTTTTAGCGGTATTAATTAAAAAAATATTCTTTTCTAACACTGATCTAATGTGCTTAACCGGTAGATCCCTCTTTTAACAGTCTCAATTAAAAAAATATAGAAAAAAAATTATTATAATGACATCATCGTAATAAGTGAATACTGTAAATTCTCAACTCGATTGGTTGGGAACTCCATTGATGTGCAACCCGATTAGTCAAGAAACTTAACTGAAGGACATCAACTTTATCAGTGCCTTATGTGCAACTCTGTCGGTTGAGAATCCGATTGAAGTACAACTCCATTGATATGGAAATCCAACTCACTTAATGTGCAAGTCGATTGGTTGGAAAATCAACTGATGTGCAACTCAATTAGTTGAGAACTCGATTGACATGGAACTCAACTAATATGCGTAACTCGATTTATTAGGAACTGGATTGATGTGAAACTCAATTAGTTGGGAATTTAATTGATGTACAACTCGATTGAAACTTGACTGATGTGCAACTCGATTGGTTGGGAACTCTATTAGTTCGGAACTCGATTAATATGAAACTTAACTGAAATGAAACTTGATTGATGTGCATCTCATTACAGGGAGATAGACAAACAGAGTTTTTATGATACTATACTACTGCGGAATACCGGGACTCGTCCCATAACTTCCTTCAACAGTTGTTGATTGGTCGCACCAGTTCTTGAGAACTTGATTGTACTTGAGAGCCAGATTTACTTTGTCGTTAAAAAATTGAACTATTGTTTTAAGCTGTTGAAGATGCTTGAAATCACTTCCTCTTGATGTTGTGGATCAACAACTGCGACAGGATTGTTGCGATGGCTTTCGTTGGTTTTCTTCAATGTTCCCTAAGTATGTAGGTTATTGTAATTTGTTTGGTCGCAATTGTAGGGCTATTTTCAAAGTATCTTTGGAAACTTTTCGCAACCTTGATAATTCGCTGGATGCAATTCGCGCAAGTTGCTGGAGTATCTATTGGTTTGGTGCATATCGTCGTCAGGTGTGGACCTGCGCATTTCACACATTTCTTGTGTATCCGCTGCTCGACAATTTCGCTGTACCTGACTAAAATCTTGACATCGATAGAACTGATGCGCTGAACGAAATTTTCTTTGAGGAACTTCAATATTGATGTTGATAGGTAGGTATCTAATATTCGAGTAAACATGAAAATCATTTGTCCGCCGGGTTGTTTCCTAGCGTGACTAGTAGCAATAGGATGGGTTTCTTGATTCGTCTTTTATGCATTCTGACGACCTTGAACTCCTTGAGAGCCTGGCTTGCGAGAATGTTTTCAATGTGGTTTAAGTTCACGTATATGGATTCGAGGTTTTCCGGTATCTATTATACGTAGCTGATGTATCTACCATAGAGAGGGTCGACTATGAATTTGAATAACCTATTCATTGCCCTGTAGTTGACAACGACAACAGGACAATTTTATGAACGGTAGTCTACAACGACAACAGGACAATTGCAAGTTCCTCGGTTTAAAGATTTTCAATTTCTTGATTTGCAAAGACCAGTCGTCTGTCCGTCTTGACCCGATTCAGTGTTTAGTCGGATTTCGCTTTGTATTATGGTTTCATCGTGATTGTCTAGGTAAGCGTAACATTGCTCCAAAACCCAGTTGATAATGGTTTTGTACGATTTCATTTCGGAATTTCTATCATCGATGGATTGGTTTGCCGGTTGGCTCGCCTTAGCACTATACACTACTAACAAAGTTTTTTTGGGACACCGTCACTTAGGCGACGGTCAATTAGGCGACGACAATTAGGCGACGTCAAATAGGCGACCGGTCAATTAGGCGACGGCACAAATTAGGCAACGGGAAATTCGATACATTTTTTTTAAATTAAAAAAGTAATATTTAATTACAAAATTATTTTTATATTTAATTTCTTCATCTTGATCGATAATTTAATCGGATTAAATATTGATTTTGCGATTGGTAATTTCATATTTTCGCGGTTTATCATACAATTAATTATTATAACATGGATTGAAAATTTTTCATTTTTTGTGTGTATATATAGGCATGTACCTATAGTATACAATTTATTATACAGGGTGCTGAATGACTCAGCCCAACATAGGAAATTAACATGTAAAACTTATTTTTGCAAATTCCTACTTCCCTAATTATTTTAGAGAAAAAATGAAAGACACAAAAATAATACAGAAATATAAACTACGAATGATAAGAGTATTAGATTTCATCTAACTTTTACTTAAAAAGCCAAAAAATGCTTTTGAAATTGTTAAAAGTTTCGTTTATCGAACTGGCCATGAAAGTTTCCATGGTAATTATTTTGAAAAATATAAATTAAATTGAATTTATTACATGGCCAGTGCGATAAATGCAAATTTTAACAATTTCGAAAGCATTTTTTGACCTTTTAAGTAAAAGTTAAAGAAAATCTAATTATTTTATCATTTGCAGTTTATAATTCTGCATTATTTTTGTATCTTTCATTTTTTCTCTAAAATAATTAGGGAAGCAGGAATTTGCATAAATAAGTTTTTACATGTTAATTTCCTATGTTCGGCTAACTCATTCAGCACCCGGTATAATTTTGAATAATAAAACATTAAATAATAATAAAGAGAATATATAAAAACACTAAATACTATAAGAATTTGTAATTAAATATTATTTTATTAATTTCTGTAATTAAAAAAATGTAACAAATTTCCCGTCGCCCAATTTGTGCCGTCGCCTAGTTGGGGTCGCCTAATAAGCCTGTCGCCTAAAATACCAGCGCCCAATTGACCGTCGCCTATTTGACGTCGCTTAATTGTCGTCGCTTAATTGTCCGTCGCCGAAATGTCGTGTACCCAGTTTTTTTAACAACAATAGTTCGATATATTTTCCGGTTGGTAAAAAAGGTCAACCAATGAAAGTGTTTTTTCGGTTTGTAAAAGTTTACCGAAAAATAACAAAGGTAAGTGAGCAGATTTAATTTTAACGAATAATATTAGGTCTTTACATTATCCCTCTCTTACTGTGACGGCAATAAAAATTCTTAATTATTTAGGCTTATTAGGCGACCCCAACTAGGCGACGGCACAATTTTTTAATTAAAAAAAAAATTTTAATTAATTATTTAATTTTAAATTAACTTTTAATACAGTTTAAAATTTAAAAACTGTATTAAAAAATCTATATTATGTTTTTTATTATTTAATTTATTATTTATTTATTTATTTGTTTAATTATTTATATATTATTTAATTAAATAACTGTTTATTGTTAAATTATATATTTATACCAGTATAAATTATATTAATAAGTAATATAATTAAAAATACAAAGTCTTTTTTGGATTACGTAGAAATAGATGTTGTATCGCACACTAATTCGCGTCGAAAGCAGGGAAATCTCATATAATTGATCTAAACATTTAATGGCGTGTTCCCAGCGACGAAGAATTGACTCGATATATGTGTCTCTTTTTATTTACTGCAAAGTGCTGGCACCTAGCTTACGATAGAAAAATATTACATTATTGCTATTATGATAACTTAGGTAAGTTAACTTAGCGATGCGCTTATCTTCAGAATTTCCACAAATGAATTACCTTAGTAGCGTAGGTAGTAGTACTTAATATACTTTTGTTATCACAATATCATGTTACACGAGTTGAATGCATTTTTATATTATATCTAACGAATTTTTCAATTTAATAAATTTATTATAAATGTCATTTGTCAGTGGCGGATCTCATGTATAATTTCAGTAAAATGAGAAATTTATTACCTTAATATTTTTAGGAAAATGTTTCGTAATTTCATTATATTACCACAAATAACGTAAATCATTTTCAATTATAAGATATTTTGGGCTATGGTATTTTAATTTTTGTGAAATTCAAGAGTTACAAAAAAATGGGAATTCTACAATATATACGTGGCTCACAAAAATAACCGTACACCCCTATATTAGCAATGTAAATTGTGTCTTTTGAAGACATGTTTTCTCATATAAAAATCGCTTCTACAGCAAAACTTCTTAAATATTTTTTGTTCAAAATTTCATTCTCTTCATTTTTGTTTATATACATTTTTTATTTTGTCGCGCCATTTTAGAGTTACAGAGACTAAAAAAAACTCTGTAAAATACAAAAACAATTTTGTCAAGTCGTGTTTTACGTTACATTCCCTACATTTTTGTTCATATACATTTTGCTATTCGTAGCACCCTTTTTGAGATACAGATGAAATATTTTTTTGTATTTTACAGTCTTTTTTAAGTCACTGTAATTTTATTTCAAATATCCCTTAGCTAGGCTTTAATTACGCACAGGTACCTTATTAAAAGTAGCTATCACTTTACCTCAGACAGAAAAAACTAAATTACTAAATCTTATCAGAGCATCAGGAATAATGGTAAAAAACATTCAGAAAATCGAAAAGAGTACCTAAGCAAAAACCAAATATACAAATAAAAAAATATATCACAAATAACTAAAATTTTATGTACAAAAAATTGCCTATTTATAGACAATTTAGGAATTTCATAAAGAAAATATTTTTATTGTTGATAAATAAAAATAAAATTTTTTATTTCTTATTATTACTTTAGAAAATATTTTATAGAACAAAAGTTGTAGGTAATTTGATACCTACTGATAATTTTAATTATAATAAACTTTTAGCTATTTCATTGCATTTTGAAGTTATGATTATGTTTTATCACTTCAAGTAAACCTCCGTTCCTCCATTCGATTTCATTCATCTTCAATAGGCTTCGTTCCACAGCAGATCTAACCTTAAATTTAAAATTTGGAGTGATTTCGTTACTTCGTTTGGTTGCTAACGTGTTTACAGACCTACATACGCACACACATACAGGACCTATTTTTACCAGAGTTGGGCCCTAAGCTCTATCAAATTTTTGGGCCCCTTATATTCGAATGTAACAAATATCATTGAACGCCCAATTCTTGGGTTGTTTTATCAGTATTTAATTTTCATTTTACAATTTTATGTTCTCTCTTTTTGGGCCCCTCTGGCCATTGGGCCCTAGGCACGAGCCTAATGCGCCTAATGGTAAAATAGGCCCTGCACACATACACACATACCTCAAGGGAACCTCAAAACATACAAATTTGCTTAAAAATGGGGGATCAATTTTTTTTTCAATTGCAACGAATGCATAAAATATATAAAAAAAATTTATTGTAAGTATTTCAAGAGTATGTATTCTTAAAACCTGTCAAACCTCATTTCAATATCTATATTAATAATCTCATCAGAAATTCACAAAAATTGGTTCTTTTGGTTTCAAAATTGGTTCCAAAGTAGAATCCTGTCTAAATTTAATCACAAAGCGAAACTTAAACCGTACATAATGGAACCACTATTGCCGATCTCAATGAATTGGAGTTGGAAGTTTGATTGGGATTATCCAACAATCAAATCAATTTTCGGTGATACGAAATAAAGCCGTAAAATCTAGAAAATCTAAATTTAATTAATTTTTGGTGGAACGAAGTTTGCCGGATCAGCTAGTTATTAATAAATAAAATCTAATGTGACAATACATAACTTTCCCATTTATTACTAAATTAATAATAATAATAATTAGAAATAAAAAAAAAATAATAAAAAAATAATTAAAATTTAATAAATAAAAAAATAGCGTATGGATTTTAACCAAAATTTAATCAGCTCTCTAGATTGCTGTTACAAACCAGTATATGAAATTTGAATAAAATCGGTTCACACGTTTTGAAAAAATCATGGACGAAAGAATCGCACACACACACACACACGCACATACGCAAAATTTGTCTCAAACGAATTGTACGGACTCATAGACTATGGAAAAAATGCTAGTTCAAAAATTTTTTTTTACTCGATTACAATACTTTCCTATACTACGTATATGGGAAAGTAATAATTTCTACTTTTTTCTTATATTTATATTCAGTGGCGGCCCGTCAGGGGAGCCTTTGAGACTGCGTATCCCCAGAAAAGTCAACTACTAACGAGAAAAAAATGTTTTACTAAAAATCATAATTTCTAACACACTATTCGTATTGAAAAAATTATCTGGTGTTTTAATTTCTTAATTTCATACATAATATTATATTATAGTATTTAAATAATTCTTATCTAAAGAAAAGTTACAGAAATTAACACCTGCGGTTGAAATTTAATAGTGATGTGATAAGATAACGACGGCTACCAGTGCAAGAAACGCTTTTACTATAGACTCAACTCGATATGCACCTTTATATTTCATTATAAATTATAATATACAAAACTCAATTGACTTCTTGGGAATCTTTAAAATGAGATTTTATAACCATAATACCAACTTGTATAATATTTTTATAACACGCGCTGTTTTTTTTCTTTTTTTAATTATCTCAGTAGTAATTTATTCAGGTACGCATAATATGTAATAATTCACAATGGCATGTTTCTTGCAACCCAATATGCTGTCCGTACTTACAGTTTTTCATTGTAAGTAGATGCATATAATTTTCATCTGGCGTTTGAATTACAAGGCAACCTAGATTAGTTCCTCTCTGTCAAGCTCCTCCCTATAAATCACGTGCAAACTGCATGAATTTGTTATTGTCAGGTGCATGTGTTATAAATGAAGTATTTAGTATTTACATTATATTAATTTGTATTTAATAAAAAATATTAAAATTTATTTAAAAACCAGCGCCCTCTCTTGAAAAATGGCTGGACTAATTTACAAGATTTTCCTATTCGCACTTATGCAACCTATGTGAGGCATAAGAGTTTTAATGAAATTTTAATAATAATTTTGCAAATTTTGTACTTCTCCATTTCCGCCTTAATTACAAAAATTTTTTAAAAAATGAAGTAAAGTAAATTGAAGTAAATTGTCGTTTGATCATGTTGACGCTAAATGTTATATAAATTAACCTAGTTAAAAAGGTATAATTTGAAATATCAATTATGTTTTAAAATACTACTTTTTGTGTGCCCTAAAAATAATATTTCTAAATTACATTCTTTAATTAAAATTGCTTTAACCTAAAGCTGCTACCTTATACTTTATATTTCTGCTTCATTTACTATGAAATTCGACTTTGTTTTTCTGTTTTCATGGAAATGGTAGAGCTAGTTTTCTGCCATTCATTTAACATAGCGTTTTCACGCCCTTAACAAGCTGCCAAATGAAAACGGTGCATAGAAAATGTTTGTGCCCATGACCCCCATGACAAATTTTGTTCAGAATGATCTGAACTACAAAATATAAAAAAAGCAGCTAATTTAACCGAACCCCAATTTCCATACTTATACTTTTGTGCGGGGTCCTTTGACTTTGATTGATGATTTTATCGTTCATAGGGAAGCAAGATGCCGCTTGTTGAAAGCTATAGGACAGCATTTAGATAATTTACCTTCTTTTTTAAGTGCCACACACTCAGAGCGCATCAAAAAAAGAACTTGAAAAGTGACCCAAACATCCGCAAACATGGCCCAACAACAAGAATCATTTCCAAATAACACTCAATAACTACCGGATATCCAGATCCAGTTCAGATAATGTATGTATATCCAGGTCATTATCTGGATATCTATTTGATATACGTTGCATAACATCTAGTGATGTTATGTCATGTGTCATGTCATATGTTATGGCATATAGCCGACATTTAGTAGATTTTATCTATTTTACGAACGTCACTATCTATTGGATATCAATACAATACATCAACCGGATGACTAAGTTTTGTGACACCTGGATGTCTACTAGATATTCACTGTATTTAGCAATCTAACATAGATATCTTCTGGATATCGGATTGTCTTGCAAGACATCCAGTGGACATCCAGAAGATAGGTTTGTGTTGTCTGGGTTGTCATAAACAAACAAAGGAAAAATCATCAACAAAATAAGAGAAATTCCAAATTCATATAAATTTATAAGAAAAGAAATGAAAACTAAAATAAATTGGATTACCGATTTGAAAGTGGACAAAGTTTCACCAATGGGCGATTATATATTCCAACTTTTGTTCGAATGGTAGCTAACCGAGCAATTTCATTTTTCCCAGATGCAATTTTTCGATAATGGAGGAATATTGTTTTGGATTAAGATGACTAACATACCTTCCTTTACTGAATTAGTTCTAGTATTCTATTTCGATCTTGCTTGTTATGTGTGCAAATATTCTGTATGCCAGTGTTTTCAAATATGCTGGACTATAGGGAATTCAACAGTTCATATCGATTCAAGCGGCCGGGAAGGATATGTAATAAATCTTCAGTGGGTAACGAAGAAAAAAGTGTACCATACGAGTATAAGAAATGTGCCTGAGTCAATGCTTGTGGATCATTAGGGTCATTTCCAAGTTTACATAACGGTCTGGAATTGAGTAAAGCTTCAATTTGAGTGAACTCATTAAGTACCAGCGTCCTCATTTGATTACAGTAACTTTTTGAAGGTCTTAAAATAATATATATATAAGATTTATTCTTATAACAAAAATTTATGTCTACATTCGTAAAATATGCTTGGTACTTAATGGGTTAATACGCGGTATAAAATTCTTCGTTTGTATTTGAATGCCGATTGTTTTTTAAGGTAAGTTTTGACGCTTTTCACGTTTGCTTACGAAATTCCTACAAAATAGGGGGCGGCTGGCAGGTTAAATTTCCATTCAATTTTTCTTAAATTCAATTCACCCAACAGTTCGTCCTCATAGATACGGGAGTAAATTAATTGATGAACGTCATCCATATATTTTTCTGCACCTACAAAATTTGAACCACAATCGGAGAATAAAGTTGCACAATTTCCATGAAGCGATAAGAATCGCTTAAAGACCGCTATAAAACACTCCGTAGATAAGTCAAAAGCCAACTCGAGACGAACGGCTTTTGTTGCTGAACACACAAATAAACAGACCTAAGCGTTCTGGGTTTTGATACATCGACGACGCGACGACTTAAAGTAATTTGAAAAGCTCAACCTACTCTTGTTGATAGAAAAGCTTTAGCTTGGTTTCCTCTTTCAAATGGTAAGTTTTCCATCAGAGGAATTGTAGGTTTTGGAGATTTGCATTTCCAAATACATTGGCGAATAGTGTTTCTAATAAGGATTGCAATAAATAAGATCCCGCATGATGATGTAGTTTGTGATAATAGGTAATTAACAAGATTACTAACGGATCTGATTTTGGCAAGAAAATGGGATGTTTGTGTTCATAACTTAGAATAGCGTTGACTAACCGCCCTCATACTTGGATAAGACTATCCTTTGTAAAGGGACATAAACGACGTAGGTTGGATGAAACAACTTTATTATTCTTTAAACTATGTCACTCGCATTGAAAGTAACGTTGTTGAATGGCCTTTATCAGAAACAATTTCGTAGATTTTAAATGAAAAGTGGTTCCCTCATAAACGCATACGAGCTGTCATGTCCGCTAAGAACGGCTGGGCTGCGGGTTCGAGCAACGCCCTGGTGGTGCGAAGAACTCGACCAGCTAAGAAAAGCGACAAGAAAGCTCTATAATAAAGCGCAGAACTCCAAGAAGGACGACGACTGGACAGCGTTTAAGGCGCACCGGTCAGAGTTCAAGAGAGTAATCCGCAAAAAACAACGCGAGTCTTGGAGAGCCTTCTGCGGCGGTGTTGAAACAACCACCGCTGCGGCTAGGTTAAACAAGATTATCGCAAAAGATCCATATCAGCAGCCCGGCAGCCTATGTCGAGAGGATGGGTCATACACAGATACCCTCTCACAAACTGCCGAAATACTGCTACACACACACTTTCCCGACAGTCAGAGAGTCACCGATTTTGATTGGACTGACACAATAAGCCAACCACCGACCGAGGCCAACTGGGAAATTGCAAAGAAGGTTGTGAATAAGACCAAAACGGCATGGGCCATCAAATCCTTTAGCCCCTTCAAATCGCCTGGACCTGACGGGGTACTTCCAGCCCTACTTCAGTGGGGTCTGGAACACCTGCTCAATCATCTGGTGCGAGTGTTCCAGGCGTGCATTGCACACGGATACACACCGAAGGAATGGCGCAAGGTTAAAGTTATTTTTATACCAAAACCAGGCAGAGGCGACTACTCCCTGGCAAAATCTTTTAGACCAATCAGTTTAACTTCGTTTTTCCTGAAAGCGTTAGAAAAACTGTGCGACAGAGAGATACGTGATACGATTCTGATGCACAGACCACTACACGTAAACCAGCACGCATATATCCCGGGGAGATCTACTGAGACCGCTCTACACAAGGTGGTAGAGCGCGTTGAAAGGTCACTGGGCCAAAAAGAGTCCACCCTAGGAGCGTTCATTGACATCGAAGGGGCCTTTGACAAAACCACCTTTGAAAGTATAAATGCAGCGCTATGCCAATACGGTGTTCCCACGACCATTGCCAACTGGATCAGTTTTATACTGAAGTGGCGAGCCGTGGAGGTATGTGTCGGTGACATAAAGATCAAAGGTGTTGTGACTAGAGGCTGTCCTCAGGGGGGAGTACTCTCCCCGCTACTGTGGATTATGGTAGTGGACAGCCTTATACGACGCCTTAACGAAAAAGGTTTCTATACCATAGGATACGCAGATGATATGACCATACTGCTTACTGGCAAATTTGAAAACATGCTCTGCAGGCTGATGCAGACAGCTTTCAAAATATTGGAAGAATGGTGCATTGAGCACTCTCTCTCGGTCAATCCGACAAAGACGGAGCTTGTTCTGTTCACCAATAAAAGAAAGTTACCTGGCATGACAATGCCTAACTTAATGGGGACTCCTCTAAAACTGGCGAACGAAGTCAAGTATCTGGGAATAATACTTGACAAGAAGCTAAACTGGGGAAAACACTTGAAAACCAAAATTAACAAGGCAAGAATGGCTTTCTGGCAGTGTCGAAGGGCGATGGGACGGTCATGGGGCCTTTCCCCTAAGATCACCCTCTGGCTTTACACTGCGGTTGTCAGACCTATGCTTTGTTACGGTGCACTTGTCTGGTGGCCCAGAACCAAACAAGTAACAGCAGCGTCCTCCCTACACCGGATTCAGAGACTAATCTGTCTGGCCGTAACGGGAGTGATGCGCACTGCACCCACTACGGCATTGGAGACCCTTCTCTGCCTCCCACCACTTGATCTTCATGTGCAGGAGATGGCGGTTAAGGCTGCTCTTAGGTTACGTAGTTGGGGACTATGGAACCATAGGCGAGGAGCTGTGGGTCATATGCGGATCTTAGAGGACTACTCAATTGGAGTACCTCTGCTGCACCTTGAACCTGACAGAATCTCCCCTAAATATATATTTGACAGGAAATACAATATCCTGTTGAATCCAACAGAAACCAACGACTATGACATATGTCTATTCTCGGATGGTTCCAAAAACAATGTTGGCTCAGGAGCAGGAATTTTCTCTGCTGAACTTGACCTAAACAAAAGCATACCGCTGGGCAGGCACACATCAGTTTTCCAAGCGGAACTTATGGGTATACTGCACTGCGCAAAAACAGTCCAAGATAAACTTATCTACGACAAAAACATTCAGATATCTACAGATAGTAGAGCGGCACTTGTGGCACTGAGGAGTCACAAGGTCACATCAGGTCTGTTGCTAGAATGCATTCAGACGCTAAATGAGATATCTAACTTAAACACCATTTCACTCCTGTGGGTGAAAGGGCATCAAGGCAACGAAGGTAACGTAAAAGCGGACGAGCTGGCAAGAAACGGTTCCAACAGCCTTCCCTGCGGTCCGGAGCCGATGATTGTACCAGCTGTCAAAACTATCGATACCCTCCTAAAACAACACATCCTAAAACTGCACTCCTGCAGATGGGCAAAAGAAACTGAATGCAGACAAGCAAGGGCAGCGATCAAAGCACCCTCTAGTAGGCATTCAAAATATTACTTGAAGCTGTCCAGAGTCAATCTACGGACAATTGCAGGGATTTTAACTGGACACTGCAAACTGAACAAACATCTCAATACAATGGGACTTGTAGATAACCCCAGATGTCGGGGATGCAATACAGCAGACGAAACCGCGGAACATGTGCTCTGTCACTGTCCGTCGCTAGCGTCAATTAGAGGTGCCATGCTAGGGGACTTCTGGCCTAACATGGCCAGAATCAGCGACACTCCGCCTGCCAAGATACTCGAATTTATCCTGGAGACAGGATGGCTTGAGGACTGACAGGACGGGGGGCCGCTGTATTCGGAGGCAGTACAATGGGCCCGTTTTTAGTGGCCTAAGTGCGTGTGGGGATACCTCCCTACCCTCCTACCTAAAATCCAGAATCCAGAAAAAAAAAAAAAAAAAGAATGGCATATAGCCGACATTTAGTAGATTTTATCTATTTTACGAACGTCACTATCTATTGGATATCAATACAATACATCAACCGGATGACTAAGTTTTGTGACACCTGGATGTCTACTAGATATTCACTGTATTTAGCAATCTAACATAGATATCTTCTGGATATCGGATTGTCTTGCAAGACATCCAGTGGACATCCAGAAGATAGGTTTGTGTTGTCTGGGTTGTCATAAACAAACAAAGGAAAAATCATCAACAAAATAAGAGAAATTCCAAATTCATATAAATTTATAAGAAAAGAAATGAAAACTAAAATAAATTGGATTACCGATTTGAAAGTGGACAAAGTTTCACCAATGGGCGATTATATATTCCAACTTTTGTTCGAATGGTAGCTAACCGAGCAATTTCATTTTTCCCAGATGCAATTTTTCGATAATGGAGGAATATTGTTTTGGATTAAGATGACTAACATACCTTCCTTTACTGAATTAGTTCTAGTATTCTATTTCGATCTTGCTTGTTATGTGTGCAAATATTCTGTATGCCAGTGTTTTCAAATATGCTGGACTATAGGGAATTCAACAGTTCATATCGATTCAAGCGGCCGGGAAGGATATGTAATAAATCTTCAGTGGGTAACGAAGAAAAAAGTGTACCATACGAGTATAAGAAATGTGCCTGAGTCAATGCTTGTGGATCATTAGGGTCATTTCCAAGTTTACATAACGGTCTGGAATTGAGTAAAGCTTCAATTTGAGTGAACTCATTAAGTACCAGCGTCCTCATTTGATTACAGTAACTTTTTGAAGGTCTTAAAATAATATATATATAAGATTTATTCTTATAACAAAAATTTATGTCTACATTCGTAAAATATGCTTGGTACTTAATGGGTTAATACGCGGTATAAAATTCTTCGTTTGTATTTGAATGCCGATTGTTTTTTAAGGTAAGTTTTGACGCTTTTCACGTTTGCTTACGAAATTCCTACAAAATAGGGGGCGGCTGGCAGGTTAAATTTCCATTCAATTTTTCTTAAATTCAATTCACCCAACAGTTCGTCCTCATAGATACGGGAGTAAATTAATTGATGAACGTCATCCATATATTTTTCTGCACCTACAAAATTTGAACCACAATCGGAGAATAAAGTTGCACAATTTCCATGAAGCGATAAGAATCGCTTAAAGACCGCTATAAAACACTCCGTAGATAAGTCAAAAGCCAACTCGAGACGAACGGCTTTTGTTGCTGAACACACAAATAAACAGACCTAAGCGTTCTGGGTTTTGATACATCGACGACGCGACGACTTAAAGTAATTTGAAAAGCTCAACCTACTCTTGTTGATAGAAAAGCTTTAGCTTGGTTTCCTCTTTCAAATGGTAAGTTTTCCATCAGAGGAATTGTAGGTTTTGGAGATTTGCATTTCCAAATACATTGGCGAATAGTGTTTCTAATAAGGATTGCAATAAATAAGATCCCGCATGATGATGTAGTTTGTGATAATAGGTAATTAACAAGATTACTAACGGATCTGATTTTGGCAAGAAAATGGGATGTTTGTGTTCATAACTTAGAATAGCGTTGACTAACCGCCCTCATACTTGGATAAGACTATCCTTTGTAAAGGGACATAAACGACGTAGGTTGGATGAAACAACTTTATTATTCTTTAAACTATGTCACTCGCATTGAAAGTAACGTTGTTGAATGGCCTTTATCAGAAACAATTTCGTAGATTTTAAATGAAAAGTGGTTCCAAATCTCTGATATCGGTAACGTTTTCCAGTACTTTATTTGTCATTGGCCAGATTTGATTTATGTAAATATAGAACCAATTTGCACTGGAAGATCATACCAAATTCTATAATGTCCAAAACATAGAAATTGTTTAAAAATAGGGGATTATTATATTCATAAATATGTATTTACAATTTGAAATTGAAACTCGAGCACAATGTTCAGAAGCAGCAACAACAAGAAAATACATTTTTTACATGTAGATAATGGTGAAAAATGCTTTTTCACAAAATTAGCACAATTTTTAAAACTAAAATATGAAACCAACTTGATGGAGGTCGCAAAACCATCCCACTCGACAAGACAAGCTTCAGTTCTAATAGCAAAATATACATATACAAAGCAAAACAGTAAATAGCAGATTTTCCAAAATTATCCGTGTTTGTGGGACGTTAGTTCAAAAGATTATTTAAACAAATATTTAAAAGATGTGTCGATTAACAAACTATTAGAACATTTCTGTATGTTTCTGGATCCTCATCTTTCAGCTCTTGGAAAAGTCTTGATGATACTCCTAATTCTTCCCTTCTTTGTATCCATGGTCTGACCCACCATCGTTTCAGATTGCGGTGAAGCTGGTTAATCATTTCCAAAGAAAGCTCCCTCACACATTCTCCCAACAACCGCTTAATTCGTTTTGTACGTAAACCGACAGACTACATGCTTGCTGATTAACAACAAACTGACTGGCGAGTGGCAAATAGCAGCATAGCCAGCAGCCACGTGATCTTTAGTCGCCGCTGCTAGATACCAAACATGTCCAACTTCGCCAGCGCTGGCAAATACTCGTCGGCTGCTAAACGCCAGCGGCGAATTGTGTGGTCACATTGAGCTGATCGACGGCTTCTTACCAGCCGCTGGTTAGAAGCAGCCTAATGTGACCCGCATTTTGTTTGACTGAGTTGCCCGCCGCTGCTTGTTGGTGCTGCTTACCAGCCACTGGTCACCAGCGCTGGTAAGCAGCCTAATGTGACCCGCGCTTTAGCGACTAAGTACTTGTTTGTAGGGGCTGGTTGAACTGCTTCTTGGTATGTTGGCATTACTACCACCACTATAATATAATATAGTATACCCTATATTATAGGGTGTTGTCAACCGTAATAGGCACATGCTCGCGCCACCTGTTACACGCTGTTTTTTTAACAATTATACAATAATACTATATACAAATACAAATATTCAAGCACAAGAACAAATATTTAACTAAAAAAAAAAAAAAGATTACAAGATTTAATCGTAGTCATATCTCTGCAGGGGTTTTACCGAACGACCACTCCGTGTCTGATACTGTTGTGATTCAACGATTATTGATGTCTCCTGTCTGTCGCTGCCCCGTGCTTCTTCCGCCATCAAACGATTATGGATTTCAACTTTTATCTGTTGACCCGATTCATTCATACCACTTCCCGGAAGTACCTCCTCGACATCGGCATGTACTTCCTTGGCATCAGCATTTGTACTTAGCTCCTTCACACCTTCTTCACCATTGATACCTTCCTGTGTCTCACGACACTTGGGTTGTATGATTCTAATTTCCTTCAGCTTCTCGTTTTCGTTTATTGCTTGACTTTTTATGTTTTTTCTAAAAACATTTCACTGGCGTTGACTATCCTTAATTACGTAAGAACGATCATTAATATTCTTAACTATTATTCCATAATTCCACTCTTTTCCGGCTTTTTTTAAAGATGACTCGATCATTTCAATATCGGCAGTTGCTTGCATTCCGATTTTAGATAAATTAGAAAAGTTGCCCAGAAAATTGGAAAATTGGGGAAATATTCGATAGAAATATTTTACTTTCAATAGATGGCGTTCTTAAATATTAGAACTGTGTTTGGTAGATGGCGACCCTTAAATATGTCACCAATTATACTACGTGCAACTCTCTAGATAAATCCATTCACAAAACCAAAATAACATACTTGCCAGATTGTTGGACATTGGTAATGGGAAAATCGCAGTTGACATTTCGACATTACCCGCTGATTTCTGCCAGTTGGCCAAATCGAAGGAAGAGCTCATTCAAAGTGTGAAATTTTCATCACAAATTACATCACAAATTCTCAAACGGCTACCCAGGAAATCGATCCTTCAAATCTATTATATCATGAATCAGTGCCTCAAAAGTCAATACTTTCCGTCCGCTTGGAAGCAAGCTATAGTCATCCCAATCCTCAAGCCAGCAAAACCTAGAAACATTCCATCCAGTTACCGTCCAATCAGTCTCGTGCCAACCCTCTCTAAGGTTCTAGAAAAAATTATACTCGCACGGCTTAAACAGCACGAAACTGAACATAACATCATCCTCCCCGAACAATTTGGATTCCGGTCGAACCACAGTACGACACTCCAACTCGCGCAGCTCGTCAATATCATCACGGTCAATTTTAACCTCAAAAGAACAACCGCAGTTACAACATTAGACATCAAAAAAGCATTTGATACTATTTGGCACGATGGTTTAATCCATAAACTCATTGTTCAAAAACTTCTCCTCCATCTAATCAAAATCATACAAAGCTTTCTCTACAAACGCTCCTACCAAGTACTTGTTAGTCACTCCTTATCAAATTCACACACAATTCCTGCAGGGGTCCCGCAAAGATCTGTCCTTGCTCCCACCCTCTTTTCCTACTACGTAAATGACATCCCAAAACACCACAACACCCAAATAGCATTATTCGCGGATGACACCGCGATCGTATCGAAGGGAACAAAAAGAAACCACACCATCTCGCATCTACAACGCCATCTCAACGAACTGGAACTCTACTACCACCGCTGGAAAATCAAACTAAATGCCGACAAAACCACACTAACCATGTTCTCCCACAAACGCGACTAAGCCACAAAAAAATTACAAATTAATAATACTGACATCAAACATACTGCCTCCGTCAAGTATTTAGGTGTTACGCTCGACGAGAAACTCACTTTCAAGGAACACTGCGCACTAACGGCCAAAAAAGCAAATTTGGCATACTACTCACTTTACCCCCTACTCCATCACCAAAACAAACTCCCGCTTAAGACCAAACTTCAGCTATACAATTCTATGATCCGCCCAATTCTCCTTTACGCGTCTCCGGTATGGAGCAAAACCGCTAATTCCAACTCAATCTGCCTTCAAAGGACACACAACAAATGTCTCAGACTAATCACCGGATCCCCAATGACTACGGAAATTTGCGAACTACACAGATACGCAAACAACACACCCACATTACGGGCCGAAATAAAACGCACCGCGATACAATTCTTTACCGAAACCATCACGCGAAATCCACTCACGAAAGACATCGCAAACATACGTAACTCCACCGCGCGCTTTAGAATTAAACACAAGCTCATACATAATATCCTCATGTAAATTGGCATTAAGAAAATTCAATCTATCTACCTCATGACGCTGGGTTTTTGTACTCTATTTTTCTCCCGTACAAGTTTATTTTCTACTATCTCCAAAATCACAACCTGTAACATAAACCACAACAGTCCGATAAATTGGTTCAAATAATAGGCGCGGACTTATTTATATAACCAAAACCAATTTGTATTTGTTAAATTTATTTATTTTAATAAAGAGTTTAAAATGGAAAAAAATGAAATTTTCTTGCTTATTATTTTTATAACACTAGTTATGATAGCCACCCAAAGCTAGAAGAGCTGGTTAATTTGTTGCAACCAATAAATTTAAATTAATTAATAAATATTTAACTATTGTATTTTTATTTGTATTTTTTAATAATTAGTAATAATAATTACTAATACATTCGTTACTATTACCACTACTACCACCGCAGTAATATTCGTAAATAATACTACTACTACCGCAGTAATGTTTAAGAAGAACGGAGTAATTATTACTAATATATTCGTAAATATTACTACTACTAAGTATTATTAGTAGTAATATTAACGAAATGCTTGTCTAATATTAACAAAAAGTTTCATAGGATCAAAATGTAGTAATATTAACGAAGAACGTAGTTATTATTACGAATATATTCGTAAATATAACTACTGCTACCGGAGTAATATTAACGAAGAACGTAGTAAATATTACTAATATATTCGTTACCATTACTACTACTACTACCGTAGTAATATTAACGAATTGCTTGTAATAATATTAACGAAAAGTTTCATAGGATCAAAATATAGTAATATTAACGACGAATTTCGTTAAATACACACAACTTTTTTTTTCTGTGTACCTTTGTCGTTCCTTTCTTTCTTTCAATCTTTCTTAGAACAACTTACGTTGTTGCGGCACAACATCAGTGAGTCTGCAATTGGGAGTTTCGTTTTGATTGATTGCCCAAAAAAACAATTGAGCCGGAGACAACTGCAAACTTATCACTGGCGTTGTATTATATTCTAGTATTCGATATTGGAATTGACTACTTTCCTGTGCCTCATAACAGCGTTTGAAGATATTTTTCACAATGGCAACACCCTTTTTCGCTTGCCCATTACTTTGCGGATATCGAAGATTTGAGAATTTCATTTGAATGTTGGCAGTGCTTGCAAATTCTTTAAATTCGCTCGATCCGAAAGGACCGTTGTCACATTTTATACATGTTGGGTATCCAATTGTATTTAACTTACCACTGATTATCTCAATTACATGCTTTGATGTTTTGTTTTTTCAGCAATTAAATAATTTGAATACGCATCAATCAACGCAATAAAATCTCGCTCTGCATATTCAAATATGTCCATTGATACTATACTTGGTGAAAGAGATACATGGGTGCTTCGTCCTGTATTAGTGGCACTTTTTGATTGTTGCGTTTGAATTTTTTTGTAGATTTTACATTTTGACGTAATTTCCTTAATTTGACTGTTCATTTTTGGCCAGAACATAAATAATGCATTCTTGCGCGTGTAAGCGTTTTTTCAATTCCCAAGTGTGGTGAGTGTAGCCATCTACAAATTTTCTTCTGCAATTCCGTTGGTATTACCAGTCTATGATCTCGAAATAATAAACCATTCTCACAATGTAATTCGGCTTTGTATATTTGCAAAATTCCTGACTTAGGTCATCCAATTTATGATACGTTGGCCACCCATTCTCAACGTAGGTACATATCCGCATGTAATGTTCATCTCGCTGAATGGTTGAAATTATAATTATCTTCCGATTGACATGCCGACTTGGTTACCGAGTGTATGATTCCCGACAGTTTACAGATTTCCGTGTTTTCTTTCAATTGCACTCGCGATAAACAGTCAGCCACTAGCAGTTCTTTTTCCGGTTGATATATTACAGTCAATTTGGGGTATCTTGGGAGGATCGAAAGCATACGCTGTAATCGTGCGCTTACGTCAGCAATGTCTCGCTTAACTAGAGTTTCTAATGGCTTATGATCGCTCTCAACAGTGAATTTGCGACCATACAGAAAATAATGAAATCTTTGACATGCAAATACAATCGCTAAAAGTTCTTTTTCGATTTGAGCCCGCTTTTGTTCACTTTTACTTAAGGTCCGTGAGGAGTATGCTACAGGGTGCCTTCCTTGCATCAGCACACAACCCAATTCGTCTTTTGATGCATCGGTTTGTATACAATGACTGCCTTCTGTGGATCGTATATCGACAATACGGGTTCGGATGAAATAATATTTAGTAAATTCTTAAATTCCTTCTCATGTTGTTTCTTCCATTCAAACCTAACATTCCTTTTTGTTAGGTTACGCAGACCACTTGATTGCTTTGACAAGTTTGGTATAAACTTAGCCAGATACTTGAAAAGTCCCAACAATCGCATAACATGTTGCTTGTTTTCTGGTTTCTGCATTTCCATAATTGCCTCTCGATATTTATTGGTTGGTTTGATATGGCAATTTGACAAAACGTGACCCATGAACTGAACTTCCGATTTTCGATATTGAATCTTTTCGGGGTTGAACTTGATGCCATTTGCTCTCACACGTTCAATAACCAGTGATAATGTTTTGTCATGTTCGACTTCATTTTCCGCAGCAATTCCTTCATCATCAAAATAAATCACAACGCCTGGAATGTCACCGAATATTAGCACCATTTTCCTCTGAAACATTTCCGGTGTGCAATTGACACCAAATGGAAAACGATTGAATTTATATTTGCCAAATCGAGTCATAAATGTTGTTAATTCAGAACTTATGTCGTCCAATTCCTTGTGCCAAAATCCACAGCTAAGGTCAAAAACTGTGAAAATGCGTTTATTGGTCAAGCGACTAGTGCAATCTTCAATTGTAGGTATTAGAAAATGCTCTCGCTCAATGCACTCGTTCAGCGGCTTTGAATCTAAACATATTCCTAATTTCCCATTAGGTTTTTCGACTATTTGTATGTTATTAACCCACTCCGTTATTACCAATACGGTAATCGACGGGTGAAATTATTCCGGTGTCTACTATACACTCAATTTCCACTCTTAGTTTTTCAATTTAACTAAAAGGTATCCGTTTTTTATATCGTAGTGTCGGTATCGTATTTTCGTTTATTTTTATTGAGAATTTTCCTGGAAACTTACCCAATCCTTCAAATATATCACGATTGTTTTCCACTAGTTCCTCTTTTGCTTGAGGCAAGCAAGTGATCTTGTGCACATCCATTCGCTTAACCAACTCAAATTCGATACAAGTGTCCAATCCCAATAACGGTTCATATTCATTATTACAAGAAATTCTGCAACTTGTGCCATGCGTGATTTTACATCCAAACATTCTAATTTAATGGTTCCAAAAATGTTTACCTTATTTGTTACTATAATCAAAAACAGGAAAATCATTTTGTGGGTTTTCCATGGCCATATTTAATTTTCTGATCAACTTTAATGGGACAGAATTGACATCTGATCCTGTATTGATTTTAAAATCCACTACCTCGCTCTTAATCGTGTACGGACGGCTTGATCCATCTTGTTCGACCTGACCCATTTGTCGTTGTATTTATCCTAAAATCATAATTACCTTCTGCGTTATTCAATTTGATGCTGTTTGTCGTTTGAATTTTGCTTTCCACGTCTCTGCTAGATGGTTTGTTTTCCTGGTTGTATCGCTTTGATTTCGACTGCTTACAAAACTTCTGGAAATGTTCTTTTCGACTACATGAGTAGCATACCACATTATTTGCTTTACTCGATCTCAAATGAGTTGGTGTGAATGCTAAACCACAATTATGACACTGACGAGTCATTGCATTCACCGATTCAGGTTGTTCGGATACTATTTGCACGATTGATTGTTCAGCGCCTCGATCTAACAATACTTGATTTGCATTAATTTGCTGCTTCAAATACCTTACTTGTTTTGATTACCTTTCTTAAAGGTTCATCTTTTCCATCCAACAATTTCAATTGTAACTTCTTATCGTGTACACCGATTATGATGCGGTCACGTAACATTCTTTCTTCATACGATTTACCACATTCGCATTTGTAGTTACAATATTGCAGTTGCTTACGTAATTCAGTTTTGAATTCCACAAAACTTTGCTTTTCTTATTGCGTCATTGTATTAAATTTGAACGATTCCATTGCCACATTTCTCATAGGAGTACAATATTCATCGAATGATCTTAATATTTCATCCAACTTGCAATTATTTTGAGCGGTTTCTTCTGTTTCCTCACCCTCTGTTGCCATTTGATTTCCCAGAATGTCCTCAGATGTTCCATCATTTGGATATAGCGTGCTGTATATATGTCCATCGCACGTGGACCAATTAACCATAAAAATGTTGCTATTTTTTGATTTTCGTTTAACTTGTGTTTTCCATTTACCATCATATACATTAAAAACGTTCGTTTCCATATTAGCCATTGTTTTGCCAAGTCTGTGCAATCCAATTCGGACGGTAGTCTGTCGCTTGATGCCATTTTCATAAAATTGAAAAGTTTGCACCTTCTACATTTACTTATAGTGTTAGTTACCTTTGATTTCTCGTTCCTTGTTTGTTTCATCTTCATGTTTTGATGAAAAACATCTCGCTAATATTTCTTTCTAACGGTTTTTCCTCGAAATCCAGAATTCTTGTCTCACTGAAATTAAACTTATGTCCTGTGTGTGAAATTGTGTGTGAATTTTAAGGCAGCCTATGCGTTTGATCAAATTTGGTAATTTTTTTTTGTTGATCATGACCAAATTTATATGGGACTACCCATGTGTTACCCACTTCTTTTAACAAAAAAAGAATCGTTGAAATCGGACAACGTGGTAAAGAATTATCGCTGAACATACATAAAAATTTTCCGACGAATTGAGAACCTTCTATTTTTTGAAGTTGATGCTTAAAAATAAAAAGATCGAGGTTGTAAGTATTGAAGGATGATAAACGGCATTTAAATAAATTAAGTTTTGTTTTTATTTGAATAATCGATTTGTATTAAAATTGAAATTATTTAATCAAACAAACAAATTAAAAGCTATTTTTTTGGTGTCATTCCGTAGATGACGTGTTTTGCATATAGAAAGGATAAATTGATTGATTATTCCTTGCTTTTTCAAATTCATTAAACGCCAAAATCCAATGCACAATGGTAGAAGAAAAGGACAATAGCTTAAATTTCCTGGACGTTACCATAATCAAGGTGGAAGATCGCCTTGACATAAATATCTACCAGAAACCGACTACGATTCACATTATTATCCCGCAATCCTCCAATCAATCTTGGAATATTAAGATGGCTGCGTTTCACAATCTGATTGATAGACTCTTCAAAATGCCCATATCAAACGCTAATTTCTTATACCATCCGCTCGATAACATTAAAGAATAGATACACCATTGATTTAGTTGATAACCTTATAAAGAAAAACTAATTGAAAGAGATCATGTTACCGCTTCACTTGCATCTCTAATTGAAAAGCTGACTTCCAATTGGGGAGTTATCAACTACATAGCAGGAATTAGCAATCAAATCAAAAAAATCAAATACAAGTTGAATCCCAAAATTACGAAAGTTAACAAAGTAAACATTTGTTAGTTACTAACTAACAAATTGCAAAAGAAAGTTCATCTTAACAATAGTGGGATTTATAAACATAAATGCAATACGTGTGACGCCATCTACATTAGGCAAAGTGGCAGATCGATCCATAAACTGGTAAAAGAACATTTGTCGGACATAGCCAATAACAAAATTAGTACAGGGTTTTCTGAACATTGTCATGACACAAACCATGGTTTGGATATGAATAACATCGAGTTATTGCATACAGCATGTATGTTAACCTTATTGGAGGAAGTTGAAATTACAGGAGGACAGCCTGTATAAGTAGTTAAGGATATTATCAGATATGTACTTGCGTTTTATGATCTTAAAGTTGAATTTATTCGTCCTTTGCTATACAAAAAATATTATATAATCTATTTCTATTACTTTTTGTGGTATTTACAGTTTTCAGTTTTCAAATTTGATGCTAAAAATTACTATTCTTTCTTCCTATTCATAAAAGATAACAATTTGGGTTTTACAACTGGTTTAGGTTGCTCTATTTCTGTTACAACGTTATCCTTTGCTTCTACACTGTGTTGTTGTAAAAAATCGTATATGGCTTCTTCGTCTTCTTCTTCTTCCACTTCTACTTTTTCTTTTTTCATGTTAGTATCTTTTTCTATTCCTACTGTGATATTTTTAATATTTTTAATATTAGTATTCTCTTTTATATTTTGAGGATCGTCATAAACGTTATCACTATCATCAGTCGAAAATGAATTTGAGCTTCCATTTACAGAATGATTTATATTCGACTCCACTGGATCATATTCAGTGCCCAAAGAATCTAGAGATAAAGATTTAGGTAAGGGAGATATTGGTGGCAGCTTTGGCGACGGAATTGGTATATTCGCCCTGGCTTGAATGTCGTTCCTTAAATATATAATAGAAAAATTATTGAAAGTTTCTAATTAGCTTAAGTATTATTTACCTATTATCTGGTGAGAATAGTTTAAGAGGTTCATAATCAACGCTATCATCGTTTAATAGGTCGTCTTGTATATTAATATCCGCGATTATTGGTACCGGAGGAAGACTTCGTTTTTGAAAAGATTTACTAATTGCACTAACCCATTGCAGCATGTCTTTTGGTGTAGATGCTATAAACTAAATTGATGAATAAATAAATATACCTTATAATAAAGTGTCTATAAAATTATAACAAACAAATGCGAAAATTCATTCCTTATATATAGGGGAATGTCGTCAGGGTTGGCCCACTGTCTAGGTCGGCCCACTGCGATTTTTCAGTGTAGACCACTGATGACACCTATATGGGTGGGTGGCTAAACATCCCTCAATGACAATAAACATTTCGTGCCATTACTGATTTCAAAGTGTGAAGTTGAAACGTGTTGTGTACTCAGTGACTTAGTAAAGACAAAAAAAGGTTTCCAGTAGCTGTTAATAAAGCATCAAAACTTGGAGCGAAAACATGAATTCGTTAAAGTAAATATCTTTAATTGTGTTATGGGCTTTAAAAATTCAAATTAAAAAAATTTCATTTTTGTAATCTGTTTGGTTGTGGTGTGCCGCGATGCGTTAATGGCACCTGTCGTCTAGGTTAGACCATTTGCGTAGTCAGGGTTGGCCCACTGTGATTGTGTGCATTAAGGCACGTACCTTGACCGATATCGGCCAACATCGGACAGTGGCGGGAATTCGACATCTAAGTGAGAGAATGCAAGAAAGAAGTGCATTTGAAATATTCCAAAATTACTAGGAGCTACTTCATTTGCCAAAACTGCGATTTAGATTAACGTTCAAGTAAAACAGTTCTTTGCGACATTAATAGTGTAAAGTTTTACTCGATCAAATAAAAATAAAACGGATTTGGTTTATTATTTCATCCAGTTAATTTTTTTAAGTAATTTTCGAACATTTTTGCATGAATTTTGTCGATTCTAAATGGTGGGCCAACCTAGACAACAAGGGCAAACCTTGACAACATTTTTATGTTTTTTAATTTCCGTATAAGTTTTCTATTTTTTACGCAATCAATTTGCAATTGCTTCGAAAGTATTCTTATTCATAGACCTTTCTGACCATGTGCTTAGATTAACAAAATTCTTTCTTAAACGGAAGTTATGGGCAAAAGTTAAAAAAGTGGCCAACCCTGACGACATTCCGCTATTATATTCCAGGTAACCGACCGTACACCAAATCATAGAAAATAACATAGGAAATTGATTATTTTTAGTAAAGACCTAACGCTAAAAATATCTACAATCTACATAAAAAAAGTGTAAATAGGAGGGGGAGGCTAACTTAGCAAGAAAATTTTCGTTAACGTTAACCTAACTTTAAAACCGAATGACCTGTACCAAACCTAAAACCAGCTAAAACTGGGTACATGACATTTAGGTGACGGGCAATTAAGCGACGACAATTAGGCGATCGCAACTAGGCGACCGGTCAATTAAGCGACGACAATTAGGCGATGAGAAATTCGATACATTTTTTAATTAAAAATATTAATAAAATAATATTTTATTACAAATTCTAATAGTATTTCGTATTATATAAGATATATTTTATTTAATATGTTATTCAATATTATATACTATATTATATACTCGAGGTACATACCTAATACCTATGTATACACACAAAAAATGAATGATTTTCAATCCATCTTATAATTGTATGATAAACCGCGAAGCAATCACAAAACCGATTATATTATAATCCGATTAAATTATCAATAAAGATGAAAGAATAAAATTTAAAAATAATTTTGTAATTAAATATTACTTTTTTAATTAATAAAAATATATCGAATTTCCCGTTGCCTAATTTGGTCCGTCGCCTAATTGACCGGTCGCCTAGGTGAGGTCGCCTAATAAGCCCGTTGCCTAAAATACCAGCGCCCAATTGACCGTCACCTATTTGACGTCGCCTAATTGTCGTCGCCTAATTGACCGTCGCCTAAGTGACGGTGTCCCGTTAAAACTAGTCGATCTCGATCTAACTAGAAAATTCTAGTTCTAACAAAACTTTTCAACGCTTACCGTACTGAAACCGGGTCTACTCTGACCCAGAACTTGCATTTTGTAAATATTACAATTTTATCTTTTTTGCAAGTCATTTTAAATGTTGTTTAAAATACCTAAGTAAAGCCAAAATATTATTAAAATTAACATAAATTAGTTATTTAAACTGTGGGTCAATAATTACCCAGTTTTAGAAAATACGGCTAAAAATTATTTTAGGACGGCATACGTTAATTAATTCTAGTTTTAATCAGAAAAAATTTAGTTAAATCTATACATAATTTGTAAATTCGCGTTATAACTAAAATCTATCACCGTTAAAACTAGATTTCATGTAAAAATCCGATTAATCAAATTTAGACTTAGAATTTAATATGTGGCCCAGAATCAGTTTATCCCCTATTCTTAATTAAATTGTTATTACTACACACAAAAGAAATTCAAAATATAATAAATCTTCAGAAGGTATTATATTTTTATCCGTTATTTTAAATTTTATAAATACTGCAAAAACTTGAGACATCTCATTACATATTTGCTACTAAAGTAATCTGTAACCTATTTGTTATAAAATTATTAATTTGATAGAAAAATTTTTCATAATTAGATGAAACTTTGCACACGCGCAATGAAATAAGTCATTTTGTTCCATATGCGATGAACAACTTATTTCTTATCTGGTTATGTAAATAATTATTAATATACTTACTCATTTTTGATTGAATGAATGAATGATTTATAAAACTTTTACAAAAATTATTTTAACTGAGCGTTAGTGATAATGAAGTTAAAGACCTGGCATATAATGAACAAATAAAAGAAAAATTATAATAAAACGCACATCTGAAAATGTGAATTGTGCGAAAAATGTTTACTTTCTGCAATGTATAAGAAGCGAAGAAAAGTATCTCATTTTATTCTAAGCGAAATAAATTAGACATTCAAATATAAAGAATTTAAAAAAAATTATACAAATGAATGAATTTTTCTATCATACTGGATAGTTCGTCATTAAAACTTGTTATTTCTGTTATTGTTATTAATTTATAAATTATTGTAAATCACAAAAGCATTGTTAGTAATAAACATGTTCAACCATTCAAACAGTAGATGTGGTGTAGAAGTGTAAAAGTTCAAGAAATTCTAGTTATAATTAGTTTACTATTGAAATCATCTTAATTTATTAACATTAATTGAAATTTCGTTAATCCATTCACGACCGGCGCCGACACCGATCGAGTTCGTTCTCATAAGATAATCAAAAATTTCAAAACAGCTATTACGTTCGAGAGGATGAATACTGAGACAGATGCCTCCGAAGACCGTGATTCTATAGTTTGCTTATTTGTTTTGATCTTATTTAATCTTCATTAATCGAAAATAATCAACAAACTTAATAAACAAAGCACTATAAACAAAGAAGTAAAAACGTTCAAGAAACATAAAAGCAATAAAAACGGTATTTTAAAAAAATAAATTTGGAAAATTTAAGAAAAAAACAAATTAGACACAAAAATTTAGATGTAAAAAGAAAATTATCTTACCAAAACTTTCAAAATTGACAAAAGTAACCAATTGGAGATAATCACAAAAATTAAATTTTAATAACCGACACTAACGGTTTTAAACTCTCAAATGATACAATCATTTATAATGAGTTTGGAAAAAAGATTAACAAAATCATTTACATACACGAAACGATTTAGAGCTAGAGCCATCTATTGGAATTAGATCAAAACTTTCTTCTTTTTTTTTCATATTATTTGGCAATTTCATATTATTTACACATGAGCAAGCTTCGTATCTTGTCAAATCCAAAGCTTGAATAGGTTTTGATGCAGATTCATGGGGATAAACAATAAACCATGGATATAAAATTGCAACAAAAACTTTTTTAGTTTGTTCGAAAAATAATATTTTTTCTTTGCGGAACAAAGGTCCTGATTTTCCATCTGCAATTTCATTTGCTGGAGTATCTAAAATATAAATTTTAAAATGCTTACAAAAACTAATGCAATAAGAATTGAACATACTTTCGAAAGGGCAACTAATGAAGTTATCTTCTGTGTGTGATGAATTTGAAATATTTTCTTCTAAAACCAACGAAACGTCTGAATAAACTTCTTGTTGATCTTGTAATTGATCTACTGGAAAAAATTTTGAATCTTAATATTGCAAAATTATTTTCAGTTGAGTAATAATATGCGTATATAACACACCGGGTGACCGACATTACACCCGACCAAAGGGAAATAACACAGGAAATTGTTTTTTTTAATTCCTGCTTACGATTATAACAAAGATGGACGAAAATATATTAGGTTAAAGAAATTTTTTCTTAACTCTTAATATTTTGATCTTTGATTAAATTGTTGAAAACGGAATAATAAAATGAAAAAATACCGCTGTTAAAAATCATTTAGTAGCCTTATTTGAATTTCGTTTACATACATTGTTTTGCATGGTTTGGCAGTGAAATGTAAACACAGTTACTAAATAATTTAAAATAAATTTTTTAATTTTATTGTTGCACAATACCAATGCTGCCGTCCTTAGTTAAATCGTCCTATCTACGTTTTTTTAAATTTCTGTTTTTTTATGTATACAGGGTACAGGGTGCTGAATGGCTTAGCCGAACATAGGAAATTAACATGTAAAAACTTATTTATGTAAATTCCTGCTTCCCTAATTGTTTTAGAGAAAAAATTAAAGGCACAAAAATAATGCAGAAATATAAGCTACGAATGGTAAGAGTATTAGATTTCATTTAGTTTTTAGTTAAAAAATCAAAAAATGCTTTTGAAATTGTTAAAAGTTTTATTTGTAAGACTAGTCGTGTAAGTTTCTATGGTAATTGAAGACCGTTTTTTCAAAACTCAACAATTAAAAAATATCAATTTTTCAAGAGAGCGTTTAAACGGTGTAACTATATGCTTGTATCTTATGAGAAAACAAATTTAAATTTTATATTTGCATGGTTATCATTCAAGTTAGGTTAGTTTTGACTTTAACATTCGATAGTTCTTGTAAAAATTATACAGAAAACATGTATAACTCAATTTTGGCAAAATTGCTTTTAACGAGTTTTGAAAAAACGGTCCTCAATGATTTTTGAAAATAGAAATTAAATTGAATTTATTACATGGCCAGTGCGATAAACGAAAATTTTCACGATTTTGAAAGCATTTTTGGAAGTTAAAGCTAGATGAAATCTAATGGTCTTATCATTCGTAGTTTATATTTCTGCATTATATTTGAGTCTTTCAGTTTTGCTCTAAAATAAGGGAAGCAGGAATTTGCACAAATAAGTTTTTACATGTTAATTTCCTATGTTCGGCTAACTCATTCAGCACCCGGTATATGTAGCTGAATGTAATTTCTTATATTGAAAGGTTAGAACATCGTAATTGCTCTAGATATTATTAAATTCAACTAAACAGATTTAATTTTATTCACAACTAAATGCAGTCTATTTTAGAGAACTTCATTTATCTCAATTTTAACTTTTCGTTAGTTAGGACGATTTAACTAAGGACGGTAGAATGCCATAAATATAATAAAAATATCGATCCTAAGTTTTCCGAATAGCTTAATTACCTTTAGATCCATTCATATCAACGTAAGATTCGAGAGGAGCATCGCTTATAGTGTTGACGATTGCAATGGTCTGCAACTGTTGTTTTGATCTCTCTATTAGTAAACTCGCTCTTGATTTTCCATTTGGAGATAAATATCCATTAGCAGATTCGTCATTCAAAAAGCCACAAATATCTAAAAAAAAACTTTTATAAAAAACTGCGTTCGCTAATGTAAAATATTTATTGATTGAAAAAAAGTGAAATAAATACATATTATGTAGAACAGTGAACGAAACCAAATTATTAAATTTGATAATTAAGCCTTCTTCCGAGGGGGACGGATTTATACATTTTTGGCCAAAAGTGAATGGCTAGACAAGCCCTAAAAAACCAATCTGTATGTTAGTCACGACTGCACCTCCGCAAAGTAAAAGGACTTCGGGCAACTGCTCTCAAAGATTTTTTGCTTTTTTTTTTACTTCAAGAAACATGGATTATCAAATACTTTTCGGCTATTTATACAAGTTTATAGTACTTTGAAAATGTAAAATCCCAATTCGCACTAGTGTGGTTTGTATGTATCCATGATTGAGGTGTGGTTACTACGGGTTAATTACCCTTAATTCCATTTATTTCCTAATTATTGCCATTAATGCCACTTTATTTCCATTTAATACGTGGTATTACCGTATTTACAAAATATTGCTATTAGGAGCGAGTATTAGGCACTTTTTGTATAGCTATTTACAAGAGAGCGATCGAAACTTTTCTTAGTAAATTAAATTAAACACTTTTATCAATCAATTATATTATACATATTTATTTAATTGACTAGTTTCGACTGGTATCAGTCTTCTTCAACATATTCCATCAAAAATTAAAGCTATAATTAATTATTTAACCCGTTCGCGCACCGCGTCCATAATTATAGACATTCCTTTTAAATGCGTGTAATTCGGTGTTACTTGAGCGGATGACCTTGGGTGTCCAATGTCCACAAATATGGACATCCTATAAATGTACCTGAGAGGTGCTGGCATGTTGTGATCAACTTGAGAAGATTTTACGCAATTTCGAAATAAGTCAGTCGTCAACACGTAGCTAACTTTTAAATCTGCTCATTTTAGCTTTGTTTTATTTACTCTGTGAATACTTTAATAATTATGGTGTCGATTTTTCTGAAAGAATTCTGAAAGTTCTAAAGTATGAACTCACTTTTTACGTAATAAAACTCTAATTTCTCGGGTTAGCATAGGATACCTCATACCTCCATAATTATTTTGGAAGTGCTATATTTCTTATACTATAAGTCGGATCACGGATTTCATTTTTCAACCTTTCAACGCCCTAAGTACAAAAACACAAACTTCCTATGTGGCTATTACAATAGACCTTATGCTAGAAGAACATATGTATCTATATGCATATCATCTATGTCCGAACAATACCGCCGTCCTTGAAAAGAAAAGCAATTATATGTTCACTGAAACGTGTACATTTTTTAACATTTTGTGATTGCTACCTAAGGCTTGTAGTCAAATCGAAAACTCAAAATTTTTTTTGCATAATGCCATTATTTAGTACTGTTATGACAAGAAATTTCAGATTTTTATCTGGTCCCCCACCAGCGATATTTAGTGCCAAAATTCGCCGTTTGGTTAAAGTTTTCAAACTTTGAAAATTTTTAGAAGAAAAAGGGAGTAAATCTTAGGGTTAATATTTGGTGTGTGATGTCAACTACTTATCATCTCGTTGTAAAAAAAAATTTAACTTTGAGATATTCTCTCTTCATGCATAAACTTCTCTTTAAAAATGTCATTTTTTTATAAAACTAGATAAGAATTGAGGTTGCAGTTTTACCCTTTAGGATTGCTTTTAGGTAAAAATATGTAATAAGGATTATTGTAGTCTGTTTCTTTTTAAATAATTTCTTTTTTACATCTTAATAGGACAAATAAGAGCTGAAATATTTCGGTTGCCGTAAACCCTTAAAACTGCAAAATATGCCGCATATTGCAAAGCAAATATGGCTCTCACACGAAAACAAAAGACAATAAAATTAAAATAATGGTCATTTAGTACTACTAATATGTTAGGATGGTCAAACAATAGGGTTGGACCACTTGATATGGAATGACCCCCATTAATTTATTTTATTCGCACCTGCATACGTAATAAGCAAATTAACACGTTATAAGCAAGCATACACTATAAGTTGACAATTAAACAGGACCCTGATAAAATATAAAGTTACCTATACTTTAAGATATAATTTGCCCACGCATTTCAACTACATAAAAACGTTACCTCTATTATAGCACCATAATATTACGTCACCCCTTCACGTCGTCGGCGTCGTCTATATTATTCTCAGGTCGGTCTTTTTGCTTATACTGCATAAGTAAGCATAAGTGTATATCAGTATAGTGAATTACTTAGTTATTCGCAAAGCTTACCTACGAGCAATAAATTATATTTCAACTGTTATTTTATTCCACGAATTTTTTTGTTACTGCTTATTAATTTGTTAATTTGCTTATTACGTCTACAGGTGCGAATAAAATAGTATATTAAAACTCAAGTTTAAACTGCTTATTAAACGCTCGTGTGGATTGTATATCACTCGGCTGCGCCTCGTGACATCCGATCCAAATCGCGTTTAATAAGCCATTTAAACCTCTTGTTTAATAATATACTAATAATGACTTAAAGTAATTTATAAATATTGGCTGCTAAAACGTCAGATCATCGAATAGTGGCGCCGAACACAGCGATCGGGGCCACGAACCGCCGCGATTCAATCATTGGACGTTTTAGCAACAAAAAATGTTTATAAATTACTTTAAATCATTATAATAAATTAATGGTGCATTTCTTACAACGCTTTCCGATTGAATTTGATAGTAAATTTTCCGTTCTATAAATTGGTGATTTTATATTTTGGACTGAGTGAGTAACTTTGAAGAAATGAAGGGTGAAAGTCCATTAGTCGTAAATCTTGGATTGTTTTCTATTAATTATGAATCACGCCCTAAAAATTGGGCTGATACATTTTAATATGTTCATAAGGGAACCTTTATAGCTATCGATTGATGAAACTTTCATCCCCTGAAACGCAACTTTTGGGTTGAAGTCCAAAATCTATTAAATACATGGCGGTTCTAGTCGTCCGAAACAGAAGAATAAACATTTTTTAAATCTATATGAAAGTAGTTATCGTCTGAACGATAATATTTATAATATTTATAAAAATCCTTTTATTAAGAAACAACTGAGGTACCTAAAAACAAATTAAAAAAGTTAATGCTACTTATTGCCGTTTTATTACTCACAAGGGCTACTTCACACGTGTGAAATTTTGTTTTGCTTTATACTTATACTACATAAAGATTACACCTACGACATTACGTGAATGAAATAGTAGCGCGCCACATTCAGCCAATTTTGAATAAATCGATTTTGAAAATTTTTGATACTACGTTGAAGTAGCCGTGTGAGATCACTTTAGCAAGGAAAAGTTCGTAGCCCAGTTCTGTAAGAAGCTGGACTAGCAATAAACCATACAATGCAAGTATGGGTTCGAATCAGAATCCAACAAATTTTTTTATTATTTACGAGTAATTTTTTTTCTTTAGTTGTATTATTTATGTGTGAAATCAAAGAGTATGTATATATAGAGGGACAGCTCTTATGGGAATACTTGTCACAAGTATTTCTTGATGGCTCTGCTACGCCATCTAGTGGAGGGGGTTATCTCTACGTCTTTATTTTTGGTCCTCTATATACAGGGTGCTGAATGAGTTAGCTGAACATAGGAAATTAACATGTAAAAACTTATTTTTGTAAAAATACCCCCCTGTATATAAAGGATCAGCCATAAATTAAAAATTAAAACGTAGAGATCACACCGTCCACTAGATGGCGTAGCAGAGCCATTAACAAAAACTTGTGTCAAATATTTGTTAATGGCTGTCCCTCTATATATACATACTCTTTGGTGAAATCAATTAAATCTATGTCAATTATCAGTAATATAAAAATTATTTGAAACTATTGATAATTTATGGAAAAATTTTAAATTAAATTAAATTGATATAATATATTATATTATTTATTTAATTTATTACAATTTTAAATTACTGATAATTGGCATACATTTAATTGCTTTTACACGTAAATAATACAAATAAATAAAAGAAACCTCCTAAATAAAAAAAAATGTAGTTCGGTTCAGATTCGAACCCATACCGGTTTGTATGGTTCATTGCTAGTCCAGCTTTTACAAAAGTAGGCTACAAATCTTTCCTTGCTGAAGTGATCTCACACGGCTAGTTAAATGTTATACCTAGTTCTAAAATTTTCAAAATCGATTTTTTCAAAATTGGCTGAATATGGCGCGCTACTATTTCATTCACTTAATGTCGTAGGTGTAATCTTTATGTAGTATAAGTATAAAGCAAAACAAAATTTCACACGTGTGAAGTAGCCCTTGTCAGTATTGCGCACTTATTGCTCTGCATTGCCACTTATTACCACAATTGCCGTTTATTTCCGTATATTACTATCAATTGGACGTAGTTATGCAGAAACCTACCAACCCAATAAAATACCGTAGAATGGGGTGAAGTGAATCAGGTGGGGTGAAGTGAATCACAGGCGCAATATTTTGAATTTTGCGGTTTTTCTAGGTTTGTCAAAATTCCTAGCATTTATATTGGTACTTATCAATAGTTTAGCTACTACTGCAAGCTCTGTTTATGTTATCAAGTGTCTGGAAGTAGTTGATGATGAGTAATTAATTTTTTTTTTAATTGTAGAATTTCCCTTTTTTTAAAAATGTAGAAAATGAATACTTGTACTACATACACTTATGGTGTTGCAGCAATGCAATATTTTTTTTTTTGATTACCATAACATTTATATAAAAAATCATTTTAAAAAATATCCAAAATATTGCTTATGCATGGCGTAGTAATTTTTAAAGATGTTTTTCGTAAAACCGTGGGGTAAAGTGAATCACGTTTTTCTTATAAGAAATACTCAGGCTTACATATTTACCATTTTTTATTTTTGTTCTAGACATGCAACGTGTTAATAAAATTATAAAAAAAGTACGGTGAGAGATATACACTGCGGGCGTTATGTATTGTTGGGCAATGTGATATGTATCAATGAATAAATTGCATGAAATACATTTTTATTTTGACTTTTTTCTTAAAAGAGCTAAGCTAAATTTTCTATTACTAGGCTTTTTCGCTGACAGCTAATATTGAACTATGATAATACTGACGGACTCCTGAGTATGATAATATGGTTCATTTCACCCCACAGAGCTTTCAAAGCGAATCAGTAAATGATTTAAATGTGTGATTCACTTCACCCACCCAATGGGGTGAAGTGAATCAAACTTTTGATGGCCATTACTCTGAGTCGATTGGAAATCTTACCGATTTTCTGAAAGGGAAAGGTCAAGGAAGGATGACACATTGTCTACCCTTAATCAGAAGGAAGTTCTTAGTAATTCAGAGCTGTAAATGGAAAAAACCCGTCAAAAGTGATTCACTTCACCCCATTCTACGGTACTTATTGAGAAAATAAATAAATAAGATTTAATTTTAAAAATTGTATTGGATAGAACACTTCGAAAGACAGTTGTGAAAGTGCTTTTATATCCTTAAGGGCCAGTTTATCAAAGTCTAAGTAAAAGTCAATTATTTCTAAGTTATCTTTCAGCCAAAAATACTATTTCCTGATTTTGTACAAAAATACTCAAATTATGTGGGTTGGTAGTTTAATGCATAATAATAAATAGCTATAAAAAATTCATTTTAGCTTGTCGAATTTTTTCTAGATTTTTCCCAGTCAAAGAATAGTACCTAATAAGCCCAATTTCGTAATTAACTCATTTTTCGAAAATTGTGGATTGGTAGGTTTCTGCATAACTACGTCCAATTGCTTTATATTTCCATCATATTAGCAAGAATTACAGTATTGCCATCAGTGAAGTGTAAATATTTTTTCTATAACGTTACAAACAACCGAGATATCGACATTTAACGAAAAATCGAAAAAGCGAACTTTTAGCCATAACTCGAAAACGCAAAAAGATAGCGAATTTCGGTTTTGGCCATTCAGCTTTTCTCAAAAAAAGAAATCGAGGAAGCACCATCCATTTTTTGATATCTCCTATAGTTACCGATTTCCCCATAAGAGGCATCGAAATTGAGCCACCCTGTACAAATGAAGAGCGTTATTCCAAAACTTGCTAAGTCCAAAATGTTAATTTTTAGATATAATTGATTTTCTATAGCAACTTACTCACAGCTAGGATTACTAAAATATTTTACGATTTTCTCAAGATAAGATTAATAGTAAAATATATTAATGTAAAAGAATTTATTTATTTATTGTTCTGAAAAACAAATTTTTATTACAAACAAGATTTGAAAACTCATCTAAATCCATGGACTTAAGATACATTTGGAAAAAATAATATTGCTAAAATGGTTCTTCAGCATTGATATCATTGTTTTCTCTACGATGTCATCATTAATATTTCCTAATTTTTTTTGAATATTTGTATAAAAAGATCTCTCCTCTTTTGTCAGTTGCAAATACTTTTAAGTTTCACTTTGTTTCTTGCATCGTTCTTTTGAAGAGCACGTCACATCAACATAATCATCAGCACACATTTTATTTAATTAAATACACAAAAATTAAGTAACAACCTAGCACGTACTAGTTTAATAAACTAATGAATGTACTTTTTCAATCAGGTGACAATCTTATTAATTTAAAAGCGCAGAAGCCAAGGACTTAGTCAGTTTTGCATTATCAGTGATGATGGACTTAGAATAGTTTTGGAATACATCTCAAACAATTTGGCTTGTTTTAACTGATCTAAATACATATTTTTAAAATGTGAATAGATAGGTGAATACAGCTCATTTTACTTTCTATTATAACACCCAAACCGCAAAAATTTTAATTTTGGACTTAGGAAGTTTTGGAATACCGCTCTTCAAATATAAATCTTGGTATCTATTTATATTTATGTCTATAAATATTAAATTTATTATGGAAATAGAAAATCACTGATTCTAACACTAGCCAACGACCACCGCCAACGATGGCGAACATATTATGCACATAAAAAATTTGTTGCAGGTTGATCCAATGATAACCTTTAAACTTGAACGCGGCAAATGATCGGTAACAGTTTTGCGGTCAACAGTAGCTTCCTGGTAACTTGGATAAAATGCAATCGTATCAACGGTGAAAGCACATATAAAATGAAAATACGTTGGTATAAAAATTTTATAAAATTTGTAGAAATCCACACAGAAGTCGTTCCAAATTAATTTTGATTTTGTAGTAGTGACGACCCAATCCTACCGAAGTAGAAAAACGCTCACGAGACTCAATCTTGCGAAAATTGATTACTTGTTGATAAATCCTGAATTGACAGTACCTAAGTGAAAATCTCATCAAATTAACTACACTTTAAAAAACTCAACTTGTAATTTGTCAACTAAAACTTAATTTAATTAACTTCCAGCGAAATCTGAATAACTTTCTACTGCTTCTATAGTATCTACGTTAATCGGCAAGTGAAAAATGTGCAGCCTTATCGTACGAGCAACGTATACGAATACGTACAATTCAATATTAAATTTTAAATTTTACTAAATTATTACCAACAAACCAAAAATTGTAAAAGTAGGTGAATTTGTCGATTTGCATAAACAGAACTTAAATTGAAATTTTCAGGTGACCGCAGTACCTGTAACCGCCTTAGGGCGTAAAGGTGGAAATATGTAAGAGGTACATACAGGGTGGCCGTTTGAAAACGAAACAGACGGGATTGTGGCCAGCAGAATTTGTTTTTTCAAGAAATGCAAAAACACGTCAATTTTATCATCGAGGGAGACAACTTTTGCGATCAATGTCACTCCCGTATTGTTTCATCCCTTCGCGCTGTGATGACAACCCATGAAATGTTAATAGGGATCTGTTAATTATTAACTGTAGATTTCTATATTAAATAAATAAATAAATAAATAATATACACTCTTCTACAGGGATTCCTTATTATATCAACCGACTATAGTTTCGTGCACCACTGTGCACTTCTTCAGGGTCAGGTTATGTCACTTAAAATATAAAAAATATAAGAAACACATATCAACAACTCTATACTCTATTCTAAATTGCTTCACTATTTATAAACTGTCCTAATTAATCTTTAGTAAAATTTTTAAAATCAAAATCACGAAATGTTTTGTTTGCATGAACATACTGTGGCGGTAGATACCGCAATATTAATTTTTACTTTTTAGTTTTAAGTTCAGTTTATTGTTTCGTTTTTATAATCTAGTTGTATATAATTTAAGTCGTTTTATCATTGTAAATAATTTTAAAAAAAGTAACCAAGATATAAAAAAAAATAACAAAAAAGAAGATTTGTCAGAAATTGAATTTTGATAACACATACAAATTCATTAAAGATTTATTTTCAATAAAAACGTGGATTTAATTAACAAAACTACTACGAAGAAATACACATCATAATCCACAATACAAATAATTGAGGAGTTCCCTGCTGTATCTTTAAAGTTCAAAGTCGCATACCAACTAAATTAGAACGGGACCATCTTGGAACTATTATGAATCCAACGCAACCAGAATCATTAAAATCGGTTGATAAACAAAAAAGTTATGCGTGAACATACAAAATATTGAGGAATTCTCCGCTGTATCTTCGAAGTTCAAGGTCAAATACCAACAAAATTAAAATGGGACCACTTTGGAACTATGCTGAATCCAAAGCCACAAGAATCATTAAAATCCACAAAGAGAACAAGCTGTTTGCAACAGCATTGTAAACTAATTGCACAAAGTTGTTTAACACGCCATTGGAAAAGTTACTTGCACAATTGTTACGTTATATCAAAAACTGTTGTTCAACTGTTTATTAAAAGTTTGTGTTCAAATTCTATTTAATGAATTATTTAATATAATTCTACAAATATATTATAATTTCTAATAATTGTTGAAAAATAAATTGAAGATGTGATTTGCAACATTTTTAAATAAAATTATAACGGTTTATAGAGAATTGTTTAAATAAATTAAATGCGACTGTGAAATTATGATATATTGTAATAATTGATGAGCCTTTTAATTAGCATCGGTCTATACCATATGAACCGAGTAAACTTTCTGCAATCGTAATTTTTCCGCAAATCTGCAGTTCATTACCATTTTTTATAGGTAAGTACATACATTACTAATTACAACAGCTTAATTTATAAATATTAAAAATTCGAATATTTTTCATTATATGTGACTGATGATTGGAAATAACTATGAAATAACGTTATATCACATTATGAATTTTTCATAATTTCAAATATTTCTTAATCCAAACCTGTTATGCGATAATTATGTCTTTTAAATTTTTTGAATTCTTGATTTTCTACGTATTGTATTATTCTTATTTTTTTAAATTTAAATATTAAAAACATCTAAGCAATTGGAAAATATCACCTAATTATAATCAATTATTACTTTTATTATTTATTATTATTATTACCTAATGTTTAATAAACTTTTAACTAATACTAGGTGCCCTTCTTCGCTTATGACATGGGTGATCACCAGGAATCGGAAGTTATAGCACTGAAAAAGTAAACTTTTAAGTATTTAATATGCACTAAAAATCACCAAAATTAGTGCCAGTGCCGTAACTAGAACTTTTGGCGCCTATGGCCAACTACGAAAAATGCGCCTTAACTTAAAGGGTAGGGACGGGGTTAACTCTTTTTTCCCAAAAAGGGTTTTTTTTTTTAATTTTTTTTGAATTTGGTGCAAAATGGCGAATTTTGAGACTACTCTCAGTTAAAATTTATTAAATTTAAAAAAACTGATTATATAGTTTTACCAACAAGAAAATATAAATTTGGTGCCTTTATTTAATCATCGCCTATTTTTAATTTGAACTTTTGAATTTCGGCGCCTTTATTCAAATGGCGCCTATTCGCTATGTGCATTGCTCCAGCTGCCCTCTGGTGGCTCAATAGAGCAAATAAATTCGGACTGTTGACATATAAAAATACACTAATAGCGCACAGTTTTTTATTTATAATATATTTTTGATGTTCGTTTAGTATAACCGCTGATGTAATGTACATCTGTAATAACTGAGGCAACATATTGTGCGAAAAATGGGTAAGTACGCTATGGGAAATTTGAATATTTGGTTTTGTATGACTTTTGTTGTGACACTTCTCTTCCCTTTTTTGAAAGAAATTCACGAATAAAAAAAATATTTCACAAAGAGTGAAATAAAATAAAAATTAAAAATTTTAAAAACCCCCTGACAAAAAATATTTCAAAAATTAAAATTAACAATAAAAGCGCCTTACCGCCTTACTTTAAAAAGTACTGTTCCCTTTAACCCTAGATTACTAGATTTATTTTGCCGAACATAATTCAAGGCTCTTGTATGGAAAACCTGGAAATGTCAGGAAATTTAAAACTTATCAGGGAAAGTCAGGGAATTTAAAATTTTTATAGCCAATGTCAGGGAAATCAAATTTTGTCAAGGAAATATTTTTAAATTTTACATAATTTGTTTTCATTTAAAAATTTTTTTTTACAAAAAAATTTTCAATTATTTACAAGAATTATAAATAAAATCTCTTATTTACAACAAATTCAAAATTTACAAAATTAGGTCAATTTATAAACTGAAAAATTTAATTTTCACAAAACAAAAATTTAAACTTAAACATTTTTCAAAAAATGATTTGGTAACACGACAATATATTACTGTATGAAATAAATGTTATAATAATATTTGTTTTTATTATTTTAAATTTTTTTCGGTGCAAATTGTTTTCCGATTGCTGTACTATTACCATTGTTTGGTATTACGATACTAAAATGTCAGTTCAAATTAAAATTTTTGTTAAAATTAAATTTATGACTGTCTAGTAATCTAGGGTTAAAAAGGAAAAAACAATTTTTTCTTTTTGACTCAACAACATAAACTCTCGGACACGTAACTCGAAAAATCAACTTATCTTTCCCCCTCCCCTCCTCTACAAAATTTAAACACTAATTTTAAAGTCAGGGGAAACGGAGAACTTTTAATACGGAATGTATAAACAAGTTTCGTAAGGGGAACAAATATCCGTTTCCCCTGACTTCAAAATTAATGTTTAAATTTTGTAGTGGGGGGAAAAATTTTTTTTACAGTCAGTAATTTTAGTGGGGGGGGTGATAATGGTGATAAAAAGGAAAGTTAATTTTTCGATATAAGTGTCCAAGAGTTTATGTTGTTGAGTGAAGAAGAAACAATTATTTTTTTCTTTTTAAAGGGAACAATAGTTTTTGAAGTAATGTGCTTTTATTATCAATTTTTATTTTTAGAGTTTTTTTACAGGTAGGGGTTTATAAAATTTTTAATTTTTGTTTTTGTTTTTATGTTTGAACGAATACTGTATTCGTCAAAGAATTCGTCGTGTAAAACTGAACTGCAGCCAAGCCCAACCAGGGAGGGACGCTTGGGGATTTGTCCCCGACGCTCGGGATCCCTTAAGGGCCCGGACGAATTACTAAATAAATTCCATAAATAAAAAGGACGATCGACTGATCAAGATTGCAAGAGACTTGAAACCATTGGCAAAACAAAACCCTGGAAGACCACCCAAGAGATGGATGGAGAGCTGGGTGTCCACATCAGAGGAAATGTGAAGAGGGCAAAAGCGTGAAGAAAAACAGGCAGATGCCTATAATAAAAGTAGAAGAAGAAGAAGAAGTAAAAAGGAAATAAATAAAAAATTGGAATGAATAAAAAATTAGATAATAATATTGTGATGTATAAGGTACTTCTGAAAATTAGTTGAAAACTACTGTATTTTTTATTTTTTGATTAATTTTACCCATTTTAGTTGTTTTGTGCGTAGTTTTTCTTAATAAAAATACAAAGTTTTATGATTTTCTTTTTTATTTATGAAATTTTTAAGAGCAGAAGGTCCGCGAAAAGTCTTGCCACGGGGCCCGACGTGGCACTCGACGGCCCTGAATGCAGCAATCCATTTATTTCTTTGTTGCTGTTTGTGACTAGCTCTTGGGAATTTATATGATACTTGCAATCACTATTTTTACCACTATTATGGCAATTAACAACACAGCACGTTGAGTGACCCATTTTAATCATACGTATGTCTTAAATCACGTAAGGCAAGTCTGAAAAAGTCCACATTAAGTTCTATTACCGGCCACTCCAAGCGCTTCGATAGGTTTGCGTATCCCCTCTTAACCCATGCACACAGCGATAAATAGCACTAAAAAATGAAAAATATGCAAAATAAAATTGTCAATCAATTTTTAATTTTTTTATAAATGTATTTTTTAAATATTTTCAAATTTGAATGGTCTGTGGTTTTTGGGTAGTAGAGTTTTTGACATTTGTACCCCGAGAACGACTGTTCAACATTGACGGACGTCACTGGTGCGTACTTAAAAAATCCCAAGTCTTTAAAATCTAAACCTTCAGGAAGACCATCTAAATGTCCGGATGTTTCTTCACCAATTAGAATTTTTGATATTTATATCAGAACTGAGAGACCATAATTTGTTTCCAGTATTTAATTTGATTCTTTTCACCATTTTCCATTTGGTTCACATAGAGTTTCAAATGATTTTTGAATATCTTGAACTATTTTAATTGAATCTGATAATGGCACATATCGCTGTTATAACAATTTCATAACAAATATAATTTGATACAAATTTTTTTTAAATAAAATTTTGTTTATTTATTTTATTATATAAAAATATGCCTGTAAATAACACTTAAAGCTCTAAAATAGGAAAATAGCAATAAAAACCGTAAATATGCAAAAATTAGCATTATAAAATTTCATATACGACATCAAGGAAGTGAGAAACAAATTTGTATCTTACTTTCAATCTTTCAATGTTCTAAGACTATCCAAAAAATATATGCATTTGCTAGAACTTCCGAGCCCTGGTGATCACTTTGTAATCGACCTTTTGGAAGATTGGGGAATACCTTCTTTGATTGAGGTGTGTTGTGGTAAGCCGCTTTTAATTTTTATTTGCCGCGGAAAGCATGTAACTCCCGATTTACTCACTTGTAGCAACATACGTGCGCATTTGCTTGTGTTGCATAATTAACACCTCCGCAGTACAAGACTGACTTTTTTTAAATAGTTGTTATTAGATACTACCTCAAAACTAATAAAAGTGGAGTTACATCCTTCTTTCTGCAAGGTCTTCAATTATTACTATAATAGCACTGCGAATTGCGTACGTTTTAAATTTGCCCAAATACTTTTTGAGATACAAATATAAACTTGTAATTAATTTTGACTACAACATGGAATGTTCGTTTCTAATGCTTTTTTTACTTTCCAGAAAACAAAGTTGATCAGGACACTGACACCGTTTTTACCATGTGAGCTTAATAAATCAATTACATTATGTGACGATTTTTAAATTTAAAGTGTAATTTTAAGTAAATTTTAACTTAATTAAGTTTTGTACTCTGATTTTATTATTTATAAGTTGTAACCTTTTCATGTGCTTTTCATAATAATTGTAATTGTCTAATTTGATTTTTAATAATAAACATGTCTAATTAGGGGAATGTCGTCAGGGTTGGCCACCTTTTTAACTTTGGCCCATACGTTTAAAGCGCGCTCCACACTCTCGCGAGAAAAGCACGAGAAATGAGAGTGTGGATAGGTTTCTCGTGCTTTTCTCGCGTTCTCGCCTTGCAAACCACTCCACACTCTCGCGAGATTCTCTATGAAATGCTATGAAAAAACGAGACAACACGACAAAAGAGAGAGTGGAGCTGATTCACGTTTTCTTCATAAGTTCTCGTTGTGTTCTCCGCTTTTTGTCGGTTTTTGATGCGATACAAAGGATGCGAGAACGTGATAACACGGCCCACACTTGCACTTGCTTGCATATTTGCATTCCTCATGTCAGTAGCGCTTGATTCACCGTTTAATTAAGAGTGCGATTAAATAGTTTGAAATATAAAAATGAGCTATAAGTGGACCAACGAGCAAGAGCTAATGTTTATTGATTGTCTCCAAGCCGAACCAGTTATATGGAAAACGGGTATTAAAGATTATAAAAACAAGTCCAAAAATCATGACGCCTGGGTGCGCATTAGCGCAATATTAGAAATTCCCGTAGATGAATTGCGAACCAAAAAAAATTCCCTGCTGGCTAGTTAATTTTTTTTTATCTTTAATATAAGCGTACTTATGATATTCAAGGGCGCACACCAATATGCTTGTAGCAGCAGCCACTTCCGTGTTCATCTTCTTGAGCGCTCGAACTGTACTGACAACCTTGCGTTCTCGCCTTGTTCTCCGCTTTTTTCTCGGGTAGATTCTCGCGAGAGTGTGGAGCGCGTTAACAAATAATTTTGTTAATCTAATCGCATGGTCAGAAAGGTCTATGAATAAGAACACTTTCGAGGCAATTGCAAATTGATTGGGTAAGAAATAGAAAACTTATAGGGGAATTAAAACAAAAAAAATGTTGTCAAGGTTGGCCCATATGTTGTCTAAGTTGGCCCACCATTTAGAATTCATGCAAAAATGTTCGAAAATTACCTAAAAAAATTAACTAAATGAAATAATATACCAAATTCGTTTTATTTTTATTTCATCGAGTAAAACTTTACACTATAAATGTCGCAAAGAACTACTTTACTTAAACGTTAATCTGAATCACAGTTTTGGCAAATGAAGTAGCTCCTAGTCAATTTGGCCATTTCAAATACACTTCTTTCTTGCAATCTCTCCCTTAGACGTCGGATACCCGCCACTGTACTATGTCGGCCGATATCGGTCTAGGTACTGCCTTAACGCACACAATCACAGTGGGCCAACCCTGACTACACAAATGGTCCAACCTAGACGACAAGTGCCATTACCGCATCGCGTCACGCCACAACCAAGCAGATTACAAAAATGAAATTTTTTTAATTTCAATTTTTAAAGGCTATCCCCATAACACATTTAAAGATATTTACTTTGACAAATTCATGTTTTCTCTCCAAGTTTTGATGCTTTATTAACAGCTATTGGAAACTTATTTTGTCTTTATTAAGTGCACTGAGTGCACAACACGTTTCAACTTCCCACTTTGATATCATTAGTGGCACGAAAAGTTCGTTGTCATTGAGAGATGTTTAGCCACAGCGGGCCAACCCTGACGACTTTCCCCTATATAATATTCAGTAGTACAATTATTTTAAACGTCTACAATAATTTGGAACAATTTTAATTAAATAATATTGTTACATAGAATAGCACAATTGTGCAATCTTATATGGTACAATATTTAAAAAAAGTGAAATAATGTGGAGTACTTCTAATCAATGTTTATGATAATTATAAATACAGTAATAGCCCTCGTATCCGAATCCCTCGTATCCGAAAATTCTTAGAATTTATCGTGTCAACCGAAAGATGCTTGTGAGCTTTATCTCGCCGCGACTCAAAGGAGAACACGTGTATGAAGACGGATTGATTACCTACGTTATAATGCTTACATTATAATAAAAACAACTGCATTCTTAATGTCATAAAAATAAATAGTAATTTAAATTTGAAAAAGAGATTATTCGCAAAATAAAATATTTATATTCTATTCGTCTAGTTTTGTTATTTTGCAACACGTTTGTGTCAATTTTGTTATTTATTTATAAATTTTATATTTAAAATATAAAATTATTTTAAACATTATTTGTATCTAATAACATTTTTGCCAAAAAGGTGTAATTCTTTTTACAAAATTTGTATATTTAAATAAAATCATCAAGTTTGCTGTGATAAGAATAAATTCTTATCGTAATCAAGAATAATATGATACTATGTTTGAAGATTTGTTATGGGTTTGTCATGATTATACTATGTTATGGTTATTAATTTCAACCTTCCATTTATCCGAAACATTCGCCTATCCGAACGGAAATGGGTCCCGTTCATTTCGGATACGAAGGCTTTTACTGTAATAAAATAATTTTTCAATCCAAATAAAAGGTTTTGTGAATTTAATTTTTTGTTTTGTAGCTGCTTTTTTATTTTCTGATTTTCTGTGAAATAGGTTTTTCAAAAATTTTTACTAGACAAAAGTTATAGTCCGTTAAATAAAATGGGGTGTCAATTTTGTTTGTAAAATCTTTACTGAAAAATCAATATTTTCCGAGCTATGGCCGTAAATTTAAAACAATGCTTTGAAGAGGTCTTACTCTCGAGAATTTGAATATTGAAAAAAATGTTTGTTAAATATTTTTCTTAGAAAAGTGTCTTGTAGGGCCACTGAAATTATGTAAAGTGTATGCGGGGACACCCTGTATAGTATTAAAAAAATATTTTTGTGAATTCGAATGATGGTTAAATACACAATGTATATTTTAGAAAGATTCCTTTAATTGTTTAGCTATAAATTTTAAAAAAATCATCTATTTTTTGTATTTTACATGGATCGACGCCCTAAATGTCATCTTAATTATCGGAAAATTACTTTTTGCGTATTTTTATTTTTTCAAAGTTGACAAAATATGCCGTGTAAATTTTTATGGTTTTTTGATTTCATTAATTTAATTTGTTTTAAAAAAATAAGATTAAAATTCAACTGCGCATAATAGAAAAAAAATTAACTTTTAATTTTAAATTTTTAAGAACAGGAGAGCTATCAAAGAAATCCACATTGATGATTGACAGATTGACCCCGTATATTGACAATAAAAAATGTCAACAGGCTAATTCATAGGCAATACAAGTTTCCATATGGAAAAATATTTTTTTTTTTCTTTACCATTTTTATATTTTCATACCAATTAATCTGCTTGTTTTATGTTTGGTTTTTGAATATAAGTATTTAGTTTTTTACTCAGTATAATAAAATAAACTTTTAAACATTGAACTTAAAATATATTTACAAATATATAAGCGTCGAACAGATTCTACGCTTCTAAGGTTCTAGTAAGTATAGGGTAAATATTATTATTTTATAATAACGGAAATTTACAATTAAATTTTCCTATTAGGTATAGGAAAAACAAATTTAAATTGGCATGCTTATTTCGCGAATACTAAACCAAAAATTTATTAATGCAATATTAATTGGTCAATTACATAATTGATAAAATTTTTAATTAGTTAAAAATTACTTACCGTTTAATAATTTTCCTAAGTCATTGTACAGCACATTAATATCAATGGATTTAGTCATTTTGGATCTCATGAATATGCACAAACATCTAAATAAATTTAAATCTTGAAGTAAAATATTAGTTTAAAAATGTCTCCCGCTATGAAAATTAAATTTAAAACGACAAAACATACCAACATGTGTTTTATCACAGAACCTCGCCCATTTAAACCATATCAAGTCTTCCTACTTATTAGTCAACACTATAGTGCACGTTATATTTTTATATCACGTTGATAATAAACATTATAAAATACCCGTTTTTTATTGTGAATTTCCACTTCCGAAAACAAAATCTGCATTAAAAAATTATTAATAAAAAAATGTATTCTTTACTGAATTATTCCACCTATTCGAACAACAATTTCAAAATCTAAAAATTCTTACTCTATAATCCTACACACTACAGTACTTACGCCAATAAAATTTAATTAGTCACTAAAACCCGAATTAAAATTAAATTAAAACATAAAACAAATTATGACTAACTATACTAGTTATTTAAATTTTGAATTAATTAACTAAATTATCGTCAAATTAAATATTTTTATCGACTATATTTGTTCTAATCAGCTTCTGGTATACGACTGTTCCAACCCTGTATACAAAAAAATGTCCTTCATTTTTTGAGTAGGTAGATTAATTTCTAGATGCGTTTTTAATAACCAACTTAATTAATCTATAGCATTTATCTACAACTTTAAAATTGTCCTATATTTGGATACTCAAAAAATCAATAAATTAATCTAAAATAAGTAAAAAGCAATTTGTGATGATAATAATAATAGGATATAAATATTAGATGGAAAAATTATATTGGGTTTTTTGGGTCCTTAAAAAAAATAATAATCGGGTAAATGTGGGATATATTTAGAGCATACCCAAGGGAAAAAAATCACCTAGATGTTGTTTCAAGTATCAATATAATTTTTTTTTGTTCTTCTTCTACTTTTATTATAGGCATCTGCCTGTTTTTATTCACGCTTTTCCCCTCTTCACATTTCCTCTGATGTGGACACTCAGCTCTCCATCCATCTCTTGGGTTGTCTTCCAGGGTTTCGTTTTGCCAATGGTTTCAGGTCTCTTGCAATCTTGATCAGTCGATCGTCGTTGGCTCTGTTTACATGTTCGTTCCACTCCTTTCGTTGATGTCTCACGAACTTGATAACGTCAGTTATGCCACATGCCTGTCTCACTTCGGTATTACGTACACCGTAAAAAAAATTTATGTAAATTTACATAGAAAGTCATTGGCAACTTTGTGATCTATGATAAGCAATGTAGATATACATAAGTATGTAATTTTACATACCCAAGTAATAAAGTACATATAGGACTTATAAAAATACTAGTAGGATGTAAATTTACATATCCTTACTGTAAAAATTTTTTATGTAAAATTACATAGAAAATCATTGGCAACTTTGTGACTTATGATAATCTATGTTAAATTACACAAGGGTTTAATTTTACATAATGCTTCATGTAATCTGTAAAACTCTTTATTAAAAATTTATGCTACAAATTTATATTTGAAAATAAACAGTAGTATATTATAATACTCAATATTCTAATATATTATATTATATTAAGTATGTAACACCTTAAAGAAGCGGTAAGGTCACTGCTGCAATTTTTTCTCTATCAGTGTAAATGGAGTAAGTAGTTATGTTAATGAATTTTGGAATCCTGAAAAATATGTAAATATTAGATATAAATAACTTCATAGCATTTGCTTACCAGTAATAATATGCATGGGGCTGCAAGTATGTACTTCTCTGTTTTCAATCTACAAACAATTTTACAGTGGCTCTCATAATTATTCATACACCGCTATGCTAGCAATGTAAATTAAGCGTTTTGAAGGCGTGATTTGTCATATAAAAATTATTTTTACAGCAATACTTATTGGAAATTTTTTGTTGAAAATTTCATTTCCTTCTTTTCTGGTTATAAAAATTTTTCTATTTTGTCGCACCATTTCCGACTTACAATGATTTAAACGAAACTCGATAAAATGCAAAAAAGATTTTCATTTGTATCTCAAAAAGGGTGCAAAAAAATAGAAAAATGTATAAGTAGTTTTTATTGTGAATTTCATTCCCTACATTTTTGTTCCTGTACATTTTTCAATTCGTTGCACCGTTTTTGAAATACAGATGAAAATTTTTTTTGCATTTTATCGAGTTTTGTTTAAATCACTGTAACTCGGAAATGGTTTCTGCGCGGGTTTCGGCTCCATATGTCATTATCGGTCTTATTATTGTTTTATAAATTTTTGTCTTGCTCTCTATTGACATATATTTGTTTTTCCAAGTGACGTCCTTGAGGTAACCAGATATTCTCTACTTTGTTCTAATAGATATTTTAATACGTTTACTACTAATAAATATAATTTCAGATACGTATTTATAAAGTTTTGGGTTAGTAATCCTTGTTTAAAATAAGAAGAGCAAATGGCCATATAACCCCCACTAGTAGGATTTATGCCCCAGCATAAGAGTATATATGCCTACCTTTCAATTTCATAAGGTATATTTATGGTATAGAAGTTCAACCTGTCTTGAATCAATATGAAATGAATAGGTATATTAATTTTCTAATACTTAATAATTACTGAATAGTAATATTAAATAGAAAAATTAAAATATAATATAAAAATTAATATAAAATATAATAAAAAAATGTAATATAAAATGAATAGTGATAATAAAATACTAATAACAATTACAAATCACTTAAGATATTCTTCTTTTTGCGTTTCTTTCGCAGGTATTACAGCGATAAGCGTACATTGTGCAGGTTTCATGCAACCATCCATAAAGCTAGCCACAGACCGGCGTACATGTGTGTCACGCAGGAGTGTCACACCGGTTGAACGTTGATGTGCGATGGTTTGTGGCCAAAAGAGTGTCATACATGCGCGACGCACAAGTTTTCAATTTGACTTGAATTCGGTGTGTCACACATCAACGTTCATACCATGTATGACGGTCTGTGGACAACCTTCACTCCTTTCTATAAAATTTATTTAACTCAGTGTCTCGCGCCTATTTAAAATTTTTATTATAATAGTTTATTTTATTTATCATGCATGCATACGCCACTGATAAAAATATCAACTCGTTTTCATCATTCATCGTCGACGCTCAAACTACATGTGTGACACCCAAGCATGATAGTGTAGGGGCAACAGCACACCATCATACTTGCACGACGCACATGAATGACACTCCTGCATGACACACATGTACGCCGGTCTGTGGCTAACTTAACGGGCGCATGTAAATTGCGTCCCGCGGTCACTATTTTTGAAGATTTTTGAAGTGATCAAAAAAGGTGCGGGTAAATTGCATCCCGAACCCTAATCAGATTAGTGGTAATCTCTAAATGCGCGTTCTCACGATTCAAGTTTAATTGACCGATTACCGTTGATCGACAAAAGTTGAATGAAAACTGTAGTGAGAACTTCTGTTTCAATAGAGTTGATTAACTTTTTAGTTGTTCAAGAAAAGTTTGACTCAGTCAAACTTTTGTCGTTCAAGTGATGAATCATCAAAATTGTTTTCAAATTGAAACTTATATTGAAACGTATGATCTATGCAGTCAACTTTTGTCGCTTGCAACTAGCGTACTACGTGCTTGAATTTCAATATTATAAAATAATACTTTAAAATTAAAAAAATGAGCCTCAAGTGGTCATTGTTTTTAGAATCACCGAACGGATTTATATAAAAATAGAGATGCACGAGAAAACGCTTTATGTTCTATTGTCAAGGAAATGGAAATTGATGGTCTTACTATTGCTAATCTGAAGTACAAAATCAAAACTATTCGCACAAAATAAAAAAAAAGTGGAATGGAATTTGAAGCTATTGATCAGTTTAGATTGAAATGTGTGAACAAATACTGATTCAAGTTGTATTCAACTTTTGTTGATCAACTAAAATCGGTCAACTAAACTTGACTCGTAAGAACGCGCCTTAACACAAATCCCAACAATGTACCTGGGGTATCAGGAAAACATAGGACGCAAAAACAAAACATAACACATGGGCGTCCTTACGTGGAGATCGAGGTGAGGTAATGCGTTTTGAAATGTAAAATAAAACTATTCTCTCTTTTTTACGGTCAATTTTGCTAAAGAAAAATCATAAACTAACACTAAAACCTACATAACTGATGCATATCATTGCGTAGATATCTCTTTTTTAAGAACAATTTCGCTAAAGGAAAATCATGAACTAACTACGTACACAACCGATACATATCTTCGCGCAGATATCTTTTTTTTACGGATAATTTCGCTAAAAAAATCATAAACTATCACTAACCTACATAACCGATCCATATTTTCGCGCAGATATCTTTTTCACGAGCGATTTCATTTGAGATTTGGGACATGGGACTCATTTTAACGAAGTTCTTAGATTTCGCGCAATAAATTTAAACATAAATCATATAAAATCATATTATATTATATTATATTAATTAAATTAATAATATTCCTTTATTCTGTCGGTTTTGTGCGAGAACACCCTGGATAATAATTATCTTATATATGTTAAAGTGAGTTAAAAATCCAAGTTTTCTGTGCCCCAAAAAAGTTTTTCTTTGCTTCAGATTTTTTTTAGAATTGAATAAATTAATTTTTCACCAAGGCCCAAGGCAATAACTATAAAAAACAATTATTAGAGAAAAATATTTATAGAATATTAATAATAGTTGTAACACCCTGTACTATAAAATGCCCAAAACATTGTAAACCTTTATGCAGCTTAAGGAATAAGAGAATTTTACTTAACCATTCTGACCATGAAGGCCGATGGGACGCAATTTACCCGTACCCTTGACCGCGGGACGCAATTTGCCGTCTCCGTCTATAAAAATCAATGCACTTTAACTTTAGCCCCTTTAAGTATTACGGGCCATATATCCCACATAAGCTACTGCCATAAATCCTCGTTGCTGTAGGATATACGCCCCACCGTATAATTATCAGCACATAATATTTATTACGTATATTTTAACGTCTAGAATGTAAAATTATGTATGTTACTGATCAATTGCATCAAAAATAATTACTAAAAATACATTGAACATCATAAATACCTTAAGTTGATTTGTAAAAATTTAGTAATTACCTATAAGCAAAAACAGTGCAATTTATTACCTTTAATAATTATTTAACTCAAGATTATCGCAAAAAACTGCTTGTAATAGAATTATATTAACTTAGACTTATGTCCCACAGCAAACACTATTGCATTGTAAAATGCAATTAGTGCATACCTACCTGCACTTTTTCGTAAAGAGTCGTCTATCTTACAGGGGCATAAAACCCATATTTACCCTAAGGAAAACGATTTCTAAGATGAAATAAGAAGAAACATGGGTCTATATGTAAACTCCGCAAGTACTCCGACCCAATTCAGCAGGAAAATTATCAGAAAAAGTCATGGGCTTTAATAAAAGTTATTTAATCCTTACCGTTAAATTAACTTGCAGATTTTCTGGTAGCCAAGCTCTTTAACCATTAGTTAAGAGGAACATAATTCTTTTTTAAATAACTTTCCGAATTATTTGTTAGTATTTATTTGGAATATTGATAATTGGAATAAAAATATTATAAATATTTAACCTTACATTACGCAATTTTTTTATTTGCAACGAAAAAAATATTTTTGAGTTGGAAGTATTGCCTAAAAGGAAAAAAAATTAAAAATATCCAAATAAAAAAAACATTTTCAATTTTTTAAATGTAGCAGCTTTGATACTTGGTGCTTTATATAATAATTTTCCTAATGTAGTACCTAATGTAAGTACAAATAAAAAAAAATCTGCTACACGACGTTTAAACAAAAATATTCCAACAAGCGGCTAGCAACAGCCTGTTTTTCTGTTGTACCCGATATATGATACAATACGTAATGTAGGGTTAAATGGTTTATATAATACAAAATTATAATAATTTTCCATCTTTAACATGACTAGTTGTTACTCAAAGTTGGTAAAACCGGTTTGGTTTGAAATTTAGGTGGTTTCACACTAGCGAAATTTACGTGTTGTTGACAGATAATATTTAATTTTTCGTATTATTTCAAATAGTTCTTAAGGGGGACGATACATGTAAAATAAATAAAAATAAAATAAATAAATATATAAATGCATAGATAGTTAAAATAACATCTTTAATGTATGGCCCTAGTATCGCTGACTAGTTGGTATGTCGCTGTAATCATAGAGTTTCTGTGTGTCAAAACTTTAAACACGTTTTTCTCGCAACTACATTTTTTAAATTGGCGGGCAAGATAAGTCAAAAAGTTCTCAACCGATTGTTATGAAATTTGGCACACATCTTCTCTATAGTATTAGTTTCTGGTTGAACCTCAAAAATGCCAAAAAAAAGTGTCAAAAATTACCATTTTTGATTCAAAAACCATCAAAAAAAGGGGTAAAAAATTGGACTTTTTTTTTCAAAGCGTGCCAATTTACGATTTTTTGACTTTTTTGTTTTTTCATTGGTTCAACTAGAAGATGCATGTTTTATGAACACGCTCAAACCAAAATTTTTGATCTCAGATCACTGTAACAGAAGCTAAAAATCCCGCCAATTGATTCCATTTGCCGCTAGGGTCTTAGGAGATTAGTTACTACGGCGGCCATTTTGAAAAAAAAAATTAAAAAAATTTGGAACTTATATTTTAATATATAATGAATAAACGAACTGAATTTGAAAACGATTCATTTATTCTATCCAATTTAAATAAGCCTCTAAAAAACGGTCAAAATTCAGGCGGTTACATGTATCGCCCCCCTTAAGCAGTATTTCTTTATTTATTTTATATATTAAAATTGAAACAAATTTGTGAAAATACGATTTGTAAACTTATGATGTAAACTTAGAAACATTCTAGATTAGGCAACACACGTAACAAGATATATTAATAACGTTTGTTTTGTATATATGACCTGGACTACGAAAAGGGACCTTACGTCGGAACGCGTAAAACGCGTTTAAAGATTTCAAGTCAGGTTCAACTATAATTGCCTTTCTTCATTCCCCGCGGTTCATTTAGGCTCTTTGACACATTTTACGGTGTTCATTACCCAGTGTTGCCTTTACAGGGAATATTTTGGTAGTTAAAAACAAACTAAAATTTCATTTGAATCGGTAATTTAAAAAATTTTTTTTGATTTTTTATGATTTTACATTCAACTTTGAGATTGATTTGTGAAGTGAAAAAAGGAGATAGAAACTTGTGGTTGGCGCCATTCGAAAGAGCGTCCTTTTTTCTATAAAAATCACCAAAAAAGTGAAAATTAATTTTTCCGGCGAAAATTTTTCGTAGTCCAGGTCACATAATGTGGTTTTGCATTCGACGTGCCACCTACATTTTTTGTCATGGGCGCCGGCAACAGGGTGCAAGGGGGTGCACTTGCACTCCCCGGCCATAAAAATAACAGACGAAAAAAGATTAAGAAATACATTTCACTGTTTGAACAAAAACTTAAAGCGTGCATTTTTGGGTTTTTCTTAAATATTGATACGGTATTTGCTATGTATATTTTTGAGTTTTATTTTTCTCTGTGTAGGGCCTTGTGACTATAACAGATTATATTTTATTAGGTAATATTTAGTATAGATGCACCTCCCTGAAAATAATCCTGCCGGCGCCCATGTTTTTAGTCCTGCCCTATGTTAGCATCGGTGAAACTTAAATGTTTTACTCTGGTACCTTTTTGACTGGCGGTGGAATTTACATGTTGATCATCGGCAGCTTAACAAAAACAAGGATTAAAACATTAAAAGTTGACCATCGGTGGAGGTTACCAGTTACCACCTTTCATTGAAACACAGCAAAATCACATGAAAAGTTATAGCAAAAGAAGTAACAATCGAAGAGTAATAGTCCAGTCAATTTAAATCAATTTTCGGCAAATAGAAACATTCATTGGTAAAGATCTGAATTTTGGTATACATGTTTATTACGGCTTCCTGCTAAACATACTAAAAGTCCACATCGGAATCTGTTTCACTCGAGCCGCCATTTTGGAAAAAGGTACCTACACTTCTTCAGGTTTTTTGTCTATATCTCAGCAAGTTGTGCCGATACAATACGATAAAAATTGTAGTTTATTAAATATCTTTAAAAAATGTTGTTATAATATATTTTTTTGTATCTCTAATACTTTAGCTGTAACCCGACATTGCTTACAGAAGGTCTTTTTGCAGCTTAGTCGTTTCAATGCAGTCAATTTATTTTTTCGAGGTAGTAGGGTAATGTTATAAACGTAGTTTACATTTGGCGCTTATAATGAACGATTTTAAATCAATTGAAATTACCACCAAATACATACCTATTACTTTGGAAATAATGCACGAGATGGCAACCGATGGTTTTACAGCATTCGTCATAACCAACGGAGGAACCGACACGACGAAAGAGGGAGGAGGGTGAACGGAAAACAGGAAGGGACACCATTTTTTGGGTTGAAAGAAAGAACACGTTTTTCTTGTGAAGCGATTTGGAATTTCTTTAGTTAAAATTAGCAATGGTAACTGTGATTCAATTTTGTGGTTTTAAAACAATCTTAAGGTATAATAATGTTTATATTTAATATATTCCAAAGATACGAGTCTCGTGTAATCGAATTCAATGAACATATTTGTTTATATAATAAATTCTAATCATTATGAGAACGAGTTAGAGACGAGCTTGCTGACTAGGTGACAAAACTCACAGGAGATCTTATAGGTCACTGTGTAACCATCGAAATACAGTCCATTGCACAACCTCAAGAGTTCTAGACATTGCAAGATTTGATGAAATAAGATTAGAATTTTTGTGCGGTACCCATTTTATTATGAAAGGCACGACACGAAACTTGATTGTTTGGATCCACGTCAGGGATTTCACTGATTATGTTTTAACAGTTTATGGGAGATTATAGATGTCAATCTCTTTATATTCTGAATCACACTGTACATTTTATGTATTACCAAATAATGCAAAATGCAATATATAAATTTAAATGATAAAATCATTATGAATATTGACAATATTATGAATATTAACATGTATGCAATTTACCTGACCAAATGACAGAATTGACATGATAACCTACAAGGTAACAAAAGCTAACCACAAGGTTGAATAGACAAATGTAATGACAACTGACAAATTATAAACATCAAAATTTACTGTGTTTAATTATGTGTTCGCGGTGGTATTAGACGATACGACATTGCGTGTTTGGTGGCCATCATAATTGTGCTTAGAAGGGTTCGGTTAAGCTTAGGAAGCGTGGGTATTCGTGGGAGATTTGGTTTGACGTTTTGACATTACAGTAGGTAAATCCTTTACTATCAACACTGACTATTTCTCTAGTACAAAGAGGTATAAGAAAGATATATATAGATGTATATAAGAAAGTTTCGTCACTAGTAAGCAAGAACATCGTGCATAATGCCAGGGCCCCCGTAAGGGCTACTGGCGCCTGTGTGCAAAAAAGGATTTTGGCGCCCCTTAAGGCATTTTGGATCATGTTTTTTTATTTTTTTTTTGAAGGTAGGTAGGTAGGTAGGTGCTTGAAATGTATTTATACCTAATCTATTTAATTTCTCAACTTTTATTTTAAAATTAATTTTTGTTTTTTTTTGTTTTTTTTGCAATTTTTTTTTGATCCTGGGTTTTGGCGACCCTAAAGGATGGCGCTTGTGTGAATTGTACACTTTGCACATATGGTAGCAGGGGCCCTGCGTAATGCATATCCCTTCTAAAGTGTCTAAACTAAATTAAAGCTAAAGAATTGGAGATACAAAAAAACGTATATCAACTTTTAAAATAAAATTTAATAAACTACAATTTTTACCTGAACTTTTTTTGTATCAGCACAAGTTGCCGAGATATAGCAGCGACGGCGCCAGCATTTTTGAAGTAGGTGGGCACAAATTGGGCCCAATATATTTGGGGTGGGCAAGAGTACACAAAATTTATAAATAAACTCAAGAAATACATTATTGAAATAAGCACCTAAAAAATTTAGGTGGGCACTTGGGTGGGCACATCAATCAACAGGGTGGGCAACAGGCAAGGGATGGCCCATCACTGGCGCCATCACTGAGATATAGAGACAAAACTGAAGAAGTGTATCTTTTTTCCAAAACGACTCGAGTGCAACAGATTTCGACGGGGACACGGGTAGTGGTTCAATTCCCACTTTGTACTGAAGCTCTAGGCTTATTGTAGCCCGTTTTCCATTAATATGTTAAGGAAAGTTATTAGTATTTCGATCCGCAGTTTGATGTTCACCAGAGGGCTGAGCTAAGAAATTCTGCCGAGTTCAGGATTTGAACCCAGAATTTCCGCTCATAACTCAACTAGCGATCACACCAAGCCACCACTGTGGTCTATGTATAACAGAGGAAGCCATAATAAACATGTGTACCAAAATTCGGATCTTTACCGATTAATATTTTATTTTTATCTAATTTTACTGGACTATAATCCACCTCGTGATATGGATTGTTAGGAATTCTAAGAAGTGGTAATATTTCTACAGGAATGGAAGCTTGGAAACCTATAGTTGATTGATTGATATTCGAATAATTTAATAAGGACAAAATTTTGAACAACTTGTTGCGCCTACTGCATATGCAACTAAGAAACACCTACGCTCTTCAGTGTGTGTATGTACTTATTTTAAAATTTATATTTTTATTTAAAAACTTTCTATCAAATAGAAAAAGAGAAGCAATGTCTTTATTTTGAGTAACGCAGAGGGGGTATTTTGTGTGCTACGATGCTACGAATAACAAAGTAGAATTGGTAGTTTATCTTTGTGTCGTCTTGAATGCAAGTTTTTATTATTTGTTTTGTTTATTGCCTTGTGTGTTATGTTCCGCCTTCAAAACATGCGTTAGTTTATTAAATTGCGTTTTGCGTACTTAAGAATTTTTTGTGTGTTTACTCCTTATAATTTAATAATGATAACCTGTTTGATAAGAAATGTGTATTACCCAAAATTTTATAAATGACGATAACGTGTACTCCACATCGAAATGTTCCATAAATTTATGTTTGTTTGGATGATAGAAGAAGGTTTGAAATTTTAAAATCTATAGGTAAGTTCTCATTTATTATTCCAATTTAAACATTTCTTTAAAACTTTAGTTTGGCCCAATACCACTTGTTAGTTCTTATAATTTTGCTGAAATTAGTGCGTTTTGTAACCGAATACTTCCATTAAAATTTACATTAAAACAATTCTAAAACTTATTAGTCAACCGGAATTTATAATATGTACTATAGGTACATAGTTTTTGTTTAGTTCAAATCCCAATTGACACGGTGATAAATCACGTGCGTGTAAGAAAGTTACATTTTGGTATTCAAAAACAAAACTTGCTAAAAATCTTGTAATACAAATAAATAATTTAAAATTTTAATTTTGTCACGACACATCCGGACTTACAATTAAGACTAATTTAGATAGCGTATTTTGCGGTATTCATCATTAATATTAATTTACACTAACTTGTGACCATTGGCGTAACAATGCCATGGGGGAGTTCTCAATGCATTACCAACTTCGATAAAATTCAGAATTTTATCTAGCACTTTTTGCTCAACTTTTTTGATGGAAAATGTTTACAGTAAAATTGTCCCGGGAGAGCAATAATTGTTAATAAAATAAATATTGATGTTTTAGTTGTTTTCTTTCAATTATCTGCGATATTATCAAGTTTCTCAATCACAATGTGTGAAAAGGTATGGTTATTGCAAACATCATCCTGGCAGTTGTATATTGAAAATCGGTTATAAAGCTAGCCACAGACCGGCGTACATGTGTGTCATGCAGGTGTGTCATACATGTGCGTCGTGCATGTATGACGGTGTGCTGTTGCCCCTACACTAGCATGCTTGGGTGTCACACATGTACATAGTTTGAGCGTCGACGATGAATGATGAAAACGAGTTCATATTTTTATCAGTGGCGTATGCATGCATGATAAATAAAATAAAATGTTGTAATAAAAATTTTAAATAGGCGCGAGACACTGAATTAAATAATTTTTATAGAAAGAAGTGAAGTTTGTCCACAGACCGTCATACCTACATGTATGAACGTTGATGTGTGACACATGAATTCAAGTCAAATTGAAAACTTGTGCGCCACTCTTTTGCCCACACACCGTCGAACATCAACGTTCAAGCGGTGTGACGTACATGTATGACACACATGTACGACGGTCTGTGGCTAGCTTAAAATTTTATTCCAACTATTACTGGCATAACAAACTCTTTTATTGTAATAATTCGAAAGTAGTATATCACAAAAAAACTAATATTATATTAGAAATAAAAAGTAAAACAAACTATCCAGTAAGATGGAACAATTGGTTCATAAATGCGACCCTAGCACCAAAGCGGAATTTACACATTGGTTGCACAAACTGTTTTATTGAATTAAAAAAACTCTTTGCACATCTATCTCCTAATACATCTATAAGAAGACGACCAATCCAAGCGATCGCTTTGCATCTTACTCCAAGGGCCCAAGGTCTACTGCAAAAGTTAATAAATCATAGTGATCTTTTATCGATTTATTATAGGTCTGTTCCAACAAGCAGTTATCTCCAGTTCTCGGACTATACGCATGCTCTTGAGTTAAAATTATAACGAAAATGATCTTTAATACTCAAAAATTTAATTAAAGAGCATGCGTATAGTCTTAGAACTGAAGAGAATATTATTTACTATATTTCAAAGTTTCCGTTTTCGTCGCTGCCAAACTGGCCATTTGACACGAAATTGCCAGAGAACCAAGGTCACCCCAAGTGGTCCCTTACCATCATCTCGTGAAATTGCCACTGATTCTAGAATGCTAGGAATATTTACAGTTACAAGAGAGGGTCAATAATTATATTGAAATGCGTTATAAATGCAATACAAGCAGATTGTAGATGAACCTTAGAGTAGGCGAAGAAATGGTTAATTTATCGAAAAAATATAAGAGATCTTTTTTGTAGAGCGTTCAATTCTCTATATAAATATATATTGGTGATTGCTGTAACCTTATTTGTTTCAGAGAAAAAATATTAAATACAAAAAGTCCAAAAATCCCATGTTATTTAAATGGGAATTGTAACATGATTTCGGCACGGTTTAATTACAAATTAAGAGTATTTTTGGGTTGGATATTTTTTTTTGGAGGCAAAAAACTAAAAATTCATGGGGCGGCAGCAAAAAAAAAACAAATTGGGAAATAACGGACACCCTAATGTATAGTATTAACCTTTTCGATGTTTTGATTATTCCAAAGTCAGTTCGCAGTTAGGTCTAGAGAAATTAGACTTTTTCTAGGAAATAAGTGGCGGAAAGCTGAATTTTTGCAGAAACATTGTTTTTATGGTTCTAAATAAGAACTGAAAGTTCCCTATCGATCCGAATGCTGCTAACAATTCTATACGCGGGGCAAAGGTTGTGATAATCGAATTTTTGCGAATATCTTTATAGCCGTTAGTTTTATGAAAAAGTACAATAGAACAAATTTGTAGCTCTCAAAATTGCATACAAAAAATATTTTTATCTGTTTTCTGTGCAATTAACAGTTTCGACAATAATGCAATTCGTAGAGGCAGAATTTCTAAAAATTTTGTCTTGAAATGTATACTCCTTTCCTCACCACCTTCGAGGTGAGTATAAGACACGTTTTTTTTAAATGTGATTTTCCGGATAGACCTTAATCCACGTTGTTTTAAATCAAAAATTAAACTATGGTGTCTGCATTATCAACAACATATTGAACTGCAGCAGTTTTTTGAGATATTTTCAAGATTTTAAACAATCAGAATGATAGATAGAATGATGATCGATGGAGAACTTTCAGTTTTTATTTACAACCACAAAAACAACGCGTTTCTGCAAAAATTCAGGTTTCCGCCACCTATTTACTAAACACGCATTGTTTTGATCTAATTTCCCTGGACACTCTACAAGTCTTGCTGATGACCATAAACTTGGTTTTCTTTAGATATATGTAGATCTAATCCGTATTGTCTACTGCTCTCTTCCAATCTGCTCATTAGTTATTGCATTCCTCCTAAGTTGTCTGTCAGAATTACTGTGTCATCAGCGTATCTAATGTTGTTTAATATTTGTCCATTGAATGTGATTACAGTATATTATTCAATGCTTCTCTAAATACAACCTTGGCCAAAATAGTGGGACACCTTTTAAAACGTCGCGTCGTTATTTTGGATACAGTTACATATTTTCTGAAAACAACTACGGCACTGTCTTCAGTAAAAAACTGTTTTGTTTTAATGTTTTAGTAAATCAAAAATACGAAATGTAAAGGCGATACGGCTTTGATTACATCATCGAAATTTTCGGCCGCTCGTATGAGCTAAAATAGAGAGTAAATTTTACCTAGATTATGTAGTACTATTCAATAGAAACAAATAAGTAGGAAACAACATTTTTCAGAAACATACCGTTTTTCTTTTTACTTTACTTTTAATTTTTATCATTTTACTTTTTATCTTGTTTACGTTTTTTCCTGCATTCGTTCTATTTGGTACAATTGTTGACATTTTCACACCTACCATAAAATGGTCTGAATCCAAATCTGCTCCTCTATATATGATTTAACATCCTTAATGATATTTTCGCTTCTACTTTCAATCACGATATGGTCTATCTGATTTTCAGTAGTACCATCTGGGCTTACCCACGTTGCTTTATAAATATTTTTATGTTCGTAGTGTGTACTCTAATTTTCATGTCTTTTCCCAGTGCAAAGTCAATAAGGAGTCTTTCATTTTCATTACTCTCATGTAGGCTAAACTTACCAATTGTAGGTCTATAAGCCTCTTCTCTTCCAACTTTCGCATTCCAGTCGCCTACTAATATTTTAATGTCGTATTTTGGTAATTTCTCGTATTCTCTATCCAATAATTCATAAAATTGTTCCTTAACTTCTATATCTTTTTCTTCCGTTGGTGCGTGAACATTAATAATACTTATTTTCCTATTACGTCCTTTTACTCTCAGTACACACATTCTAGCTGTTATTGGTTTAAAACTAATTACCATATCTTTCCGCGCTTCGCTCACCATAAAGCCAGTTCCCATCCTTCTGTCCTTTCCACCACTCTTAAAAACGGTGTAATTTTTTATGTCCATTATATCATTTTCTCTTTGTTTTGTCTCTTGTAATGCCAAAATATCTACTTTGTACTTTTTCAATACTTTTATTAACTGTTTTAATGTTCCCGCTACAAAAGTTCCCCTAACATTCCAAGTTCCATTTTCCATTTTTATAACCGTTTGCATTATCCTTTTCATGCCTGGTCGTCTTATAAGTTTCCTCCTGTTGCTACCCTTATTCAGTTTTTTGCTCTTTCGGGCTTTTTCTGGACTTCCTGCAGCTCGTCTAGCTCATAATTACAATAATATTGTTTATCGTCAACAGTTAATTTCATATATCCACTTCGTACTTTTTTCCCTTTTTTTCTCTCGTCTTTCGCAACTTTCCTTATCACCGCTTGAATCCTTCTCTCTTGCATAGTGAAATCATCGTTTATAAAGATTCGGGTTCCCTTCAGTCTATTTTTATTCCTCATAGTTTTAATTTTGTCTTCAACATTTTCCATTTCTACTACGCACTTATTCCGACAGACTCTATACGCCTTTCGAATATTCGTCTCTAAGCCAAGTTTTTTCCTCATAAATTCTATGATTTGCTTTTTCGTGTCTTCGACGTCTGTCATGAAATCGTCTACTCCTGTAATCACCACATTACTCCTTCTTGACTTCTTCTCCATACTCTCTAATCTTTTTTCAATTATATTCAGGCGCTTTTCCATCTTATTCTTTTCAGCTTCCCATTCTCTCTTTTCACTCAAACGATTTCCCATTGGAAAGCAGCTAGCTCACGCGTCTGCTTTAACTCCTCTTTTATATTGTTGATTTCCTCTGTGAACTCTATCTTCCATTTCTCCAGTATGCTTTCATTTCTAATCTTGATCTCTTCTTTTATAGTGTCTGTCATTCTTTTCATTTTTTCCAGGATTCTTTCCATTTCACTGGCTGTATGCTTTGCCTCTTCCTGATTTCTGTTACTACTAACTGGGGATCTTGCCAATAATCTGCTTCTTTGGAATACACAATTTTCTTCCGTTGGTGAACTAGTTAATAACATCGTTAATTGTATAAGTAGTATAATTTTAATTTAATTATTAAAAATCTGACAAATTGTTTTTTGTTTTGAAGGCATTTCGATTTCTGTTACTATTTAGAGTATCTTTTGATTTTTTCATTCGTATTATGAAAAAAAGGTTGAGATGTTGGTGCATTTAGACGTTTTGGGGTCCCAAAAAATGTCTGTGTACTATAATATGTATGTATGTAATAAATAATAGGAATTTTGCCTATATAAGTAGTACTTGAATATTGAAACTAAGAACCAAAAGGGGGTAACCGCACTAACATAATGGGAAACAATAAGTCTGGAAGAAGTCTATGGACGCAAAATATTTTTTTCCCTTGCTAAGATGTGATAAGATTTTGATTGAAATTGGTTCAGGGAACTTTTTTTTTTTAATTTTAATAAGTAATTTTGTTTATAATTTCTTGTAAAAATATAATAAAAACGTGTTTATGGCCACATCAGATTTTTTAGTAATAATTGATAAAAACTACCATAATGCATTCTTTAAGTACATTACATTATAATGTATTATCGTTTATTTATAATATAAGAGTAATACCTTTTAGCTTTATTACATTTATTTATCTAATCATGATTTTGTGCTTCTCAAGTTTTTCTTTTGCAATTTTTCAATGGTTCATCATCGACGTAGATTGAAATCCGTATTAATAATCTCCAATTTATTACTCTGATTATTGATTAGCTTATGTATTGTATATTTCTATGTGTCGAACCTTTTTTGATTTCATCTAAAATTTTTGTAATAATAAAGTAATTTAAAAAATAATTAAAAATTTTGGTAATTTCAGTTAAATACCAATCACCCATTTCGATTAAATTATTGAAGTTGAGTATAAATTTTTAACAAGAAATTGAAAATTTTGAACAATAATAATATGTCCTATTCCCTATTGTCATTTTATCATTGGTTAAGGATACAATGGTTTATGTAAAGATTGCAAAGCTTAATTTACATTTACGCGCTTTACAGCCGCTTATATATATGATCAACTTACCAACTGGGCACAGACACTGTACTTGACAAGTTCTTAAATTTCAATTTAAAAAAATTTTGTTTTCTAGTTTGAAAAACATTGCTTCTAAGCTGATCATTTAAATTGCTTTTTGAATAAACTCGAAAACCTTTCACTGAAAAAATAAAAATAAACTTTGTTGTATTTAACTTATTTTTCAAAAATTTACACCACAAAGCACAAACACTGGTTTCAGTAAATTAATTTGGGGGAAGGGCTAATTGTTAGCGGAGGGAGGCAATCAGCTCTAAGGAAAGATTTTTCTATAAGAAATACATAATATACATCTGCACAAACAGATTTATTAAAACATATATTTTTCTAGTAATTATAATACATATTAAAAATTGTTGTAATTATATTCTAGTATACTACAGTAGGTAGGTTAAATATTTATGGAAATTGATTTTTCACTTTTTAATTAAAAATAAAAGTATTAGTGAGAGTATACAGGAAGAAGTTATTTTTAATCGTTATTTTAGTATCTTGAAATCTAATACCGTCACTAATTATTACGCAAAATTTGATACCTCTTTAATTTCAAAACTGTTAAATCTTGAAAAATATTTATTTTAACCAATTTTTACTTTCCTTATTTTATAAATAGAAAGTAATACAATCTTTAAGTTAAAATTTCAATTTTTAGTAACAAACGCATCGATTACATTTTTGTGTTTACAACAAAATTTAAAATTATTATTATTGTACCATATACATAACTCATATTATAAGTGAAGCATAACAGGCTTCACCCGTTGACTGGCGGGTTAAATTAAGTTTTCAAATATAATTTCAATTTTAACGATTGTTGAGAAATATTTTGAATTGAAATTTGAGTTTTTAATATAACAAAAGGAACAATACAAAAACCAATACATATTTTCGCAGTAAATAAAGTAAATTTCCAATGTTCATCTTTTCTTGATATTATTTTTTAGTATAATAGTGGATAAATGACTAAGTTTGCTAAGCAATAAATCTTGATGACTTAAAGAAGTAAATATTGGTTTACAATAAAGCTTAGAAATGTTACAATAAATTCGGTTAATATTTGTTTAAGATTGTTTAAGTTGACGTTTATATCATATAATAATCATAGTAATAATAATAATAATAACAATAAAAACATGACAATACAACTTTTTTTTTAAATATAAAAGGTATAAAAATAAATAAAATCTTTAAATTTTAAGTGTTACCTAAATAATATCAAAATTTGTTGGTTATATAAAAGTCATCCTTGCGTTTTCCATAAATACACTTATATTAGGTATAGTGGATAAAAATATAAAGGAACTTTGGTCAATTGAGCAACGTAATACGTACATTTGCTAAATTGATTTAATTTAAAAACGCCAACGCTTAAAAAAATTGTTAAAATAGACGTAAATATTATTTTTCTAATATAAAATGTTTACAATAAATATAATAATTTTAAATATAAATAGATTTTACTGATGTTTTCGATCCCCATTCAAAATTTTAGTTTGAATTTTTAGTTTCTATCTAGTAATCTTGATTTAAATTTAATAGTTGAGTCCACGGCCTGAAGAAATGATTTTTGTTAGCACTTTACATATGTACTCTTGGTCGTGAAACATTCGTCTTGTGCCGAAAAGAGAAAATTGTAAAAATTACCCCAAATACAAGTTGGCTTTATTTAAATAAATAAAACAACAGGCACATCTTTATCGTTTCAGAATGTTGTGAATATTAATTATATGTAAAAATGTGTCATTTGTTTTATTGATTTAAATAAAGCCACTTGTTTTTGGGGTAATTTTTACAATTATCTCTTTAGAGCTCTTTTGGCACAAGACGAATGTTTAAAGATCAAGGAAAATAGGTTCTAGCTTTTAACTACAAAGTGTGAACAGAAATCACAATTTGATGAGCGGAGAACTCTATACTATAATGAACAGTTTAAAACCAGTCTTGAACGTCATAATGTATCTAATAATTAAAATTATATAATAAACTAGGTTATTAAAAACTTGATGATTGAAATCTAAAAAAAAGTAACCAAATTCAAAGAGCAAATAAATTTTCTTTTGTGAATAAGATTCTTTTGTTATATATTTTGGGTTTAGCTATACTTTACTATACATAATTAATCTAAAAAATACACCTACCTGCAAAATACTTCTGTGATCCATTAAAATCACATATTAAAACAACCTTGAACTTTTTGATGCACAAGTTATTGTTATATTAATTAACTTGTGGTTGTTTAACCTTAAATTTAAACTTTACAATTTTAAAATGTTTAAAGCAGAAGTTGTGTTTCAACTTTACAACAAATTCAATTAATTTCAAAATTAATATCTATAGTTTGTTTCAATTTAAATGGAATTAAAAAAAGGAATATATTAAATTACTTTGATATAAGAACGTATGAACATTTCCGCTAAAACATAATAATACTACTGCCAATATGGCTAGCCTGCGATTAAAAACATCACCTTTTCTCTATATTACATGTTTTTGTGGTAAAGTTTATACATTTTATATCAAAATAATTTGATACATTATGATCTTTTTTAATTTTTAAAATTTTTTTAATTCATTTTAAATTGAAACAAACTATACCTATATTATAAAGAAGAAAACCGACTCCAAAAAAAGTTAACTAAAAAGCAAAAAATAAATATTTTTTATTCGCAATTTAATATAAATATACTATTTGTTGTTCCGTTTAATGTAATTAAGAAATTATTGTTTATTATATAATTATTAATTGCTTTATAATTATGAAGTCAGTGCCAAGTAAAAGCAGTAGTAAATAGCAATCCTATGTATTTATGCCCATAGGGGAGAGTGTTCCCAGTGAAACATTTTTTTTATTTTAATTTGCAAAACCTAGGCATGCCCTGAAAAACGAGGTTTGGGTTAATAAATCAGACAACTATACATTAGACTTCAATCAGATTATGAAAAATTTTTAAAAAGTATGATAATTTTGTTAATATTATTATTTTTTCAAACAAAATTTTTTTGTTTTACTGTGGAACACTATAGTAGGGTACCATGAAACAACATTTAAAAAATAAGAAAAATCGATTATTATTGTTTATTCTCAAAGAACTTGGAATTTTAAATTTGTAATAAACAAAAGAGGACAAAATCAAACAATGAACATAAAATATATCATAGATATTCTAAACAATAAAAATAATAAGAATAAAATCTAGATCATTTAAGGCACTTCAATGTTGTTAAAGAGGATTTCAAATGAAAACAAATCTAACTGCCGCTTTGTTTTTCCATGCTTAATTGGTTTTGGCAAGATCATTTTAATGCCCGTTTCAGCTGCTGTCGAAAAAACATGACTGTTTCGCTGTAACACATATATAACATTAGAGAAAAAAATTCATTGCAACTAAACAAGAACTATTAAAGCCATTTAAAAGGGTACTTACATTATTCAAGACCAGGGCTTTCTGTCGCAATAGTAATTAAATAATAAAACAAAAAGTATATGGGAATTTGTGGTTAATTAGTTGCCGCAATCGCGAATTTGTTGCTCTTACCGTTCGGGAATTGCAGCCATTCGAGTGGTGGCGGCGCTAGCTTGTATCATTTCATTCGTCCATAATTAGTATGGTTTAGTTCATTTAAAAAAAAGTCATTTTTTCGAGGTGGGGGTGCTAGTTTGACGTCAACTCAGCACCCCCACCAAAGATTTATGTTTTATCGCGAAACCGTTGGAGTCCAAAATTCGCGATTACTGTCCATAAGTCTCTTCTTAAGGTGCCGTGCCTTCAATGGGCATTGGTGATCAAACTTGGCAAAAGCCAAGATGCCATACTAGGGAATTTAATTAATAGGGAGGTTTTCCGTTGCCTTCCCCACAGCCCACAGATCTATCTTGGGCTTTTAGATCACAGCAGTGTATTCGACGAGACCAGGATTTGAATTGTGGTTACCCGTTTCCCAGTCGGTCGCTGTAGGCTTTACGCCATACTGCTGGCATAATTACATAATATCCATAATTACAGTATGAATATTTTTGTATTTTGAAGAGGTGGGGGTGCTAGCTTGACGTGGCTGCAAAAGAAAGTGAATGCAGACAAGCAAGGGCAGCGATTAAAGCACCCTCTAGTAAGCATTCAAAATATTACGTGAAGCTGTCCAGAGTCAATCTACGGGCAATTGCAGGGATGTTAACTGGACACTGCAAACTAAATAGATATCTTAACACTCTGTGACTTCTAGATAACCCCAGATGTCAGGGATGCAACAGAGTAGACGAAACAACGGAACCAGAATTAGCGACACTCCGCCTGATAAGATACTTAAGTTTATCCTGGAGACAAGATGGCTTGAGTGAGTGACAGGACGGGGAGCCGCTGCATTGGAGGTTGTACAATGAGCCCGATTTCAGTGGTCTGAGGGCCCGTAGGGATACTTCCTTACTCCTACCTAAAATCCAGAATCCAGAATGGGCCCTATAGAAACTTGACACATTATTAGAGCGGTAGACTACTTACGACGAAGTGCCAGGATATTAATAATGCTTAGAGTAAGAAATGAGAGAGTTAGAAACATAATGGCACAAGAAGATGTGCAAAAAGTAGTAAGAGGAGGCTTTAAATAGTTTGGACATCTAATTGTGTACTATTGATAAGTGTCATCTTCACCGTTATATTAAATTAAGATTTCCCCTGGGGCATCTCAAGAATGTTTAACTTGACCTATAGGGTTGCGCCACTTCAGCGTAGTTTCGATTGGTGTACGAAGCGCCACCTCTTATGTTTTATACTTCACTAAAATCGATCTTGCTTCAGGGTTGTGACTCGTTTACGTCCAGTATTTGGTCGATTTTTAAGTTTCAAGGGTGCGATTTTTAGAACTGTTTCAAAACTTCAGTTACAGCTCAAAATTGGTTATAGATACAACTATGATTTTTTTTTTAACGGAAAGAGGAGAATTTTCCGAACACTATGATATATTTTTTAATCTGTTTTGATAACGGATTAAAATTTTGATTAATTTAATTTGCGATTTTATATAAAAAAAATACATTAATTACAATTTAAAATATATCATAGTGTAGTTAACAGAGTAACCTTTAATATTATGCATTGAAATCGTTTTAATATCAAGTATTTTAAGTGCTGTAACTAAAGTTTTGTTTAGACTATAATTTGAATGATTTAAAAAAAACCGCCTTTTAAAACCAATCAAATTTTTATTTCATTTCTTCTAACCAATGAAAGGCATCCAATTTTAAATCTAGATAATCGCGCCACCTGTTGAAAATTTTTTCGTCCAAATGAAAAATCGCAGCCTTAAAGTAATTTAAAAACATTTTAAAGTAGTTTGTACTGCACGTAACGAACACTTTAATTGTTTTGTAATTTTCCGTTGTATTATTCCTTGTGAATGAATAACATAATTTGACTTCGTTCAGCAATACTTAATCCACGTGTTGTAGGCTTGATGTTTTAATTTAAAGATTTAAGAATTGTTTGTATATTTACATAGTAAGTCTGACCAATGACAGAACGACAGAACCAAAAAATGTAACCTAACTTATACTGCCCTCATAAGACGTATCTGCAAAAATTGCAATTTTCTGATTTTTGCATCTTTTATTACGTCATTTTTCATTAAAAAAATTCTTCCGAACATTAACCTAAGCTAGACAATTTAACATCGGATCCTTCTTTTTATTCTGTATTTCTATGCAAACATATAGATGAATTAAGTAGCCCTATCTCCCAATTGCGTTCTTAACAACTCAAAAGCTATTTAGGCTTAACAATTTGCAATCGGTGCTATTTACATGCCGTATTATGTGAACCCGGTGCTGCAATCTACATGTCGAATTATGAGACCCTTCAACCATTGGTGCAACTTACAATAGCTCTTTGGAGCTTATTGAGACCTTCAAAGCATATTAAGTAAAATTTAAAAACTCGAATGTTTTACTTCTTTTTTAGTCCTTCATGCATTACGTCCCGTAAAAAAAAACAAAACATGCCGCGTGATTGAGATGTAATAAATATACTTGTTTAATAAACTAAGCATCCAGTAACAACTAGAGGTTAGGTAAATTGCCCTCCAAATTCGACCATAAACAATAAACTGCCCTCCGAGCAAAGAAGTTGCCCCTAATCTGAGTGATAAACTCCCCTTCAAACTGCCCCCTTTTCTTATGTTATTGCTTGTCCGAGTTATTATTCAAGTCACTGTATATTAAACATCCTCATATATTTAATTGTGATTGTGCATGACTAGCAAAACATTTTTTATTTGCCCACGAAGTGCAAATAGTGATAGTTAAAGAATATTGCTTTGGTCGTCCTTGTGATGAGTAAATAATATTACATTAACATAAATAAAATTCTATTAATTCCGCAATTATCTCTAACTTGTAAATTCTTTCTTCCTATATGCTTTTTACTATTAAAAAGAAGTGAAACTGTTCAAGAATTTATGTAAGTACTATGTAGTTTGTGCTTCGTAACTGGCTAACAAAATTTTTACAAAAATTTAGCATCTTTAAAGCTTGGTTCTGTGTACACAAAAATCGAAAGGTATGTTCAAACTAACGCAAGTGTTCACACCTACAGTGACTTTATAGGGACTCTATAAAGTCACTGTATTCACACTGAGTTCACACTAACGGGGGTGTTGAAAAACTAGTGTTATCCTTACCATATATTTATATTCCTTATCAGGGCCGGCGTAACCATGTCTGGCACCCTAGGCAAAAGGTTATATTCGCCGCCCCTCCTCAGAGCCGGATGTGAGACCTGGAGCCAACATTTTTTGAAAGCTTCTTGGCCTTGTAGGTTTTAATATGCGTTATAAAACACAGATATACATATACAATAACATTTTAAAAACATTTTTTTCTTACTTTAAGTTGCACAAATTCAGCAATTAAACACTAGTCTGTATAACAATATGTCGATATAATTTTTTCCCTTTTGCCGCCCCTAAGAAGTTGCCGCCCTAGGCGGTTGCCTGATTTGCCTAATGGGTCCGTCGGCCCTGTTCCTTATAAAACGTAAAATGCATAATGTTGGTAATTAAGAACATTATTAAATTTCACGAAAAAACGCAGTTATCTTTTATTTCGTTTTTGTTCTTTAACTTTCACTGTTCATGTTACCGAGTGTAATAACCAAAATTATTCCCGTTACCGAGTAGCTATAGAAAAATTTGGTGTTCACAGGACCGCGATGTTCATAAATTCGAATGTTCACGTTATCGAGCTTCTACCGTATCACGAAATATATAAAATAATATTGTGCTTTTTATTCCGAAAATTAAGTTACGATTTTTTTGTACTGGTATGCGCAAAAAAGCTGCGCATTATAGACTAAAATAATTTAGAGAACACTTTATTAGAACAATAATAATTATATTTTATAAATTATAATCAATGAGCTTATCGTGTAAACGCAGCTTTACAAAAATTGCAAACTTGATGAAACAACGAAAATGTACTTGATCGAAGGTATATTTTTAAAAGTTACATAAATGATTAATATTAATTATAATTAAACTTGTAGTATTGATAAAATTATCTTCATTTAAGATAATATTATGCAAATCCGTTTTGATTCGTATTATTCGATTAGTATTGAAAAATTTAAAATCTGACAACGCGCGTTTTTAAATATAAACACTAATCAAAAAAGCTCTCAGACAGAAAGAAAATAATTCCATGGTGATTCCATTATCGCGGGTGCAACATTTAGACTCATTTAAGGCTTCCTACTAATAAAATAAAAAACATTTTTAAAAAAATTATTATTTGAAGGGTTACATTTTAATCTGTTTTCTTTAGATTCGTATATATAAGAATTCAAATGAAATTTACACAAAAGAGGTTAGAAGTGCTATCGCGGTACAACAAAATCGGTCCACCTTTCAAGATCATAGAACAAGAATGAAAAAAGTCTGTTAATTGTGAAACATTTATTAAATTATACTTTCATATTTTGAAAAGTACAAAATTAACCAATCATTAAATTAAATAAAATTTAAAAAATATATATACTATCAATTATATTCACTTGTTATACAATCGCGGGTGCAATGTCAAGTTATTGCGGATGCAACGCATCTAACGTAAGCATAAACATCAATATAAGTAGAGCAGGGAATTGCATGGAATTGCATGTTTTTTTTTGAAGCTATGCCCAAGAATAATTCTTTGAAATCTATATCCGAATTGTACAAAAAGAAGTCCAAAACCCGAATTTTATAATGCATATAAATGCATATTTTACGCGTTGCTGCATATTTTTGAAAATTGGTGATATGATGGCATGAATGTACAATAAAACGTACATATTTGGCATATTTGCAAAATGTGGACTAAAATTCGTTTTTAATTAATTAAAATTTTTATCATGTGCATGTAACTAAAAATGTGCATACGTTAGAAACGGTGCTACAAAATGGAAAAATGTAGATACATAGAGCAAAATTAAAGGAAATGAAATTTACAATAAAAAATGCTTTTTAATGTGATGTTTTCTGCTTACAAAACGGTATTGTCTAACAAACGGCATTCTATTTTAACAGAAAATTTAGAAAAGTAGAATAGTATTTTAGTATTTAATTGTGTATTTGATGGTTTGAATATTGCTGAATAAATTGTTGCATTATAATAAAATGAATGTGAATATTTAGTAGTTTTTGAAGCATATACCCTTATTTTTAACCTGCATGTACAGTGGCTCCAGAAATTATTAATACACTCCTATGTTAACCATGTTAAATGGACATTTCTATGATCCTTTTTCTCATATAAAAATCGATTTTATAGCAAAATGTTTCAAACAGTTTTTGTTGCAAATTTCGTTCCCTTTATTTTTGTTTCTATACATTTTTCAATTTTGTGACTTTAATTTTGACGACTTTAAAAACACTGTAAAAAATTTAATAAAAGTTACATTGCTCTTATGGGAGTTTTATTTAAATTTTTACAGAGTGTTTTTAAAGTCGCTGTTACTCAGACACGGCGCGACAAAATAGAAAAATGTATAGAAACAAAAATAAAGGTAACGAAATTTGCAACAAAAACTGTTTGAAACATTTTGCTATAAAATCGATTTTTATATGAGAAAAAGGATCATGGAAATGTCCGTTTAACATGGTTAACATAGGAGTGTATAAATAATTTCCGGAGCCACTGTATGTCGCATATATCTTGTGTATTTAGTGCATATAATTCTCTGCTCTAATTTATAAGTATAGTTTGTTTCAATTTAAATTGAATTATTAAAAAAATTAAAAAAAGTCGTATATCAAATTACTTTGATATAAGAACGTATAAACTTTGCAGCAAAAAAATAATACAGTATACAGTAGAAGCTCGATTCTGTGAACACAAAAATCCAAAGGTATGTTAAAACTAACGCAGGTATTCATACTAACGGGGGTTTAGAAAAACTAGTGTTATCATATTATATTTATTCCTTATAAAACGTATAATGCATAATGTTGGTAATTAAGAACATTAAAGTTCACAAAAAAACGTAGTTATCTTATTTTGTTTTTGCTTTTTAACTTTCACTATTCATGTTACCGGGTGTAATAACTAGAGTACGGATTTCTAGCAAATTTGCTATACATAAATATTGATAGCAGAAGTGTAATTGGACGTAGTTATGCAGAAACCTACCAACCCAATAAAACACTTATTGAGAAAATAAATAAATAAGATTTAATTTTAAAAATTGTATTGGATAGAACACTTTGAAAGACAGTTGTGAAAGTGCTTTTATATCCTTAAGTCAATTATTTCTAAGTTTTCTTTCAGCCAAAAATACTATTTCCTGATTATGTACAAAAATACTCAAATTATGTGGGTTTGTAGTTTTATGCATAATAATAAATAGCTACAAAAAATCCATTTTAGCTTGTTGAATTTTTTCTAGATTTTTTCCAGTCAAAGAATAATATTACCTATAATAAGCTCATTTTCGTAATTAACTCATTTTTCGAAAATTGTGGATTGGTAGGTTTCTGCATAACTACGTCCAATTGTTATAAATGTCCACGAATTTGATAAAAATAAAGCATTTGGCGCTAATTATTTTATGCTTATATACTTATTTTGATACTTTTATGCTTAGATTTATTTTTAAGCATTTTTAGTGCTTATTTTAGCACATTTTCAATAAATTAAGAAAAATTGCAGTAGATACATAAATACAACTACATTTATTTTAGACCGGGAGCAAATGACGATTTGACCTAACCCATTTTATAAGTCACAAAATTTTGTGAGCTAAATATAGGGTGCTTCTTGACTAGAGAATTGAAATTGGCAGTCGTTTACCGGTTTACCCCTAAGGATAAGAGCAATAAATAGGTTTGAAATTTAAATCACAGTAGGCATTCGTCGACCATACTAAATTATTAAATAAAAGGAGCTTTAAAATTCCTTAAAAACTAAAACTCACTTTTATAAAAGCACCTTATAGCTAAATTAGCTCATCTATTAGGTAGGTGAATACAATATATTTTCTTTTAACAGAAGCTATAGGTGTGGTAAATACATATCTTTCAAAATACCATTTCAAAAGTTCCAGGTTTTTGGCAGAAAAAGGTTAAGTATTGGCATAAAATTTTGGATTTAATTATACATTAGAACAAATAGCTAGCGTCTTAGTGAAATTTAAGAACGCCTCAATTAACCATTAATTTTTAATGAAAAATTTAGAAAAAAATTTAATAATTTCATTTTTTAGAAAAAAAAAATGATTTAGAGAAATTATTTTATTATTTTATTTTTTATTACTATATCTGTTTTATTTTATTACTTTTTTGTGTTACTTTTCAAATAAATTTTATTTAAAAAAAAATTTTTTAATGCTTATATTTAAGATGAAATCATATTTTTATGCATATAATGGCAATTTTTTGTGCTATTTTAAGCGCAATTTTTACGATTTTTTATGCTTAAAAGTCCGTACTCTAGTAATAACTAATAATGTTCACGTTATCGAGCTTCTATTGTATAGAGATAAGGTGATGGTTTTAATCGGAAGCGAGCCATATTGGCATTACCATTAGGTATTATGTTGTTGCGGAAATGTTTATACGTTCTTATATCAAATTAATTTGATATGACTTTTTTTTAATATTTTTAGTTATTCCATTTAAATTGAAACAAACTACATATATACCTAAATAAAAAAAATAAGAGATCAAAAAATGTATATGACTAATTAGTACACTTCTTTGTTACTTAAATTAATTATTTCTTTTCAAATACGTCAGTATTCGCTGAAAATTTTATAAATATATTATTACCATCAATTTTTTTCTTTGGTGCTTCCAATTTCCCGATAATCTGTTGAAACTTTTACCATCAATTGTCGTCAGAAATTGCACTTGAACTTTTTTTTTAAATTTTCAAATCTTCATCTGTCTCCATTTTCTTTTTCATTACTTCTCTACGTTTCAAATCACGAGCATTTTCTCGGCGGAGATGGTCTGCATGACGTTCAGCATTTTCCTTCAATTTTCTCTTATATTTCTGAGAAGCAGTCTCCTTCCGCTGCTGTTCTGTCATTTTAGGCAATATATTTATAAAAAAGGAGCGAAATATTAACATAAACTCCCATTAAATATAAATCACTAATAATAGTGTCCAAATTATTCTGCAAATTTTGCAGTTTTTGCTAATCTTTTAAAACAAGTGACAGCTGCTACCTGTGCTTATTTGTTGGTGAATTATTTGTGTGTTTTTGAATATACTGTAGTAAGTTGTATTGATGTTGAATATTTTTTTTTTATTTATTTAAATGTTTAAAATATTGTATTTATAAATACATTTTTGAAAAAATAGATATACTATATTGAGTCATCATTTCGTTCTAACGAAAATATTTTTTTTTTTTGAACAGCAAGAGCCGTAAGGGTCTGAAATGTATTTCAAAAATCTTTAAAAAAATTATTTAAGCTCCCCTCTTACAATTAGGGGACGCCACGTGCGGGTCACAGATTTTAAAACCCAATTGGGGGAGCAAAGTACTTCGTAATAACAAACTCTAGGCCAAGCGGTAGGACCCACTTCTCAAAAATAAAAAAGTTTTTGAAAAAATTTTTAATAATTTTTATCCATATAGCTGTTCTGTTGCATTTATTAACAAGTAACTGCGATGGTTTAGAGGTAGAATTTACCACTATAACCCGCGCGGTCCAGGTTTCAATTCCCACAAGAGAAATTTTTTTTTTCAATTAATGTGTCAATTTACCTACAAAATGATTGAATTATAACGCTAAAACAACAAAAATATTTACAGCATATTTATTTTGTTTATAGTTCCTCATCATCGTCACTGTGTTATGTACAGGCTTTGCATCTATTCGGATGGTAATTGTCATAAAAGCATGAAAAACATAAATTGGCTTCACACCATGCGCATTTTATGAATGCAACGTTGTTGCACTGGCAATGTTTTTTCAAAAGCGACTGTGGAAAGCACACTTCGTTCACATTCAAAAATACAGCCCTTAGACATTAGTTGAGAAAAAAAATTTACTTTTGCGGGAATTGAAACCTGGACCGCGCGGGTGCTAGTAGTAAATTCTACCTCTGAACCATCGCTGTTACCTGTTAATCAATGCAACCGAGCAGCTATATGAATAAAATTATTAAAAATTTTTCACAAACTTTTTTATTTTTGAGAAGTGGGTCCTACCGCTTGGCCTAGAGTTTGTTATTACGAAGTACTTTGCTCCTCCAATTGGGTTTTAAAATCTGTGACCCGCACGTGGCGTCACCTCCTTGTTAGTTTCAAAATTTCGTGACTGAAAGGGTTAAACCTATTTGATTCAATTTAATAACTTAAACATAATACCATGTTTGCTGTATGCAATACTTATCTATTAAAATAATTTGTTTACAAATCACATACAATTCAATAGCAAGTATAATTTATGTAAAATAGCTTAACCATATTAAAATACCTAGATTCCGTTACACAGTTTTTTTAGTACCTATGCGTTAGGAGAATGATAAAATTCCATTTTAAATTCCTGCGGCATTGTCAACGGCACTAGTAGGTACTTAGTACATGTATTATGTTTCCAATATTAAAAACAATACCTATGGTTAGAAACTATATTATATAAATAACTGTGATTTATTGAGGAAAATATAATTTTATATCGAAAATTGTTTTTTTATTTATGCCAAGTATGCCAAACATACACCGTTTTTGAGATATTGCAAATTTAGTCTGTGTCAGTCTCTAGATTCTAGATACTTTCGATAAATTATTACAATGCATTGTAAAGCAATTTACGAAAATTAGAAACGACATTCGAATGCCGTATCAGTCAAGTTAAATATAATATTGAGGACATTCTAAATATGGAATTCGGATTTCCGTATTCTAGATAAAGCAGATTGATTTAAATCACGTAGCGATTATTAATTTTGATCAAAACGCAATTTAGTTAGGCGTGTTCTGTAGACAATAAATAATAACTTATTGATGCCACTTTCTCATCTGACCCAAAATGTCTTCAACATCGACTACTGATTTAGGTAGGTATACTTATCTCTGTAAATTATTGTTATTATTAAATGTATTTTATAAATATTGTTGGTAAGAGTTTAAAAATACGTAATTTGTTGAAATTATACACAATTTTGTTTAATAATCCTTCAGTAAATAGTAACTAGTTACTAGTACTAAACTAAAATTAACTTACTCAGTGAATAGTAGAGTAACAGCTATGGGGGTTCCCATAAGAAAATTGTTTTCTTATTTGAAACAGTCACTATTGTTCGGTTATATAAATGCAACCAACTGACAATAAATTAAACACGTGCACAGTATGCTTTGCATATTTTTTATAACGATGACAACTTTATCAGTGATCAATAATTCCATATTATATCTAATGAGTGTAAGTGGTTCATGATTTTCATACTTGGAAATTGCAGTATTTTCCGTTATAAGTAAACAAAATAGAATTAATTAGATAATGGTAAATAAGTGAAGGTTGTTTGGAACATCTAAATTCTAAATCGTATAACATGCAAAATTATAATTTTAAAACAAATAACAAAAAGTGAAAGTATTGGCACGTATTGGATGCTATGAATGAATATATTTTAAAATTTAAAAATGCCATTTAAAAATAAATAGCAAATATTTAAATTAGCCAATTCATAACACAAATTAACTATAAGGTCGCCGACATTTTAATTTTTAGGTAATTTATTTCAATTATCTTATAAATGTAATTTTATAAAGTATAATATATTTGATTGATTTTATTAACTAATTGTTATTTATACATATTTTCATAACTTACAACAAATTTGTAAATGTAGGTAGTTTAATAGTAGATAACAATTTTAAGTACAGCTTATAAATAAGATCACTAATTAACAATATTATTATTTAATTAATATTAATGAACGAAAGATTGTAAAAAATTTTTGGACGTAAACGTTTTTATATTGAGACCTTTTTCGGGGCCTCGCATATATATTCATTCAAATATAAACCATTATAAAACCTTGCAGGACCCGTAAGGGCCCCTTAATACCTTACGGGACCGGGGGCAATTCTCCGGTAACTGGTTGTACAATACTGCGTTTTATGTGGTATTGGACTGCATTGAAGGTTATAATAATTCCATCAAAATACTGAGGCACCTTTTCCAACACCACTTTGTGAATAAACAATAGTACCTGGTATCTGCCATGTGCTTTATATCTAATCACGGTACGCGACAACTGGGCGAGTCCCACTGGGCGACGTATAACTGGGCGACGTATAACTGGGCGATGGGTAAACCGGGCGACGGTCAACCGGGCGACGGGCAACTGGGCGATGGCTAAACTGGGCGCTGGGTAAACCGGGCGACGGACAACTGGGCGACGTGTAAACTGGGCGATGGACACCTGGACGAAGGACAACCGGGCGACGGGAAACTGGGCGACGGGAAACTGGGCGACGGACAACTGGGCGATGGGTAAACCTTAAGGCGATCAAGCATTTGTTCTCCAAATTATACATAATTTATTCGATATAGAATTTTATTTTTTTTTTGTTTGAGGATTTAGAGGATCTAGATTTGGTTTGTAAGGGGCAAATTCAGTCTTTGAAAGCGACTTCGTGTTTGGAGTTACGCGTCAATTCCGATGGGTTTTTCTTGAGATCAGATGTCGGGATGGATGGAATGGTACTAAGTTCGGGAGCGAATAGAAATTCGAGAAGCTCCGACTTTGATTGTGCTGAAGCAAGAGAGGATAGGAGGGGTGGTTGCGAGCAGGGGGGGGGGGTATGGATGAGTCGTTGTCGGGGAGGGGGGGGTTAGCTCCAGGGGATTAGGAATGGGTGATTGGACTTTGGTTAGGGATTTAGGGGGGGGGAGCCACGATTGGGAGGGCCCTTTTTCAGGAACCCTCGTGATTGGTTGTGATGATAAAGTTGGGGGGGAAGTAGAAGAGAGTGATTTGGTCTCCTGTTGTTTGCCTTTTTTTGGATTTTTTGTTGCTCTTAGATTTGGATTGCGACTGGGGATTTGTGGAATTTTTTACAGCAGGAGGGGGGGTGAGGATTGGGAGTTTAGGGGCCATTAGGGGTGGATCTGTTTCATCATCCTCATGATGAAATTTCATCATGTGTCTGGGAGAGAGGATTTTTGCCTGAGAATTTTTCTCAGGCCAACGAAGTATATTCCCTGAAGCTCTATATGATGCCTTCCCTGCATTTTAGAATTTGTTGAGATTCGGGCCAGCCCCGTTCATCCTCAGCGGATGGGAGGTTCGCTATATTTGCGATGATGGGGATAGACTCCCTGAAGGTTTGGTCGTCTGACTCCGCAGCCAATGCCTGGTAAAAAATTTGAAATTGGATCTTTGATCGAAGCAAGTTCAAATTCAAATTCAAATTTTAGTACCTCGGATTAAGTTAAGGTACTTGCCTGGATAATCACTACACTTTTATAACAACTTAACTACACTACGGGACTAGTAGCTGCAAATAAGTGTTCAATAAAGTGTTTAAGTGTTCAATAAAGTGTTTAAGTGCTCAAGAAAGTGTTTAAGTGTTAAGTTAACAACAGCAATACAAAATGGAAAATTTTAATATTGTAACTCAAAGAGGAAACGAAAAATACAATTGGGAGGGATATCTTTATACCAAAGATAAAATGAACAAGGACGGCTCAATTCAATTTTGGCGTTGCGAGTTGAAAAACATAGGATGTACAGGTAGAATTTGGACCAACGTAAATGATAATTCCTTTCATTCTTTACGGAAAGAACATACGTGTAGTACCACGGGAAATGCTACAAATGTGGTATTACAAGCCGTTGCAACAAATGTAAAACACAAGGCAATCACGACAATGGAAACGCCAGCAAATATCAGGACGCAAGCCATTGCAGATATTCCAGTAGCAGTGCATGGAAATCTGCCAAGCACAGATCACATGCGCAGGAACGTCCAAAGAATAAGAAACAGAACTATAAATGCGCCTTCCAATCCAGAATTTCGAGAAGATATAATTATTCCTCAAGAATATTCACAATATGAATATACTCCAACCAATTTTGAGCGCTTTGTTTTGGCGGATTCGGGAGAAATGCAAAATGATCCACAGCGAATTCTTATATTTGGTCGAGAATATCACTCAACATGGACGTTTCAAATGAAAGAATTGTTCATGGACGGAACATTTTTGCTATCACCTCCTCTTTTTTCGCAAATTTTTGTTGTTTTATCGAGAAAAGATGGCGGTGGAGTTTACCCGGTTTTATTTTGTTTGCTGCCCGACAAAACTACTGAAACATATACAAAATTAATGACGATGATACGCGACCTTTGGCCCCAGCTAAATCCAGATAGCATAGCTGTAGATTTTGAACTCGCTATCCATCAAGCTATTCGTACGGTATTTCCTGATGTAGCCATCAATGGCTGTTTATTTCATTTAGTGAAAAATCTTCGAAAACACTTGGCAGCAGTGCAACTTTTAGGAAGATATAATAGTGATCCTACTTTTCAATTAAATGCTAAAATGATAACATCTCTAGCATTTGTTCCCCAAGACGACGTTATACACGCTATAACAAATTTAGAAAATCATTTGCCAGAAGAGCTAGAACCCATTTTGGAATGGTTCACCAACAACTATATTGGACGTCTTCGCAACAATGGGACACGAGCTATCCCAACATTTCCCTCTAATATTTGGTCCGTCTACCACAGAACTCTAAATGGAACCGATAGGACCAATAATTTTGCAGAAGCGTGCCACCGAAAAATACAATTAGGTTTTGGTAGTGGAATTTCTCACCCTAGTTTGTGGAACTTCATTAACAAATTGAAAACAATTCAAAAAAGTTACGACGTTGAATATGAGAGACACGTTGCTGGTCACCAAGTCGCAACAAAAAGAAGACGATACCTGCAAGCTGATGAAAGAATCCTGAATAAGGTAACAAGTTATGATCGAAATAATATAATTGAATACCTTCGTGGCATATCCCATAATTATAATATGGATTGATTTCTTTGATAAAATTTTTATTTGTTTTGTTTTTGTTTTAATTAAAGTTTTAGTTTTTTATTTAGAAAAGATAAATAGAATATTTTTAATAATTTAATAAATGCGCCTATATCGTATCTGGAATTTTGTTCGACAACATTTGTTCGATTAGCAGCTATTTGCTATTTGCAGCTATTGCTTGACTGCTTGACATCGCCTAGTTGTCCGTCGCCCAGTTGCGGGTCGCCCAGTCGACGGTTGTCCAGTTGACCGTCGCCCACTTTACCCGGCGCCCAGTTTACCCATCGCCCAGTTGTCCGTCGCCGGGTTGACCGTCGCCTAGTTTAACAATCGCCCAATTTACCCATCGCCCAGTTGTCCGTCGCCCAGTTATACGTCGCCCAGTTATACGTCGCCCAGTGGGACTCGCCCAGTTGTCCGGGTCCGTCTAATCATTGTAGTTCTTTCAGCATATCACTGATTCTATGTTTTCTCACATAAAAAGCGCTTCAACAGCAAAACTTACTAATATTTTTTGTAGAAATTTCCTTCTCTTCATTTTTGTTTATATACATTTTTCTTTTTTGTCGCGCCATTTCAGAGTTACGGTGACTTAAAAAAGACCCTACAATACAAAAAAATATTTCATCTGTATCTCAAAAGGGGCGCAACGAATAGCAAACTGTATATGAACAAAAATGTAGAGAATGCAATTCACAAGAAAAAACTACTTATATATTTTGCTATTTCGTTGCACTGTTTTTGAGATGCGGACAAAATTGTTTTTTGTATTTTACCGATTTTTTTGTAAGTCTGTGTAACTCCAAGATGGTGCCACAAAATAGAAAAATGTATATAAATGAACATGAAGAGAATGAAATTTTCAACAAAAAATATTTAATTAGTTTTGTTGTAGAAGCGATTTTTATATGATAAAACATGTCTTCAAAAGGCACAATGTACATTGCTAGCATAGAGGTGTACGTTCAATTTAGTGTGTGGGTGTATAATCACATATTCCAATATTTTACCAATGGCATCCAACATGTTGACCGGTTGAAACTCCTCTGCATTCTTTGTATTACTAATTAACTTTGTATTACTTATTACTATCGGGTACCGTTCCAGTTTCCAACGCACTATCTAATATATATTATTTATAAACTCTGTTTGTTTGTCTTTTTTAAATGTGACCGGGGTGCCAACCTGGTATCGATCGAGATGTGCATAAATCGAGTTGCACATCAGTCGAGTTCCACTGTATTCGCTGAAAAAATTGCTTGTTGACAATTTTAAACGAGTCACTCGCTTCTTCTCAAAATCAATTCCATCCGGCCTTGACTTGTTTTTCATTGTCATGACATGACTATTTCATATACTGTCAAACTTCCCTAACTCGAATTTCAGGGGACCACCAAAAAAGTTCGAGTTATGGAGATAAAATTACACGTAAATATCTGACAACCTATATAATTTTTCAAAAAGGATTCGAATTATAAAATAAGAAATTCAAGTTAGAGCAGTTCGAGTTAAGGAAGTTTCACTGTAATTGATTTTTATCCCAAAGTTGAAAGTCTTCAAATTTTATCCATTAAATTTTGGCATTGGCAAATGGCATTTAATTTTATGTCCATTCGAGGTATCTAGTCCACTTATTATTTGTGAATTTTCCACTATGAATTTTCAATTTTTTAAATTGATTTATTTATGGAATATTTAGAATATATACATTGCAGTGTCCTAAAATGTAACTTAATTGCATCAAATGCAGATGTCATTTGTTGTCAGTTCAAAAATTATATGTCATCATTTTAATTTCGAAGAAGCTTATATTATAAATTATGACAATGTCAAATTTGACAATTCACATTTTTGAGGTTAAGTAAAACAATTGAAATGTAAGAGCAATCCATGTGGCTAGTGACGGTACGTCGACAGTGCGTTACGGTGCATGCATGTAAATAAACAAAAATAAACAAATCATAGGAGGAGTAACATGCAGTAAATAAAAAAATATGTGAATCTGAAAAAAAGTTGAATTGCTTAGAAACGGCTGAAAAACAAGATCTGAAATATTTAGTTAATCCTTGGAGGTCCGAGAAGGTTGATCTTTGGTCACGTTCCGAGGTAGTTCAATTTTGGACAAAGGTCTAATACATTGGAAGACGGACTTGCGTCCAATCAAGTTGTTTAAGTAGTGGATTCAAAGAAACCTGAAGCCAACCACATAGTGATAAAAAATTTAATTTTGACTTACTAAAATAAATTTAATTTGGAGAAGCAAATGTGCAAGGGGTTATTTGGAAGATTTTTGGAAACGGCTTTGAAATTTACTGGAGTCAATTTGGATGTGGCTTCATATCACGTGGTTTGAAGAGGAGGTGAACCACAAATCATTTCAAGAGAGAACCGGAAGAACGAGCTACTGCTGTTAGGTTTGCATAAACTGATTTTTAAAGTGCTGTTGCGGATTATTGCGGATAGTTATTAGATACGGGAAAAGCGCATCGTTAGGCGGAAATTTATGTCCTTAATTTTTGTAATTCATTTGTTAACCCTTCGTTTCATGATTTTTCCTTTTTTGAAAAAAAATATCTTTTCAATGTCATTTTGTATTGTAGATAATGGGAAAAATAATGAAAAAAATCCAAGCTCAATAGTTTTCAATTAAACAAGCAAAATAAATCTATTTTGAATATGCAACACCATGAGAATCACTAATTGTAATTAATTATAATTTAATTTTGTAAATGAAATCCAATTAAAAATTGTATAAATAAAAACTAGAACATAAAAAATTAATAATTAAATTGAATAAACCCAGTAAAAAATAATATTTCTGTAAACCACGTTTCGAACGATTATTCACTTGTCACAACTAAATTCAAACTATTTTAATTATCTGCAATTTTCTGCTTAGCATTGCTGTCTAACAATAAAATATAGCATTCAATATGTTATCTAGTGTGCTCCAAATTAGTTATACCATGAAAAACTGCTTTATAATATCAATTTTTGGAATTTAAATGTCTGTTGCAAATTTGCTACTATATGAAACGAAGGGTTAAATTTAATTGAAAAATAAATATTTAAAATTCATTTCAAAATTTAAGATTCTTTGAAAAATATTTTTGTTAAAAAAATTGATCATTGTTTTATTTCGTTCACAAGTTAGATGCAGAGGTTCGTTAAGTTTTGCATTCACTGCATAAAAATGAAAGTAAGTATGGACCCTTAAAAGTCCTCCACTGTTAACAGTGCAACATATACCCAGTATTTTAAATTAATAGAAATAATAATATTATGGACTTTGGCAATTTTATAAATTGGAGAACCGTGTTATTTTTACCACGGCCTTCTTGTCTTCTTGATAAATAAGTTCGTATACTCGAATAATTGTATCGGGCATTTTTGAAACTTGAGGACTGATTATGTCGAAACATTTTCGCTTCAATGTAGTGTTTTACATTTTCATGCTAAGAAAATTATATTCTCTCGAAATCGGTAAAGAAAAGTAAGGGTTACCATTTAAAAAATTAACGATGATGTCACAATTCAAAAACAAAATACGATAAAAAAATTTCAATGGCAGAAAAAAGTGACATTTACAAAATACGGTTGACGTGTCGAAGAATTTTCTAAGAAAATTCCTTTAAAAACTTTTGTCGAATTTGTTTCAAAGACGACCTCATTGTAAATATATCATACTAATCTATAAATTGATTTAATTATGAAGGATCATGCCCACCGGTTATATTCGGCACTACACTGTGAAGTATATAAAGGTAGGATTATGGTAAACAAAAATAGAAATAGTTTTGCTGTTCACAAATATACCTAATATGAATTTTACTCATATTTATTTTAAACAACTTTAAACTAGAATATTAGCGCTCTCAAAAACTTATAATATTTACTACTGCGAAGCACTAAAACTGTTCGATTTTTTAAATTAATATTTCTTTTAAGGGTTAATTATTTTGGGAACACGATGTAGTTAAAAAGTTTTTCAAACAGGTAATTAGTACGTTAACCTAATAATATAATAATATGTTAGTTATGAACTAGAGATACAAAGAGCAATTCACCTTTTTATAATTTTGTTTCTTAGAATGTTTTTCCTTTTTATATGAATGTTTTAACCGCCCTATAATTTAGCATGGAAAATTTTTATACAAATTACGTCAATTCTTTGTTGCAGGTTCATTAAAAAATTTTTAATTATTGTTAAAAACAGGACGTTTCAATAAAACTTTTTGACACGAACTGCCAACATTATCTTGCTTTATTTAGTTAATTGTTTTGCAAATGTGCCAATATGAAAAGTTTAAAACATGAGGGTATGTTTTTTTATAATCAATAAGTTGTAGGTATCCTATTATTATACTTATAAGTATATTCGATTTTGAATAAGTTATGTATAATAAAATAAATAATGGACGTTCATAGGATTTTTTGCAGGATGATGGGGCAAAAAATTTTTTCAATGATTTTAAAATTCTTTCGGATATCCACAATGTAAAGTGGTATTTGTCAATAGCTGTAGTATTTTTATTGTACATTTTCCGATTGAATTAAATATAATCGATTCTTACAATAAATTTTTGTTGCACTGACTAATTCTATGTATAATTTACTACAAAACTTTGAAACAAGCAACCAATTTTATGAAATCGAATTCTGAGGCAAGAAACTTGTGCATTACATCTTCTTTTCCTAAAAATGGAACAAAAATCTCACCAGATTTTTACATTACCTCATAATATCCCATACATTCAATCATTCAAATATATTCTTATTTCTTCTAGACATTAATTTCTTGTCACATACCCCATCTTCTCTGTGACTTACCCCTTGGTTGAAGAATAAGTTACAATATATTTATTATTTTTAAACTAGAATGTACCTTTTTCAAACAGTTGAATTAATAACAGGTGCCTGTTTTGAAATACACACAGAAGTAATTTTTAATCTGGTATTGAAGTGATGCTGTAATTGTATACCTATTTACTTAATTAATTTTAATTAGAATTTAATTAAAAAATTAACTGAGTCAAGTTTAATGGCGGTTAATTTATGAAAAATTATGTATGGTAACAAGTAAGAAACAGATAATTGAAAATTATTTATCTAACACCAGAAATAATAATTATATCTACATAACTATTTAGTGCTATTCTAATTTCACCTTTGTTATACAACAACACAACAAGATTGTCATAGCAAATTTCTTACGTGGATTGTAAAGCTTTGTACGCATTTTGCGAAGCTGCCTCGCGTGGCAGCTGCTTCGCCATGTTTGGACGATCGAGCTCGAGCCAGAAATTTCAAGGTTGCTTCGTACGTATGTAGTTTGTTTCTGTATAATTTACCTGCGTTAAAAATAAACGTGAATTAAGTGAATAACAACCAGACAAATCATTCGCTATTAGAAATGTTTTGAAAAATATTATATTTTTCTTGAAAGTTAATCAATATAATGTTTTATAGGTTTTATAGTTTTTTTTAAGTATTTTATAGGTTACTTGTTGTCATCATTCATGAAGAAATACAAAAGCATTAATTACCAAGGATTCGTCAACAAAAACATAAAAGCACTAGTTAAGAACACGGTACAGTTAGATTATCAAAAAAGATAAACCAGAAAATCATATGCTTACTAAATACTACTCGAGAGAAAGAAGAACTACTCGATACTAATGGAGTGTACTAGTTGTTTTGCAGTGATTGCAATTGCTTCTACGTAGGTGAAACTGGTAGACAGCTATCTATCAGAAAACAAGAACTTATAAAGACCAAAACCAATCTAAGATATACAGGGTGTCCCCGGATACACTTTACATAATTTCAGCGCTAATAGAGGACACTTTTCTAAGAAAAATATTTAACAAATTTTTTTTTAAATTCAAACTCGAGAGTTAGGCCACTTACAGCATTTTTTGTAATTTCCACCTTCACATGACCATAGCTCGGAAAAGATTAATTTTTCAGTAAAAATGGTTAAGTGCTTTTTTAAAGAGCGTGAAATAGTCTACAAACTAGATTTCAATCTTTTATTGTCTAAAATCAACGGCTTACGAGTTATGAATTAAAGTATGTAAAAAAATGATGAAAATTTCGAACTTTTTTTTCTTGTTTTTTTTCAAATTCTAACATCTTTTAAACGAAACATTTTACAAAAAATCTGACGCCCCATTCTGGATAGGAAATTTAACGGACTACAACTTTTGTCCAGTAAAACGTTATGAAAAACCAATCCATTTCAGAAAAAATCAGAAAATAAACTACAAAACAAAAATTAAATTCACAAAAATTTTTAGTTCCACTTCTTCCGATCAATATTTCAGGATTACTTCATTTAAAAAAATTTTTAATTGAAGCCCAAAATGTGCAAATTAAAAATGAATGTGGTTGTTTTGAACATTTACTTTAATAATGTAATAGTTTAAACTTAATAAAATAATTTTTCAATAAAAATTTAAATTTTGTGAAATTAATCTATTGTTTGGTAGCTGTTTTTTTAATTTTTCTGATTTTCCTTGAAATAGATTAGTTTTTCAAAAATTTTACTTCATCAAAGTTATAGTCCGTTAAATTTCCTATCCGGAATGGGGTGTCAGATTTTTTGTAAAATGCTTCGTTTAAAGGATACAGCGATTTGAAAAAACCAAAAAAAAAGTTTAAAATTTTCAACATTTCTTTACTTACTTTAATTCATAACTCGAAATTCGTTGAATTTAGACAATAAAAGGTTGAAATATAGTTTGTAGATTATTTCGCGCTTTTTAAAAAAGCACATAACTATTTTTACTAAAAATCAATATTTTCCGAGCTATGGTCATATGAAGGTGAAAATTACAAAAAATGCTTTAAAGTGGCCTAACTCTCGAGAGTTTGAATTTAGAAAAAAAATTTTGTTGAATATTTTTCTTAGAAAAATGTCCCCTATCAGCACTGAAATTATGTAAAGTGAATCCGAGGACACCCTGTATAAACATCTAGTGAAGACAGGACATAAATTGGATATAGAAATAACAAAGATTCTGCACAAATACAATCAGGGGATCAAACTGTCATTGTTATTGCATGAAGCAACGAATCTCTAGAAATCCAAATGAAAAAAGATCATAAAGATGGGCAACAATTTCTCAACAAACAAGTAGACCTAAGCTTTGAACCACACCGTTTAAGCATTGACTTTTAAGGTCCTACTGTGAGAAACATATAATTGAAAATAAGAATTTGTCTTTATTAAATTACTCGCTCATTTTCAATTTTTTTGCTAAATTTACTAAAATAAACCATGTAATGCAATAAACCATTCTCTATAACTTTGATCATTTCCATTTTTTGTTTATGGCCGATATTTTTCGACTTGAACCTGAAAAATTAGGAGAAATTAAATTAAATATTGCATTATCTCGTTTATTTTAAACTTTGGCTTATAAATAATCGTTAACAAAAATTATAGGAAATAGAATTCTCTACTACTTTGGGCTTGACCATTTTTTGACTTGAACCTGAAAAATGGAGCAAACTTAAATTATTGTATTATCTCGTTTATAAGCGCATAAATTAATAATTACAATCATCATTTTAATTTAATTTAATTTTGCCTCATTTTTCAGGTTCAAGTCGCCAAATATGGATTGCAGTCAAAAAAATATGATAAAGACCAAAGTTGTAGAGAATTTTATTTCCTACAAGTTTGTTGCCACATTTTTCAAGTTTAATGTGATAGATATCAATCGCAGATAAAAAATTGTAATGATCCTAGCGAGAGCTTAGGCGCCTCTATTTTAGAGCTAATTAAGGGACTAAGAGAACCACAGCAGTGGATTGGTGTGATTGCTGGTTGAGTTACAGAGCGGAAATTCTGAGTTCGAATCTCGGACTTGACAGAATTTCTTAGCTTGGCCTTCCGGTGTGCATTAACACGTCGTGGATTTAAGAATTGGTTCTATATTTACATAAGTCTGACCAATTGATAGAGTCAAGGTCAAAAATGAATAAAAAAAGGGATCTAAGATCCTCCCCAAAATTGATTGTGATCGATAGTATTTTTAACCCCCTATCGCTATCCTAAATCAACCAAGTTATAGAGAATTAAATTTCCTATAGGTTTTGATTATGACCACTTATGGCTACAAAAGTTGAAAATGAGCAAATTTTTAACAAAAACAAACTTTCCCTGAAATTCAAGATGTTGCTAGCGCAACAGCAGGAAAATCTGGATTAAACTATGAATGACCCCCATCAACAATTAGAAAAGAAAATTGTGGGATCGTATTAATTCAATTTATGCAATAAATTTTATACATAGCAACGGGGCTATTAATTTTACGAAGAAAGTTCTCTAAGTATTTAGATACTAAATAATTTTAACGATAATAATAAAAATATTGTATAAATAATAGGTATTACAAGAATTTTAAATTTAATTATTTTCGAAATAAGAAGCAAAAGAAAACGAAACCCTACGAGAAAGTACTGAATGCCGCTAGTTACGCTACTGGTTCATAAGAAACAGCAAACAATATAAAACTATTCAGCATGTCGTGTAGTATGGATTGCCTATACACAAGTTTTAAAATCACTACATTTGGGTTTTGTTAGCATTACATAATTAATAATTTATTAACAGCTAAGAATCTACAATAGTGATACTTTCCCTTCTTGTCTTCTTAATAAAAGCAGCTACAAAAAGCGGATACAAGGGGGTACACCCTCACCAAAATGACCTATCAAAAATTAACAAAACCTACCCCAGTTTGTTAAAATTTGAAAAATAGAAAAGTGTATCCGGGGACACCCAGTATTTAACAAAAACATTGTAGCCAATCAAAAATCGGACATCACATGTCCATGTCGCCACTGTTTCGAAAACCAGCTGAGGCTCCCCCAAACCCCCTACTCAACGGGGAACACGCACAGTTGTGTATATTTTTTGTTTCTTGAAAACGGTACGATAGAGAGATTTGCGGTTTACGCTAATCAAAAGAGAATAAAACATATCGCATAAATATTTTTTGATTAATCAAATATCGTAAGTTTCTCTCCTTAAAAAAATATGAGAGCTGGTTATCTTGTAATGTGATGCTTTTGCATATTAGATACTTCAGAACAGCCCAATAAATCAATATTTATCAAGAGGAGAAACTTAAATATTATATTTTCTTTATCGATTGATATTTAAAAGGTTAATAAAATCTATTGGCGTATGAATGGACTCATGTTTGATAAAAATGCAAAACAACGATTCATAAAGCTATATGCATAAGGCGAGAAAGCTTTCTGTCAATGCAGAAACACCTATGGTTCAACCTTAAATCAAAAGCATTAAGACAACAGTAAAGAATACAACAAAATTTATAGAGCTAATTTTGTCGAGATTTAAATTTTTTACAAACAATCTTCAACAGTTTAGGCACAAATACATTCCAATTTGTGCATAAACAATTAAAAAGTTTAACTGTGTGCATTCGAATACCCTTCATGCGTAAACTATAAAAGACAAATACATATAATACGCTATCAATCACTTTTTTGTAGGAAATTTAATTCTCGATTTACAATTTCAACGTAGTACAACCACTTTTTTGCTAGTATAGTGATATGCGGGGGGTTGGCTACCTATGTAACGAATTTGTTGTCCATTTGGAGGAAAATTAATTGAATTTATTTGGCAGTTTTTAGGCATTAATTGAACATTATAAGAATATTTTGGAATTTTAGAGAAATTAACAGTTTATTACACATTAGAAAGTAGGAAGTAAAAAAACGGAAAAACTAGAAGAAAAGATCACTACTTATAAAAAGATCGTTTATTTGTGGGGAAATAAAAGTAATTTTGGAGGAATTTTTTGTCCCCTCAAGTTTAGGTTGTGGTTAATCCCACGGTAATATGTATATTAAGTGTTTTAATTTAATTGCAATGATCGGAGTATTTTAATATGCTTAATAATAATTGATAATATCTTCATAAATCATAATTTTAGTGAATCTAAATCTCAAAGGCTGTCGTAATGGCAGAGAGAGCATGGCACCTCGAAACCAACCTATTATATTAACGTTGTTAACAAATATGTACAAATATATTTTTTATTATTTATTATAATTAGTTGGTAATACAATTTTTTTTATTGCAAATATAAAAATTATTACTATTTTTTTATTAATCAATTTAATCAATATAATACATAAGTTATGCACTTAATTGTTTACTTTCAAATTTGTTGCTAATAATTGTTATTAATTTTCTTTTCAATTATCAATCAAAGATAAATAAATATTCAATCAATATTTTGATATTAAATGGATAAATATTTTATAAACTATTTTATTAATTACGTACTTTTGATTTAATTCTATTGTTATAGGTCCAATAACATACACAAATCCACGTGTTAATTTATGTAGTAATAGTAATAATAAACTAGTCATCAAAACCAATTACCGTGATAATGGAAACAGCAGTAGATATTGGTTTGTCAAGTGAAGCTCTTGGTCTCTACCTAAGTGAAGTTAAAAATTCTCACCAGGAGATTGAATTTGAAGAAGACGAACACTTAGTTTTAAATGGTAAAGTTTAGTTTGTGGAATGATTTTGTTGTAACAATTAAAGTATTTTTAGAAGTCGAACAAGCAACCGATTTTCTTAACAAAGTAGGATTATCCAATTTATCAAAAATATATCAAGAAGGTAACGAAATTACAGATGCTATTATAAAAGATTCTGTAAGGCAAAGAAATTTAACTGAAAAGCAAGCTTACACAGTAAGGTCAAGGGTCAAAACATTAAACAAAACTTTGGGTAATCGTCAAGCAAGAAGAAAACAACGACAAGATGTAAGGGATGTAGCCTGGAATGCAGAGGTATGTAAAATACGGAAAATAAAATATTTTGTCAAAATTTAATTCTTAACAGACTTCGAGCACGGGGACGAGATCTAGAAGTGCAACTCCAGATTCTCTCGACTCTGTCGAAGCACTTCGAGAAGACTTAACGTCTGATGAAGAACCACATTTGCAGTTCAAGCCATTGTAAGTTTCAATTTTGTGTATCTGCTTATTTTTAAATACGTATTTTAAGTACTGTAGATTCAAACAATATGGTTTTTAAAGGAAAATTAAAATGGACTTCTAGTGAACCTTTAAGCAATAAATTTAATAAACCAGATCGAGGAGACATTGCTCACTTAGGTTCTTCTAATGTAATTCTTAAAGGGTATCAGCCTCTTAACGAGTATGGAACTCTCACAAGAAGAGAACGCAGTGGAAGTGATCCTACTACTGACGTTCTTGAAAATACTAATTCTAGCTCATACGTGTAATTTGAATTCATTCTTAAAATTTCTTTAATATATATTCAATGTTTTAGAAATGAACCTGTAAATTTACACAATAAATTGTCACGTAGTCATAATAGTTTATTAAATAATAACGATCAACAAGAATATTTAATGAGTAATGAAGGTGTCAGTTTTGAGGGACTTGTTAGGCAGAATGAAGATTCACAACCCGAAGTTTTGGTAAGTTTTTGATTTAGTACCATTTTCTAATTTTAATTTAATTTTGATTTAGAGTGAAGAATTTGAAAATTCAACGTATGTAGACGATTTGACCGATAGTCAATACCAGCATCTAAAACCTTTACTTTGGATGGAAATTACTGTAATATTTGACCAGCATAAAATTTCAATACTCAAGAGAAAATCATGCTCAAAAAATAAAAGTAAATAATAGTAAGCTGTCAGGAATTCCCCAATTTTGAAATTTCTCTTTTATAGGGGGAAACGTGTTTGGTGTTAATTTATCAAGTCTGGTTATGCGTGATATGCCAATTCCCACAGATAATTCAATGGTACCTCAAATATTCCAAAGTATAATAACCCAACTAAATCAGCGATGTTTGGAAGAGGATGGTATTCTTAGAATAGCAGGTCAACAACAAAAACTAAATTATTTGTGCACAGAAATTGAAAGCAAGTTTTATAATAATCGTAAATATGTTGAAAATATTTTAAGTGAGGCGACAGCTCACGATTTAACAGGGGTTTTGAAAAAGTTATTAAGAGATTTACCAGATACGATGTTCACGATGGAATTGATAGATATGTTTTACAAGTGTAGCAGTACGTCTAAAAACGTTTTAAAATTTTTAATATAAATTTTTAATTGTAGTGATACCCACACGTGAAGAGCAATTGAAAGCTTTAAATTTATTAGTTTTGTTACTTCCAGTGGAACATCGAAATACGTTTCGCTTACTTTTGCAGTTTTGTATAAATGTTACTCAACACCAAGATCAAAATAGAATGAACTTACATAATGTGGCCATGATTATGGCACCATCGTTTTTTTCACCAAGACTTCTCATTCCAAAGTTAGTGCATGTGATTTTGATTTATTTGAAATTATTTTGTGTTCTTTTGTTTTAATTAGAGAAAATGGAAGACTGAGTATGAAAGCCATAAAAACTTTACCTAAGGAGGAATTGGTTAAGCATATAAATGGTGCTGCAATTTGTTGCTGTATTATGGAACAAATATTAAAATGTGGGCATAATTTATGGATTGTGCCAAACGATTTAGCTCATCAAGCCAAAGATGCTCAAAAAAAGGCCCAAGATCGTAAAGATATTGGAAAAGAAAAGAGACTTGTACGTTTTAAATTCAAAGGCATAAGAACTGGTGATAGTTAGCAGACTAATTGCATTGGTAGACTTTTATTAACTTTTCATTTTATTTTCTAATTCTCAACTTTTTATATTTCAATTCTTGTATGGTTTTGGGACTACTTGAAACTTTTTGTTATAATTTACTAAAATTTCACAGTAAATAATACAAAATTTATGGTTGTGGGAATATCCTTACTAAAAATGAGAAGCCAAAATTATGTGATACAAAACTACATACAAAAAAGAATAAAAAGCATATTTTTAACCAATTTGTTTTTGAATCTAGTAGGATGTGTAAAGAGATTTAGGTTATCATTTCTTTTTATAAAACTTCACAAGCAAAAAAGGTGGCATAAACATTTTTAGCTTATAACGCATTTAATCCTCAAAGCTATTACCAACACTCTGTCAAAGGGATTCCAGTGCACTTGGTTAGGAATCAAATCCATGACTGCAACACAATATTATTATTTCCCTATATTAATTTCATTATTATCCATTTTTATAAAAAACGTGTTCAAAAACCCAACTAAAATGTTACCGAACTGTTAGACTTCATGTACTAGCCTAAGCTTAAATCTGTTTACTCCCTTATGCCCGATTTCTTCACCTCGAGATATTATTTATATTAACCACTTAATGCACACATTAATTAATTTTTTTTTGATTTGATTGAATTTCAAACAATGATCGAATTTTTAAAAAATATTTATTTACAGGTTTATATACAAATATTAGAAATCGATTTTGTCAAATCGAGTTGGGCATATTTCTTAAGTTCAACGATAAACGGCTTTTATAAGATATTCATAATAATGGTGCATACTTGATAACAAAAACTGAATACAAATCTGTTTCCATAACCTAACTAGATTCAAAATATTGAACAAGGACTTATTACTACGTTCAATAATAACCGAGCTAGCTTACAAAAATAACAAAGTTTATCACTCTGTACAGTAGAACACTTATTATCTAAAGTAGTTTGTTCAAAATTGTTTAAATCAGTGATGTACAAGTAGGATCCTTGTGAACAATTTCTGTAAACCACCTATGCTTTCACATAGCAGGGAGATCAATTGCAAAATGAATAATTATAAAAACCAGTAAAATAATGTTGCTAATGAAACAAGCAAAAACTAAGAAACTGTCAATTTTGTGAGAAAAAATTTGGCACAGATTTTGAATAAACAAATGAAAATGAAATAAAATTATCAAAAATTTACGGGCGTTTGCTCTTTTAACGCCTTGTTAGTAAAAAATATTTAAGATAGAGCAAAATTTCATGTAGACAACTTTGTAGACCATAAAATACACTTACATACAGGGTGATTTACTGATCTGCGTGTAGACCAGAAATTTATATTTCAACCCATAAAAAAAAACAGTTTGGAGAATCACACTGTATAGTATACAATAAAGGAATTCTAATGTTGGGAGATTATATAATCGGTGTCCTACTGTACTTGACTTCTCTCGTTTTCATGAAGTTTTGCTTGTGTAAATGTTAAAACAAATTTTTTTTAATTATGCGTTTTTTCTAGCGATATGGAAAGAAGAAATTACACAGAAGTAGCACACAATATGAGGCAGGCAGTATGGCAAGTCCTCGAATTAAAAAAAGTGATATATATATTTAATTATTGTTAAAATAAGTTCATTTGCAATAACGTACCTTCTCAAATTAAGTTTTTAATTTTACTAAGTTAGCTGTATGTACAATTTGTAAATCATTCCTCATTACTTAAAGCAATTTTTTAGTTTATATAGTAGAAGTGCCAAAATAAATTTTATTGTTAACTGACAAATTATTTTACATTAAAATAAGAGAATTTTCTTACAAAGTGTAATCAAAATCTTGAATCCATTTTAATCCAGCCTTGGTATTGGCAGATGGTTTGTATTCTAATCCAATCCAATCGTTATATCCAGCTTTCTCCAAAACTTCAAAAATGTACTTGAAATTTAATTCGCCTTGTGTGTCCGGTTCATTTCGATTTGGAACTTGTGCAATTTGCACGTGCCCAATAAATGATGTGTAATTATTTATGCTATGGAAAACATCACCTTGGATTTGTTGTAAATGAAATACATCAAGCATGAGCTTTAAATGAGGGCAGTTAACATACTTGATCACAGTTAGTGCTAAAAATAATACATACATTTTCAGAATTCATTAAAAGCACATGTATTACCTTTGTCATAACAATTTAGGTAATAATCGGGTACTGAATATTTATTAATGGGTTCAATAAGTCCTACAATATTTTCTTTTTCTAAAATACCACTAGCATATTTCAGATTTGCTTTGTATACTTCATCGTGTTCTGAAGTAACACATTTTACTATTCCTGCCATAATATGTATTCTAGAATTTGTTATAAATAATAAATTACTCGCATAATATCCCAAGGAGTAAATCACAACATAATTTGGTGTCCATGGAGTAGGAAACGGGAAGATCTTATTTTTTATTTTAAAATTTGAAATTTTGATTTTATGTAGCTATTTGAACGTGTTTCAAAGAACTGCTTCAAAACGTGTCTAAAAGATCAGTTTGGATTTTATGAGTTTGGTTAAAAAGATCAGTTTACTCATTGTTTGTTGGTGATTTACTCCTTATAAAATCGTAAATTCTTACTTTTTAGCTCCCACAATTTTTGCATACTCGATAGTCAAATCCAAACTTTTCCTGAACTCATTTTCTTTTCCTGGAATTGCAGCAAAACCCAGCTCCCCTTTGGTTACATCGCCTATATTACATTTAAAGATTAGAAAAGAGAAGAGAAAATTTTAAAATAAAGCACCTGTGAAAGTATTAATAAGAACTTGTTCGATATTGGCGGAAGTTTTCGCTTCCAATATTCGCTCCTTCTCGATTTGAAATGGAAAACCACTTTCGACGGCTTTAAATCCACATTCCTTCGCCAATTTATACCTTTCTTCGAATGGTTTTTCGGTGAACATGAAGGATATATTGGCACAAAACTTAGGCATTTTTAGACTTACAGTCTCAAAATTTCTAGTGGCTATTAACTTCTTCCACAGTAACCAACGTAGCGATTGCATTAAACTTCGTTTTCCGAGCTATCTAATCTTGATAATTATTTCAAGCTTGATTAAATAATTGAAATGTAAACAAACAAAAACCAAGGTTATAAAATTTCAAGTTTCAAATATTGTAGTTCAAATGTTGAGTAGTTCATTCTGTCTAAATATTTTCCCAATACAATGAATAAAATCACAAAATTTATATTTACTTTACAAAAGTAAGTTTGTTGGACCGTTGAACAAACGAACAAAATAAACACTATTTAATTAATTTAATTACAAACATTTAGATGCACCCACCCTGGTCACGGTTGTCAAATTAACATAAGTAGTTCAATTGATTTTTGAAAAGCTTTTATTTATATTATTTTTGATGATTTATATTCTTGGGCATATTTTTGAATTTTTTTTTATTTAAATCTATCTTCAATTAGTTGCACGTGAATGAAATTTTAGAAAAATTAAGAAATAAAATTGCGCGCGTTTGTTTGGGCGTGATCGATTCGTCATCCGTCCAACAAACTCCAGATACAGGGAGTAAAATAATAAAATGAGGTGCATTAATTATTCGTGATAAAAGTTTATATGCGATTTGTTAAAAGCGGTGTTGATTAATTTTGTAATATGATCAACGTTGTGACTAAATTGTTTGATAACAATTTAAGAAAATTACAAAGGTTGTGTGATAATATACAAATTAATTTGTAAGATGTTTTTAATCTTACTGGTGATACTTGGGGCTGCTGAAGCGTTGGATAATGATAACTTTAAAGGCTGCTATAGAAGTTTACCCTCATCCAAAGATATTCAGAAAGGGTATTCTGATATAAACGAATGTAATGATATGTGTAAACGAGATTTTTATAGGTAAATTCTTAATTATTATAAATTTAAAATTATTAATTTACGTTATTTTGTTAGGTATGCAATTATTAAAAATGAAAATGAGTGTTTTTGTACCAATCTTCTTGGAAGTGAATTTAATTCTAAAATATGTAAGGAATCTTGCATTTCTTGTCCTGAAAAATCAGAATTAGCCGATGTATATGAGACTGGAAATGTAGGTTAGTGGTACTATTGTTTATCTTTTTATTTTATTATTGTAATAAGAGATCGTTCATTTTAAAGCGCCAGGACCGCCACGTGATTTAAGAATTAGTAACGTAACTGACACTGTTGCATTGGTTTCATGGAGGCAACCAATATCTTTTGTCAGCATCACTTCTTATCAATTAGAGGCTAAAGTTATACATACATTTTCTACCATTAATTATGGCCATCTTAAGCTGGTATACTCAAATAATACTCTCGACACAGTACTTAATTTACTTCCAGCTACCAAGTATAATATTAGTGTTGTAGCAATTTCTGGTGATGATGAAAGCATTCCAGAATTTAAAATATTGGAAACTTTTATAGGAGGTAAGTCATTTTATTAAATAATTCAATATATAGATATATCTGTACCTTTGAGGTAAACAGTTGTAAGTCCAATTTTGTCGAAAATTGAGTCAATATTATTTACTTGTAGTTCGTACATGACTTGACGTTATGGTAAAAGATGGTAACTTTTGACTAATTGGTTGCATATATTTCTGACCTAGAATTCAATGTATCTCCATTTGTGGCTAACATACGGTTTTCAGTTTTACTTTAATGGTATAGATATAATATATATATATCGCTACCGTCATTCTAATACCACGTATGAGACTAAATCAAAATTTCTTATATGTGGTATTCGAATTAAGCTGATACTTGGTAATTTGTGGGTAAAGTTGTTCAATTTCTGATACGTGTTATTTGAATTGAGGTTTTACGTGGTTTTTAATTATTTCTGATACGTGGTATTAGCACCAATGGATAGAGCGTGAAAAATTGAAATCTAATTTTTGCTAAAAATTCTCATACGTGGTATTAGAATGAGGGTAGCGATATATATATTTATACAGGGTTGCCCAATTAATTATCTTATAACGTTATAACGTCCTTAACATTTTGTGCTGCAATTAAATTTTACAATAATTTGCCATTTTTTAGCTGCATTCACATTGAGATTAGTTGTATTACATTGGTAAAAACTTGATGAAAGAACCAATAAAATTCTAGTATACATATAGGGGAAATCTGTGTACTTTAACTGTTTAATAAAATAATTTGTAAAAAAATTAAAGTTAAGGTACATCTTGCAAGGAACTGCACTAGCAGCACCCCATAACCTTGGTTAACTGCTCTTATGCAATATCTGTTACGTGTTTTGCTAGACGATACAATTGAAGCGCAGCACCTCCCATTAGGTATTGCACTAGCAGTTGACGCGGCCGTAACTGCTCTGCTGCTACAGTTTCTAGCAAATCCCAGCTTTAGACACTAGTCCATTTACGAAAAACAATAAGTTTCTGCAAAAAGCTAAATTCAAGTACATTATACTTGAGGATTATATTTTAAACTGGGTAGATTATGCTCTGGTGGTAAAGAATTAAAAACATTTTTCTGCATCTTATATTAGTAGTAGTTTAAAATCTTCATCATCATCATCATCATCATCATCATCATCTACATGTGTAAGACCGCGGTCTGTTACGTCACTCAAAACTGATCTCTCCATCTCTTTCTCTTTTAAGTACTAATTCATAAATTTTCTTGTTTTATCATATTATAAAATTATCATTTTTAAAAAATTCAGATAGTAATATTTGGAATTTTTTGTTATAACAATTTTCATCAAGTTTTGTTTCGTAAACAACTCTCTAACGAAATTCGTTAAGAATGATATTTTGTAACTACACTGCAACGAATTCCAAGTTAAGCTTTTTGTTACGATTAATTCTAAAATTGTATTTGTATCTTACACTAGTTATCCTTGACTTTGTAAACATAACATTTTAAAAATTATTATTTGAATTTTTCAATTTTTAACTGAGAAACAGACAATTAAATTTTTTTTTGAAAATGAAGTAGAAATCTTATTACAGTAAAATTTATAAATTTCTTTTGCATCGTCTATTTCATTGAATAGCACACGTGCGTCCACTTTTTAGTTTTTGTAAAAAATTTTATTTTTTCTACAGTAAAATGAAAACATGTATATTTTACTACTACTTACGATGCGATCACATATTTAACAACGACCTGATACATTTAAATTAAGTGCAAAAAGAAACTTCTGTACGTTAACAATTCAAAGAAATTATTTTGGTAGGACCTTGGTAGGATACTTAAAACTGTGCGACCGATTGGTCCATTCATAAAATCACTTGGAAATTTGTCATAAATCATCAAGTCATAAATAGCTTCATTTGTAGAGATTCACATAATTACGAACGATAGGTTTGTGATTAAAAAAATTAATTAATTATTTATTAACCCTCCAGTCCACGGATAGAATAAATTATATAATATAGTTTACCATGTAAGTAAAGCCTGACAGGCTTCACCCGTGGACCGGAAGGTTAAAATAAATTTACATTACTTTTACGATTGGATTGTGATTCCCCTATAATTAATATATATATATATCTATATATATTTGTTTTGTCTTCGTTTATCCTGAGATACAGTTTTTCTGTTTGATTTTGCACTTTATTATTTACTAGCTGTAAGCCCATCCACGGACGGGCAGCTAGATGGTGGATCTTTTTTTAGTGGTATTAATTAAAAACTTCAGAAACGTGTACACTGCTTGAATCAATTTCCCTTGTTCTTTTCCATCAACTATTGATGTACTCTTGGCATTGCTACATACAGATGACCGTGGCTAAACACAAGTTCGGGCAGATATATTTCTACTTTTTCTAACGTCTGTCCTGGGACTGAAGCCTTGTTGATCGTCACGGAAAAGGCAAGTTTAATTAGAACTGTCACCGTCTTAAATCAAACGGCGAGTCTGTACTTGTTGGGGCTAAATCTATGCTAAATGTATTATAGCTTGGATGACATTATCACAATTTGGTTACATTTTCGTTAAACTTTGTTGTCAAATGTTTGACAAAAATAATTTAAGCTGTATTACATTATCACATTTTCGTCAAACTTCTGTCAAACTTTGCATCACACAAAATACCTACCATATTCGAACTTCGCTTTAGTATATGATTTTAACAAAATTAACCAGCTAATCAATATGTTATTACTTGTTGAAGATGTTTTCATATTATAATTTTAATTCAATAGCAATACTAATTTTCGCCGGCCTCCGGAATGGATAATTAGGAAAAGGTAACCAGTTCACAAAAACTAGTTACCTCTTCCTAATTATTTTTAAACTTTTTCCTAAGAGATTATGTTTACAATTAAAATAGTTGTTTCACATAAGGCCATAATGTCTCTGGGTACGTTTGAGTGCAGATGATAATGTTGCAAAAACCATTTGGATAGAGAAGCTATGTTTCTACTATGTTTTCAAAACTTCTAATACCAAAATTTATTAATTGAGATTTGAATTCACAGTGTCTCGTTTTATATCAAACTTTTAATTGAACTTTCCTATGGTTTTCTTCAATGTTTTTCCTATAATTACATGATTAGTATTTTAATGAAATTGGACCACTATATAGATTAACGAGCATTTAAAGAAAAACTTAAATATTAAAATGCTTAATAATGAATTATTTTATAGTTCCTGATAATTATCCGTCCATTCCAAATATTCTAAAACATGAAGGGAAAGAAATGGTTATACAATTAAATCCAGTTACCAATAATAATGGACCAGTATCTGCCTATCAGATTGTTGTTATTAATGAAGACATGAATCAAGTTATGCAAAATGAAAATTTGAGATCATTTAGAGAAGCTTCAAGAGAAGGAATTGGTTTTTATATTACAGCAGAAATTCGACCTGATGTTTGTAAATTTAATAAACTTATTTCTAAAATTACAATTTGCTTTATTTCCAGGAAATTTACAAAAATTTTACAATTGGCGATGGGCGTACATATGGTGATTATTACAATGCACCTCTAGAACCCGACACAATGTATCAAGTCATGGTAGGAGTTGTGAGTCGATACAATGGAGTTACAAAAGTTATTTATGGAAATTCTTCGCAATTTCTGCATAATTTAGTGTCTGTAGATATTTCACCAATTAAACCAGATGAAGAAACTCCTGGAATTATAATAGGATTATCAATTGCAATTGGTTTATTAAGTTGTTTATTGGTAGTTGGAATTATTGGTTTCTTTTTATTAACCAGAAGATTATCACACCGAAGGCGTCGTTTAACCGACAATCAAGAATTAACTTTACAAGGTCCCATCATTGAAGTTGTAAGTAGCTAATTTTTTTTTTTTCCAAATTTTTTGTTGAATTTTTAGGAAAATTCAGGTTACATACCTGAAGATGAAGTAGTTCCCACTAATCATTATGAAAGTTTAAAACAAAAGTTGTGGAATATTCCCCAAACTTATATTAAAATAGAACCAATAAATTCGTTAGGTATAGGGAAATATGGTCGTGTTAATAGTGGGACGGTGAGAAAAGAGAGCAGTTTTATTCCAGTTGCTATTTATACCATACCTGATAAAAAATTAGGAAGGGAAAATAAGAGAGCAATGTTAAAAGACTTAGATTTACTTTTACGTACTGGAAAGCATGACAATATTTTAAGTTTAGTTGGTACATGTGAAAGCCCAGATACTCTATTTATTGTATTGGAATATGCCTCCATGAATCTTAAAGACCTTCTTTTGGGAAGCAGAGATGCTTTACCTGGTCGCTTTAGTAACATGCAAGAATCTCAAGCTTTAGATATTTCTATAGGTATTGCTAATGGTATGGCGCACCTGGAATCACTAAAAGTGAGTATTTTATTATATTCTATAATTTATTTATTTTTTTTAAATAATATTTTTAGATTTTACACAAACAGTTATGTGCACGAAATATATTAATTACAAATGGATTTATTCCTAAAGTCAGTGGTTATGGAGTAGCACAATACTGTAATCCAAATTTGGTACCTGATTATACACGATGGACAGCAGCAGAAGTATTTAAATCAAATAATTACATTTCAAAATGTGACGTGTGGTCATTTGCTTGTCTACTGTGGGAAATTTGTGTATTGGGTAAAATTTTTTTTCACATTTAAGTTACAAATTTATTCAATAAGTTTATTTAGGTGGTACTCCTTATGGCAGTGTTCCAAATAATGAAATTCCTGACAGAATATCACGTGGTCTTCGTTTAACTCAGTTGAGGCACATTAGTGATGAATTCTACCAATTAATGCTTAATTGCTGGCTTTTTGATGTAGATGCACGTCCTACATTTAAAGAACTTAAGCAAGAACTTATCAATCTTAAAGAAGATGCACTGAATCTTCATTTAAATTTTTATTTGTATCCCGAATTTCAGTACGAACAATTTTATCCTGATATGGAATTGGCAGCTAGAACAGTATTTTAAAATGACAATTTTTTATAACTTGATACTGACAATTTTCAGTATAATGACATTTAAATTTAATATTTTAGAGCAAGTTACTTTTCATGGCTGGAAGGGTTCTGACCCGGTCCGAACTACCTCCACATTAAATGAAATTCAAAACTTTCATTAAATTTTAACATTACCTGCTGTGGGTGATTACTTAATTTTTATTAAAGTATTTTTTGTAGTATTATTTTTTTATGCATTTATTTTTTTAATTTGTTTTATAGTTGGTAACTCCGAATAATTGTATTTTAATAATACTTGTACATAACTTGTACCTATTTTTATTAATTTTTATATAATAAATATTAAGCATTTAGGCTGAAATTATTTTAAATTGAAAAAGCACTCAATTGAGAAGACAAAATGCCAGTGCTATCAATAGATTGGATATACCAATGGATCAGTTTGTTTGCTTGCACTAACTTACCCAATTTAAGTTAGTGCAGGGAAACAAACAGACTAGGGCTGGACGATATTCAAAATTTGATATCGAATTTTGATAATTCAAAAACTATCGATAACTTCGATTAATCGATATCTGTCGATAATTATCGAAGTATCGATCGATACTTGGATAATTAATCGAAATAATACCCGTAATACTGAAAACTGGATGACTAAAAGGTGCGATTTATAATTTGAAGCTATTGAAATCATAACTAAATAATAAAATAATAATTTTATACACCAATAATTATTAAAATTACAAAAAAATAGGGTAAAAATGGTAAAGACCAAAGTTGAAAGAAATTAAATTCTCTACGTAATTGCATATTTCCATTTTTACGATTAACATGATAATAAACGAGATAACGGAAAATATACAAAAATCCTGTGTAAATATTGATCCTAGAGTAAAAATAGTAATTATCAAAGTTGATGAAAATAAAATTACTTATTTAATTAGTAATTACTTCTTATCATGATAATAAACAAGATAATTGAGAAAAATGTTTTTCACTCTATTTGCAGTCTAACTACAAAATAGCGGCAAATGCAATGGGGGGATTTTCCCGAAAATTGAGATTTACACTATCAAATAACCGTCCTTAAGTTTAAAAAATATCGCTCCCGGGAATTATTTTCAGCTTGAGCGATTTTTAGTCCTAATTTGACTGGACTACTCGGAGAAATTTAAATGCGCAAAAAGGGAATTTGAATTTCTCCTTCAAGAAGGAATTTGCAGAGTTTCGAACAGCCCTTGGGTTTGGGCAATACCTCTTTATCTTGTGACGAAGAAAAATGGTGATTGGAAACCCCGCGGTGACTTTCGGACTCTTAATGCACGAACTACCCCTGACCGCTACCCCATTCATAGTGCCCCCCCAGACGCTTAAAATTAACAAGGAAATAAGAAGACAATCCCAAATCTGAGAACACATTTTGCCCGACTCCAAAATGCCAGTAATCCAAAATGTAAATTGCACAAATGTGGGTGGGCACTATACGGTAAGTACGGTATTAATTTTAATAGATTAAATATTTTATTTAATAGATTAAAATTATGAACTTTTTTTTCTAAGTTGCACAAAATTAACAAAAACTGTCGTCGATAAATAATCTGCAATCCAAGGTGCATATTTGTCTAAAACAATTTTCATATGTCGTTTGTTTTGTGTCCGGTAATAAACAGAAAACCAGTGGTAGGTATATAATGAATTAATGATACCATTAAAGAGTCCGCGTGAATAATTACGTGAAAAATTTGGTACATTAGTCAAATATGTACCATCAATATAAATTGCTTTCGCTATAGGTACCGGCCAAAGCACTTAAATTTGTAGTAACTATATGAAAATATTATAGTATAAAAATTGCGATCGTTTGTAACCAGAAAATTTTCATCTCTACTAGTTATAATTTCCATGTCTGTAATCTTGTCGTGTACTTCTTCAATGTTTTTTGGAATAGTACCAAGGGCGTCGCTTCCAAAAAGTGCAGGGGGGGCGAAATTTTATGTAAAAAAATGATTAAGTATAAAATAAAAAATTATTCTATCAAAGAGAAAAACGGTTCACAATATCAAAATAAACAAACCTAGTAGCTAATAGTAAGTACCTATTACCTATGTAAGAACGAAAATAAAAACTAAAAGAAGTAACTTTGCAAAAACACAGCATAAAATAAAAGCTAACCTATTTCTTTGAATTTTTAGATTGCAATTGTAAAATATTATATTTTTTGACAAAATCCGGGGGCGTCATCCCCCTTGCCCCCCTTCACGACGCCCATGAATAGTACCAATACTTTTACGGTTTTCGCTGTAAGCATTTCGTTTGGCATATTTTACATCGTCCTTTTGTAAAAATAGGGTTGAAGAAGGTTGTTCGTCCAAATATATTCTTACCATTTTGTCATGTTTTCTGATAGTCGTTCCACAACTTTATTGCTTTTCATTTCGATTGTTAAGTGTTGTCTTTATAAAACCCGCTGTTGGCATGGAACATGCGTGTGTTCTTCACAAATGGGAGTAATTTGCAAATCAGGATGTGTTTCCAAAGCTTTTATAAACGCGTTACAATTCTTATTACAACACCTCCATTTTTGTTTGCCTGTTTTCAGCAAACGCTCCAAACAAAATTTATTTTGCTTATAAATTAAAATCGGTTTCCCTCGTTCGCTGCTTGAAAATGTAATTTCAGAAATTTTTAAGGATTTCGCTATAACTTTAATCAATATTTACCGATGTGGTTTGTATTGCAACGATGTTTGTTTTTCTCTGTAATAATATAGTGTTGTTAATAATCCTTTTATAATTTAAAGATTACCAGATTATAAACAGGGCTTTAAAATTGATCAATTATATTTAAAAAATTAAATTGACGTCAATTTAAGAGAAAAAGTTTGAGAGAATGGCAAAATAATTGTTAAACCGTGCGCCAAAAAGGCTGGCGCCGGCCCTGTATTTTCACCAATTAAAGATATACTTTGGTAACATTAATTCGTTTTTAAATTTCAATAACCCTAATTTCCTGTTAATAAAGTAGCTGTAAGTAGGTAACCCATTGTTAAATAGGTGCGAGCGCAGTTTACATTTTGGATTACAAAATAAAATTGGAGAAAATAAAATGCAGGTATATTGGAGCGCAATTTACATTACCCCAGCAAAAAATATCTATGCTCGACCTCGTTAGAGCGTATCATCAAATACCCGTTAACTCGGAAGAATTTTTAAGAAATCCTGGCCAAATACTTTTATTTAATAAAAATATATATCGTATATAAAACTATATTTTGATAATAAAAGGATGAAAAGATAATAAAAAATTGTAACAATTTTAAATAAAGATATATTTTTAAGATAACTACAAATTGATATTAAAATTTTGAATAAATTCAAATTTTAATATATCAAAATCGACCGTGTTTGATAAAACATAAAAACCAAAAAGTTAAGTGACTTCAGTCGAATGATTCATCTTTCATATACCCAGCCAAAGTTTTTTTGGGCACCAAACTGCAGAAATTGCCACCTTCCATGAGATGCCACATGCAGATGGTTTGACAAAAACAAAAATTGTGTTGACTTAGAGCAAGACTCGAGTTTCGTTACGCCATTTGACCTATCAAGTGTCGATATGTTAAGGGGGGGTTAAAAAATCAAGTTCTTTGATGCTACAACCAAGTTTTCCTTTGCTTCAGATTTTTTTGTCAGAGCGAATAAATTAATTTTTCACTATGGCAATAACTATAAAAAAAATAAGAGAAAAATATTTATAGAAACACAATTTAGTAATAATAGTTGTAACACCCTGTATTATAAAATGCCCAAAATATTGTGAACCTGGGCACCGATGGCGATGGTAAAATGCAGATTGCATAAAAAAACTGTTTTCGTTGTTTTGAAATACATTAAAATTATTTTTAATAAATTTTATTAAATAAGTATAAAAGAATACAAAAAAACAAAAGATGTTCAAAATATTAATTTTTTTTTATTTAATATAAATTTGGAAAAATAGTTCGGCCCTCATGGTTAGAATGGTTAAGTAAAATCCTTTTATTCCTTCAGCTGCATAAAGGTTCACGGGCGATGGTAAACTCAGCCGCTTAGTAGAATTACGTACTAATCTCGTTGGTAAACTCAGCCTGGTAGAAATTTTTTACCTTAATCTTCATAGGAAAACTCAGCCGGGCGACTTTTGGTAAAATCTAATCCTACTTAATGATGGTGGCACTTTAAAGTACGCCCTGTATGCAATATATTGACAAGGCCGTCCTAAGATATTCGGCGCCCGTGGTCTATTAAAAATAGTGCGCCCCTCTTCGTAAGAAAATATACAGAATGTCCCAATATCATGAAGTTTTGTTTGATTGTAAATTGTGGCGACATAATGCACCTGGCTTTAAATTTAATAATAATTCTATTTAAGAAAAATTTGTAGTGTCACAAACCGAAATCAAGTTCATTACGTGCAATGCACAATGTTAAAGAAATAGCCAACGAGGAAAAGTTATGCTCTTGATAGATAACTATAAGTTTTCTTTCAAAGAAGAATTTAAAAAAGTGCCAGACTGCCAATTGTCTAGTAAATATTTATACAATATCGAAATTGAATTTAAATCATAACCATTCGGCATGTGACATTCGCGATATTCAAAGATAAGTCATTACAAGTGAAGCAAAACGTTTAGCTGTGGAGGATATCGATAGAGAACCAAGTAAAATTTTGCGTTCTCTCATTGCGACAGAAGATGCAACAAGTATTACAACAATGGATCTGTCCTATATAAGAAAGAATATGTATAACGCTAGAAGAAAATTACAACCAGTACTTCGCAAAACTAAAATTGAAGTTCACAGTTCGCTTAAGCCAGTGAAGCAATTTTTGACCAGTTGTGAAGAAGAATTTCTTTTAGTTAACAGCGAAGATTTCAATATATTAATTTTTAGCTGTTTTACAAATTTAAAGCATCTTTGCTTAAGCCAGACAATATATGTAGATGGTACTTACGACTACTGCACAAAATTTTTCTTGCGGTTGTTCACCATACATGTAAGTTGTTTAGTTTGTCCAATGTAGATAAGGTTGCAGGAACACTTGATGCTATATACGACGTTTCTGCGTTGTAAGGTGGGAATCCTGTCTTTGATGGTAGAAAACAAGATTTTTCCTAGCGTGAAACTATTATGAAAGACCAGTTTGAAATTATTGTTGTCATCAACACATTCTTTGAACAGCCATCGTATCTTGTTGGATAGAAGAGGATGATACGTGATCTTTATGTAAGTCTGGAGGAATCGAAGGTGGGAGTGGTCTCCTATTACCAAAAAGAGTTAAATCTAATAATCGTCCAGGATAGCCATTTTTCAAAAGTTGGACCTTTAAATCCTGTAATCTGGCGTTCACGAGATGGTCAGGTACGCTTAATTTTATCCTATGTTTCATAGTGTGTATGAGACCAACTTTTTGATTAATGGATGGGAAAAATCTTGTTTTCTACCATCAAAGACAGGATTCCCACCTTACAACGCAGCAACGTCGTATATAGCATCAAGTGTTCCTGCAACCTTATCTACATTGGACAAACTAAACAACTTCTTTCAGCTCGCATAAAACATCTATATGATAAAACATCTCTATGATATTCGGTTGGGCTCCATGAAGACGGGCTTATCTGAACATACGATCGAAAGTTTACATTCATTTCAACATGAAGATGTTACAATTTTGGAAGTCCACCCGAATTATTATAAAAGAATATTTTTGGAAGCAGCACACATTTCTACGACTGACAGTAATATCAACAAACAGACGGACTACGGATATATTAATGCTGGCTATAAAGGTTTACTCAGACATTATCTACATAGGACTAAGTAGCGGTGGTTAGAGTTCTGCACCTTTGTGTTACAGTGTTGTGTATGTACAGAATCGGGTATTGTGATAATTAAGTTTTCTTTTTTCACTAATTTGTTGTTGACTGGTATATCATTACTTTAATTTTACCTACTGCATTATTTTGGTGGTCTACAGACATCAGGATGTCGTTTGTTTATATTCATGTTTAATTTTCACTTTCGTATTGAATAATCTGTTGTTTGGTCATTTTTAAATTGCGGGAAATTTAAAATTTTGTTATCAATTGAGTTGGCCATACTTTGTAGTTGATCGACACACGGAATGTTTTGTTATCTTTTATAATTTGACAGAATTATTGTGTCGAATTATTTATTCTATTTTATTCGTTATACCCCTTTTTTGGATTTTATAGTTTATTATTGTTATATTTCATAGATTTTATATTTTCTCATAGTGTTCATAATTTATCGTTTACCTTATATAGTTTTTCCTCCATGTTTTTGCCCCTTAACGCCATGAATCAAACAATGAACATCCTGGTTGTTTGGGTAAGATTTCCTTACCTATATTTACCATATTCACCTTTTAATTTTAATTTTAGTCCTGATGATGGAGTGAATAAAGTCCTCCGAAACGTCGACCTGACAACTTTATTAGTTTGATTGCGTTCCAAATAACCCGATATCTTTTTACATTTCTATTTTGCTATAAAATCGATTTTTACGTGAGAAAAAGGATCATGGAAATGTCCGTTTAATATGGTTAACATAGGAGTGTATTAATAATTTCTGAAGCCACTGTATATACATAAAAAATGAAGTATTTATTTCCCTTGCTTAACTCCAAGAGTTCAAGCTATTTATCATTTGATTCGGGATCATATATCGATGATTTCTGTCAATATCTTTCTACGATATGTAGGATATACGTTATACGTTTTCTGATTTCCACAATAAAATAAACAAAACAATATTATATTAAACGTAAAGAGGTTATGTTAATCTAACATGAATGTAAACAAAATGTAACCAACCCAAAATAAAAATACCCCAAGCTGCTTTGTTCTCACTGGTGCTTGCTTAGCTTCATTCTGATTGGAGACATCATTCCTGCTGTTATGTCTTCGTCATGTCGGATTATAAGACCTATATTTTTATTTAACATAAGCTTTAAGCAATAATATTTTGCTCTCTCCAAATTTGCACATTAGTATTTGAACGAAACGTTTAAATATAAATTTTAATTTAATTAGATAAAATATAATAGTTCGGTAATTAGCAAAATTTGATGTCCAAACTCTTCATGGACTATGAGCTCTTCAAATGTGAAATATGCAAACCTAAAAATATTGGCCGAGTCTCCTAAATACTTCTTTTGTTAACCTGTAATTATGAGTCACGTATTTATATAATATACTAGTAATACACAGGAACTAACTAAATAATAAAGAACTCATGAGCACGCACGAATAACGACAAAAACATCAACGCTGACGAGCAGTATGTTTTTAGGTCGGGTAATACTTGTGGGCAAAACTAAATGACCAGTCAACCGCCATGACACGAAAAACGAGTTCCGCATTGCTATACTTTGGCGGTTTGGTTATTAAATTCATATTTGTAACTTTGAGTGTTTTTATTAAATACTTCTACAACTTTATTCTTTATTTTATGGCTATGTTTGAACTATGCATAAAATTGTTTGGGGCTCTTGATATTTATTGATTAAATTGTGTTATGTTGTACATCTCACTAAAGTCGATTTAAAATCCATCGCATATATACAAATTTATTACCATATAACAATGTGTAGTCCGCGGTTTCTCAGAAAAGTGCATTTATAGAGTCAATTGCTTGTAAATGTAATTATAATAATGAATAATATGATTGTTATAGTTGCTGTAGCAACTACCAGGCACTGTAGAAACGACTTTGGCTACATTTTTGCTTTTTGGTTCATGGTGAAATTATTGAGATGGCAAATAAACCTGTTCAACTTGACACATGTAGGGTGGCCGAGCTTGCCTTTTGTTTTGGGGTTGGTGTACGCGAATTAAAAGTAGAAAATCTTTGTTTTATGATTTATTTTCTATTCTACATAAGTAAGTTGTTCATCATTCGAGGTAAAATTATCAACTGTCCGTTCCTATCTAGGCTTATCAACACAAGCTGTCCGAGAATAGAAATAGTTACTCTTATTATTATACCTGTATTCTAGGAGTTCATCACATTTCCCCCCTAGATTAAAAAGTTAAAACAATGATTTAATCTTTTGAACTTAATTTAAAATAATAATGAATACATAATTAGTGTGTGATAAACATTTTTTTACAATTGATTAAAAGATTCGGCTATTTCGCCTGTTATGTAAAGGTTCTCGAACCTGTACATGTGGAACTGTAGGAATTTCTGATAATTCTAGTTCATCCTGTGAAGATGGAGATATTGACCTGTTATCTCGATTGATATTTCTATTATTAAAAGTTATACAAAGATTAGGAAGATTTCCACAAGTGCAAGATTTCCTTTCTTTGCATCGATAAATAATTCCTATAACTAATAAAATACATATAAAATAAACAAAATAATACATGAAAGATTTCGAACGATTGTTGCTAGAAATTTGTAAAATTTGATCAGCTAATTCGTCAATTTTCGACAATTTGTAACTTGCTAAATTTAATTCGTCCAAATGAAGAGATGTTACCTTATATCGTTTACTTAATTTTAATTCAGAAATATTAATTTGATTTTTATGATTAATTTCACAACAATCCAAATCTATGTTAAAATTTGGAATGAAATCCATAAAAGTAGTTGAAATAAATTCTTGACTCGGAGTCAATAAGGTTGTACTGGTAAAACCTTTACAATCATTATCCAGTTTTATCATACCTGAACCTGTTAAAAGAACATCTACTGGTATGCTTGAATTTTTACAATTTATTACTAAATTTTCGCTACCAATCGGAATAATGTATATCCATCGATTGTTGGTTTTCAATTGATAAAATATTGGTGAATATAATTCAATTATTCTGGTGTCGCATGAATCCGGCACCCTTTGTACATGGTTAAACAAAGAAATTTAACAATTATTTAAAGTATTGGTTACAAATGTTGGTTTCGTTTGAATACATATTAATTTGCTAATATCGAGTCTTTTGCAATTTGAAAATTCTAAATCACTTAAAGTAAAATAGTGTTGCTTGGTTTCACTCACTGCCAAATAATTATTGGCTGGTTGAACAAATAAATATTTGTTTTCACTAACACTAGGAGTGGTATAAGATGATGTGCTGAAAATATGAGATAGCATAAGTTAGTTTCGAGTTGAAATAAAACACTTCTAATTTAACAATTTTCATAATAGTGTGTACATTATTAATGTCTAATGGTACAACAAAATCAGTTCCACTTAGTAAATAATTTCGTACCTTTTGCAATTCGTCTAAAATTTGAATAGGATTTATAATTTTTGGATGAAGAATTTCCTTTTGAGCAAATAAAATGGCATTAATTATTGAATCTAATTCGTTTTGATATTGCTGTGCTGAAAATATTAATAAATTTAAGTGTTCGTCCATAACTTATCTTGTTTCGACCACCGATAAAGTTTTTGTTTCCGCGTTTACAAATTTTTCGATTTTTTGTAAATTTTGATTCAATAATTGTTCATTATTATTAAGTGAAGTAATAGTTTCGTTAAAATTTTTAATAGTAGTTTGCTCAATACTAGATTGTTGCTTGATTAAAGAAATTAGAGTTTTTTTTCATCGTTATTGAAAGAATTAATTTTTTTCGTCATAATATTTTGTAATTTTCCTTACAACGTAGAAGGTTGTTTCGCGCAATTTAATTTGAAGTTTGCAATTTAGTACGTAAATCTATAATGTAGTCGTCATAACTATAAGAAAATTTAGGATTCTGTGATAAATTAGATGGAAGTATAGCTTTCTTCCCGTATATAAGTTTGAAGGGAGTAAAATTTGTTGCAGAATGAGGACTAGTATTGTAAGAGAACATTGCAAAATCTAACCAAGCGGGCCAATCCGTTTGGTCTTTATTTACAAAATGCTTTAAATAATCTGCTAACGTCTTATGTGATCTTTCTAAAGCTCCGTTGGTTTGAGGATGATACGCTGAGGCATTTAATGGACAATTTGCATGATTTTTAATTTTAGCTTATTAATATTCTACATAACAACATATGTATTGTGTCTTAATTTTTTAAAATTTGGTTCACAAATAAAGCCGGAAATGTAAATGTATATTTGTCGCGCGAAATCGTATTAATAAATATGGCTGACTTAATTTCAAATTTGAAGATTTTGACGTCATCAAAATGGCGATTAGTAACTAAAATTTGGTTACTTCATAACTTCATTACCGGTTGGTACTTACTTGGTAGATACTTTAGTGGAAATTATACTGGTGTATTGGCACCAATTATTGAGGCTCATGTCGTCACATCCTGATTTCAATCACGTGATTTTTTTAAATAAATTATAACATTTCATTAATTTTTTGCGGGCTGACAATACAGAATTTTGATAAATCACTCAAATATTTTGATTATAGGTATATTGAACTATCAATAAATGCCATTTTGAGGTGAATTTGAATTTTATGCAAATTGTCCATTTTGAAATTTTTTAAAGTTTGCAAGCTCTTTTAAATATTGAGCTCATAAAATTTGATCCTTATATGTTTTGGAATACCGTATTTACAAATAATGCATTTTACAAAGGTGTCGGCAACGGTTACAGCTTCCTGATTTGGTAAGGCTATTGCCGCTGAGAATTTTGATAAATCATCTTGAAAAGTTAATATAAATTTCATGTCACATTCGGATAACGGAAGTGGTCCAACAATATCTAAAAATACCTTTTCGAAAGGTTCATATGATGTTGTAGCAATTTCCATCGGTATTTTGGTTTTCTTCCGATTGACTTTGTTTATTTGACAACTTTTACAACTTTTGACATATTTTTTGACGTCCTTCCTCATTGAGGACCAATAAAATTTTGCCTTAATTCTTTTAGTTGTTTTGGAAATTCCCGAGTGACCGCCGATAAGAGTATCATGATACTCTTTTATAATTTGTTGAATTTTATTCGGGTCGGAGACACTGATAGTTTCGTTTTTGCATAGTAGAATTTCTATTTCAGTGTTTCTGAAAAGGTAACGTAAAACAATTCTGAAAAATTCATTATCACGTTTATTGTAAAATTGTGAAATTGCAATCCTTTCAACTGAGTCTTTGACGAGGTTATCGCGAAGTTCTATGAGTTTGTAAAATAATATTTCAATATTGCAACAAACTTGAGATGTTTCCGCTACAAAGAGATAATAAATGTTATAATTTCCTCGATTATAATGAATAATTTTGTTCAGGTCCTTCTTTTCAAAGAAATCCCGATTGTTTAATTTCTTGTTAAATTTTTTAAAATCGATGTCAGTACACAAATCTTTTGAAGTTATACAAATCAATGAATAGTTTTGATCGATATTAAAAATTGATTCATCGGTTTCCTTAACCTTGCTGTTTTAAATAATATGATTTTGTTGATATTCAATAAAATTGGAATAAGAATTAGTAGGATTTGTTTGTAAAATTTTAATTTCAAAACTTGGTAGAATGCGACTTAAAGCATCTGCGTTCAGATTGTTTTTACCTGCTCTATGAATAATTTCGTAATTGTATTCGTCTAAATATAATCTCATTCGCATTTGTCTCGATCCTAGATCTTTAGAACCAAAAAGTGAGGTGAGACAATTATGATCAGTTACCAATTTAAATTTTGTAGAATAAACGTATGGTCGAAAATGCTTGACTGCCCACACGATGGCTAATAGTTCCTTTTCTGTTGTATTATATTTGATTTCAGCTTTGTTGAGGGTTCTGCTGGCATAAGATCGCCTTGAGAAAGAACTGCTCCAAGAGCATAGTTGCTTGCATCAGTTGTAATAATAAATTTTTCCTTAAAATTTGGATATTGAAACAGAGGTTCTGATGTAAGAAGATTTTTTAATTTTTCGAAAGAATTTTGTTGTTGACTTGTCCATAAAAATTCAATGCTTTCCTTCAACAATTTCGTTAAAGGTTTTGAAATTTCAGAAAAGTTTGGGATAAATCGTCTATAATAACCGGCTAAACATAGAAAGCTTTTAATTGATTTAACGTTTGTGGGTATAGGAAATTCTTTTACCGCTTCAATTTTTCTAGGATCAGGTCGAATACCTTCATTTGTAATTAAATGACCTAGAAAAGTTACTTCCTTTCTTAAAAATTCACATTTTAAGAGATTAAGTTTCAAATTATGTGTTCTAAATCTAGTAAATATGTCATTTAATTTTTTTATATGAGCTAGTAATGATTCAGCGTATACTACAATATCGTCCATGTAAATAAAACAATGTAAACCGTGTAATCCACTCAATATAGAATTCATTAATCTTTGAAATGTTGCTGGGGCACCGTTTAACCCAAATGGCATTGATTTAAACATTAGCCATCTTTATTTACAAGCTATGAACATAAACTTGGCAACACCGCAATTTTGAATTTGGTAGTCCTATGAAGTATTTTATGACTGCATAAAAGTGGTTAAATTTTGTCTTTTTAAATATTTAATTACACAAAAAATTATAAAAATAAAAACTAGTATTTAGAAAATTTATTACAATAAAAATAAAATTTGCAAAGTTAGCTTTTCATCAAGGTTCTTAGCTTTCGCTTTTTGTTTTATTTCGCACTATTAGTAATATTACTTTTAATTTTAATGTAATTATTTAAGGCAATATTACTAAATATGGAAATGATCACTTTATACATTTTTCCCAATGTAGCAGTACAAGCACTACATATTTTATTAATCGATGAAATATTTACTGGAATCTAAACTTGATAATGTTAAACGGTTTATACGATTATTCTCAGTTATAATACAAATGACTTTAAACCCGAATCCCTGAACAAAATTCAAATTAAAATAATTTACTAATAGAGTTAATAGATAATAACTTAGCAAATCCACAAAATATAAATTTAGTCTAATGTAACCTCAAAATAAAAACTACAATAAAATGAATTTATATGTACTTACTTTTCTAATTTGAAATATTTCTGTATTGAAAAATACAAACGTTTCCAATGATTGATAACATTCGGATAAATCTCGTAATTTACACATGATTTAAATCGAATTTCAATGAATTTTAAGCGTAAACACTACCATTTCCATTATAATATAAGACTACCGGGCGGTGTTGCCAAATTTCTTGTTCATGGCTTGTAAAATAAAAATGGCTATGTTTAAACTGATAATGTGCATAATTTGTACTGAAAGCTGTTTTATGTGCATCGTCAGGATTCATAGCTATCTGATGGAACCCGGACGCGAGATCTAATGTAGAAAAATATTTGCAACCCCCTAATTGATCAAGTATATCTACGATGTTATGCAGAGGGAAAACATTCCCAATTGTAATATTATTAAGGGCACGAAAGTCCACGACCACTCTATACTTTGTTTCACCGGACGCATCCAGTTGTTTTGGCACAATAAGTAAAGGTGCATTGTAGGGACTTGTACTACGTTCCACAATATTTTGGACTTCTAATTCTTTTACTTGACGTTCAATTTCTTCCTTTTGAGAGTGAGGAATTCTATAGGGTTTTATATTGATAGGATTGTTGTGTACTGTAGGAATTTTGTGTACGATTGTATCGGTTCGACTTAGTACGTCGCCAGGCAAATAAAATATGTCGTTAAAATCTTGACATACCGAAATTAAATTGCTCTTTTCTTCAGGATTTAAATGATCAGTTCGTAATAGTGACTCTAATAGATTTAAACGATAACTACCTGAATTTTGAACATATAAAATATTTCTTTGAGAACTGCTGGAACAGAACAGAAACTTCGTTAAGATTAAGAACACTGACCTTAGCTTTGTTATCTGTACAACGAACTAAAGAATTTGCTTGAAAAACGTTGGATGAAATTTCTTTAGATGCAATAATTCCATCAAAAATTTCGTTGGGATTGGAATTTAAAATATTTACTTCAATAATAACTTCGGAACGAGGTGGTAATTTAATAATGTCGCTTTTACAATGAATTGGAATAGCTTCATCATTGATAACAATTGTTTTGGTACCGTAATCTATATTAGCATTTGCGAATTTTAAAAAATCGCTACCTATTATACCTTTTGAAAAAATTGGAAATTCGTCTTTAACAATTTGCAATGGAAACTTGAGTTTATTATTATGATCGTTATACAAAGTTAACTCACATGAATCTAATGTTTGAAGGGACTCGCTTGAAATACATTTTAATTGTAAAACTTTACTTGAATCTAATTGAATATTTGGTTTTAGACTACCAACTTTTATAATTGAAACATCTGCACCAGAATCGATAATAAAAGAATTTGGCGTATCGATACACTCTTAAACATTTAAAAAAATAGAATTCAGTGGGTCGGAAAGAGTTAGAATTTTAGTGCATTTGTCGTTTGCTGATTGTTGTTCGTCTATAGATAAGTTATTAATATGATTAGATTCGTTAAAATTAGGTTTAGTTTTTAGGGTAGGTGGTATAACTGCAGATAAATTTGTAATATTAGAAGTTTATAAAATTGATTTAGAAGATTTAGGATAATTAGAATTGAGGCGGAATTTTAACTTTGTGATTTCTGAGATCCGCTCGGAAAAATCTGTGACTCGTTTAAATTTTTCTTTTTGTCTTCGTTAAATTTTCGTTTTCGACATTCGGATATATGATGACTAAATTTTTGCAATACGCACAAGTTATGCTTCGCGAAAATTTTGACGGAGTTGGAGTTGATTGAGTAAAATTTACTTGGTTAATATTACCCTTATTAAATTTAGAAAAATTTTTATAAAAAGTGCATTGCGAAGTTATGTGACCTAACTTGTTACACGTAGAGCATTTTAAAATATTACTTTCGTTTACTTTTTGACAGTGGCTATTGGATCTTTTAAACCTAAGATAAATATATGTTGGGCTTGAGTTTTGAGTAATCTTTCGTGTGCTAATTTGATAATTTGATTCTCTTCGCCTATAATTACGCTATCGATTAATTTTTGCAAAATGGTTTCTACTTTATTTGCATATGACATAACATCTTCATTGAAATTTTGCCTACATGAATGCAATTCCAATTACCATTGTCCTTGGGAACGTCTATCCGAAAAAACTTCAATCAAATGCGTTTTTAATTGATTCTAAGTCTCAAAAGTTCTATGCTGGGTTAAATTGTAAGCACGACCACTTAATTTTAATTTAATAAGTTGAAATAGCAACTGTTTGTCATCGGGGGCACATAATGTTAATGTTGATTCGCATGCATTTATGAATTCTGATAAATTTTCCCTTTTTCCCGTGAACGTTTTTAATTGTTTTTCTAAAATTTCTATTTTTAAATGAGGCATTTTGGAAGAATTGCAAAAGATTGCTTCGAAGTTATTTAACAGTTTGTAAAAATGCAATTTTAGAAATGGAATTGAGTTAATATGTATAGACATAAAATTAATAATGTACTTACAAAATTTTCATCATGATTTAGGAACTTTTAGCTGCTGAAATAGTTGCTGTAGAATTTGGTTGATGGATGATGCTGGTTGATAATGGTATTGATGAATTGATTATGCGTAGAAATTTATTGTTGTAGTAGAAAATAATTTGTAGATTTTTGGAAAATAATTTTCACTTTACTTTTCCCGTTGATGGTAAACACACCGCACCTGTCACCAAATGTAGGGTGGCCGAGCTTGCCTTTTGTTTGGGGTTGGTGTACGCGAATTAAAAGTAGAAAATATTTGTTTTATGATTTATTTTCTATTCTACATAAGAAAATTGTTCATCATTCGAGGTAAAATTATCAACTATCCGTTCCTATCTCGGCTTATCAACACAAGCTGTCCGAGAATAGAAATAGTTACTCTTACCTGTATTCTAGGAGTTCATCACACACACGATTGAAAATCTTCGGGGCATTATGAAACGAAAAATTACCTATTGGTATACAAAATCTATAAAAATTTATTAAAAGTTGTATGGCAGATAGCAGAAAATCATTACAGACGAAATTTTATAACATTTCGTTAAATCAATGCCTGCCCGGTTAAAAAAACGTTTTAAAAATTAATGCGGGTTCTAGGAGGATGCTAATAAAATATCTGTAATGTAAAGACATTAAATAAATTTTTGATTTCATATTTTCTATGGTTTGATACACTATTTAATAAATACCTTTTAATCGTGGTTTCCTGTCACCATTCGTTTTTTAATATTTTTGTTTTTTGTAATGTGTACTTAAATATGTATGTACTTAACCAAGTCCTACAAAAAATTTCCCTACTTTATTACGAAAATTACATAATAATAAATTAATGATAGAGAAACTACCTGGGCAATAACAATCCTCAACTAACATTTGCGCATGGCTATTCATGTTACGAACTATTGATACTAGCTCCTTAGCAAGTACCGTTTGAACCCCAAATGAACTAAGTTGAACCGTTCAACATATTTGTTGGAACAGCGGTTTATTAGTAATCTAGGATTGCAAACTGGTAACTTGTGTCTGTTGGAACGACATTTCATTAATGCGCTTGCGTTGTAGTAATATTACTGAAGATACTCATGGAAGATACTCGTTGTTGGAACAAACCTAATAAAAAACTCATGAGAACGCACGAATAACGATAAAAACATCAACGCTGACGAGCAGTATGTTTTTAGGTCGGGTAATACTTGTGGGCAAAACTAAATGACCAGTCAACCGCCATGACACGAAAAACGAGTTCCGCATTGCTATACTTTGGCGGTTTGGTTATTAAATTCATATTTGTAACTTTGAGTGTTTTTATTAAATACTTCTACAACTTTATTCTTTATTTTATGGCTATGTTTGAACTATGCATAAAATTGTTTGAGGCTCTTGTTATTTATTGATTAAATGGTGTTATGTTGCACATCTCACTAAAGTCGATTTAAAATCCATTGCATATATACAAATTTACTACCATATAACAATGTGTAGTCCGCGGTTTCTCAGAAAAGTGCATTTATAGCGTCCATTGCTTGTAAATGTAATTATAATAATGAATAATTGATTGTTATAGTTGCTGTAGCAACTACCAGGCACTGTAGAAACGACTTTGGCTACATTTTTGCTTTTTGGTTCATGGTGAAATTATTGAGATGGCAAATAAACCTGTCCAACTTGACAAGCAAGGGATTTTCGGAGAGACACCCAAGAAGAATTCATTGTACCTTCTAGTTTTTGATGTTTCCCCATCCATTCTTAAAGCGAGATCTAGTCTAACATCGATATCGACTGGTCTAACAATAGTCGAGTATAGTATTGAATTAATTGATCTGCTTGATATTCGCCATTTATTTTGAGGGTTAGATTAAAAAAAAACTAAATACAAAAAAAACATTTCTGTTAAAGGCAATGGTGTGACAATGCTGGCGTAACTACTGCTACTGCAAAAAATCTTCATTTGGAGCTCTTATTGGACTTGGAAGCTTTGCAATTGTCTTACTCGGTGTAATAGACTTTATTATTAGATTAACTTGTTGCAATTAATAATGATTAATTTACTATATTACTACAGTGAAATAAAGAGTTACATAAAAAATTCATCAATTTTGCGCCGATGAACAAAATTTATCATATTGATAAAAACTTCATTTTGCAATTGCTCCACAAACTAAGTTTACTTTCATAAGGGGCGAGACACATCTATACAGGGTGTCTCCAAATACACTTTACATAGATGGTGGTAGAGTACACTTTTCTAAAAAAATTGTAGAAAAAATTTTTTTTTAAATTGAAAACCCTCGAGAGTTAGCCTTATAATTCAAATGAGCCAGTCCTTCTTGCAGGCTTTTCCTTTCTTCTGGCAGTACTTTTCAAATTTCCATAGGCGTCGTATTATATTATATAACGAAAATCTCTCTTTAAAAGCACCTAACGAACTGAACGCCCCTGCATTACAGACACAGCAACAGAAATGGTTTTTAATCTAAATAACTCATTCAATTTGAGCGTTACAAGGTTGCAATTTTTACATTAAATAGGCAGAATTTCAAAATCTTTCGAATGGTAGTATTTTAGTGCTGCTTGAAACACAGCAATAATGTTTAAAACACACTTTAAATTTTAGGGCCTGCTGGCAGGAGAATTTGTACTGCCGGCAGGCTCATTGGACATATTTATCATTAATCTCACAATAAGATTCGAATGAAGTAATAATTATTTTTGCTGGCTCCTTAGTCTGCAGTCTCGTTAAGTACGTAAATGCACGAAAGCATTTTCGCCTATGTAACTAGATTTTAAATTAATTTTGTATTTTCTAGTGGATGAAATATAAGTATCTAAAAATTTTGATACATTTGAGCAAGTTATCATAAAAGTAGATATAATGCCTATCATAGGAAGATATACTCGAAATCATCTAACCAATAAAGAGTTTAAATGTTCTATGTAGTATCATTGGCAGTATGTAATTTAAGTAAATTTATCTAAAAATGCCGTATCTAACTTCAATTAGATGATATGCACTACTCGATTTTACACAGTGCATGTTTCTTTAAACAAAACATTTTATACAAAATTTCCCATTCCGGATAGAAAATTTAACAGACTACAGCTTCTGTCTAGTAAAATTGTTTTGAACATTTTACATAGTAATAGTTTAACCTTAATTAATAATAGATATTTTCGATACAAGGTAGGAAAACTAACATTTTTCCATTCAAGGCGAAGTTTTACGATAGAGGCCTTCGGCCGATGTTTTCTTTTGCTTTTCTTTGTCAATTAAAAATCAATTTTACAGCAAATATTTATAGACATTGTTTATTGAAAATTTCATTGCTTTCAATTTTGTTTCTAAATATTTTTCTATTTTGTCGCATCGTTTCTGACTGAAAGCGACTTATACGAGACTGTAAAATTCGGCAAAATTGAAAAATTTTTGTTTTCTATTATATTCCGGAAACGGTGTGGCAAAATAAAAAAATATGTATGAACAAAAATGTGGAAAATGAAATTTACAAGATAAAATGTCTATTTGTTTTATTGCGTTGCACCTCGTTTCTGAGATACAGATGACATTTATGATTTATACTTATTCTTTATTAACATGTGAAATTATTGTAAAAGTTTAAAATAAATTTTACGTTAAAAAAATTAATAATTGAAAAACTTACTGTTTTTTGGATAAAAAATTATTCAAATTAGTTTGCGATACGTGAATTCATATATTATGTTTCGAATTTTGGATTCTCATCAGGCAAACCTGAAATAATTTAAAACAAAACAGTATTCAATTCAATTAGTAAATCAAAAATCAGTTAATTACAAAAATGAGCTTATTGGGTACTATTTTTTGACTGGAAAAGATCTAAAAAAAATTCAACAAGCTTAAATGGATTTTTTGTAGCTATTTATTATTATGCATAAAACTACCAACCCACATAATCTGAGTATTTTTGTACAAAATCAGGAAATAGCATTTTTGGCTGAAAACTTTCTTTCGAAGTGTTCTATCCAATACAATTTTTAAAATTAAATCTTATTTATTTATTTTCTTAATAAGTGTTTTATTGGGTTGGTAGGTTTCTGCATAACTACGTCCAATTATGTCTCTAAAAATCCATTTCTTGCATTCGAATTTGAATTTCTTTCCGGACAATCTTGGTGACGTAAGTGACGAACACGGCGAGATATTTCACCAACAAATTAAGACCATTGAGGGCGCTATCAAGGATTTTGGGATGAAGCAATGTTTGGAGACTATGTATGGTTTCTCACTATAGAAATGGATCCCAAAAGCCACCGAAGACAAAGCAAGAGCCACAACTATTTCTAACATACAAAAATGTCGAGAATGTATTGCAAGCGTCTTATACCCAATAAATTGCCGAAAAAATTAAAATATTCGGAAAACATAGGATTTGGATTTATTTACTCAATTGTTTATAACTTTCTTATTTTTTGGTCGATTTTCTTCTGCTTGGTCTTAGCTTTTGCGTAAAAGTATTATCTTTACGTACATGAAGAGAAACCAGACGTTTTTTTAACGATTTGTACATTTACGTTGGCACAAAGTCACTGGAAAATATGATCTTTTTGAAAATGTGTTCTATTTTCATCGATATAATTTGAACCGCTTTACCAATCAAAGATCCGATATATACATAATTGTTTGTCATCTCAATACCTTGTCTTTGGGTACCAAGAACAACCCAATCGGACATTTCTAGCTCGAGATATGATTTGTTAAGTGAAAAAAAGTGGAAAAAATGAAAAAGATACAATATCTCTAAAACTGTTCTATAAAAAAAATTTGAACTTTGAGCTTTCGAGTTCAGCGGATGAAAATACTTAAGAAAATTCATCTCTGATTAAATGTACATGAAAAAAATTTCATTTTGTAAACTAGTGTAATTAATATCTACGAAGATAAAATTTATAAAGTATTTCACGATAGCTTTTATTTTATGTATGTTTAGTACCTATACAATATACTATATACCTACATAGATTTTGTAAATACTTCGGAAAGTATAAGATGGGAGATGTATGGTAGCGTGCACTAAACAAAGATGCCTATATATGTAATATATATTAAACATTATCTTTTAGTTTATTTAAAAGTTTAAATTAGTTTAATTTAATAATAACAATATATTTTACGCATTCTATTGTATAAAAAAATGTAAATAATATTTATAAGAAATAAATGTACATTTTTTTAAAAACTATTAAATCGTAATGTACTAAAATTAAAATTTTTTTGATTTGTGGTATTTGTTATGTATTGGATTATCAACAGAACTAAACAAAACGTTAAAATAATAAAGTTTTAACAGTACATTGAAAAATGCAATACGTAATACGTGAAAAATATTTATTTATAAGAAAACCAAAAAAATAGACATAAGTAACTACTTGACAGGTTAAGACTTACAATATTTAAATTATATATAATATCTAATATATCAACATATAATATATAAATTATAAAAAGCTGTAAATTAAAAAAAAATTATAACTAATTAAAATAGATATTTTTAATCTTAACATGATGTAATTAACTTATTTATGTCTCTTTTTTTTTTTTTTAAATATAGCTTTTCCACGTATTGTACTTCTTTAATTTATTTTCTGTTTTATAAAAGAACGAATGAACACGTTTCATCTAATGGATGTAATATCAAATATAGGTACTAAAATAATAAATTTATAAGTCAAGGAAGTAAAAATGAAGTTCGAAAATCTACTTTATTTACTTATTTGATTTATCAGATGAGGTTATTCTGGTATGTTCAAGTTTAATTTAAAAGAATTATTTAAAATTCTAACGTTGTACATTTAAAAATTGTGAATATCAGTTTTTCACGGCAAACTTTGCCTAAAATGTGCAAAGTAATATTGGTTTTTGTTCAAGGCATATTTAGAAAATCATTTTTTATTAGGGCTGTTTGTTTTGCATTGCTTGATGATCGAAAGATAATGACTATTAAGGCTAAAATAATCATAAGCATTATTTAAATCTGATATTCTGAGCGACTACTATAGTTCGTGCCAAATAGAAATAGAACCGTCAATCATTATAGTTGGTAACATTATTTTTAAAAGACATACTGTTGCATATTCTATGAGTGCATACATATAAGCGAGAGAGTTGCATTGCCGCTTAATATATGGTAAATCGAATTAATAAGTGAAACCACCCATAAGTCAACCAGTTCAATAGTCACGAATATGAGATGTAAAGGTGTTTAAAATTTATCATGTCAATTGTTTTTAAAATGATAACATGTATGCAGTGTTTATATGAACACTGGCGTACCAAAATAAAATTATTTTAGTTATTTTAAAATCTCAATTTAGTCCTTACGCGTATCTATAATACTTGTTTGTTTAAGTAGCAAAGTAACAAACAACAATTAATAACAAATGTGAATAATTCCAGTATTAATTATAAAACAATTTTGGGGACTTGTAGCTTTGCAAGAAAATGCAAAACTAAAACAATTCGTAATATTTGTAAGAAATTTACGGCGCGCTAATGATTGACTCAGTGGTCTTTAATTGGTTGGATATATTTTGGAGGTATGGCCTATGATGATTGACGGTTCTATTTCATGGTTCTATTTCTATTTGGAACGCACTCCAGTAAGTAGATAAAGAATTGTAAACAATAAAATAATAAATATAATAATAAATATATAATTATAATAATAAACAAGATTTAACCTAACTATGTCTTTAATTTGAATTTAGCGCTCTTAAATTTAGTTCTTCATATTGTCGTATTGGCAGCAGTCGGAAGTTGCATTAGAAGCTGTCGTTCTCTTCAAGAAGTAATATTTCGTTAGCGCCCATTTGTGTAAATCGTTCTGTAAAAATATGTTTTAATACAATAATAATACAGTGTGTGTTGAAGTTCTAGAATTTTATCGAAATTAGTGTTTCCGAGAAAATTGTTACAGTTTCGAAGAGGTTTCGAAACTTTTCTAAACAATGAATTCTGAAAAAACATCCGATGATGCGAGCAACTTGGACGATTTTGTAAATCTTGTAAGTATTTTTCTACTCAAACTTACTTTAACAATGTTGAACTTCGTGTACCTGTGGATTGGCAACTTAAACCAAATACGCGGGTTTGTACTGTTTAGTCATTTTACCAACAGTTGAAAACATCAACATACATAATGGCGTTACTCATATCACAATAAATTCAAATTTGTCTAAAAGCATAATTAAATATTTTTTTGTCAATTTAGTATGGTTTCGGTTTAGTTTTCTTTCATTTTCGTAATGCAATTTTGAATCGGAACTGCTTTTTAGGAATCCCAAGTTGTTAAATGGCACCAAATAATTGTTGATTATTAATGACTGCCAAATAATGGAGGCCATTGGTAACTTCCGGATGCCTTCTTAAGCAATGGCGGCTATTGAAATTTTGACGGCAATTGACAACATCTTATTTTACGATTTTTGAGTTTAAGTATAGTAGATACAGTGTTTATTTTATTATTTTTATTTTATTATTTTTAAATAAGAAGCCATGATATTTGCTCTCCATATTTATATTTTTGGTAAAGGTAATATTCAACTTTTAAATTATTATTTTTTTGATTCTATTTAATAATAACGGTTTTTGACTAATTCCTGGTGGTTTCTCAATTAATAATACAATTTAATTAATTTAATGGCTGTGGCCATATGTTTAGGTTAGATTTTATATATTATTAGACTATTAGGTACTAGGCAATAATGGGAGTTTTTGCTACGTGCAGGTGGTTTCTTAAGCATGTATATTTTCAAATCTTTTAAAGAACCAAATATCTTATTTATTACTATTGATTTTTTAAAATGTTCTTAGCGCGGTATCAACTATTTTTAAGATTATAATGCTGAGTTGGACCACCTTCTTATAATTCTTCATTATACATTTAAATGTGATCATATAATATATTTTTGTACTTTTGGCCTGGAATTACAGTTTTTAAATAACAAAATAATTTTTCTATTAATTTGTTTATCTTGCATTGGGATACTATTGGATTTGATCACATACTATTATACAACTTTTGATATAAACTCCAGTTTTTTAATAGCATCAGTTTTTGTATCTTTATTTAAGATTGAATTAATTTTTTACTTTGCCAAGTTGTTGCTAAGTGCAAAAACCGCCGAAGAGATTACTTTTGGATAGTAGTAGCTATTAGGTAATAGCGATTTTTTTGGTAAAATATATTTGGTCTTCTTTAAGGTATACAGGTGGAGGTTTCACATTTTGGCGACAATAGAAAAGAAATTGCTGTGGACCACTGCCTTGTTTTTATTTTCAATTTTGTTCTAATTTTATCTAAACATTCTTATTTTTTGTCAATTTATTTTTATATTATTCTATTTTGAGAAAACCATTGGAATCACCCAACACGATATAACCGTTTTAATATTTTTATAACTGAAAATTGTATTTATCTACAGAGAGACATCAGTCCTTCCAACGTCAAAGATCAGAACATTCCTACTGAGTACTTAATATCTCAGAATTTTCTGGTTCCGGTAATTATATTAAAAAGTTCATAATTCTGAATAAATTTATAACTTTTTTTTCGCAGGGTGTTATAACTCAGTACTTTGATGAACAAGTGCTATTCAAACCTTATCTTTCGTAAGTTGAATACAACATTTGACCTTCCGGCAGGTACCATCTTTAATCGTTGTTTCATAATGTTTTAAAAAACTTGTTTGTTCCTTTTATGATTATTAATATTCATAAATATAATTTGTTATAAATGAAATAACTACACCGAAAGCAATTCATTTAAATGAACATAACAAATAACAAATGCTGCATGCGTATTACGGAAAAAATTCACAAAACTTTTTGAGTGTTGTACTTTATACAACAGGACGTCTGTCGGAAGGTTAAAAGTAATTTAGAATTGGAATGTAATAAATAATTTTACAGGGATGAAATATTTAATGTACCGTATAATCAAATACAGCGTCCACCTAACGTAGCCATTCATTGCACATATGAGGTGGGAAACAAAGTAGAAGTCTACATGTTGGATGCTAAGTTAAACTTGCATGGTTGGGCTAAGAGCACTATTAAGGTAAGAGCTAAAAAGTCTTAAAAATTAATAATTTGACTTGTTTATTTTCATAATTATGAAACTTTGATTATCAAAATTCAGTTTGGCAAAAAAAATTCAATAGTTATTTATGTATCAAGGGGGTAAAGTACTCGTTTTTGCCCCGCGGCATGAATGTTTTGTCTGCGGGTAATTTATAAAATTTTTCATTTAGTCGAGTGCAAAGAATACCTACGTAGTGACATTAGCGCAACGCAATGCTCTTGTTATCGTCCAGGGAGATAAAATAAGGACCATCGCCACAGACGCATATTTAAATGATAGATATTTATACACGTTCGATATCCCGATACCTCAAGAATTACAAAACTTGTAAGTATTTCTTATGCCTTCGTCTAAGAATACGAATTATTTTATTATTTTCAGCGCCAGCAATATCGAAGTACACGATTATTTCTGCGAGACAATTGGAAATCCCCACATAAGCTATGATTTTAAAAAGAATGTTCTTGTGATAAGTTCAAACAATGCTGGTTGTGAAGGTATTGCAAAAATGTTGCTAGAGATTCATTTTGAAAATTTGACTCAGAGAATGCTGTTGACCGAAAGCATCAATGAACTTGAAGTAAAATTTCAAGGAATGAAAACTGAAGAGTAAGTGCAGTTTAAACGCTTCTGTGTTTGTCTTTATTATTAATTTGGAGCTATTCTTCAGTTTATTAGAGCAATTTCAAGTCCACCCCGACATGCTTAAATATATAATTGGCAAACAAGGGAAAAATTTACGAAAGGCGGAAACCATTCCCGGAGTGACCTTTATTGCGGTGTTGAAAGATACCAACACCGTAAAAATCTATGCTCGGGTAAACTTATAGTTATTAGTTTTTATTATAACAAATGTATTATTTGTACTTTTTAGAACGAGGTTGCTCTTAAAGAAGCCTGTGAGTTTCTCCAGTTAGACAAGGAGATAATTCCAATTTCTAACGAAACGATAGCCAAGGTTATCGGAAAAAATGGACAAACGGTCCAAGAAATTGCAGACAAAAGCAATCTTGTATAATATTCTAGTTACTTTTAAAAATCAATTTTAAGTTTTATTGTTTTTCAGCGCCACATCGTAATCATTTCAAGCGATAATCCCGCATCGGGGATTACTGAATTAGAGTTGATCGGTACTTCGTCAAGTATCGCCGATGCCAAATGTTTGTTGAAATTCCATTTAGATGATCTTCGGGTAAAATTAAATCATTGATCATTGATATATTATTACAATTTATATCTAAACTTTATTTGCAGCGATTCAACAAGTTGGTTCAAGCTAATGGTGACGATGACGTTAATCAACAGTCTAACTTTGTATTTGGAGATAAAAATACCAAATCAACATTGGAATCTTCAGCAGAAGGCTTTCCTTCCTATAAACTTACACGACGGCTGATTACCGGACAAAATTATCTAGAAAGCATAAATAGTATAAATAATAAAGTAGAACCGGAATTATTGAAATTTACCGAGAATCAAGATTTAATATTCTACAACGGAAATCGATCGAGGGGTAGAGTAGGAATAGGTTCGAGAGGAAGATTTAATGCAGAAAGAAGATCTCGAGGTCGATTCGGTTATCAAAGTACGCAGTCTCGTGTAAATGATTCAAAAGACAAAAATGAGAACGATCAAAGTAAGAAATAATTTTACATATTATTATTTACTTTTGTCTTTTAAAATGTTTAGTTTATTATTTTATTTATATTATTTTTAATTCAATTTAATTTAAATTATTTAAATAATCAAATCGTAGCCGTGAAGCAATTTCAACAATCGACTATAAATAGAGGTAGATCTAGAGGAAGAGTTAGAGGAAGAGGTAGAGGAAGAGGTAGAGGAAGAGGTAGAGGAAGAGGCAGAGCAGGACTAGCGCTTGCGCTGAAACGTGATGTCAATTCTATCTCGAGTAATATTAATTAACGTTGGTGGTTCGTTTATTTTAAATAAAATTTAATTGTAGGCAGAGAATCTCAAAACGGCAGTTCGACCGACGAAAACAATGAGCAAGTACACATGCAACCATCACTTGAAGCAGGAGATGCTTCGACTGCTCGAGACGAACAAGAACTTGAAATACAACAAAAGCAAGGACAGCGTAAGGGTTGAAAACAATCTTAACAGATATATTTTTTAAATTATTAAATGTTTAGGTGTGCCTCGAAATATGCAACAGAGGAATAAACCACGCAGTACTTCTGATACCAGCAATCAAACTGCTCTTGGAAATCGAAAGTCCTGGGATGGAAAAAGATGGCGCAAAAGAATAGCTTCGTCGTCTGATATGCGAACTTGGAATAACTTGAGCAAAGTATATTTTGGGAAAAGTAGCACAAACAATTCTACAGATGCTATAGGAGATAGTGCAGCTCCGGAAGATGATTACGAAGGTGTGTTATTTACATAAAGAACGTAATTAGTATAATTAAAACCCTTTTTTTTGCAGAAATTTAAGATCTTCGTTGTTATTGTTTCTGTATGTTGATTTATTTAAGTTCTATGTTAAACGTTCTTGTTACTTTATAATTATTACTTTCTATAATGTTTCAATTATACTTAATTCAATGTGTTTTAGCGAATGCAATGTCAAACTTATTCTAACATTAATGTCAAAATATTTTAATTAAATTAATAAATCGCTTGGACAAAAAAGATCAAACTAAAAAATAGATGTTTTTTTTCTTATTTAGATTTTTCTTTGATTTTGTAACAATTAAATAATTTAGTAAAACTCGTAACGACTTTTAGCATAATACAAATCTCGCAAGAAGATTCGCAAGAAAAATCCGATGCACAGGTAAAGATAAATCTGAAATCATCCTTAAAAATTTCAGGAAATCCAGTATGATTCTAGAAAATCTAGAGGAATTAGTTATTTGATTGACTAATATTTGTAATAATTCAAACAACAACCGTATTGCTACAGCTAAAATTCTTATTCTGGTCTTATCATATACAGAAGTAAAAAAGATACAAAAATTAACCACATCAATATTTTAGAAAATCCAAAAAATGCACTAAACACTTTTCAGAACTAAATGCCCGGTTTCAGCAACATTAACCTTAACCTTAATAATCAGTTGTTAAATTTTTAATGGGTTGCAGCAACGTTTTATAATCTATAATAATTAGTTAATTTCCGATTATGCGTAATATAGTTATGTAGTTAAGAATTGAAATTAAAAATTATAGATAGAATCGACAATTAGTTGGTTATGTGTGAAGCTACCATAATTTAGAGTGGTTAAATATTAAGCAAGTAAACATTGATAGTGGTTTTTCCGTTTGAGATTTTGGGGCTCAGCTTTCCGCAATGAAGGCTTCTAGTTTAGATTAGACACATTGAGTTTGTTATTAATAATTGAGAGCGAAGAGGAACTCAGTAATTCAAGAATAGTTAATGGGACCCAATCCGTGTTCCTTTACTTAACGAGTAATTGCCCATTTAAAGATTTTGGATAGAAAAAATATCTATATACAAATTAATAAACGTGCTGATTCACCAAAGGAGCGCTAGCGTAAGTAGATGATTGTTTGCTTATCCGGGACTCCGGAAGAATATGTAATATATAATTGTACTTTTATTTGTGAATTTGTGGTTGAGCATGTACGTATTATTTTTTCCCGTTGTTTTTTATATTAAGTCAATAAAAGCGGGTGGCACCCTTTCAACCAAATTTGCGATTTTGATTCCTTTTCCCACCCCCAACTGCAACTGAGTTACCGGGGTAGCCAAAAGCCTAAAGGGGATTACAGAATTTTGAAAAATTTCTGCCGATCAATGCAGTATGTGTAGGTAAAAGCCGGATAGTTGCTCCACTTTTCAAAAAAGCTCTATTATAAAAAGATATGTACTTAATAAGAATTAAGCAACATGTATATCAAAACATAGGTTTTTGATTTATTATAGCAGCCTATTTATGTGAACATAATTAATAATGGTTTTGAGTAAATCTTGTTTTATTTGACCTCTCAAAAAAGGGATAGTTGCCTACTCTAGCGGATAGTTGCCTAACGTTAAAAAGGCTTCGGAATTAGTAAAATTGCAATTTTCAAAATATTCTACGCAATAATCATTAACTGAAATTTTTTTATTTGTATTTTTTATTATTAAATTATCATTCTTAATATTTAATATTTTTTCAGTGTGTTTTATCGATTTTTTGTCCTTTGTCCGTTTGGTTGGTAATCCTACGGTGGCTTTTCCTTTGGATGATTTTGGACTTATAAGATTTTCTTCATTTTCACTGTCAGAACTGTAAATTTGCATTCTTCTCTAGTAACTAAAGGTAACTGGGACGACTATCCTTTTAGATACTGTACTTGCCCTTTTTATTTGCAAAGTAAATAAAAATTATTCAGCAATAAAACGTAATAAACAGTGTAATTTAAACTCTAGCATGCAAAGAAACCAAAAGTGGACTGAAATTACAATCAGTAATAAAATATATTCAATAGAAATTACTTGCCAATATAGTTTTAACGCCTGTAGAAGTTTTGCGGCGGAAGATTTTCGCTCGAACGGACCAAACGTGTGGGTCTATACTGACTGTTTACATGACACTGGGGCATAGAACATATTATTTTATGCATGTGCATGTTTACATGCACTGGGGTCTGAGGGAGGGGTACTTACAATTATAGTAAAACGTTAACGCCACTAACGTCCCTAACATAATGTATTAAAAACCGGGGCAAGTATCCAACTGAGGTAACTATCCGGCTTTTACCCTACTTGTATTTGTATTTGAATTGCGTTGTTTGTTTTGGGCGAGTGGAATCTTAATTTGCGATTCTTCTATCACAGTAAAAACTTTTTCTTTGAATCAAAAAAACTATTTTTTTATAAAAAATATTTATTTAATAATAAATAAAATATTTTTAGTAATAATTTCTTATCGTTGACCTTTTTTATATATTAAAATGATATAAATTGTTGAGTTTTTAGGTCTTTTTTAATCAATTAATTTGACCGACGTTTCGAGTCCGTTTTACATATGACCCATTTTCAAGGCTAAAAAATTATACAATGAAATCAAATTATTAAAAAATCTTTAAACATTTTTTACATGTAGTTTGACAAAATAATGTCATAATAATGCGGTCTAGGACAAAATCCCGCGGCCATAATCCCGCGGCCAAAATCCCGCCAGACCAAAATCCCGCCGAACTAAAATCCCGCCAGACCATAATCCCGCCGGTCCAAAATCCCGCCGAACCGATATCCCGCCGAAGGATAATCCAGCAGGGCCATTTTTGTTGTGTGATAGATTTCTTTTGCGAATAACATTCGGTTAGTTTTAAAACTTTAAACTTTTCAGTTCGCTGGTAAATTTTTTAAACAAATCTTACTTTCCTCTCCCAAATGAAGACCAAGCTACTGGTGATATCTCCAAATGGACGGCAGACTTTTCCACCGATTTTGTTCAGGGTAGATTATGAAGTATTAGTAGGAGTACAATTCGTGCGGATAACTCATTTTTACGGATAATTTTTGCTAAAGAAAAATCATAAACTAACACTAACCTACATAACCGATCAATATTCACGCACAAATATCTCTTTTCATGGATAATTTCGCTAAAGAAAATCATAAACTAACACTAACCTACTAACTTAAACATAATAAATTTTAAGCCTGCGATAGATATTAAGGTAATTTGAGTTTGTACGTATGGTCCGGCAGGATTTCGGTTCGGCGGGATTATGCATGGTCTGGCGGGATTTCGGTCCGGCGGGATTTTGGCGGCGGGATTGTGGCCGCGGGATTATGGCCGCGGGATTTTGTCCAATCCCGATAATAATGATGTAGTATTAAAAAACAAATGCATTATTAGTTTGCAAGAATTAGAGTTATATTCTACCATTAATTAACCATGTAAAATTGTAACTTTTATTATTAGTACCCTTTAGCTCGTTATTGATATTCATATTTAATGTATTTTCAAGAGCTAATAATTATAAATAATAATTTTTTCATAATATTGCATTTCATTGCATAGTATTTTTAATAAAATACTCCCATCCCATTTTGGGATAGATTAATCACAATTAGGTTCGCCTTCATTATTTTTTTATTTGCTCGGCTAAACATTTTCAAAAAAATTCTTTATTTTTATTCATTTTGGAATCAAGTTAGGTAGGATTGTGTTTTTATTTTAAAGAAATGTCAAATAATTTTGAATTTTTATTTTTTCTATCATATTGAATTGAATACTGTGAGCGTTAGTAATGTTTTTCCAGGTTTGCCTGATGAGAATCCGAAATTCGAAACACCTATGCATACGTGTCGCAAACTAATTCACTTAATTTGCATATTTTTCGGATTAATGAACAGTAAGCACTTTCAATCATTTATAATTTTTTTTTACAACATTTAATTGTATAGGATTGCGAAATCCATATAATAAGATTTATTAGTACCCTTTAGCTCGTTATTGATATTCATATTTATTGTATTTTCAAGAGCTAATAATTATAAATAATAATTAATTTTTGTGGGTTAAAAATCTATCAAAGATTATCGATAGATGGGGTTACTGAATGGATAAAAATAAAAAACTCCCGGTGAATCGTACCGTTCCCGTTTTTCTCGGTACTTATTTTGACATTTTGTGAATGAAATTGTTTAAAAAGAAGCCGACTACAATATTCCTTATTACTTATTTTTAGCTAAAGGCAATTCTAAAGGGTAAAATTGCAGCCTTAATTCTCAAGCCATTTTTAAAAGGAAGTTTATGCATGAAGGGAGAATATCTCAAAGTTAATTTTTTTTTTAAAGAGACGATAAGCAGTTAAAATCACACACCAAATATTAACCTTAAGATTTACTCCCTTTTACTTCTAAAAATTTTCAAAGTTTGCAAATTTAACAAAACGGCGACTTTTGACACTAAATATCGCTGGTGGGAGACCAGATCAAAATTTGAAATTTCATGTCGTAACAGTACTATATAATGGCAATACTCAAAAATTTTTTTTGAGTTTAAGGTTTGATTACAAGCCGAGATATAATAATCACAAAATATCAATAAACGTACATGTTTCAGTGAAGTAATTGCTTTTTTCAAGGACGGTATTGTTCGGACAATGAATTGTTCGTGAATAATATAATATGTATACAATACAAGTTCGATTCTGTGAACACAAAAATCCAAAGATATATTCAACTTAACGCAAGTTTTCACACTAACGATAACGGGAGTGTACAAAAATTAATATAAAACGTATAATGCATATTGTTGGTAATTAAGAACATTGATTGACATTGAGAAGAAATTGGGTGTTCACCGGACCGAGATGTTCATAGTATCGAGTGTTCATGTTATCGAGCTTCTACTGTATGCATATCATCTGTGTCCGAACAATACCGTCCTAGAAAAATACAATCCTCTATTTAATTGCAGTCATCCAAGTATCTGTAAGTTATTTGAAGGACTTCAAAAAGATATAGCATGTCATAGGCTTACTTTAGTAAAAGCAGAAATGGGTCAATCGGAAAGAAAGAAAAGAAAGTATCTACTTCTAGATGAACAAGTGGCCTTTACAGTTGAAACATATGAAAATAATCACGATAAATTATCATACTTACGCCGAATGGAAAATCTGCAATAAAATTATAATGTAATTTGAAATAATTTTTTATGTACTTATGTAGATACTTTAAATATTTTTTGATGTATTTATATAATGTGTTCTACAAACACTGACCCATAAGGTATTTTCTTAAATAAAAGCCTAACTGAGTTTCTCTATAAAGAAAAGAGATTCTTTTTTATTATTAACACACACATTACATAATATTACAATCTTACCTATAAAAAAAAGAAACGACATTTAAAGCAATTATTTGCAACATTTTAAAATTTAATACAACTTAACAATCACATATACAAATTCAAAATTAATCTCCGCGTTATCACCGCCGTTCATATCTTCCCTCAAAGGTCAGCCGGCTTTACATTTATATTTGGTTATAATAAAGAATATTATAGTTTATTACTAATTAGTTTATTTAAGAGTATTAGTTTATCGTGTATTTTTAATAATATTTAAATTTTATAGAAATAGGTATTTAACAACAGTCGAAATTAGGTTAGTTTTTTTTTTTAATTTTATTTTTTGTGTACACTTGTCCACGGGTTCACTTGTCCCTGTGGCCAGTTGTCAGTGGGGTCAATTGTCCGTGTGTTCACTTGTCCGTGTGGTCACTTGTCAGTGGGGTCACTTGTCGTGTGTTCACTTGTCGTGCGTTCACTTGTCGTGGGTTCACTTGTCATGTGGTCACCTGTCCGGTCACCATAATTTGAGTATTTTTGTACAAAATCAGGAAATAGTATTTTTGGCTGAAAGATAACTTGGAAATAATTTAATTAAGGATATAAAAGCACTTTCGCAACTGTCTTTTGAAGTGTTCTATCCAATACAATTTTTAAAATTAAATCTTATTTATTTATTTTCTCAATAAGTGTTTTATTGGGTTGATAGGTTTCTGCATAACTACCTCCAATTATGATAAGAATCAAAAATAAATAATTATAAAAACCTTTAACCAGTAACCTGGGTGCTAAAAATAATTTGTTAAAAGAAATTAATTGGAATGAAAAAAAATTAAACAAAATTAAAACAGGCCAACAAGCCTTATTAACTGTGTGAAAACTTATGAGTACTTTGCACGTAGTTGTAGTACTTTGTACTTAGCACATACAAGTTGTAGAATTTTTAGGAATTATGACTAAAGGAAACCATATTATATTTATATTAAACAACACCAGGATATTCGACTATAATAGGCCACTATTAGTATAAAAAAACATTGGGTTTTAATAAAATAATCTTATTACCACTCTGCAAATAAATATCAATTCATTACACTTGAAATATTATTATTGTACATAATATTATATCGATAAGATAATTAATAGAACTCGTATTAATTGTTCTGTTTAAACTCACTATCTTATAAACGTCAAATAGCCAGTTAAAACAAAAATGTATAATATTGCAGTAATTGGATGTGGTGTTATTGGTCTTACATCTGCTTTAGAAATTCAAAAAAAGTTAAAGAATTTAGTAAATATTAATATTTTTACCGAAGATGTTAGTCCAAATACCACAGGGGATGTTTCAGCAGGGCTTTGGACTCCATATTTATTAAAGGATACGCCCATGGATAGCGTAATGTAAGTTGAAAATAATTGTTAGTAAATAAAAATTTTAAGCATTATAACGGTTCAACATACCGAATTATAACCAATATAAAACCAGTAGTAACATATTTAGTGCGGAGCATGATTACAAACAATCGAAAAATATTTTGATAGTAATTATCGGCTATAACTCACGCTAAGTATATTTATTAAAAAAAATAAACATACCAAAACGACAATTGTTTCAAAGGGATGTTTCACTTCTTCTTCAAGTTTCGCATTGACATCATGAAACCTCTTGTTGTCTTACAGAATTGTCATCAAAACACACTGTAAACACAGATTGACACAAACAAAATTTATAAAAATAAAAAACAATTATACAATCGTATTTCGCATAATGTGATAAATTGGAATTTAACTTTTATATTATGGTGGTAATGATAGACGTCATCAAATTTGCATCTATGACGTGTCGGTTCAAGATTTACAAACAGTAGGTATACATTCCAAACATTTTTTTACTTTAAACTTTTTTTTTAACTTAAATTTTGTTAACGCAGTATAAAGTATTTAAGTTACTTATTGAATTTAAAATAAATCTTTACCTCCATCGCGTTGTCCGGAGGACGGAAGGAATTTTTTAAATTTGCTTACCATTTTTGCCCAATTATTATTCGGTCGATAATTACATTTTCTTTGATAAATTATTATTAATTAAACGAATCATAGTTTCACTAAATTTTTTGCAACTTGGTCCGTGCATCACTGTCATTTCTTAATATTGATTTTTGCAATTTCGGGGGTAAGGTACACCCGCAAATCGGGGTGTATGGTGACACTTTTTTGCCCTAGGGCAATAAAAAGGTTTTTTTTTGTCCTAGGCATATAAAGAAGTCACCAGATGCCTGATAAAAAGTCACTAGAAGAAAAAAAGCAACTAAAGAATTTTTTAACTATTATTATCTGTAACATTTATATTTATGTGAATCTGGACGTAATTTGTAATTCCAAACAATTTTCCTAAATCCGGCGAAGCTTCACCTTCTAGGGTGTAGGGCTTCAATTCACATCTGCTATACACAAATTTACAAATTCTCGTAAAAAACTTTTTTATAACGTAATATTCAATTATATTTAAAAAAAATATTTTTAATCCGATGTCCTTTTTTTATTTTTTTAAATAATAATTTTCTACATAATAGTATTTCTTCATTTTATTGTTAAATAGTATATTATAGGCCAAAGTTGTGAAGACAGTCATAATAGCCCTAGCGCCAAGATTATATTCCGAGGTGTGAAGCGCTGTGGTTTATATACGATTTTTTCCATTACTAGATTTATTTACTTTTAAAATTCTTATTAATAAAAAATTTTTTTATTTAAAATATTTATTTCAAATAACAGTTTTGTTTTGTTTTGTTTTGTTGTTTTGACAGTTGTCCACAAATTCAGTTTTTGAAAGTCTTTCACTGAGTTTTTTCTACTTAAAATAATGGATAGAAATTATCGATGTTATTCAAAAGCATTGTTTTGCATTTCTTCGTCTTAAAATACTGAAATTATTCAATAAACTTGTGATTTTTCACGTTCAATGATACTAACATATTTTAAATCGCGGTTTCTCAAATTAACAAGAAGTGGCGCTAGCGCCGCCTGTCATAATTAATTCGAGTTTTTAAAAATGTTTAAAATGAAATTAATCTATTAAAAAAACGTTTTGAATAGTTTAAATGCAATTAAATAGCATCTCTTGGTTACACAAAATCGGTTTTTAACAAAATTTGTCTTGTAAAAAGCCGCAAAACTATAGAAAAATATTGATATGTTCATTATTAACTAGTAGTATATAATGAAAATATTATTTACCACTTGCCTAAAATGCGTCACTTCACGTGCGAGTTGGCTAAGTTATAACTTTATATAACATTATTTGGTTATAATGATTGCCTACATGACTAGTAGTGGAAAAATTCTATTATTTTAACGTTTTGTTTAGTTCTGTTAAATATTAAATAATATACTATTAATATAGTATATTAATATGCAATATATAAATATAAATATAAACTGTAATAAATAAAATAATTGTTTTAATTTATTTTAGGAATTGGTCCAATGCTACCTTAGAATTTTGTCTAGATTTATGGAAAAAAGGTTTTGCAAATGAAGCTGGTATATGCATTCTGCCCATGACGGCAGTTGATATTGAGCATATGACAGATCCCGCAGAATGGTTACCACTAACGTTAGGTTACCAGATTTTATCTGAAGAGCAAATTAATAAAATAAATCGTGACCTTAAAACAAATTACAAGTAAGTCTTAATATTAGTAGGAAATAAGTACCAGTAGAAGCTCATTCAACCGGCATCTAAGTACCGGAATTAAGATCGCACAAGCGTAACATAGAAATTCCTTGCTTGTAATTTGCAATAAATACATAGTATCTTTAACAACCTATTATCGTGATTAATCTAATGTAAGCGGTTAAATATTAGCCGACGCGGCGCCGAGTCTGGAAGTTTTGCATGTATTTTGTGCAGTTTATTAATTTTAAAATACCAATTTGTTTAAAATTTAAAAACGCATTATTCAAGAAAGTTTTAATTCGGTGTAAATTTAAATACATGGTTTGATATTTTCATAAAATTTTGGGTATTTTTATGTTATAATTATTATAAAACGAAATTTTTGTATTAGATCACAAGTTTTTGCATTTCTTTCATAAACTAAAACAAGCATATTTACTCGTATTATAGCCCAAATACCAATCAACCGGAAATTTTTAATCCCGCGGTGTATTTAACCCTTATGTGCACACCCGGGTACCCGGGTGCCCACTAAAGGACGTTTTACAATTTTTTTTACGTTCCATTCAATATTTCTTAAAATCCTTCCAGATCGTCGCGATTTAACCTTTTTCCAATCGATTTGTGCTACCTGATATTTTTGTGGGCATTATTAACAATAAAAATTTCAATGTTAATTAAATCAACACACCTGACACACCCGGGTACCCCTATATAAAAATACATGATTTGTGTAGAATTCTTCTGTTATCATGCAGTTAAATTATTTATTGACTATAATAATATATAAAAGATTATGAAATAAATAATAACAGATCATTATGATGCGAAAAAATGTATTTAAAGTTAGCAAAGAAACAATTTAACACTATTTATTCAGGGTAGTACTCTTTATATTTAGTCAAAGTTACCGCATGCTCATCGCATACGCACTTTACATAGGCAGTACAGCTTTTTCCAGGCTTCTTACATCTTTTGATGGTTTGTTTATAATATGACACGACCCTGTTATTTTTATTCTACTTGTTTGATCTGGCCCAGGCTGAGGAGGCAAAACTCACCTATCAAGAATAGTTTATCGTTAACTAGGATGAATGGATACAAACACCCGCAAACACCTTTTCAGACCTTTTCCCCCGGGGGAGGGGGGACCAATGATACTTTCAGGGGACATGAAACGGGACCCAAGTAACTGTGTAGGTATGGCCCCTTTCTTTCTCTTGCTTTTACATTTCGGAAGAGCTGGTGTTCCTGAATTGAATTTAATACTGTTACGTATCAAGCGTGGGAGGTCGTCTTTTACGTTAATTTTCGCCCAGTATGGCGAAAATGTCCAATGCGCGTCATTTCTATCATTTAATATCATTTTTAGTTTTTTTTCCCAGTTTTTCGCTTATTTTTCAAAATTTTTGAAAAACCAAATTAGAATATAAAAATTTACCGCAAGTGAAAGCTGTGTACCAAATTTTAGCTCTCTAGGCCGGACATAGGGAAGTTAGTTAAATAAAAGCTTTTAAGAAGGATTTTTTTTTAATTCAAAAAGCTTTTTTGGTTGAACTAATTTAAACTGTATCTCTGGGTAAAGTGTTGTATACATTCATAAGAGTCTAATTTAACATACAGATGTCCATAAGACCAGTTGCTGCTACACAGAAAATGAAAAATCGATGAAATCTGTAGATGGGTACCCGGGTACCCCGGGTGTGTAACTGACAGTGGTAACTTTAGTGGTATCAATAATAATTATAACTTTCAGGAGTGGAGTAACATATGTTGCAGTAACATGTGAACCATCAAAATTTCTACCTTTCCTGAAAAAACAATTTATTGAAAATGGTGGTTCGATCACTTTTAAAAAGATTACCGATTTTGAACAACTTTCTTCTTATGATATTATTGTAAATTGTTCAGGATTATACTCAAAAATTCTTGTAAATGATGATAATTTGAAATCGATCCGAGGACAAGTAGTACGGGTAAGAAATAGAAATATTTCAAGAAATAATTTTAAGCTAATCTACTAATAATTTTATAGGTAAAAGCTCCATGGGTATACAATTCCTTTACTGAAATTCATACTCATACTTATATTATAGTAAAGTAAGTAATAATTTATACAACTTAAATCAAAGGTTTTGATTTTTGATTAAAAATAGTAGATAATAGATAATAGTAGATAATAGATTAAGGCAAGGTAAGTTTCAATGCAAGTTGGACAACATTATTGACAAATTAGGGTTATAATAACGTTGACGATTTAATTAAAGTTTTAAGCTAAACTTCCAACTCATTTAATAATAATAATTTAATAATAATAATACACACTGGGTGACCGACCTTTTATCCAAACATAGGAAAATTGATTTCTTGTTAAATTCCTGCTTCCCATTAACCATTCAGCAGGCGCGCCAATATTTATTACATTATTTATTATAAATAGTAATAATAAAAGGCACAGGTCATAATCTTGAAATTCTTTACACTTATTTTATATTTATTTAGACGTTTCTATTATTTTTTATTATTTATATTTATAACAAAAGTATAATTGTGGTTAAAAATGTGCATGCGCCTGCTGAAAGGTTAAAGAAACCATACGCCTGGATTGGTGTGATCGCTAGTTGAGCTGCAGGGCGGATTTTCTGGGTTTGAATCTCAGACTTCAAAAAGTTTCTTAGTTCAGCCAACTGACAGAACGGCAAGATAAAAAAGAATGAGAAGGGTATCAATTTAATGAGTCATTTGTGACGCGCATGAATGGATTAACGAGATTCCTATAAGATTACATTCCATTTTCCATTTTAAACTCTTTATTAAAATAAATAAATTTAACAAATACAAATTGGTTTTGGTTATATAAGTCCGCGCCTATTGTTTGAACCAATTTATCGGACTGTTGTGGTTTATGTTACAGGTTGTGATTTTGGAGATAGTAGAAAGTAAACTTGTCCGGGAGAAAAATAGAGTACAAAAACCCAGCGTCATGAGGTAGATAGATTGAATTTTCTTAATGCCAATTTACATGAGGATATTATGTATGAGCTTGTGTTTAATTCTAAAGCGCGCGGTGGAGTTACGTATGTTTGCGATGTCTTTCGTGAGTGGATTTCGCGTGATGGTTTCGGTAAAGAATTGTATCGCGGTGCGTTTTATTTCGGCCCGTAATGTGGGTGTGTTGTTTGCGTATCTGTGTAGTTCGCAAATTTCCGCAGTCATTGGGGATCCGGTGATTAGTCTGAGACATTTGTTTTGTGTCCTTTGAAGGCAGATTGAGTTGGAATTAGCGGTTTTGCTCCATACCGGCGACGCGTAAAGGAGATTTGGGCGGATCATAGAATTGTATAGTTGAAGTTTGGTCTTAAGCGGGAGTTTGTTTTGGTGATGGAGTAGGGGGTAAAGTGAGTAGTATGCAGAATTTGCTTTTTTGGCCGTTAGTGCGCAGTGTTCCTTGAAAGTGAGTTTCTCGTCGAGCGTAACACCTAAGTACTTGACGGAGGCAGTATTTTTGATGTCAGTATTATTAATTTGTAATTTTTTAGTGGCTTGGTCGCGTTTGTGGGAGAACATGGTTAGTGTGGTTTTGTAGACATTTAGTTTGATTTTCCAGCGGTGGTAGTAGAGTTCCAGTTCGTCGAGATGGCGTTGTAGATGCGAGATGGTGTGGTTTCTTTTTGTTCCCTTCGATACGATCGCGATGTCATCCGCGAATAATGCTATTTGGGTGTTGTGGTGTTTTGGGATGTCATTTACATAGTAGGAAAAGAGGGTGGGAGCAAGGACAGATCCTTGCGGGACCCCTGCAGGAATTGGGTGGGAATTTGATAAGGAGTGACTAACAAGTACTTGGTAGGAGCATTAGTAGAGAAAGCTTTGTATGATTTTGATTAGATAGAGGGGAAGTTTTTGAACAATGAGTTTATGGATTAAACCATCGGGCCAAATAGTATCAAACGCTTTTTCGATGTCCAATGTTGTAACTGCCGTTGTTCTTTTGAGGTTAAAATTGACCGTGATGATATTGACGAGCCGCGCGAGTTGGAGTGTCGTACTGTGGTTCGACCGAAATCCAAATTGTTCGGGGAGGATGATGTTATGTTCAGTTTCGTGCTGTTTAAGCCGTGCGAGTATAATTTTTTCTAGAACCTTAGAGAGGGTTGGCACGAGACTGATTGGACGGTAACTGGATGGGATGTTTCTAGGTTTTGCTGGCTTGAGGATTGGGATGATTATGGCTTGCTTCCAAGCGGACGGAAAGTATTGATTTTTGAGGCACTGATTCATGATATAATAGATTTGGAGGATCGATTTCCTGGGTAGCCGTTTGAGAATTTGTGATGTAATTTTGTCGTGACCAGGAGCTTTGTTTTTCAATGAATTGAGATAAGATTACAATCATTCTAAAATTGACAAGGAAGTTATCTGTTATTTTTTCAATTTGGTTTTTGTTTTTTTTTAAAACCGTTAAATATGTGAACGGGTTACATTGTAACAGTTTGTTGCAACGTGCCCTGTAACACTTTTAAGTTTTATAAGTTGTATAAATCTTACGTTGAATACCACGTTTACGTGCAGTCGTTAGGTCGACCTAAAGTTAGATCAATCTAAGCTAGCTCGTTTCTAAATTTTACAAACCGCTGTATAAGTACATGCAATAGACCACGTAAGTCCTGACGTCACAAGTCGCGCGCGCATTTCAAAAACCTTTCCATACAAAATCTTTTTGCATACAAATTCCCATAAGGGGACTTTTTTTTATACTGGAATTACTGAAATAAGGGTTTTAGTATATATAGTCATGAACAAGAGACATCAAAGAGTTAGTTTTTATAGATTATAGTAATTGTTAGCGTATCAAAACGTTTCAATTCAATAACAAATCCTCTTATGGGAATTTGTATGTGGAAAGGTTTTGTTTGGAAAGGTTTTCAAATGCGCGCGCGACTTGTGACGTCACACTTACGTAGTCTATTAGTTAGTTCGAACTGAAAGCGGTGTTACCAACTAAAACATTTCCAAGGTCGACATTGACATATCATTCAGTTAACCTAAAATTATTATTTACAAGTACCACTGACAAGTACGAAGTAACGAAAATTAAAAAATTAAATAGTATACTTTTAAGTTATTGCAAATCAAAGAAAATATGGTAAATAATATCATAAATCCATATCATTAACCCATCAAGTGGTTGGTTCAATTGCACTAGTTGCACTAGTTGGGCTAACGTTCTAGACCACGTTTTTAGCTCGATCTAACTTACAAGGGCTACTTCTCAGGTGTGAAATTTTGTTTTGCATTATACTTATACTACATAAAGATTACACCTACGGCATTACGTGAATGAAATAGTAGCGCGCCATATTCAGTCAATTTTGAATAAATCGATTTTGAAAATTTTTGATTTTACGTTTAAGTACCCGTGTGAGATTACTTAAGCAAGGACAGTTTCATAGCCTAGTTCTGTAACAGCTGGACTAGCAATAAACCATACAAAGTAAGTATGGGTTCGAATCAGAACCCAACTAATTTTTCTTTATTTACGAGTAATTTTTTTTATTTAGTTGAATTATTTACGTGTAAAATCAATCAAATCTATGTCAAGTATCAGTAATATAATAGTTATTTGTAACGATTGAAAATTTATGGACTCGATTGAAAATAATAATTTTAAAATAAATTAAAATAGATATAATATACTATATTATTTATTTAATTTATTACAATATTAAATTACTGATAATCGGCATACATTTAATTGCTTTTACACGTAAATAATACAAATGAATAAAAGAAACCTCCTAATTAATAAAAAAATACGTAGTTGGGTTCAGATTCGAACCCATACTGGTTTGTATGGTTCATTGCTAGTCCGGCTTTTACAGAACTAGGCTACAAACTTTTACTTGATGAAGTGATCTCACACGGTTAGTTGTTATCTCTAGTTCTAAAATTTTCAAAATCGATTTTTTCAAAATTGGCTGAATATGGCGCGCTACTATTTCATTCACGTAATGTCGGAGGTGTAATCTTTATGTAGTATAAGTATAAAGCAAAACAAAATTTCACACCTGAGAAGTAGCCCTTGTTAGTTCAGCTTAACGGATTAGGTCGCTCTACCTGAGTGTATACATGAAAGCACTAACTAGCTCGAGCCGACTTAGGTCAACCTAACGACTGCATGTAAACGTGGTATATGATTATTCTACGCAAAACGAAAAACAAATGCTCACTCTATATTCCAAAGTTCAAATAAATGCACTATGACACTTGATACTTTAATAATGCAACTGCATTGACAATAATAGCAAAATTACTTTGTCGAGAGCGCGGTTGTGATGGGCAATTTCACTTTCCACCGATGGTCAAGGGTTCCTATAATCCCATATGCATATTCCACCGCTGCCGTGGGCAGGTAGACTGGCCATAAATTTAATCTTTTAATTGTTAAGTCTATAAGCCGTTCTAAATCAGACCAGTTCTAAATATCGCAGATGCAATTGAGGTGGATCAAAATTATTTTTAGTACCAATTACAATATATTTACTATATAAACAAAATAACAAACATAGAAATACAATATAAATTATAAGAATACGAATAAACAACACCTACAGAAATTATGGCAGCGCTTCGAGAAATCTATGGTAAGCGCGGAAATATATTATTAGTGCGTAATTTTACAAGCAGGCAGAATTGCAAGATGGGCGGGTTAAGTGGCGATGTTCCAACAAAACATGTTCAGCTAATATCTATACCATAGGAAGCGGAGAACAGAGGAAAATTGAGAGTGAAAATCCGCAACATAGCCACGAAGAAGATGTGCAAAAAATTAAACGGCAATCGGTTGCCGGTGTTGCCAAAAGAAAAGCTGTTGAAGATTTTTCGAAAAGACCATTGGACATTCTTGAAAACGCCATCGCTACCACTAAAGTTGATCTAGTGGACATTACTTACCAGGATGCTAAATCAATTGCTACAAGTATTTATAATGCGAGGCGAAAAGAACTACCACCTTTACCGACTTCAATGTTGGACGTTCATTCCGCGTTAGATTCCATTGTCGTTGAAACAGAGAATAATGAAAATTTTTTAATGGTTAATGATAGCCAAAATAATTTAATTATTTTTTCGTGTATTACTAACTTACGGTGTTTATGCTCTGTAGACAATATATACATGGATGGTACTCTTGAGTATTGCACCAAGTTCTTTAAGCAGCTGTTTACAATTCATGGTTACGCGAATGGACATTATATAGCACTGGCGTTTTGTCTTTTAAAAGACAAATCTCAGGAAACTTACCGGCATTGCCTCCAATCATTAATAGACATTTGTGCTCAAAATCAATTACTTTTTCAACCGAAAACGGTTACTGTTGACTTTGAATTGGCTGTTCATGCTAGCCTTAAACATATCTGGCAAGATGTGGAACTAATTGGATGTCGGTTTCATTTAAGCCAAGCCTGGTATAGAAAAATTCAGAAGCTAGGTTTGGTTACAGAATACAAAGACCAGACTTCCCAAATTGGCCAATGGTTGCGCTACATGTTTGGGTTGCAGTATTTAAATCCAAATGAAATTGATGCCGCTTATAGCGAAGATTTAATATCGATACTGCCTAACGATACAAGGCTAGATCAGTTTTCCGATTATATATTTCGAACCTATATCGATGCCAATTCGATATTTCCGCCTCAGCTCTGGGCAGCACAATCAGCAAGTATGTGCCGTACGACGAATGCTTGCGAATCTTTTCATAATCTGTTTAATTCGAAATTTTATAGCACCCACCCATCGCTATATTTATTTTTAGACAAATTGAAAGGGATGCAAATTTACACTTATATCAAGATTAATAGTATCGAGCTACCTAACGCGGGCAATAGCGATACCATCAGAAAACAACAACGTTTGCAACACTATATTACCTCGTACTCTACTAACGCAATGAGTAGATTAGAGTTTTTGAAAAACATTTCCCATCATTTTACTCATATTAATGATCATTACTAATAATATTTGCCCCCCCCCTCAAAAACCCTATTCTTTGTTACATTTTTGCTTTTTTTTTAATAAAAATTTTAATTATTACCTATTGCATAATTTTGTAGAATGTATATAAATCGGCGTTAAAAAAGTACATTTTTTTAATACCAACGATCCGTCCGCAGGTTACTGTTAGAAAATTTATATTTTTAATTATAACGGTGCCGTCCGTTGTGATGATTACTCATATTATTCTACACCTATTAGGCGTGATTCTACCTGACACGCGTGACACCTCTAGACCTCTATAAGAATCATTAAGTTACACGTATTTTGTACCGATGCACAGTGGTCTGAAATCAGAAATTCCTGGACAAAACTCCAAAAATGAATTTTACAATTTCTGGTATATTTTGATAGCCCTTCATAGAAGAGACATTAATCCATATAATTTCAAAAATTCATACTTGTAAGTTTAAGCGATTTTACTTGCTGCTTCGTTTATTTCGAGCGCTCTGCTAGAAATATTGTACTGTAGTTATTATTTGTTTAAAGTGAACCCAATAAAATGGAAAATGATCAACAAGGTATGCACAACATTTCTATATATATTTATTACAATATTTTTACGATCAATCTTTCGAAAAATGTATTAGAATGTGACTCTCGCAAATGTCTATATTTTAATTAGAAGCATATAAGCACGTAGAGAATTAGTTGTGATCTCAAAAGATCCCAATTCGTTTTAAGTTACATTATATGTAAAAAAGTGTAAGGAATTCAGCTGTGAAAGAAAATTATCCTCTTAGATCCGCTAAGTACGCATAAAATAAGTTTGAAGTCGGAAGCGTGAAAGTGAACTTGATACATACCAAAGAGTATGTATATATAGAGGGACAGCCATTAACAAATATTTGTCACAAGTTTTTGTTAATGGCTCTGCTACGCCATCTAGTAGACGGTGTGATCTCTACGTTTTAATTTTAAATTTATGGCTGATCCTTCATATACAGGGGGGTATTTTTACAAAAATAAGTTTTTACATGTTAATTTCCTATGTTCAGCTAACTCATTCAGCACCCTGTATATAGAGGACCAAAAATAAAGACGTAGAGATAACCCCCTCCACTAGATGGCGTAGCAGAGCTATCAAGAAATACTTGTGACAAGTATTCCCATAAGAGCTGTCCCTCTATATATACATACTCTTTGTACATACAAAATACGGAAGGTGATGCTGATGACATTATTTAATTATTTGTAATTTATCATTTTAATGTAAATATTCACTAGTAATCTATTTCAATAAATTCACCAATTATCTATAGTGGAATTATCAATTTATTTATGAGGATAACTGCTATAACATTAGAATTAGTCCAGATTCGTGACTTATAGGATCCAAAAAATTCGATAGTTTACTTCGGCCATTTTGTAACACATATTAACGGATTTGTAATAAAAAGCTCCACAAAAATTGTACATTTAATTTCATGAATATTTCATAAATATTTTATGAATATTTTCAAAAAAATCCGCATTTTCGGGCATCCATTTCATTTCTTTCAAAAAATAATTTCAGATTTGTAATCAGCGACCCAAAAAACCCCTATATACAAATTTTCATCAATTTACAGTGATAATTGTAATTTTGTCCAACAATTTAGGATTTCAGACCACTGTGCGATGGGGGTATCTTCTTATCGGTGAAAAAATTATCTACACTGTTGCAACTTACCCCTGTTGCAACTTACCCCGGTCTCGCTATGCTATGTATCATTCTTAATTTTTTATATTCTTATCAAATTATTCTATTTCAGTTATAACTAAAGTAATTTTATACTTTTGCACTTTTATTCTTTCTTATTATTTTTGTAATTTTAGTTTCTATATTTGTAATATTAGTGCTTAATCTGTTTAACAATTTTTCTTGTATATAGTATATTATCATTATTTTTGTTGTTAGTTCCGATTCAATTATTCTTGGAGGAACAGCACAAGAAAATAACAACGATTTAGGTATTAATATGGAAGATAGAAAAGAAATTCTAAAGAATTGTTCTGAAGTTATACCATCCTTAAAGGTAGGTTTTTATTAGGAACATCTAAAATTTGTGAACAAAATTATTTACCATTACAATTTTCAGAATGCTCATATTCTTGCTGAATCTGTGGGATTAAGACCCGGAAGAGATCAAGTGAGGCTAGAATTTGAACTTAGGAAAACAAAAACAAAGACATTAAAAATAATTCATAATTATGGACATGGAGGAAGTGGAGTTACGTTATGTTATGGCTGCGCTTTAGAAGTTGCTGAATTGGTGGAGAAAGCTTTAACATCGGCATCTAGTAAACTATAATTACAATTCATGATACTTTTTGTCTTTTAAGCTTTGTTTTGCATTTAAAAAAGATAAATAATTAACTACATGAATGTTTTCTTTATTATATGATATCGAGGTTAACTTTAGAGAATTCTAAGAAAATTATTTAAAAGTAATTTCTTCACAAGCATGTCAAAAAGTATCTAAAGTTTGCATACGCTAGCATATGTATTAGGGTGGTCCTTATTTTCAAAAGTTGTACAACATTTGCTCCCATCCTTTAAAAATGTTTCTTTATCCTAAAATTTTAGCACAATTAAATAATATTTAGGGGTCGCCCAAGCATTTTTTCCCATCCATCATAATAATGTGCTCACTTGCTGTTAAAGGTGCAGTAAACCCAGACTTTAAGGTATAAAATCACTGTAAAAAATAGAAGCAATCGAGCAATGTTTGATGGTCGCCTAAGATATTAAAACTTTTAAGAAGTTAAAACACATAACATTAGTTATTAGTGAACCAAGTCTTATTAACATTTATTTGGAGATCATTGTGTAGTGACCTATTTCCTCCACCTAGATCACTTGATATTGCCACAACTTGAAAACCTATAAAACGCAAAATTATATTAGAATTTTATATTAGAAAAATTTTTATATTTGTTTACCTGAAGTCTCCACATAATCTATTATATCAAACAATAGCTTTTTGGTCATTTTGCAGTCGTAATTATAAAAAATTGATTGCTTCCAATTTGAGAAGAGTCCCCTTAACATTACAACTTGTACATAACTATATGGCTTTAAGGTCTCGTCTTTGCTTTTGTCATAAAGGTATATCTTACGAATTTTCATTTCATCAAAAAAGTTCTTGTCTAAGAAGATTGCGAAGGAAATCATCTTTCTTGAAATGTAAGGAACAGATTCTTGCATTTGCGGCATTAATTTTGTCAGTGCGACAGCATGCATTAATCCATGTCCTGCATAATTGGGGATCCTTTGGAAATCTAAACATCATCACATTTCGATTGAAAGATTTTGAATCTCTATCCGTATTACAACCAAACACTGCACAACTCATGATGTTAGTAAAAAAAGTACAACCTAAAAATAATTCCTGACTGCGATAATCTACGATTTATAAATTAACACAACAAATTCAAAATAAACACCACACATACTGTTTTCTGCTGTTTGAATTAGACTAATTTCATTCAAAAACACCTCAAAATTATTATTTATTAACTTGTCAGTAATACGCCTGTTGCATTTATTTACGTACCAGAACCTCAGTGAACGTTCCAGTGACGTTGCAATGTGCCCGCCTAAGCCCCGCCTACATGCGCAATATCATATCTTTCAAAGTTATAGTATCCAACAGCATCAAAAAGATTTCCTAGATCATAAATACAAAAGCGAAACAATAAAAATAAATTTTAATTCTGAGAACCGAGAACCATAAAACTGTCAAATCACAGAGAGAGAGATGGAAAATGCCATCAACACAAGCCGATGCTCATCTCCAGGCTTTGATAACATTCACTGGAAATGCTACAGAATCTCCCAGCAAGTGGTAAAAACTATCTCCTTGCAATATTTAATAATATCTGGAACCAACAAATCTACCCTGAAGAATGGAAAGAATCAATTATAATACCCATCTTAAAACAGTCAACAGAAAAACTTCAACCAACATGCTATAGACCAATATCGATGACCAGCCACATAGGAAAAATATTAGAGAGAATCGTACTCCGTAGATTAGAATGGTACATTGAATCCAACTGTTTGCTTGATTCAGAACAATGCGGATTTAGAAAGCACAGATCCACGCTAGATCATCTGGTATGTATGGACACAAAAATCAAAAACTCTTTAATTTGTAACGAAAACACATACGCAGTATTCTTTGATATAGAGAAAGCATTTGATACGGTATGGCAATATAAAGTATTACGATCACTATATGACTGGGAACTACGAGGAAATCTACCGAAGTTTGTTGTATCATTTCTAAAAAATAGAACTTTTCGAGTACGCACAAATAATATAACATCTAAAAAATTCAATCAAATTAATGGTATACCACAAGGATCTGTGCTTAGCTGCCTGCTATTTAATATTGCAATTAACGATATAGGCACACACATACCTAGACCAATAAAGAAATCCTTATTTGTCGACGATCTTGCTATTTACCTAAAAACAAGTAATAAAAAATTTGCAAAAACCACTCTACAAAATTGTCTAAATTCTCTACAAAACTGGAGCAACCAAAATGGATTCAAATTCTCTGCCCATAAAACAAAACCGGTTATCTTCAGAAAGAAAAAAAGCTCACAAATAAATCTAACGCTAAAACTAAATAATGTCACCACCCAAAGAGCGGAAACTGCTAAATTTTTGGGATTAACATTCGATGAAAATCTAACATGGAAATCACATATACAAAACCTTAAAACAAAATGCATCAAAGCAACAAACCTTTTGAAAGTAATCAACAACATACAAAATGGAGCTGACAGAAAATCTATAACAAATTTATTCAATACAATAGTAAGACCCATTCTGGATTACGGAAGTTTTGTATATGGCACTGCTAAGCCCAACTTAATAAAAACTTTAAATCCGATTCTCAATTTGGGGACCCGATTAGCAAGCGGAGCATACAGAACGAGTCCGGTAGATAGCATACTATGCGAAGCTGGAGTGCTGCCACTAAACAAGAGAAGACAAGAAATACTGCTAAAATACGCCTCTAAAGTAAGCACCGACCTGGAAAATCCTGCACATAAGCTAACCCTTTATCCACTATACACAAACCTCTACCACAAATATCCAAAATTTCCTAAAACTATATCCCTATTGACCCAAAAAATTGCTACTGACAACAACATCGACCTAACAGAAACAATAAAAACCTCCAACTTTACTAAAGCTCCGTGGAATAATTTTGAACTATCATTTGACAAAACCCTCTGCAAATTAAGAAAAGAAGAAACCTCTAACGTAATATACATCAAACACTTTCTGGAATTAAAAAATAAATATAACCAAAGCGAATTTTATTTTACTGACGGATCGAACACCAAAAACTCATGCGCTGCGGCAGTAATAACACCTAACAGAATACATAAATTTAAATTAAACACCATCAACTCGAACTACACTGCAGAAGCAATAGCGATTCTCGAAGCAGTAAAAATCATAAACAAAAATAAACCAACGAATGCAGTAATAGCTACCGATTCACGTTCAACCTTAACATCTCTAGAGCACGCCAATGATGCTGCCATTCCCATTATTCAAACTATATTTAATGAAGCCAGAAAGGCAAGTGAAGACTATAATATAAAAATTACCTTCATGTGGGTCCCAGGCCACTGTGATATTCCAGGAAATACTTTAGCAGATCACTCAGCAAAAGAAGCACACAATACAGGAACCAATAACAACTTAATCAACCATAAAGATATAGAAAAATTTCATAAAGTAATACAATACCAAAAAATTGAAAACTAGTGGCAGCGCAAACAAGGAAACAAACTGCGAGATATAAAAGATGTATATTGTATCTGGCCAACAGCGCATCAGCCAAATCGCAGATTTGAGGTAGCTTTGGCCAGATTGCGAATAGGCCATACAAAACTTACCCATGAACATATCATCAAAAAAACTCCCCAACCAAGATGCCCCTGGTGCAACGAAGACCTATCAGTAAATCACATCCTAACAGAATGCAAAAATCATGAAGAAGCAAGAAAAAATTTTCACCTCGACAAATCAAGCAAAGAAATCTTAGCTGACCACCAAGAAAATATCGAAAACCTATACGGCTTCCTGTACCAAACCGGCATTATCATACAAATTTAAATTTTCAAAAATTGTTTTCCTACATGTAAATAATTTCTATAACGTTTTTTATGTAACAACTAATGTAATCTATTAAAATTTTCCATCTATCAGTGCTATGATCATGTAATTAAAGCACTTAAATAAATTCCAAGGCAACATATTCTTTAACCTTCCTCTTAAACGTTATCAAATTTGTCTCCAACTTAATCTTAACTGAATGAGGGGAGAGGGGAGTTCAGTATAACATTTTTAAATTTCATTTTAGATTAATATGTTACCTTAGGATGGGCCAAAAAAAGCTTTTAATTTTCTTTTTAGCTACCATGAAAATATCGTCCTAGATGACGAAAAAAAAATTCTGGTAAAGTTTCAGATCTTAATATTAATATTAAGAGGTAACTAATCGTTATTTATGATTTCCCATTTAAATAACACGAGAAATTTAATTTTTTTTATTTTGAATTTTAATGCGCTTGAACGAATTATCGTCTAGTAAAATTTAAAACTCATGCTTGTAGGAAATTAAACGATCTACTAAAAAGGTCTGAAATGATTTTTCGCTAAGTCGACTCGTTTGAAAGTTATTCGAGGTTTAAGTTGAACTTCAAATGTAAAATGATGATTTTCACAATTATTTATACTCGATCACAAAATAATGGCTCAAAAACATAAAACATCATATATTACGTAAAGTTTATCGAGTGTTCTCCGGTAAAACAATAAAATTTTTGCAAAATATCAATAACACTTAAAAAAATTAATCATTCCCTAAAAAAATAATAAATGTCCTATTTACACTTGACAAGTCGAGTAAGCAAAAAATCACTCGAGACTTTTTTTTGTAGATCGTTTAATTCCCTACAAGTATGAGTTTTAAATTTTACTAGACGATAATTCGTTCAAGCGCATTAGAATTCCAAGTACAAAAAAATAAATTTCCCGTGTTATTTAAATGGGAAATCAAAAATCACGATTAGCCACCTATTAATATTAATAGCGGAAACTTTAGCAGAATTTTTTTCTGGTCAGAAATCATAGTTTAAATTTGTAATAATTCAAAGTTAAATCAATATAATCAAGAACACAACAATGATAGACATGTTTCTTATTAGGTCTAATCAGTATCATATAGTTGCATTCTTGAAAATATTGATTTGATTTTTTATCTTATATAGCATTTTTCGCACAATGCTATATGTTGGTATCGACCTCCGATTATAAAATCAAATTAAAAACACAGGGTGTTCTATGGAGCACTTTCTGAAGGGGTCGAACTGACATGTCATAAGGACAGTTAATGATATTATGGCCGTAGCTTATTCTAGCTACTGAGAATTAAAATAATTCAAAGTTATAATCAAGAACACAACAATAATAAACATGTTTCGGCCTAATAACTTAACTTAATAAGGTCGACCTAATGAGGTCGAAACATGTCTATCATTGTTGTGTTCTTGATTATATTGATTTAACTTTGAATTATTACAATTCTCAGTAGCTAGAATAAGCTACGGCCATAATAACCTTAATCCTCAATCCTTAAGGCTCAATCCTCAACACCCTCCTGTACTGTCCTTATGACATGTCAGTTCAACCCCTTCGGAAAGTGCTCTGTAGAACACGCTGTGTTTTTAATATGAGTTTAAATTTGTAAAAAAAAATTATGCTTTCTAAATTTTTCAAAAAATCATTTTTTGCAGTTGAATTGGACGTAGTTATGCAGAAACCTACCAATCCACAATTTTCGAAAAATGAGTTAATTACGAAAATGGGCTTATTAGGTACTATTCTTTGACTGGAAAAAATCTAGAAAAAATTCAACAAGCTAAAATGGATTTTTTGTAGCTATTTATTATTATGCATAAAACTACCAACCCACATAATTTGAGTATTTTTGTACAAAATCAGGAAATAGTATTTTTGGCTGAAAGAAAAAGATAATAATTGACTTAAGGATATAAAAGCACTTTCACAACTGTCTTTCGAAGTGTTCTCTCCAATACAATTTTTAAAATTAAATCTTATTTATTTATTTTCTCAATAAGTGTTTTATTAGGTTAGTAGGTTTTTTTATCGTTGCAGTATTATGATAAGTATTATAAGAGGCTTACGGGTCTTAATCCAGTAATACTTTAAGTTGCCATCGGTGGAACTTACATGTTTACCTTCGGCAGTTTAGCAAAAAAAAAGCTTAAAACCTGACCATCGGTGGAAATTACCACTGTATTTATATTGTTACTTTGTTAATATTGTTAAGGTGTTACTGATGGGTTAGGTAAGGTACAAACACAACAAAGTTTAATATTTGTATTTTAATAGCTTCAAATTAATCAGTATCCGACATACAATGAATGCACATAGAAATCGTCATCACTGCCGCAAGAAACATGTGCCTACTTTTTACAGCTAGTGCACTGAATCCAATCAGCATTTCTTGAGGTAGAATAAATGGCTGCTCCTAAATGGTACCTCACCATTATTGCGAAAGAGTAACAAAGCTTACACACACAGCGGCTGAGTCGACCTATTATCTATTACAGTAACAACATGCCCCACAAGCACTGAAACAACTAGCCCCAATGTCACAAAAAAGGTTATATTGTTGCCCTTGCAAGCATTAGTTTAATTATTTAGAAAACTACTAATACAAACAAAAGAGTAATGTTTCGGCTTTGAAATAGTTTGAGCACATCGCTTACCGTTTCAGGGTAATACGCTTCAGAGTGAAAACAAACGTTTGATACATTAGTCCGTGAAAAATAAATTTTCATTATTACAGGGAACTGCATGATTAAAAAAGTTTTATATTTCATCCATAAATGGTACATGAATAGGGGAATGTTCAGTTGTAATTGTGGTACAGTTACCAGCAGACGAATTAAGTTATTGCATTTGTAACAACTAGCCCCTGTAACAACTAGCCCCCCTCTCCACTATATTAAAATGAAGTATATACCTCAAATAAGCTTCTAGACAAAATTCACTTTAAATCAACACGTTTTAAATCCACGGTTTCTCTTCAAAAGCTGGTGATAAAATAATCTGTAAGTTGCCATGCAGAAGGGCTGTGTTTGCGACCCTCTAGCAGATAGAATTTTTACTTAATCAGCAAGATATTTTAGGAAAAGATCGAGTGACCTTTCTTTTACCTACCAACAAAATTTTGAAGCGATATACGCAATTTGAAAACTATGATTTTTGTCCGCTTTTTTTTGATTCTGAACCACTGAATCGTCTAAAATCGTCCACAAATTTTTATATAACATAAGATTTGAGCAATAATATTTCGCTCTCTCCAAATTTGCACATTAGTATTTGAACGAAACGTTTAAATATAAATTTTAATTTAATTACATAAAATATAATAGTTCGGTAATTAGCAAAATTTGATGTCCAAACTCTTCATGGACTATGAGCTCTTCAAATGTGAAATATGCAAACCTAAAAATATTGGCCGAGTCTCCTAAATACTTCTTTTGTTAACCTGTAATTATGAGTCACGTATTTATATAATATACTAGTAATACACAGGAACTAACTAAATAATAAAGAACTCATGAGCACGCACGAATAACGACAAAAACATCAACGCTGACGAGCAGTATGTTTTTAGGTCGGGTAATACTTGTGGGCAAAACTAAATGACAAGTCAACCGCCATGACAGGAAAAACGAGTTCCGCATTGCTATACTTTGGCGGTTTGGTTATTAAATTCATATTTGTAACTTTGAGTGTTTTTATTAAATACTTCTACAACTTTATTCTTTATTTTATGGCTATGTTTGAACTATGCATAAAATTGTTTGAGGCTCTTGTTATTTATTGATTAAATGGTGTTATGTTGCACATCTCACTAAAGTCGATTTAAAATCCATTGCATATATACAAATTTACTACCATATAACAATGTGTAGTCCGCGGTTTCTCAGAAAAGTGCATTTATAGCGTCCATTGCTTGTAAATGTAATTATAATAATGAATAATTGATTGTTATAGTTGCTGTAGCAACTACCAGGCACTGTAGAAACGACTTTGGCTACATTTTTGCTTTTTGGTTCATGGTGAAATTATTGAGATGGCAAATAAACCTGTCCAACTTGACAAGCAAGGGATTTTCGGAGAGACACCCAAGAAGAATTCATTGTACCTTCTAGTTTTTGATGTTTCCCCATCCATTCTTAAAGCGAGATCTAGTCTAACATCGATATCGACTGGTCTAACAATAGTCGAGTATAGTATTGAATTAATTGATCTGCTTGATATTCGCCATTTATTTTGAGGGTTAGATTAAAATAAAACTAAATACAAAAAAAACATTTCTCTTAAAGGCAATGTTGTGACAATGCTGGCGTAACTACTGCTACTGCAAAAAATCTTCATTTATTATTTAATATATATTAATTAATATATCAGAATCCGGGGGAATGTACACCGCACCAAAACAGTGTTTCCAGTACTAACAAAAACTGTCTCAACAATGTTAGATGTATCTATAAACAAATAATTAGGAATTGATTTACGAACCGCAATAAGTATGCTTGCTTAACAATAATTTCACGGAATTCCCTATGCCCCCCCCCTTAAATAAATGAAGCATTTGTAATATTTTATCATCTTATATTTATTTAATGTAAAATAAATCAACATTTTTTGTGCATTTTAAAAATTTAAAAATATGATTATGATAAACCTAAGAAGAAAAATATTAATTTTGACACAATGAAAGAAAATTTGTTTAGGTGTCTAAATTTTGTGTTTTTACATCAAATACCAACTATAAATAATGAATTGTGATTAAAATTTAAATGTAATATAGTAAAAGCTATCAGGCAAAATTTTAGACAGACAATTGTTGGAAAATAATGAACAATATTGAAAATAGCCTTCATTGCATAGCTTAAAATTATTATTTTCAACTATTGTTACTGTCTAACCTTTTTAACACAGCCTATATGAAGCCATCATTTTAAAGTACCTTCCAGCATTAAATTTATTTTTTATCTGGAATATCACTAATGGTTGCTAAATTGAGCAGATTTTTTTACCACATTATGATAAAATAATTTACTAAGGTACATTTTCTAATATTTCTTAGGTAACTAGGTAACAGTTACAAAGATTTGTCTATGTGTAAAGTGCTACTTTTTAACCAATTCATCATTAAATGAAAGGTATAAAACATGGGATGCCAGAAATGTGCAGTACAATTCATTTTACACATCTAACAGCGTTGTTTACATCGTTGCAGTAATTTCCCTACTGTATACACTCATCTATATTTAAAGTGTAGTTTGCTTATAATAAATAACACAAGTACAAGGCTTGATAATCTAGGTTTTAAACATATACAACTAGAAGACACTGTGTTTGGTACTGCAGTAGGAGTGCCAAATCTACTATTTGCTCTAATAACTTGAGATTTCCACTTAATTGTAACTTGGGGTAGTGTTCTACTTACTGTTCTTAATCTGAAACAAAAAAGTAACTTTATATTTTGTACTCCTATTATTTATTTATGCTTTATTTTTAATTAAGTATATCTACTTGTAAGATGAGATACCCGGTTCTATCCCGGTCGAGGTTAAAACTTTCTTTTATTCTGATCATCTCATAGAAGGTAATCCACCGATGTACTTTGCCAAGAAAGCCTTTGTGTGAAAATTATGTAATTAAAATAAAAAATACATTGAAAATAATATGTATTTAAAACACAAAATATAAAAATATATTTATAATAATTATATATTTAAATAAAATACAAGAAATTGAACTATATCAAATAGAGTATTTCAGTATTTGCAATATTTTAGTATTTGTATTACAAGTAGAATATTGCTATCATGTTTTCAGGACTTACAAATCCGTTTGATAAGGTGGTTTAGTCCCCGTAATTATAAGTTACGTTCAAGTGTGTATTCTCTTTTCTTATGTCCTACATTTATGAATTTCTGTGGTTCAGTCATTTTCTTTCTTTTAGGTGTTCATAACAGAAAAAAGTATAGCTGACGTGTGCGCATGGTTAAAACATAAGGGGCTAGCGATAGTACCCAAAAAGACGGAAGCGGTTTGGTTTGCGGGTGGAGACACCACACTCCTATTCCATCCAGGTGGAAAATAGTAACATCACTTCAACCGAAACAGTGAAGGATCCTAGTGATTCATGTCGATCGCAACTTATCGTTCCGTGAGCACATAATATAGGTATATACGGCAGCTGAAAGGGTACTAAATGAGGCGACGACTATCTACACCATAGTATTATACTATGTCTACACTACTACAGACTTGTTCCGAACATAGACGGCTCTTCCGAACCAAATAGGCGTGTCCTGACCTTGGTGGCTGAGAAAATCTTGCTGTACGGGACTCCTATATGGGCAGATGATCTACGGAAAATGCCAGTTATACGGAGAGAGTCCTCTGTGCACAAAGAAGAATGAGTCTCAGAGTGGTGAGAGTCTATAGAATCACCCCGACCGACGCACTTCTTGTGTTGTTGATGGTTTCCGCCAATTTACTAGCCGTGGAGTGCAAGAAAAAATTTCAAAAAGCTTCACTAACCAGCACGGAGTTGCGTAGAAGCGTCACTGACACACATGGCAGACGAAGTGAGACGCGAGTGAGAAGGGTAGGTAGACCAACAGACTGATGATTAACATAGATTAGTAGTATAACATGACCCATCGAGAACTTACGTACGAGATCATTCAACTCCTTACAGGACACGAGAGCTTTGAAGCAGTTTTACTTCAAGAGGGCAGACTCTAGTACCTGCCTTTACTGCGAAGAAAAAGACACAGTGCACCACACATTATTTGCATACCGACAGTGGCTAGAACAACGACGCCTAGCTAAATCAACAACAAATGGAATGCTAACACCGGACAACTTGGTCGACATGATGATTGCAACATAGAGAATTGGGAGTAATTGCGGCTACGGAGAGCAACCACCGCTTGGCGCAAGCTGGAGACAAAGCCTGAACTAAAAGACTCAGAACATCTCAAGTCCCGAAAGGGCGAAAACACAATCTCCCAAGAATTACAGCAAGAAATGTACGGAAGTAATGCAACTGCAAATCTCGGAATTTCTAAGGAGTCAGGTGTACATAACCTGAGATGATTCACAGTTTCCATTTTATATGCGATTTTATATATTTAACAATGTCCTCGCCATTCATTATTCTTGTAATTTCGTGGTTTGTGAGTGTTCTTTGCTCTTTGTTGGTTTTATTTCTTGGATCTAGTATGTTTCTTTTTCTGATTGGTTCTTCCTCATTTACTGATATACACATTGTTTCTGACGGATATGTGACATTGGTCTAACCAATGTTCTGTAAATTTTTATCTTACCATATCTTCGAGTACAGACCAGAATCTGTAATCCAGTGTGATTATTTGTTAGTAAATTTTCTTCAACCACTTGTGTTTCGGTATCGCTTTGTGCCGAATTTTATTGCGAAATCTAAAATTCATTTCTGAAGGTGATGTTATTAAAAGGTTTTACTACTTCATCTAGCATTGGAAAGATATTTTAACATCTTTTTCACAAAAATGTAACCGTACTATCCCTTCGTAAAGCGTAGTACCATCAAATCTTGACAAACGCTGGAAATATTAGAGCCACGCAAACCATCGAGACGATGATGATGAGACGAGATGAAAATCAGGAAAGACCGATTTTCACCTTATATTGTATATTATACCGTTCACTTCTCTTGTAAAAATTGAATCTTGGATTTAATCAAGTTTATGAATATTATTATTACTAAAAGTTAATTTATCAGATTTTTGAAAATTCTTGAAACTAAATTGATTTCTACTTATTATTTTTAATTAAATTAATTATTAATTCTAGGATTATATTTTTAATTATGCTTTCTTGAGAAATTAACTCAGTGGTTTGCCATTGCTTTCCGAGGGAGGACAGTTAGAATAAAATTTTTAGTTTGCTAAGTTTTGAATCGGGTATCTCGGCTTAATAGTAGACGCACCGAGCCATAACCATTCTCAATATTGTTTAATGTTTATTGTAGCAAAATTGTTCTTTGGGCATCAAACACTAGGATAAGAAAATTAACTCAGTTGTAGCCAAAATAAATTACTAGAAGATTGTATTAATCCACATATTTTTTCCAACTCATTAGTTGTTTAAAACAGCGGTTTCCAAACTTTTACGGTCATGGAACCCATAACAAATAATTTGTTTCTGGTAGAACCCCGACTCTTAACTTAATCAATCTTAACATTGCTGTCGGCAAAAACAAAGATATTTTTATGCTGAGATGAATTTGAAGCATTTGTTAGTCTATTTGTGCTGATTTTTCGTCTGAATTTACGAGTAGGGGAACCTGCCCAACAGTGAGACACTTTTGTTTTTAACCAATATAATTCATAAACCATTTGACCTAAAATACTGATTTACTTACCACTATACAAAACTATCTTTACCTACATATATGTGAGCAATGTATGGATATATCCTTAAAGTTTCGTACTTTTTTGTAAGAAGAAGCTAATAGTTGCATTTGTCTCACTGTTGGACACTAGTGCCCAACAATGAGACACCCATTTATTGTTCGCGTAAAAATTAAATATGTCACGTTTTAGCATTTAAAATGTTTATTTAAAATAAAAACAAATACATTGGATGATTTATATACCAGATGGAGAAATAGGGAATACAAATATGTATATTTTAACGAATATTAATTAACCTGAAGTCAATTTCAAAAGTAAATGTAGCATTTTGGCAACCTGTATGTCCGCATAGAATTATGATGCTTAAATTTTGATGGTAGTAATAGTAAAGACAATGTCTCACTGTTCCAATAGTAAGACAGTGTCTCACTGTTGGACAACAGTAAATGTCTCACTGTTGGCCACACTGTCGCAAGAACCATATTGGTTTATAATTAGTGAAAGACAGTAGTTCAATTATAAAAGCATTAATAAAGACTACATAATTCACGCATACCTAGAGAGGAAACGCGTTTTAGAAAAACCTTTTTAAATTTATTTTCAAGATAAAATAATCTATGTGGTAAAATTTACTTTTACTAGTTAGGAATACACTTACTTCCAATATGTACAAACTCGACTAGTAATCGCAACAAATAATCGTTCAAATCCATGGCACGATGCTTTCCCTTTCCTGTTAAAAAGTAAGAGAAATTTGAAAGCACACAAAGTGAGAACAACGCAATGTCTCACTGTTGGACCTGTCTCACTGTAGGACAGGCTTCCCTATTATGCACTGGAAATATTTTGTTCTGCATAAAGTTGAAAACTTGACTATTCGCGGAACCTTTGTGATTTCTTGTGGAATTCTGAGGTTCCGCGAAATTGATTTTAAGAACCACCGGCACCTGTCTAAAAACATGGTTTTAGATGCAAGGTAAGCTGGCGGCGCAACTAGCGCCATGCCGAAGAAAGAAGTAATGTACTGGATTATTGAAATCATGTCTTAGTCGTGATTGTTTCGGGAAGATGAAAAGCGGGTTTATAAACAATAGTTACTCAAGGACCAACAAAAAATAATTTATAAAACCATTGAGTTGCCTTACCAAAACTGAAACCAGTAACTCACCTAGGAGTTGGAAGAAAAGAAACCAAAGCAATTTGGCTACAAATATATGGAAAACTTACCTAATTATAACGGTATTTAGTTTCCATGGTAATAAATATACTTTGTGAATGTCTCTTGAGCAGAATGTGTGAAGAAGTTCACCTAAATGATGATCTTTAGAACTAACAGAATATTGGTGTATACTAATATTCCAGGCAGTGCACGGACCTAAAAAATAAGTTTAAAAGTTGTTAATATAAAACTATAAATATTATAAGATGAATTGATCTAAAATACCAATTACTATACTAACGGTTTTGTTTAGAAGATACATCTAATTCCAGTTGTCTTTCGACATTCGAGTGAAGAGTCCAAGTGCAATTTTGGTAGTAAAAATTATTTAAATTATCTGGTGGTGTAATATTTTTTAAAGTAATTTCTCCTGAATGTAGCGTGTAAATTTGATCAAAACATATACTATCTGTGTTAAAAGAATACGACGCAGTAAAGCTAAATCCTTTATTGCTCCATATGTAATGTGCCACGGAATATACGACAGTTAACGAATTCCAAGATCGAACGCTAATAGGAAACCATTCCGATCTAAAAGCACTGCATAAGCATGCAATGGTCCAACCTTCTTCATTTACTAGCATTAGGTGATCAACTTTTTTTAAATCCACTTTAGAAACACAAATGCATCCGTTATCTCCACATTGTGTTACACAAGCTGGTGATTGGGCCATTCGTTCTATTCCTAATACCTTAACAGTTATGCTTTGGTTATCAACTGGCACAAATTGTTGATGACATGTTAATGGTCCATCTACATTCCAATAAAGTTGTTGGGAACCAGGATTATCTATAGTACCAGATAATGGGCTATTAATACCATTATATTTAACGTCACATAATCCTGTTGGTTGCATAGTTCCACTTATTTGTTCTAAAAAAATTTTTTTGAACAATAAAATTGTAAAATTTAATCATTTTATTTACCATCATGAAAGAAAAAGGATCCAGATAAAAATTCAGCATCGTTTGTTGATAATGGAGCAACTGGACGTCGAAATAAAATAACCATTATATTACTGGTAGATAAAAACTTCTTTAAATACAAACTTTGACCATCCGAGTCATGTATTTGTTTAATTAAAGGACTACATAGTTTGTCAATTGGGCCTTTTGTATCTTCCATAAATCCATCAAATATTTCAATAACTGATCGACATCCAGAAGCTTTCAAACGATAATTAAAAAATGAGATATGTATTACATCGGTGGAATGTCCTTTGAAAATTATACGGCAAGTTGGAAACCACTCATATTCTCGTGTATCAAAATGTCCTGATCTTGTATTATTACCTGATATTATAATTTCACATCCAAATATGTCAGGAACTGGTGTTGTGGTGAAGTTCACTAAAATTGCAGTGGATGAAATTAGAGTGATGTATTAATCTTTACAGAAAGAATTACATTTTTGATGCGAAATTCCTACATTATTGGTGGTATGGAGATAATGCGTTATGGAAGATTCCGTGGTACTTCCTTTTTCATAAAATTCTAAAGTTGCTAAAAATCCATTATGATTATATGGTGGTGTTTGGGCACCAGAACTAAATTCTAATAACAATTTTGGTCCAGGATAATCTAAAGTTTTTTTCTGGTTAGCACACAATGTAATAAGATGAGGATTGCTTGTAGTTGAACCGTGGTATATCGTGACATAATCCGTACTGCAATGACTACAAAAAAGCACATTAATTGTTTAATGTTATACAAAGTGTTATTTTATATTACTTTTGAGGAAGTAGAAGAGAATTGAAGATAATTCGAACTCGAATCCGATCACTGCTAGTAGTAATGTGATATTTACATTGGCGATTTGGAGGATATAATCCTGGATAATTTGGACTAGCTAATACACAAACCCCATATTTAATGCAAGAAATATCTTGGTATAACCAATCGCAATCTGAAATTGAAGATAAAATAGCTGTTATTAACACACTAATGTTATTAACGTAATTTGTATTTAGTGCTTAATGAACGATTTAAAATCATTTAAAATTACCACCAAATACGTACTACTATTGGAAAAAATATTGAATGAGATTATTTGGTACCTATTGCTTTGTAGCGCTCGATATTCCACGATACACTAAACGTTACCAGGAGATGAATTACCGTTCAAGAACTACCACGCAGGAATTACGTGGGTGGGACAGGAAGATCGTCATCGACAGAAAGAACGGTAAATAGGGACGCCCTGACCATTTTGTGAAGCGAAGCAGACTATAAGTGTTTTGCAAAAGCTAACTAAAATTTATTTGTTTAAAATTAACATTTTGTAATAATTATGTTCTTCTTTTATTGTGGTTCGGAAAATTCAGAGGAAAATTATATTTATAATTAATATATTCTGAAGGTACGAATTTCGTGGAATGGAATTCAATGAACATGATTATTTATATTATAAGTTTTAATTATTATGAGAACATTGTGCAGGCAAACCCACTGGCCAGTTAGCAAAACTTACAGGAGACTTAATAAAGTCACAGTATAACTGACGAATTGAGCCCTTTGTGGAAATTCAAGAACTGCAGGCATTGCTAGATTTGATGAAGTAAAATTAAAACTTTGGGACATTGTGCGGAAGCCATTTTATAAAAGGACATCCACGAAATTCGATCCTTTTGGTTCTACATTAGGGAATATGACTAATTATGTTCCTACAGTTTATGAGAGATTAGAAGATGCCAATCTATTCATATTTTGAATCACATTGTATATTTATGTATTACCAATTTAATGCAAATATCTTAAAATTATGAACTTAACTGATAAACTAATTATTATGTATTTTGCCAATAATATGAACTTTACATAAAATGTATGTGATTTGCCCGACCAAATGACAGAATATTTACATTATAACCTACAAGGTGACAAAGTTAACTACAATGTTGAAACAGATAAATGTAACAATAATTGACAAATTATAAATACCAAAACATTACTGTGTTTAATTATGCTTTGCATTTCTTTCGACTCATTTGCTATTGCTTAAGTTCATTCTTTGATACGAGAGAAGTATTACTACGACTGGAAATGTAATGTCTGCATAGGTTTTTTTGTACACAACGTAAGGCTCCTGGCATTAGACGATATCTTAGAATAGACTGGGAAAGTCGGTCGTCACGATCAATCAGCTGATGGATACAAACATGGCAATAACCTCAATTTGTTTGCGTTTAGTTACCTTATAGCTTCAATCAACTGCACTATTCACGTCTAGAATTATGTGGGCGACCTGGGCAAATACAATAAGGCATAATTTTGAATAAAAGCATTGTAAAATCACGAAAAAATTTAAAACAACGCATGCACAACAATTTAGACTTTTTGGGGTCCCAGGAAGCGGAAAAACCTTCATTTCAAAAAAATGTCTGTATGTGTGTATGTGGTTAAATTTTGTGTGCGCTCTACTTCAAAAAGTAGTAGAAATTTTTTAACAAAATTTTCTACTTAGTACATAAATATTGAGACTTAGAGCTGATTAGGTTTTGGTTAACATCGGTACACGGAAACGCAAAAAATAATAATATTTTTCTTATTTAAATAATAAAAATTGTTGAGATTTAGGTCTTTTTATATCAATTTTATTGACCGACGTTTCGAGTCCTTTATTAATGACCCATTTTCAAGGATGTAAATGACAAATTACTTGACAATTTGTAATTTGTCATTTACATCCTTGAAAATGGGTCATTAATAAAGGACTCGAAACGTTTGTCAATTAAATTGATATAAAAAAAGACCTAAATCTCAACAATTTTTATTATTTAAATATTAAAAAAAAGATCAACGATAATAAATTATTACTAATAATATTTTTCTTGTTTTTAAACATTTATTTTTTTATTATATTCTGCTCTATAATAATATTATATATTATAATCTTTTTATATTTTTATAACAAAAATATTTTATTCTTATTTTTTTAAAACTGTTTTTACAAAAAGTTTCTTTTTAATTTATTGTTATTTAAAAGTATGATAAAGTTATGGGCATGACCACATCCGATTATTTTAAAATGGAACTTTAACAATTATAACATTAATTTAGAATTACCCGATAGATTTAGGAAAGGACTTGCGCGGTGAGAGGGTGAAGATAGAGAATCAGAACGAATAGATAGGTAGTGAAAATTTAGAAATAAAGTTTATGAATTTTACTAGTAATTGATCATTTGTGAGGCTACCGTAAAAATTATAGTTTTTCCCTTTGGCAAGAAACATTGATAGTGGTTATTTCTGTTGTTGGAGATTTTCGGCTCAGCTTTCCGCGAGGAAGGTAATTGTTTTTTTTGCTGCTTAATCGTTGCTGATTCAAGTCCTTTTAGGCTTCTAGTTTAAATTTGAAAGGTAAAATTTGAATACCGTATTAAATTATTGCGAGTGGAGAAAACAGATGTGGTAACTCGAGAGCCGTTGTTGGGAATCCAATCCGTATATTACATTGGCCTAACCAATAAAATAACACTTTCAAGATTTTTGGATAAGAAATATTTATGTAAAAACTTATGGACGTGCTGATCCCAAGGAGCGCTAGCGTAAGTTGGAATTGTTTGTTTGTCCGGGAACTCCGGAAATATTTGTAATACTCCATTGTATTGTTTGTTAAAAAAATTTGTTGCGGTCAAGCACGTACATACCTTTTTCCCGTTTTTTTTGAGAAGCCAATAAAAGCGGGTGGCGCCCTTCAACCAACTTGCGTTATTAGTAGTTCCTTTTCCCACGCCCAGCTGTAACTGAGTTTCCGGGTAATGTAAAGCCTAAAAGGGGTTACACAATACTTTGGTTTAGTCTTCAATTTGTTGTAACGTAACTTTGGATTTTTTAAAGCATTTATTGATAAAATGTATTAATGTAAGAAGCAAATTAAATTTTCTAGTTTATTTAATTTAAACTGGTTACTATGGTGAAGTGACCAGTACCTATTTTATAGTAGGGTTTTTCTTTCAACTATCTACGAAGGTATAAATCAAATTAAAGTAATTCAAACAAAACGTCGAAACATTTTAGAAAATCCGATTTTGCTATTTGCTAACCTCTCAAGTAATTATCAAAATTGTTAGGGTTCTTTAATTACTTAAAATGTGCACGCTTAAAATAACAAACACATTTAATTTGTTTTTATTTTAAACGTTTAAGTATCGAGCTTTTAAATGTAGTACTCCAGGGTATGTACGAATTTTCCAAGGTTAACCTATACTGAATTAATAAATTATGGTAGTCAATGTTCTATTTAATTTTCAATTTGTTTTTCTTTCCTAATTTAACAATCAACAAGTTTTCATAAGTGTGTCACGCAATATTTCAAGACTCGTAAACGAAACAATTAAAAATGCTTCTTTTTATGTAAATACAATCGAGTCTTGCTTATGCGCACTTCTAGTTATATGGATCTTCCAGTTATGTACGATTAAATTTTTATATGGAAGTTATTATTATGTATTGCCGTGTTCCAAAATCTTTTTTTTTATAAAAATTTTGAAGATTTAAAATTTAATTTATTTTATGAACGATTTAATATTTTTCAAGTTATTTTTTGAGATGGAATTTTATTTGTGATTAAAATTTTTTTCGTTGATCTTAATTTTAATTTTACATATGTATTTTAAATTTGAATTTTGTAAATAGTTTTGTGTAAATGTTGTAAATATTTGAAATTGTATGTTTTTGGCGCGGAAATGTTAAGTTGATGGAGATTGTTAACAACTTTTGCTTTTTGCGGTGTTACCGCTGAACAACGCGAACGTTGAGCCATAAGTCTCGGATAATTTTAATAAAGTGTTTCTAGTTTTCCAAAAAAAAATTTTCAAAATATTTTGCAAATAAATAAGTTAATTCGATGTATGTGAATTTTGCATAATGACTTGAATTATTTTCGTCTTAAATTGAATGAGTTTTACAGAGAAAATTTTGGATAAGTAATTTTTGGGTGTTGTAATTAGATGGATAATAATTAATAATTTCTGTTGGAGAAAGAAAATTTATTTGGATTATAACAGATTATAACAGAAAAACTACATTGAATTAGAAAAATTTAAAAGCAAAAGTAAAACGAAAAATACAAAACTAGTTACAAGCGAAGCACATTTGAGGAGCTTATTTTTAAAACGCAATATGTCCAAAATTTAAATTTTTAGATACAGATATCATTACATAGTCTAATGCCCGTATTCACCAACTACAAATAGCACTATTTGTCGAATAAAATGACATTATTACAATGCAAAACAATGCAAAATCTTGTTTTTATTCGACAAATAGTGCTATTTGTAGTTGGTGAATACGGGCATAAAACATCAATCTCTACAAATTAGTTTTAAATCCCTCATAAAAAATTATAAAAGGTCCTAAAATAAATTTTCAAACTGCAACAAGTCCTGTAATGTTATGGTCCTATATGTTACCAATGCAAATTAAACATTTTGAAACCGCTTTTTTTATTTAAAAATCGATTTTACAACAAAACTTTTTAGAGATATTTTGTTGCAAATTTCATTGCCTTTAATTTTGTTTATAAGCATGTTTTAATTTTATCGCATCGTTTTTGACTGACAGCGACTTAAACAAAACTCTGTAAAATGCAAAAATATTGTCATCTATTTTTAAAAAAATAAGAATAATACAATACGTAGAAAATCAAAAATTAAAAAAATTAAAAAAAAACATAATTATCGCATAACAGGTTTGGATTACGAAATATTTGAAATTATGAAATATTCATAATGTGATATAACGTTATTTCATGGTTATTTCTAATCATCAGTCACATATAATGAAAAATATTCGAATTAAACAAAAAATATTGATTAAAACGCACAAAATTGACTTACCATAACCTCCCAAAAAATATCAAATCTGAACGTTGTCACGTGTAGCAATGAACAATTTACAATAATTAGAACTAAGAAATTCTTAGACCTGTCACTGCCATGCTAGTGTGAAATCCGAAACCCTTTAGTTTGATTTCTAAAAACTTGGAAAAAATTTAAAATTTAAAAACTTTTACCACGTTTTTGGCAGTGGCAGTGCCAGGTATAAAAATTTCTTAGTTCAAATTATTTTGAAATGTCCAAAACATTTTGCTAATGTTTTTATTAAGTACGTACTTATTAACATTTATCTAAATATATTGTAAAATGTCAATAAATCAGTAACTATTGAAAATAAAAAAGTTTACTTCAATAGTCAGCACATTATTGAGAAATTAGTTTTGAGCGTTAATCTCAAATAAAGATTTTTGGCCATATTGCGCTTTGAAAATAAGCTCCTCATTTGGTCGGCCGATATACAATCTTGCAATTTGAAAGTTAAAATTTAATTTTTATTAAATTTTAATTCAAAAGTTTACAAAGAGTCTCATGTTTAAAAAGATGTACGTACTCCAGCGAGGCATTTTTCCGTGGTAGGTGGTTTTTAAAAAATTATACTGCTGAGGGCATAGCAGTATATTAGCAAAAAAATCATAACTCGATTATACCTATGTTTACTTAAAAAACAACTTAAGAAAAATTAAATTTTTTCATTTTTTCTGTTATTTGTCGATAAGGGGTTTGATACGACGAATTGTCGTATTACAAAATATTCTTTTTTATAATTTAAAATCATTTAAGATTGAATTTTACTTTTGTAATTCTGATTTGTTGTGTTTTGGGTGAATGGGTTTTGATTGTTTGTGTATTTAACTTTGTTTTGTAAATAATTTTATGTAAATATAATGAAATTTTGAATTTGAGAGTCTTATCGCCCCGACAAATTTTGGGTTCGCACGAAATGGAGCGATACTCCTCCTTCCAATCTGATCCCTCAGGGTGGTTGGACGCTTTTGCGGGAAGGTCCCGTGAAAGTATTAATTTGCGTCTCAGATTTGAAATTTTTAATTAGGTTTGTGCAATAAAGTTTGAATTCAAGTGAGTAATTTTGTTGATATTTTTTATTTAAAATTTGTTCAAAGTTTGGACATACGAGTATTTGGAGTTATTTTGATAAAATTAAGATGGATTTGGAAAAAATTGAAATAAAATTTGATCCGTTAATAAATGATAAAAATGAAATTGGAAAATTGGACGATCAAAATAATATATTTAATTGGTTTTTTGAATATAATTTTAGGTATTTAAATTGGAAGTCAAGCACCTGGTCTAATGGCGACGCAAACTTACATTTCTTACTTAAACTTACATTCGTTGCATTTTTGAATAGAAATCAATTTAAAGGTTTGAATTTGAATTTAAAATAATAATTAATGAATTTTTGTTTGCAAATATTATGGATTGGGATTATTATGGTTTTTTAAAAATTTTATTTAAAATAATTTAAATTGTCGCTATTTTAAAATTTTTTTTTAACCCGTAAGTTGCGAGGTGGGGTGTGAGAGCTCGCAGTAGATTTTGAAATTGCCGTCATTTAACGACATCGATAGGTATAATCATTGTATCATCGGACTTCATGTACCCCTCAGGTAATGTGATTCACATCGTCTGAGTGTATTTATCTCTTTAAGACAAAATTGGGGTAAACCGTCTCGATTCTTGTGCGACAAGAAAACCACCTCGCTACTAACGGGTTAAATTTAACCCCCTTTCATACAAGCAATCTATCAGTGAAAATAAGCTATACATTATTTGAGAGTCATTCAAATAAATAAAACATACTCGAAGACATGGAGAGTATTGTTTCAGTAAGCAATCTATTTAGATATGTACACTTAATTGCTGTCCACAGTGAATCTATTCACTAAGTCTTACTGAAATAATAAGTAAAAAATTGAACCCACTCTTGAGAGATCTTCAACTCTACTGCTTGATAAGCTAGCCTGCAAACAAAAGTTCAAAAGGAAGTTAGAAAAACTAATGTTCCACAGCAGTATATAAATAAGCAGTATGGCGTAAAACCCACACCGATCAATTAGGGAGCGCAGAATCGCTGTACAAAGTAGTTTTAGAATTGTCCAAGAGTTCCGAGATCCTGTGAGCTCTGGGGCCCCAAGCACTGCCCCACTTTGCCCTATGCAAAGTTCAAATAGGGGGGGGGGTAATTATTTATTAAAAATGTTTAATAATCATGAGTTTTTTAAATCAGATTTACTGTTTAATAACAGGGATGATTGTTTTAATCATCGCTAGTGTTTGTTAAATCGTGTTTGCAAAGACCTGTTATGACTGATGTATTTTTGAGAGCATTCGCAAGTGAGCTCAGGGCGTATTTACAGGGGGGACAGGGGGCCCGGTCCCCTCTGTAACTAATAATCAATATATTAAAGGACGTATGTAAACTGCGCCAGCGGTCAATATTTCTTTGGTCGGTAGCTTAAGGAAAAGGTGTAAATTGCGCCAGCGGTTGGTGAGGATAGCTTAAGTTGTAATACCCAAAAAGTGGGGTATTTATTAGTGAATATAGTTTTGTGAAGGTATATAAATACCGTTTGGATGGAACTCACTGTTGGGGGGGGGGGGGATCACAATAGTCGTAAATTCCAATATTCATTTTGGTTTAATTTCTAATAATCTAAATATTTTTGTAAAATAACTATAACCTACGTACAGATGTACCTTTTTGACATTATTTTTATGACAATAAAAATGGCAAATGCCATCCATATCCCAACCCAATGAGTTGGAGCAAAAATGGGAAGACTTCGCCAACAGATTAAACTTGGAACCGGGAGGTGCTAACAAAACTGTTAAGTAGTGGCAAACTGTAAGTTTATTTTTTTGTTGAATTAGTTATTAGTTAGAAATGCACATGTTATTGTAAGCATGAATTATAGCAAGAATGGTTCACAAATCCCGCCCTCATGGTTACATTTTGCAAATCAGAATAGCAAATCGACGCAAAATCATATTGCTACAAAATAACCAAATTATTATCACAACAAGGTTGTTATGTCAAATCAGAATCGCACCGATTTTCTGGCTACTTAAAGTTGCAGAGGCATGCCAAGTATTAAAAAAAGATAATCCAAAATTTTTATCTAGCTGTATGCCTGGTGGCGCCATCGGTGACACGGAATTTTTTCTTAACTTATGCACCAACAACATCACCTTGTATGTGTATCCAGGATTTATTAGTACGGTGGGGTACGACAGTTGCTTTTTGACCAACAATAAATTGGACGTAGTTATGCAAAAAGGAACCAAGCGACAAAGTCTTAAAATTTAGTTTATTTGCTATAAATGACCGAAATAATGTGAAAACTACTTTTCACAAAATTTTTCTGGTAATACAAATTACATATCATTATGTGTTATTTAAATAAAATTAAAATATGCATAATTATCAACCGATTTAATTATATTATTTTAACTTTAAGCTTCAATATCTCAAAACTAACTATTGGTGGATGGTTCCTTTTTGCATAACTACGTCCAATTGATGTACTACATTGCGGAAGAGAGATTAATAAAATTATAAGTAGGTACTAATGCCATTTTAAACTTCGGTTTTTTTTCCGGTAATCTCTCCCGCATTTGGAATTTCGAAATTCTGTGATTTTAACGATTAATCCGTTAATTTACGTTACATCCGTAATCGTGTCGCGACGAATGATCCCCAACCAAATGATCCCGGTACAAATGATCCCCACAGCAAATGATCCCCATAACAAATAATTCCCAATCAAATGATCCCATAACAAATAATCCCCAAGAAAATGATCCCGGTGCAAATGATCCCCCCACAATGAGATTATGCTTTTATCCTTAAAAACTTTTATTTATCTTTAACGCCGAAATCTTCAATACACCAAATAATTATGCTGCTAATCAATGACTATTTGTTGGTAAAATTTGAATTGTTAGCTAGTATTAAAAGCGGACTTTTGTTAATAGTTTATTATACCAAAGTTATTTAAAAAATCATAAGGTCATCTTTCTGGATTCGTAATTTTCGAATTACAAGGATGTTTTTAATAAAAGAAGCGACTCAAAGATCTTCTCGTTTCAGATCCGTCCGTGCGAAAATATACTAGGTCTATTCTGTAAGTTAGAAGAAGTTTAAGTTATTTTTTTAGCAAAACCTCCGTTAAAAGAAAGGTCTCTGCTAAGACATAGGTCTGTCTTGTAGGTTTGAGTAGTAATAATAATAATAATAATAATAATAATAATGTCTTATAAATTTATTTAACTTATGCAAATCTTTAACTAAATTATTACGTGATTATTTTTACTCGTTAAACACTCCTTTAATTCAGGCATTACCTTCGACAAACACTTTAGTGGTCTAAATTTAAAAAATACAAATTTGAATTGTGAACAAAAAAGCGATTTGGACATAAATTGGAAAAATAAGGTGCTTCGTGGCAAACATCCGACAATTTTGGATTCCAACGGAATTGATAAGGAGATGTCAATAGAATGGCTTCGGAGACGATTGTTACATTTAGAAACCGAAGGATTCGTGTGTGCTATTCAGGACGGAGTTATGGCAACGAATAACTACAAGAAACACATAATGAATCTGGAGATTGCAGATCACTGCCGAAAATATAACGTCCTCAATGAAACCATAGAACACATAATAGCCGGTTGCTCGTACCTAGCTCCTGTTGATTATCTCCGTAGACATAACCAAGTTTGCAAGATATTACACCAGCAAATTGCAAAGAAAGTTGGCTTGTTAGACAATTTTAGGCCATATTATGACTACATTCCTGAACCTGTCCTTGAAAACGAATCTTCCCTTCTATACTGGGACAGGTTAATACTGACAGACAGGGAAATTAGTCATATAAGCCTGACATTGTTTTAATAAGCCAACGAGACCAAAATGCAGTCATTATTGACCTCGCTGTGCCTCTGTCAAAAAATGTTTTAAATACAGAAAAAGAAAAAATTCGCAAGTACGAGGCATTAGCGATGGAAATGATGAGTGTATGGGGTCTAACAAAAATCTCTATAATACCTATAGTAATATCAGCTACTGGTGTGGTATCTTGCAAATTTAAAACCCACCTGTCCCATTTAGGCCTTTCTTCAAAATTATTCTCGGAGATGCAGAAAGTAATCATTTTAGAAACGTGCCACATAGTTAGAAAATTTTTAAATGCCACATAACATAAAAAAATGAGACTTATAAAATACCTATGTAATTATTTAAAAATCAATTTACTATATTTATGTATTTAAAAATAATTGTTAAAAAGAATAGAATTTAACACATATGTAAAAATATTGAATGGTTGGAACTAAATCCCCCATCGAATATTCACTCCACAATGTATTAATGTGAGGTTTAAAATAAACATAATAATAATAATAATAAGAAAGTATGTTAAACTTTTGGTCAAACTTGTGGTCCCAAAATTATAAATATAATAAAGAATCATTTTGGATACAAAAACTGAAGGATAATTCAAATGCATTGAATTGGCAAGAAGGTGACTCTATAACGTTAGAAGATATAACCAACGCCATAAAATTTTCCTCTAATTGGAAATCCCCGGGTTTAGATGGACTTCAAAATTTTTGGTTGAAAAGGTTTGACTCTATTCACTTGCCTTTACTTTTCTGTTTTAATGAAGCATTGAACGATCCTTCAGTTTTACCGGATTTTTTATGTACAGGTGTTACATATATGCTTTTTAAGACTGGGGACCCTTTAGATCCAAAAAATTATAGACCAATTACCTGCTTACCAACCATTTACAAAATTTTCACTTCCATTTTGGCATCAAAAATCGAAAACCATTGAAAAGCAAATGAGATTATGAACATTGAACAGAATGGCTGTGTGAAAGGCTCACAAGGATGTCGGGAACTGCTAATCGTCGATTCGATAATAACTAAATTAGGTAAAGATCAAAAAAGGAATTTACATATGTGCTACATAGATTACAAAAAAGCATATGATACGGTCCCTCACGATTGGCTTCTCGACATCTTAAAGATTTACAAAATTAATCCTAAGATTGTAAGGCTTTTATCTTCAATGATGTCGAAGTGAAACACTGTTATCATGAATAATGGAACCAGTTTGGATTCGATTAAAATAAAACGTGGCATTTTTCAAGGAGATTCCTTGAGTCCGCTTTGGTTTTGTCTAGCAATGAATCCACTTTCGACATTATTGAACGATTCCGCTGCAGGATTTAGGCTAAATTTTAAAAACAACTCTACGATAACTCATTTGCTTTACATGGACGATTTAAAATTATATTCTCGAAGTGAAGATCAACTTTTTAACTTAATACAAACTACAAAATTATTTAGTATAGACATTTGCATGGAATTTGGACTTGAAAAATGTGCAAAAATTGACATTCATAGGGGTACACCAATTTCTAAATTTGATGTATTAAACGAAATTCCCAAACTATTACCGCATCAGTTGTATAAATATTTGGGAATGCAACAAAATTTTGTTTTGGACCATACACTTTTAAAAAAAGATTTTAGGCAAAAATATATGCAAAAATTAAAAATTTTAATGAAAAATAAATTAACGTCTCGGAATATGATCTCGGCTATTAACTCCTGGGCGGTTCCAGTCGTATCATATTCTTTCGGAGTTTTAAAATGGTCGAATACAGACCTAAATGCCTTGGACACCTAAACAAGAAAAATTTTATATAAATATAGATATTTACACCCGAAATCTGCAGTGGAAAGACTATATATTAAGAGAAAAAAAGGAGGACAGCCGGATGAATGCTCACCCATCCTAACAAACTGTCTTCTGTCTCTAAGATACGAGCGGAACCAGTTTAAAGGAATCCCACGAATTCCATAATATTCTAATTTTTTTATTAGTATGTCATGATTGACGTAATCAAACGCCTTGGCAAAGTCCCAGAATATGGTTGCTGTATTTTGTTTCTTATTCAAACTGGAATAGATTTCATTTAAAGCAGAGAACATAGCATCGCTAGTGCTGACGTCTGATATGAAACCAAACTGCCGGTTGCTTATGATTCCAAACTTAGATAGAAAGGATAGTAATTTGGTTTTCATTAACTTCTCAATATTTTGGACAAGGTAGGAAGTAATGCGATAGGTCTGTAATTAGATGCGCTGTCTTTATCACCTCCCTTGTGTAGTGGAATAATTATTGCAGTTTTTAGACAGCGAGGAAAGATACCACTTTTAAAGGAGTCGTTAATTAGTGAAGTCAACATCGAGGTTGCTTCACCTGGAAGATTGGTAAATGGCTTAATCGACAGTCCGTCTTCACCACACGATGCTTTATTTTCAATTTCCGAAATAGTCTGTAATAATTCATTATTATCTATTGGATGCAAGAAAAAACTGTGAGTGTTTTTGTTGCACGCAGGAAGAAAAATAAGAGGATCTGTTTTTGTCGTAATTTTAGACGTTAGCTTTTTAGCTATATTAGTAAAATGATTATTAAGATTGTCCGGGTTAGGGATTATTGTGTTATCAGTATGTGATTTAGAATGTTCTCGTAAGTCGTTAATAATGGACAAAGTTTCCTTAGAAGTACTACTGTTGGCATTTAAAATCCTATTTTTGTAGTACGATATTTTTGCTGCCCTAACAATGCGTAGATAAATTTTCCTATATGATTTAAAATAATTTAAAAATGAAGGACTGTTCGAAAATTTTTTTAATAAAATTAAAGACCGCATGTTTTGGCGGATATACGTATTCCTTTGGTAGTCCAGGGATTTTTGTTTGAAGGTTTAATAATTCTGATAGGAAAGGACTTATCAAATGCATACTTCATCTTTTCCAAGAAGCATTCAAAGTCAAGGTCAACATCACCAGTGATTCCACTCTCCCAGTTCGTGGTTGAACATATACTTCTATACGTTTCAAAGTTCTTCGAAGAAAATATTCGTCCCAGTCTACTTGGGTTTTTCTTTTTACATAAGTCTATGGAGAATTTGGTAAATATTGCTTCGTGGTCGGAGATTTCAGAGGTGAGAACAGAACAAACAATATCCGATTTGTGAAAGTTAGAGACCACGTAGTAAATGATGCTCGAGGTGCTTTTTGTTATTCTGGTTGGTGAATCAATATGCATAATTAGACCAAAATTTTCAAAGTTATTAATCAATGTCATTTGGGCAGCATTGGCAGTGGCAAAGTCAATGTTAAAGTCTCCACATAAAATTTTTTTAGTTTTAGAAGGTAATGAATGATTCCAACAGATTTACAAGGTTCGTCAAGAACAATCCAACATCCGAATCTGGAGTTCGATAGATACATACAATAAAAAGGTTGGGTTGATTGCTATAAACAATGGAAAATTCAAAGCATTTTTCAGATAGTAAATGATAAGATCTAAGAAATTGCAGTAAAATCATTGTTATCGAGTCTGGATAATATCAAAGTTCCCCCTCGAGCAGAAGAATGTCTGTTATAGCGAGAGATAGTTTTGTAATTATTTATATGAATTGGCTAATTTGAATGGAGCCAATGTTCAGTTATAGCAACGACTTGGGGAAATTTGAGATTCTCCAAAAGCAAGAATAAATCGTCAGTTTTATTTCTTAGAGATTGAATATTTAAAATGTATTCGTGTAATTCGTGTAATTCGTAATTCGTGTAAGTTACTACTATTGTAGCAAAACTGTCGCTTCAAGAGAGATCGTTCTGAAGGCATGGGTCTGTTCTGTAGGTTAGGAAAGGTTTAAGATATTCTTTAGTAAAACGGTCGCCAAAAATCTGAAACGACAATATCTTTGAGTCGCTTCATTTATTAAAAATATCCTTGTAATAGCCAGAACTTGAAAATTACGGATCCAGAAAGATGGGCTTATGCTTTTTTTCGGTAAATTCGGTATAATAAACTAATAACTAAAGTCAGTTTTTAATACTAGCTAACAATTCAAATTTCACTAACATTATGTAAGTCCTACCGTTTTTTAATTCATTACTACAGTAAATAATTATTAATTGGCAGCATAATTATTCGATGTATTGAAGATTTCAGCGTTAAAGATAAATAAAAGTTTTTAAAGATAAAAGTATAATCTCATTTTGGGGGGATCATTTGCACCGGGATCATTTTCTTGGGGGTTATTTGTTATGGGATCATTTGATTGGGAATTATTTGTGATGGGGATCATTTGCTGTGGGGATCATTTGTCGACGGGGATCATTTGACACCGGGATCATTTAGTAGGGGATCATTTGTCGTGGAACCGAATAAACCATCCGTGTGAAAGAGGGGTTCTATGCCTAGGGTTTCATCCTAGTTATTCAATACCCAAAATCTAGGTTTCCATGAAAATTTGTTTCCAAGATCGTAGGAAAACTTGGACAATAATTTTACAAGCAGCGGTGCCGTAATTAGCCCTTTATGCGCCCGGTGCGAGCTTCTCATCGTCTTTGATATTATTATGTTATTTATTAGTAAGAAGAATACGCAGACGACGCGACCTGGTCTGGTCATTTCTGCGTCCTTCCAGGGTTTGCGCCCTATGCCTGGGCACCGCTGGCACCTCCCTAGTTACGGCACTGTGTTGTGCTTATTCAAAAAGTTCTGTTCTTCTGTATAATGATATCCTAAAAAGTTTTCTCAAAATGGATAACTTTGTTTTATAACGCTTCATGTATTTCGTCTATAAGGTTTTCAAGTTGTTTTTATAACTTTTAATTAATTTAGAATTAATGACATTTTAGTATTGAAAACTTGAAAACTTCAAAATCAGTTTACAGTAGTAAAAAGATTTACTCACCTGCTTTCTCCATTTATTTCAGTAAACATATCTAACACGAACTGTCTAGGAATACTTTTGAAATTAATTTAGCTGACCATTTAATTACATTGAAATTAAAAACGTCAGTTACAAAATTGCATTAAGTGTTTGTTTCAAATAAAGCTTCAACTGCATCGTTAATGTAAACAATCAAACGTTCTAACAAAATATATAAATACTATCTTCTATAACAGTATGAATAAATATAATATGCAAACTAAATAGATTAGGGCTGGAATTAAAATTATTTAAAATTTAGAACAGTATTTTTCTTTTACTCTATTAACACGAAATTATCTCTTCATATTTTAATGTTTTATTTAGTGTGCTATCAAAACAAAATGATACTATAGTATCATGTCTTGAACAAAATGTTGGCAATTTTGAAGAATTTATCAGATAGGTTGTGTTTTCTGTACCGTGACGTTGTTTTGTTTTCATAACAATTTTTATGAAAAAATAAACCACTGACATCGAATCACCGCGGACATCTCAAAAGAAAATTTTAATTTTATTTTCAATATAACGAGGTTGTCTTTATCTCAAAAACTGGAGTCAATTCGACAAATTTGAAATTTTTTTTACATTCAAGGAGACCATAATTACCCAAAATCAACTCATAAACCTCACACCGCAGAATCACTGTTCTCCTATTATGTAGTTTTTGAATATATTGAATAGTTTCGTTTCATTTTATTTTCAATATAAAAGGGTTGTCTTTATCTCAAAAACTGAAATCAATTCAACAAATCTGAAGTTTTTACGACTGAAACCGCAGAATCACTGTTGCCCTGTGATAATTGTTGATTTTTATTTATTATTATAAAACTGATGAGTCCTTAAAAAGGAATTAATTGTTTTTAATGCAACAAAATTCTGGAAACTTAATTAATGTTGTGAAATCAGCTCATCAGTTGAGATAAGAACTTGAATATGTTACATTGTTACAGTGGTGCCTCGTAAATGTAGCGCATCATCTGTTATAAAAATTATTGTAAAGTTGTGTGATGAAAATAAATTAACATATACAAAATTGGAGAAGTAGAAATACCTAAAAATGTAATTTTGAAAATTTGAAAATCCTAGGGATTCTTTTTTTTTCTTTCGAAAATACTAGGGAGACATGGGAAAACTAATGCCAGGTTAGTGTATTAACATTCGTACAATTATTGAAGTAAATGAGAAAAAACAGGCTGGTGATAGCTTCTGAAAGAAACCAAAAATCAACAACTTCTGAGATTAGTGGAATAACTGGGGTTATCGCAGTAAGTGCCAGAGGTATTCAGCGTTATTTAATGGAAAAAGAACTTAATAGAAAGATTATACAATAAATGAAAATAAATCTTGGGCTTAGTGGACTAAAATCAAACTCAATTCTTACGAAGTCGACGTTTCGAAGACTTTATGTCTTCATCTTCATTTTAATGACAGACAATATTTTAATAATATAGATTTATTTACAAGTTTTAATTCGGTTTATATTTTCATGTTTTATTATTTTAATAATTTATCTTTGACCATTTGTGGCTTCCTTTTTACCCTTTAATTTTATACAGTCAAACAGCTCGACATCCTTTTTTACTAGGTATAATTATTGCGTTTTTAATGTTTTTATTTCTTGCAATTTTGCTTCTCTTCTAGTCTTGAAGATGAAGACATAAAGTCTTCGAAACGTCGACTTCGTAAAAATTGAGTTTAATTTTAGTCCATTAAGCCCAATATTTAATTTTCATATATCAAAGTTTGGACGAGAATTTTATTATTGTTATTCAATAAGTTGCACAATAGAGGTTTAGATGGCGTTTAGTTGAATGTAGTTTAGATGACATTCAGGTGTAGTGGTACTCCTGCTTTGTTCCCAATACTTCCAAAATGCATTATAAAGTGTCATTATGTGATTTGAAATCCAAAATTAATTTTTATATTTTGAATTTATACTTTTATAATTCAAAAAGAAGGTACGTAACTGACCCGGGTGATTTCGGCTCTGAGGACATCTGAAATAAAAAATTCAAAAAGGTTATTAATCTATATACTTGATTAAGTATAGTTCACTGGAACTACGGTTATTAAATTTTATCAGAAAATAACAAAATGGCCGACTTCGAAAATAAAGTTGATTTTTTCAGGTACAAATTGGGCTGTAAAATGGAAAGTTAGGGATAGAAAAAAGAGATCCTAGTTCTAGTGATAACGACAAGGCTATAGATTAATAATCTTTTTGATTTTCTTACTTCAGATATCCTCAACAGCCGAAATCACCCGGATCAGTTACGTACCTTTATTTTGAAGCATCAACTTTGTTTTATTAATAAATAAATAAATAAAAAATAAAATTGTGTACATAAACCTAAAAGTTATAATTATAAAAAAATGGTTCTTTTTAGATATGTGAAACTTTAAGAAAAAGAATAGCTCATATAAGGAAATTTGATAAACTCAAAACAAACTACTCCAAAACCTTTACAACCTTTACAAAAATTACAGTGATGTTAGCTTCAGCTCCAAGTAGTTTTAACATTGCATAGCCTTTCCAATTAAATAAACAAAAATGTAAAATAACATGACAATATATAGGGTGACCGGTCGACCAACTGAACATAGGAAATTGATTTTTCTTTAATTGCTGCTTCCCATCACAACGAATAAGAATGAAAATGGTATCAATTTAAAGAGATTTTTATTCCGCTTCTAAAGATACCTAACACTTGATTGCCTATGTTCAGATGGTCGACCGGTCACCCGGTAGTATGTATTGGTTTACAAAAGTGATGGCACTCCTATGTTAGCAATGTAATTTGTACCTTTTCAAGACTATTTTTGACACGTAATAATCGATTTTACAGTAAAACTTTTTCGACATTTTGTGTTGAAAATTTCATTACTTTCAATTTTGTTTATATACATGTTTCTATTGTCTATCTAATGTCACACCATTTCTAACTAACAGCGACTTAAATAAGACTGTAATATACAAAAACTTGTGTCAGCTGTATCTCAAAAACAGTTCAACGAAATGAAAAAATAAATAGGTCTTTTTCTTGACCTATTTTTCATTTTTTCATAAAACCAAATTTTCATTTTTGGTTGAAATATCGACCAGTATCCAAAAAGCGTTAAAGTAGTACTTATTAATTTATCATGTCTCCGTTAATAAACATAATAGGCTAACGAAGGTAGCGCAATCCTTTAATTCAATTTATTTACTAATTTCTCATCGGGAATAATGCGAAAAGAAACTAAATTACAATATTAAATTTTAAATTCAAAATAAAATACTGTAGAATCTCGATTCTGTGAACACAAAAATCCAAAGGTATGCTCAAACTAACGCAAGTGTTCACACTAACGGGGGTGTAGAAAAACTAGTGTTATCATATATTTATTCCTTAGAAAACGTATAATGCATAATATTGGCAATTAAGAACATTAAAGTTCACGAAAATACTTAGTTATCTTATTTTATTTTTTGTTTTTAACTTTTACTGTTTATGTTACCGAGTGTAATTAACTAATAATGTTCACGTTACCGAGTAGCTATAGAAAAATTTGGTGTTCACAGGACCGTGTTGTTCATAAATTCGAATGTTGACGTTATCGAGCTTCTACTGTATTATTATTCCTTTGTTCTCTGTTTTTACAAGCAGGACCAAATTTATCAAAATATTTGCATTTTTCGCAGGAATTGCTCCTTTAGAGGTGTTTTAGAGGTTATTTAATGAAAATTGAACCGTACAACATGGAGGAATACTTTATGTAGTACCTTATTAAGTCCAAGTGATGGTGTCAATTTAATTCTTAGATATTTTGTGTTTATTGTTTATTTTATTTTATTGCATGTGTATGTTTTGTAAAATGTATTTTTACTTGTTTGATATTTATTAATTAAACTATTAATTTTTAAACTATTTAAAACTAAACATTAAACTATTTTATGAAATAAATACACACAGAAAAAAAATGGTTCAGAGAAGTGTAATATACTTCAGTTGACTCTATGAAATGGTTATTATTATATATAGTTATGTGATCTTATCGTACGGTCCTAGTAGGTAAATAAAATACTTGGAGTTACTTCAGTTAAGTAGATAGAGTAGAAACAATACTAATAATGTGAAATGTAGTTCACATTCAAGTAAAATTAAAAGTTACGTTTATTATTTGATACTGCATTCAAGTAATTTTAAGAGTTACATCTAGAAAAGAATCGCGTTCTACGAATATTTACGAATTTAACCCGAGTATACGAATTCTTTTTTTAATAAACATCCGTTCATAAATTAACAATTGGAGTTAATCGATTCAAGTAAATATTATTTGATTTACTTAATTGGAGAGTGAAATTCCGTAAGAAATTACTTAAAGCTTTATATAATAATTGAATTAATTTAATTTAGGATTAAATTAAATTTTACATCTGCCTCATACTCGCATATTATTTTGTTTTATGAATTTTTATGAACATTTTAATACATCAATGTATTAATTTGCGGAACATGTTGAAAAAGACGAACAGTCAAAACTAGTTCCTGAAATAAAATAATAATCGAGAAAAGTATAGAATTTAATATGCATAATTTGGGATTAATTTGAGGAAGGTATTATTTAAAAAAAAATTAAAACTCATTTAATTATAAATATCTATTAGACAATTTCTATTTTAATATTTTTAACGGATGTTCTCGCCATCATAAAATAACGTTGAACAGGTAAATTTTTTATTAAAGCTGAATTTTTGTTGTTGCTGCATACCTAGTATGTCTTTCAATATCTGCAAAATCCTAAAATCACTTACATTTAACCCTGGAACTTCACACTTATTTTTTGTAGCGTGTCCTGTACGCTGGGTTTTAGAGACCCCAATATTGTTATTAAGATATTTTAAAGTAAACAACCAATTTAAACAAAATTTTTGTTTAGTACTCTTTAACAATATTGCCTTAGTACGTAGGATTATTAAAACCTTGAAAAATGCGATAAATTGTGTGAAATTATGCTCAACATTTTATTATAAAAAAAGTAAATTTATTAAATGAATTATTATATTGACAAAGTTATTGAGAAGGTATACCTTTAACAAAAAAAAAATTTTAGTTTGCCAAAAATGTGCTGACTACTCTTAGCCAAGCTTCTCAACTTTGCTGTTGACATCCATAGCACAGCTAGTTATTTTTTTTAAATTAAAATTTGTTAAAATTATGTTTATAATGAAGTCATAATATCTTTAAAACTCACTTTGATATAAATCAGTAATTATTTGACGGTAAATAAAGCTAATATTCCATAAAATTAAATTAATGTTAGATTTTAAAGTATACGTAAACTACACACGGGGTCTAAGATACCCATAAAAATTTATTTTCAATTATTGTAATTCTTTTAATGACTAAAAGGCACCTACGAATATTCACACCTATACTCAGATAACTTTGAACTTAATTTACAAGAATGGATTTTTTTTAAATCATTACAGCATATGTGGCATTAATTTATATGACGCTTAGGGTTTCTGAGACCCCAGTGTGCAGTTCCAGGGTTAATAATACAAAAATAATTAAACAAAATTATTTTGATTATACTTTACCATGAATAATTATTATTCCATCAATAAGCACATTTTGTTTACTATAGTTCCAATGTTATTTAATTAATAATGTTAGCCTCTCTTAAACAAATTGCAGTTTTAGAATCTGTAAATTATAATACAATACATTGTCAGATTATGAAATTGCAGGTTACATGTTTATTTAAATAATTTAAAAGTTACAAATTTAAAAATTATAATTAATGCGGTATTAGCAATGTAAAAAATTCTACTTCTTCGACTTCGAGCAACATTGAAAATACAAATTTTTATGCAACTAGAAAAGTACATTAAACTTAATTATTCGTTTCTAATCAAGGTCAAGGTAGCCCATTTTAAAAAGTTATTTGTACTTATAATAATTATTATTGTAAAGATAACTAATAGCACAAGAAAGTAACAGTTAGACTTTTTAAACTGATTAATTTACATTAATTTTAACTACTTTAATACCTTAAGCCGCGCTCAAAATGTAAGAAGGTACCTACCTTTGACGATTCCACCAAAGGATGTAAATTCCAAGTTTATAATAACTTTAGTATTATATTGTATAAGTATTATACAAAGAATTCACAAATTATTAACACCAAAATTGAAGAAAACTTCTCTTTGCAAATTATAAAGGTGTAATGGCACAATGTTTGTGTATATGGCAATAGCGCCGCCACAAATGTGCGTCTTTATAGAAGTTAAAAATAGCACAATGCAACAATGTTAGTATTCCATTTAACTCTACGTAGAGTTGATTTGAAAATAATGACAATATTCAAGAATTAACCGTTTGTATAATGCTTAATCGAAATACATGAAATGTTTAGAACATTTCACTTAATTTAAAATTTTCAAAATGTTTAAAGAAATAAAAGTGTTCATATTAAGTTAAATTTATTATTTCAATTCTTAGTTCAACGTTTTTGTAGATCGAATCAACACTATATTCTAAGAAATCTTATTACTCCCAGCAACTAATTCGTTTCATCAATGAAACTAAAAAAAGAGTTCACACAAGTAAATAATGCTGAGTAAAATATACACTTGAATAATTCAAGTATTATTAACACTAGGTATTATATCATTGTAGGTAGGTACATCGATAAAACAAATAATTTTCCATCTTTTTGCTAATAAATTCAGCATTGTTAATACGAACAAGGTAAATGGAAAATGCAAGGTTAGCGCGTCGTTAAAATCTTATAAATCAGCAAATAAATTTATTGAACAAGAATCGCTTAAAATTTTATCGTATATCTTACATCTTCTTAATTAACAAACAATGTGTGATAAGGAGTGTTGAAAAAACAAATTATGCTGTTTTATTTACTCCTTCAATACAAATACATTAAAAATACGCAAAACAATAACAAAAACTCAACGTAAAATCAACATCGAAATGTCCTCAACCAATTAGTTTTATTTACTGCAATAACAGATTAAATTAACGTTGAAAATCGAAAGCAGATACCAAAATGGTATCTGCTATGTTGGAAAATAAACGACTATTTACAAATAATACCAAACAAACAAACAAATTTTTACTAAAAACTAGTCAAAAACTAACTATTTGAATAAATTAATATTGCGCTTTGTTGTCCTTAATATTATATGTATCAAAATTCTCGCATATTGTGCATAAGTTTTACAACTAAAAATTAATTAACACAATTAAGGTAAAGAGCGATAGACACATGTACTGCTTTTTCGACTTCCAAGCCATCACACCATGACATGTGTTTCTGACTCGTTAGTCTTCATCAGTATCGCATACTTGTTGTAATCACTTAATTGTGTGCACTTTACGGCTACTGGTCTAAACATTCCATGTGGACGAAGTATTCACGTCACTACACAAGAACAAAGACCGACGCCAACGTGCGGTTCTCGAGCTATATCAGCGCTCATAAACTAAATATGATAACAAAATTCTCGCATATTGTGCATAAGTTTTACAACTAAAAATTAATTAACACAATTAAGGTAAAGAGCGATAGACACATGTACTGCTTTTTCGACTTCCAAGCCATCACACCATGACATGTGTTTCTGACTCGTTAGTCTTCATCAGTATCGCATACTTGTTGTAATCACTTAATTGTGTGCACTTTACGGCTACTGGTCTAAACATTCCATGTGGACGAAGTATTCACGTCACTACACAAGAACAAAGACCGACGCCAACGTGCGGTTCTCGAGCTATATCAGCGCTCATAAACTAAATATGATAACAAAATTCTCGCATATTGTGCATAAGTTTTACAACTAAAAATTAATTAACACAATTAAGGTAAAGAGCGATAGACACATGTACTGCTTTTTCGACTTCCAAGCCATCACACCATGACATGTGTTTCTGACTCGTTAGTCTTCATCAGTATCGCATACTTGTTGTAATCACTTAATTGTGTGCACTTTACGGCTACTGGTCTAAACATTCCATGTGGACGAAGTATTCACGTCACTACACAAGAACAAAGACCGACGCCAACGTGCGGTTCTCGAGCTATATCAGCGCTCATAAACTAAATATGATAACAAAATTCTCGCATATTGTGCATAAGTTTTACAACTAAAAATTAATTAACACAATTAAGGTAAAGAGCGATAGACACATGTACTGCTTTTTCGACTTCCAAGCCATCACACCATGACATGTGTTTCTGACTCGTTAGTCTTCATCAGTATCGCATACTTGTTATCGCATACCTTAATTGTGTTAATTAATTTTTAGTTGTAAAACTTATGCACAATATGCGAGAATTTTGTTATCATATTTAGTTTATGAGCGCTGATATAGCTCGAGAACCGCACGTTGGCGTCGGTCTTTGTTCTTGTGTAGTGACGTGAATACTTCGTCCACATGGAATGTTTAGACCAGTAGCCGTAAAGTGCACACAATTAAGTGATTACAACAAGTATGCGATACTGATGAAGACTAACGAGTCAGAAACACATGTCATGGTGTGATGGCTTGGAAGTCGAAAAAGCAGTACATGTGTCTATCGCTCTTTACCTTAATTGTGTTAATTAATTTTTAGTTGTAAAACTTATGCACAATATGCGAGAATTTTGTTATCATATTTAGTTTATGAGCGCTGATATAGCTCGAGAACCGCACGTTGGCGTCGGTCTTTGTTCTTGTGTAGTGACGTGAATACTTCGTCCACATGGAATGTTTAGACCAGTAGCCGTAAAGTGCACACAATTAAGTGATTACAACAAGTATGCGATACTGATGAAGACTAACGAGTCAGAAACACATGTCATGGTGTGATGGCTTGGAAGTCGAAAAAGCAGTACATGTGTCTATCGCTCTTTACCTTAATTGTGTTAATTAATTTTTAGTTGTAAAACTTATGCACAATATGCGAGAATTTTGTTATCATATTTAGTTTATGAGCGCTGATATAGCTCGAGAACCGCACGTTGGCGTCGGTCTTTGTTCTTGTGTAGTGACGTGAATACTTCGTCCACATGGAATGTTTAGACCAGTAGCCGTAAAGTGCACACAATTAAGTGATTACAACAAGTATGCGATACTGATGAAGACTAACGAGTCAGAAACACATGTCATGGTGTGATGGCTTGGAAGTCGAAAAAGCAGTACATGTGTCTATCGCTCTTTACCTTAATTGTGTTAATTAATTTTTAGTTGTAAAACTTATGCACAATATGCGAGAATTTTGTTATCATATTTAGTTTATGAGCGCTGATATAGCTCGAGAACCGCACGTTGGCGTCGGTCTTTGTTCTTGTGTAGTGACGTGAATACTTCGTCCACATGGAATGTTTAGACCAGTAGCCGTAAAGTGCACACAATTAAGTGATTACAACAAGTATGCGATACTGATGAAGACTAACGAGTCAGAAACACATGTCATGGTGTGATGGCTTGGAAGTCGAAAAAGCAGTACATGTGTCTATCGCTCTTTACCTTAATTGTGTTAATTAATTTTTAGTTGTAAAACTTATGCACAATATGCGAGAATTTTGTTATCATATTTAGTTTATGAGCGCTGATATAGCTCGAGAACCGCACGTTGGCGTCGGTCTTTGTTCTTGTGTAGTGACGTGAATACTTCGTCCACATGGAATGTTTAGACCAGTAGCCGTAAAGTGCACACAATTAAGTGATTACAACAAGTATGCGATACTGATGAAGACTAACGAGTCAGAAACACATGTCATGGTGTGATGACTTGGAAGTCGAAAAAGCAGTACATGTGTCTATCGCTCTTTACCTTAATTGTGTTAATTAATTTTTAGTTGTAAAACTTATGCACAATATGCGAGAATTTTGTTATCATATTTAGTTTATGAGCGCTGATATAGCTCGAGAACCGCACGTTGGCGTCGGTCTTTGTTCTTGTGTAGTGACGTGAATACTTCGTCCACATGGAATGTTTAGACCAGTAGCCGTAAAGTGCACACAATTAAGTGATTACAACAAGTATGCGATACTGATGAAGACTAACGAGTCAGAAACACATGTCATGGTGTGATGGCTTGGAAGTCGAAAAAGCAGTACATGTGTCTATCGCTCTTTACCTTAATTGTGTTAATTAATTATATGTATCATTTTCTCAAGTTATCTTAAACTCACAACAGAATCGTAAATCGGCGCATATTAAATTACTTCGTAAATGTGTTAATATACATAGGTACTGTAAAATTTCCCTGATAATTATTTTGATAAATATTTATTTGGTTATATGATTATACCTTGTTTTCGGTCACTCTGGCTAACAGTTCCATTTAGAAGTTCTTGTATAATCTAAATTTTTTATTGATTCTCAACAAACCTATTAACACCCAAATTTTTAACAAAATCAAAAATTAAACAAATAAGTCTCCAATTGGAATTTAATTAATTATAATTTATTGATACGTGGTTTAAGTAGTGTAACTCGATATTAACCATATCAATATTTTAGAAAACCGAAAAAATGCACTAAACACTTTTCAGAACTAAAATGTTTTTAAGTTATCACATGTAAAATACACTGCAAGTATTCGCAAACGTTTTCACCATACATGGTGAAAACAATATGTGTATGGCGAAAACGTATGCGAATACTTACAACGTATTAAAATATATATACTTAAATAAGATACAATAACTTAAAAACATTTTAGTTCTGAAAAGTGTTTAGTGCTTTTTTTGGGTTTTCGTCCCAAAGTTAATTTTCATCCGATGATGTACGACACTGTTTACCACCATATCGAATGTGTTGTCTTTGTAAGTTCGTTTCTTGAATCCTTTTCTGCTGTGTCAATATTCTGGATTATGTATATCAGGTTTAATTTTTTTTTAAATTCTATTTACATTTAACTAGGGGGGCGACGACCCGATTCGATATCATTTATACGATTGACATTCGAAAAGTTATTTATGTGAGCGCCGCGCTCAAATGTGCAGGTGAGTCCGGGGTAAGTTGCAACAGTGTAGATAATTTTTTCACTGATAAGATAATAGATACCGCCATCGGTAAGAGAGATATACCAGGTATGAGACTGCTCCAGATGTGAGACACTCAAATTTTTCAATATTGCGATGCCAATTTTCCGGCTTTGACTAGTGTCAACATTTTTTCATGTTGGAAGCTAGTTCTTTTTCAGACACCGGAGTCAATAGTCACAATTTTTGTATGTGATCCAAACATCAAGTAAAAATTTCATCAAAAAAGTTTTATTTGATTTTTTTGTAATTGCTGTTATTACTAGTTGTTCAACGAAAAAATGAGATTACAGTGCATATAAATTCAGCATTTTCCTTATATTTTACGATGAAGTAGTCGATTGGACTAATTTATGTTCACACATAAATTTTTCTGCGTTTTGTAAAAATGGCGTCATGTTCCGGGTGTGAGACAGCCGAGAGTACCAGTTATGAGACTGTTGGCAATTCTATCAAATGCATCAAATGTAATTTTTGAAGTGTGCAAATATGCGTGCCAGCTTCTCCCCGTGCAAACATTGCGAATTGGACATGAGCCGAAGATGAAGACGAAAAAGATGATGTATAAATTATAGAAAAAAGTGTTATTTTTTTTCGTAATTTTGGTCACTGAATGCTTTTATGATGATTAAACATTGATATTTTCCGTATTCATGGCTGTTTTACCTCATATTTAGCAGATTTTACCGAATGTCTCAATCTGGTGTCAAATTTTTTTTTGGTCAAAAATCAACTCATCGCGAAAATGCTCATACTTTTTTTTAGGTTGACGGAATCAATATAAATTCTACAGCAAAAAGTTGCGTATGATCATTAGCTTTCGAATGGTATATAAGATATTCGGTATATTTGGTTTCTATAAAAAGGTTTGGCTTGAAAACAAAACCTGTCTCATACCTCTGGTACATATCTCCTACAAAATACGTGTAACTTAATGGTTCTTAAGTGTGTCAGGTAGAATCACGCTGTAGTAATCATCACATCTGTGCTCTCGACAAAATAAGCAATTTTGCAATTATTGTCAATGCAGTTGCATTACTAAAGTATCAAGTGTTATAGTGCATTTATTATTTTAACTTTGGGATATAGACTGAATATTTGTCTATCGTTTTGCGTAGAATAATCATAAAAAAAGATCTAGAATCTCTAGAATCTACATCTAGAATCTTTTTAATCCATTCATGCGCGTCATAAATAACTGCTCTTGAATGAATGAAGAATGGGTGCAATATGGACATGGACTTTGCAAAATGTGAGCACACTGGACCTGTACAAAACAGACCCGTTGTATATATGTGTAAATTGTACCTAATAGTAATGATAGTGCTTCTGAATAAGTGTTGCAATTTACCCCAGCATGTGTTGCAACATGCCCCGAAGACGGGGTGCATTGCAACACGATTACCTTTTTTATTAACTTTAAGTAATTTGTCCATTATTGTTTTTAAGTTCTTTAACTTTATATACCTATGTTTCTTAAGGACCAATAAACATTTGTCCACCAATATATGGATGTTTTTTCCCAAAATAGTCTTTTAAAAAATTAAAAATTAAACAGTGTTGAAACTTACCCCGGTCTCCCCTACTAACGACGGGTTAATATCATAAAATAATTAGCGTACAATAACGCTTATAAGTCTATATAACAAATTATTTATTTATTTACTTAAATAATCTGCGTCTAAATAATAGATAACCGGATAAGAAAAATTGGAAAAAGAGTTGCATATCTTCGTAGAGATGTGGTTATCTTTAATTCCCATATGAGCTCAGAAGAAGTTTGTAGCTTACCACATTATGGAATAAGATCAGAGAAAATAGGGAAACTTATAAGAAGCGATAGTACCTTAATAGTTTATTGTTTATAAAACTAAACATTCCGTAAGAGAAACTCTTTCTAAGAAAGATGCCGTGAAGATACAAGATAGAAGTGGAATTAATATTCATTGCGATAATTACAATATGGTTTATATAGGACAGACCGATTGTGCGTTTAAAACAAGATTGAAAGAACATTTGTCATCGTAGAAAAACAATATAGAAGAGAAATCTAATTTTGCAGATAGAACAACAAAGAACAACATTAAGCAAACGTTGAAATCACGGAATTCCTATATACTATGTATATGCGAGAAAGGTTAAAGAAAAGATTAATTATGACGTACTTACATAATATATATTTTTATACTTTTAGAGTGTTTTATGTGTCTTATTACAAAAAATACACATTTTGAACATTTACTAAAATAATGTAATAGTTTAACTATAATTAATAAAATAATTTTTCAATAAAAATTAAAATTTTGTGAATTTAATGTTTTGCTTTGTAGATATGCCTTGTTTATGATTTTCTGTGAACTGGATTAGTTTTTCAAAAACTTTTACTAGACAACAGTTCTGTGGTCACATGCTAGAAGGATATAAGTACAAACATCCAACTTTACAGGAGACGCAAAAAACATTTTTTTTTCACTTCTCATCATTCGGACCAAATATCTTAATGGGCACTACTTGATGTTATGAGAAGTTTCCGAGTTATAAGTTCTAAAAGGTCCAGATTTAACATGAAAAAAATTAATTTTCGACTCGATATGTGTGATCGCCAGTCGAATATGAATGCTAATGTATAAGTGTGTCAATAAAATAAAACATAGCACAACAATACAGAGCGGTTTCGATTTATTTGACATGATTGAACATGTAAAAAAATTTAAACTTTTATTGTAATAGTAATAAAATAATAAATTCGCTATAATTACAAATAATTATTACATTCTGATATTTACTTGCAATTTCCACTAGCGCATAGTGGGACAAACACTCGGAAAAGTGACCAAAAATACATTTAACAACTTAACAGTTTTGCAACAAGCTTCAGTATATCTTTACAGGAAACATCACTACACCCTTTCCTAGAATTTCAACTGAATTGAAAAATATTTCTGCTTGTTAGAGCGATGTAAACATCACTCTCCATTAATCGCTAATTTTAGTAGCATATCGCTCCGTGCGACACCAAGTTTTGACGAGTTATTGAGAGGATTTCAGTTTAGAGTTGAAATTTATATTTAGTAGAAAATATGTCTTGAAGTGTGTACTTTCGAATAAAAAAAAAATTTAAGACAATACAATAACGCAATAATTAAATATAATGCTTCATTTCGGGAGCTGCTCAATAGAAAATTTAATGCAATTCTCCAACTTTGTGTGGACTTACAAAATATGTTCCACAAGATACCAATTTTAAAAAATATTTAAAAAGTACATTAGACATTTCTTAAGCATATTGTGTAAAAAATTTTTGCAAATTCAAGCCAGTTTTTAAGTATTTCGCGTTTTTAAACGACGCGCTGCGATGTATAAGTATGCATATATTGATCGCACTTGTTTGTACTGTTACCGTATTGCATCGAGGTTATTTAACATGATGAATGTAAAAGAAAACATTTTTTTCCGGACATATATAAAAACACACCCTCCAAAATCACCCTTGTCTAGTTTTTATTTTATTTATAAAGTTTTCAGTATTATGTAGGCCAATTTTAAGTCATTAATAGTAAAATCACAGTATTTTAAACTTAAAAAAAAGTAAATATTCCTCTAAACCACCCTTGTCAATTTTGAATTTTTTAATTAATTTTTCTGTGTTATTTATGCCAATTTTAAGTCATTAAAAGTAAAATCATATTTTAATAACCTTTCGTATAAAAAACACCCCTCTAAACCACCCCTGTCAATTATGAATTTTTTAATTAATTTTCCCGTGTTATTTATGTCACTTTTAATTTATTGTAGCCATTTTTTCGTGTTTTCGTCCTACTGTGCAGCGCTTATCTATTCATTCGTTGGCAATATAAATAATATAAAAAATAAATAAAATAATTGTACATTTTTCGTGTTAAATCTAGATCTTTTATAACTTATAACTCAGAATCTGCCCATAACATCAAGTAGTGCTCATTGAGACATCTGTTAGGAATGTCTATAGAAAGACATTTTCCCGTAAAGAATGGTGCGAGGTCCGTTCTTATCCGGAAAAGGACTTCAGATTATAAAAATAAATAAAAAATAAAAAAGCTGGAATTTTTCAAAAATTTTTTACTTACTTTAATTCATAACCATAACTCGAAAGCCGTTGATTTTAGACAATAGAAAGTTTCAAACTAGTTTGTAGATTATTTCACGTTCTTGAAAAAAGCCTTAAATTATTGTTACTTAAAAATCAATATTTTCGAGGCTATGGCCATGTGAAGGTCGAAATTTAAAAAACTGCTTTATAGAAGCCTAACACTCGAGGATTTGAATATAGAAAGAAATATTTGTTAAATATTTTTCTTAGTAAAGTGTTCTCTATCGTCACCTAAGTTATGTAAAGTGTATCCGGGGACTCCCTCTATGTATAGATTAAAAATTGTTTCTTAGGACCGGTTGTATGTATGTGGTTTAGACTCGGATCAGAGTTAAACCAGGGATTTTTGTTAATGTCTGCTGTATGTACCGGGTTTAACTCTCAATGTTTCTTACCCATCGAAACCCTGGTTGGTTTAACCCTGGTTCAAGTTAATATTTACACTGTTAAATCTCAAAATGTTGATGTATACCAACTAAAAAATTTTGATTTTGATAGTATTTATTACAAAGCTTATTTTTTTAAAATTTATTATATTATTATTGCGTATTATTTATTACATAATATTATTATGGATTATTAATTAACCGACGACGAAGATTTTATAGAATTTATGGAAATTTTTTGAGAAAGCATTCAAAGAAACCCTCAAGTTTTTCGTTATCGTCCAAATCATTTTGTTAATTGGTCAGATGAGGAATTTTTTCCTAGATTTAGGTTGGCAAAGCTCAACATTATTTGACGAATTCAAACCAACTAAAACTTGGTTTCCAGACAATAAGGTATTATAATCTTAAAAATTCATTCATTCGGTTTAATTTTAATAACCATTTCTTTGTTAATACTAAAATTGCGCATTTTATGCTACCGGCTCGATGTTAATAGTCATTGATTTTGCGACAAAATGAATTCTTATTATTAAAAAGTAATCTATATCGCTTTAATAAAATAATATGGAACTACACGTAATAATACATACATATATAAATTAATATTATCAACATCTTTCAGTTTAAATCTAATGTCAATGTCGAATGTCAAATCTTGAAAATCACTGTTTTTCTAGAGATTTTTGTCGTATTCAGGAGTAACAACATAAATTTAAAAAATAACTCTCGGATTAGTGCCTGCATAATATATGGAGAATATGTATTTTAGTGAACTATTTTCATTAGTTATCATTTTAAATTATTAATTTCATCTTTCCTATTTTATTTTTTTCATCGAAAATATAATGATTTTCCGTATAAAAGTTTAATTTCCTTTTCCGTCATATAATATTTTAGTTATTTTATCAAATACCAAAGAAACGTAATAAGCTTTAAAGAGCTTACTTAATGAACCAACATGTTAATCTGACTTTCATCAGGATATAAACTAGTCAGTCAAGATTAATTAAACTTTAACATTGGATTCAATAACCAGGTTCTCAAGCAGCCTCTATATCTGCTAGAACTCATTTTCAGTAATGTTCGCTTGAATAGTTATTTTTTAATATATCACTATTTAAAACATCAAGAAGATACATACAGGTTGACCAATGTGCATGCAAATATAGGGAAATAACATGGAGAAAGGTATCAATTTATAGAAATTTTTGCCGCGTTTAAAGATACCCAACTTTAATTCTTGTTTAAAACTCAATAATAAAATGAAAATTTGTGCATTTAATAAAACTTCAGTAGCCTAGGTAGAATTTAATTGACATTTTTTGTCATTATTTGGAAATTAAATTCAAGCCAGAATACTGAAGTTTTATTAAATGCACTTTATTTTCATGTTGTTACAGTAGAAACCCTCTATAACGAGTCCATAGTAAAATTTCATGATCTTTCAATCAATCAATCAATTATATCCGATAATTAGATCGCAACTTGAGTATGGGTCTTACGTATGGTCTCCACACTATGATGTTCACATCTCAAGGTTGAACAGGGTAGAACGAAAGTTCCTAAATACTATCATTTCAAACGTGGTTGACAAAAAATGTCGACAATCTTAGTCACTGAAAGACTAAATCCTTAGAACACAGAAGAGTTGTTGCATATGTGTGTATCGTTTACCGTTTATTGAACGGGATGATTGTGATGACCCTGTGATGCCCTAGGAGATCGAATAAAGTTCCGAGTTCCAAGCCACAACACTCGACTCCACGAGGTTTTCCATGTACACCATCACAAGACGAACTATGGTCTAAACAGTCCATTAATGAGAATGTGCCGAAATGTTAACAAATTAAGGAAGTTCAATAGTTTTAACATATGTGATAGCTCCTATAGATTATTTAAGTACAATATTATGTGGAACATATTATGTGTCAGTTGATTATTTACATTATATTTATATTTCTTGTGTTTTTCAGGCTCTAGCAAGCCATATGTAAATTGTTTTTTTACCGTTAATTAAATAAATAAATAAATAAATAAATAAATAAATAAATAAATAAATAAATTAATAAATATCAACATCCAGTATTTTTATTACAGTTTCATACTTATATGATATATGCATGTAACGAAATCTCTTATTATCGTTGTGGTTCAATGTAATGTTTTATGCGGTGACCATATAATGTATAAATAATATTATATACTTTCAGTAAAGAAGGAATAATAATTGCCTTATAAGTTATATACGCTATTATGATTTAGTACCGCCGAAGCTTAAATGAGAAAAATAAAACCAAATGTTACTATAAAAATATAGAATTCTGTAGTTAATAATTTCTTAAAAATAGTTTAAAGTATCTCCAAACCGCTTTTTAAAATTGTTGAGTAAAAATGAAGTTATTGTCATGGAATTTAAATAAATGTAAATTAATTTAAATCGTGCAATAATGTCAGTTTATTAGCCACAGAATATTCAAGCAATAATAATAACTTCCATAAATCTTTCAGTAGTAACATTTTTAAGATAAAATTTTTTTTCAGTTCAAATTTTGCAGTTAATACAAATTGCTTCGTAATTAACTACAAATTTTAACATTTCATAATCGTATTAATAACTTCTTTTTAAATTAGCCAATTAAACATTCTTGTAGGTAATATTTCTGAGTTACTATTTTTTGAATTACATTTTCAAGCAATAATGAAATGCAAATTAACTGCATTTATTTACTATTTACGTTTCGAGAAAATCAAAAAATAATAAGAAAAACAAAAAAATTTTTTACTCTAGAACGGCTTAATCAATTTTGATAAAATTTTAGTATGTTATAGGTGTTTATAAAAGTCACCTAACGACAAAATAACAGCCGCATAGGATTTCATTATCCAGAGAAAAAAAAATTTTTTATGTAAAAATATTTTTTTTAAACATGTTGTGATTAGAGCAAAATTATAAAATAATTTTTTTTAAAAGCTTCAAACCCTTTTATATAACATATATTTTTTTCAATTCATTGGAAGTGGTGCGCCATACTCAAAAAAAATAAAAACTGGATTTTACTTAGAATATTCAGTTTCCGTTTTTGTTAATTTAAAATTATTAGCTCTTGAAAATAATATAAATTAGAATTATCAAATTGAGCTACAGGACACATATTTAAAACGAGCTTTCGGAAAATGACATTTCCTTTTTCAAGCTTATTAGCTCAATTTGATCATTCTAATTTATATTGTTTTCTTTTTTGGTAATAATTAATAATTATTTTTATAATGACAATAAATATTTTAAAAATTTAAGTTAACATAATTTTAATTAATTGATTAAATATGTTAAAGAACTTTCAAGCTTAAATTATTAATCTTGATTAAGGCGGGATTTTAGCAATCGAAAGGAAATTGTATCAATGCTATTATGATACCAAATTTTAAAGTTATTGCTGAAATTATGATTTTTATTTGTTTATTAGACATCAAAAATTTGTTATTGTAAACCACTACAGAGAAATATTAAGAATAACGCAAATAATTTTTAAAACAAGACATTTTCTAACATAATATACGCAATTATTAAGAATCGGATAACAATGAAAATTTTTTTCCGGGCAGTTAAAGGTTGTTTTGAGAGCACTACGAAGTTAGATTTTTCAATTTTTTACATATGCTTGCGCAATAATATTTTAAAAATTGCTTATTTTCATGAATTTTGTGAATTTTTTTAACTGTTTTTTAACAAAAAAAATGAAATTATCTCTTCGTAGTACTTTACAATAACATCTTTTCAATCTCTAGTAAAAAAATGAAACTTATAATTTCAGCAATAACTTTAAAATTTGGTTTAATAATAGCATCGATTTCAACATATTTTCAGCTGCTAAAATCTCGCCTTAATTCAAAAAACAAAAAATGAGAGCTTTCGCCCATTCATATCGAGTTTTAAATAACTATCTTAATGTAATGTTTATATTTCGCTTTAGTTCGGTGCTTTTTCCACCAATTTTTTTTTGTTTAATTATCTTTTTTCAAAAAACCGTTTTACACTGGTTACATTACACTTTATTTTACTAGCCATAATTGCTTGATTAGAGTATATTATGTTAAATGAACATTTGTAATAGGGTGGGCCGAAAAACCCAATTTTTTTAATTTTTAAAACACAATTGGTTATAGTGCGGAAAAATTGTAGTTAAGTATTCTAAATAAGAGAAAACTAATAAAAAATTTTAATTTATATCTTCAGCTCCCGCATCGGATTTAAAGTTTGAACTAATAGTTTAATAGCTAAATTTTTTGAAAACTTCAGGAAAATTAACAATGCTTGTTGTGACACGAAATAACATTATTGGTAGATCGTGCCAGCATCCGCACGACGCGATGCTTGGCTATACAAAGTTGACCAAAATAACCAAACCCTATTATAATATACCGGGTAATGAATGAGTTAGCCGAACATAAGAAATTATCATGTAAAAATTTATTTATTCGAATTCCTACTTCCCAAATTATTTTAGAGAAAAAATGAAAGAAACAAAAATAATGCAGAAATATAAACTGCAATTGAAAACACCATTAGATTTCATCTAACTTTTACTTAAAAGGTCAAAAAATGCTTTGGAAATTGTTAAAATTTGCATTTATCGCACTGGCCATGTACCTAATAAATTCAATTTAATTTATATTTTCCAAAATAATTATCATGGAAACTTTCATGGCCAGTCCGATAAACGAAACTTTTAACAATTTCAAAAGCATTTTTTTGCTTTTTAAGTAAAAGTTAGATGAAACCTAATACTTTTATCATTCGTAGTTTATATTTCTGCATTATTTTTGTGTGCGTTGTGCATTTTTTCTCTAAAATAATTAGGGAAGTAGGAATTTGCATAAATAAGTTTTTACATGCTAATTTCCTAAGTTCGGCTAAGTCATTCAGCACCCTGTATAATAATAAATAATATGTTCAAACAAAAAGTACGCTTATCGCACAATTGCTAGTGACATTACGTATAACGAATCTGGATTCGTCTCACACTGATTAAGACGGTTACTCAAAAAATATTGAAACAAAAAAAAATTGGTTGAAAAAAGGGCACTAGACTAAAGCGAAGTACAACTTTACGTTAAGATAGTTATTTAAACCAATTAATCTTAAAAAATTGTTTTCATACGTCAGCACAGTTGAGATATAGCAACTGGCAGAATTAGGTGATTTTGTACCATCTGTAAGAACTATGTATAAAAGATTTAATTAGGTTTTGCGTCAATAAAACCAGCAAATAACCGCTTTTAACAAATGAAGAAAACTCGATATGAATGGGCGAAAACTCTCATTGTTTGTTTTTTGAATTAATCAAGATTAATAATTTTTACGCTTGAAAATTTTTTTCCATGTTTAATCTATAAATTAAAATTATGTTAACTTAAATTATAAAAATATTGATTGTAATAATTATAAAATAATTTTCAATTATTACCACGAAAAAAACTGAAAATTCTTAGTAATATCCAGTTTTTATTTTTTTTTAGTATGGCCTACCACTTCCAATGAATTGAAAAAAATGTATGTTATATAAAAGGGTATGAAGCTTTTAAAAAAAATTATTTTATAATTTTGCTCAAATCACAACATATTTAAAAAAAATATTTTTACATAAAAAATTTTTTTTCACTGGATAATGAAATCCTATGCGGTTGTTACTTTGTCCTGAGGTGACTTTTATATACCCCTATAACATACTAAAATTTTATCAAAATTGATTAAGCCGTTCTAGAGTAAAACTTTTTTTCTCTTTTTCTATTATTTTTTGATTTTCTCGAAACCCCCTTGAGTTAAAGATCTAAAATTTTCACGATCTTAGAATTTTATTAGTACTAACATATGCCCAAAGTGGCGATTAAATATTTCCCGGGGGCAGTTTCATCATGCTTATTCTCCTATGCCCTTTAATTTCTTATTTAATAGTATAATTTATGATACTAGTGTGTGTTATATTGCCAATAATCATGCGAGAAAAATGTTAACATACGCACCCGTAGAGCAAGTAGAGTAATTTTCTTAAGTTACTAAAATCGACTGGTAATGGTTTTCATTACTGTCGCTTTTGTCACTTCAACATGTCGAATCATTTGTATTATAAAATGCTTTTACAAAAATTTGACCGACGCGAGGATCGAGCTCACGATTTCCATGTGATATAATTATGATTCAAGTACATAATCCACTTTGCAAAACTGGGTTGACCTAATTACATTGTTTTAATACGTCTTATTTGTTACCAATATAATTTTTTTGCATTTTAACCAAATCGAACCTAAAATGCGTGGCCAACTGAATGCGTTGTATTAATATTAATCCTTTTATATGATATTTAATGTTGTTTTAAACGATATTTTTTATTTTTGGTATAATTGCTAATATTTTTGTTTTCCAATAATAGTAGATTACTGGCCGAGCCTCGAAAATGATCCGTTACTGGGCGTGCAGCTATATTGAAAAACAGTAACGAATTATTTTTCGAGTAGAGGTGAGTATACTATTTTATCGGAAAACAAAAATATTAGCAATTATACAAAAAATAAAAAATTTCGTATATCACAACATTAAATACCATATAAAAGATTAAATGTTAAGACAACGCTCATAGCGTAGTGGGAGTAACCCGATTCCATCCGATCTGAAAAGTCGGGTTATGCTAATCATTTGGTGCATGGATGGATGACCAGTCTTGTACAGTTTTTTTCCTTTAATTATTTGATAATTTTTTTTATACAACCCTTCTTTGCCACACGAAGTGCATTAGGAATTACATTAAGTTTACGAAAATAATAGAAAATTGTATTATGTGCAAATATTTAACTTTCAACGATTTTTGGCAAATTTATACGTCGCAGTGAGAGTTGGCCACGCATTCGGTTGGCCTCGCATTCAGTTGGCCACGCATTCGGTCGGCCAAGCATTCGGTAAAAAATTATATTGGTAACAAATAAGACGAATTAAAACAATGTAATTAGATCAACTCAGTATGGCGTAATGAATTGAGGGCTGGATCATAATTATATCGCTTGGAAATCGTGAGTTCGATCCTCACGTCGGTCAAATTTTTTTAATAGCATTTTATAATTCGACATGTTGAAGTGACATAAGCGACCAGTAATGAAAACCATTACCAGTCGATTTTTCATTACTGGTCAATTTGTTAAGTGACTAGAGAATGCTTCGCTTTCTCACCCGAGAGGAGGTTCGGAAAGCATCGCTTTGACTATGTTTTCCGATAAAAAAGTATACTCACCTCTACTCGAAAATGATACGTTACTGAGCGCGCAAATTTAAAAAGCTCGCTATCGCTCGCTTTTCAATATAGCTGCGCGCCCAGTAACGAATCATTTTCAAGACTCGGCCAGTAATCTACTATTAATAGCAGTTTATAATACAAATAATTCGACATGTTGAAGTGACAAAAGCGACCAGTTATGAAAACCATTACCAGTCGATTTCTTAAGTCATGAAGAGATGCGGAAAGCATCGCTTTGTCAATGTTTTCCGATAAAATTATTTAATGCCTATATTTTATTTATTATTTTAGATCATCCGATTCAGATGTGACTATTCAATTGTTCGCCTGTTATCTGTCCAAAGTGGACCAATAAAAATGTTGGATTTGGAATTTCATGGCCAAAAACTTATTATTTTTCGTTATGCTTATTTATTTTTTAACGATTATACATAATTTTGTGCTTATCTTGTGCTAATTTGTGCTCAAAATTTCAATAAAATTCGATAATTTATATATAGAAATAATTCAATGAAAACAATTCAAATCGATATTTTACCGAATTTATTCAAAAAAGAGAGCAAATGGTTAGTTCGGCAGCATCGAGAGAGGAAAATTTAAAGTATAATAAATATAAATCGATAAAAAATCAATATGATTTCTTAGTTTTTGTTGTAGAGACCTTGGACCCTTGGAGTAACGATGCAAAGGTTTTGATTGTTTGGATCTGTCGTCTTCTAATTGATGATTACAACTTGTTATTTTTATTATTTTTATTAATTTATAAATTATTGTAAAGCACAACAGCATTGTTAGTAATTTTATCTAAAATTAATAATAATTAATCAAATTAAATTAATCAATAAATAAGAGAAACTGTTAAAACTTATATTTCTTATAATTGGTTATTAATCAATATCACAATAAAGAAACCTATATTTAACAAATTTAAATTGTAAATAAATCTTGAAGCATCGCGTGTTTCCGATATATTTGTTTAGGTATATGTAATTCTTTTAGTTGTTTTCAGTATCCACAAATAAATCTAATATGAAATATTAGATATTATATATAACAAAAAAATATAGATAAATAAGTTCAAATGGCCGAGAAACGTTAAAATCCGATTCATGTTTTTGCTTAATTTTTTAACCTTAGGGAATTAAGTTTAAAAACGAACAATTTACAAAACAATTAATTTGAAACTCGTGAACCGATTTATTTGAAATTTTAAGTGATAAAAGTTTCCGAGACTAATGGTTCTAGAGTTATATGTATGCCTTCCAGCAGAGGACTTTAACATAAATAATGTTTTTGGATGAAAATATTGTTGGAGAATTTTGAAAATGAGAACCAAAGAAACCATGAAATAAAAAATTGTAAATTTTAATGAATTAACTACAAATTGGACTTAAAAACCTTCATGTTAGATTAAATTAATATGAAGAAACTTTCTTAAGATAATGTCGAAATAATTATAAAATTAGAATAGCGGTGGGAAAACTAAGAGCTATTGATTTGTTAACAAACATAATGATAATATTTAATTCATAAGTAAATCACAGTAGATTAGAAATTTAACAGAGATAAGCAAGACTTCCTCCTGGTAGCACCGTAATAGTCGTAAAGTTTAGGAACTTTATTGATTTAACCAAGTACCTACATTCACTTGATAAATATTTAAAACGTAGGTAAATCTAAGTAAAATGTGTAGCTTGCTCTTATTAAATAAGGAAAGGTAAGTATACTTTTATATTTATTTAACTAAATTAACACAAAATCCTAAGTAGTAGCCTACCTGTATTTTGCAATTTCATTCCTCCTTTTGGCTGATAACCAAGACCTTCCGTGTTGTTTGTAGATGTAAAACTAAAATAGGCTAAAAATTGTGATCGACGAGTTTTTTCTTCAATTCTGAAAAACGGAAATTACATTCTTTAACAATCAAGATAACCTAACAAATACTTATGTAATAGTCAAAATGCACATTTATATTTACCGAGCAAATGAATAATTATTGCTATAAAACAAAATTATAAATTTAAATTAAATAATACGACAGTACAGGTTACTGATCAGAAGGGCACAAAAAATATATAATATAGAAATTACTATATTATTAGAAACTATTAGAGAATAAAAAAATTTTGTGCGAGAAAATAATATTAGGAATAAAATAAAAAGAAGCTTCTTAAAACTTTTTCTTCAAGGTCAACCATGTTTTTTAAATGCCCACATTATTTGAGCAGATTTAGAATCTGCACAAAAACAAAAATAACTTAATTAGAAAATTATATCGGGATTTTCTCTTGGACAGGTCTAATTAAAACTCTAACTTTTCGTCGACGCATAAAATTTGGAAATTTTTGTAGAAAATTTAAGTTAGATAGTCACCCTGTTATATTCCATAAAAACAAGCACAGTTTTTAGTAGCAGTCTAGTGGTAATGCTAAACAAATATGAGTGAAAATAAAATATTCATTCAGTCACATTTTGTTGTTGTTATTAATTGAATTTGTTTTGATTGTTTTAAGACGTTTTTACTAGATTTTTCTGTTTATTTATATTTAACAATGGTTGATGATCCAATAGGTATATAATTAGGCTATTTTTATAGTTAAAATATATTTTTTCGGAATTAAATAAAAAATTACATTTTTGATTCTATGATTCAAATTTCAATAGAATATATAAAAAAAAGTCCACTTTCTTCCAAACTGAAAATTATTTTATAATAATACTTACTCACTTACCTATCCAGAAATAATATTCCAAATGTGCGGAGTGGTGCGACATTTATCGAATACAGCAAAAATATGTTAATTTTTAGTCCAGTCAATTTAGATTAATTTTCAGCAAATAAAAGCATTAATCGGTAAAGATCTGAATTTTGGTATACATGTTTATTGCGGGTTCCTGTTAAACATACTAAAAGTCTATGTCGAAATCTGTTGCGCTTGAGCCGCCATCTTGGAGAAATGGTACACTTTTTCAGTTTTTGGCCTGTATCTCGGTAACTTGTGCTGATACAAAAAAAAGTTTAAGTAAAAATTGTAGTTTATTAAATATCCTTCAAATAAGTCTATATACATTTTTTTGTATCTCTAATACTTTAGCTGTAATTCGACGTTGCATACAGATGGTCTTTTAGCAGTTTTGTCGTGTCAATGCAGTTAATTTATTTTTTCATGGTGCTAAATCTTTTACATTTAACACTGACTATTTCTCCAGTATAAAGAGGTGTAAGAAAGATATGCGCCGCTTAAAGTTTCGTCACTAGTAAACATGAACATCGTGCAAAATGCATCTCCTTTCTAATGTAAAGTAAAGCTAAAGTATTGGAGATACAGAAAAATGAATATTAACTTTTTTGAAGAAAATTTAATAAACTACAATTTTTACCGGAACTTTTTTTTTGTATCAACATAAGCTGCCGAGATATAGACAAAAAACTAAAATAGTGTACCAACAGATTTCGATGGGAACTTTTAGTATGTTTAACGGGACGCGGTAATAAAACATGTGTACATATTTTTATCTAATTTTACTGGACTATTTAGTAAAATTGTATTTCATACTTTATGGATAAGTATGGTAATATTATAATTTTTACTTTTATAATTTCTTAAACTAGACAGAGAAATTTTGAGAAAAATAACTAATTTTTTATTTAATTGTGGCCCTTTTTGATAACATTGTATCGTGAAAATAAAATATAAAAAATATACAAAATACATCAAATATATTTTATGATTTTGCTATAGTTGATTTTTTAATTTATCATAATCATTTTTTTAAATAATAGCAACGGAATTTACTTGTAATTAAAAATAAAATTTATTTCATATTTTCTCAACAATCATCCTCTTATGATTTTATTTTTGATGTATTAAGGGGTAATATCCACCAAATTTTTATTTTTTTTCCAATTTTTTTGTATTAGCTTAAATCATGCTAAAACTATCCTAGAATCAAAATCTACAACACCCAAGTACTGATCTAAACTCAAAATTCGTCTCAAAATTCGTTTAAATCAATTTTTACCGAACAGCTTTTATGCTGCAAAATCACAATCAAAATCAATCGGCGAGCAGTAGAACTGAAAAAGTTTATATCCGATTGACTTGAAATTTTAACTGTAGCTGTTTCATTAGATTATCTAGTGAAGTACACACGATTTTAGCGATTGATTAACAACAAAAAAAGTTATAAACAATTAAAGTCGATTTTTTTTGTCAAAAACAAAATTTTTATTCAAGCCGTCGCCATTTTGCGAAAAAAATTCTAAAAATATAATCATGTGTATTTCACTAGCGACATGGAATAAAGGTGTAACGGGTTGATTGGGCAGCAATCAAACAACTAGAATTCGTGTGTCGAAGTTTCGGATGCACTATGCATCCATCTTCAGGACTATAATGTATTGTTGTGTTCTGTTAAAGAAATGGAAAGTGAGTTGCGTAATTTAGAAATAAAGAACTGACTTTGCAACTTGATGAACAATAAAGGCAGGACTTTTGTTCCGTTTTCAAAATTGTTTTCTATTTCGTGTTAAGTTTGTTTGTTAGTTTAAGTTTGATGTTGCAGTAATTTATTTAATTGTTGTAAAAATTTTAATGTGTATTTTTATTTATTGTTATTTAGCGACTTACACGAATGCAGCTGGGCAGTACACGAACAAGCACGAACAAAATTCTAATCTTGATTTTTTTAAAAAAAAGGGAAATAGCAAGAACCAATAAAAATTGAACACGGAAAGAAAAACCAAGGAGATAAAAAAAAATAAAAAAAAAAGAAGAGTCAGTCGAAAATTGAAAGCCAGAGAGGCAAGTCGTGTTGAGGAGTGGCAAATAGAGTCCGAGAGGCAAGTGGTATTATAAAGTTGAAATTTGAGAGCTATAGAAGCAAGTCGTGTGGTTACAAACCGATAAGTTGGAGTGGAGGTGTGTTTTAGCCAAGGAGGTTTTTTTTTGGAAAGTTCATTGATTACGAATTTTGGCAACGCGAATACCAAGACAAGTTTATGTAAGAAGATATTTGAAGAAAGTGTCCGAGTTACACGTGCTGTCTAGCGAATTTCGTGTAAGTCTTGCTTTTATGAAATTGTTCTTGTTTGTTCAGGTTGCAAATAAATACGTTGTTTAGATTGTCAGTTTTTTATTGTCTTCCATGTAACTATCTTACTTTCGAGAATCAACGACCTATTTTTAGTAAGAGAGCAGAGAGAAAGAGCACTACATAAAAAAATTTTTGGAAAATTTTTTTATGTAGTGCGATTTGCAGTTTCTCTTTTACTCGCGCGGTAGTACTATGTGTTATTGTTGGTTTGCTGCACATTGTAAATTTTATAAACCGTACAAAAATTTACACCGGCGAGAAGCTATTCGCAGTGTGCGTGTATGTTAGTATGTACTCGAAGCTTTAATAAACCTTATTAACAATTCACATGAAGTTTCTATCCTCCTATGTAAGATTATGTTGGTAACGGTGGCCAACGTTAAAAGTTGAAAAAGTAAATATAACCTAACAAAATATTCTACAAATAGAAAACATACGTTCCTGTTCATGTTCACTGATGCTTTTAATGGAATTAATAATAACTTAAAATTAGAAAATTAAAATCTTCTAATATTTTCAATTTGGTTTAGTTGCTTACAACATTATTTGTGAAATAAAAATTTCTTTTAGGAAAAAAAAATTTTGAAAATTTACAAATTCTACGTTGGCAGCGTATTGGCCCGGCACGTGGAAGTATTTTGAATCAAATTTTTTTTATAAATTTATTTTGTCTTTGTGGAAAAATTTCGCTTCAAAGTGTGAAATTTTCGAAAATGCACCAAAGCTTTATCTTTTTTACCCGTTTCCTTTTAACGAAGAGGGAAATGGTTAAAATTTTTGACTTTACAATTGTTATCAACGTTTGCGCGCATCTTTTTCGGTCATCGGCAATTTCCGTTAAGTTGTCGGCGACCGCCTTCGAATTTGATTGTGAAAGAGGATTTTTCTTAAATTGGAAAATTCAATTTTTTTAATTTTTACATCGATAACTTTCACGAAAAGAAATCGAAAAGTAGATTTGCCTTTTGTCGAAAAAACCGTTCCTTCACCGTTGAAACTGACCTTTTTTGTTTATTGCAAAAACTGCAAGGATTTGAAATGAAAATTTACGTCGTTCGACATTTTTTAGTTTTGCAGGTGTAAGGAATGGTTTTGAAAAAAATTCACAAGGAGCAAAAATCAAGCTATTCCCATGGACCAATCGACCGTCTCAAAACAATTTCAAAAATGTCGACGGTTTACGCGCAATCGGCGTAATAAAGTCAAAATTTGAATTTTTCTTATTTTGCTTCTGGTTATTGTTATTTTTGAACCGATTTTTAATTTCTAAACGGCATCGAATAGGTACGATCGAACTCCACAAATTAAATGTGGTTCATTTTTTTCCCATCTCCATCGGTGGAGCCGTAAAACCCAAACAAAATTTTTTGAAAATTTTTTCAAGGCAGCAGCCTTGGTTTCTTTTTAGAAAAATAAAATTTTAAAAATTTGCAAATTTTACGCCGGCAGCGTATTGGCCCGGCACGTGGAAGTATTGTGGATCGAAATTTTTTTATAAATTTATTTTGTCTTTGCGGAAAAATTTCTCCTCGAATGTGAAATTTTCAAAAATGCACCAAAATTTTACCTTTTTTTCGGGTTTCACCTTAAAGAAGAGAGGAAAAGGAAAACTTTTTTACGTTACAATTGTTATAAACGTTTGGACGCATCTTTCTCGGCTATCGGCAGTTATCGCACAGTTTTACTAAGAACATACGACCGCTTTGAAGTTTGATTTTTGGGAAGGATTTTTCTCAAATTTGATAAATTTAATTTTTTTAATTTTTACGTCAATAGTAATCGCGAAAAGAAAACGTAAAATTGATTTGATGATTTTCGAAAAAATCGTTCCTTCGCCCCAAAAAGTGACTATGTTTATTTGCTGCAAAATATTTACTTCTTTTGCATTCTAAGTGTGATGGTAAATTTGGGTGAAGGAGAATTGTGTTAGGTACCGTTGGAATCAATAGACTCTAAGGAAGCTATTAGTTGCGTTTGCTGCGTTCGAAAATTGCATTCTGAGCGAAGCTGAGCGCAACTATGGCAAAAAAGTTTGAAATCGCATCAAATCAAATTAACAAATTTACTTCTTCTTACGCAAAATTTGGGGGTAAACTTTGGTGGACGACCTTCGAAACTGCTACGGTTCGCTTCAGGAGACCTTGAGGAAGCTACTTGTCGGGCATACGACCCTCCAAAATTCTACCCCGCGGTAAGCCGAGCGCAAATCTGGTAAGAAAGTTTTAAATTTTGAAATCCGCGTCAATCAAATTTACAAATTTACTTCTTCTTACGCAAAATTAGGGGGTAAAATTTGATGGACGACCTTCGAAACTGCTACGGTTCGCTTCGGAAGACCTCGAGGAAGCTAGTTGTCGGGTCTACGACCCTCAAAAATTCTAGCCCGCGACAAGCCGAGCGCAATTATGGTAAAAAAGTGAAAATCATCAAAATCCATGTCGCATTAAATTTACAATTTTACTTCTTTGTACGAAAAATTTTGTGGTAAATTTTGAACTGGAAGATTTGTTTCTAGTACGGTTCGATTCAGAAAACTTCAAGGAAGCTATTCGTCGCGCTCGTCGACGCGAAAAGACGCGCTCCGCGCCTCACCGAGCGCAAGAATGGTAAAAATGTCAAAAATGTCGTAAACGTCAAAATTAAAATAATTTCGGAAAATTTTGGAAATCGAGTTGCGACGGGACTCGCATTCCGTCTAACCCGTTTCGCGTGAATCGGAAAGAGATGCGACATGGTACGATGAAAAACAGGCACGCGTATTATTAAAAATCGGCGATTTTGTCCGAGAGAGACCTAGCAAGGCGCGACCCTTCGCACTCGTGTAAAACGGCCACCTCGCCCGTCAAAATCTGTAGTACCGGTTTGGCTGTGGTTAAATGCTAGAAATCGACTATTAAAAAGGCGACTAAATCGGTGCTGGCCGTCGCCTCCGGCAGCGGATCCAAATTTTTTCGCCAGCAACGGCTCGGCTTAGCGTCGCTCTTTCTTTGAAGATATTACAAGTCCGAATCGCTCAAAGAGGGGCCGCTCGGCGGCCCTAATCGTTGTCGAAATTCTTAAAAACGGTAAGATTTTATTATATAAGATTTTGACATGTTACAAATGATAATTACTATTGACACTTCAGAGTTTATTAAGTTATTAATTTATTTTTTACCATTTTACTATTGTTATTATGTTGATTTTTGTGTTACATTCAGTTACAAGTAAAATAATGTACCACTGATCTCTGTAAACTAAACTTGAGGTGAGAATTTTGTTGATTTCTGCAGGTTGTTGAATTTTGGTTTTGTAGTCCTGAAGAAGAACGAAATAAAGGTTCGAAACGTCGACGAAAAGTTAGAGTTATAATTAGACCTGTCCAAGAGAAAATCTTGATATAATTTTCTAATTAATTAAGTACGGACGATAACAATTATTATGGATAACAAAAACAACATTTGTTCAAAATTTTTATATATTTAAATAGGTTTATTTATGACATACAGCAATCAAAACAAAACATTGTAATCTAACAAAACAAATAAACATAATATCTTGAATTGTAATGTAACTGAGTTTCCATCTGCTTTGTTAACTTTAGTTCAGATAAAAGTTGGAAAACAGATAATATTAGGAAATGGTGTATATTATATACCCAGCATTTTAAAAATGCTGCAAAAACTGCTGAAGCCTGCTAAGAATGTTTTTTATATTATAAGTATACTTTTGAAACCTTACTTCAAAATTAACCAAAAAAATACAGAACACAGGGTACTACGCAAATTAATTCAAATTGAAATTATAGGTCATTGTTTGGGGCTTACGTACTTTTGAATGTTGGCGGTAAATGAAAAGTCGTTTTGCTTTCGAAAAGATACTGCACACGTAGTACCGCTCCGTCTGGGGCGATATTTTTGAAAAACACTTCGGTTGGTGCGAAATGTAATGGTGAACAAAATAAACACTTTAAGATTTGCACTTAATTTATTCATAAATGGCAGGTTGAAAACGATACAATTTATAAGGGGGTTTTAGCCACGTTATAGAAGGGAGTATTGTTCGATGAACTTTTGTGTGCAGTTCTAACGAACGCTGGCGCTGGCTTGATACTACTTACAATTTATAGAGGAATATGTGCCTCGTACATAAGGGAGTATCAGTGGCGGATAGTGAATTTTTGGGGCCTGATGCTAATTAGATTTTAGAGGCCCCTGGTAGGAATATTATGGGAAGGGGGGGGGCTTGTTTTTTTATCTAATATCAAAATAATGATACATTATGATACATTATTTTGTAGAGACAAAAAGTAAAAATGTAGAATTTTTGAAAAATAATTAACTCCGTTCCCTTAATAAATCACTTTCCGAAAAACCTTCTTCTATTTTCAAAAATACCTGATGCTGCCACCACCCTGAACAGCATTTAAATAATCCGTTTGTTAAACGGATTTTCTTTAAATTTTGTCTAGTTCATCGCCTGATGATGCCATAATATGATGAAAACGTTTACGATATTTTATATTTACAGTGTATTTTATTTGTGATAACTTTAAAACATTTCAGTTCTAAAAGTGTGTGTACATTTTTTTGGTTTTCTAAAATGTATATTATTGATAATATCGAGTTACACCACCTAAACCACATATCAATCGATTATTTTATAGATTATCTAAAAAACAAAACAAAGGTAACTGAAGCTCATAAAAAGAGAAAACAAACTAAATTCTATAAAATATTGAGTAAGGATATTTGGAGACTTCTTTGGAGATCTCAGTGATCAGGGGGCTAATGTTCCAGCATCTTAAGCATTCCTATAAATTCACCCCTAAAAGTTATAGTTGTTTTTGCATTGTATTTAATTAAATAAGCAAGAATTTATAATTTGCATCTGCTTTTATGTTCTTTGAAAAGTGTAGAAAATAAACAAAATTAAATTTTATAAAAAAATAAGTAAGGTCAGCATCGTAAGCATCCATATAAATCCGCCACTGGGGAGTATGGTTCGATAAACTTTTTGATAAAATACTAGCTGTACTGGAGCTTGAGCGCCAAAAGATCGACATGCGCAACAATTTGTAAAGGAAGAGAAAATACATATATAGGAGATACAAACAGTGCATGAGTAAAATTAGAGGCAATTTTGAATCTAACATGAATTAAACAAAACACAAATTACAATTGTAAACAGTCATACATTTTTTTGAAGAAATTAAAATTTTAAGATTTGGAGGGGCCAGCTTGGAGAGCACCTCCTCTACTTTAGAATTAAAATTCTTTTTAAATTTATTGAAAGTGCTTGCGAAATTTGAAAGAAAACATTGACAAAAATGTCTAGTTGGCCTCCTTTTCTCAATTTTATTGGATATTAATTTTTTCTTTGCTTTAATAATTATAATATAATAATAATTATTACTCTTGAAGTGTTGACGAATGCTGTACCTTTTTTTATGATACCCATTTTATTAAAAAATTTTAAAAGTTAAATTAAAATCCGAGCAAGATACATTAAATTCAGGAAAACTTGTAAAAGTAGTTTTGAATTAAATACTAATAGATTTTGTAATTTATTTATTTTTATTACAAAAAATGTAACTAAATTATGCTAATTTATTTATTTTTGTGTTTATCTAAATTATGAATTTAACAAAAATTATTTTAAGTTGCAAAAAAATAAAAGTTTACATACAATAGATTTATCAGGATTCAAGAAATGTATATCAACTTTTTCTGTTAAATCGTTGTATAGCTTCCATTTCCCAGTCAATCCTTTAGCATTTGCTACAAAATGACCTACTTTTACGTTACTGGAATTAAAATTTTCAATAATTCCTCTTTGTTTCTTACTGATATTGTAGAAGAGATACTTGACAATTAGAGGTGTCTAATCAATAGATTAGATTAAGTAAAAATGCAAAAATAAACCGCATAAGTCAGTGGCTTGTACTATTGTTTTTGCAATGAACGGTCGAAAACATCACCATTTTTTATAGTTTGCGGATTGTTATTAACATAATTTTTACACATAATGTGTGACTACCCTCAAGGATCAAATTTCGACAAAAAAAGCAATTTTGAAAAAAATACTGACTTACGCTGTTTTTGAAATGACCGATTCATATTTAGTGAAGTAATTTTATCTTCCTTTTTTTGTTTCGTATGCTTGATCTGCCACTTCTTGTTGTTTTTTCATTTTTTCCTCGGCCTTATTTTTCACGTTTTTATCCAAATATGTTTTAGCCATTGATAACGCGTCACAAGTAGAGGATGTTTCCAAAGCCGGTTTTGTACCCAATTGTGGAGATTACGAATTCTCTCGAGCCTGAGGTTTATTTTAATAATTAATACTATACTATACTATTTAAAAACAACAACTCTATGCTTGTTGAAGTTTCAAAGAACACAATATTATACACTTCATGCAAAAATTAAGGTATAGTAAGATTGTCAGGTTGTCTTGATTATTATTATAGATTCTGACGAAGAAGACAATGAAATCTTTGATTGGTTGTTTTATTGCAGAGTCCAAAATCCCCATTATAGTTGTTTTTAATTTATATGAATATGGGCGCAATAAAAAACAAAAGAAATACTATATTTAGGTTTGGTTCTATTCCTGTGTTAGAGGGTGCGATGTGTTGGTCAGCAGTTTGACCAGTCTGATGTCCAGAACTAGTTTTGAGATTTGCATTTAATTGCGCCATAATATTATTGTTATCTGACGAATAGGGAGACTTCAGATAAACATTAGATGTTAATTTTAATACCTATAGGTATTTATTACACTAATGCCCGATTTCTTCACTTTGAGATATCTATCGGATAAATATAACCAACAAATAATCGTAATTCAAATTATTACGGTTGCTTGATTGGTTATACTTATCCAAGATATATCTCAAGGTGAAGAAATCGGGCATAAGTGTAAAATTATAGTTGATCTTCATTTAAAATTTGATTAAAAATAGTTCAGTATTAAAGTGTATTAAAACAATATTACTTATTGCCATATATTTTACTCTTCGCCTCTTCAATTCAATTAAAGATAACAGCTTTATATTTAAACTATTCTTTAATTATTATATTCTTTTACAAATTATTTTCAAAAATATATCACCATTCAAATTAAATTACCTATCTGTCATTTATTCACAAAAAACTCCCCACTGACTCGATCTTTTTATTTTCTCCTTCGTAGATTTTTATTTTTATTTGTCCATTCTTTCCATACCAATATATTGTCCGACGTTTCAAGTTGATTTTTATTGACCCATTTACAAAATATTGATAAGAAACGATCCGAAACGTCGGAAAATATAATATTGTTTTATCAAATCTTAATACAAAACTATTTTTATTCACAATTTTTACACTTTTATGGTAAATCTTCATAATATTATTGCTTTAAAATGGAATGCTCATTTAGTAGTACGCATTATATGTTTTTGATTTAGTCTACAAATTAAACCTTGGTTGCTAAAATTATTTAACACCGTACAATGTATTGTCTCAAGTTATCCCAAGCAAGGAAGGTTTGAGACTCATGCCAGAGAAAAATTAGACAGACAAAATAAGATATTTAATTTATTATCCTGGTGAAATATTTAAAAAAATTTAATGAATTATATTATAACAGGATAAATCTGTACCAAAAATTATTGTCAACTTGCTACGTGACGTTTTACTCACAGTTTTTGAATTCCAACTGATGGAGTTTAATGGTATAAAATCGGACTTAATAAAGGCGATTTTAAGTCTTAGTAAAATATTCTACTATTAAAGTCAATGCCAAAATACACTTTAATGTGTGTATTTTAACAAATATTTGACAAAAGTTGTGCTAAAATATGCGTGATATTGTTTGACAAACAATTATAAAATTTCTTTACAATTTTATTATATTTTTAATTTTTAAATTCTCTTTTAATACGAAACCGTTCGATAAAATTCTTGTATCTCTAACCATTGAATTAATGTTGAATAACATTCAAAAATACTATAGTGTTATTATTAACACAAGGATTGTACGAATTACACAGCAGCATCGTGCCTAGAACATAATGAAAAGTAAAATCTGTAGCCCACAATAAACAAAACCTTAACACACAAAGAATATGTTAGTTAATTAATTTTCCAAATAAAGCGTGAAAAAATTAATTTAAAAATTAATCACCTCTATTCAGATTCTATAGCGTGTAATAATTATATATTATATAATATGTATATATTTATGTAATACTACACAAAATTGTTAAATTGGTATATTACGCAAAGTAAGTAGTACACTGCCGACCAACAATTTGGAAGCGGTCGTATACTTACATATAGAGTCATGTGGGGTAACCGTACGCAGCGAGTAAGTGTACGCAATAAAGATTGTGCGAATGACGCGGTTGATAGCTAGTCGGAACAGAATTTTGTTCACATTTGACCCCTGAGCTACAATACCGAATCACAAGTTTGCTATGGAAAATTACGCAACAATATTATTTTTGCACCATTTTATTATTTATTTTCTTGAAATTTATTTGCATGCTAAAAGCATTACAATTAGTCTAAGTGAGTAAATAAAGGGACTGGAAACCGAAAAAACGAATCAATATTTTGTGTGAATTCACGAATTTTATCTAAAGTAAGTCATACTTGGATTTTTTATTACTTTTATTTACTTTGACCGGATGGGGCAAGTATACGCAGGTAAGTGTTCGCAATATTATGCTACAATATTACCGCACCAGTTACGTGAGAGGCATATTTACGTGTGATCTATGTGCAGTAGTAGATTTAATGTCATTCTCACTTATCAACACTGCGACTGATCACCACAACATCATAACATCTCTTTATATTGTGATTAAATGGAAACGCGACGTACGTGCCTTGTAGGTGATGTGTTGCTGCTGTTGGATAGGCGCGCTTACATTTAATTACATATAAAAAATAAAATTTGCTTGTGAATTGTGATGGTCAGTCGGCGTTCCTATGCTGTGTTGATAGGTGAGTAACGACCTTCAGTTTTCGACGTGCCTACACTTTGACGTCGTTGTCAAAATGCCGCATGCGGACATTTTCCGTCCGAGGTGGGTAAGTATACGCATTTTCCTTGCCGATTAAAAGTTTCAATAAAAATAACAATTATTATTAGAATTCAAATTTTATGTTTTGTTGTTGCTGACAAAAGTTTACTACCTTATAATAAATATTGTTTTGTTTACAATCAACTAAAACTTTTATTCTGGAAACAATTTAGTAAAAATTGCGTACAGTTGCCCGATGACAATATACTTTGCCATAAAAATTATGTTTACATATTGTAAAATTTTGAATTTGTGTGCATTTTCGCGCCGACAAATTTAAGTTAACACGAATTACTTTGATTTTTCCCGGTGACTGTTCAACAATGTGAACGTTAAGCCATAACTCTCTGAAAATGTATAATTTTGTAACAGAAATTTGAAATTTTTTGTTATTACAAGTAGAGTAGTTAATTTAAAGTAAGTCAATTTTATATAAAATTGGATTGATTTGTGCGTGTTCGAAGCAATTTGGAAGATTTTGAAGATTTTTAATGGTTTTATTTTGAAATTAATTGATTCCTTGAATAATTGGTATTGGTAAATTTGGAGATGAGAAATTTATTTACATTGAAAGAATTTGAATTAGTAAATTTTAAAAGCAAAAATTGAAGGAACGATCGAACTGATAATGCAAGGTATGTGACCAGCTGAGTGTGCACATTTTTAAATACAATCACAACTTACAAAATTTATTTAAAGTTAATTTTAAATTGAATTTAGACAAAATATATAAAGAACAATCTCTAGCTCATAAAATGTGTGGCCCGCTAGCTAATTAAAGATTCTGCACTAAAATATTTAAAAATTTTGAAGTCTCCTGTCATAGCAATATACGAGTAGATATTTGCTAACCAGTAAAATTAAAATTTAAAAATTAACAAGTTAAATTAAATTAAATTGATTATTAAATAATTGAATTAAAAAGTTAAAATGAATTATATAAATAATGAAAAATTGAAAAACATTTAAGATCTGACAATAACAACAAACTATTTCTGTAAGTTTACAAAATTGTTAATTTTATATTACGTATTAATATATTAATACCATTAATTTTGGTATTTTCAAATTGGTATTCAAATTGGTATTAAAATTGGTAAATTGGTATATTAATACCAGATTATACCATATCAATATTTTAGAAAACACAAAAATGCATTAAACACTTTTCAAAACAAAAGTGTATTTACTAAGTGCATTTTTGTGTTTTCTAAAATATTGATATGGTTAATATCGAGTTACACTACTTAAACCACGTATCAATCGACTATAGATAATATGTATATTTTATATTATATAATAATAATAATACCTAACACCTAGAAATATATAGTAATACCTAATATTATTCTATTTGTAAATATTTAGTTATGATACACTTAAATTCATAGCAAGCATGCGAAAGGCGATTTTACTTGGATTAAATTCCAAAATATTTTTTTTATAAATATAGAAGTGAGAATATAAACTTCTAAATCGAATGTGTATTGATTCCGAATAAAATGCTATTTGTGTAAATATTACATGAGATTATACCAAATGTTGACTGTAGTAGGCGCAATAATACAAAATTGTGTGTTTTGCGATAGCCATAACATTTCTTTTTTAAACAATATAAATGCCAATTGCATGCTAACAATTTAATATTAGCAAATACAGTCATATGAAAGTGTCTCCTAGATTTAGCTACTTACATATTCCGATTTAATTTAAAATAAAATAAAATGATTAAAAATTTACCGTTTTAAAATATAAAATTTTAAAAATAGAAATTAAAATGCCGTTTAATTTTTTGATTTCAGATGAAAAAATCACCCTGAATCATGGAAGCCGGCAATTTTTACATGGGTGTCTTTCCACGGTATGGCGAAGTTGTTAGAAAAAATTCTGAGGGACTGAATAGGTAAAGGCTTGGTAGAAATTTAAACAAAAAAAAGTATCCCAAAAAAGCGAAAATAGCCTTCGCATGGGATGACCTCTAAGTACACTTCTTTGCAATAAATAAAAGATTTACTAACTTGACATGTTTCGCACGGAACCGTGCATCATCAGATGTATACTACGGAAGAAATATAATTATATTACATTCTAGTTGACAAATCACTGGAAGAAATGCTCACTAGCTTAGCTTACAGAAAAAATATGAAAAAGACAAAACTCGTCAATCAGCAACTTAGCAACTGAATCACAAATTTCGCGAATTAAATACTATAATCTACTTTCTTATCCTTTCAATCTCGTGCGCATTATATCGAAAAACAGCACATTCAAAAACCAATCACTGCTTCAAATGGTGGAAAAACCCAGGTAGCACAAAATATTGCGCAATATTGGGGCAACATTGCGCCAATATTGGAAAGTTAGGCAATATTGGCAACGCCCAGGCAATATTGGTGCAATATTGATTACCATTATTGCGGCAATAATGGCTAACAATATTGGTGCAATATTGTCTACCATTATTGGCGCAATATTGTTCATCCATGTTGGTGCAATAATTAGAAAAATCTGCATTAATTACTTAATAATATTGAATATATTGTTCCCAATAACTTAAAAATAGTATTATTAGTGATTTTCATCATTGGTAAATATATTGCACTCATACAGCTAAACTTTTCATGTTTTATTAAAATCCAATATTGGACAAGATTGCGTACCAATATTGCTGCATCTTTGCGCAGCAATATTGGAGCAATAATGATTAACATTATTGCGGCAATAATGGCTAACAATATTGGTGCAATATTGTCTACCGATAGTGGCGCGATATTGCTTATCCATATTGGGACAATAATTAGAATAATCTGCATTAATTACTTAACAATATTGAATATATTGTTCCAAATAACTTCAAAATAGTATTATTAGTGATTTTCATCATTGGTAAATGTTTTGCATTCATACAGCTAAACTTTTCATGTTTTATTAAAATCCAATATTGGACAAGATTGAGTACCACTATTGCTGCATTTTTGCGCAGCGATATTGGAGCAATAACGCCTAGCAATATTGGAGCAATATTGATTACCATTATTGGGGCAATAATGACTAACAACATTGGTGCCATATTGTCTACCGATAGTGGCGCGATACTGTTTATCCATGTTGGGACAATAATTAGAAAAATCTGCATTAATAACTTAACAATATTGAATATATTCTTCTAAATACCTTCAAAGTTGTATTATTCGTGATTTTCATCATTGGTAAATGTATTGCAAACATACAGCTAAACTTTTCAAGTTTTATAAATATCTAATATTGGATAAGATTGCGTACCAATATTGCTGCATTTTTGCGCAGCGATATTGGAGCAATAATGACTAGCAATATTGGAGCAATATGGATTATCATTATTGCGGCAATAATGACTAACAACATTGGTGCCATATTGTCTAACGATATTGGCGCAATATTGTTTATCCATGTTGGGACAATAATTATAAAAATCAGCATTAATTACTTAACAATATTGAATATATTGTTCCAAAAACCTTCAAAGTCGTATTATTAGTGATTTTCATCTTTGGTAAATGTATGGCAAACATACAGCTTATTTTTTCATGTTTTATTAATATCCAATATTGGACAAGATTGCGTACCAATATTGCTGCATTTTTGTACCGCGCGCGATATTGGAACAATAATGCCTAGCAATATTTCTATAATGAAATATCATTATTGCGGCGATAATGGCTAATAATATTGGTGCAATGTTGCCTACGAATAAAATGGAAATATTTTATATGTTGGGACAATAATTATTAAAAAACTTCATTAATAATATTTAAGCAATATAAAATATATATCCTCAATTTCATCATTAGAGTTTGCGTTTTTATAACATGTAGTTAAAATTTTCATGTTTTATTAACGCTTCTTTACCAACTTACCCAAGATTGAGTACCAATATTGCGACATTTTGCGCAGCGATATTGGGACAATATTAATTCCTGTTGAAACAACAATTATTAAATGCTGGTTTAATATCTAAACAATATTGAATATATTATCCGAAATAACTTCACAATTATATTATTTGTGATTTTCATCATTGGAAAATGCTTTGCTAACATGTAGGTAAAATTTTCATGTGTTATTAATACCCAATATTGGTACAAGATTGCGTACCAATATTGCAGCAATATTGCTCAGCGATATTGGGACAATATTGCTGATCAATATTTATAATTAAACAATTAATAATAAGTTAATAAATTTTACTTTGTATCTTTGTATTTCATCTTGCAAACTATCAATCAATCAAAATATACGAAATTGCTAAAAGTATGAAATACCTTATTTCTTATGTTATACCACATGGTTTCCCGCGTCACTAGTCCGTAATAATGATTTGGCCAATTACACTAATTTAGAAAGAGAATATTTTGGCTAAAAAAATGCAATCTAAAGATTACTTAAACAGTAGGTTTATTGCCTGTTAAGGACGGACATACTATATTTATATTAAACATGCAGTTAAATGCACAGCGCTAATAATAATACAGCGCGAAATTAAAAGCAGTGTAGTTTTCAAAATTTATTAAATATCCGTAAACCGCAAAAATTGTTTAAGCTTACGAGTATTATTAATAATATTAGAGTTATTATTAATCACTCAAAATGTACAAATTAGATATTTTGTTAGTTTGATTTCCACCATCGCAGTCTCATGGAATCGCCATAACGTATTAAATCTTTATCAATGTCGTACTGGCTAACATTGAAGAGGAACACGATTGCCGCACAATTTTGGCAAAAAATTTTACAAAAATATATAGGAATTGGTCCAATAATTACAAATTATTGACCACGTAGTAAAAAAATTTAACCAAAAAACGCAAAAATAACCGCGAATTTTATTGCCATGCGAAAGAGGACCCCCAAATACACGGAAAAATCGATAAAAAATGCAAAAAATTTGGAGATGACCCGCATAAGATAAGATTTAAAATAAATTATTAACAAGGCACCTCATCGCCCGCAAACAAGTATCTAGAAAATAATCAAAATTATTTTATGCTGAATGGTTTACAATGTTCATTCCATAAAACATATTTAGTTTTCCATAGTCGATTGATTTAAGTTTAAGCAGTGTAACTCGATATTAACATATCTTTTTTTCAATGTTAACTCAAATTTAAAGTTAGAGGCGATAAGTTGTTTTCTGTTTGAATATTCACTTAGTTCGTTAATAACATTAATAAGAACTCCAAATATCCAGTTACAAAAATAATAAAATGCAGGATCTAGGGAGCAACCTAGTGCGATATAGGTTTTATTGCCATGTAGCTATAGAAGTTTTATGGAAACAATCAAACCGCAAGAAAAAAAATTGCTAAATATTAACGAAGTGAATGTAATAAGAATTAAAAAAATTAAACTTTTACAGCTATTAATATGTTCTCTAGTACAACTAATTTTTTGTACTAGACTTTTCCAACAATGCAAGTTGGAATTCATAAAATTTTACATTTGGACCAATATAAATAATATGAAATATCATTAAAAGTAATAAAATCCAAATATTGGGTAACATTACTTTGTTGCGGTGGAGTTTAACTTTCTTCTTAAAAATAAAATATAAACTTTTATTTAATATAAAATTTTATACATAAAACTTTAATAAGTTATCATTATTTAACTTAATTGATAACTTATCAATGATTTACTGTAATTTGTTAATAATCTTTACATAAAAATTAAATTTCTACAAGAAGGCGTCGTAGGTCTAACGGTAAAGCGGTAGGGTTTTAAATCCATAGGACGATACGGTTTAGGTTCGATTCCCAGGTAAGTTAAAAAAAAAGTGTACTTTATATTTCAGTTAATGTTTAAATTTAGATACTGCTCCGAAACTACAAAAAATGACTAAGCCGATATCTAAATAAAATTAAGTTAGCAAATTTGTAAATTAAAATAACAATTATAGTATAAACAATTACTAATTTTTTTTTATTTGCAATCATGGTATTGCAATATTGCCTGCAAAATTGAGCTATATTATTGCCTGCAATATTGAGCTATATGGCCTGCAATATTGAGCTATATTGCCTACAATATTGAGCAATATTGCTAACAAAATTATACAATATAGCAAATAGTTCTCATATTGCGCTACATTGCTTTCAATATTGTGTAATATTGATTGTAATATTGTGCAACATTGCAAATTGTTCTCATTAGTATATTGCGCTATATTGCCATCAATATTGTGCAATATTGACAGCAATATTATGCAATATTGACTGCTATCTTGTGCAACATTGCAAATTGTTCTCATTTTATATTGTGCAACATTGACCGCAATATTGCGCCAATATTTAAACTATGAAGGACCAATATTGCCCCAATATTGCGTGCTACCTGGGAACCGCCGTGTGTCCCTATAATAAGTTGAGAAGGATGGTAAAAATTACAAGTACCTACACAAAGCGTACAAGTGCAGTTTTAATTTTGTCTAATAGCTTCACGGAGTTCCTTGTTTACGAGAAGGATGGTTTTTTTAATTTTACTGGTGTTTTTTATTTTGTATGATTCCCACAATTTCTTCTTCAACCTGTTGTTTTGCATATTATTATTTTTGTTGTAATTATTTAATGAAATATTTACTCATTACAACCTAAAGCTAAATTTTCGATTTTTATTTATTGTATAAATTAAGCATACCACGAAAAACAAGTAAGTAGACCTGTAAATTAACTAAAAATTCGTTTACTAACCAATTTAAAGCAATTATTCAAAATTGCGAAAATTTCTGTTAAGCATCAGGATAATGGTAGGATACTTCCCTATGGAAAATGTGAAATTTTCAGTGTCCTGCATTTTTCGAGATTCTTTACAAACATTTTTCCAATTTTAAATAATTGTTTTTAATACGTTAGTGGTAGAATCTTCGTTTACCAATATTTATAAAGTTTATACCGGGTGCTGAATGAGTTAACCGAACATAGGAATTCCTTAATTATTTTAGATAAAAAATGAAAGACACAAAAGTTATGCAGAAATATAAACTACGAATGATAACACCATTAGATTTCATCTAGCTTTTACCTAAAAGGTCAAAAAATGCTTTCAAAATTGTTAAAATTTTCATTTATTGCACTGGCCATGTAATAAATTCAATTTAATTTCTATTTTCCAAAATAATTACAATGGAAACTTTCATGGCCAGTGTGATAAACAAAACTTTTAACAATTTCAAAAGCATTTTTTGACTTTTTAAGTAAAATTTAAATGAAATCTAATGCTGTTATCATTCGTAGTTTATATTTCTGTATTATTTTTGTGTCTTTCATTTTTTCTCTAAAATAATTAGGGAAGCAGGAATTTGCATAAAAAATAAATTTTTACATGTTAATTTCCTATGTTCGGCTAACTCATTCAGCACCCGGTATATACAGCGAATAAAAAAACAAGTTGGACACCAAGGAAAATTTCTATAAATCGTTTGTATTTTAATTACTTTTACAGATGATTAATTGATTTTGATGTTAATTGATAAAATATTTCATATTCTGGGCTGACACAAAAGAATTTCTATAAAGTTGTGTACAAACGTGATCAGTTACAAGAATTGAATTAAATAGCTTTTGACTAGGTAAAAGAACAAGTTGGACACTTGCTGATTTTTTCTTGTTAAAGCGTATTTGCGTTGCCGAATACGATTGTATTAATTTGAAGCTAACATTTTATTTTATTTTATAAAATTTGCAGTTTGCTCGTATTGCTCAATATAAATCAAAAACTAATGTCGATTTAAGATAACTCGTGATTATCATCATAAAAAGTATAAATCCTATAACGCAAAATTATACTGTTGTTATGTGCCCCTAAGTACTGCTGGTGATAAAATCGTTCGATTTTGAACCGCATACGAACCACCCAAAGAATTTAAGTGATATAAAACGATCAATAATTTTCAACAAAATTAAGATACACCCTTGACTTAGTACCCCAAGATCGGCAGAAAACCTTTTTTAATACTATTTATATATAATATCGGTTGTTAAATAATATTTTTTACAATAATTCTGCACAAATGGTTTAACTATTATAAAGTAATTTATTAGTGACATAATGCAGATTGCAAAATTAGAACTACCAGCTTATTAGAAACATGCTTATTGAAATAGCATACAAAGAAATTTGCGAGGGGTCTCTCACTGGGCAAAAATGTGTACAATATTGCTAATTGTCGGCAATAAAATAAGATATTACTATTATTGTCTTAATTATCCTTAATTCCATTTATTTCCTGATTATTGCCATTAATGCCACTTTATTCCTATTTAATGCGTGGTATTACCGTATTTACAAAATATTGCTTGGAGCGGGTAGGCACTTTTTGTAGCTATTTACGGGAGAGCGATCGAAACTTTTCTTAGTAAATTAAATTATACACTTTTCTCAATCAATAATTATATTATACATATTTATTTATGTAGTTTACTAGTTTCGACTGATGTCAGTCTTCTTCAACATATTCCATCAAAAATTAAAGCTAAAATTAATTATTTAATTAAAGATAATTTCAAAGAATATGTTGAAGAAGACTGGCACCAGTCGGAACTAGCTCATTAAATAAATATTATGTATAATATAATTGATCGAGAAAAGTGTGTAATTTAATTTACTAAGAAAAGTTTCGATCGCTCTCCCGTAAATAGCTACAAAAAATGCCTACCCGCTCTTAACAATATTTTGTAAATACGGTAATACCACGCATTAAATGGGAATAAAGTGGCATTAATTGCAATAATCAGGAAATAAATGGAATTAAGGGTAATTAAGATAATAATAGTAATATCGTAAGCAATTTTTGGGAATTAATTTTGCGAAAACTATCGAACCTACAGTGCCGGGGGGTTTTCACGCATAATAAAATATATTTTGACTAACAACACAAATTTTTATGAAATAATTTATTTAAATCTATATAATTAACTTATGCCGGTAGTAAGCGTGGAGATGCTCGTTCAATCGGTCGCACAGATTATGGAGGTTCTAGTCGTTCGAAACAGAAGAACGAAAATTTTTTAAAATCTATATGAAAGTAGTTATCGTCTGAACTAGAATGATACTGATAGCTTGAATATTTTAACCCTGCTCTCCTGTTTCAGTTGACAAAAAAACGTTAATGCCACTAATTGTCGTTTTATTACTCAGTATTGCGCACTTATTGCTTTGCATTGCCACGTATTACCACAATTGCCGTTTATTTCCGTATATTACTACCTATTGCTTCTTATTTCCATCATATTACCAACAATTTGTACAGTATTGCCATCAGTGAAACTCCCCTCGGAAATTTGAAAAATGAAAGCAATTTTTTTTTGCGAATTTTATTTGTCTTTGACCTTTTTTGATTATTTTAGTATACATCATACTTTCCAGCTGTTTTATAATAATTAAAAAACGTTCTGCTCGTGTTTGTTTTTGCAGGTAATTATACATACCTTAATTAATTTTTGTATGTATGTATAAATAATATAAAATGAATTTAAAAATAAACATTGGAGATAACACGAGATTTACAGCAGAATAAGCACGAAAATTTTTTTAATTAAATTAGCCACGTAGTAGCAATTTACTCAAATATAAGTAAGTGCCCTCCTAATGTTCTTTGGCAAAGTTTGATTGACATTGTTAGGAATAAATTATGCTTAAATTATATTTTATTTAATTAACAAGAAGCTTTTCTGATACCTGTAGTTGAATTAAGTTTTAATGTCTACCTTAATTAAGGAAGCATCGCACAATTTAACGGCTGCGATATTTTAATCTTGAATTTTACCACAATTAAACTCCACAGTATAATTTTAAATAGGTCCAATTTAAATTTCCTTAACACTTATCAAAAAAAATTATCAAGTTGCTATTCGATCGAAATCTGAATATAACGTTTACAATTTGAATTTAATTAATTTAGAACAAAACAAGGAAACTTTAGTTTGGTTAACAAGATTTTCATTATGATTCGTTAGTGCTATTTCCGATTTCTTTGAATACGTTTTTTAAAAGATGAATGAAATTACAATTTGCTGTAACGTATTAAAGCTTATAAGTTTGTAGTTCTCCACGTTCTCGTTCAACTATGCATTTTAAAACAAACAAAAACTCTTGATATTTTGCTCTACTAGTACAAAAAATATTAATTGAAGCAAAATTACCTAGGTAATCTTGCATTTTCTTAAAAAAAAGATACATTTTAAATAAGACAATTCAAAAATATTTGAAGATTTTATACAATAATTTTCAGTTTTGGGATATTTTAAAATAATTTGACATAAATTCTTTAGGTGTTGGTTTTTTTGGTAAAACTAATTAAGAGCTATCAATTTCGCATAAAGCCATTTTGGTGAAACATTATTTAAGTATTTTATAAAGAATCTGAATAAAATTCTGTTTGCGGCACTTTTCTAATCCGCTTTCCTGATGCGCACTGAGCTTAAAACCATCTGCCACATTGAAATATCTACACATTTACAGTGATCCAATTTTGGATATTTTTCCCGATATTTTAAGTGTTTTTTCTGACAAACCATACCAGAGCTGAATGATTATTGAAACAATTTATAATTTCGATTATATTAATGGTTAGTAGTAACAATTTCATGATTATTATCTTATCCCTTCACTTTTTGTTAATTCCTATCCGAAGAAAGGAGAATCAAGAATAATAATCTGGTAAATCACTACACCGGGTAACCGACCGTTCATCTGAGCATAGAAAAATAACATTTTTAGATAGAGAAAGGTATCAATTTAAAGAGATTTTTTTGCGTCTCAAGATACCCAACACTTGTTATTTTATTCTTTAATATATTGTTCAAAACTCAATCATACAAAAATACAAATATAGTGCATTAAGGAGTTAGGCCCACCTAGGACGTATAAAAAATAGGTAATATTTGTAATTTTTTTGTGGAGAAGTGTATGCATATATTTGTACATAATAGTATAGGTATTTCAAAGAGCGTTATTTAGTGAGTGCTTGGTAATTTTTTTGTTACAAAATATTTATAAACAACAAAGTTAAAGTGCATTTTTGATAAGCTTGTTTTAAAAACATGTTTTGCGGTGAGCAGCTTTATTCGGAACCAGGTTATCTGAAATCAAAAATTCAAAAAAAGTTCGATTGCCTATTAGTTTATATTGTCTCTAATCGAAGGATTTTAGAAAAAACTCAAATTTGACAATATGGCAGCTATTCAAAGTCAAATTTTCAATTTTTGTTAAAAAATACGTAGTTTTTGATTCCTAAAACAAAAAATACGCATTGAAAAACGAAAATCTTCGATTTGAGACAAGATTAGAATGTTTAAAAAAGGCACACGAAATTTGAGATAGAACGGTGCACAGGTTTCTGAAATATCTTGCTCACCGATTTGAAAATGTAGTTTTGAGATAAACGCGATTGAAGTTTGCAGTGCAGTTTACACTAAAGTAAAAAGATAATTTTATAATTTACACATAGTCTAGATATACTGTAGTAGATATAGTCAGTAGATATACTGCATCTTTTTTTCAAATTGTCGCAGCGGAAAAATCAATTTGAGTTAGCCAACGATGCATTCTTCCGTCTCGGGTGCTCTCTTGTAGGCGTTGTTCTGCTATCTGTATGCCTTTAGTGTCTTTTCTTTTGACATATTGGTGGGTATTGATGCCACTGCTTACTTCTATACCTTATAAGATCTGTAATAAAGCTCCTGATCCGTTTTTAAAATTAATAAAAATTTTAAAATATAAAAAATAACAAAAGACTTAAAATTCTTTGAATTTGTTTTTAAAATTGAATTTTACGTAACTTTCCGTAATTACAATAAGAGCTTATTACTTTAGTATAATAAAATAGATTATCTAAACCATTTACAGGCAGGTAGAAGAGAAAGATATTAGTTAATGCAACAACCACGTTAATATCTGCTACACTTACATGTACTTAAAGCCGTATATTTTCTTTATTAAAAACCAGTTTATCTTAAAACTTTCAGGAGATATTTCTGACATTGTATACTTCAAGAAAATGTGATTTTTAAAAAATCGATTTTTGGAAATCTCCAGTTGGGCCTAACCCCTTAAATAAAACTTGAGTAACCTAGCTTCAATTTAATTGACATACTTTGTCATCATTTTAAAATGAAATTCAAGCCAGGCTACTCAAGTATTATTAAATGCACTATATACACCCATACACAGAATTGAACGTACACCCCTATTCGCCTATTCGGCGGCGCTTATTTGTCCTAGACCGAGGAGTTTAAGTTCAATTCTGTGTATGGGTGTATATATTTTCTTTATATTTTTATGATATTGAGTTTTGAAGAATAATTAAAGAACAAAATATCAAGTGTGAATTAAAAAAATCTTTCTAAAAATTTTAATAAAATACTCACAAGTACTCGTATAATGTTAATTTTATTAAGGGGGTATTCTACTCTAGAAGCCCGAATATCAGGCGTTTTTTTGAAGGTCGATAAAGCAAAAATACTTTTTTTATCATTTATTTATTTATATTTTAAGAATTCGTAAAAAAAATTTCAAAGAAAAGAATATATATTTCGCAAAGCTACACGCTGTTGAAAAAGAGAGAAAAAAAAATTGTGTGTCACAAAATCTCAAGTTCTAATCGACAGATTTTCTTGAAATTTGGCTTGAATTTTCTTTATATATCCCTTTATGGTAGGAACCAACAAAAAATCAAAATTTTCAATTTGTACTATTTTTTAAAAATTCGGAAAAGTTAAAAAATAACTGAAAAATATGAAATTCTTTTTTGAGTAGCCGTCATTTTGCGACAACAGTTTTTTTTGTCAATTTTGTTGGTTCCTACCATAATAAAATTTGTACTGATAGAGAATTTACCTTGCTTTTATTTTTGAGATAACCAGAAGGGTGGGAATCATGACAAGATGGGCAAGCTGTTTTTTATTTTCCCCTTTACTTCAACATCGTGTAACTTTGTAAAATATATATTTTTTTCTTTGAAAATTTTTTTGTGAACTCTTAAAATATAAATAAATAAACTGTAAAAGAATGTGTAGTTAAAATATTAAGTATTTTTGCTTTATAGACTTTAAAAAACCGTCCTATATTCGGGCTTCTAGAGTAGAATACCCCCTTAAATGTTTTACAGAGATTTTTTTTAAATAGTAAAAAGTATATCAACATAAATGAAGAAAATGATATTTTCAACAAGAAATGTGTACTAATTTTTTTTGTAAACGCGATTTTTATATGAGAAAATGATTTTGTGAGCTACTGTATATTTTATCCGGTCCTAGCTGTACAACTACGTATTTTACTTCCACTTATCATGAGGTAAATAACGATGTAATACTTCATCACTTAAATGAAAAAAAAACTTTTATTAAGACTATTTTATTGCTAAGATTCTAAAGTTTCTTCTATTATATGATTTATTCTAAATAATCTCCTTGGCGCCTTTAAATTTAAACGCCGCGCCCAGTCGTCTGTTAAGACACGCATTAGTTTCATCGGCATCGATGCTGCTATCTTCATTAAATTGTGCTTTATCAGCTGTTAAAAGCCCCCCTCCCTGTTTAAGAATAAAACCGTCTTGCTTACGAAGTTGATGCCGCGTGAAAACGTGCGTCTGAACGTTTTCTTTGAACAACACTTTTAGTAGTGCGGAATGTAAACGGTGAATAAATAAACACTTTTAGTTGCACTTGATTTATTCATAAAACTGTTATGGTTGTTACAATTCATAAAAGGTTTGACCTTTGTATAAAAGGGAGTACGCTTCGCAGAACCTTTAGGTGCAGTTCGTGCGACAGCTTTCGGTATACTAAAGTTTCAGCGGCACAAGATTGACATGCGCACGACAGATATACAGGGGGATGCAAATATAACATAAATGAAGTTAGCGGCAATTTCAAATAATACAAAACAGATTGCAATTCTAAACATTAATTGTATACGTAAATAATACAAATAAATTAAAAAAAATAATACTCTTATTTTAAATAATAAAAAATTTTACTTGTGTTTGAATTCAAACCTATAATGGCTCTCAAAATTTCAAATTCAATTTTTTCAGAATTGGCTGAATATGTCGGGCTACTGTTTCATTTGCGTAATATCTCTTTTTTTTATTAACTTCAACATTTAAATAATACATATTATTTACTTAATAAACTTGAAAAAAATTGTGCTTTCAGCAATAACTCAAATTATATTTTTGTAAATTTTATAATTAACCTCCTGTTTTATTCGTAAAATAGTGTAAATAAATATCCTTGTGCATTTCAAATTAGTACACAATTTTTTTTCGCTTTTCACTTATACGTTTATTGCTTTTAATTAAAAATTTCTGCAATTGACAAGTAGTATTTTGTTATGCCACTTTACAACACTTCTTAGCGCACCGGTTACACCAGCAAAAGACGTTATGAGCTGGTGTGACGCTTTCGGTGTCGGTGAGCTCTCCACCGGACAAACGAACACGATTGGTATTCTTATACAGTAACAAACAAACGCTATTTTCTACACTAATTTTTTGGTGTTGCTTTGTGCATGACAAACGAACAAACCTAAGTGTTTTGAGCTTTTTTGCTACTCTTTATATTTATTTTTGCAACATTTTAACTACTAACTGTGAGTGTAATAAAACGCTTCATTGTGTGGGTTTGAAGATTCCCATAGTTTTAGTTGCTGATGCATGTTTATGTAAACTTATATTTTGTACTATTAAATAAATTTAGAATAAGCACTTTTCTTTAATATATACTGGATTGTAAATTGTAAAAGTTTAAGTTTAGTTTTGTATGCTAGAATCGCTGCAGGTTAACTTCATTAAATTTATTAATCACCCAAAATTGTTTTTTTTTCAAATAATTTTTGGGCGAACAACTTAATTCACGCACTGCACGCAGACGGATGAAGTTCAAACATTGAATTTGTGTATCAACGTTTAGGTTGGTTTATGTCAAACGTCGACGCACGCAACGCACGAAACGCGCGCATTCGAATACGCCCATAAACGCTGCTATAGAAATTTTTATGTGTGCATCTGTCTGCGTGCAGGGCGTGCGGTGCGTTTGACATAAATTTGGAACCTATTATTAAAGAGAGAAGGTTAATTTTTCTAAAAACTTCTTAGTGTTTCGCTAACTTTTATTTAAAATATATAGTAGGGTAGTCCTTAGTGTTATGAAAACATTTTTTTAAAATTTGATGCTTCTAACCACTAAAACGATTCCTTTTGGTGTTATATCAATATCAAAAAAATAGAAGCAATCAAGCAATGTTTCATGGTCGCCCAAGATATAAAAACGTTTGTGTTTTAATGTTATGTGTTTCAACATCTTAAAAGTTTTAATGTTATGGACGACCATGAAACATTGCTCAATTGCCTCTATTTTTCGTCTGATATTAATTTAACACTAAAAGGAAAAACTTTAGTGTGTGGGAGCATTAAATTTAAAAAAAAATTTATTCATAACACTACGGACCACCCTAACGTCCAAGTTGATTTACTCCCTCAAGATTTATATGCTTCGATCTAAATTTAAACTCACTTCTTCAGACGAAATAGGACTTCAGGAAATTTGTAAATTTTATACCTTAAAGTCTGAGTTTACTGCACCTTTAGCAGCAAGTGCGTACATATTATGATATATGAACAAAAATGCTTGGGCTACTTCAAAATATTATTTAATTGTGCTCAAATTTTAGGATAAGTCTAGTATTCTATAAAGGAATATTTGTAAAGGATGGGAGCAAATGTTGTATAACTTTTGAAAATAAGGACCACCCCAATATATAGATATACAGAAATGCGGCTATAGAAAATTTTATATGTCCGTCTGTGTGCAGTCATGCGGTGCGTTTGTATGTCTCTTGGAGCCATAAATTTAATGAATGAATATCGTCTTCCATTCCTGTCGGAATATAACCACACCTTCTGGGAGTTTTCACAATCCATTTCTCGAGGTGGATCACTCTTCCGTTGTTGCCGTTCTTTATAACTTTTTGTGTTTCTTCGCCTAATCATATATCAATACTTATATTATAATAAAATGAAATAAACTTTTATCTATTGTAGAATAAAATTAAACTTGTTCACAAGCCGTTACAATTTTGCAAACTCTTTTACAATGTTTCTGGTTTATGTCTCCTTTCGGCATCCTACGATTTTGTCTATTTTCATTTCTTGGATTTCTATATCTTGGCATGAGGAGTCCACATCTTCGGAATTAACTTGATCATCCCCCCACTTATCATGCATAAGTTCGAAATTATACCAAATATTCATACATCATCCATCTAGTTATCTTGGTAAAACAAATCGTCAATTTCCGTTCCCACAAATATTGAATTTTTCATCTCTACGATTTTTCTAATTTCCAGTGTTTATGTTTATGTACAGTGAAATCTTTCATGTATCTATTTTATCATTATATTTTCGAATTTTTATTGTTAGTAAATGTACTTATTGTTTTGGATTGCACAATTTATTGGATTGCACATTATCTATTTTACTTGTAAAATGACTGAACATTTGTTTTTTTTTCATCAATTTTCTTGCACTCATTTCGTCAACTTTCATATCATCTTTATTTTCTCTAATTTTACTATCAAGTTTTTTTTTATTAATGCATTGTTTTCTTGTGACGATGTAAATGTTGTGATTTTATAATTTGGTTGCCCCATTCTTCATCTCCGTTCTTACTGTTTATTAAACTTTAATTTGTTATTATTTCCAGTTTTAATACTTACATTTAAACTTTTTTATGTTTTTCATATCTTTTTTTCTTTCTTTTTCATAATATTCAGATAACTAGAGTACGGACTTTAAAACATAATAAATCGTAAAAATAGTGCTTAAAATAGCATTTTAATTTTTTTTTTTGATATTTCTTTTTGATCATTTGGGCATTTCTTTTTGTTCTTCGAAAATTTTTGTTATCAATCAGTACAACATTATCATGACATTACTATTAATTAAAGCAAGAGCACTTGAACTAACACTCTCGGACATTGTTAAACAACAATACATTATTGTTACAATCTAAAGTTACCAATAATAATTTAATCATGAGGTCTTGTTATATTGCTATTGATAATAATTAACTGTTTTACGAAATTGATTAGTAAACTTCTTCCAATAGTTTTCAAAAATATGCAAATTCAAATTTTTGTAAATATGTTTAAATTCAATTAATGTTATATCGAGTTTGTGTAAAATTAGAAACACATTTCAATCATAATTCAATTAATTCGTTAGTTACCAAGTGGATTTACTTCCATCCTATTGATAAAGTGCCAATCTGTCAATTAAGTAAATTATGTTACGTCAGTAACCAGTGTAATTTTGTATAGTAGCTTTCAAAAAAAATAACAATAAAGCATAAAATTGTTTTAATTGTTTTCAGTTGTTACAATGGTGCCTTTTAATTGTTAAATTGCCAATCTATTAAAGCCAATAATTTCATTTAAATATTAAATATGTCCACGCACACTTAAGTTACTAACAATAAAATCAAATTAAAAAGTCTATTAACTATACACACATCTCTTCATAACGTAAAAAAATATAAATCAACATTTTTGTTTAATTTTCATAAATCGTTGTATTTGTTAAGTTCTTTGTTTTATTCGACAAAATTCAATTACCAACTCAAAAGGCTCGATGAAATAACTAGATAAAAGTTTTATTGTGATATAGATACGAAGTGTCGTATTAATAAAAACAGTTTAATTTTATGAATTGTAACATAATTAAGGCGTTTATTAATTTAATAGAGGAAGAGACATCGGCTTCTTAAGTAACTTAGTAATCTCATCACGTACTACGCGAAACACCGAGAATATTTAGTTTTGGTGAAAACTGACCATCAATTCTCTCATGTATTTGAAGAGCAATAAAGGAAAGCGTTTTATTTTTGCAAATTGGAGAAAAGCACAATTTTATATTATGCTAATGTAAAATATTGCAAACTATATTGATTAATTTTTAGTTTTACATGTTATTTGTTTGTAAGCAACTGTATTATTTTAAGTGCATAAGCTTTAAGATTATTAAATATTTTTTGTAATTTTCTTTTCCAATAGCTTTTACTTTTACTTGCCTCATTTAGTTCAACTAATCAAACTCTCTATTGTATTTTAGCTTTTAATAAATTGCTTCCTTTTATCAAATCACTATTCAATATCATTGTACTGTAATTAACATTAAATTTTCAAGCATATATACCGCAAACAAAGAAAATTAAACCGAATTATTTTAATTTCTCTTCCAAAATAAAACGCGCTGATACTTACTCAAAAATTCTTGAAATTACAAAGTAATTTACAAAAGAAGATTTTACTATATTTATAGCACTGCGTAATTGTTTCACCCTCGAAACCATTTTAGAGTAGCTTATAATATTATATTAGAACTTCAAGCATTTTTATTTGATTACAAGCGTAGAATATCGAAAGAATGGAACATTTTTGCTCTGAAAACTTTCATCAACTATAATAATAATTATTAACGCAGTACAAAAATTTCAAGTCGAAAAGCATAAAGAAAATCAGCCAGTTGTTTTCAATCCATTCGTTAGGATAGTATTGTTTCCCGTTAAGGAAAATTGTCGTTCTACCTCTATAGATGGAGTAAACAATAAAAATTGATTATTTTATTATATGAAGTTTATATTTTGAAATAAAGCATTCAACACTAAATTTATTTAATTTTATTGTTCCAAGAAAGTTATTTATTTGTTTGTTATTCAACATCAACTCTGATAATTAAAAAAAAATTAAACGTAATATAGTGCTGCCGTGCATGCGGTTTTACCGGATATATTTTCTTTTAAGGTGTCTGAAATTGTCAGGGGAGGATTTTGATTGGAAGGATTTGATTTTAAATTTAAATTAACCACTTAAATTTTGTTGCTAACTGAATTTCCGTTGCCTTGCGAAACATAGGAAAACGGATGTAATTTGTGACGCATTAAAGTTTAATAACCAATGGTGCAAATGGAAAACACTAAACAAAAATCTATCTTAAAAATATTTTAATATTATGAGTTCCTAATTAATTATATTAATATATTATATAAAATAGTACTTCGCTTGACGTAAAAAATATTCTATTAATTATATTAAGTTTAATATTTGCATCAATAAATTCATTACTTTCAACTTTGTACGACATCTTCCCAAACCCACCTTATACAAAGTTATGTTTGGCTTCGCCATTATTACCAAGTCGGGAAAATGAGGAAAAGGAGAAACGTAGATAACAGAACGACCAAGACGTTTAACATTAACGAAAAATTGAGAGTAGTACGTTAATTGGCCCCACGAATTACAAAATTTCCTAATGACATTATGGTAGTTGAGAGCGTAAATTACAAATATAAACATTAAATTGGTTCAAAAAAGTTCCAGCCCAAACGCGGAGCTAGTTTTTTTTAGATTACACAGTTGTGGTCTAACGTTTTTAAATTTTAATTGGTAGACGCTGGTGATCTTTAGATAGAGAAGCATTGTAAAATTGCTTTTTATATGTCGTGTGTGTCAACAACAATGGTTTTGTGACAACGGCCAATTCAAAATGCACAAATGGGACTTCCCCCAATAGGGATCTGCAACTGATTTGAATTGATGCAATCTGAAGGTTTGTCGATCAAGTTAGAGGCTTTCGTTTTTTAGTTTAAGTTCATATCTCACGTAAAACTATACTAATGATAACTATAGGGCATTGGACCTAGTGCCCAATTCCTTCTGTTCCATTGTTTTAGATCTGTAGAAATATCCGTCATGTTGACGGTAAAAAAACAATGTATAATATGATGTCAGATAATTACATTAATTTGTTGTAAATAAGTAGGTGTAATATGGTGAGAAAATAGGGGAAATAATAATTAATAAATAATTTTTAGCTTTTGATGTCTAGACGTTTGGACCATGGACTTGGTCACTAAAATCGGAGACAGCCTTGTCTTGGAACAAAGAATTAGTTTTTGCATACAACGAGGTAATGCTGCATCAGTGCTCGGCACGCTGCCCTCATCAGTAGCGGCTATGGACGAATTCTTTCATCTTAGCAATCACAAAAATGATTCCTAGTTGAATAATTAAATTTAATAGTATTGTTTTCATGTTTATTTTTAAATATAAACGTTATATCGTATAGCCTAAAAAAGTTGTGTTAAAACAGTTGTTAATTTCTGAAATGAAAAAACACTTTTTCAATAATTAATTGTAGTTGTAGTTTTTATGTTTTACTCTATTATCTGACGTATTATGTACGAGTAAAATATAATTATTATTAAGCTGACCTAAGAAATTGATAATAATTATTATCTAGTTATATTGTGTACTAATATAAAATAATTTGAATGCAATAATAAATTATTACAATATTATGTACACGATATCCTAACTATAATACATATTTTGTAGACATTTAATTTTCATATTAATTTTTTTACGGTTTTTTATATTACTGAGCTTGTAAAATTAATAACTGCATTTCTATTGTAAGATGACAAAAAGCATTTTAATTTGAATTTCAGAATCAGAACTCATGCTTCTTAAATTAAATTAAATGTTTTTATAAATTACTAAGATAATACATACTGACTATTAACTTGTTTAACTCTTAACTCTTGTTTTGTAAATAATAAATGCTTTTGTTGTTTACAATAATTTATAAATTAATAACTTATTAATCTTTATCTTAGTAATTTATAAAAACATTTACTTTAATTTAAAAAGAATGAGTTCTCATTCTGAAAATTAAAAATAATAACAACAGAATTTACAGTAAGTTAAAAAGTTGTTATAATAACAAACTATCTGGTAAGATGTAAAATTTTGATCAGTGTTTAGTTGGTTTTTATAAAACTGAATGTTTTTATTAAACACTAATACTGAATGTTGATGTTTGCTGGATCAAGCGAATTTTAAAAAAGTAAGAAAAAACGTAGAAAATCAATAATTCAAATAATCAAAAAAACATAATTATCATACATAACAGGTCTGGATTCAAAATATTCAAAATATTTAAAAAATGCATAATGCGATATAACGTTATTTCACGATTATTTCCGATCTTCAGTCGTATATAGGTAATGAATAAATTGAAAAATAAAATAAATATTTGAAAATAATGATTAAATGTTCAAAATTGGCAAAATTGACTTACCATAACCTCACAAAATTATCAAATCTGAACAATGTTACGAGCAGAAATGAACAATTTAAAATGATTTGAACTAAGAAATTCTTAACTAGCACTGCTAGGGTGAAATCAGAAGGCACTGCCCCTAAGTTGATTGCCAAAAACTTCAAAAAAATTCAAAATTCAAAAATTCACACGATTTTAACCGTAAGGCATATAAACTAGAAATGAACTCAAAATAAAAATTTTAAGTATATATTTGTGGTATGTATATGTAGTATATTATATAGTGTCCTGGAATTTCCATGTATTTTTCAATTATTTATTTTGTAATTTGAATATTTATTTGTGTTTAAATATTTTTGGATTATTTTTGTTTTGACGCCAGAAAGTTGGTATAATAATTAAAAAAAAGGTTGGTAAAAAAGAATGAGAGTGATAGGGGGAAAGAAAATTGGATGCGAAGTTTTGTATTTTGTTAATTTTGAAGAAATTAAAGTTTTTATTTGCTAAAAGAGGTATTTAAATTAATATTATTTAAAATCGGCAAATTATATGACAATAGTTTATACGCCTTTTTTTTCATATTTTCAAATTTTTAATCTAGACCTGTTATGTGATAATTATGTCTTTTTTGATTTTTTGAATTATTGATTTTCAACGTATTGCATTGTTTTTACTTTTTTTTAAATTTAACTATAAATACATACTATATACCACAAATTTACTTAAAATGTTTATTTTGAGTTTATTTCCCGATCAAGCTAATAAGACCCAGAATTTCGCATGTAACTCAACCAGTAATCACATCGAGAAACTGAGTGCTGTAAAATCATTGATTTTTAAATATTTTAAATTCTTAATAAGTTTAATTTGAAATCACATTACCTCATCTTGTTGGACAATGTTTGTTATGTTTATTTGTAATGGGATATCCGTATTTCTCCAATTTTAGATTTTTATTCAAAGTTGCTTAGCAGATTTAAACGAGAAAATCAAGCTACTGAGATTGAAAGACTTAATATGAGGACGAGTTAATATCGAATTGAAAGACCGCTATGCTTGAATTCTGGTGAGTTAATATTATAGAGTGCTTTTTATCGAATTCCAATAATAATTATAGTATATAAAGCGCGGTCGTAGGCTAGTGCTAGAATGCTACATAGATTGCTATGCCGTAGTCGTGGGTTCGATCCCCGACTAAGTACTTTTGATCATCTCGACAGTGTCTTCCTCACAAGATACTGGCAACATCTTTGTTGTATTAAATGCCTAAATACCCCTCTGCCCTGGGCTCCGAGGGGTATCGAAAGTAGTTGAATGTTATAAAAACGTAGAAAAGATTGTATTATGAATCGGCATGTAAATCGATATATTAAGGGATCATAATATGCTAAACCATACTAGTAAGAGAAAAATGCCATGCGACTAGAGCTTTCAGCAGAATAATGATTCAAAACATGTTTTAAAGCCCGTCAAAGACTACATCGGCAATAACGTCACAGTTCGCTTTTTTGAGTAGCCAAGTCAGTTTTCCGAGTTGAATATCCGATAGAGTATTTGTGGAAATACATCGTAAGGTAAGAGACGGAATGGTTAAAAATACCATTACAAAATTTAGCATAGCTGATGGTCGACTCTATAATTGACGATATGTCATTATAATGCAACAAAGTATTGAATGTTTTTTTCTACACATGCATATATGATTTGTGCGAATATCGCTATTTTAGATTAATTTAAAAACAATTTTAAAAAAATATTTCGTATTTACTTTAAATCTTTACAGTACAGCACAGTACTACAATACAGTTGAAAAGTGTAGTTCTAATTTCAAATTTAAACGCTTTTAAAAATGGTAAAAAAAGAAAAAGAAATATTTTTGAAAAAATTATTGCAAAATAATTGTTTGGAAACTTATAATACTCGTATAATGAGCGCTAGTGAGGTATCCTCGTATTCTAGTTTTATTATAATAATAATTATTATAATATTAATAAGTCATCATATAGGGTGATTAAACACTAACGAGTAGTAGCGCTTTCAGCTATGGAAATCCTGAGTAATACAATTAAAATTGCCATTAAAACTTAGATTAGAAATTATTCATTTACAATCTACGAATTAAAAACTATTAACCCTTTTATTATTATCTGATTTCAAATTTCTTTTAAATCTCAATATATTGAAGTAATTAACGGAAGTGATTATTAAAATATTGACAGCTTGAAATAAATTATATTTCCTTATACTCCTATTTTAAAAATAGATTTTTTACGTATTTTCCAAATAGTAATCATAATCAATTAGGTTAATCGCGCTTGTTTAATAAATCAGTTTTGAATACTGAAAATAAACCCAAAATAAAATTTTAAGTAAATTTGTGGTATGCATTTATTTAGTATGTATTTATGGTTAATTTTAAAAAATAAGAATCATACAATACGTAGAAAATCAATAATTCAAAAAATTAAAAAAGACATAATTATCACATAACAGGTCTGATTTCTCATAATTTCAAATATTTTTAATCCAGACCTGTTATGTGATAATTATGTCTTTTTTAATTTTTTTAATTATTGCTTTTCTACGTATTGTATTATTCTTATTTTTTTAAATTCAGTTTCGAATAGCTCTGCCCGTATGTACACAAAATTCAGAATTCCAAAGAGTACTAAAGAATTTCCAAAACAGTTCTAAAATATTTTTGAAATATTTAAATAGAGCTATTAACATAGTTTAACTATGCTATTAATAGCGTTTGAAAGTTTGAATTCAATACTTTAACTAGTATATGCATTAAAAATCTAAAGATTTTCTAGTCAAAATAGTAACGCGTTCTCAAGTGGATTGGATGGGCTAAAGTAGGTTCGCTAAAAGAAATAGTTTTTCTTCTTTCAGTACCTATAACATGTTATAGGAGTAACAAAATATATCATCTTCTCGGGAAGATATAAAAATATCTAAAAAAAACTATTCTTGCCAATTTGCTTGCAGATGGGTTATCATATTATTAGCTAGAAAGCTTTTGGATAATTGTTGTATTTTTATATTCGTTCAACCTACCAAAGCTTGTTTCAATCCTAGACTTTTATTTGAGGAGTTCTTCTGGTTTAAGTCGGAGAACGGGCAATTTGTAAATAGGTACAAGCAATAAAAATGATCTACTCTTAAAATAAAACTGATTCTAAATTTTGATTTAAATTACTAAACACTATTTTCTCAAAAACGGTTGCTCACAGCACTAAAAAACAGGTGTTTGTTTAATTTTAGTGCTCTTGTAATCGATCAAAGTTTGTCCCGATCCTAGAGTTACCTTTGAGAGGTTCTACTCGTAAGTTAGGAACTCAATTATAAAGTTGGATTAATTAAAGTCAAGGTGTTTTAAATATGTTAAGAAAGGGTATAATATTTTTAAAACCCAAAACACGCCATAAGCATTGACGACGTTTAAATAATATTTAAATAATATTCGATTATAAAGTGCAGTTTATAATTGAAAAATTAGTTTTTGAGTTAAGAGTTTTTGAATATTACGAACTGCTTGCATTATGATCGTTTTAGCAAATCAGTATACTGACATGGTAATTCGTACAAGTCTGAGTATGCTTTCCACCCGGCTTTCCATATCGGTAAACAATTTTTTTACTGAACTTTTTTACGTTTTGAAACATGTAGTTTTGAAATTGTATTATTTATATATAAATGAAATTTTTTTTTAAACTAATATTATTCAAAAATTCAATTCTGTTTTTTTAATTATAAACACATAAAGTCAAGCATTTTCAAAAGTAGGTAGTATTTTATTATTTTTTTCTTTTCACTGATTATATTTCAAAAAAAAAAATGGGTAAACGCGAAGAATCGGAATCTCCAGAATCAAAATAAAAATTGAGATCTTGATTAGCAATCCTGTAGTCCCTCAACAGAGTTTTTTGCTGCTATAACAAATTTTATGCTGCCACAACAAAGTTTTTTGTGTTCAGAACAAACAGCATAAACAGCATAAAATTTGTTGTAACAGCAAAAAACTCTGTTGAGGCTATAGTGACTAAGATTTTGTTGCGACGACAAATCGTTTTTCAGAGTGTAGGTACAAAAAATTGAAGACAATGAAATTTTTAACAAAAAATGTCTGAAAGGTTTTGCTATAAAAGCGATTTTTATCTTTTTTTATCTTTATGTCAAAAAAGGGTTTCAAAATATCCAATTTACATTGTAAACATAGGAGTGTCCGGATATTTTGGTTACTCACTGTACATCATATAGTTCTTTTTCACTTTTGCATGTGGCATTTTATTTTCAAGATATTTCTTGCTGGAAGTTTTCAAATGAACACACGATTATGAGTAATAATGTAATAAAGGTAATGTTTACCTAAGACGAAGATTTATTACTTATTGGGTAAAATACCCAAACGCCATTTTAACATTGATTCAGAATATTATAAAGAATGTACAGATAAAAAAAATTCATAATTTTAGTTTTTGCTTTTGTTGAATATCACGCACCTTTCCAAAAAATTTAAAAAACTTCTGAAACAATAACTATAACAAGACGTTTAACTGTGAGAAAATAAAAGTGGAGACTCTAAGATGCTAATATATTAATGAGTAAACTCTTAAGTGACGTATCTCTCATTCCGACCAACAGAAAAACCGGATTTATTTCCGAGCTTCGGGAACACCGGCAGTCAATCGCCTTCTTAAGCTAGTTACGTGCACTTGCGATTTGCGATTTTCGGAATGCGATTTTTGTTTTTCAAGAAATCAAATCACCAAATTTCAAATTTGCGTTCAAATTTGACCAATCAAAAAAAATCGCATTCCGCAAATCGTAAAGTGCATATAACTGCTGGCTTTATATTCCTTGCGGATATTAGATTAGTTCCATCACACAGTTCTCTCAAGTTCTAGGACTATACGCATGCTCTTTAATTAAATTTAACTAAAAAAGCTAAATCGTAACTAAGGAGTCCGAGAACTTGATAAAACTACTTGTTGGAACAAACCTGCCGTTTGTGACGATGTTCGTGGTCTCGGAAATACCCAAACGCCATTTGAACTTTGTAATAGTTGGGAGTCTAAACGCCGATCTAATTTACTACAACTTCATATACGTTTGATCGTATTGTTGATTCGCCCCCGCAATCAATAATCATAATCACAAAGGTAGATAGTAGTCAACTTTTAACGCACTATAATTCTAAATCACCCTTGTTTACTTAGTTATAGTCTTGCAGTTGCTATTTATTAACACTAGTTTATGTAAAACGCACCGCATGCGCTGCATACGAACGGATGAAGTTCAAACATTGAATTTCTGTAGCAGCATTTAGCTTGGTTTATGTTAAATTCTAGTGCATTCACCTCACAAACCTTGCCTATGTATAGTTTGTTTCAATTTAAATGTAATTAAAAAAAGGAATATATTAAATTACTTTGATATAAGAACGTATGAACATTTCCGCTAAAACATAATAATACTACTGCCAATATGGCTAGCCTGCGATTAAAAACATCACCCTATCTCTATATTACATGTTTTTGTGGCAAAGTTTATACGTTTTATATCAAAATAATTTGATACATTATGATCTTTTTTAAATTTAAAAATTTTTTTATTCCATTTAAATTGAAACAAACTATACTTATTATATGGTAATTTATACTAAAAATTCATGATAGTTACTAAAACAAGCAATGACTCACGAGAAGAACCGCTTAAGTGTAACTCTAGAAACAGGGCAAGCTTTAGTAGGTTAAAAGAACCCTAAAATTAAGTGAACACCTATTTGTACTCAAGTGCTACATACAGGGTGCTGAATGACTTAGCCGAACATAGGAAATTAACATGTAAAAGCTTATTTATGCAAATTCCTGCTTTGTTAATTATTTTAGAGAAAAAATGAAAGACACAAAAATAATGCAGAAATATAAATTACAAATAATAAAATCATTAGATTTCATCTAGCTTTTACTTAAAAAGTCAAAAAATGCTTTCGAAGTTGTTAACATTTTTATTTATCGTACGGGCCATGTAAGTTTTCATTGCAATTATTTTTGAAGGTATAAATTAAATTGAATTTATTACATGGCCAGTTCGATAAATGAAAATTTTAACAATTTCGTAAGTATTTTTTGATTTTTTAAGTAAAAGCTAGATGAAATGTAATTGTCATATCATTCGTAATTTATATTTCTGCATCATTTTGTGTGTCTTTCATTTTTTCTCAAAATTAATTAGGGAAGCAGGAATTTGCATAAATAAGTTTTTATATGTTAATTTCCTATGTTCGGCTAACTCATTCAGCACCCGGTATATGAACAACCTAAAGAAGCAAAAGTTTTTAATTTCAATACTTCAGCTAGTTTATTCAACAATAATTTAAAAGTCTTCTAGTCGATGAGATCACATGATGAGAACACATCCGCAAGCGATTAAGAAGATCTCAGGTTTAATTTCCCGCAGAAATAGTTTTTTTTTTTGAAAATTTTATATCTTTCCAAATACGATACAGAATATGCTATATTCTGCTATCCTTAGAACATGGGATACTGCAAAAAAAAAACTATTATCGCGAGAAAGCGAACTAGTCCTTCTAATCCACTTGCGGACGCGATACAATTTCAGTAAGAAGACATTTGAATTTTTATTTCATAAAGTAGCTGAAGAATAGCATTCAAATTTTTAAACTTTATTTTCTCAGAAACGGTTGCTCATAGCACTTAAAAAACAAATATTCGCTTTAGTGCTCTTTCAACTTACCAAAGTTGGTCCCAATCCTAGAGTAGTTACACTTGAGTGGTTCCCTTCTTCAGATCTGTACTCGGGAAATAATCGGATAATCAAATACTCAAAAGGTCAAACATATTAATTGTATTTTTTGTTTTGGTAGCCATTTTAACCAATACAAATTAATGGTATATGGTATGGCACAAATTTAACTAATTAATAATTACGTGTATTCATTTAACTTTTCTATTATTTTACAAATTTTAAATAGTTAAATCAAAAATAATCTATATTTTTTATATTAATTTCCGATGGAAACAAATATAAGATTTGTGATAAAATAGTAATTCCATGAAGTTTTACAGATTACATATTACAGTTTGCTATTTTGACAAATCTGTTAGAGTTATGACTTAAATATGACAGCAAATATTGATGAATTTGACATTGAGAATATTGAATCGCTTTTTGAAATTGATACGAACGCTTTTGAATGGAATTTTTTTAACAGATTTTTGGTATTGAATAAATAATATCAAATTTATAAATTTTAAATTTAAAATGAAATTAAATATGGTTTTTGTTGAAATAAATTTTTAATTAGGTTTTGCGTGGTTTAAGCATAAATTTAAATTATTATTAGCGTAAAAATAAATTTCACAAGTTCTTTCAGTAATCAGTCAACTGCCAACTGTTATTTTGCACAAGTGAAATTAAGCTTTAATAATTTTCAAGTTGAAATTGGAACGTGCTCATCAGTTATTTATACAGAAGTGGAGAATTCAAACCAATAGTTTGTAATATTGTAATATTCCGTTTCCTGTGGTAATAATAATAATTATTTACTGTTCAACAGGTTAGCCACCCAATTATACAACAACACAAAATGAAATATGATTTCTAATATAGAGAGATTTGTGGCCATAACTTTAAATAATGCTCATAATAATAGTTCTCACAACATTAATTCAACAAAAACTATTTTCAAAGTTTACGTGTCAGTGTAATTTAAATTCCGTTCATTTTAAATTTTATTATTAATAAGAAGATTTAATAGCAGCTTTAAGATTTCCAGTTTACTTGTTTGGGAGGTTTTCGTAAGTGTCTAAGCTCCGGGCGGCCAAGCGCTGCGCGAATACCCCAGTGGGTGCTAGCTTGAGCTTTTTATAAAATAAATAATGACAGCCATGTCAATCATACGACTTTTTACATGTTTTAAATTTGATCCTAAACCTACGAGGCAGTGCTAATAGTAGTTTTAATAATGTAATTGCTTATTTTGGAAAAATAAAAAATTTTCTTTTTGTGTTTTTCGATGTTTTTCAATTTATAATGTTGTATATGACTCAACCAGTAGCGACTGAAATCTTGTTCTCGGTCAGGTTAAATGTGAAATGTATGTTCAGATAACCGGATCAATGTTGAAAATCTAAAAATTTGCATAATACTCTGTATTCAACAACAAAATTTACTGATTTGTTCAAATTAAATTGAGCAATTATTGGCCGAGAATAATTTCCGAAAGCTCTCATTCGAATCACTGCCATATCAAATACGATAAAATTATACACCGATTATCTCGCTGTTCTACTGCTCCAATATTCAAAATTGCCCCAATTGCAAAGTTAGAAATTTGAAATGTAATATTACAATTTACCATATTAAATTATACAATATTACAATACCACGTATCAATCGATTATTGTACCCTAAATATTCAAAATTTCAATTAAACATATATTTTATATATATTAACATATATTTTAATATCTAATATTAATATTAAACATATATATAAAAAAACATATATTCAAAAATATATACATAGATATGCCACTACTTTGAAAATGATTAAAGGAGTTAATAGTGGCAAGAGTTTGATTTATATAGAAAAAGTACCACAAATGCTGAAGAAAGGAGTAATAAGTATGTACACTGTAAGAAATGGAAGTAATGTTACATGACCATAAATGTAAACTTTACAATAAAACATCATGTAAAACATAATATTTTTGTTTTCATTTTTTCAATTTCATATAATAAATTTACATGCTTATTTGAAACCTCGCTAAAGGTACTTATTTATATGCATAAAGTATAAAGAGTTAATGGATACTACAATCACTTATTCAGTCCAACTATGTATCTTTATCGTTATTTTTAACTGTTGACGTTATATTATCAAGCATGGTTAAGTTTAACATGTATTATAACAGATTTGTCCAAACCTGATACCATGTATCTCATCATAACGTTTATCGTTAACGAATACATGTTATATTTATGTACCTGTTATTATAACGTAAGATAATCGGAAGCAATCGTTTTAATTGAGACAGCATACTTACTTTATATACGAGGAACAAGGAAATAACATTTTCTAGGACAAAATAGATAAAAACTTTACATTTCCGTCCGATTATACTTAATCAGTATCTTTATATCAGGTGCATTGTGAATCCAATTAATAGTTACAATAATTATACTTATTACATTATTTAAAACGGATAAAAAGCGACTTTGCTTTGCTTCATTTTGTAATTTTTTTAATATAAGTTTTATAGTAAGAAATTGAAAAAAAAATTCATTTTTTTTTATTATTATTTGTTTTATTACTTTTTTTATAATTTTGTTATCAATTTTTAGTAGGTATTTGTTTTATTTTAATTTTTGCATTTGTATTACCTATATAGAATCCTAGATAGTGACACTTTATATTAGGATATACTAATATAAATTTTCACTATCTAGGATTCTATTTATTTATTTTTGATTTTATTAGTTATTACAATAATTATAAAAATACTCTTATTATTCTACAATATTAATTTAAATACTAAGATTAATGATAAAAATAATTACTTAACGAAATATTAAAAATACAAAAAATATACACCCATACATGAAATTGAACGCACACTCCTATGCTAGCAATGTAAATTGTTCCTTTTGAAGACACGTTTTCTCATATAAAAATAGCTTCTACAACAAAACTTATTAAACATTTTTTGTTGAAGATTTCATTCTCTTCTTTCTTGTTTATATACATTTTTCTATTTTTTTGCACCGTTTCCGATATACAGTGACTTAAAAAAAACCTCTGTAAAATTTTTAATAAAATTTACATTACTCTTATGGGTAGTTTTATTACATTTTCAATTTTTACAGAGATTCTTTTAAGTAACTGTATCTCAAAAACGGTGATTCGAAATAGAAAAATGTATATACACAAAAATGAAGAGAATGAAATTTTTAACAAAAAATGTTTAATAGGCTTTGCTGTAGAAGCGATTTTTATATGAGAAAACATGTCTTCAAAAGGCACAATTTACATTGCTAGCATAGGAGTGTACATTCAATTTTGTGTTTGGGTGTATATTAAAGAACAGATTTATAAAAAATAATATATTGCAATGAACATATTGATAATTCCGTCGATTCCGTCTAAAGCCATATTTATTTTTCATACACCACGTTTAATGTTATACTGAACAGCTACTCTTAACAGACCACTATATTTTACTCGTTATAGAAATATAACGTAAAAGAATAACAGCGATTGCTATGCAAATTACGTCATGTTTGAGATACAAGGTCTCAATTTAACGTGACTGTAATGTCTTACATGTTATCGATAACATTAGACGTTTAGTTATCGGATACGTAGTGAGAATTTAATAAATAACATAACAAGTTGGCTAACCTTGACTTAACGTGGACGTTATATTTAACGTTTTGGATACATAGTTGACCTGATTATTGACGTATTTATAACGTAAACCACATCAAATAATGAAAATTTTCTATTCTAAAATTTTCTATAATAATATCGTTGCTTCGATTTTTAAATTTTTAAACTTAGATTTTTATGTTTTTATTTTGTAAATTAAAAAAATTTTGGGTTTGTAAATATTTTAATTTTGGTCGTTTTTCCGCCATGTAGTTGAGCTTGGATCGCGGCTGAACGATGCACGCAAAAAAAAGATATTGTTATATTAACATTTTTCATGTAGTAAAATAATTGTGGTAACATGAACGACAATTGCAGTAAAATTAAACGCACCCCTCATGCTGTTTATACTACATCAGATGTAAAATGCACTTCTGCATTGTTGTTTGATGCATGTAGATAATTTTACAATTTTGTTGTACTTTTAACTCGAGAGCGTTGTTGTTTTATCGCTCAATAAAATAGTTGATTATGGTGTAACAATAAGATAAGTGAAAAGTACAACACTGGATTGTAGTAGAATTTATCCCGTGTAAGCGTGTAACATGATATTGCAACTCTGATGTTTTACAATCTTGCAGTTTCTATAATTGAATCATGCTTTGATTACTATGTTTTGGCGCCTATGCAGGATATTTTTATTCGTTCCTCATTTATGTTTGATCAGGAACTTAAGTAGTTCGCAATTAATATTTGGTACGTAAACAACTGTGAAGTAAAGTTAAGTTAAAAAGATTATGGATGATTACGTTGAAAACATTTTGAACGAGTGTGACATGAATTACCTGATTAATTCCTTTAAAGGTAAGTACTCAATTTTTTAATGTAATGGTTACTACATTTTTATTTTAATTTATAACAAGTGCAAATTAATAAAAACATGTTTTTTTCAGCTGGATACAGATTTGCAACACAAATACAAAAATAACCAGTAATTCACTTTTTACTGAATATCCGAGATAACAACTAAATTAGTTTGTTTTGCAAAATCGTTTAAAGACACAAACCTATTTAGCAATTAATGAAAACCAAAGATTATTAATGGTAAGTGTTGCTTATAGATATCATATAATCTCTTGTTTTATATAATCAATTTTGTAGGTAATATTGAAGTACTAGCGTTACTATTCTTCTTGGAACTGCAGCCGTAAAATCTAAAAAGTCTGGATGTCATTGGAGACCCTCAAAAACGGAAGTTCAAAGTGGTTTTTCGCTTCAACGGAAATACTTTATTACCTTATTATAATTATCAAAATGTTTACATCAATGTAATTTAATAAATGTATTACAACTGCCATTTGTTGTCAAAGCCACATAATAATTCTGTGGTCGGCACTTAAAAGGTCATAAGTATACAATACTTATGATCTTTTAGGTGCGCGACTACAGAATTGTAGTAGATTTAATTAATTTATAATCCAAATCTAGCAACACCAATATTCGTTAACATTACTTAACAATGTTGTGCAAGTAACAACAGCACCAAGAGTGGATTGCACTGAATAGTAGCAATATTTACTACACAGTAAACGTAAAGTTAACTACACCTACAGTTGTTAAAACAACATCACCATTAGTACCTTGTACTTAAGCACAAGTTATTCGAACAACAAAACATTAAGTACTTCATATCACAATGTTGTTAAAATTTAACAACAATTGTAGTAAGCTGTACTGCAGACATTTTACAACAATTGACGTGTAAGTTTTACTTATGTTTGGTGTTGTCACTATATTTACAATTTATTGTAGTAGATTGTACTGCAATTGTAGTTATTTTAACAAAATTTTTTTTTCCGTGTGAGATGCCTTGATAGCGTTAATAGCCGTACTATACGCGGTTGAGGAGTAAATGGTCTCTCCTTATATTTTCCGTAGATTTTGTTATTTTGAGATTTTGTTTTTAAAAGTTATATTTAGAAATAAATTGATTTATGCTTTTGATTAAGTGCATTTTTGATTTGTAATTGATTTGAGAATTTGTCCGATATTTGAATGAAATTTGGATTACTTGGATTGTTAATATTTTGAAACTGGATTTGAATAAAAAATTGATTTTGATTTTGAAAATATTAATTTATTATAATTGGTCAGAATGGTGAAAAATTTAATAGTTAGAATAGTAATTAAAAGATTGAAAGCATCATTGTGTTTGATACCGCTGCAGGTGCGGAGATTTATCAATTAGATTTACCGTTCCATTTTAGTATTGGAGAATTTGTTTAAAATAGAATATAATTTGGATTTGAATTTTTTGAGTTCACAAATAAACGACATATGCGGTTATAGCAGTGTATTTGAATACAAAAGTCAACATATTTTTTTAATTTATAACATAATAATAGAATAAAATAAAATTTGGTGAATTAGATTAAAAATTTATTGAGTATTTGTTTGGTTGTTGAATCATAAAAACTAATTTAAAAACAGAAATGGAAATGGAAGGCCAACATGAAGTACAAGAAGAAATTGTTGGTACACAGGGCGATGAACCTAGCATACCTACTCTTTCCTATTTATGCCAGTATACCAGACCAGATACAGAAAATATGAAAACACAAGTTTGCGAGGATTGCAAGACGAGGATGAAGAAAAAAGTTACTGGAGAAAAAGTTTGAAAAACTGAGGAATCACTTTTAAATAATTACAAAGAAATTTTAAAAAAATTAGACAAACATTTTGAAATTTTGAAAAATTTGGTAAATACAGACTTAAATGTGGGAAATAAGCCTGGTTAGAATTTAATTGACATTCTTTGCCATTGTTTGGAAATTAAATTCAAGTCAGGCTACTACTACTACTTTTTTATAAGCACTGTTCCTTATTATGTTATTGTTATTAATCAAGTTAATTATTAAAGTTTTATTAAATGCACTATTAGTCCACAGAAGTTAGGCGAAAAATGGGGCTTTATTCGGAATAAATCGAACAAAAGGTTTTCAGTATTTTTTCGCTATCTTTTAGGGTCTTGATCATTTTCCCAAAAGTCCCCGATGATAACTCATGTGCTTAACTTTTAAGGGTGGTTTTAAGGGGTGAAAATTGGTGTAAAATCGATGTTTTACAAATATCTCCTAAAATATCAACTGTACGACTAAAATACCTATATACTAAATTAAAGCTAATTAAATTATCTATAAAAAAGTATCTTACACCGTTAAGCCTACAATGAAGAGTTTCCAAGAAAAATTAAAGTAAAAAGTAGTATTTATAAAAAAAAATTTTTTTTGAGAAAACGTTGTTGTACTGTTTAAGCTATCACACTTTAACTTTCATTGAGTATGCTAGTATATGAACAAACGTAATCTTTATGTTTTTTCTACTCTATTCCACACCATCCATCGAGGTTGAGTACTAGAGCAAGCTCGTTGTTTTTGGTGATATTTTTAGTAGTTGTTACCACCGCTAAAATACCAGGGCCTACTATTATTTCTTTCCGAAACACTCATTACAATACTGTTTTAACTCAAATGAAACAGTCTTTTAAAAAGAAAGATCCTGAGGCAGAACGGCGTGAAGTTCTGGGAGCAGCTGCAAGCATTTTACGTCAGGATGCGTGCACTCAAATTTGCGAAACAAAATATTATACTACGAGCACGTGTTTATTCGATAATCTAAATGAGTATATTTCTGATTCAATAATTTTTTGTCGATGAGTTAATTTTGATAAATAAAAAAGGAAAAATAGAGCCACTGCGAAAAAAATGCACAACGCTTTGCCATGCAATTATAACTGCACTATACGCCCTAGAGCATTTGCATTAAACTGCACATACGTGATTGATAATGGATTTTTGTTACATCGCGTGATATGGCATCAAAATGAAACTTTTGAAACTATTTGCACAGCATATATTAATTATGTGAGAAAACACTTCGGATCGAACTGTTATATAGTTTTTGATGGCTACAGTAATACAAAAACTAGCGTAAAAACAATGGAGCAGTCTCGTCGAGCAACAAAAACTTTATCTAGTGACATTCATTTCGATGAAACAATGATTTTAACAGTAAGGCAAGATAACTTGCCTTCTAATAAAAATAACAAAATCAGGCTAATTTCAATGCTATCTGCAAAACTTCGAATGCATAATTTTATCGTCAATCAAACTTCAGATGATGCTGATGTTTTAATTGTTGAAACAGCGATAAATATAGTGAAAAATAGTGTGAATAATATTACAATTGTAGTTGGGGAAGACGTGGATCTTCTTGTAATTTTAACTGCTCGCGCACCAGTGACACAAGAAATTTTTTTCCTCAAACCAGGTAAAAAAATGTTGAGAGGAAACTATATCCATCTCGAAGCTTCGAATAGCATCATCTCATTCGAGAGCAAATTTTATTTCTTCATGCTTTCTCGGGGTGTGACACGACATCTGCTCTTTCCCACAAAGGCAAATCATCAGCTTTAAAACTAATGGCAAATCGTGGAGACCTACAACTTCCAACTTTGGTATTTAATTCACCAAACATTTCCAGGCACAAATTGATTGAATGTGGTATAAAATTTATTCTTGGTATTTATGGAGCATCCATTAAAGAAACATCTCTCAATGAATACAGATACTCGCGTTTCATCAATTCTGTGAGTAAAAATAAGCCAGTAAAGTTAAATCTACTGCCCCCGACTGCTGATGTTGCTGAGATGCACCTGGTTCGTGTGTACTATCAGGTACAGAAATGGTTGGGTAACGATTTCAATCCTACAGATTAGGGGTGGATTTTAAAGAATGATGTCTTGATGCCTAGGAGAATGTTGCAGCTTCCTGCACTAGATTGTTTCCTTAATATGATATTTTGCAAGTGTGCGAAAGGTTGTGGGAGCACTATGTGGCTGTCGCAAGCTAGGTCTCGATTGTTCAGCAGTTTGCACTAACAGTCACGGGCAATCATGCTACAATTCACCCCCACTCGAAAGTACAGTCGAAGAAAATGACACTTCTATTAACCCTGTTGATTTCATGTAGCAGATTATTGAAGAACTTGAAACTCCAAAAAATGTCTATGGCGACGAAGACGAGATGGAGGAAGAAGAAGCAAACTAATTTAAAATTCAGTTTTCAAATGTGTATTTCTTTTATAAATAACTTTGAAGTTGTGGAATAGGCCTACTAGGGATACCACCAAAAAAAACGCGTTTAGTACTCAACCTCGGTGGATGGTGTGGAATAGAATACAAAAAAATAAAGATTTCGTTTGTTTATGAACTTACGTAATTTTTTACAAATTTATATAATCTCAACAATTAAAAATTCGAAGAAAGAAATAGAACCCATCGTTTGCCCATGATGAGACTAGGCTTAAAAGTTGTTAAATGGATTACAGTTTTTTACAAAAAATTTTAAAGAAAATCGATCAGTACAAACATTGTTAAAAATGGCGATTTATTTTTAAAACTTGAAAATCTATTAGTAATATTGTTTTAAAATATTTTTCGATATTTTTTGTAGAAAGTACATTTTACAAGAAACATTTTCAAAAGAAAAACGTGCCATTTGGTAAATTATTCGCGAAGTTAAAAAATCTATATCTCTTGAATGACATGATAAAAAAATTTCAAAAAAATCCGAGATGCAAAAGCAAAATGGTGTCTGATTTGGCGTGGAATGCCCCCATATTTATTTATCATTTGAAGTAGCAAAGACAATCTTGAGATTCAAATGTTTGCAAATTTGAATACTAAATTATTTAAATAATTTAAAATATTTAAACACTTACTGAAATAGAAGAGAGGCCACACCTTCGTCGGAAAACAATACAACTGGAGGAGTATAACGTTCATTAATTCCACATACTGTATTATCTATTGAACCGTAAATAGGCTCAGATCCACTTACAAGTTGAAGGAAACCACTAACACAGCTACGAACAAAAAATATTATTGAACTTGGAAAGTTGATATATGCCTAATAACAATTAAAAGAAGCCATTATCGCTAAAATCGACAGACTAAAATATTGAATTTAATAATTAAAACCTTAAATTTTTAATCAATATCCACCTACCTAGTTCCGTTGAATCTTCCTACATTAACTAGTCTGTAAATTTGAATTTCTATGCGTTGTGAAGGTGAAGGTATAAACGTAAACCAACAAAAGTTTGGTCCTTCCAGAGACGGTGATTTAATTTGCCCGAAGGTTTTTCCAGAATGTTTTTGAAGTTCAACAGAATCAATTGTCATATTACATGCTGAAAAAAGAAGGAATAAATTAAGTTTAAAAACTTTTAAGTAAATTAAAAAATTTATAAACTTTTTAAATTTAATAATCAGTAAAAACAAAGGCATTGTGCTTCTATAATATTGTATGTGTTTGGCAATAATATAAAAGTTCTTAATGGTGTAATATCTGATGTGGTTGTTTATAACACAACGGGAAGAAAACGTTAAAATGCAATGTAGTGCAATAATATATAAGCGTTATGTTCATTCTTGATAGCATTAAAGATTAAACTAAGCGCCATAATCAACGCTCGGAAAAATATTTTTAGTTATGTAGATTGCTATATTTAGAAATTTATGATTTGGTTTATAGTGTAAATTTTTAATCTTTCAGCTCTACATTAAGATACAAACTGTGTCAACCACTTGAGGTAACGTTAAGGGACGATATTCTTTTTAATATTATAAAATGAAAAATACAGTAGAATTCGTTTAATAAAGAGAAAACTGAATAATATACAAAAAAATTAATTAGTTTAAAATAAATATTTTGTCTGCAATAAACGTTTTACTTAAACTAATATTTTAGTTCAGTTTTTTTAAGATTTGGTTTGCTTTTTAATTAAACAAATTAAATATACAGTTTAACGTGAAATTTTAACCACGGCATACTTAAATTTAAGAAAATTTTTAAGTAACACTTATTAACTCATTACATAACTACATACATACCTACTCATCGTCTGTTGATGACTTACTGACTTAAAATTTTCATTGTAACCAATACATGCTTTTTCTTAAAAGCAAATAAATAGTCTATTCTAATAGCACATTTAACAAGGTCCAACCTGAATAAACTTTTTTTGAAGAACAATCTATTTTACAGATGAATTGAAAACCATTTGAATGTCTGCAATATTTGTCGCCGGATTCAAAATTGTTTTGCGTTTAACAAAATCTGCAAATGACCTCCATTTATATATTAAAATTCTACGAATAATGTTAAATTGAATATCTTATCCTTTAGTTTAATTACTTTTTTGGAGTTGTGCGCTTTGTTATTAAAATTAAAAATTTTTTTTTTCAATTTCAGTTTTTCTGCGAAAGAGATTGGATTTTCGAAAAAGATTAAAATTAATATCCTGAACAAACATTTAATTTTTTTCAATATGTTTAATTTAAAAAGCGTGCTGGTTTTGTTTGTAAAGAAAACAAAAATGTTCAATTTATCCCTCCAATCAACTCCAACGGCTACACTGAGAGAAAAAAACTGCTTGATCAAACGATAAACGATTCCATCAACAAATTTTTTGCATTACGGGTGGCGAATGCAAAACGTACATTAAACCAGTACAAATAAAATGTTAACTTTTTTGCGTTATTTTAACATGAGAAGTATTTCATTGAACGTTCTCATTCTGTTAATTGAATCCAAATTTACTACGCTAAAGCTGTCGGTTACGTTAAAAGAACCTATAAAAGTGTTCATTCAACATTCCGCACTTTTCGAACTAACCAAGTAGGTATATTGTATCGAAAATTTCTGTACATTATAAATTAAACAATTTATTCTATTATTTGAATTATTTGAGGTTTTTCATGTAACTTATTGTAGTGTATGGGGAATTATGGGTTATTGGGGCATTGGTCATGTGCCAGGTGACGCTGAGCACAAAAAATGGTTGGCGTTGTAAAAAATATTAAAAAATATTATGCGTAATTGCTAGAAAAATATAATTACGGTAATATAAAGCGTAGTATTATTTTTCGAGTAAACATTACACTTGTTACGCATATGTTTTTTTATTATTTTAAAATTTATTAATTTATAATTATGCTGGCTAAGTTCCGTTGAGATAGTGTGAGATCTGCGTTTGCAGCACCTGAATAAATAGAATTGGTTTTGCTTAATAATTTCCGTTAAGATAAGAAGGATTATGTTCCTCAGCGCTCGATAATTATAATTTCTGCCCACTAACATTCGTCCAGCGACACGTGTGCGGATGCAGGTCGCCAAGATTGTCAAGGGGGTGTACAAGAAAAGGCATATAAGTGTGATAAGCGGGTACCGAGAGTGAGTTAGTTGCCGTGTAATTATTATTGAAGGTAGTAACTGTCACTTAGGATACGGTCTAAATTTGAGATTGTTCAATTAAAGTGTCGGTTAACTCAATGTGTTTGATTACGAAATTGTATTCAGCAGCAAGTGTCATAGTTATTGGGCTACGATTGTTTGAATCAACTTCCGTCGAATGGCAATTCAATTTAAAAACCAATTATAATAAGGTTAGATCTATTTGTAATTAGTCTAAGGTTTTCAGCTAGGACCAAGGCAAATTTTGTTATTAGTATAAGTTATTTTAGTCCAGCCACGGCCGTGGATGATAAATATTGATGTATTAATTATATGGTAACAAAGGAGAAAATGATAGTTTTGTAATGATTTTGTGTGTATTATGAAATTTTATTTAGATGCAGAAGCTGTAATCATTTTACCAAAATTATACTGGTTTTGTTATGTTTGTTGTTTTTGTGAGTCTTTCTGAGTTATTAATTCATCGCCACCCACGCCTGAAAAGAAGTCTCGCTCTTAAGAAAAAAAAGTCGGGTTTGATATTGAATTTTGAGTTTGATTAAAAAAAAAATTAAAGTAAGTATCAGTAAAGTAACACACTTATGATGGTATTAAATCATCATGCTAGCACTGTAAATTGAATACTTATTCAATGTTGAACCATCACAATAGGAGTATTACTGTATTAACAGTAGTGCATTTTATGAATAAATAAATTTAAACAAATAATCCTCAAAGATATTAACTTTTAAAGAATTAATAACTGTAGTTTCCATTTTTCTTGCATTGTTCAAACGCATGTGAAGACAAGGTAAACGTGTGAAACTGATGTAACTGCACACACCCACAAGAATAAACTTATGCAGTGGCTTATATATTTTTCAAGCTTGTTTTATGTTCAGTTAGCGGATTAAAATCTCGGTTTAATCAAATTTTGCATTGAAATGACATATACTAAAATGCTACAACAAGCCGAAATAATAGTTTCGTTTAAGTATTTCGTTGGTTTTCTTCCAATCTAACTATTTTATTAATTCAACGATAATATCGTAGAAGTTTATTTGAACCACGGTACATAATATAGTAAGATAATCCGACGAGCAACGTTTACGTGAAACGTTTTCGTCCCCAAGGATAGAGAATAAGGTACCTACAAGCAATCGTTGTATAGACAGAGAGCGATGCTTGTCGTAGTAAGATGATCTAAAATGTGCACGTATTATGACATTTAGGGTCGTATTCACTAACTTATCCCTTAGTTAATGATCTCTTAGGTAAGGACAGGGTACTTGAAGGGATCCATTTAAAAACCCATTCTCTAATTCATCCTTCAGGTAAATTTTTGTACCTAGCAGTTGTCGTTAACTAACGAAGAGGCTAATGTTTTTAATCGTAATAGTACACGTGGTGTATAAAGAGTAATGTGTTTTCATTGGTTGATTTGAAAAAATAACTTATAAAATATTTGACGTCTAACGTCAAGAAACAATAAACGCCAATTTGTAATTGAAAAAAAATTAAAGTACGGTAATTTAAAATATTTAACAAATTATTAATTTTTTACATGTTATCTAGATAAATTATTTGAAAAAACATTGTTTTTTAGGATAACAATATGCAAATTAGTTTAATAATTTATTAATTATTTATCTAACATGTAAAATAATAATAATTTGTCAAATATTATCAAATGCTAAATACTATTAAAATAAAAATTTATTAAATAAAAGAATAATATTATTACAAGAGCGTCTTCCTAATGCTAATAGATTATTCTTTATTTCTTCTTTATGCAATTCTTCTTCAATTTCTTTCAAATCATCATCTAAAATTTTACAATTTAGTAATTATTATTGTTTTACAACAATTATCGAAATTTTAACAATTACTACTTCCAGATTATGCAATTGCTTGATGTTATGCGGTATTCTGCAGGCATAAATAATTTTGATTACAAATGTGGGGTGGTAATTCATTGCTAAATAATTAATTATAATCAATTTATTAATTTTTAATTTAAAGAAATAAGACATGTTAGGGAATCGTTTCATATAAGAGCGTTTTTATACTTTATAATTTTTGCGTATATTATGCGTTTAAAATATACCTTTTGCATAATTCATCAAGAATATTATTTAATTGAATATTTATTTTGAAAATAAATTCACTTTTCACGTTTCAAGTTCACATTCACTAATACAAATAAGCCTTCAATTTTCTTAATGACACCTACTGACCATCTCTTAGTTAAGAGATCAACTTGGTGTATTTTTACGCTGATTACGGATCCCTTCGAGTTACAGAATGAGCAAATCCTTCTACCTGAAGGGATCCCACACCACTCTGCCAGGTAAAGATCGATCTTGAAGAGCGGTATCTAACTAAAGGATTTTTTATTATTACAGAATAGCTTTTGTCATTAAGTTAAGAGATCCTCTTCGTTAAGATCCCTTAAAAGTTAGAGAATACGACCCTTAGATACCTTCTTTTGCATCTCTCTCGTTGTACATTATGGTTTCATTTCTAATGCACGTAAAGAATGCACCGCTGGATTACCTTACTATATTATGTACCGTGATTTGAACCCATTTTAAACATTAAATCAACTAATATTTATTTAACAAAAATAATATATTGAAAAAATATTTTTGAATTTCTTGTAACTAAAAATTGTAACAACTAAATCTTTAAGAAAAGATTCAACATTTTAGATTCGTTCAATTTACTTACTCTTTTCTCTCAGTGTAGTGTAAATCATATATATATACTTATATTAGGCTTCACCCGTTGACTGAAAAGTCAATATAATATGTAACTAGAATGCAGTTAATTCCAGACAGTAAAGGATTATGATCTATTTTCCACATAAAAATAAATTAGTAGTTTTAGTACTAGGACTATTTTAATCTCAATCTCAATGTTTTAAATCATAAATTCACCTTATATTTGTTATAATTTCAAAATATTCAATAATATATCGTTAATGAATGAGCATATCGTTTAAAAAATAATACTATATGGAAGCTATTACAAACATGACATGTAAATAAAAAAAATTTATTTATTTCGTTTTATCTTCACAATTTTTAAAAATATCTTATACATTTTGCCAATATAACAACATATACTGCTAAATTATTTGGAAAAAAATCATAACAACGTAATATTCTGTTTAATTTTGTATTTTATTTCATCCCCATATACCATTATAGCCTTTCAAATGAGTTGTTCCACTTATTAACAAAGGAATTTTTATAATATTGCGTAATTAGCAAACTCACTTGAAAAAGGAAATAACAAGGCGCTTTTGCAAAATTGTTGATACAGGCATCCACGCGAGAAAGAAATCAATAAAGCAAAAAACAATAAGTTTGAAAAACAAGAAAATTAACTTGTAAAACTAAAATAAAAATAAGTCAGTCTTCGACCTGCGACGAACAACTATTCTGAACAGTACGAAAATCAGTTTCAATTTACTTTAACGTACAAATTAATTTTTTTTAAATTGTTTTCAAAATTAAAAACAAATTTTTTTCAAGTTTTTCTAAACATCCAAATAAGAACATATTATGTATATTCAAAAATGTAAATATTATGTAGAAATTAATATATTATAGTGTTTATGAATTAAAAGTATCGCAGTTGCGTACTGCACTTTAAAAATTATTTATTATTTGCAATCAAGTCAAACACTTAATCTAATCTCTTAATCTTTTGTTTCACTTTTAAAGTGTCAAAATAGATAGATTATTAATGAATAACTAAACACATCCTGTAATAATAAATTTGTTGGTCTGTTGCCAAAAGTGTTTTTAAATAAAATTTTCATTACCAGTAATGATAATGCAGTCGTAAGCTTTTTTATCTTCTGTTGAGAGGTATCTTCTTGACCATTTATCCTGAATCGATGTCGCAGTGGGCATTTAATAAAATTTAAAACAGGAATGTTATAATACATCGCTGTGATCTAAAGCCCAAGATAGATCTGTGGCCGTGGGTGGAGGAAGGCAACAGGAAACCAACCCATTAATTAAATTCTCTAATACGTCATCAATACGCACTGCATAGTGTATGGTACTTGAAGATGAGTTAATTACAAAATTTCTTCACAAATTAGTATTTTATTATATATATAATATTATTATAACTGTCAGGTTTCTCAGACAATCAGGAAGGTTGTTGAAAATGTGCTCAAAGAAAAGGTCAAGTTACCATCTGATCCAGTTATATATTGATATGTTTTTTAATAATTCAATAATAAAATCTGGCACTTTTTATAAATGCACTTTGTTTCAATCGCGACACCCGCTTAATTTTTAAAACAAACTTTTATTTTTCTACTTTCACCTTTCCACTCAATCTAACTCAAAATTAAACAACTTTTTGCACAAAATTAAATTTATTTTCACAATTTTAAACAAATTCATCGGAGCTTAATGAAAATAAACGCGGACTTTTATGCCATCTTCGATTGAATTTCATTGCAGCCAAAACGAAAACAAACGCTGACCTTTTTGCGGCAAATTCAAATTCAGATAAATTTCTTACCACAAATTAAATTAATTAATATTTAAAAACATGACAATATATAGCAAATAATACATCTATGGTTCTGATTGTCGAACCATGGTATAGAGTAAAGCCAACGAGGAGCTGAAACCTAAAAATTTACGTGGTACAATTAAGTATGGACTTTTAAATGTGATTGTTTGGGGTTGCATTTCGACTCGGGGGATAAGAAATTTAGTTGTGATCGACAGCATAATACACAGTTTAAAAATTTTTTTTTCTTATTATCAGAAATAATAAGTAGGTACAAAATAAAGGTTGAACAAACAAAAATGTGCATCAACAATGTGTTATTAGCACTACTTAATATTATTAACATAATTATTGAATATAATATTAATTATAGAATACACTGTTAAAAATTTATTGAAAATTACAATGATTTTCATTGTAAAATTTACGTTGAAAAACTATGTAAATAAATAATTACAGTAACGTTCGTGTAAAATTACAAAATTTGTATAAAAATAATAGCACAATGTAAATTTACTGGTTTAGATAATGTAAAATTAATTTCGGTTCTGTAAATTTACAGAAAAATTTGTGAAAGCACAATGGTATCTGTATAATTACATGTTTGTTATGTGCTTTGATAAATATTAACATGCCCACTATGTGAATTATCTTGCAATTAAGCTTAAAAATCCAGAAATTCCTAATAATGTTTCCTTTGGCACCATCAGCGTCCGTTAAGTATACGCGATAGCTGCTAACCTATACAGCATTTATAATTTTATAGGTAAGGTGTTGTGTGCTATTAATTTTTATTGTGAAATCTATAAAGGTAAGAAAATATTGATAATTTCACTAACTTGTAATTAATATAAATTGTTTGTAGATTGAAAACAGAGAAATACATACTTGCAGCCCCATGCATATTATTACTGGTAACTGGTAAGCAAATGCTATGTAGTTATTTATATCTAATATTTACATATTTTTCAGGATTCCAAAATTCATTAACATAACTACTCCATTTACACAGATAGAGAAAAAATTGCAGCAGTGACCTTACCACGTCTTGAAGGTGTTACATACCTTATATAATAATAATATGTTATAATATTGAGTATTATTATACTATTATATTTATTTTCGAATATAAATTTGTACAATAAATTTTTAATAAAGAGTTTTATAGATTACATGAAGCATTGTGTAAAATTACACCCTTATGTAATTTTACATAGATTATCATAGGTCACAAAGTTGCAAATGGTTTTCTATGTAATTTTACATATAAAAATTTTACAGTGAGGATATGTAAATTTACATCCTACTAGTATTTTTACAAATCCTATATTATTTTTACTTGGGTATGTAAAATTACATACTCATGTATATTTATATAGATTATCATAGGTCACAAAGTTGCCAATGATTTTCTATGTAAATTTACATAAAATTTTTTTACGGTGTAATTATAAAAAAGCTAGATAACATAAAATTTTAAATTTTGCTGAATAAACTGGATGATTTTAGAAATTTTACTAATTTTTTTATGTTGCATTTTGTGTTTAGTAGGATTTCTTCTATGCTATCGGGTAGTTCGGCAAAATGTCTAGTTGCCTGATATTTTGGACAGTGTCTTAATATGTGGCTAATGTTTAAGACGTTGCCACAAAGACAGTTTGGAGATTGTTCTTTTTTAAATAAATAACTGTGGGTAAGCATAGTATGACCAACCCGAAGTCGGTTAATAACAACTTCTTCTCTCCTAGTTAATTGTTCTACATTTTTCCAAATAGTTGTGTTTTTTTGAGTCTTTTAATTTATTGTGTTGAATTTCTTGCCATTCATCTTCCCATTTTGCCAGTATTTTAGTTTTTATTATAAATTTTTATTTTCTTGATCTTTTAATATATTAATGTCTGAATTGTATTTGTTTCGAAGTTTATTTGTTGTGATCGGTAAAGGTTTTTTTAATTTTGGAGTGGATCGATATTAATATGTAAATTTTGGACTTTGGAGTAACGATTGTTAAAAAGTTTTGATGGTCTGGGTTTGAAACAATTTTTGCGTAATAATTTAAAATGATCTGTTCTCTTCTAAATTTTAGAGGTAATTCGCCCGATATATTTTAGAGACTTTCCAATAGTGTAGTTTTTGTACTCCAGTAGCTGTTCAAAGTCCTTGGTTGTATACTGTGTTTAAATATTTGCAGCTACTTCAATACAATTTATTATTAAGTTCGGCTCAAATTTTTTAATTATCAAATTTAACTATCGATTTTTGCAATATAAAATGATATTAACCATAAAACCGCTGATCAGCTATACCTGGCCCATACAATGGATCCTCCTCTTCCTCAAATAATGTCTGCTGAGAGGCTGAAGCTTTTCTCCGAGCTGTTCGTCCCTCTTTTGAGGATGCTCCATAACATAACTCTGACTGGTTGATTCGACTGTTATCGCTCTCCATGGCATATTCTTTTGCAACAGGACCGAAGATGACGTCCGTTACTTGCAGCATTTTCAGAATAGCATTCTAAATCAGCGAGCTCGATCGTTTTTAATCCATTAAGAAGGTACTTTTGAGCAAGGTGCCAGAGCCGTTATAACTTTTATTGATATTCTTCGTGTTCCCTCTTTTGCATCGCTTTAGTAATTATTTTTAATATTACTAAAGTAATGTTTAGTGTTTGTTACAAGAATTTCGTGCTATTTGATTTTCTTTAAAAAATATTGTTTATACGTCGTTAACTATTTGGGATTAGAACCAATTTAATTTTCATTTGTAGAAATTTTTCTATAACTTTTAATTTGATTAATATAGATGGCGATGGTTATATCTTATTACTATTTTGTTTTAAATTTTATCTAACGAAAAATGTGGATTGATAGGAAAAGGAAAAAAAAGAGGGAGATTTTTGAAAAATTTTTAAAAAGTAACGTCGAAAACCTAGTGAGTTGGTCTAATTAGATTACCTGTTGTTCCCACGAAGATTTTTTTGGTCATCAATAGCCTCTGTGTGGCTTGTTTTGCTTCCATTCTGGAAGACTGCAAATTTTGGGTTATTATCTTTTCTTGCACCTTTACGAGCACACCTGGCAACTTTCCTGGAAGAAATACCGTTTGCTGAAGTTTTTCCGGAAAGATTGGTTCATCCTCTTGTAAATATTGTTACCAGAAGGGATTCAAAGGGGAATATTTGGAATCAAAATCAAACGACCATAGGACCCCAACATCTCATCCAAAGGTCAGACGTTTTAGTTTTACTTTATTCTGGTTATCTTCATAAACCCATGTGGATATACATCTACCTGAAATTTTGAAATTATTTCCGAGAGATTTTATTTGTCGAACCGTTTTATCGTTGGTCATCCGTTAATTTCTATTAAGACGGGAAGATTAATTTTGAAATCAAGAAGGAAGAATAATCTATTATGTTAACAATTTATGAATAATCAATTTATGTTCGTGTGTTTGTTTGATAATTTTGTAAATTTTCATTGTCATTGATATTACCGAGTTAGTGGTAGTAATTATTGTAAATTTGAAATTGCTGATTCAGGAGTGAATAATTTTTTTTAATTAATTTAATTTAGGAAGTAATCCGATACGTAGTTTAAATTTTAGTTGTGAAGCGTTACGCAAAATTTCGGATCTTATTAAAATTTAAAGTTACCCGTGCACACCCTGTCGAGGTGTGGTGATCTTATCATAAAGGAATTGCAATTCTTCGTGGTAGGTGCGACAATTATTTTTCAGTTAAATACAACTACCGTAGAAAATAGTTATTATTTACAATTCATTAGTTATTAACATTTTGCGTACCGACTGAATTTTTATCTCCATTCAGTTTACGTTCGGTTACTATAATTTTTCTTTATCTATTTTTGATTAACTTCGATTTAATCTCTTTGTTTGTAAATTTGTTTTACATTATTTACATTAAACTCTGTTTTCGCTCCTGTATATTGACTTTAATTTCCCTACTTTTTTTATTTTTTTTGAAGTACCAAGGTTAGTAATTTCCTAATCTCACCTGGTGACTTATTCTATAATTACTTGGCGCCCTCATTATCAACTTTTTCGACAGGTGAGCCACTGAGCTAGACCAGGGAATATTTTTGTACCCTTTTCTTGTAGCTACAAAAATCCCATGAGCCCTGAGATCCAAGGTACGTTTTAGATCATTTTATTTTTTTTTAATAGGTAGGAATTATCGGGGTACATGTTGTAAAAGTATCGGTGCTCCACCTCCAAGCAGATGGGGCATTTTATATCTACGAGCGGTTGCTCTTTAGAAGGCTGCCATTCGGCGAGTATCAAAATTTTGACAATTATAAACTGTCAAAAAACGAAAAAGAATTTTTGACAGTTTATACTCTCAAGAATATCCTGTAAAAATTTCAAGGCTGTCTTTAATACTCGCCGAATGGCAGCCTTCTAAAGAGCAACCGCTCGTAGATATAAAATTACCTTACAGACTGGTAAGGCCCCTTAAAGCCAATAGGCCTTATTATTTATAATGCAAGGTTTTTAAAAATGTTTAATTTTGATGTGTTTATCTATGATACAAGTTACCATTTTTCGTTTATATTTTATAGAAACTGTACCAAAGATATGATTATTATTGAAACATGTTGATTAAATTGGATATTTTTCATTTGATTGAAAATCTGCGTTTTATTACCCGCAAGTACTTTATTTGCTTGATTTAATTTCCAATCAACCTGACATCTTCGCGTTTTCGATCTTCATAATATTTGTTATTTCCTCCTCAACAAAGAGAAAATTATTGTTCTTGAATGAGAATTGTGTTGCTTACAAAGGAAGATTTTTTACTTAAAACTTTAAATGAGCTTGACTTTATGTCAATTGTTGTAGTTGTAGTCAATATCAAAATATAATTTTGTTTTAAAATCAATAATTTTTTACACGCAATTGTCTAATTTTTCTTAGGACGGCCCTGCATACTGAAAATACCATTAATTAACCCATTAAGTACCAACGTCCTCATTTGAGGACAGTAACTTATTGTAGGCCTTAACAACTTAACAAAAGTTTATGTCAAATTTCGAGAAATAAGCTTGGTACTTAATGGGTTAATATTGTTTTTCTAATGCTTTACTAAATTATAAAATAGAGTACAAAATACTAAGGCAACTAATAGGACACTTGAGAACAAATTTAGAGCAATCGAGAACAACCAAAAAAAAAAATCAAAAAAGGGAAGTTGTCAAAAAAATATTTTTGTGATTTTTTCGATATTTTTTTGCAAAATCAAAAAACAATATCAGAACAATTGAGAACAAATGAAGAACAATCGAGAACAACCAAAAATATTTAATTTTTTAAAAAAATTTAAAAAAAGGTAGCCAAATTTATGCACATAAAGGGTTTTTCAATAAGGACATAACAAATAAAATACAGAATAATTGAGATATTGGGCTGAAATTTATTCCAGGTGTAATGTAAAATGTAACACAAGTTACATTTTAGTATGGAATTCGATCTCGTTCATATTATGACCACCGCGAGAATGCATGTTTGCAGCGATCGATTCTTTGCAACCAATTTTCTTCAATTCTTGCACACATATCGACCGGAACGTTGGCAATTTCGCGTTCAAAATTGTTCATGAAGCACATGTGGATTTGTTGCATATTTGGCTTATTGACAAAGTCATTAAGCCAAAAATGAGCTTAATCGCTGAAGATGATTTTTCAATGAAATTCAGAATTTTCTTCAAACTTTTGCAGAGTCAAATCAGAGAAGTTTTGGCGCTTAAAATAACCAAGAGGCTTCAGTTCTAGAGTTAATTCGATTTTCTAACGGTTCTTTACCCAAAATTTGCCACAAGGTAGACGGAGAGATTTCCAATTCCAGTGAACGACGTGGAATCGACCGATTTGGCTCATTTTGAACTAAAGCAATTGCGGCTGCAATATTTTCGGTACTTTGACCATTGGGTAGTCTCACTGAGACAGGAACATTAAGTAGTGAATAAATTAATTCGAATTTATCGACTATAGCATTCACAGCCTGTCTGGTAAGACGATTATTACGACTAAAAATTGGAGTAAGCGCTCTTAAAGTTGTGATCACCGACTCACAATTTCGGTGGTAATTTTTAGTAATTTCCAAACGTTACTCGTTTGTGAAATTCAACATGATAAAAATGAAACCCTTGAATGACGTTTTGATATTGAAAGAGTGCGTTTGTATTAAAAAACAAAATTGTTATATCCTTATTGAAAAACCCATATTATGTATGTTTGCTACTTGTTAATAACAATTTACATAAATTAATTGTTTAATATATTGTGTAAACTGTTCGTATTTAATCTATTTAAAATGTTTCCAAAAAATTAATTTTAAAAGTAGTCATATATCATGACCGAATCAAGTCACCGAGCGTAACACAAGCAAATTATATTCAAGTTTAATATTCATTTTGGTTATGAGTTTAGCAATAATGTAAACTCAAAAGCTTTTGCTAATTTAATTCCTACTTCCTGTCTGGCAAAAATGTTTTTCTTATTTATACTCTACTTTAGGTGTAGGTAGAGTTGAAACTGGTGTAGAGATAAAGTCGGCATGTAAAATTGTGATAGTAGAGAATCAGATTTGCGCATAGTTTGTCGTAAATAGGGATTTAGAGTGAAAAGTATCCTTGTTAACTGAAATGACAAAAGCATGCTGATATGAATCAACTATTAAAATAAGTTTTTACTAAGCTATGTTTATAATTACTTTATAATTACTGATTAAAACAAAGTTTTCATTAATGCAATTAAAACATTACTGAACTGTATCAAACAAGCTCTTTGAAAATAAAAACACAATTTGTTTTTTTTATTATTATATGTAAAGCTTTATACTATTATATCATTGTTAACATTGTATAGAAATGTAAATTCTCTAGCATGCCCTCCGGCTATACTTATGTTATTTCAATGCATCATGCATAACTTGAAATTCCAATAATCATAACATCAGTACGTTTTTTCATTGTTCCATAATATTCCATGCCTGAACATATGAAATAAAAAAATCAAATTGATTATTAATCTATAGAATTGTCGTTCTCGTTGAAACTAGGATTATTAAATTTTATCAGAAAATAACAAAATGGCCGATTTCTAAAATAAAGGTGATTTTTTTCAGGCACAAATCGGGCTGCAAAATGAAAAGTTAGGGATGGAAAGAAAAAGATACTAGTTCTGCAAGAATCAAACAATAAGTGCATTAAAGTCATAACTTACATTTTTAACGCTATTATTCGAATAAATCATTTTCCTAACCAATGGAAGGTCGCTCAAATTGTTATAATCCCAAAACCAGGAAAAAAGGTCAAAGAAAAAAAATCCTGCAGACCAATAAGCTGGCTTCCTGTATTATCTAAAGTATTTTGAAAAACTCTTACTCCAGAGATTAAAGCCTGTAATAAAGGAACGAAAGCTAATTCCCGGCCTTGAGTTTGGGTTTCGGAATTCACACGGAACCATAGAGCAAGTACATAGAGTGGTCCAAAGAATTAACAATAAGTCAAGCTTTCGACAAAGTATGGCACGAGGATTTGTTCTATAAACTGAAAAAGAATCTTCCACACCATTTTTATCAAATTCTCAAATCATATCTAAGCAACAGACATTGTTTTGTTAAATAACAAAACAAAATTACTGGCCTACACCCTATCTAGTCTGGAGTACCACAAGGCAGCATTCTAGGCCCTGTTTTGTATTTACTATACACATCTGATCTGCCAAGTTCAAAATTCACAACTGCAGCCACATTTGCAGACGATACTGCAATAATATCATCGCATGAAAATCCAGTAATAGCATCTGGAATTCTGCAATCCAATTTAAACATGATACAAAACTGACTTGAGAAATGGCTATCATCAAGGCTAATGAAACAAAGTCAGTGCATGTGACCTTCACTATGAGAAAAGATACTTGCCCGCCTGTCAAACTAAATGGCTGCATATTGCGATAAGCCTCAGATGCTAAGTATCTTGGAATTCATCTTGATAAAAGACTAATGTGGCGTAAACATATTGATATGTTTTTTACCAATTCAATATTTGTTACCGGCACTTTTATAAACATGCACTTTGTTTGACCGTCGTAATGCACATGTGACGCCCGGTCACTGTTAACACAAACTTTTTATTGTTTTGTAGCAATCCATAAATTTTGTTTAACTTTGTACGTGGTTTTAAAATAGAAAATTCATACCTTCGCGGGTTGGTAAGGCGGGGAAAGTGGAAAGGGACATGGCTTCTTGATAACTTATCGAAAGAGTGCGGTCGCAATTTTTGATTTTTGAGAAATAAAATTTAATTTCTGATTAAATTTTAATTAAACAAAAAGTGTTTGGGTCCTGAATACCTCTGTGCTTACCAAGTTGATGGTGCTTATCGGTGGTAAGAAATTTATTAATTTATTACTGTATAAATTTTCCGATTGGCATTCAATTTGTTGGGTTTATCTGGTCAATAATATTAAAGGAGGTCTGTTCGATATTTAATCTTTTGTTTTTTTCTGTGGAGTTCCAAGTGGAAGCCCCTTCAATCCTCTTGGGATTAGTGTTTCGCTTTGCAGTTCCTGGCGCCCATTTCTTTAAGATCGTAACGTCGTACCACTTTGTTAAAGAATCCACGATAGCGAACATCAGCTAATACCCTCGCTCCGGATATCTGATTTTGCTGGCCAATACGTACAACATCTACGATCATTTAATAGGGCCGTGGTCCAGTAATTGTAAATTATTGGCAGAGTTTCCATGTGTTTCCACGCAGTCTAACCCAAATTAAACAAATTTTTGCACAAAATTAACTTTATTCACACAATTTATAACATAATACATCGGCGTTTATGGAAAACTAACGCAGAGTTTTCCGCCATCTTCAATTCAATTCAATTGCAGCCAAAACAAAAACAAACGCGGACCTTTTTTCGGCAAATTTAAATTCAAATAAATAAAATGACATAAAATAAAGTTTCTGCTACAAATTAAATTATTTAAAAACTGAAAACTGAAAAACACGACAATATATTTACGGAATATATGTTCCGGAAACGGAACGGAAACAACTTGGAATTAAATTCAGTCAAACTCTCCCTTGGAAACAAGCTTCTACTATACAAAGCCATAATCAGTTGCTGTATCCAATATTGACATTATTTCACGATTGACGATTTCAAAATAAAGTATTACGGGTGATTGTTGATGCGCCCTGGTACGTGCCCAATAGTGTCATACAACATAATATCTCTATTGCTTCGGTTAGGGAAAAAATCAAAGGATTTTGTACAAATTATCGTGATAGACTTACAGTGCATCTAATGTGCTCAACTATTAGTACCTAGTGACGAAGTGCGCAGACTTAAAAATTTTAGGGACGGCACCACTTTCCACCGATGGTTGAAAGTTAATCCCCTGCCCCAAAATGGTCAACGTAGGGCACTAGCATATTCCACCGATGAAGGTCGGGGTCAGCTTATAGAGAATTAGTAGGAGTACAATGGGGCGATTTAATAAGTTAAAAGCTTACTGTTTGGCATTTAATTTTAAAAACTGCAGAATTATTTTTTATGGTGGATCCGTGTATTGCCATGGTTGTCTTGGTTAAATGCAGTTTTGCCAAAGATTAAACTAATTAAAAATATAAATTTTCTAACAGTAACCTGCGGACGGATCATTGGTATTAAAAAAATGTACTTTTTTAACGCCGATTTATATACATTCTACAAAATTATGCAATAGGTAATAATTAAAATTTATATTAAAAAAAAAGCAAAAATGTAACAAAGAATAGGGTTTTTGAGGGGGGGGGGGGCAAATATTATTATTAATGATCATTAATATGAGTAAAATGATGGGAAATGTTTTTCAAAAACTCTAATCTACTCATTGCGTTAGTAGAGTACGCGGTAATATAGTGTTGCAAACGTTGTTGTTTTCTGATGGTATCGCTATTGCCCGCGTTAGGTAGCTCGATACTATTAATCTTGATATAAGTGTAAATTTGCATCCCTTTCAATTTGTCTAAAAATAAATATAGCGATGGATGGGTGCTATAAAATTTCGAATTAAATGGATTATGAAAAGATTCGCAAGCATTCGTCGTACGGCACATACTTGCTGATTGTGCTGCCCAGAGCTGAGGCGGAAATATCGAATTGGCATCGATATAGGTTCGAAATATATAATCGGAAAACTGATCTAGCCTTGTATCGTTAGGCAGTATCGATATTAAATCTTCGCTATAAGCGGCATCAATTTCATTTGGATTTAAATACTGCAACCCAAACATGTAGCGCAACCATTGGCCAATTTGGGAAGTCTGGTCTTTGTATTCTGTAACCAAACCTAGCTTCTGAATTTTTCTATACCAGGCTTGGCTTAAATGAAACCGACATCCAATTAGTTCCACATCTTGCCAGATATGTTTAAGGCTAGCATGAACAGCCAATTCAAAGTCAACAGTAACCGTTTTTGGTTGAAAAAGTAATTGATTTTGAGTACAAATATCTATTAATGATTGGAGGCAATGCCGGTAAGTTTCCTGAGATTTGTCTTTTAAAAGACAAAACGCCAGTGCTATATAATATCCATTCGCGTAACCATGAATTGTAAACAGCTGCTTAAAGAACTTGGTGCAATACTCAAAAGTACCATCCATGTATATATTGTCTACAGAGCATAAACACCGTAAGTTAGTAATACACGAAAAAATAATTAAATTATTTTGGCTATCATTAACCATTAAAAAAATTTCATTATTCTCTGTTTCAACGACAATGGAATCTAACGCGGAATGAACGTCCAACATTGAAGTCGGTAAAGGTGGTAGTTCTTTTCGCCTCGCATTATAAATACTTGTAGCAATTGATTTAGCATCCTGGTAAGTAATGTCCACTCGATCAACTTTAGTGGTAGCGATGGCGTTTTCAAGAATGTCCAATGGTCTTTTCGAAAAATCTTCAACAGCTTTTCTTTTGGCAACACCGGCAACCGATTGCCGTTTAATTTTTTGCACATCTTCTTCGTGGCTATGTTGCGGATTTTCACTCTCAATTTTCCTCTGTTCTCCGCTTCCTATGGTATAGATATTAGCTGAACATGTTTTGTTGGAACATCGCCACTTAACCCGCCCATCTTGCAATTCTGCCTGCTTGTAAAATTTGAAGTCGTTACGCACTAATAATATATTTCCGCGCTTACCATAGATTTCTCGAAGCGCTGCCATAATTTCTGTAGGTGTTGTTTATTCGTATTCTTATAATTTATATTGTATTTCTATGTTTGTTATTTTGTTTATATAGTAAATATATTGTAATTGGTACTAAAAATAATTTTGATCCACCTCAATTGCATCTGCGATATTTAGAACTGGTCTGATTTAGAACGGCTTATAGACTTAACAATTAAAACATTAAATTTATGACCAGTCTACCTGCCCACGGCAGCGGTGGAATATGCATATGGGATTATAGGAACCCTTGACCATCGGTGGAAAGTGAAATTGCCCAAATTTAGACCTACTATGTACCTACTTCATTAACAGAAGAACTTTAGGTTAATATTAGAATACGCAAATTGCTCACAGGAGCACTCTGTACATGTGTATTGTCCTTTAATTAAGCTTATTATCGTTTTTGATAGATTGCTGTATCTGGGAGTTAATAAAAAAAAAGTTCCCACGAGAACGACAATTCTATAGATTAACTTTTTAAAGACCGTGAATTTACATTAGAAGTGACCTTTTTTATCTTACAAAATTTGTACATGTCATCAAGAAATTGATTTCTCATACATAGGGTAAAAGCTCCAATAGTCAGCCAGTTAACAAAAATGGTACCAAAAGTCAGCCACTAATAGTTAAACATTATAATCCATTTTCTATCCTTATTTATCCTATATGGTGGCTGACATTTGGAACTGGCTGGAATTAGGTACGTTTACCCTATAACGTTTCCAACCGACCTTGATGGGACATATTACATGTCCCAGCCCGTCTGGAACGAAAAGTTCGATATACAAAATTTTGTTACATGGTTTGAGGGTGCTTTTTACGTAATTAGAAGCACTGAACACAAAAAAACAGTATTACCTTTCGCAAAAATTATGTTCAAGGTCGTAAGGTCGATAAAAGAAATTATTGTGAGCTCCTATCAGTAGGTTAGCACTTGATTGTTTCTGTTTAGTGAAAGATTATCATACTATTACAATTATTATTATAATTTTTATCGGCACTGTTATTGTTGACACTATTGTTCAAGCAATGTGGCGACGTTAAATAGTATTTATTTTAGGATAATTTACAATAAATTTGGTCTTCAAATTTAATTTCGAGGTCATATGTGCTTCCAAAATTTTTTTCACCATTTTTTTTCATATTCAGCTCATCAATTTACGTTGAAAAACATCGGTCGTCGATTTTTGTCCAACCCCGTCCTTAAAAGGTTAATATAATTAATTTGATTTTTGTATTTCAGATGTTTCAGATTACGTACCTGTTGTTTTGAGGCGTCTACTCTGACCAATAATAATAATAATAAAACGTTGTAAAATTAAGCCAAAAAATTTATTTTCCTATCCTTACATCTATCCATACAAAAAACATTCCTGAGAAATGCGTAAAACAACGTGCTAGTTACCAGACTACTACCGTAAATATTTTTTTTAAATTTCATGAATAGAAAAAAAATATACAACTTATAATTTAAATAGAAACGGTCAATAAACTAAATTAATATTTTCTAAATAATTCACGAAATTATACTTTTTCCCGAAATTCCTTCATGCTGAGGCACCTTAAAACAGAATAGTACATAAAAGATATTTTACTTATTTCATTTATTTATCACTAAGCAGATTTTTATTACTATTCCATTATATTATTACTATTCGTTACTAAAATAACGCAAACTTTTTTTTTATTTATTTTCACTCCATACCCTACTACACAATTATTAAAATTGGGTTTATTTTAATGGTCATCGGTTATATTTCCAATTGCTATCAATTCATTTATAGTCCGGGAGCTAACGACACAACATTTTGTAAAATTTTATAAAGATTAGTTTTAGTTTATTTGTGTCATACTAGAGCTACAGAAAGCTAAAATAGACTCCTGCAGGGGTAACAGCGAGGCAGCGATTCTCAGCGGCCTTCTGATTATGTTAAAAAAAAGGTAATCGAAAATAATTAACCATTTTTACATTTTCGAGATCACCGTGATCAGAAACGAAAACATCTGTAAATGTTAAAATATGCACGCCATTGGTGGAGTGTCGATACGCGATCTAGCGGCGACACTGGAAGTTGCATTGACAAGTCGGTACCATCGAGTGTCGTTACCCTGATCATTCAATTCATTGGTGAAGAATCAAGTGCGAAGGTCACCACGTTATTTGAATCTTGTACGTTTGTAAATATGTTATTGTTTTACTTTTAAATATACGACTTTATACGTCTACACGTTATTGCGTTGATTGTTCTACGACCACTTCAGCCTAATAGGTTATGGGCCTAGCGTGACGAATAAAATTGGAAAATTAAGAACGTTAAAAGTGATAACAGCGACAACACGTGGTTAACGGTAAAGACTGTTTTTTTTATATAAACATTTATTTTTCGTTAAATATTTTCGTAATCGTTCGATCGTGGAAAACGGAATCATGAGTTTCTCAAACGTTGCGCGCATCGAAAGTTTAAACAAAAACAATTACGACACGTGGAAAATACAAATGGAAGCAATCCTGATTAAAACGGATCTGTGGAATTACGTAAACGGTTCTAACAAGAAACCGGAACCATCAAGCGATGGGACAAACACAAATCAAATAGAAACGTGGTTAAAAAGCGACAGTAAAGCGAAATCGGAAATAATTCTATCGGTGAGTCCACCTGAACTAAAACAAATTAGGGGGTGCAGTACGTCTCGCGATGTTTGGATGAAGCTTGAAACAATATATCAATCGCAAGGACCCGCCAGGAAAGCACAACTATTAAAGAAGTTAACTCTACATCGCATGGAAGAAGGCGCCGACGTGAGGACACATATGAACGTATTCTTCGACGCCGTGGACAAGCTACTAGACATGCAAGTAGAAATTAACGAAGACCTTTTATCTATTATGCTCCTTTACAGTTTACCCTCAAGTTTCGAAAATTTTCGATGTGCAATAGAATCAAGGGACAAACTACTCACTCCGGAAGCACTAAGAATAAAAATCACGGAGGAAAGCGATGCCAGAACTAACGATACACGAAACGACACACAAAATGCAATGTTTGCAAAGAAGCCGGATCGATGGCGAAGAGATCACGTTAAACCAATGGAAAACAATACAGCACAACCCAAAGGTACAGGAAACTTTAAATACAAGTGCCACAGATGCAGAAAAATTGGACACAAGGCAGCCGACTGCTATCTTGGAAAATCCAAACCCACGGCCAACTACTCCGAAGAGCTCTTCTACACTGCCGAAGCACATCAAGCTGGAAGCAACTACCAAGAACAAAATTGGTGTCTAGACAGCGGAGCTACGTCACATTTTTGCAAGAATATCAACAGTTTTTTGGAAATCAAAGATTCAAAACGAGAAACTCTAAGTCTGGCAAATAATTCGTCGACGGAAATTTTAGGAAAAGGCACGGTTCAAATAACTGCCAACGGGGAACGCAACAAATCACGGAATTTCAAATTAATCGATACATTGCATGTACCAGATTTACGGACAAATCTAATATCGGTTAGCAAAATGACAAATTATGGCAATGAAGTACTATTTAAAAGGAACATTGCACTGGTAATTGGAAAACACAACGATGTTAAACTGGTTGCCGATCGTGTAGGCGACCTGTACTACGTTCGTGCGAATAAAATCAGCAACAGTTGGACAAAGGAATCCAACTACAACACAACTCACAATGTGGAAAGCACGAAAATAAACGAGCAACCCATTTCGAAACCATCGATAGAACTTGCAATGTCTTGGCACCGAAAAATGGCACACCTGAACTTTAAGGATCTCAATGAAAGCGTTCGAAAAGGTACAATAAAAGGCATCAACACAAATTTAAGTATCAGTACTAATTTGGAATGTGAAGTTTGCATGAAAGGCAAAATGACTAGGAATTCTTTTCCGAGGAAGTCAGGACGTACGACAAGCATGTTGGAAATTATACACACCGATGTATGTGGACCAATTCGAGTAGAATCGCATGGAAAATCCAAATACTACATTGAGTTTATAGACGATTACTCACGGTGGTGCGAAGTACGCTTCATTAGATCCAAAGATGAAGTGCTACGTGTAACCCAAGACTATATTACCATGGTGGAAAGACAAACAGGAAGAAAGGTGAAATGCATTCAATCCGACAACGGCTCAGAATACAAAAACAAGGCGTTCGACAACTATTTAAATGCGAACGGAATATTAAGACGTCTCACCGCACCATACAACCCAGAGCAAAATGGAATCGCTGAGAGGAAAAACCGCACACTCGTCAGCACAGCTCGATGTTTGCTAATCCAATCCGGCTTGCCTCCATCATTCTGGGCTGAGGCAGTGCTAACAGCCAACTACATTAGAAATCGTTGTCCAACCAGCAGCCTCGCAGGAAAAACCCCTTACGAAAAATGGCATGGAGAACCACCAGACGTAAGTAACTTAAAAGAATTTGGTTGTAAAGTCATTTCCATGCATAGAGAACCTGGAAGAGGAAAATTCGACAACAGAGGTCGCGATGGCATTTTTCTTGGATATTCCACCGAAACCAAGGGCTACAGGATATGGTTGACAAACGAGAGGAAGCTGGAAGTAACCCGCGACGTGAAGTTTTTAAACGGAACGAAGGAAGAAAACGAACCAATAAAAACAGTCCCAGAGGAAGAAAACAGCAAAAGGCACGTCGACATAGAAATAATGGAAACCGAAGAACCAACCGATAACGTAAACCAACAACCAATCGAAGAAGTTCAAGACGCCGAAGCTGAAGAACACGAAGAAGTTGCTGAAAACAAACCAACACGCAGAGGTGGTAGACCTCGCATAGTTCGAACGGGTTCCAGGGGAAGACCGAGAAAAGTTTACAACACGCTAGCCGATATAGAGGAAGAAGTTTTCATTACAGAAATATCTATTAAGAAGGCAGTCAGTGGACCAGATGCTTCGGAATGGTACGAAGCCATGATAAAAGAAATAAGGTCCATAATCAAGAACGAAACTTGGATTTTAGTCGATCGCCCAACTAATCAAGATGTAATCGGCAGCCGTATAGTCCTGCGAGACAAGTTCAACTCAGACGGAACTCTAGAGAGAAGAAAAGCCAGACTTGTTGCCCAAGGTTTCAATCAACAGCCAGGTATTCACTTCAATGAAACGTTTGCCCCAGTAGCTCGATTAAACACTATACGTTTCATCACTGCACTAGCATCTCGAAATGGAATGGCAATGCACCAAATCGACGTAGCATCTGCGTACCTAAACGGAGAATTAGATGAAACTGTACATATGGAACCACCTAAACAATTGCAAACAATCTTGGAAATGCTACAAGACGAATCCAGCATAGGCAAAAAGGCAATGCTCATGCTGAAAACCCTACGGAAAGGCGATAAGGTATGCCTACTGAAAAAGTCTTTGTACGGATTACGCCAAGCAGGGAGAAGTTGGTACAAGAAACTAGACAGCATCTTGCGCGAGCTCGGCGCCAATCCCACAACATCAGATCCATGTCTATACCACATGAATCGAGGGGAAGAAATTATGTTTATTCTAGTTTATGTAGACGACATCTTAATGGCTTCAAGAAACATTAACAAAATCAACAAATTGAAGGAAGAACTTGCCAGGAAACTCGAGATTAAAGACCTTGGGAACGTCGGATACTGTCTCGGCATTGAATTCTCACGCAACGGAGACAAAATAGGTCTACATCAAAGGAGATATGTAAAAGACATACTAAGTAGATTCGGTATGGAAGAGTCTAAACCCATCTCGACACCTCTCGATTGCGGTTCCAAATTGTTGAAACCAGAGACTCCACCAACCGACGAGGAAGCGAAACTGCCTTATCGGGAGCTTGTTGGAGCTCTAAATTACTTATCGTTAGCCACCAGACCAGACATAAGTTACGCAGTAAGTTATTTAAGCCAATTTAACAATTGCTTCAGAAAAGAACATTGGATAGCTGCGAAACGCGTTCTACGCTATTTAAACGGAACTATCGACTTGGGAATAGTTTTCGAACCCGATAACCAAACACTTCGAGGGTACGTAGACGCAGATTGGGGAAATTGTTCAATCGACAGACGATCCTACACAGGATACTCATTCATCTTATGCAATGGCCCCATCTCATGGGAATCTAAAAAACAAAGAACGGTAGCCCTCTCCTCCACCGAAGCAGAATACATGGGAATGGTAGAAATAGCTAAAGAAGCTATCTATCTACGTGAGCTGGCCAAAGAAATTGAATTCGAAGATATTGGCGACACAACAATTTTCAACGACAATATGAGCGCCTTAAAACTCTCAGAAAACCCCACGTTTCACAGCAGAAGCAAGCACATCGATATACGCTACCACTTCATTCGAGAAGCCATCGCCAACGGCTTACTGAAGTTGTCACACGTCGGGACGGAAGACATGGTGTCAGACGTATTGACGAAAGCGCTTGGGAAAACCAAACATCTTAAATGTGTTGAGATGATGAAGCTAAGTTTCCCGGTGCATCCTCACTACTCGCGTATCGAGGGGAAGTGTTAGAATATGCACGCCATTGGTGGAGTGTCGATACGCGATCTAGCGGCGACACTGGAAGTTGCATTGACAAGTCGGTACCATCGAGTGTCGTTACCCTGATCATTCAATTCATTGGTGAAGAATCAAGTGCGAAGGTCACCACGTTATTTGAATCTTGTACGTTTGTAAATATGTTATTGTTTTACTTTTAAATATACGACTTTATACGTCTACACGTTATTGCGTTGATTGTTCTACGACCACTTCAGCCTAATAGTAAAACATAAAAAAACAATTTTTCTTCGGTCCGTCTGGTTGTCTGTCCGTGTTCAGATTTTGTCCCTTGCTTTACTGAACCATCCAACCAATCACTACCAAATTTGGTATGGTAGTAGGGTTTACGGCAGAAAGGTGGAAATAGGGTGTTCGTCGCCATCTGTCAACAGGGATGCCACTACAAGAAAATAACACAATATTGTTAAAAACAATTTTGTCTTGTGATAGGTTATTTTAAAGACCTCGAAAAGCTTTATTCAGAATAGGTGTAATTAACTTTCTATCTGTCATCTGTCAAAAATTACCAGCTGGCAAAGTGAATAACTCATGAAGTACTGAAGGAATCTCAACCAAATTTTGTATATAGGAACATTGCCCCACAAGACTTGATAGCATATGGAACCATTTGATAAAAATTAGGAATTCAACATGAAAAAAAAAGATTACTTTTTTTAACAGGCAATCGCTGCCCCGCTGGTACTCCTGCAGGAGTCGATTTTAGGTTTTTGTAGCTCTAATATGACACAAATAAAGTAAAACTAGTGTTTATAAAATGTGACAATGAAAAATGTCGCTAGCTCCCGGACGCGATTATGTTGTGATACTTATACAAATTCCACGTTATTTTGAAGATTTTTTTTTACGTTCAGTATATAACAACTGCTGAATAGGTCTTGAGAATATTGACTGTAAAATAGGTTATCCCCAAAATAATATTGAATACTATAGCTAAATTATAATTATTAATAAATATTTTTATTTTTTATTTATCTACAATTTATTTTACATCAATATAATATTGAATTGTGTTACAATACAATACAACTTATAACATTTGCAATTTTGTAATTAATTCAACAATTTGATCGTAGGGCGGCCTCCAAGCCGCCCTGTTTTAATAGGAAGTTAATGATTTGGAAACTCATTTTTAATAGGGAAATTTACAACTCCATTGGTGAGCACGCGACATTATGGTTATTTTATGTTGATAATAAAATATTTAATCAATCAGACGTTAAAAGATACAATTTTCAATTGACAGACTGATAGACAATTAAATTTAAGCTATTATAATATATTAAGATATACTTTTAAAAAATTTCTTATTATTATCTGTCATATTTTTCAAAATATGACATTGGCAACATAATATTATGTCGTTTTCATCATCTACTGCTTAACTGTAATACATAATTTTAAGTTTTTATTAATCATAAATAACGTGAAGCAAAAATGTAAGTAAATAAATTATATATCACTGAGAATCAATACACTTTACGTTCGATGCTACTATTATCATAATAATTTATTAATGAGTTTACGACTTCCTCTTCGAGAATCAGAATAAAAAATAAATATTGGTAACACGGCATATGATATTAATAGGGCAAATCTTTCAAAAAATTTTACTTAGAAAAGAATAATAAAATTTAATAATCCTTTTCAGCATATTAAAGAAAATGCTACGAATATAAAAACGACAAAAAGTTAAATTAAAAGTTGAAGTTATGTTAAAGTTGAAATCTCAGCAGCAGATTATAATTAAAATCAATCACTACTTACTGACCGGGTTCTTTGAAAATATAATATTCAACAACACGTTTTTGAACATATTTTCAAGTGACTTGGTGGCACCGATATATAGTATACTAGATAATAATCGATACCGATATAAATCGGGTACTTCCATTTAAATTTTTAAAATATTTTGTTTTTAAATATTTAGTTGTTATCTTTCTTATATAAATTTTAAATTTCTAGTATACATCAACACTAAATCACGTAAAGGTTAACCCGGGATTAGCGAAGAGTTTTAAGTTTCTAGAATAATCGCTGCGAATAGTATTAAAGTAGTGTTTAATTTGTTTTACAAATTGCGTATTTAATGATAATATTTAAATAATTTTCTTAACACTAACCTTTAAATGACTATTGCAGATCGGAGAAATCTTACGTACGTTAAAGTCAAGTAGAAATGATAATACAATACGATTTAAACTTACCAATACCCTTAATCGACCATATCAATATTTTAGAACTAAAATGCTTTTAAGTTATTCATTATCAGTCATCGCTAATTGATGATCCCTTGATGATGCCATAAGTATGGCGAAAACTTTTGCGATATTTTATATTTCCCAGTAGGTATATATTTCTTTTGTGGTAACTTAAAAACATTTTAGTTCTGAAAAGTGTGTGTTGAATTTTTGGGTTTTCTAAAGTATTGATATGGTTAACAACAAACAACAAAAAACTATTTATTTCTGCGTATTTAAATAGGGTACCGGAGGGAAATAAAAGGTCACCTAACACTCTTTCGTTTTTTTACATTGAAAATCAAAATATTTTTTATTTCTTTATTTACTGGTAATATTTAGATTATTATTGAATACAGCAAAAAATATTGCGATGTCCATTGAAGACCCGAAGAGTTAGATCACAATCAAGATGGGTTAACCCATGCTGACCGGGAATATCAAAGTCAGGCAAGCGTACGTATTTGAGACGGAATTATCAATTGGAATGTTTGTTTTATATGGACGACATGTTACATTAATAGTCCCAAGGTCAAAGATAAGTGGAGTTACAAAAGCCATGTGGTTCTTTAAATATCGAATAACAGAGCAAAAAATTCTCCCCCCTCATTAATTCACCCCCGTGAATTATCGGTAGGAAAGCATATGCAAAAATTCAGATCGATCGCGCGCAAAAAATCTATTCATTAACGTCTAAATTCGTATTTTAGGTTAGATTTGCTTAAAATGCGAAAAAATTAAATCTGAAAAATAATAATTTGCATTTTTCTCAAAAATTTTCTTATGTAACCCTATGATAATTTTATATGTCTGTATAGAGAAAAAATGGTAGATTACGAAAATGTTAAAAAAAAGACATGTTGCCATTTAAAAAAATAAATTCATGTTTACTTCCGGTTGAGTTTGAATTACAAAAAAATTTACTTCCGCAGTTTTCGATGGTAAATTTCGAGTTGAATAAAAAACTATTTAAACTTCTTTTGTATCTAGTAACATATAAGAATTATTCACTGTTACCTCTTATCGTGAATACACTGTATTTTATAGTTCGTATATGTCTTATATTTTATTCGTTATATGCCATTGAAGATCGAAAATAACCATGAAATAGGGAAGTTTTAACTTTTAATTTTCCATAAATATATCATTTTATAACCTTATTAATTCAACTATTTTAAATATTTTTAATCCTGACCTGTCAAGTGATAATTATATGTGTTTTGATTATTTGAATAATTGGTTTTTCGATGTACTGCATTCTTAACTTGAATGTTTTGTTTCAACACTATATTTAGTTTTGTTAAATGTTATTTTAGGTTCATTTTCTATTCTATGTAATTCTATTGATTTTAACTTATAATGATATTAATTATTAAGTGGTTTGTTCTTACGAAGTTGTTATATTATGTGAGATGTAATAATTATTTACAAATAGAGTCTTGTCGAGTGTTGAGTTATGGATAAATTATAGTTATATGGATGTAACCCTGAATATTTTCAAAATTTAATTGGCATATTATTTTTTGTAATTAAAACCAAGAGCATTAATAACTTCAGTATTTACGCTTACACTCAAAGTGGTTATGGAAAGCGAACCACGGTTACATTATTACGGGCGCAGTTGACGTTATACTTTCGCTAGATTTAATACTTATTTAAAATTTGAACCTTGTACGATATTACAATTTTTACAACTAATGAAAATTCAAATAGCATGACTACTGCATTAAAGCAGAGTAATCTCTTTTAATTTTTTTTCTTATCGTTCTGCATAGTGAAAGTAATTATTGTCTTGGTTCTTTATTAACCTAGAGTTTATGCAGATTTTGGAGATTGTACAAATATATTTTTAGGGTAATATTAATTAAAAATTACGAAGTCATGAAAAACTCCTGCTTTAATTTCGGGAATTTAAAACTTTTAAATTGATGGTTTGAAGTTTTAAAAATATATTTTAAGTAAAATAAATATTTGTTAGTGTTCAAATCGGATCACAGAGGTAGCCAAATATTTAATTAGTTCCACTGTTTTCAAACAGAGTGCATTTCATAAATAAATCACATGTACTATATATTCAAATCAATGTAAGTTTACTAAGACAAACTTGGTTGGATACAGGTTTAACTCATTAATACTAATTTAATTATTTCTAATGACGGCTTATCAACATGAATAACTTTATATGCTTAGCGTATCTGGAGATAAATTAATTGCTATAAACTTGATATACATAGTATAATTGTAAAACTGTATAGTGTATTAAATATCGCATTTCAAATTGTTTATTCAATGCTAAGAAAATTTAAATTTATTGAGTAAATATGGAAAGTAAAAAATATTTAGATATGTCAGAATAAGGCAAATTCGTTGAATCAATCTTTTATATAGGTATTATATGTACAAACAGTGCAACTTCGATAATCCGTATTAACACATTCGAAGAGATTTTCAAATAGGATTATATAAAAGCATTTTTGAAGAGAACAACAAACATTTTAACTGTATTTAAATCCGATAGAATTTATATAAAAGTATCTTTTGAGTACTACTTCAGTATTTTAATCGTCGCATTGCTGTATTCAGACAAATACTAACTTGTCGGTTACATGTCGATTTAGTAGATTTAGCTAGCCGCTACTCTTATTCTGTTTACTGGCAGCTTTCATTCCCAAAAAAAGATGTGCAAAAATGCAATATTAACTTTAGTATACAATCTTCAAATAAAAATCTTATCAAGAACGGTTGCTGAAGTTTCGCATATTGGGCAGCAAGTAGGTAAAGGTATTTTATGTTTTTTTCAAATTTGAAACCCGACAAAACTAAATCTAGGTAAATAAAAATAAGAACAATTCACGCTATTGATTCGTCCAGCACAAAAAGCAAACCGTATTAGCCAATCAGTATCATGAATTGTTGGCGTTGCGTCACGTCGCGTCGGCGTTTTACGTTCGGTAGAATAGACGCTCCAGGCAAATCGCATTGTAAATAATTATAATATAATATGAATCTTTGCCGTTCTGGATCTGGGACTGTATCTAGACATTTTGTAGGCGCATTGTAATTGTTTCGGTTGCACAGAAAATAAGCCACCGGTGGTTGTATTAAACGGTTTTAGCATAGAGATTTATGTGAAGATGCGGTGTACTTGTTCTTTTAAAAACTTTTTATTGCGTAATTTAAAATTTATGAGCAACAACATAGTCTAACACTAATATTCCGGTCCTGATATATCACAGGAGTAAAGACATGCAACACGTGGTTTAGCACTTAAATGAATGACCACTTCTAGAACACCTTATTTTAGTTGCCTTTCTGCGAGTTGAAGGGTTAAGCGTCAGGCTAGTTTCCTGTTACTTGTAAAAAGTAAAACTTACTAAAGAAAACTCTTCTTGTGTGTCAGAAGACAATGTAGAACAATGTAAACCGATCGATAGATATATAGATTTAAATGTTTCGTTATTATTTATAAAAATAATTTATAATGATAAATAATGAACCAACGATCAGGGCCATATTATGCACTAGGCTGACTAGGCTAGGGCGCCGTTTTCGGAAAAAGCGCCATGCGCCAGCCTCCAACATTAAGTGGCAAAACAATTCTTAAGTTCAAGGGTTTAATTTTTATTTTTATTAACACATTTATGAAAATATTCAAAAAAATATTACATTACTTAGGTCGAACATCTGTAATGCAGTTGGTATAACAATTTTGGAAATTTTAAATTATAGTCGCAAATATAAGTGTTTCCGGTAATACGTAAACACTATAAAAATGTCATCCCTATTTATTAAAGCGGCTTTTAAAATGCTAGGTACTACAAGTTATTAAGACAACAAATCTTACAAAATCTAACCCAATTCAGTTTGTAGGAGTGGGTTTAAATAAAAAGTTGGCCATTTATGCAAACACATTTTGTAATTTGTGCCTTGTGCGTTCTTTTAATCTTAATCAGTTTTTATGTTTTTGTTAAAATTGGGAACCAGTAAGTGTCCATATTTCCGTAAGTGGCAGTGTAAATAGTTGCATTACAACAAATTTATTAACTTCTTGATAAGTGCGTGATAATTAATGCGAGAGGGAAAAAACTCAGTGGGTGGGATAGGAAGAAAGTTTCAAAAGATAGACAAGAGAAAGTGTCAAAATTAGACTCATGTTTTAAGCAACAAAATCAAATTGACGTCCCCGACAATGAAAAACAGGAATTCGAGCAACCATCAACAAGCGCAAAAGGAATATTTGTTGTAGCTAATGCAAGTAGGTAGAGTGTAGGGTTGTAAAATTTCTAAATTTCCATACATGAAAATTGAAATATCGCTTCTTATACTACTTTTTCGTATACTTTAGGTAGCCAAGTGAAAACCACTAACCCGAAAATTAATTTTGAACATGATACTTCCGTTATCGATATAGAAAATGCCGCTGCTGCTCAATTTTCAGGCGCCACTACTGAAAACTTTGTATCTTCTCATCAGTTAACAAATAGTCAAATCAAAGATCCAGCTAAATGGAAAATTGACGATTTTCCAGTTAAAAATCCTTTTGTATAAACAGGTGTTTTATGTTTTAAATTATTAATTATTATTATTACACATAGCTTTACATTCCAAAATGGAATACAGCTGTTCTCAAGGAACTTACAAAATCCTTTTACCTTTAAATGAGGGGGATTAGTCCTCATACATATTTACATTACATTGTATTGTATTGTATTGCACATCATATTTATAAGTCTCTGTGTTTCTTCGCATCATTAATTAATTTTCTCCACGCTTTTCTGTCAGACACCATCTGTTTCCATCCGTTCACTCCCAATATCTCCAGATCATTCGTCACTTCATCCCACCATCGCATTCTTGGTCTGCCTCTAGCTCGTCTGTTACTGGGTCTCCACATCAATAACATTTTCGCCGCTTCTTTACTATCACTTCTCCATACGTGACCCAGCCACTTTATTCTTTGCGCCTTTATAAATTTGTTCGAAAGTTCGAAATTCATTTTTGGTCTAAATTCGCTATTTATATGTTTGGGGCCCAGTATAGTTTTCATTACCTTTCTTTCGAAGACTCTCAGCTGTTCCTCTTCCTTTCGCGTGATGCACATGACTTCGGATGCGTATGTAAGGACTGGTCTTATCATTAAATTGTAAATTCTGATCTTGGTTTTCTTAGATATTCCTCTGTCTCTTAAAATATTCTTATTTGCGAAATAAGCTCTATTGCCCGCTTGTATCTTTTCCATAATTTCCTCATTTCTTTCATTCTTGCTGTTCAATCTTACACCCAAGTATATAAAACTTTCCACTTGCTCAATTCTGTAGTCATCAATTATTAAGTCTTTCTTGTCTTTACTTGTTCTTCTCTGGCATACCATATACTTTGTCTTTTTCTCACTTATGATTAGACCTACTTTGGGTGCTTCTCTTTTAATACTTTTAAATATTTCCGTCATTCCTTCTTTCGTTCTCGATATAACCACTACATCGTCTGCGTATGCCAATAGTTGACTTTCCTTATTTATTATTGTATTCTTACATTTGTTGGTAATTCTAATTATTTTTTCAAGTGCGATATTAAACAACGTTGCAGATAGTCTATCCCCCTGTTTCACTCCTCCATTTATCTCAAAATCGTTGGTTTCACCCTCTAGCGTTCTTACGGTGGCTGTATTATCTTCTAGTGTCATCCAAATTATTTTTATGAGTTTCTCTGGTATTTGAAACTCTTATCATAATATTTTTTAACTGCTTTCTATTTACGGTGTCGAATGCTTGCTTAAAGTCTATGAATAGTATATACATGTCAATATCATACTCGTGACTCTTTTCCATAATTTGTTTCATTACATGTACCGCATCTACTGTTGACTTTCCGCGTCTAAAACCATATTGATATCCACCTATTATTTTGTTTGCATATTCTTTAAGGCGGCTATGAATCACCGATGAAAGGATCTTGTATGCTGTGTTAAGCAGTGTTATGCCTCGATAGTTATTGCAATCTTCTGAATTTCCTTTCTTTTTTATTGGTACTATTACCCCTTCCTTCCATTTTTTTTGGCATCTTTTCTTGTCTCCATATCTGTTTCATTAGATCACATATTTTGTAATGTACAATTTCTCCTCCATTCTTTATCATCTCCGCTGATATCTCATCTCTTCCCGACGACTTTCCATTCTTTAATTTTTCTATCGCTTTTAGAATTTCCTCATTTGTCGGTTCTAGTACTTCATCGCAGTTTCCGCGGCTTTCCTCCATTTTCAACTTAGGTTCCACATCTTGATGCACATTTAACAGTTTCTGAAAGTGTTTAGCCCATATTTTCTTAATGTTCTCTGTACCACTTTCCACTATTCTCTCTTCGTTTGTTGGTGCTCTTACTTTTATATCATACGCTTTCCTATTTTTCTTTAATTGCATATAGAAGTTTCTTACATTGGTAGTCCTGTTTTCCACCATTTCCTTCATTCTTCGCTCAATCCATTCATTCTTTTTTTTCTTGTACAGTTTGTTCGCTTTCATTCTCCTATTCTTATATTCATCATTATTTTCTTGTTTTCCCGTTGACAGTCATTTGAGTCTTGCTTCCGTTTTTTTTTACTAAACTTTTCACATTCGTCATCGAACCATATTTTCCATCTTCTTCTTTTTTTATATCACAATACGTTCATTGCACTTGATTTAATATTTTCTTCAATGTTGTTCCATTGCGTATCTATATCGTCGTTCTTTTCTTTTTCTTCAGTTTGGTATTGTATCATTTCTTTATATTGGTTGACATACAACTCATTATTAAGTTTTTCCACTGCTATCCACTTTTTAGTTTCGGGTCTTTTGTTCTCTATCGCTGTTTTCTGTTTAATTTCTGTCATCACAAGCAGGTGGTCAGTGTCAGCGTTGGCGCCTCTATACGATCTTACATCTCTAATCGATGTAGCCCTCCTTTTTGTCACCATCACATGATCAATCTGGTTTCCTTCCAGATTACCTCGTGGCATATTCTGTTCCCGTTATCATTTGTTTCTGTGTGGATTGTTTCTTTACCAGCAACATGCTCTATATAATCTTCCTTTCCTATCTTTGCATTAAAATCGCCCAGGATAATCGCTGTATCATATTTTGGGATTGTTTCATATAGTTGCTCCAAGTTGCTATAGAATTGTTCCTTTTCAGGGTCGCTACTGTCTTCGGTTGGAGCATAAACATTAAGAGCGACAGATTATTAGGTTTCATCTTAATTCTTAAGTACGACAGTCGTCCACCCATTGGCTTAAAATGCAACACTTTCTCAGTCATTCTTTTGGTAATCATAAAGCCTGTACCATTTCTCCCCCGTTTGCTATCTCCAGAGTACATAAAAACAAATTCTTTTTCATTAATCTCTCCTTCTCCTTTGCACCTTATTTCTTGTAGGGCAGCCACCTCTATTTTGTACCTCCTGAGTTCACTTGCCACTTCTTTCATCTTCCCAGGTTTCATTAACGTTCGTACATTCCATGTTTCTACTCTCAAGATTTTTTGCTTTGTGTTTTTCCTTTTGTCAGAAATCGATTTTCCATTTTCTCGCCTGGTTGTTCCATTTTCAGCTTCCAGATTGTTTACATCTAGTTTTTTGATGCACGGTCCAGGGCATCTATTCTTTTTTCCACCAGTTTCCACTTTGATGGTCCCAAGTTACAACGCAGTCTGGCATAACAAGTTTTAGGTGCCCCACTTTTACTTTTTTACCATTCTCTCTTTCATTTCTTGCTTTCGTTCTTATTTCTTTCATTATGTGCCTCTGCATAGGTGTGAGATCGCTATCCAAGGACACTTCGCTCCCCCTCAATTTGAATTTGTTTTTAAGTATTTCCATCTTGTCATCCCATTTGTGCAGTTCAATAACGCATCGCTTTTTGCCTATCTTGTAAGCATTACTAATTTCTATTATTATTCCTAGCCGTTCCTTTATAAGGTTGTTCACCGCCAATCTCAGTTTATTTGGGTCTTTTTCATCAATAGTTATGCGAGTCATCACCAAATTATTCCTTATCTTTTTTCTCTCGATTCTTTCGAACTTCAGCTCTAGTTCCAAGTTTTTTTTTTCTAGTTTTTTTACTTCCTCCTTTACCTCTTTTGTGTTTTGTTCATTCTTTTCTTTGATGGATTGTACAGTTTTACTAGAGTGTTCTGACTCGTTCTAGATTTTGGAGACCTCTCTCTTCAAGTCACTCACATCCTGTTTAATTCCTTCAACCTTCGCTTTCATATCTGTCATAAAGTTCAAGATCATTTCTGTAAGAGCATCTAATTTACTTTCGATTCTTGAGTTTTCCTGTCTCCCGGTATCCTCTCTGGGTGATTCGGTATCATCTCCTGTAGCTCCTTCACCAGTAGTCTTTTGTTTTCGTATCGGTGATCTATTCATGTTCTTACTCCTTCTGAAAATTTCATAGTCGGCTGTTCTTTTCTTATGGTTATCATCCGTTGATGTGCCATCGCTATAATATATTCCAGTCCTGAGGTCTTTATTTTCAAAATTGGTGTTCATCTTAAACGGTTTCTCGCTATAGTAAGTAGGTCAGTTGTTTCACTCAAGGTAGGTTATTTACCGCACGTAAGGTACCTACTCCCTCTCAAACCTAATCACTGAAACTGCTTCCCGGGTCAACCCCTCGGAGGTTGCAGTCTCTCACAGCAAGACAAAACAACCCGCTAATTTGCTGTTAAACTCGGACGGGACTTTCTCAAAACTTTATTAAGCCGGTAGGACTTTTAGCCGTTTGTACTATAATTGCAATTGTGTCTGCGCACAACTTTATTGTTACGGTAGGACTAGAATCTAACCTTTTCGCTTACTGTTCACTATATTTTTGTTCAGGTGTTCTTCTTATCTCTGCGACAGTACTGGTATCCGGTTCAACACCTCGAAAATACCTGCACTACAGAGAGCCTGTAGTATGGTAGGTCAACAAAATATTTCCGCTCACTCGTGGCTTTATTCTAATTATATATTATAGGTGAACCTAATTAATAGGTAAATTAAATAGGCGCCAAAGTTGTATTACCCTAGGGCGCCAAACAGACGTAATCCGGCCCTGCCAACGATAACCTAAATAATAATACTGAAAACATTTTTTAAAATTAACTAAACAAATAATTTCTTAAATATAGTAACACTAATTAATCTACTGGAATTGTCATAAGTAAATACTTACAATTGTAATCAACGTTACGGTACTTTATGAACAAAAATATTACAATTATTTCAGATGGGCAAATAATGAGGATTTAAGCACCTCGCTTGAAATATAATTAAAATGAAGCATTTTTAATGTACTTTTCCGACAAAATTGCCAGTTATTTTTAAAACACGTAATAGGTTGGAAGAATAATAAAGTAGACGAGTGAATTGTTTTTAAACATTTGCACGTAGTACATAATATAATTTCATTCATTCAAGTCAAAAATGTTCAAGTATGATTGTTATTGTTTGTATAGCTATAGAAAATAAAAATCTTTACAACATCGCATAGTAATTAATTAATCAAAATTAATAACAATAAATTAAAATAATCCAGTTATTGATTTCATGAATTTTGAAGCCCTTTTACCAACGTGGCTGAACGAACTCATAATCATAAGCGCAAGTATTATAGTCGACCAGATTAATAGTGGTCAAAATATAAAAAAATTATTTTTTTTATTATCATACCAAGGTATGATATATTATATGAGCCATCATGACTGAGTCATCACTTATGAATCATCATGAATGAGTAATAAAATACAGTTAACCAGTATTGCTTCATATCAATATATTTATTACATATTATAATTTTGTTAACCATTCTGTAGAAGTAGAAAAATAGTCGGGAGCAAAATGCCCGTAATCACAATCTCCAATTGCAAATAATGTTCTGTCACTATTCGATAACTCTGAATGGATTAAAAATGCTTACAAGAAATTGATTATATAATTCAATTATAACTTTGCAACGTCGAAATAGATAATGACAAACAAAATGATACTTTAAAATTTTAAACCCTACCATTTTAACCCTACATTACATATTGTATCATATCAGCTACAATTCCAACAGCTCGTTGGAATATTTTCGTGTTTAAACGTCGTATATAGTATAAATTTGATTCACCTTTATTTGTACCTTACATTATTATTAAATAGCTCTACACTATCCTAAAGCGGAATTTAGCTGTTTCTTACGAAACTTACAAATCCGTTTTCTTTTGGGGTGGATTAGTCCCCGTAACAACTACATTTAAATATTAAATATTATTATTAATTATTAAATATTAAAGATGAACTTCCCTTTATACACAAATATTAATTTTTAATTTGTTTTATCCTGATTAATGAATTGAAAGATATATCAACCTAGTATCTAATTATATCTGTGTAGGAATGGAGAAAGTTTTGCTGCAATATACTTTTGTAATATTTTCTTAAATTACTAAAGTTTTACACTGACCGATTAGGAATCCCAAGTAACATTTTTCCCTGGAAATTACCTGGCCATACCGAAATATTGCTGACAGGCATTTTTAATAACAAGTGACTTCTCCGTGCCTGTAAATTGCCTGTGACAGGCACCTGCAGTAATAATTTATAGATTAGTAGTTTTAGCTTTTTTTAGTTTTTTAGCGTTTTCGACAAAACAATTTGGCTCTGAATAGGGTCATTTCATTCCAGTTTTTAACCATTTTGATTTTTTTTCCATTTTATTTTTGTTAGACTCGTAGCATTTTTTTATTGTATTATTCGTTATATTATTTTGCTTTTCTGTATCAAATTTCTTTCTTTACGCTTGTTTGTATATTTCAAGCGATACTGCTCATTTCCTGATTCATGTCTTCGCATTCTTCTTTTTTACTTAGTTCTTCTACAATTTTTTCTTGGTGTTGTAACCAAGTGGTGTGTTTGATGAACTGTTGTTAATTAATTAGGCACTTAGAGCAAAGTAATTGTATTTATTATAATATTTAATGTAATGTACAAGTAAAACTTATAATTTTCATGTAGCCATGTTCTTTCGTATCGTACATCTTCATACCAACTTAAAACTATTCTAAAACTAAAGTACGTATTTACAAAATATATACACAGTAACACAACACTTGGTAAACTATAAAACCCTATAAATAGCAAATTGCAACTAGATCACGGCAGTGTATTCGGCGCCACTAGGGCTACGACTCTGCTGCTTATGTTTGAAGAAAATAACAAATTTACTTCGTATCATGAAAAAAAACGTTGACTTTTATATTGTTACGGACACATCTAAGAAAAGCCTTGCAAGCTGCCTCAGATATAAACCATTTAATATGCTCACAGAACACAGACTTGTGACTTCGGTTCTGTTTTGATAGAGATCAAGACAAACAGGATTTATTCTAGCCTAAAAGTGGAAAAACAAGAAAAAATCGCAAGAAAAATTTACAGTAATGTCGCAGCTGACAGGCTTCACCCGTCCGACGGAAGGTTAAAGAAGTATGGGTAAAACTTATAAAAATATTTAAACCATACAAAATTAATTTTTCCATTAAATCTACTAATAACATCGGACAGCTTTACACTAAATTGAAAGACATCGTAACTCCAGAGAAGAAGTAATATTTAGAGTAACTGCAATCTGGCACTATGTATTAATCCAACCAACCAATGGCTGCATCCTTCTTTGGCAATTATAACGTACTTATGCTTTTTTATACTATTGGACAGTGGCGGCTCGTGACGTTTTCTAAAGGAGGGCACAAAATTTAAAAATAAAAATATATATACAGTAATTAATAATTACGGTAATTTATACAGTTATTAAAATAAAAATCTATAATAAAGTATTTTATAAGTAGAGCTCGGAATCTAAGCGTTTTGCTTATTGCTCTAAATTATAAGCAGAAGATATTCCTTTTGGATCTTGACGTTTCTTAAAAATTTCAGTGCTTTGACCTAATGTTGAGAGAGTTTTTTTTGCTTTTTTCTCAAAATTTTGCTTGAAACGCACGTTAGTGCTTATTTGCGCTTTTTTTAATTTATTTTTTTGGGACTTGGAATTTGGGACTCTTTTAAGAAATTTAGAAATTAGAAAATTTCAGAAAACTTTTAAAGAAAAATTTCCAAATACACCTATTCCTTCCGAACCAGTGTGAGGAACAACATTATAGCAAAATGTTTCAGACATTTTTTATTGAAAATTTCATTCCCTTGATTTTCGTTTCTATACCATATTTCTATTTTGTCGCACTGTTTCTGAGTAACAGTGAATTTAAAAACACCGAAAAAAATTTAATAAAACTTACATAAGAGCAATTTTAATTTTATTAAATTTTTTACAGTGTTTTGAAAGTAGCCGTTACTCAGAAAACGTTCAACAAAATTGAAATATGTATAGAAACAAAAATAAAGGGAGTGAAATTTGCAACAAAAAATGTCAGAAACATTTAGCTATAAAATTGATTTTTATATGAAAAAAAAGTCTTGAAAAGGTACGATTTACATTGTAAACAAAGGAGTGTATTAATAATAATTTCTGGAGCCATTGTATATTATGCGACAAATTTTGAAAATTTTCAAAGATTTGTTTCAGAATTGTCAGAATCGTCTTCGGCAGCAATAAAAAATGTCAAAAAATTTTTAAGAATACATTAATTCTATCCATCGAAAATTTGAAGAAAAAAAAATTTTCTTTTAGTGGAATCGGTAAAAATTATTTATTACAATTTTTTTGTTTTGATTTATAAGCAGGCATTAACGACAGACAACAATTTTTCGAATTGAAAAATTTGGAAAAATATATGAAAATTAATTTTTTTCTAATTATGAAGGGAATGTTTAATTAATATGAAATAAAAATTATATTTTGATGTTTGATTTTTAACGTTTTTTTCAATTTTATATGACTTTTTTTTCTGATTTTTGAAACTTTTTAAAGCGCTTATTTTGAAATTATAAGTGCTTATAAATCCGAGCTCTATTTATAAGACTATACTACTTGATGTTCTTAGCCCAAGACGCTAAAATATTTTAGTACAACTGTGGTTGTACATAAACAATATTATCATCTAATAACTGCTAATAAGTAATAAAATATGATAGTATGAAACATAATATGGTATACCTCTGCCTACACGACGCGACGGACGATAAGAAACTCATGAGAAATTTAATTTTGCTTTTTTCTAATTGAATCTTTATTAGACAATAATTATTTTTAACATCATTACAATTCAATATAATACAATTTACATTGCGGCAAAATGTATTTTTAAGTGGGGGATTGGTCTACACCTTCTCTTCTTTTAATAACCAATTTTTTTTCGTATTTTAAATTATTTCTACTATAAAAAAGGTGCTGCATAGAATTTATATTAAATACTACATGATACATTTTAAAAGTTAAAACACAAATTGTAAATTAATTAAGCCCTAAACAAAGAATTAGAAATAATTATTGAGACACAACATACTCAACCTGCGCTATGTACCCAACTGGTGGTGGAAAAGCATAGGTAAAAGTTTCTATCACGGGTTTCTGTGTAAGAATCGGCCACAGCGAACGTGACGCGTTTTTATTTTATTATTTTAAATTAGCAGGAGAGAGAAATACCTTGACTGCCTTCGCGTACTAGCGTTAACTGATGTTTGGGCGGCGACCTGCGTGGCGCTTATAGTACTTTAGATAATGTTTTTATTGTTCTATTTTGTTTTAAATTTTGAATATTGTTAATGATACTATTAATATCATTAATTATGACGGCATAAACTACAAAATAGTGTACATATACAAAAAATAAAAAATATTTTTTAAATAATTATTTTAAGATAGTGCTTGTTTTTGGTTTTGGGATGGGAGGGCACGTGCCCCTGAGCCCTTTAGGACAAGCCGCCACTGCTATTGGAGTGAACTTATTATGAAACACACAAAACACTTCGATAGTACAAGAAACATGTTAAGTACATGCCCGTCCATCCGTAGGTTTCAAATTCTAGTTTGTTAAGCTGATATAACTTCTTAAATTTGAAACATGCGGACGGACGGATGGACACGAGACCAGAACATAAGTCTTCTAGCTATACTTTGTATAGAAGCCTAAAATGATAAAAATTGTAAAATTTAGCCGCCGTATTTTTGTTAAATAAAATAATGTATTATTTTATCAGAAGTCAAAAATTATACAGATCAATTAAAATGAGAACTTCTTTGATTTTTCTTAAAAAATATAGGTGATGCTATTCCTATATCCTGTACTGTAGTAGAAGTTTAACAGTTTAAGCTTCCGGTAATTCTAAAAGATTCCAAAAGAAATCTACTCATTAATATTCTGAACCGGTATCAAGGTTTAAGATTATATGAATATCAAGCTTGTCTCAAAAACAGCAAAAAGCTCAAGTGCAAACGATATCGAAATAAAAATCCAAATCCAAACCAACAGATGCAAACTAGATGAAATTTGAAATAGAAATAGAACTAAACATTGAATATACTAATAATATGATTATATGAAATAAGAAGAATATATAGAGGTACATAATATTATTGCCATTATTGTCTTTCTGTATTGCAGTGCTATATGAAATATTTTCAATGTAAAACATGATATTTAAAATTGAGACTTTCAGAAAGGTAAATTCATTCGCATATCGCAAGAAAATAAAATAAAAATTCTGTTATATTTATCCCCCCTTACTGTAATAACAAAATATTAGTACAATATACTGCAAATAACCCTATAGGTTCAAATCTTCAAATAAGTAAATTAATCAATTAATTTTGTTTTTAAATGTGATTTGTAGTTTATTTTTATTAATTAATACTATGGCTAAAGATGGTAGTTAGAAACCGAAACGCGTCTCCCTAAGACTAAGCAATGTATTGGAATTTTAAATATAACTAATTTAAATTTTAATTCAAGATAAAACACGCATGTAAAATATAATTTCAAGTATGTTCTCTATTTTATTATCTTTATTTAATTCAATTTACAGCACTGAAAATCGTTAAACTACTTTTAAAATATATTTCGAAGTTTGCCAACAGAAGATAATGCACAATTTAGACTGCTTTTAATAAAACATGATTTAACTTTATAGGTTAAATTAAATAAAGTTTTATTAAAATTAGACATTCCTACCTACTCGTTGTCTTTCTTAGTACGAGACAGTTTACCAGTTTTCCATCAGTTGATATACAATTTATCGTAACATTTAATTAAACGGTTCCAGTTTTTTTGCAATTACTGTGATAACAAAGGAGTTTAATAGAAATGCCAGAATTTTGGATATAATTGCAAGAATTCCTTATAAAGGTTTTGTCAAGAATAATTTAAAATAATATAGCAACTGAATACCTCTGCACAATAGTGATTTAAATAGACCCCGAGGAATAAAAGGTTTATTTGATTATTTTAGGTAATAAAATAACTGATAGTTTTAACTTCAATCATGTTTGGCAGCTTTCAATCAAATCTTTAAAAAAAGTTTTGTTAACACTTCTGGAAGTCATTGTTAATGTAAAAATTCCTTCAAAATTTAATGTACAAATTATTTTGAGTTAAATCAATATATTACAGAAAATACACGAAAAATGGTTACGGTCGATACACATACATTAAACTAAAATGTAAATTTTTCATAAAATTAAACAAAAGCTGAAAAAAAATTCAAAACTCTAGGCCAATACACATCATCGAATATCTGTTAAAATTTCATCAGCATCACAGAGAACTATCCATAAGTTCGTTTTACTTACGAAAAACTTTTATTTTGCCTCTCAGCATTATTCAAGTTTAAACAACATTTAACAGTCATGGTCAGATATGTACATTCATAGTAATACAACACTAATGCATCAGCAAACTAAAAATCAATAAAAACATTATCCAATATTGATTTGATCCAATAGTAAAACTTCCTACAAATAGTAAAACTACCTACAATGTTGTAAAAGATTTTACAATAGTTTTCTTTTATTGTTGGATATACTACCTGATCAAAAATGTTATAATATGTATAAAAGACATAAGTTTAGTTTCTTTTCTCCTCAGTTCATTTCTTAAAGTATACTTTAAAATCACCCACCAAGCTTATCCAATAATATCCAATAATATCCAGTAATAACATCATCCAATATTCTCAAAAAAACTTACAAAATTTCCCACGGAAAAGCAACAACATAATATAACCTTAAAATCACAATTCGCTTATTTATACATATATTGTCGTATTCCAAACTCCTTTTTTAAAAATTTTTCGTTAGAAATTTGAATATTTGAATTAGAGAGATACTATTTTTGAATTTTATTATGCGACTATTTTGAAAGTTTGATTTTATTTTGTATTTGAATGTGTTTGGATAATTTGATTTTATAAATAATTTGTGTAAATATTGGGTTTTAATAATTTTTTAAATTAATTTTAATAATTTTAAGTTGGCACGACTATGAACAATTGCAACTTTCGACGGATGTGTACGTGTAAAGCCAAATGTCTGATAAAAAAGTATAATTTGTGTTGAAAGATTGAAAAATTTTGAATATTTTCGTAAATAAAAAATTGATTTCACGTAAGTGAATAATTGTTTAATTATTTGGATAGATTTGTCCGGGTTTAATTTGGACGTTTTATGGAGTATTGAAGATGTTAAAAATGGTTAATTAATTAGTAAATAAATTGAAAAATGACTAGTATGGTTATTCACCCAGGTTCTTCATCATATCATATATGAATATAAATAAATTAATTATGGTAATGGTAGATGGATGTTTAGCGATTAAAACTCGGAAAAGCATGGAAGAGTGAAGTAAAAAAATTATCTCTAATTTCTCAATCACTAGCAAAAGCCCATCATGAATTTTCCAGGAATTCAAAATTTTATGTCTACATTTTTACGATATTACTACGCAGACGTACTTTCTCTTAGCTAAATTTTACGGGATAAATAAATAAGAACATGGGCGCCGGCAGAATTATTTTCAGGGAGGAGCATCTGCATCTACACATCTAGAAATTTATTTCTTAATCTTTTTCCGTGTGTTTTCTTTCATGGCAGGGGGGTGCTAGTGCACCCCTTTGAACCCTGCTGCCGGCGCCCATAAATAAGAACCATAATCAAACTTCCCTAACTCGAGAAAGTTCTAATTAAAGAAACTTCGAGTTATGGAGATAAAATTACACGTAAATATCTGACAAACCTATATACTTTTTCAAAAAAAATTGGATTTATAGAATAATTCGAGTAAGACCAGTTCGAGATAGGGAAGTTTCATTGAATTATTAGTTATTTTTAGATAAATATCATAATATTTTTGCACTAACGCAAATTACCAGCAATTATTGTAAATATCAGCAAAGGAAATAAAGAGGTGCCGATCATATTTAAAAGAGAAATTACACTATAGTTTATTTTAAACAAAATAATCTATTTTTTACAGTAAGCGCATAACACTGTAACTCTGTTTTGTACTTTAATTTTTGAGTTATGGTTACGTCAATCAATATTACTAACATGAAACCGCATGATAAACTATGCAGTATTGCCACGATCATTCCGATAGTCAATTCAACTGATTTAGAACTTTGATCTAATAGGTTGATAGCAATTATTACACTCCGACACAAAAGCTTTTCTTGTATTAAGTAAAATTTCGCGTAAATTTTACAATGGCATATGGTGATAAGTGATAACAATAATATAATGATTGACTTACACAATTTGTAGTAATACAATAATACCCATTGATAAACACAAAACCATAATTTTTAACTTTTTGAGTAGTGTTTTGATTTAAGAATATATTCTATTCATGTTGCAAATTAGCAATTAGGCTAACAATAGTAACGTTTTTACTAAGCATACCGTTAACGTTCTCTTAAATGTGAGATAATACTACAGTGAGTGTAGAAAGTATTCGTCACCTCCTATGTTACCCATGTAAATTGCACATTTTGAAACCGTTTTTTGACATACAAAAATCGCTTTTACAGCAAAACTTTTTAGACATTTTTTGTTAAAACTTTCATTGTCTTCAGTTTTGTACTTATACATTTTTCAATTTTGTCGTCCCATTTTTGACTGACAGCGACTTAAACAAGACTCTGTAAAATTCAAAAAATATTATCATCTGTATCTCAGAAACGGTGCAATGAAATAGAAAAATGTATAAGTAGTTTTTGTTGAAAATTTTATTCTCTACATTTTTGTTTATGTACATTTTTTTATTTTGTCACACCGTTTCTGAGATACAGATGATTACATTTCTTGTATTTTACAGAGTCTTGTTTAAGTCGCTGTCAGTCAAATCCGGGGCAACTAAATTGAAAAATGTATAGGTACAAAATTGAAGACAATGAAATTTTCAACAAAAATTGTCTAAAAAGTTTAGCTGTTAAAACGATTTTTATATGTCAAAAAACGGTTTCAAAATTTGCAATTTACATGGCTAACATAGGAGGTGACGAATACTTTCTACACTCACTGTACGTTAATATTAATTATTTAATCTGGTTTAAATGAATTTATTATGAAAAGTTTTAACTTTCCAAACTCTAATATAATTCTATAAATTATTAGTAAATGTATAATAACAATTATCAATAATAAATTATTAATAAATTAATAATAAATTGCGTTGCTAGCGTAGTGAGTTTAGCGTGCGCATTTACCGTATAATTTGCATAATTATACATATTATAATTTACAGTTATAAGCCTTTTACAAGCTACGCCACTGAATCGCTGTTTGTAGCGAGAACTATTTGTACTTTGAGATAGGTACCATATTATTTGTTAAATTTCGAAGGATATTAACGTTATAATCAATGTTTTTGATGCAATTTTTTGTTTCAAATGCTTTAATTTAATTTAATTTTGCGATTGATCGTTTTATAATAAATTATTCGTTTGGTTTTATCAAATATAAATGTCGTCGTAAAATGGAGTTTATTAACGCTGTAAATATTTTTCAGAAGTTATTGTTAGTTTTACGATGACGCTATTCTAATCTGTCACCTGTTGGTAGATTTGAGGCTTAACAAAATTATTATTGAACATTAAATTGGTTCGAAAAATGTTTTTCCCTTTTTGACTTTTGATTCTCGATGGTTAGTTTTTATTCACAACAGAATGCTTCCTTGTCGTGCGTTTTTACCATAGATCAAAAATCGTTTCAAGTTGGAGAACCAGACTTTAAGTTTTGCCTTTTATTGCTACAACACCTTTTTAATCGCAAACCTGGAATTATGTTTATTATACGGGATGTTACACCTCCCTCAACTTTCAAGCAGATGATTGGATTATGAAGGTGCTTCAGTGAAGATTGATTGAATTTATATAGTCACACTTACACTCGTTTGATGAGTCTTGGAACTATTTTGTGTTCTCTATTCTGTAGACTTTCATTTCTGGTTGGTAGACCAATAGATGATGATGTAATGTTATTGATTTCAAAAACTCCTAACGTGAAATTCGTAACATTTGTAAAATTGCATTCAGGATAAATCTCATAGAGATGCATATATGTATGGGTCATAATCCAACAAATAAAATCACTTTTACGGGGCGACCTCTGCCGATTTTGTTCAAACTATGTGAAAAGATATGTTCTCTACATTATAAAAAGCATTTCCTGAAAATTTTAACCCTTTAATACGAGCGTCTCGAGGCAGAGTTTATCTAGAGTTTTATCAAAGTTTAGAGATTATCGAAGAGTTTTTTTTGCAGTTCTTTACATTTTTGAACACGCTGATCCCAAAACCGTAAAAAATATTGAAATTTTTTTTTTGATTACCATACTTCCAATTTATTTTCGTTGCAAAATTGCAATACATGTTTATTATTATTTTTCCTATAATCTAGAGCATATTTTGAACATATTTTATGAGTTTCAGAATTCGTTTTTATTAAAATTTGTGATAATTTGTAATTTGATTTATATTTGAATAAATTTATTTTTACTATAAAAAGTATTTTTCTTCTAATTTGACAAATATCATTTTTGTGTCACTAAGTGACGAAACTCTAACCTCACTTCTCAACGTCAACGGCTAATATCGGTCTACGTCACTACAGATAGATATCGCTACCGTCTCGCAGCCAAGATCAGATCTGCCGCGAAACGCTCGTCCTTTAATATGCAGCCATTTTGAAGTTATGATTTTTTGAATTTTTGAAATTTGTTTTTAACTTTTATTTTGAAGTAGAAAACTTGTATAGAAAAATTTTGAAAAAACAGTTTTTTCTAGGAAAAATTCTCAGCTTTTCAATGAAAATATTCCGTTTTAGTCATACGTAAAAGAAGGCCCTTTAAAATTCAATTAAAGTGGAAAAAATGATTTTTTCACTGTGCGGTGCGTGCTACTTCAAATTTAATTTTTTGTTCTGAAAGCTGAGAGTTTTTCCCACAAAATATGTAATTTTCACAATGTGCATAATTTTTGTTTGAGTGTTCTATCTATATTGAAATAATGACACCCGGGTATAAAAAATCCAATGACGAATGTTATACCAACCGCAAACTTTTATTTAACGCTTCAAAATAATGGAATTGAGTGAGATCTTTTAATCTTTTTATTTTTTTTTACAATACCTTACAACTTTGTATATACTTGTTTTAACACTTGATAATGAGTTATAAAAACCTGAAACATATGTAGTGCAATCACTAATAAAAAAAAGTAGAATTTGACTACAAGTTATTAATTAAAATGATTAATCAATTCTACCACATCGGCCAAAACCAGACTAAATATCTTTTAATCTCTTACGAATTTTGATTTTTTCAAATTTTTTCCTATTTGCGTTATCCGGATGTGGCACTTTAGTATATCGCCATCGATACCGTGAAAACTGTGACTTGCTGCTAACAAATGTTTGGAAAAATTAGAACTTTCTAGTTTTTATGACTCCATGCCCTTATATGATCTTATACACTTATGGCAATGGTTCTACTGGTTTCTCCTAGATAGGTTCCCAATCTGTTCCCAATAAATCCCAACTCTGTTTTTAATTCTAGTTTATCTGTTGGTTTGGAGAACCTCTGTTTTAGCGAGTTGTTGCTAAAACTAGTTTTCATTCCTTCTTTGTTAATAGTGTTTGTCAGTTTATTTAAAAATTATCTCAAATAAGGAATCTCCGTCAATTTTTGTTGATATCTGTTTTTCGTAGTTTATGGTAACTTCTCTAATGTCCAATTTTCTTTTAATTTTAAGTTCAAGTTAAAAAATACAATACGTAGAAAATCAATTATTTAAAAAATTAAAAAGCTATAATTATCACTTGATAGGCCAGGATTAAAAATATTTCAAAAAATATGAATAAATAATATCCTGTAAAAAATATATGTGAAAAATTGAAAGTTAAAAATAAATAAAATAGTTAAAAATACATACCACATACCCCACAAATCTACTTGAAACGTTTATTTTGGGTTCATTTTCTAATTTTCTTTTAATTTTGTTGTGTTAACCACCAGTTCTAGTTTGTATCCAGTTGCTATGCCTATTGTTTTCATAATCTCAATTTCCTTTCTGTATATTTTATTCTTCATCGGTACAAGAGGTTAACTCGGTTAGCAGAAATAAATAATATATTCTCCGATTCTAAATATTTTTGATATTGGTTGATAAACAATTTAGTATTTATAAATAATTGACATGTAGCTGATTTTGGTTGTTGTTTTAGTGATTAGTTGAAAGAAGTGGTTAGATTATTTAAGGCGGAATTTTAGCAGTCGAAAGGAAATTGTAATCGATGCTATTATGATACCAAATTTTGAAGTTGTTGCTGAAATTATCATTTTTATTTGTTTATTAGACATCAAAAATTTGTTATTGTAAACCACTACGGAGAAATATTAAGAATAACGCAAATAATTTTTAAAACAAGACATTTTCTAACATAAAATACGCAATTATTAAGGCACGGATAACAATGAAAATTTTTTTCCGGGCAGTTAAAGGTTGTTTTGAGAGCACTACGAAGTCAGATTTTTCAATTTTTTACTTAATGCTTGCGAAGTTATATTTTAAAAATTTCTTATTTTCATGAACTTTGTGAATTTTTTGAACTGTTTTTTAACAAAAAAAAATGCAAATATCTCTTCGTAGTACTTTACAATAGCATCTTTTCAATGTCTAGTAAAAAAATGAAACTAACTATTTCAGCAATAACTTTAAAATTTGGTTTAATAATAGCATCGATTTCAATATATTTTCAGCTGCTAAAATCTCGCCTCAACATTTATTTACATGCCATTAGAAAACTAATTCAAAGTAAAGATTAAAATGTAGAAAAATTATGTTATGCAGCGATACCGACGTCTTTCTCGTTATATTATAAGAGCTCTATTACTGTCATTCTTCAAAATTGTAATTTTCTTAGAAAATTGCACCGATTATGAGATTGTTTTGTCTGTATTGAATGTTTTGGATCCCTAGACAATTCAAATGTTTAGTATTTCTAATTTTATGCTATCTGAAACTAAATTTAAAGTGTTGAAATGATAATGCTTGGTTTCTACTTATTATTCATTTACTAAATGAATTTGTGCCATCGCTTTTGTATTTGAAAATTGTAAGCCTCACTTAAAATGACGGTAACAGAGATTTTTGTCATTGCAACTTTGATTAAGTACTTAGTTAAAAGCGTAATACTTTGAAATAAGAATTACTTTAATTTTGAATTGAAATTAGAAGTTGAAACTGATAATTTTACGGTAGTTACAAATATTATACGAGTAATAGCACACATCATATATCTTTATTTTATTTTATACTAAAATCGGTTTTTGGTTGGTCGGCGGCCGCCAATATCCGATGATCATTGTGCATAGTTAAAAATTGTTTTTATGCAGTTATAAACTGCAGACTTTTCGATTGGTTATTTTAAAAATTTATTATAATTAGCTAAATCTTAATAAATATCCACATTGATGAAGTCTGTAATGTTATAAACGTAGTTTATATTTGGCGCTTAATGAACGATTTTAAATCATTTGAAATTACAACCAAATGCATACTTATTACTTTGGAAATAATGCACGAGATGGCAACCTATGACTTTACAGCGCTCGACATAACCGAGGGAGGAACGATGACAACGAAGAATGCTGGTGGGGAGGAAAGGGTAAAAAGAAAGGGAGGGTGAACGGTAGAAGGAAGAAGGGAGACATCTTGCTGAAGCCGTGTTGAACACGTGCTTTTAATATTTAATTGTATATAACAGTTTGAAATTGTGATTCAACTTTGTGGGTTTAACCAATCTAAAGGTAATAATGTTTATATTTTATATATTTCAAAGATATGAGTTTCGTGTAATCGAATTCAATGAACATGATTATTTAAATTATAAATTTTAATAGTTAGAAAACAGTTGTTGGAGACGAGCCCTGAGGCCCCAGTACTAAAAACTCACAGAAGACCTATGGGTCACTGTGGGACTACTAGACAGAGCCAAAAGTCAGGAACCTCGAGAGCTTCAGACATCTCAAGATTTGATGAAATAACATTAAAATTTCGGGTATTGTGCGGGAGCCATTTTGTAATGAAAGGCACGACACGAAACTTGATTCTTTGCATCCACGTGGGAATCTTACTGACTATGTTTTAACAGTTTATGGGAGATTAACGATGTCAATCTCTTTATATTCTGAATCACACTGTATTATATAGATTAAGTAATGATGATCTTAAAACGTATGGTAAATAATAATTGGAATCGATCGAAAAATTTAAACGAAAATTAACTAATTCAAAGTTAAATCAATATAATCAAGAACACAACAATGATAGACATGTTTCGGCTTTATTAGGTCTCATCAGTATCATACTATATTTTTGTGTTCTTGATTATATTGATGTACTTTGAATTATTACAATTCTCTGTATAGCTAGAAGAAGCTACGCCATAATAACCTAAGGTTATGAGTGAGGTTCAATCCTCAACAATCTCCTGTACTGTCCTTATGACATGTCAGTTCGACCCCTTCGGAAATTGCTCTGTAGAACACCCTGTGTTTATAATTGGAATCGAAAATAGACTATAAAAGATGGCTCGTTCTTGTAACTGTGATTACAATAACCTATATCATCTTCTATCGTATTTAAATTCGTGTAATATATTCATTAATAAATAAACCAGTAAAAGATATTTCATAGTACGAGTAAAGTTTTATTACTTTATATTTATCGAAAATCTCGACTAAAAGATTCTATCTATATGTTTGCTAAAAATATTTCCCACTTAAATTTTGTGACGCAAGTTTTGAAAGTACCTGATATATGTTGTAGATTTAAAAAATTTAAATGAAAATATTTATTTTATAAGGAATGAAATAGAATAGAATAGTATAAGCATTTTTTCAACTTTGTTAGTAATATTAATTTTTGAAATTTGTTGTATTATTTATTATGCAAATTCAATTGAATTTTATATTTTTAAGAAACCCGGCGGTAATATAATTCTAAATTTTAATGTATCTAATAGCTTTTAGGTAAACGACAATCAATCAGCTTATATCCAAAGCCATTTGTACTATTGTATCTCTCCTTTTACTAGGTGCTTGTTGCATGCTTTCCTATTCCGTTTGGTTCCTTGACAGCGCTATAAATTTAATATCAAAAAGTTACTAAACAAAAATAAAAACTAAATAAAACAAAGTTGGTATTAGCGCAAGAGTTCAGTCGTTACTCATATCACGCAGATCTTTTTAATTTCGACAATATACCTACATCATACCTATAATATGTAGCTTATTCTACTAAACAAGTTAGCCTATTTTTTTATGATGTTTGGAGAAAATATATAAATATTAGGGTGGGCCAAAAAAAACTTTTAATTATCTTTTCTTTAGCTACCATGAAAATATCGTTCAAGATGACGAAAAAAAAATTCTGGTCAAGTTTGAGCTCTTAATATTAATATTTAGAGGTGGCTAATCGTGATTTTTGAATTCCCATTTAAATAACACGGGAAATTTTATTTTTTTTATTATTAATAAACTATTTTAAATTATAAATAAATTATTAAATAACAAAAATTAATCATTCCCTAAAAAAATAATAAATGTCCTGTTATTGATATTTCGTAAAAATTTTATTGTTTTACCGAAGAACACTCGATAAACTTTACATAAAATATGATGTTTTATGTTTTTGAGCCATTATTTTGTGATCGAGTAGAAATAATTGTAAAAATCATTATTTAATATTTGAGGTTCAACTTAAACCTCGAATAACTTTTAAACGAGCCGACTTAGCAAAAAATCATTTCAGACCTTTTTTGTAGATCGTTTAATTTCCTACAAGCATGAGTTTTAAATTTTATTAGACGATAATTCGTTCAAGCGCATTAAAATTCCAAATAAAAAAAATAAAATTTTCCGTGTTATTTAAATGGGAAATCAAAAATCACGATTAGCCACCTCTAAATATTAATATTAAATGCTCAAACTTTAGCAGAATTCTTTTTTCGTCATCTTGAACGATATTTTCATGGTAGCTAAAGAAATGAAAATCAAAAGTTTTTTTTTGCCCACCCTAATAATTATATCCCAAAATAATGATTGTAAGTAATTAACGAATGTGTAACTAATAGTTTTTCTTAATTTTTGTCAAATTTTGGTTTTAATGTTGGTAAAATTAAACTAACTTAAAAACACATTTTTAAATATACCTATTGTATTTGGCAGCCAACTGAAATTATCTGTAGAATTGGCAGCTATATAGTTAAATTAAAAATTGATAATCTTAATATATAAAACTCAAAGTTTGTATGTATGTCCGTCCCATCAAAATCTCCCCAACGGAAATCACGATTGAATTGAAATTTTAACTGGTTATTCAGCTAAGAGTTCTAAGGTATTCTCTATTCTACTCTATTCCACTATTCTCAGCTCTCTACGTCAATTTTCAATTTTTTGAAAAAAAAAGTAAAATAAAATATGACTAATTTTGTGATTTTATAATAATAAAAAAAGAAATTAATTATAATAAATGATCCTGTGCAAAAAGGAGATTCCATGTCATTCAAATATTAGGAGGTCATGGCGGCCGGCAGGTCGCCTGACCTGCTAGTTAAAATATATTTTACCCTTTTAAAACACTTTCAGTGTTCCATAAAAACAGAATTTTATTTTAAAATTTGATTTTATTTAAGTTAAAATAATCAGAACCACACTTCAAACTTCAATTATAAATAAAATAATTAATCCAATTAGTAGGATTCTCTTTCATCCATTATCGCCTCCCTATATGTTTTTAAAATTGCTAATTATGGTAATATTAATAACCCTATCTGTTTCATGTTTAACGGATTAATTTGGTTTGTATCATGTATAATTGGGAACAACATTGTAATAGAGTCATACATGAAATTGTTTGACATAGGCGATATAATAGATGCAGCAATTTTAAATGAAGTTGTATTATATTTTTGAACATTCTATGTATCAATAAATGATTGCAAACTCTGGCAAGTGTGTTTTTTTCATGCCGCGAAAATCACTAAATTTTACGGAAAAATAATCTAGTATTCTGATTCTAAGAATAATAGACATCAGAAAAACAAAATCAAAAAACAAGTTTTTGAGTTTTAAGATCTTAAAATTTGCGCTGCAGTTTTATTATTATTTCAAGCTCGAAATCTTCAATATGAAATTGCTCAAATTTCCAATATTAATCATGTTTCCAAATCTTTTAAAACTATTTGTGCTGTCTATAAAATCGATTTCAAAATTCATTTATACATGATTCAATTAATTAGCTACGTGAAATGTTATCTTTCTAAACACTAATTAATCATTATTTTAGATATTTTTTACAACTTCTATCAAATTTTAGTATTCTAAACTTAATTGTTTAGATTTTTTTTTAAATATTTATTATTCTCTCAAGGATCCACAAAGGTATCTCTATCTTCCTATCTCTCATTTTTTTAATGGTTCCATTTAAATTGGAACAAAGTGTATATATTATACTTATGTATTATGTATTTTTCTAATTTTTCAAACAAGTATAATCTCAGTGAATAATAGTTAAAATTTGCGATATTTAAATTACTGCTGTTATGTTTTTTTTGCAATTTAAAAAAGTAACATTAGTAGTTGCCAGAAAATTGACAAAAAAATCGATATAGCGACCCTTGACAAAATTTAAAATATTCAGATTGGAAGGTTTTCAAATAATATTCTGTTTGTTTCGCCGTGATGTTGTAAACATTATTCATAATGACTTTTAAACTATATCAAGTTTATATAATTATTTATAAAAGTCACTATTTAAATAATATCTACAGAAAATATTTTCAACTTTTTTAAAATACTTTCAATTTGTTTATATGGAGACATCAGTTGATGTAACGCGAGCTATAAACCAAAATCACATTCCAATGTCTTTAATTTAAACAAAAAAAAAAGAGTGTGGTAAAAAATTATACCTAAATTTTTATTTGTTGCTGCAACAAATATTTTTGCTTTAATCAAATTATATAATAATTTTTAAATAATAAAATTTGTTGAGATTTAGGTCTTTTTTATCAATTTAATTGACCGACGTTTCGAGTCTTTTATTAATGACCCATTTTCAAGGCTAAAAATAATACAATGAAATCAATTAATTAAAAAATCTTTAAACAATTTTTACATGTAAATGACAAATTACTTGACAAAATAATGTCATAATAATGAAGTTGTACTAAAAAACAAATGCATTATAGTTAGCAAGAATTAGCAAAAAAAAAAAAATTTCTTATTTAAAAATTTTTTTTTTTAAATTAACAGTTAACAATATATAAAAATTAAGAAAGTTAAAAACGAATTTGACCAAAGAACATCACATGGTTTTCATTATATCCAGGATATATTTATATCCACCATGAAAACATTGCACATCACACGTTTATCGTTCATGGTATTTGAATTTATATGGATATTGATAGCCTCTTTTATTTTACGCTTTTTATCTATCTTCTCCCTGGCCAGTATTCTGATATTCTCACATTTTATGGAATGAGAGTTTTCGGTCATGTGATTACATAAAGCAGTAAAAGTATTTTCATCTTCATCACGTAAGAAAACGCGGGCTTTTTGACATCTCTAAAATGTTCTTTTATGCGAACACCTAATTTCCTAGAACTCTCACCTACGTACACAGAATCACAATCCTTGTAAGGGACAAGATGGATTAAACCGCTTTCATCCTCAATGGGGGTAGGATCTTTCGTTTTAGAAAACAATCTTAAAGATTTATTGGGGCACCTAAAACCAAATTTTATGCTAGGGATAGGTTTAAAAATAGAAATTAATTTATTAGAAAGGCCTTTAATATATACTATGCTATGGAAATTTTGAAAAATTGGAGAAGAAGATGGTTTTATATAATTGGTTTTTTTATTCGTGTTAAATAATGAATTTATAACGGTATTTCCATAGCATAGTATATATTAAAGGCCTTTCTAATTAATTAATTTCTATTTTAAACCTATCCCTGCATAAAATTTGGTCTTAGGTGCCCCAATAAATCTTTAAGATTGTTTTCTAAAACGAAAAATCCTACCCCCATTAAGGATGAAAGCGGTTTAATCTATCTTGTCCCTTGCAAGGATTGTGATTCTGTGTACGTAGGCGAGAGTTCTAGGAAATTAGGTGTTCGCATAAAAGAACATCTTAGAGATGTCAAAAAAGCCCGCGTTTTCTTAAGTGATGAAGATGAAAATACTTTTACTGCTTTATGTAAACACATGACCGAAAACTCTCATTCCATAAAATGTGAGAATATCAGAATACTGGCCAGGGAGAAGATAGATAAAAAGCGTAAAATAAAAGAGGCTATCAATATCCATATAAATTCAAATACCATGAACGATAAACGTGATGTGCAATGTTTTCATGGTGGATATAAATATATCCTGGATATAATGAAAACCATGTGATGTTCTTTGATCAAATTCTTTTTTAACTTTTTTAATTTTTATATATTAACTAATTTTAATTTTTAATTAAATTTTAAAAAACTTTTAAATAAGGAATTTTTTTTTTGCTAATTCTTGCTAACTATAATGCATTTGTTTTTTAGTACAACTTCATTATTATGACATTATTTTGTCAAGTAATTTATCATTTACATGTAAAAATTGTTTAAAGATTTTTTAATTAATTGATTTCATTGTATTATTTTTAGCCTTGAAAATGGGTCATTAATAAAAGACTCGAAACGTCGGTCAATTAAATTGATAAAAAGACCTAAATCTCAACAATTTTTATTATTTAAATATTAAAAAAAGGTCAACGATAATAAATTATTACTAATTATATAATAATTTTAAAGATAATTTAAATTTAAAACAGACTAAATTTTAAAGATATTATGCGTACTGTATAATAAAAAATAAAAATTGATCCATATTTATATTAGATTTATTTTATTTTATTGGCGTTATGCAACTTGTCGAGAATCTTTAAATGTCTCATTTTATATCGTAAAACCTTACAAAGTATTTTAAATCTTATTTGACAAGTTATTGATGTGAAAAAGAAGTAAAACTAAAAACATATTGATTTTAAAGTTACGTTAATAATATACAATATTATGTTTAATATAAATAAGCGGTGGTAATAAGTATAAACAAAATATTAGTTTAGCTATTTTCACTTAAATATTAGAAGAACTTGTACTTTTTTCATAGTTTATTGCAATTAATCAATATCGAAACTTAAAGATATGGATGTTGAAATTGACATAATATACATCTATTATAAAATATTGTTGTTTGTTTAACATGGAGGAAATATATTAGTTTTCTTGAAATATGAAAACACAAATCATACAACATACTTGTAATATATTGCATAATATGACAAATTAATTTTAATAGTAATTAACATTTTTATTATTATATGACTCAGACAAATAGAGGTATTATCGCAATAATTTAAAGTACCTAAGTTATTTTATTTGACAAGAATATTACCATAATTAATAAAATTAAAGTACAGAATTTAAATATATTTTCGAGCGATTTAATACATTAATTGATTTGTTAAGTTAGGTTCAATACTAGTTTTGTTTTATTTGCTATTAACATGTAACCGCTCTCCTTTGTGGTAGAAAATTAGATCTATTTGATAATTTATGATTTATTTATTTCAAAGTTGTAAGAGACAAATGCGATTTTTAAATAAATGGTAACAAATTAATGTGCACGTTCGAGTGCGTGAAATTCTGAATTTTATTCTTGGTTCCATTAAATTCATTAATACACTGTGTAAACCTATAATTGTAATACATGTCATATTGAATACGCCATATTAGAACAATGCTGTCAAAAATTGCGATTACAACGGTTCAACATATTATTAAACTGTCATGTCATCAGCAACATGCAATACTGGAAAAACAGTTTTTTAGGTTAATTTAATGTCTGCTTAATTTATAGTTATTAATAATGGTCATTTTGAAAAATGTAATAATTCATAAATTAAGAATATAGTCAAATTCATATAAACATTATAGAGCATTTTCTTGATATTTAACCATCTAGCGCAAATTTGTTTAAACCGCTTCCTTTGTAGCCAATTAATTATTGGTCATAAAATATATATAAATACGAAACATTAACAAAATATATTTATATTATAAAATAGTTTGATATTAACATGTGAAAGTATTTTACTAAATATAATTGTTGTATTACATGTTAGAAACACCTGGGACCCATGTGTAGCAAACTAATTATTGTATTTGCATATTTTATCCATAAAAAAACAGTAAGATTTTACAATTATTAATTTTTCTAACATGTAATACAACAATTGTAATTAGTAAAATATTTTCACATGTTAATAACTATTCCATATTACTATTATTTCATACTACTTATGTTCATTATTAACAATTAGTTGTATAGGATTGCCTATTATATTTCAATACATACTCGCAAACCCGAGATTTTGGAATTTAGGTTAATTTAATTACAATTAGTTTTGCCATATTATTATTTTCTTAATTGCTCGGTAGATACATTTTCAAAAAATTGTTATTTTTATTTTTATTGATTTTAGAATCAAGTTAGGTAGAATTTTATTTTAAAGAAATGACAAATAACTTTGAAATTTTATTTTTTCATATTAATAAAATACAAAATTGTTAAGTTATAGGTCAAGTTATAGTTATAGGACAATTTATAAATTGTCCCACGTTTCGAGTCTTTTTTAATTTAACCCATTTTCAAGGCTAAAAATTATACAATACAATTAAATTATTTAAAATTTTTTTACATATTTATTAACAAATTTTTTGACAAAATAATGTCATAATAATGATAATAATTTTTTCTATTGAATTGAATACTGTTTGCCTTAGTAATATTATTCCAGGTTTGCCCGATGAGAATCCAAAATTTGAAACACCTGGGACCCATGTGTAGCAAACTAATTCATGTATTTGCATATTTTATCCATAAAAAAACAGTAAGATTTTTCAATCATTAATTTTTCTAACATGTAATACAATAATTATATTTAAATGGAAGGATTTCGGGCGGACTGGATCATCAAAACAAACAAACACTTACTGTGTCGACGTTTCGAAGCCTTTATTGCTTCATCATCAGGACTACAATGGAATAACATAATAATAAGTCCTCGGTGGGACAATTCTCAAACAAATCTGCGACTTTCCACACAAATCAGGATGGACAGTGGTTTGACATGCATAACACGATATCTCGGATCAACGGTATTGATGGCAACATTTCAATTAAGTCAGAAATTAAAAATTAAAATTAAAAACATGAGTTGTGGACAAAACAACTGTCTTAAAATAAAATACAAACTGTAAAACTTAACAACGCATAAATATAAAATGTAAACTTTGAAAACTGAACAATTGTAAAAATATATAAGTATAACCTCTGTACACTGAATAAAAGCTTAAAATAATATGTGTTGATAAAATATAAAATAAAATAACGACGTCACCATCAAATGTCAAACCTGTATAAAATTTTAAATTTTAAAAACCTAGACTAAGTAAAAGTAGGTCAACGGCCACCGCGACCTCTATAATGACGCTATTGAACCAGTCACAAGTTTAAAATTTTTATGTGGTATTGTGTGTGCGGAAAAATTATGAGTAAAGATGGAAGTTCTGTTAGATACAATAGTGAAATAATGTCAACTATCAAAGTTATATAAAGAAAGTGAAAAAATAAAATTACAACTTCTCGAAATTGCCGATAAAAGCAACACAGTAACTTAGTTTTTCCTTGTTTTATGATTATAATTCAACAGCAAGTTTTGTTAGCCCTTATTAATGAATCTGAAATCACTTTGAATGTTTAAATTATTTTGTGTAGTGAAGATATACGCAGCTTCAAAAAAAGTTCTTTTATAATATTTCATCTCCGAAGCCAAAACCCGTACATCGAAAGGGGAAAAACTGTGGTAATTCTCGGTGATTTAGCTAAGAAGCTAAAGCCTGTTTTAGTTAGATGTCAGGCGTATGTCGTATTTATGTAGATTAATTCTAGTAGACAATCTTTGTCTCGTTTGACCTACATACAAATCACCACAATCACATTCGATACGATATGCCACATTGGCCTTCTCCAATATGGGAGTTCTGTCCTTGGTCTTGGAAAACAGAATCCGCCCCAAACTGTATCCGTTATGAAAAGTTAACTTTGTGATTTTACTATACTTTCTATCAACTTCTAGGTCTTCAGACATCAACTTACTGTTCACGTTGGTCACAGGCCTCTTCCGAAAAAGAGTCGGTTGAGATAAGTAGGTTGGGGTAACCATTTAGCAACAGTTGCACTTTAAGATCATGTAATCTCCTTCCTATAAGTTGATCAGGTACGCATGTATGGATCCTATGATTGAGTGTGTTAATAACACTTATATTTTGTTTAAGAGGGTGTGAAGAGCTAAAGTTAAGCAACCTCTCTCTGTAGACGAGGGCTTTCTATAAATATCCGTATTTATAAATTATTGTATTTAGCAAAATATATTTATTTTATCTTCAGAAAACAATTTTGAATTTAAAAAATCGAGTCTTTATCTAATGAAAATTGCTTATTGAAAAATTATCAACAAAAATAAGGAATTCAAAAAGGCTTACCAGATGACCGCGGTTCACGGTGTTTTACTTAAAATAAATATATAAAAAATAGAAATAAATTCCATGTGAAAAACCGTGGACAAGATTAAAATCGTAGTAATCAGTTAAAGCTTACTTGAATTTAAAAGTTTTCTACTAAAATTCATTATTAAAAATTTAACTTTAATATACTATAATTTTAATATTAAACAAATTTTTATAACATTGCACTTATTTATCCTATATTTTTCCATGACAATATATATTTTTTACAGCTTATTATTTCTTCATATTTTTAAAAATATTTTTAACCCTGACCTGTCAAGTGGTACTTTATGTCTGTTTTGATTTTTTGAACAATTGATTGTCTACATATTGTGTTTTTCTTAACTTGACCTTAAAATTTTTTACAAATACATACTACATATCGCATATCACATATCTATTTGAAATTTTTATTTTGGGTTTATTTTCTAATTAAATAATATTTTTATATCGTAGTAACAATATAAATTTTTAATAATAAACACGTTTAAAAAGCAAAGTCTTGAAATACAATAATATACATTATGTTTTGTATTGGACATTTGATTAAGTGACAAATAATTTCAGGTTTAATATGTGTAATATTATGACTACTCAGTTCGTCTGTCATCTGCCAAAAGTGGACAAAGAAATCTTGGATATAGAATTTCATGGCCAAAGAAAATGAATTATTGTAATAGTAATTATTATTTTTAGGTATGTGGCAAAGATTTCATATGCACTGGAAGTGCATTATAAAATTTAATGCCATAAAATCCCGTAGACTCTCTTGATCGGGTCAGCCTGTGAAAATCCGGTAAAAGGTGGTCCGTCTGACGCGTTGCATAGGTATGTGAGTAAGTCCGGTACGACGATTCGTTCTCTTTTACATATAGTGTAATGCTTGAAGTATGTATACGCATGGCACCGTTAAAATCTTCATTTCAACAAATTGTTATCTGCAATCATCTCTATAACTTAGACCAGAAATGATTCTTATGACCCCTCCTCTGAAGCGCAAAAATTTTATCTTCATGTGCAGAATGACCCCATGCTAAACTCGCGTAGGATAAATTACTGTGAATTAACCCGTAGTATGTTGTTTTTCAGAACTTTAGGCGATACTAAGATTTTTAGTTGTCTCAGAAGATATATATTCTTTGATAACTTGCCTGCTAGTTTATTTATATGGGGCTCCCATATTAGTTTTAAGTCCAGTCTGACTCCAAGAAAGTCGACTGTTTCATTTTTGCAGGCAGTCTGTTTAAGAGTAAACACTAAGCTTTGACTCTTGTTTTCGTTTAGGCATATTCTATTTGCAATGAACCACTTTCGCAGATCTTCATGGTTTCGCGTTGCCAGTGCGGTCAAGTCATTTAAACATTTGCCTCTATTAAAATTTGTAGTATCTTCAACGAATAAGAGAAAGTTCAAATTCGGTAGATCGTTTATGTATATCAAAAATAGAATTGGTCCCAGTACCGATCCTTGGGGAACTCCCATTGTAATTTTTTTAAAAGAGGAAAGTATATTCTCGAACGAAATACACTGAATTCTGTTTTCCAGATATGATTTCAGCAACAAAAAAGTGCTTTCCGAAAAACCGTATGCTCTTAGTTTATCAAGTAGGATTTTATGCGTTACACAATTAAATGCCTTTGAAAGATCATGGAAATGTGCATTAAGATATTTGTTTTTTTCATAGGCTGCTGTTATGTTATTACACAACTCAATAATTTCCATGGTGGTCGAGCGATTATTTCTAAACCCAAACTGATTACCGTGAAACAATTCCTTTAATTCAAAAAAACAATTTATTTGTGTTTTTAGAAGTTTTGACGATAATTACTTGGGTCACCCCTATCACCCTTCTTGTATACTGGAACAACTCTCGCTATTTTCAAGGTGTCGGGAAATATACATTTGTTTAAACATAAATTGAAAAGATCGGTAAAAGGAACCAAAATCTCATCAATAATAGATTTTATAATTTTTGAGTTAAGATTATAAATATCTTTGGTATTACTATTTTTTAGATTGCTCAATTACTTAATTTACTATAAGATACTTCTCTAAAGCAAAATTGCACGGATTTTATAGTTCTAACATTCCCTCTTAAATAAATCGATAGGATCGATATTTCACGGAGGCATCCCGCCAGTTATCGACTGTGCAACGCTTGAAAAATATTCATTCAGCTTTTCATGCGAAGGCATATCTTGTGCATTAACAACCAAACCTCGATTTGAGTTAATCAACCTCCACGCAGCAGCCGAACCTATCATTGGCCGTTCTTGTTATATGACATAACTAAAATGTTAATTTTTTTTCTTTATCGAAAACATATTTAAACAAACTAAATCATAATATTTTGAAGTACATATACTTGAATAATTAATTATAATTAAAATAACAAAAATTTAAAAAAACAACTATATCGCAAAAATCACAACACCTGAAAATCACAGTTTTTGTATGCCATTCGTACACAATTTCGCACTGCACTACAAACATATTGGTTTGTGAATTGAAATTATATAACAATTAAAAATTCATTTAGTTGTGACTTTAGACTTTTACACAGTTGTATGAACAATAATATTGATAATTTATATTTTATAATCTTTAAATGCGACGTTTACTACAAACATAAAAATTACAGTAACACTATCGTGCGGTCACAGTGATTCTTATCTTTCTATAAATAAAACAAGACAACTTGCGACCACCCCTGTTTGTCAATATATTAGGAGTGATTAACTTAAAGGTACTGAAACCCATAATGAATAATTTTGAAAGATGCGTAAAATAAACACAAATTAAAACCTGATGCGGTCTCAGTGACCGCAAGATAGCGATTAAGGGATAAGTCAGCCGAGTGACATTATAATCCATCTCGCGATTAAATAGCAGTTTAAGCTCAAGTAATATAGAAGCTTGAAATTTGAAGTGAAGGTTACATCAAAATTGTAAATTGAAGTGGAGATATTTTCCCTATTTGTGACGTGCGCGGAGTAAAACTGGAGTCACTGCATGCGATTTCAAGAAAAAATGTTTTAAGCAAATGCTGATGAAGGGAAAGTAATCTGTAAAACCTCAAAGTACATCTTAAGCTATTTTGGTTTGCCAAAATATTGTAATATTTGAATAATAACTGAGTATAAATGTGATTACAATTGGCATTTTAATCGATCACTTTTTTAAATTAAAAAATTTACTACAAAAAATTTAATTTTGTAATTTAATAGGCCTTTATTTCAATTATTTTCGATCTTCAGTTGCATACAACTAGAAAAAATTGAATACTATAAGAAACAAGAAAATATATTCGAACTAATATTTAGAAAATCATTGAAATAGTAAAAAAGTAAATAAAATATGAGGAAATGACTCATCATGAATACAAAATATCAAATCTACAAGTCATGTGTTTCAGTAAATATTGAAAATTTAATGAATAAGATAGTTCAGAAGAACGACTATGCAGTTTTGAAATCTAGACTACTACATTGCACCTATTGAAATATATGATGTATAATTTTAAAATGTTAACAAAATTTAGTAGATAAAATAAAAACCCCTTTTCACTTTTTGATGATAACATTTATCAATGAATTATAAATAATTGTTTAATCGATTTAAAATTTCTTGAATAATTACTAGGTTAAGTGTGTTGTTTTCTAATAGTTCTCGATTTATATTTACAATGTTTTTCGAAAAATATTAGAAAATAGTAGATACATTTTGCTAGAACTATTTGTGATCTGCAGTAATTAATTCTTACTATAATATTAAATTTTAAACTTTAAACTTCCATAAATATGAAATTACACGTATACATTTCTTTGTAACAATAACAAGGTAAATATTAATAGTTCTTTGTTAATTATTGCGAGGAGAAGAATTCTACAAATTTTCAATTATTTGTGAAAGTTACATAATAGTCAGTTGTATTGGATGTTATTATCGTAATTCAGAAGAACTATCCAATTGATTTCTCTAAAAAAAATAAAGAGATGACTTATTAATCTCCGCTGTCGGACTATATATCGATTCAAATACTAATTGAATAGATATTAATAATTTATAGCATACGCGTTTATACTATATAAGCTCACTATACCAAATTTTAATTAAAATTTCAAACTAGTAAGATTTCTACAAGAGTTGCCCACTCATTGGATCAGTGCAATTCAAACATATCTCTTAATCATTATTAATTATTATTATTAATATTACCAATATATACAATATATTAAATTTTGAAGAATAAAAATTAATTAAAAGGCACTAAGCTTTAAAAATGAACGGATAATTAAGGGATAATTAGATAATTAATACCAACACACCAAATATAATTTTTTTTCTTGAAATTCAGTTTTATGTTATACTAGTTCTACTTACTGTAACTGCAAAATTTTTCTAGACCGCATTGTGTACAACGGTTTGGAGACTCTTTACCACAATGACATCCTCCATCTTGAACACAGCAAGCACACTGATGATTACTAAGATTCCAAGGACAAGAACATCCTTTTGACTCTTGAGTCCATAGATCTATTTGACCTGAAATGAAAGCAAAGTCATGTTTAGAATCTTTAAATACATTGAAACATCGAATACTAGATACTATTAAACAATTTCATAAGATCATTAAATATTTGGGTAATTTCATAAATTTATAAAACTTACAAAATATTAAACAGGACTCTGTGGCATGATAACATCGTGTTTAAATTAATTTAATTATATGTTTTCGTTCATGTTTTCAAATCTCATTTATTTTTCCTCCATTTTTCTTGAAGAAAAAAATTTAAAAATACGCTTCAAGCACAACAACTTGTCATTATCGGTAAAACTCTGAAGCTAAGTAACCAACTTCACTTGATCTTAACCCTCGAGGACGCGCGCTGGTGCAAATTTGCTACCAAAACAATATATTTTTGAAATAGGGGTATTTTGAGTTGACCGACGAACTTTTGCGCTTGAGTATATTCATAGATGCCGATGTTAAACCACATTTCTGCATAAAATATTCAATGTTTGTAAGTGTTGCAAATATATAACAATTTAACACGTTTGGTAGCAAGCAAGAAGTATTATTTCTTTACATCTTTTGTTCGTGATTTATTCTAGGTAAAATTACGTTTACTTTTATGTGATGCATATCAAATTACATATAAGCAATATTGTTTTTACACTTAGTTTTTACACCATAAGTTATTAAAAACTAGATTTACACCAATAAGATGTGACACCAGTGACAATTTTGTGTGCAAAGAGCACAGTAATATGATCATTTATGAGCAATGATTGTACTAATTTAAACTCATCTGTTGAAAATTAATTTTGTGTATTTTTGTTCTTATTCTTAGTGAAAGCAAATAAATATTCATTTATATATTATTTATTTGGGCTAATAAATAATATTTAATAAATATTTTTGTGGATTTTCTTCGTTTTATATGCATATTCGCGGTGGTAGCAAAATTGGTACCACTCGAGCGCCCATGTAAACAAATGGGGCGCGCGTCCTCGAGGGTTAACCCCGATTCCTCCCGATGCGATGTTGCGTTGCCGCAACAGTCAACTTTTACATTTCATAAAAAGAATTTAAAAAAAATAAGTGAATATTCATACGTAATATCATAATGTTTGGTATTTTGGCAATACAAATAAATATATTTTCAACTTCTCTCATCTGTCCTCCGGTTCACCTGGTCCTGTCAAAAAAACGAAAATTTAAATTTTTAATTAAAATATAATTTTTTAGCTAAAATAAGGCATTCCTAAAAATGTTATTAAAAAAATTCCAACGTCCTAAGCGCTTGGTCCGAAATGGGTTAACAAAATGGGTTCAAAACCCCACGTTGTTGGATCTTCAGAGAGATTTGACAATATCAAGAAGGTAGCGATGCCCAAACTTAGCCGCGGTTGAGCATTTGGATTGCTTATTCGCAATTTTTTTATTTATCCTCAATTTTATTTTTGGAGTTCGTTTTCGTTTTTGTTGTATTTTTGTTAATTTTGTTAAGCTTGCTTTTGCAACTGAAGATGGGGCTAAGTTAAAAGCCCCGAAACTAGTTTTGGTAATAAATGCAGTTTTTTGGAGAAAAGACTATTAATATCCCTAATTTATCCTACTCCAAATCTTAGGAAAAATGAATGTTAAGTTTTGTTACAATATTTATAAAAATATTCAAGAATATTTAAAAATTTCGCAAAAACAAAATTTTAAACCAACTAACATACATTTTGTTTAATAACCCAAAATTTTAAGCAAAGTTAAGCTTTCCTTGCCTTCTCTGGCAAGCCGCAGCTGCTAATGCGGGTAGGCCAAACCCTTTAATCAAGATAGTTCAAAAGATATTCAAGTTTAAAAAAAATTTATTCTGACTCACTCTGTACACACGATAATGGAGAAATAACATAAAAAATTGATTTTGCTTTAATTCCAGCTTTCCATTACAACGGATATAAATGAAAAAATAACAATTTATAGAGATTTTTTAATATTTTGTTCTATAGTTATTGTTAAAAACTCAATAACAAAAATAAAAAAATGGTGCTTTTAAAAATTATTTAGTGGCTTTGTTTCAATTTTGTCGCCGTTGTTTAACATTGTTTGACAATGAAATGCAAACAAAGCTACTAAATAAATTTTAAAAGTGCTATAATTTCATTTTCTTATTGAGTTTTTAACAATAACTATAGAACAAAATATCAAATGTTGGATATCTTTAGACGCGGATGAAACCTTTTTAAATGGATACAATTCTTATTCTTATATAATGGAATAATATAATGGAAAGCAGAAATTCAAAATATTTAATTTCACATGTTATTTCCCTATAACCGGGTATGAGGTCGGTTACTCGGTATATAGTATTCTACATTGTATATAAAAATTATTCGCTATATTTCAACATTTCTTCATCAGTACTCGCTAATTAAGTAGGCTAGAGTCCAAATTTAACTAAGGACTGAGAATAATATCTTAACATTATTTTTTATAATTTTTTAATTTAATCTTTATAAATTCGTGAAGCATCTTGTATGGATTTACATAAGAAAATAAGTTTTATCAACTGCTAAGTAACTTTCACTTAAATTTCTGAATTATTAATTTATATTTTAAAAGCATTCATTCATTTTAGAAAATTTTGTTTTAAAGTTAGCACTTTTCACCAATTTTTGTTTTCACTAAAATTTACTACGGACGGTTAAATTAATTTGAGCTTGAAATCGATTCAAAACGAAATCTACCAACTAAGCAAGTCAATAGGAAACTGCATTGATGATCTGTCAACAATCTGCTATTAGTTCCTGCGCTTTACTATTTTTAATTTTTGTACATTTGTGCTACAAAATTTCAGAGATGATATACAAAGTTTTTCTCTATTATGAGGCAAGCATTATTTACAAAGTAAAAACAGAGAGTAATGCATGAATAATGTTTGAAACAATATGAACGAAAGCTGTTTTATTAAACGCTCAAACAATTTGCACAAATCAGCTTGGACCAAGAAATCTGCAAAAGTAATCGTGCAGTATTACTCGTTTACGAGTACGATTTATTTCGACAAATTTGTTTGTTTAAGTCGATTTACGCAAATTATGTTATTCGAGCGTGTAATCTCAATTTTAAAAGTAAATTTTTAAATAGAGTTTATATATATTTTTGTTCTAAATAATATTACAGTATATTATACTGCAAACTCAGAACGCTTTTCCTTTTCGGCTGCTACTTATTCATCGTTTCTTGTAAGAGATTTAGCGGCTTGCTCAGCTCGGAAAGGTGAGGAAAACGCTTCATTGGTAACAAATAAACAATGTTCAAACTTTTAGAAAGTCTTTCTGACTCAAATAATATGTGAAAGAGTAACGAACTAATTTCTAAATACGCGTGGGTAAATAATAAAAAAAAATTTGTCTGCTAAAATTGTAAAAAACGTTTCTATGGTTTACAACGTTTCATCTAAGCAGTTATTTTGATTTTAAAAACAAAAATGTATCAAAATTGATTAATTTAGATCAAGCGTGGGCAACCTTTTTTGGCTGTGGGTAAAAATCAATCAAAATGTGGCTATTAAGAAACGGTTTGGGTCAATGGATATTTTCATTTTGACACTATTTTCAAACATCTTTATTTTCAGTTTACACATCTAGAAGAAAACTCAATTATAATTTATTGTTATATTTTATACTTTATTTTTGGTACTCAAGTAGGTCCCATACTCGCGAATATGTTATAGAATATAATAAAGTAAAAATAATACATTTAATTACAGATAAAACCTTTCTACAACGAAAACGAATTGCAATAATTACATAACAAATACAAAATTCTACAAGATTTTTCTTCCACCATGCAAAGAAAACTATAATCCATCATTCCTTCTGAACGATGATGCCTCTGCTAAATCTGCAACTGTAAACAGCATAACTCTAAAGAGCACTTTTACACATTTGAAAAATTTCACTTAACTCAACTCAGGATAAACCCGCCAAGACCAATTTACAAGTAAGCTGTTTTACTCACTGACTAAAGGTAGGTATATTTAGAATAATTTTACGTGTAATTCCCACCACGGTACAAATAATCGGTAGAAGCGAGAATTCGAACCTGTAACTTTCAGGTGTACAATCCACTTCTCTATTGTTTTAATATTGTTTAATTTTAGAAACAATTTTATCATTATAACAACATCAATCACTTTTTGCATCACTTTATTAACTTTCATAATGATGGAGTAATTTTAGATCACAGGAAAACAAAAGTTTGTCATTGTCAACACAATTTATTAGGCTTACGGTGAATCCGGTAAAAATTTGTATAGAATTTGAAATAATTGTTTTCGATGTTTAAATTTTTATTATAATACAAATTTACAGATTAATATAAATCATTTATAAAAACAGTTAAATTATTTGTTGTATTAAAATTAAATTACCAAATCGAATAACATCCTTCTTATTTGATTAAAACTAAACAAATTAATAATTGATATAGTTTGCTACACATTATATCATGTGTTTCAAATTTTGGAGTCTCATCAGGCAAACTGAGAATAGTTTAAAAAACTAACCCGAACAGTTATCATAACAGTAATAATCGCATTATAACAAACAATATTGTGTAGAACAATCTATTACATTTCATCAAACTCGTCAGATTTTGAAACTGGGTTATTCTACAATTAATTATTGTTATGTTATACTACAATAAATTAACATCTTCAAAAAATATTTTTATTTGTTCAATTTAGATTTGTATTCAAAAATATTTTATTTTGGGTAGGTAGAATTTTCTTTTTTAAAGAATGTGTGTAAAATAAATTTGGCTTTTAAAAAAATAATTGATTTTAATAGCTTAAATTCTTACAGGTTTTTCTGATGAAAATTCGAAATTCGAAACACATGATATCAGGTGTAGCAAACTAAATATAAAACTATAAATTAATTCGCATAGTTTTGATCTAAATACAAAAAATAAGTTTTGGTATATTGTAAAAATTACTTTTTAAAAGTATTGTAAAAATACATTTTACAATGTTTAATTATCATTATTACATTATTACAATTACATCACATGTTAATTATTATAATAACGAATTTAAGAAAATAACAATATAAATCATTTAGTAACGTAAATAGAATTTATAATATCTAAATCCCACAATTACGGTTGTTTTAGATTAGCTTTAAACATCATCTTGTGTTTTAAATATATGTTTTATAATCTGTTGTTTTAGTAGTCGATTGATAAGTGATTTAAGTAGAGTAACTGGATTAACCATATCAATATTTTAGAAAACCCAAAAAATACACTAACACTTTTCAGAACTAAAATGTTTTTAAGTAATTACCATAAAATACATTGTAAGTATAAAATATCGCAAACGTTTTCACCATACTATGGCATCATCAGACGTTAAAATAAAAAGAACATTCATGAAATAGAGAGAATCTATTCAATATTTTTCGAGGTGGTAGGGGTAGTTAATTTTCGAAAAGGAAGAGATTTTCTAAAAGTGATTTTAAAAAGGAGGAGTTAATTAAATCAGATTGACTTGTTTATAACATAGCTTTTCCATAAGCTTATAAAAAAGCAAATATTTTTACTGTTTGACTCTACATGTACGAAGAAAGGTACAAAATTTTTAGGGTTTCTAAAATATTGATATGTTGTTTCAGTACTGTTTTATAATAATTTAATAATAATTTATAATAATTTAAACTTTTATTAGATTGGACTTAAAAACATGCAAAACACATTTTCCATTGAAAGGAAAGAACTTACTGAATCCAATGGTATATAAAACTCAAAATGTCCAAATTGTAAGTTAAGTTTGTATTAAATTAAAGCACATATGTAGTATGCATAAGGAGCGTGTTTTCAAACTGTAAACAAAAAATGTATTTCTCCTATAATTATTTTAATATAATTATTAGATGGAAATAAGTATTGGGTTTTTTGGATCCTTGATTGGGTTTTTTTGCTTTATAAAAAGAGAATAGTATTAGAGATGCTGCATATCAATGACAATAAGAATAAAGGAGAATCGTTGAATTTTCAAACAGATATGATAGGTTTAAGTAGCATCTACGCGGTCTTATTAAACCAAGGAAAAGTTGATCAGTCAGTGCTTCCACACCAAGTGCGGTCCTGGTTTTGATTTAAGGGGTAATATCTACCAAATCCTCAAAAAAACAAGGCTTTTTTCATGATTTTTTTTAAAGGACATTTGAGATGAAAGGTATATAAATAATATATCGTTGGATTAAGCAACTCTTGGAGAATAGAAAAAAAATTTTTATTGTTTTTTTTTACAAAATGGCGGCTGTGCAGCGATTGCCGTGAACCGCTTTTTTAAAAAGTTTTTCCGCGGCGAGCAGTAGAAGTCGTGCTCAACTCCACCAATAACAAAAAAATTTTTTTTTCATTAACTACATGAGTGTCGCCAGTGAAGTACACATGATTATATTTTTAAAATTTTTTTTCGCAAAATGGCGACGGTTTGAAATAAAAATCGACTTTAATTGTTTATAACTTTTTTTGTTGTTAATCAATCACTAAAATCGTGCGTACTTCACTAGGTTATCTAATGAAGAAGTTACAGTTAAAATTTCAAATCAATCGGATATAAACTTTTTCAGTACTACTGCTCGCCGATTGATTTTGATTGTGATTTTACAGCATAAAAGTTGGTTTTAATGGTTATCTTGAAGTATATATTCAATATTTGAAATGATTGCGGTCAAAATTAAAAATATTGTATTTGAGTCTCGTTATACAGCCTTGGCCAAAAGCATTAGGTCACTTTTAAAATGTCGTTATTATGGAAACAGTTAAATATTTTTAGAAAACAACCATGGTACTGTCTTCCTAGTTAAAAACTGCCTTGCTTTAATGTTTTAGTAAATCCAAAAATACGAAATATAACAGCAATTCGGTCTTTATAGGCCTTAATTAAAAAATCGATATTTTCGAAAACCTTTTTTTTTACAGTTTTTGAGTTCAAAATTTTCAAAATTTTTCAAAACATTGGTAAATAACATTGAAATTCAATTCAAAATCTGAAACAATTAAGATTTTTACACGTATATTGTAGTTATAACGAAAACCTCAAACTTTAAACATACAATTTGCCAAGTCAGCAGTTTTTTTAACTTACCAAAAAATTTAGATTTCGAAAACAAATCTCGTCCAAGGCAAGTAATATATAAACAAGGTATCAGGATGCTGGATCGCCAATTAAAAACAAGTTTCGGTTTATTAATTAAACCAATATCAAGACTGAAAAAAGAGAGAAGCCATAATACACATCAGAAACCTAAAGGGTGTAACACATACCTCACAGATAAGGGTGGAGGGCGTTTTTAGCGAAAAATTCCATCGAAGGGAAAAAACCAAAGGCCAGTCAGGCCTTTCATCTTTGAAGAATTTTCCGATGTTTAATTATCTGTCGGAAATTGAGTGTGTGTTGAGTTGTTTAACTTTATCTGACTGTGAAAAAGAATTGCTACGAGCAAAACTTATTGATACCACTCACAACTTTTGTAATAGAATAGACCCATCGACAAAAACAAAGACAGGTAGAAGAAGAAGATGCACTTAATCGTGATATTTGGCATTTGCGAACCGGAAAGCCTTGTATGGCCGTATAATACCGGATATATAGATATACATATAACTCGAAATATTAAAATTCCAACTTTAATTTTTTTTTAATTTAGTCGTATTTCACCAGCAGTGTGGTATAAGGCTTAAATCCACATGCTATAAAGCGGACGCCCGCGATTCAATACTTGGTTGCGCCGACTACACTGTTGGGATCTAAAATTTCACCTATGGGCTATGCATCTAGCTAGGTTAGCACCCTACTAGAATATAATATGCAAGGACTCAAAAGGTTAACAACAAAAAGCAAATTCTGAGCGTTGCTAAGGTGTTTTGCTGGATGAGATCAATATCCACGAGTCATTCAAAGAAACAACACGTTCTCTCCTATTAATCCACAATATTATACACTTATAAAAATTAAACGGTAAATTATATTTATTGTTAATAAATATGTTTATTTGAATTAAGTTTAATTAATTTAAATCTAAATAATAGTTATAATTGGTCCCGTCCCAACACCAAGAGTCAACCGGGAACTTCAAGGAACCAAACCCTAACACATATTTCAAATTTCAAACTTTTTTTAGGTGGCCCCATCACAACTACGTATAATCATTGATTAAAGTATAATTCAGTTTGAACCAGTTTGAGTATAGTCATATAATATACTTTGCAACAAAATTTCATATTCAAGCCGAAATACTGAATGATACAATTAATTTTAGTACAAAATGAAATTATACATTGATTGATAAGGTCTTCATCTGCGTAATGCTGCATAAAACTCAATTTGAAAAAAATGCAGTTTGAAAATTAGGTTCCTCATATATAAATGTTATCTTTTGCTTAAAACATTTTTTTTTAATCCAGCATTATTTTGTTTGTTAAATTTTAAAAAATCGTGCTCTTCCTACGTTGCCTATGTCATTTAAAATAAATGGAAATAAAATTTGAAATAATATTAATAAATATAAAAAATAACGATTTTGGAATTAAATTCTTTGTAAATAGTATTACACTGATCAGACAGACTAAAAACAAAAGGCAATAATCGACGATACCAAAATAGTTTTATTAAAACCCAATTTTCTGTAAAAAAATTGTAATGAAAAAAAAATGATAAGGTTTAAATTAATTACAAAAAAATTAAACAGGGCGGAATGTAGAAACTTATACAAATAAAAACACAAATGCATATATTAATGAACAAGCAAGTACAACTATTCATCCCTGAAAGTTTCACAGAAAGCAACAAGAAACTCAGATTGTATACTACATATACGTAAAGCCGTAGGTACTTTAATATGGAGCTTATAAATTGTCACCAATGTTTTCGTGCTCAGAATGTGCATACCAAATTGTATAATGTATACAACCGTAATAAATAATAACCGCTCGTATACAAAAACAAAATTGTATATTCTGACAAATTGTGGAAAAATATCAATCACATTAGATTCATGGACGGTTTTTCTAGTACCGTGTGAATAAATTTGTATAGACCAACTTAAATAGAAGTAATCAAATATGTTCTAATATATTTTGTGATTGCATATTGAACTATTGTTTGAATTAAGTATTATTATTCTTATTAAAGTAGACAGTATATTGTAAAAAAAAACAGTGTGTGATTATCTTAATTAAATATTATTTACACTTTTTGACGCCCCCGTGGTTCTTTTGCTGTGGAGTGCACCAATAAATAAATCGGAGAATGTTTTCATAAAATTCATGAAGCATGACACAAATATTGTCGTGTTTTTCATATAAAATGTATTTTTTTAAGCTAAAATATTTGAATTGTGAAATATTTATTTAAAATCTTAACGCTATACTTTGCATTTAGCTAATGTAAAGAGTTTCTACTAAAATCAAGATATCCAGTACTAACTGTCTTGTAAATCTCGACCACTTCTGTTCCATCCAAACAACTAATGTTATCCCTATCAATATTCTAGAAAACCCAAAAAATTCACCAACACTTTTCAGAACTAAAATGTTTTTAAGTTATCACAAATAAAATACACTTTAAGTATAAAATATAATAATATATAACCTTTTTAAATTACTTTCCAAAAATCCCTTCCCTTCCGCCCCGAACAATATTTAATTGATTCTCACTTAATTTTCTTTCTATTTCATCGCCTGATGATGCCATAGTATGGTGATATTTTATACTTACAATGAATTTGATTTGTGATAACTTAAAAACATTTTAGTTCTGAGAAGTGTTTGTGCATTCTTTAGGTTTTCTAAAAATATTGATATCGTTATATAATATCTAGTTATACTACTTAAATCATCTATCAATCGACTATGACATTATCCTGTCAAACTATCAGTTGAAACTATAGTTTCAATTAACCTTATAAAATGTTAATTTTTGTTGAACTGTGAAAATTTTAGGCATATGATTTTTTTAGGCATCAAAGCTGCTATGAAATGTTTTTGTTAACTTCTTAAATTACTCAGTTACTATGTGCACGTGCAGGTACCAGTTCATAAAATAGTTAATAGATGACTTTAAATTTGAGCAGATAGCAATCGTTCTCTAACTAAGCTTTTACTATCAATTTTAAGCTGGCATATACATACATATGTAGTAAATAAAGATTTGAGAACCAATATAGTAGGTATAGAAACAGTGCTGGCGGTATATTTTCTCAGTGTGATGCAAGTCTTCGAAATGCCGCTCCTTAGAGGTTTTTTTCTTATTATTGATTACTGAATAGTTTAAATTGTTGCTTATTCCGCCTCCTTACGGTGCCGCCTGATACGACCGCCTCTCTGCATCATAGCACGGCACGGCCATGTATGGAAAGATCAGTATTTGAAAGATTTTTCAAAGTTAGAAGATTCATGAGTTGGCACCCATAAAGTTCCCTCATTGCCAAGACTCACGTTGTGGCAGTCAGATTTCATTTTGAGTATCTTATATGAGTTGTACAATGAAGTGATGGGCTCAAAGCGTTCGATGCTATGGACATATCGTAAGCAAGCGTTTAGAAGAATTTGTAGTTAATTTCTTGATATACCCGTTAAAAATTCATAATACACACAGTAGAGCTGTAATCCACATGACATGGTATGAAACTTTCAACTAATAAGTTTCATTTATTTTTAAAGAATGAGTTTACACCTGGCATAGATTTAAATTTGAAGTACCCAACACTGCAAATCATATTGACATAAACATTGTCCATGCAAAGATATAAAGTTTTGCTAGGATTGATTAAAAGACCAGTCGAGGTAAATCACTAAAGCTCCTTGTCAAGGCAGGCAATAATATAGTTATCATTTTCATTGCATTTCATTGATATAGTTACATGACCGTAAGATCACTTCACACAGGAAGACCATTGATTGCATCTGCACTAAATAAATAGATAACAATTGTAACAATATGGTGTTAATGCATCTCATATCTTTATCAGCATAAATATTTCATCTTTCTGTAAAAGCTCTAGTTTGTAAACATTTTAATCTTATACAAAACTTATAAAAGGGGATGTTAACACAAATACTTTAGTTAGTAGTTCTTTATGCTTCAGCTTGTAACTATTGTACTCGTAATTTGTAAAATAAATCTTTTTTAAAATTTAAATAAATTCGTTCCGAATTTAACTATATACTTTGCATTGCGCAGCGATATTGAGACAATATTGCCTAGAAATATTGATTATCATTGTTATTGTTACATATTGCTTACCAATATTGGGGCAATATTGTTAATCCGCATGCTGGAATAATAATTATAAAAGTTTTGAATTAGTAGGCATTAAATATCAATAAACTGAGCAAATACTAGCCTAAAAAAAGCGGCTTGCGCCGCTTTTTTGACGCTAGTTCGCCCTATCGGGGTCATAGCGGCCTGCGGCCGCAGACGGCGGCCTTCGGCCGCCAGTTGGTTAATTGATTATGATTGAGAGGTGCATGAGGAGAGATGGTACCGAACCGAGCGCGCAAAATATTTTAAGTGGCGATTGATTATTGATTGCAATACGATTGGATATTTCTCTTTTACTCGGACGGTGGTACAATGTGTTACCGATGGTCTGCTGCACATGGTAAACTTTATAAACCATACGAAAATTTATTCTGGCGAGAAGATATTCGCATTGTGCGTGTATGTTAGTATGTACTCGAAGTTTTAATAAACTTTATTAGCAATTCACACAGAAGTTCCGATATAAGATTATGTTGGTAATGGTAGCCAGCGTTAAAAGTTGAAATTGTAAAAATTACCTAACGAATTATTCTGCAAATAAAAAACATACGTTCATGTTTCTGTTCACTTATGTTTTTAATAGAATTAAAAACAACTTAAAATTAAAAAATGACAATTTTCCGATATTTTCAATTATTTTTGTTTGTTTAAATTTCAACGTTATTTGTAAAATTTACACAAATTCATTTATTTTAACTTTTTGTGAAGAAACTGTGGTGGCCTTATTAACTTAACCACTTCCTAAATGTTCCGTTTGCCGTAACTATAACCACTTCTTAAAGTGACCGTATACCAGCCGTAAAGAGCAGTGTTCTTAGGACCACGCGCCATATGTTTATCTGCCCATCTCTTTCTACTACTTTAGTTAGATAGCTGTTATCTCTTTTGTAGCCTCGATTTGCTCGTATTAGTATGGAACAACTGTGGAATTACGTTTTTGTTAGCTGTCGTTATAAGTTTTTGAAGGTTATGTACATATTTTATACATTTTTGAATTTAAAATCGGAAAGAAATACCAATTTCTTTCTTTCAACAAATCGTGTAAAATACCAACAATCATAAAGAAGTACCAATCTAAAATTTTGGTAGTGTATCAAATACCTGCACCGATATCTATATAATATAATTGTAATTTATTTATATTTATATTTATAATCTTTGATGTAGTTAAAATAAATTTATTATTAATATAATTTGTTGTAAAAATAATTACTAATAAGTTTCATTTCACATTATTAATCAACGGAATCGGCAAGGTCCACTCATCAAAAATCCACTAATTGCACAGAAATAAAAGCATTTTTGTACAAATATAAATCTTGATACTATGTACTAAATTAGAATTTGAAATTTAAAAAATTTCGAGGTTAAATAATGCGTTGATTTATTTACCACTTTATATTCTTTCTGAAAACTGTATAAAAGCAATATTAATAATTGTAAAAAATTTATTTTAATAATATAATAAAAATATTTCCATATTTTAACAATTTTTAACAAATAGCTGTCAAAATTTAAAATATTGCCTCCTAATATGGCCGTATGGTATTGGTTGAGGTTCGTAGAGAAAGACAAATGAAGAAAAAATTAAAAATCTAGACAGAGTAGAAAGAGATGTCCGAAAATAATTTGTCGTTGATATGTAAAGAACACAATTGACGTATGTCTTGGGATCTATACTATAGAAAATCACTGTATCAAGCAATCCTTATTGGAGCTTGAGGTCAGTGGCGTGTTACGTGTATATTTTATCCAGGGCTTTCATTGCTTTCGATAGATTTTTTATATTTTCACAGCAGAGGATCGGAAAAAAAGGTTTAATTGAATTTTTTGTTAATCTTTTTAATATTTAATAATAAACATAATCATAATTGCGCGAGGAGGGATGGTACCGAACCGAGCGCGCAAACTATTTTAAGTGGCGATTAATTATTAATTGCAACACGATTTGATATTTCTCTTTTACCACTCGCGCGGTGGTACAATGTGTTATTGTTGGTTTGCTGCACAATTTCTTGTAAAAGAAATTGCGATAGCCACTTTCATAACCACTTCCTAAAAGTTCCGTTTGCCGTGACTTTAACCACTTCTTAAAGTGACAGAATATTATTGGAGGTTATGAAGCAATCCCTATTGGAGGTTATGGTTCAGTGGCGTGTCACGTGTACATTTTATCCAGGGGTTTTTATTGTTATCGATAGATTTTTTATATTTTTACAGAAGCCGTTCAGAAAAAAAACGGCATAATCGATATTTGTGTTAATCTTTTTGAAACGTTTTTTTAATATTTAATAATAAACATAATCATAATTGAAATATTTCCAAATTATTACAGATTTAGCAATAATATATTATTGAAATATTATACAAAAATCCCAGTATAAAATTTTAAATATATTTTATAAATCAAAAAAAAAAAAAGTTAGCAATAATGTAATTGAAATATTAAACGAAAATTCGAGTATAAAATTTCATAGAAATTGTAAATTTGCAGTTTTAGATATTGGTGATTTTGAATAAAAACAAAAAAATAAATTTTTTTACAAATTTTCAAATTTTAAGACGGAAACGTATTGGCCTGTCACGTGGAAGTATTTTGGATCAAAATTTTTTTATAAATTTAATTTGTGTTTACGGAAAAATTTCGCTTCGAAGTGTGAAATTTTTAAAAATGCACCAAAATTTTACCTTTTTTACCCGTTTCCTCCAAACGAAAAGGGAAAAGGTTCAAATTTTTGACTTTACAATTGTTATCCACGTTTGCGCGCAACTTTCTCGTCCATTGGCAATTAACGTAAGGGCATCCGACCGCGTTCGAGTTTGATTTTGAAGAAGGATTTTTCTTAAATTTTTTAATTTTAATTTTTTTAATTATTAAGTCAATGCTGATCGCAAAAAGAAAGCGAAAAGTTGATTAGGCTTTTTTCGAAAAAACCGTCCCTTCACCGTTAAAACTGACCATTTTGGTTTACTGCAAAAAGAGCGAGGATTTGAAACGAAAATTTTCGTCGTACGACATTTCTTAGTTTAGCAACGGTAAGGAATGGTTTTTCAAAAAATTCTCGAGAAACAAAAATGAAGCCATTAGCAAGGAACAATCGATGGTGGCAAAACATTTTCAAAATTTTCGACGGTTTACGCGCAATCGGCGTAACAAAGTCAAAATTTGAATTTTTTTTGTTTGCGCCATAGCGGCGTTATTTTTGAACCGATTTTTAATTTCAAAACGGCATCGCATAGGTACGGTCGAACTACACAAATTCGATAAGGTTCATTTTTTTCCCATCTCCATCGGTGGAGCCGTAAAATCTAAACCAAATTTTGAATTTTTTTTTTGAAGGCTACCCCCTTTGCTTTTTTTTGAAAAAAGTTTTTTTCAAAAATTTGCAAATTTTACGCCGTAAACGTATTCGCCCGGCACGTGGAAGATTTTTGGATCGAAATTTTTGTATAAATTTATTTTGTCTTTGCGGAAAAATTTCGCTTTGAAGTGTGAAATTTTCAAAAATGCACCAAAACTTGACGATTTTACCCGTTTCCACCTAACGAAGAGGAAAAAAGTTAAAATTTTTGACTTGACAATAATTATCGAGGTTTGCGCGCATATTTCTCGGCCATCGGCATTTACCGCAAAGTTGTACTAAAGGGCATACGACCGCTTTGGAGTTTGATTTTGGAGAAAGAATTTTCTTAAATTTGATAAATTTAATTTTTTTAATTGACACGTCGATTGTAGTCGCGAAAAGAAAACGAAAAATAGATTTGATGGTTTTCGAAAAAATCGTTCCTTCACCCTTAAAAGTGACTTTGTTTATTTGCTGCAAAATATTTACTTCTTTTGCATTCGAAGTTTGATGGTAACTTTGGGTGGACGACAATTGTGTTAGGTGCCGTTGGATTGAGAAGTCTTTAAAGAAGCTATTCGTTGCGTTTGCCGCGTTGGAAAATTGCACTCTGCGCGAAGCTGAGCGCAACTATGGCAAAAAAGTTGGAAACCGCGTCAAATCAAATTTGCAAATTTCCTATTTCTTACGCAAAATTAGGTGGTAAAATTTGGCTGCCGACTTTCGAGGTTGCTACGGTTTGCTTCAGGAGACCTGGAGGAAGCTACTTGTCGGGCCTACGGCCCTCCAAAATTCAACTCCGCGCCAAGCCGAGCGCAAGTGTGGTAAAAAAGTTTTCAAATTTGAAATCCCCGTCAAATCAAATTTACAAATTTACTTCTTCATACTCAAAATTGGGCGATAAAATTTGGTTGCCGACTTTCGAAACTGCTACGGTTCGCTTCAGGAGACCTGGAGGAAGCTACTCGTCGGGCCTACGGCCCTCCAAAATGCAACTCGGCGCCAAGCCGAGCGCAAGTATGGGAAAAAAGTGTAAAACATTAAAACCCACGTTGGATTAAATTTGCAATTTTACTTCTTTGTACGTAGAATTTTGTGGTAAATTTTGAAGTAGAAGATTTGTTTCTGGTACTGTTAGATTCAAAAAACTTCAAGGAAGCTATTCGTCGACTCGAAAAGACGCGCTCCGCGCGTCACCATGCCCAAGAATGGTAAAAATGTCAAAAATGTCGTAAACGTCAAAATTAAATTAATTTCGGAAAATTTTGGGAATCGAGTTGCGACGCGACTCGCATTCCGTCTAACCCGTTTTACGTGAATCGGAAAGAGATGCGACATGGTACGATTAAAAAAAGGCACGCGTATTATTAAAAATCGGTCATTTTGTCGGAGAGAGACCTAGCAAGGCGCGACCCTTTGCACTCGTGTAAAAAATTTTCGCAAAATAAACCTTCGACTTTGCGGGCTCGCGGCGTCGCTGCAAGATTTTTGCTAAAAAAGTTATATCGGTTGTGCACGATGCGGATCCTTTGGGCGTCGAACGACACCTTTCCCATCAAAATCTGTAGTGCCAGTTTGGCTGGCGTTCTGCCCGCGAAATCGACCGTTAAAAAACGCACTAAATCGGCGTCTATAAAGGTTGAGCTAAGATCATTATAGACATGGAAAAAAATTTTCAAAGTTAAAACACCTTCGGGTGGGTGGGTCTTTTAAGGCCCCAGAAATAACTTTTATTATAAGTTGTCTGTAAAATAGCTGATTTGTGGCTTAATTGATTTATTTAGTTTTAGATTCTAATCCATTAATTATTTAATAAATTTGTAAATTGCCAGTTTTGACAAATTTTATGTACTATATTTATAAGACCCCGTTAAGCCTGTATGACACGACGTTAAATTTGACGTTAAATTTACATGAAAATTTTTATGTAAATTTGCTCTTATTTTTGCCAGGTAAAATTTTAATTTTATGCAGGTAAAAATAAAGCTTAGGGTTAATGTGAAATGTGCGTCAACTTCACAATCAAAACTGGGCGGACTCTAGACGGGAAAATGTCTACTACGCCCATTTACACGCACTTTTACCAACAAATTTAGAACATGTTCTAAATTTTTTACATGAAAATTTAACATAAAATTTGACGATAAATTTTCTGTATGCAACGGTGTTAAATATTTTCTTAAAAATTTACATGTAAATTTGACGTCAAATTTAACGTCGTGTCATACAGGCTTTACATCCGTGTAACCTTTTTAATGTATCTAACAAAATTTCTAATTTGACTTAAAAAAAAAATTAATATACATAGGTAGTTAATAAATATTTTAATTAAATTAATGTTTGTAATATATTAAAAACCAAATTACACAACTTTTATGTACTATTATATCGTAGAATTGACCATCCGTGTAACCTTTTTAAAATGCCTATCAGAAGGTTAAAACCTTTCCAGTATAGGCTTTATTTTACTATGGTAGGATAATAAGGCATATGCTTTAACATACTTTAATAATAAAATTATACGTAATATTATTTGGTATTTGAAATCAATAAACACATAAATGCAACAACTAAATATTCTTTAAAAAAAAGTATTAATTGCAACGCCTCAAAGCACTCAAAATCATCGTTTACTGACCGCTTGGCTCGTTTAGGAGGCATCGCACTTGAAGCACTAAAAATAATGCTCAATCATATAGTACTAAATATGGGTACTAATAATTTACGTTCGTAATGTCTCAAAAGTATTGTAAAATACATTATAAAGCAAACAAACTTTGATGTAAAAAGTAAGACTATGGTTAAATTTAGTAGGCCTTAATAACCGCCGACCACGTTATGTAAGAAAAATAAAATAAAGCCTTTACTTTTATAAAGCTAACTGTAATATTCCAAAAAATAATTACGATTTATTTGAACCGATTTTTATTATTTGAAGCTGCACGGTCTCACTTTATGATAAACGATGCAACACTGGGGTTAGAAACGGGATATTCCGTTCCTGCAAGATTTTAGCAACTTCTTCATGCAATAGATGTCTGTTGTAATGCATGCCAAATAGAAATAGAACCGTCAATCATATAGGCCATACCTCCAAAATATCCCCAACCAATTAAAGAACACTAAGTCACTCAGTAACGCGCCGTGAATTTCTTGCAAATGTTACAAATTGTTTTAGTTTTGCATTTTCTTTCAAAGTTACAAGTTGTCTAATTTTAATTTAATTTAATCTAAGTTTAATTTCGAAGATTATTAATATGTGGCGCTAGAAGCTCTCGGCGAATCGTGCCACGGCGAATCGTGCTTGGTGGCGAATCGTGCCGGCGGCGAATCGTGCGCGGCGAATCGTGCGCGGCGAGTTGTACCCAACCCATAATAAATAACTAAATCATTTAAAAAAATTTTATTTGCAATCATGATTAAAATATTGGAAGCGATATTGAGTAATATTGCCTGCAATATTGCGCAATATTCTGAGCAACATTGTGCATCATTGTAACTTGTTCTCATTAGTATATTCCGCTGTATTGACAACAATATTGCACCAATATTGGACGCAACATTGAAGGAAATATTGCTTCAATATAGTATAGTTATCAACCAAGATTATCATATTATATTAGTCGTCCCGAATCATACATTATAGTCATACCTTAGTAATCGAATACAATTAATCTGCGTTGTTTCGTAATATTATTATTTATTATGTTTCTAAGACGTACATACTGAAATTACCATGAAATTGGTTGGAAATCATTTTAAGAAAATTTCCATATTTAATTTTCAATTTTTTACACTGTTTTAATAAATAAAGTAGTCTAAAATGCAACTTGAATAAAATTTCGTGAGTATTAATTCTTATTACTTTATGTATATTAAACAAGAATACCTAACCAAATTATGAAATTAAATTTTAGGACTTTTTATTTACTCAAAGTTAGATCTAAGATTTATTAAGCAAGCATGAAAATTTAAAATTCGTACTTAATTTAATTAAACCAATTAAACACCAGTATTACTTTGTGTAATTTTTAAACGGACATCATGAAATGCAGTACATGTGTGTCATGCAGGAGTGTCATTCATGTGCGTCGTGCATGTATGATGGTGTGCTGTTGCCCCTACACTAGCATGCTTGGGTGTCACACATGTAGTTTGAGCGTCGACGATGAATGATGAAAACGAGTTGATATTTTTATCAGTGGCGTATGCATGCATGATAAATAAAATAAACTATTGTAATAAAAATTTTAAATAGGCGCAAGATACTGAATTAAATAAATTTTATAGAAAAGAGTGAAGGTTGTCCACAGACCGTCATACATGGTATGAACGTTGATGTGTGACACACATGAATTCAAGTCAAATTGAAATCTTGTGCGTCGCGCATGCATGTCACTCTTTTGCCCACAGACCGTCGGACATCAACGTTCAACCTGTGTGACACTCCTGCATGACACACATGTACGCCGGTCTGTGGCTAGCTTTGAAATGGTTTTAAGAAGCTACTAGTTAAAAGTATTGTAAAAGCTACTAAAATGTTGGTATGCATAGTTCTTTTAAAAAGAGAGTTAGTATCATTTTAGTTGATAGAATACTTTAGTATGGTTTTCTAAATATTTATTTGGCATCACTGCAAATTTTCAGCTGACTACCTAAATAACTTAGACAGTTTACCTGCGATGCACAAACCTAAAGCTTCAACAATACGTTTAATTACACGGCTTAGTGTACTTAGGTGAAAACCACGTTTTTCTCTAATTTTATTTTAATCTGCACCCTTGGTAAAGCACCGTATAAATGCCAAAACTTGAATTTCGGGAGATTAATTAAAATTATTTAATTGATCTCTCATTAGATATATCATAACACGAGCTTTTTCTTTTTTTTTAATATGTAATATTTGCTAAACTTTTCATTGTTATAAATAAATAATATAAAAAATTAAGTATATAATATAAATAATTCTATTTGTACATATTAAAAAATTTAAATTCAGCATTTTCAAACTTAAAAATATTAAATTAAATAATTATTTTATGCGCATAGTATATATGACAAAATATAATTTTCAAAATTGTCTAAGTTATGTTGTAATTATATTGTATTTTATTAAAATTAACCGGATGTAATAGGAATAATATCGTAAGATTGTAATTCAAACTATTATGTAGGAGATAGGAATTCTTGTAAAGTTGACAAATTGTTTTTCAAACAACTTGCCAACTATGAAGGGCAGTTTGTATTTTACACTCTCACAATAAAGTTGGGTTTCTAGTAATTTTGAATTTCTTTTAAAAAATCAAATTACAAAGGCCTAAACATATTTGGCGCAGTCGGTAGGATAAGTCCGGGCTATTAAATTTGACAAAATCGCGAATTAATAGTGTTCGTTCTAACGATTTACGGACTTTTGTCGTTACAAAATTGAACAAGCAGTCCATCATTTGGAGAGCATCGCCGATGTTGGGCAACATACAATTAAGTTGAAGATAACCAAGGGGACTAAAATCGCTTACTTGGAAATCGACAATTTTGGCAGTCGAGGACAACTTCGCCGAAACTGCAACAGTTGGAGAGAAGAACGAGCTACTACTTAGAGATCCAGTGAAATAATGAAAATTCAACAGATCCTGTAAGTTCCTTTTATTTTTACATAAAGATTTATAGTAATTGAATTAAATCGGGATCGTTAATTAAAAGTAAACAAGTATTGATCAGAATATTATTGATCCGTGCGTATATTGATTTTAAATATAATTAAGTGTTTATGTCCGATTCGGAAGATTATTCTAGCCGTGACAGAAGTCCTCTTCGTAGAGAAGTAATTATAATGGCAGTACCAAAATTAGAAAAATTTCATATTGACAGTGTACCAGAATTTGATGGTAATTGTGCTACATTAGCTATTTTTATTCAGGCAAGCGAATATTTGCTAACTAATTATACCGATAGAGTTAATATTAATAATCCGCAAAATGAATTTTTACTTAGGGCTATAATAGGAAAACTAAAAGGACGCGCTCTTGAACTAGTAGGTAGCCGTGGAAATTTAAATAATTGGCTTGCAATAAAACAATTACTTTTAAGATTCTTTTCGGACCCGCGAGACGAAAAATGTTTACTTGGTGATTTACTTCACGCAAAGCAACAGAAAAACGAAAATGCTGTAATGTTTGGTAATAGGTGCCAAGATTTATTAAGTTTAATTTTAACAAAATTACAATTAGAGGAAGCTGATATAAATGCGCGACAAATGAAAGTTCAAATATATGAAAAACAAGCGTTAGATGCATATTTAAGAGGTATTAATAATAATTTGCCCATTAGATTAAGAAATCCCGAAAATTTAGAACAAGCAATTAGTTTTGTAATAGAAGAAGAAAATTTCACGTATTCAAAAAATAATTTTTCAATTAACCATAATAATAATCATACAAATGTAATTAAACCACGCGCAATAGGTCAACATACGTTTGATGCAAGTTCGCATTATAATAATTATTATCAAAGTAATTCTAATACACCAACGTATCAAAATAACAAACCTGCATTCTTTAATAATTCTAGACCGTATTTTAGCAATAATTTTAATAATAATTTTAACAAAAATGTAAATTCAGGAAACTCACGTTACACGAATTTTAGAAATAATATTAGGAATAATTATAATAAACCATTTCAATCGCAGTCACCATTTCGACAAAATCAAAATTATCAAAATAGACAAACCCCAAATTTTAATGGAAATAGATCTAGACAGTTTCGTCCAGGGCCAATGGACACATCAAGCGGAAATACTAGACAACCCCAAAATAATTTTAATTCTCCAAAATTCACATCTGAAGAATTATATCAAACGGAACTTGATAGCAACAGTGAAGAACGTGAAGAACAAAAATTTTCAATGGAAACACCCACCAAACGATATGACGTAATTGATGTAACAAATATTAGTACGTCCGCGCTACCATACATAAAAATTCCTCACGTAAATTTTAAATTAATGATTGATACAGGATCGACTAAAACTTTAATTTCACCACGTATAGTCGAAAATTATTATAAAAACTTTGTTAGGGAAAAACCTTTTAAAATTAGATCGGCACATAAAACTACATTTCATAAATATGTTGCACGAATTCCATTGCCAAAAACTTTTCAAACCAAAGAATATTATGATTTTTGCATTTTTGAATTTAATCCTAGATATGATGGCTTAATAGGTATGGATTTATTAAAACATTTAGGCGCGAATATTGATTTGAAGAAAAACGTTTTGTATACTAAACACGGTGTTATACCCATATATTTTGAACCATTAGATACAAAACAATTTAAGCTACCACCGCGACAACAACAATTTATAAAAGTTCCCATAAATTCAAATAATTTAGATGTAGGAATAGTTGAATATAAAAAGTTAGCTGATGGAGTAGAAATTCCTCAATGTTTAGTTAAGATAAAAAATAGGGAAGCCATTATTAGCATTACAAATAGTAGCGAAACAGAAAAATTAGTAAATGTAGAACCATTAAATGCATTGGAGACTGAAGATGCAGAAATGATTGAAGTTAATTACGATAAAAAGAAAGATAGGTTATTGAGGGAAAATTTAAAAAATCTTAGGTTAGGTCATTTAAATGACGAAGAAAGGAAAGCAATTCAGCAAATATGTTATGAATATAGGGACATTTTTTATTGTGATGGTATACCGTTATCATTTACAAATATTGTAAAACATGAAATAAAAACTAAAGATGACGTGCCGGTATTTAAGAAAGCTTATAGGATGCCATACGCACAACAAAAAGAGGTAGCTAATCAGGTGACCGAACTTTTGGCCAATGATATAATACAACATTCGCAAAGTGGGTGGAGCAGTCCAGTAATTGTTGTTCCAAAAAAATTAGACGCGTCGGGCGTGCAAAAATATCGAATGGTGATCGATTATAGATTATTGAACGAAAAATGTCTCGATGACAAATATCCCCTCCCCCATATTTCCGATATATTAGATAAACTAGGAAAATGTTCATATTTTACTACATTAGATTTAGCATCAGGTTATCATCAAATTGAAATGCATCCTGACGATCGAAAAAAAACGGCTTTTTCAACACCGCGAGGTCATTATGAATTTAAACGCATGCCTTTTGGTCTAAAAAATGCCCCTCCTACTTTTCAACGAGTCATGGATAACATTCTTCGCGGAATACAAAATGAAGCATGCATTGTTTATTTAGATGATATAGTAATATTTTCTACATCCTTGCAGGAACATATTGAAAAGTTAAGATTAGTATTCGATCGGCTTAGAAAAGCAAACTTTAAAATACAAATGGATAAATCGGAATTTTTAAAAAAAGAAGCACAATTTTTAGGTCATGTTATTACGCCGGAAGGTGTTAAACCAAATCCTGCTAAAATTGATGCAGTAATAAATTACCCTGTTCCTAGAACAACAAAAGAAATTAAAGGATTTTTAGGTTTAACCGGATACTATAGAAAATTTATTAAAGATTATGCCAAGGTAACAAAACCGCTAACTATATGTTTAAAAAAAGGTCATAAAATCGAGCACAATAAAGAATTTTTGGATGCATTTAATAGATGTAAAGATATTTTGGTCAATCATCCTATATTAGAATATCCAGATTTTAGCAAACCTTTTATAGTATCCACGGACGCTTCTAATGTGGCAATCGGTGCCATTTTGTCCCAAGGTACTGTAGGGTCGGATAAACCAATTTGTTATGCATCGCGAACGTTAAATGATTCAGAGAGAAAATACAGTACGATCGAAAAAGAATTGTTAGCAGTTGTTTGGGGAGTTAAATATTTTAGGCCTTATCTGTATGGACGAAAATTTATTATCTATTCAGATCACCGCCCTTTAGTTTGGCTGTCGAAATTGAAGGAACCAAATTCGAAATTGCAAAGATGGAAGATTAAATTGGAAGAATATGATTACGAAATCATATATAAAAAAGGAAATCATAATAGTAATGCTGACGCATTAAGCAGGGTAGAAATTAAAAATGATAATAATAATCTCAGTTTTAAAGATTTTGAGAATAAATTCATTTGTAAACAAATTATAAATTCTCCTACAATTACAGAAAAAGTTGGAGATCTCTTTAAATCCTCTTCGGAATTTTCCTTATGTCATTGTGTTAGTAAAGATTTATCTAAGAGTGCAGGAATCGCCACTGAATTTAACGAAAGATATGGACAAGTTTTAAAATTAAAAAGCCAAAATCCACAATTAGGCTCATTAGTTTATTTGCGTGATAATCAGAGATACATATTTTATTTAATAACTAAATATAAATATTACGATAAACCAATTTACCAAAATTTATTTAAATGTTTGGTCAATTTGAAAGAATTTTGTTTGATAAATAATATTAGGAAATTAGCAATGCCAAGATTAGGAAGTGGATTAGATAAACTAAATTTTGAAAAAGTGAGGCTTATGATTAACTATATATTCGGAAATCAATTTAATATAGAAATATATCATTTAGAAGGTAATAATTGTAATAGAAAAATCGAAGTAGATTTAAATGCCATAGAAAATGAATCTATGATAAATAATTTTGATGAAAACGAAATAGATGATTCAATAGGAGAATTTTTAAAAGATAACGAACAGTGGGAAGATAATGTTATGACAGAAGCTGGGTTAGATTCAATTATAGAACAATTAGACAATTCGGATACGGTAAATTCAGTTAGTTGCAATAAAGAAATAGCTAATATTAAAATATGTTCAGATGTAATAGATTCAAAACCAAATCAGTATTTCATATACGAAGTACACGCGCTCATGAAACCGGTCAAAATAGAGACAATAGGTAAAATCAAACGATATCATGTTCAGATAAATAGTAACGATGAAGAAAGCATAATCAAATTTTTAAAAGAATACACGACCGAATCAAAAAAATATTATATTCATTTCGAGACTGATACGCTATTCCAGCAATTTAATCGAGTAGTTCAAAAATTATTTAATGCAAGCGGACCCGAGTTAATTTATTGTACAGAAAGAAGAGAAATTTTACACGAACAAGACATGATAGAAATTGCCATACGAAATCAACATGAAGGTAAAACAAACCACCGAGGTATTTCTGAAACGTTAAAACAATTACAGAGAAAATATTATTTTCCCCTTATGCAAGAACACGTAGCAAAGTTCATTGCCAATTGTGAAAGATGTAAAAAAAGTAAATACGAAAGAAATCCTCCCAGAATTGCAATGATGTTAACGGATACACCGCACCGCCCTTTTGAAAAATTGCATATCGATGTTTATACGGCAGAAAACAATAAATTTTTAACTATAGTTGATGCATTTACAAAGTTAGGTCAGGCAATCGAAATTAAATCTAAAAACGCGGTAGATATATTAAACGCCTTAATAAATTATTTTTCGTACTACGGGACACCCGAAACTATTAGCGCAGATCAAGGTTTAGAATTTCACAATCACATAATTGAAGAGTTGCTCGAATCGCATAAAATAAAAATTCATTTTACAACACCTCATCACCCCGAATCTGACGGAATAATAGAAAGGTTTCATTCCACTTTGGCCGAACACATTAGGTTATTAAAAACAAAACACAACGAGTCAATAAATTCCCTAATGAAATATGCGATTATTGCTTATAATAATTCAATACATTCCAGCACAAATTTGACTCCTTTAGAATTGACATTAGGTCACACAAAATTAAGAGATCCTTACGATTTATTTTACGACAAACAAATGTACAGCGATTATCTTCAAAAACACAAAGAAAAATTGGCTTTAACTTACGATAGAGTCAACGAAAATTTAATAACAAATAAGGAGAAAGTTGCTAATACGAGAAATAAGGATATTAATAACCCCTTTTCAGAAGGACAAATAGTTTACGAAACGAGTTATAAATACAAACGAAATAAAACCGGCGAAAAATTTAACGGTCCATTCATATTAAAAACAATGCTTCCTAATAATAAAGCAATTATTCAAAAAGTTGGAAGTTCAGATAAGAACCGTGGTAGAACAGTTCATTTAAAAAATTTAAGACAACCCATTGTTGCAGAAACGTCACCACCATCGCCCTCGTCACCGCAACAATCTACTTCGCAAAATGCGCCAACATAGAAATAAACCAAATTTCTAATAATCAAGGATTACTCCCATTAAAATTAGGTATAGCTCAAAATGTAGTTGATTATTGGAAATTAATACAAATATATGATTTAGTTAGTTTAAGATTAGAATTAAATAAGTTAATTGATAATTACAATAAGTTAAATAATTCATTTCACGAAAGTAATTATGGCATAGCTTATGCAAATGAAATGTTTACTTATAGATATCTGTTAGAATATAAATTTTTACAAATAGAAAGTAAGTTAGAACAAATGACAGTAACAAGTAGTGACAAAAATAAACGTCCCACACGCGGACTGATAAACGGGTTAGGCTCAATTTGGAAATCAATTACAGGAAATCTCGATCAATCGGACGCCGATCGATATGACGCGGCCATTGTGCAAATTAAGGAAAACGAAAATCAAATAAAAATTCTAGCAGAACAGCAACTTAGCATTACGGATAAAGCGTTGCACATATTTAATGAATCAATGATTAAATTACAACACAATCAAATATTGCTTGAAGCCCGAATAAATGAGATAGCTAATGTAATGCAAAATGTTACCACCCTGTATTTCAATGAAATAGATAGTTTCGTCTTATTAAACACTATTTTTAATCAATTAATTTCGGCTGCAGAAATACTAGTAGAAATTTTGGATAATACGGAAAATTCTATTACATTCGCTAAATTAAATTCATTGCACCCGTCAATAATTATGCACAACGATTTGAAAATAGAATTAACAAAAATAAAAGCTCATTTAACCAATTTAAAATTGCCATATAATTTAGAGGAAGAGGACCTCGTCAATTATTATTCAATAATAAAAATTAAAGGGTATATACGTCAGGAACAAATAATATTTGTTTTAGAAATTCCCTTGGTAGAATTGAATTCATACGATTACTATAAACTTTATTCCTCTCCTGTGTTGAAAGAAAAGTACCATCAAATTATCATTCCCAAATTTCCTTACCTAATGTTGAACGACGAACAGTATGGATTAAGTGACAACATGTGTAAAGAAATAAGTCAATTAAATTATTTGTGCGACGAACAAGTTACAAATTTAATAACTAAAAATAATCCGTGCGAAGTTGACCTAATTAGTCTTAGTGTAAATTATAAAAATTGTGAAGTTCGGAATAGTTATTTAACAAAAACTAAAATTCAAAAACTGTCAAATAATAAATGGTTGGTTATTACAGTTAAGGCAACCATAGGTTCTAGTAATTGTTCAAATATAGTAGAAAAGGTAAAATTAAACGGAACATATGTAATTACAGTTCCTAAAATGTGTAGTTTTAAGATTGATAAATTAATTTTAAAAACATATCAAAATTTAAACCCATTTATTAAACATTTTAATATGCCAACGATTGAAATACCAGACGAAAAGAATCATCTTCATATGGAACTCGATCCAATTCACCTGGATGACATTAACCTCGATGAAGTCAAGCATCTAGAAATGCAGCTGACCAATACGCAAAGAAAATTTTCGTCAATAAAAGCAATACCTTTTCACTATGATAATATTAGTTTATATACCATTTTTATTTACATAGTAGTCATTATTTCTATTTTGTTTTTAATTCTAAAATACTATCCCAAACTGAGAGTCAAAGTTCCAAAAATTGGAGTTCAAGAAACGATAAATCCTTTAGAAGATATATCTTTAAAAAATTAAGTTGTTCAACTGTAATTTTTCTCTTAGGCGTGGAGGAGTTATGTTGTAATTATATTGTATTTTATTAAAATTAACCGGATGTAATAGGAATAATATCGTAAGATTGTAATTCAAACTATTATGTAGGAGATAGGAATTCTTGTAAAGTTGACAAATTGTTTTTCAAACAACTTGCCAACTATGAAGGGCAGTTTGTATTTTACACTCTCACAATAAAGTTGGGTTTCTAGTAATTTTGAATTTCTTTTAAAAAATCAAATTACAAAGGCCTAAACATATTTTCTACTTTTAGGTAAAAGTAACCTTAAAATGGTCTTAAACATGCCCAAAACCGTCACTAAATATTTAGTAGCCAATCGGCGATTTTAGTAGCCCTACTAAGGATAGTACCCTTTTAACTCGACTATGCATACAGGTTGCATGTTTGGCTATTACCTGAGATACTAGTAGCCCCTTAGTATTTGCTTAGTTGACTATGCATAAGGCTGATTGTGTTTTAACGTTATTGATGGACATCTTATAATTCCAATATATCCTATTATTTAAAAAAAAAATCATTTCGTTTTATTTGTGAATTTAAAAAGTACTTTCGCTACCTAATAATGACAGCAAGAAATATTCTCTGGATTTCTATCTATGCAAACTGAGTGGCTTTCAATCTTTTGCATATGAAAAATGTCATAACTCTTTTATTTGAGTAGGCATTTCCTCTCTTTTGTTTTAGGAGTGTATTTAGGGTGCTATATCTATGTGCGTTATAAAAAGTGTTCTGCACATGTTCACCGTTTCTGGTATTCTGATTTTCTCATTCGCATTATTTCAAAGTTTCGTGAATATTTATGTCAGTGCCAATTTATTACTTAAAATTTTATTTGTAAAAGTTGACTTGTCAAAAATTGAAATAATACTAGATATTCACTTTGATACAAGTACATGAATTTTAAAAAACTGGTATACAAAGTTTAAATTTTTTTAATATTAGAAACCTGCATATGCCGAGCACGTACAAGAGCTTTGATACTATGTGTTTGATAATATAGAGGTCACACAATTGAGAAGTATTAAAGAATAGGTCGCATCTAAAGTCGTATCGCGTTTTCAGCAATTTTATCAATTGAAAGTCGAGAAAATTTTCAAATAATAAATCTGTACACATCTGTGGCTTTATATATTATCTTTTGCTTTAATACACAGAACATCAAGCAGCTTTTACATAAATGTTACACTGCAGTTTATAATTTAAGCGCAGTTAGTGTGACATGTTTATCGCTTGTCGATTGATATAATGTACCATATAATATATAAGTATTATAAAGTTTATAACTTTCGTTGCATTAACAAACCCTACTCTAGATTTTGGAGAAACAGTGTCACATTATCAGTAGTTCAGCAAAGTTTGTGCGGTGCATGTCGATTTAAGGCACCATTCTACTTTGAAACAAAGTAATTTTTCTGAATTTTTTATGATTATTAATAAAGATATTGATATAGGGTTTGTAAGGCTTAATAAATTTACTCTTGAATTGCTTAAAAAATATTTTTTTAATATATTTTATGCATTCTCTGTAATATACAGAAACATTATTCGAATAACAAGGAGCGCTGGTGATAAAATTTTAAAAATGGGCCATCTGAAACAAAACAAATCAGAAGTTTTAGATTCCATACAACACTAGCAACCGCTTGAACTAAAATTATCTTAAAATTTTAATTTTAACTGTATTTTTTTGCAAAAAAAACAGCAAAAAAAAAATTACAATTTTTTGTTTTTCTCTATTTTTTATCGCCATTTTATTATTTTTGCATGTAGTATATTAAAAATTTTAGTTTAGTCGGTTGCTAGTTGTATATTGAACCTAAAGCTTTTAATTTTTTTTGTTTTAGATTACCCAATTTCAAGATTTTAACACCAGCGCAGCCTCACCTACTAATCGAGGCATCACATTTAAATAATGTACCAGTAGACGCCAGCGTCGGACGTCTATGGGTGTTTTTAAAATTTACACCTGATGGGAAGGGATACCTTCTGCACGTCACCAGGAGTGTTGATTTTTAACGAAGGACCAGTTTGAAATTCAAACACTAATTTTGTTTTGAGTTTAACTATGTACTGTTTATTAAAAATTAAAAAGAAAAATGCACTTTACATATTACAAATATTGGATGTGCTACATCTGCACTTGAGTACGAATCTGTTAGAACTAACTTTACACAAAATATAACAAAAATTCACTTTCAACAAAAAAGTCCAAAAAAAAAATAACAAATTATGGGAACAACCCCATTTACTGGTTTCCCACGACTAAAAGGTAGCAGTTCGACACTTCAATTTATTGCCCACTTATCGCACCATAAACAAAAATATGAACTGCTAAAAATGTTAAGACCTAATAAATAACAAAGAAAATAGGTTTCTTAAAAATACTGTAATTGAGGCGATGTACGCTCAAACAGTACCTGTATATAAAAAAAGCATAAAATATAAAACAAAAATTTTTTTTAAATATTTTAAGAGTGTAATTTTAAAGCCTGACAAACCTCATATCAATATCTTTATTAATAATCTCAAAAATAATTCTCAAAGATTGCTTCTTTTTTGAGCTTCCAAAGTAGAATACTGCCTTATTAACGTCTTATTTTTAATTACGTCAGTGTTATATGATAAATAACGTACTATTATTTTGAAATATGGCAGGTAAAGTTATAGAATAAATACTATTTCATTTTCTGTTTTATTTTGACATGTGCCACTCTTGAACAAAAATTAATAAACATAATGATGAATTTGCTTCAGTTACAACAATGTAGTATAGTAAGAAGTAGACTTATTTTGAAATTAGCTGCCAAACATAAAACTGCTCTAAAATGATTCTATCTAATTTGATTTTCTTTCTGTTTGACAAAGATACCTCATACTTTCTGCGTTTCCTCTCTGTTCCTTTCTTGGTGAAAGCCAAATTTTTACTTTCTCTGAATGTCAAACACGTCAAGTCATCATTATTTCCTTTTTCATTTACAACTACTACATCTGTGCTATTTACACTATCACTCTCTTCATAAGGAAGTTATCAAAAATAGATAGGTTGATCGATGCGGGGTTTAGGTTTGTGATTCAAATAATTACTATTACTATGTTCCTTACTGGATTAACCTCGAAACGTATCGGTAGGATCGCAGCTTCTGAGCTACTGATAACTTAACTTCTGTCTCTTCTGGATAACTGGAATTGAAGCACGATAACAGGATACGGAAATCGTCTAATAACAGTAAACGACTGGATGCATAGATTTAGAAAAAATGTTGTTAAATATTTTTTTTTAGAAAAGTATCTTCTATTACCTCTTAAGTTACGTAAAGTGTCTCCGGGAACACTCTGTATATAAAAAATCGTAGCAACAATTTTCCGCACAATCTCAGCCCGTATTGAACAATATTGAAATGTATGAAAAGATTTAATTTGCGATTTCTGTTACATGATCTCTAAACATTTTAACGTTATTTTGTATTGTATTGTATTGTATTTAAAACTGGGATCTTCTAACCCCATTTGCGGACTCTTTATCGCTATACCATCTTTGAGTTTATGTTGCATAAACTAGCTAAAGTATTATATTAAAAAAATTTTAATTTTGATTTCTCAGAAACGGTTGCTCAAATCGCTTTAAAAAAATTGGTATTCACTTAATTTTACTACTCTTTCAACCTATCAAAGCTTGTATGGTCGTAGAATGCAACTTGAGGGGTTCTTCTGGGAAGTTAAACATTATACTTTATTATTGTATTGTGTATATTATTGTATTATTGGTAAATTTGTAAAAATAAGAAATAACGAAAAGTGTACATGTTTAAGACTATTTTAGATTCAAAATTTAATAAGGCTTCAAAGCTAGCATCCCAGATAACATGTAAGCTTACGACAAGGTTGTCGCTTGCTTGCCGTTTCCTTGCCATGACAAGGTTTACGTAATAAAGCTTGTAAAAAGCTTACAGCAAGGCTTTCGGCAACAAGCTTATACTTGTCACCAAATATTTGTCACAAGCTTGCCTCAAGGTTTTCGGCTACAACCTTAAAATGAAACCCTTCTCAAAAGCTTTACATACGGTTTATACACTCAAAAAAATCGTTTGAGATAAATCTACATAGCGCTGTGCATGTCAAATTGTACCAACTGTAAACTCAAATTGTGCAGTTTTTAAATCTACTGTTTGCTAGAAAAAAGTAAACCTTTGTACCTGAAGATTTCGATTGAAATCTTCAGAACTGTTAACACTAATTCTACCTAATATTGTGCATTTTAAATTTTACGGTTTCAATCCCAATTTGTGCTTATTTGTAACCACGAGTATGTTACAAAAAGAAAAATTTTTGTTCTCGACTAGTTGTGTATTCTTTTTTTGCAATGCATTAAAATTTTTTTATCTTTATTTAAAATTCTACAATATTTTGTAAACAAAAAATTGTTAGAAATTTGGTAGTTTATAGTTTATTTGTAATTGATTAATTAACGGAATTCTAGACCTCTTTAGTCAAACATAACGAAAGAAATTAGTGAAAATTGTTTATTTTCCATCAACAGGACCGGTTTAAAAATAAATTACTAATACATATAGGGATTTAAATAAATATTAAAAATAACGATAACAAGAATATTTGAATTTCAAGAAATTCAAAAATTTTTAAAAGCCTATATTGTATAGTAGACCATTAGAAATTAGAATAAAAATATTACGGTTGAGATATTGGTCATAAAAATCTACAACGTACATGAAAAAATTCACAAATAAACAAACGGCAATCAGGGCCGGCTTTAGCAACAACAATACATTATCGTAGTATAGCTTTGACAAGTTCAGCGCACGTGGACGGTTTCATGATCGTTTGAAATAATGGTAATAATATTACCATTTTACCCAAATAATAATCAATTTGGAGGCGTGAGGTGATTTTGGAGATTTTTAGACTCCCCCGCCCCCCAAGGTGAGCTGCCGTGAGATTTGGCTGGACCCCCTCCCCCTTTCTAATCACGTGAGATTTTTTTAAATGCGTATTTTTAATGTAAATATCTGTGCTTGATTGCGTTGGATTTATTAAAAAAACATAATTTGCTTAATTATTTTTATTTAAGAATAGCTAACACGAAATAATTACGTGATATTTGCCGAGACCTCCCGTCTCCCCCACGTAAAATTGGGTGAAATTTGGCTCGACCCCCTCCCCCTTTCTAATCTCACGTGAGATTTCTTAAATGCGTATTTTTAATGTAAATACGTTAATCTGTGCTTGATTGCGTTGGATTTATTAAAAAAACGTAATTTGCTTAATTATTTTTATTTGTGAATAGTTAACACAAAATAATTACGTGATATTTGCCGAGACCTTCCCTCTCCCCCACGTGAGATTGGGTGAGATTCGGCTCGACCCCCCCCCCTAAACGCCTCACGTTTGGACGCCCCCTTTCCAGCACAAATCTGATGAGATCAGTGTTGCGGCTAACACCGTGAATAAGATCGAAACATGTAATTCGGTAAGGTTTTTTTTAAATTTAATAAAATTTTTTCATGCTATTATTTCATTCGTTTTTGTTTTGTTTATTTAGAATTTCTTCATCTACTTTGTAGATTTCTATGAGTCTATGACCAATATCTCACTAATGCTCGTATTCACAAACGTTCCTAAAACATTTAACGAGCCGTTTAATTTTGCAAACCAATGAAAATGATCTCGTAGTACAAGAAAATAAATTTCATTGGTTTGTTTAAATAAACGGTTCATCAAAATTTTTAAGAACGTTTGTGAATACGAGCATTAGTATATATTTTTATTTTAAATAAATTAATATGTTCAATTTTTGAAATGGAATATTTTTTCTATAATTCGTTCACAACTTTTGAAACTGAATGTAAAGACTTTCATAAATTACTTGAAGTAATTATTAATGCTTATTTTTTTGTCCTGTCCATTCTATCAGTAAAATTAAGTAAAGACAGATTATAAAAGATGTTATTCTTCACAATAATTTTCGCATTTAAATTTAAATCTAGGGTTGTTAAAAACCACGTGCATTTTAAATGAAAGAAATAAATCGGCTTAAATTTACCGTAAGCCCAAAGGACCTACCTAGAAAAAATTAAACAACCTGAATATTCTTTACAAAATCTTACCTAATGGCACTAAAATCCAACAAAAGAAGTGGGAATTTTTACATTTTTAGTTTTCGTTGGACGAAAAAAATTATTCTTTCATATTATAACGTCAAACGTACACTGAGCACGAGAATATTTCTAAGGTAGGCGATAGAAACAATACAAGTCAATAACGGGAACTTTACAGAAGAGCGAAAAAAACTGCATAACTTTTGACATTAAAATTATAAAATTTTCAAAATATTAATTTTAGATATTATCTAAAAGCAAAGTTGCCGTTTTAGACTTGTACTGTTTCTATCGCCCACCATAGATTTGTTATTTTATCTACATAGTTTCGAGATTGATAGTTTTGTAATAGAAATGAAAAGTATTTCAAAAGGTAAGGAGAATTTAATTTAATTTAATTTATTTTTTTATTTTAACTCAATTTTTATCATTTTTATCCGTTGCATTGGTTTATAATTTGGTAAGTACGGGGTGGTGAAAATGTACAACTTCCAAATTTGTTTTCTTAAGAACAAACTGGTAACGATCATAAATCATAATATAGATAATATTCTTTTATTTATCAAGTAATTTTACAATAATTTTATCTGGTGTGCAAAATCAAAATCCGTTATAATTTTTAAGAAAACAAACAAGAAAGTTACTTTTCTTATTCTAATTTTTATTTTAAAATATTTATTTTGTAGTAAATTTTAACTTTAAAATCTCTTTATAATATTTTATTTTTAGAAAATTAAATTGAAGAAAATATTTTCCAGAATTTAATGAAGATGTCTGGGCTACTAAGTTTATATCTGGACCATGAGATCGGAGGCAAAACACCGTCAATCGAAAATGACCGTTTCCTTGTTTTAAGTCATACGGAAGATGAACTACTGTTTCCTGAATATGGAAAAATTTTAACAATAAATTGTTATTCATCATCATTTTTTGTCTATCAATTTTTTTTTAATATGAAATATTTAAAGCAATAAATTGGTTTTGAACCACATTTTCAATCAAATGAAATTCAGCAAACATCCAACATTTTTACAATTAATGCACCTGATTTATTAATATACGTCCCCTGTCTTGTAACAACTGTTAATAATGTATTGTATATTTGTTTAAGATATTATTTATGATTGATAATTGTTCAAAAGTGTTTAATGTTTATATTATAATTTGTACTGTATATTGTGAATTTATATAGTTTGTATATGTTTTGTGAATTTTGTATAATTAATTTTATTTAAATTCTTAATAAATAATATGCATTTTAAACATTACTGAATTTTTATTTAAATATAAAATAAGCCTACAAGTCACACAAATCTGTTGTGGAAATCTGCAGAATTACATAATAAATTTTTATATACAATATTCTTGAAACTTGCATTATTTTATTCAGAAATATGCAACATTTTTTTCAAGAAATACTCAAATTTTTGTATTTGAAATATGCAAAATTATTTGATAGAAGTACACATATTTTGATACACATTATTTCAGATAATGTGCATTTTATTGTGCAGATTTTAAACTTACTAGTTGGGACATTTTTTTTCTCAAATCTGGTACCTGCAAATTACACAATTGGGTTGTTTACCAGCTTGAAATCCCTAACCCAAACGTTGACACTCTTTCAACACAATACTGGGTTTAGCGCCAATCTAGACACAAATTGTGCAGGAGTATTATGTAATTGTGTAAGTTATAGACACATTTTTCTTTCAGTGTACCAAGCTTCAAAATGGCCATTAGCCTTGTCACGACAAGGTCGTCATAAGATTATGCAAACTTCTCAAATGTCACCTAGGAATGCTTAAGGCAAGCTTTTTTCAAGCCTGTAGGCTTATAATGACAACCTTGCAGCAACCTTTATCGCTTGTCCCGACAAAGTTGATACAAGCTTACAAAAACCTTAAATTGCTATCTGGGATCCGACAATTTTTAAAATATCTCAACAGTGAAACATTGGAATATTTGATTTGAGAGAGTGAAGCGATTTTCTATGTTAATTTTATGATTTTAGGGATAGTTGACCAAAAAAACATTTCTATTTCTATTTAGTCTATTTTCATGTTTTTCTACTAAATGCTACTTTTCAATTGTGATTCGTCACGTTCATTAATAAGTATATATTTCTAATACTACATTTTTATACATAGGTTTACAAAGAACGTAATGAATCAAAATGACATAGTAAGAAGGCTTCCGTAAATAAAAGTTTTACATACTGAGTAAATTTGTAATAATTCTTAGTAAGACGGTGTTAGGTGCTAAAATATAACTATGTTAAAATTAATATCTGTTAAAATAATTAATTTGGGGAAGTAATTTTGAAAAAGACCCTACTAAAATAAAAAATTTAGAAAATAATCTACTTACTATTTATATAAATAAATAGTAACTAATTGCTTCAAAAGTAATCTAGTAGAATTTCGTTAATCCATATGAGCGTCCGTATGTATATTTGGTACAATATATTCCAAAAACAAAAAAGTAAATGAGTTATATCTACAGCTTTTAAAATTTTTAAATTAACTTAACTGTGTTACTGTCCTGTAACCAGCGATTAGAGAAGTTATTATTAACTAAATTTGAATAAACTCATTTTGGTCGGTAGCTATCTATTTATATAGTATACAGAACCTCATTAATCCTGATATTACGTAGTTAGTAATAAGTAGACAAAGTTTTTACCATAAAGAGGATAATACGGCGTAGCCAAACTAGAGCACGATAAACTTGTTCAAGTTTCAAACAAAAATACAGAATTTTGAAATTAACTTAAAATAGTTACAGTTTTAAGTGTTTTATCAGGAGACATATGCTCATATTTATGTACATACATATTATGTACATAATATTGTAATAATGTCGAAGAAATCAAAATACCTAACATAATAAACAAATAAAATTTTATTTTTAATATTTAAAAAAATGTTATTAAATACATTTTATAATAAATAACTCAGTAATGATCATATTTTGGCATAACAAAATAGTAGTTTACCAAAAGAGGATATAGAACTTGATAATTATTAGTTTAAATATTAAACTTCGAGGGGCTCAATAACAAAATGAATTATTTTAGTATTAATTTCAGACACGAAAGTTGCAATTTTCGATTTACAATTTCCTAATTAAGCTAGAAAAATAGTCATTATACATACTATAAATCAATGTTGGTATTTTACTTTCCTATCTTGAAACTTAGAAATTTTATAAGCCATAATTTAAAAATTAATAGATACGAACTTTTACGAAAAATACAAGTAAATTGTATTCTTTATTTCATGACTCATTGTTTGATGATAATTATTTCGTAATAACTCATCCTTGATGACTCATCCATGATGACTTATTTATGATATAAAGTTGGTAGTTGTTAAACAAATCTGCTGGCTAAACTTCTGACTTGCAGATTTGGTTGTTCTAGAGGTTTTTAAAAGTTTCTGGAGAGATCTTTCTCGAAGTTTCTAGAGAACATCATTGAATATAAATAACGATGTGATTCTCTATGATGATAGCTCTAATTGAAAAAAATGCTTCATCACATATTTTTGAATCTTGTTCATCGTCACAAAAATAAAGAATTTCTATGTATGTTTTTTTTTAGTGCAAACGGTTTACTTCGTTTCGATGTTACGTAAATGTGTGGCTTTATAATCCACTTGGCTCTTAAATTAAAACAATAATGGGAAGGTCCATACGAAATTATAAAAAGGATCAATCGTATATCGAATCCAAAAATCACCAAGAGGCCAGCCAAAAGTAGTGCACCTCAATCAATTAGCTCCGTGCGCCAGATAACAGCGCTTTTACAGAAGACAGTAAAGTAAAAACAATAGCTAGCAAATCCAAAACTCAACACCAGAAATCTAATTTTGAGAAGTTTATGCCCACCTACAAAGGTACCGCCAAAGCAAGATTTGGAGTTACGACTGAAGTGTAACGGGATCTTTTTTTTACACACTAAAAGACTCAACACCAGAAATCTAATTTTGAGAAGTTTATGCCCACCTACAAAGGTACCGCCAAAGCAAGATTTGGAGTTACGACTGAAGTGTAACGCGATCTTTTTTTTACACACTAAAAGACTATTCCTTCGCGCACCCTCGGCTTATGATCTTGGCATGTCCAATAGAATTGCCGTTGAATTCAAAAAGAAGTTTGGACGTTTAAATGAGCTTCAATCACAACAAATTGCTGTCAGTAAGACTTTGAAGCTACGTGATCAGTAACGCTCAATTGACTATTTGGTAACCAAGAGGGTTTCCCATCACAAAATAATTATAAGGACCTAGTATGGAAGACTTTGTTGGATCCTCGGAGAGATTTGCAGTTTCCTGGCGGTTTAGTTCAACTGGATTAGAGAACTATTCGTAACATACTAGAAATCGTGTTCCGAGAAATGGGAGATCAAGTGTTGGTTTGCAGTTGCAATCCTAGCGATACACCAAAGGAACAGAAAAGTTATTTCTATCACGAAGATTATTAATTCATCTTTTTTGATTGTTTAAATAATTAATTTTTTATGTAGGGTATTCTTAGTTTTGCTGTTAAAATTCTTTTGTTTTAACTTTTGTTTAGTGCTGTTAAATGTTACCTTTTATAGATTGTACGCAACAAATTAATAAACCAAACATACAAGTTTTATTTCTTTAAAATTCATAGTTTAGTTAAATTTAGTAAAACGGACTGGAAATAAAGTATGTGCAGTATTTAAATTGATTATTTTCCGGTTTTATTTATCCTACAGGCTACATTAAAAAATTAATTTGAAGTTAAATCTTACAATAACAAAAAATGCTTTTTGTTAAAAACAGTTTTATTATTTCAAGTTGATTTTATGAAATTATATTTTATTTTATTCTGTAAAGTATGAGTTTATTCTTTTACGAATTCCTTAAAATACTGTAAAATTAGATGTTGTAGTGGAACGTTAGATTTTTTCAAAACCAAACTTCCTTCGCTACCTTCAGTTGCCGGCTAGCTTGTCAAGTCGGGAGCAAAACCTTTCAGTAGTGGTATCATTTAAAATAAACTCTTCAACAATCGAAAATAATTCAACCATAAAACCATTTCAAATTACAATTATAAATTAAACCTCTAATATGAATTTACGATTTAAAAATGGATACGATAATTGCTAATACGTCGCTTATCAATGCATATGCTGGCTGTGTACATCAATTGTACAAAATTTTTCCAATTTTAACAAGAAAATCATCCAAAACCCAAGTAAAATTAAGCATCAAATTTACAATAATTAATAATTTCTATTTACAATCCAAATCTTAGTTTTAATTTTACCATCAATGATATCCAAACTTTCGAATATAAAAAATATCGTCCAAAAATTCAGACAATTTCCAAGTAAATAAAACCAGAAAATTACTCACTTTAATGAAAACTGTTATTCTCAAAATTAACTCCAAAATCTCAAGTATGAGATGGCAAATTACAATTTTTTTGGGAGACTCCCGCAAAGTGTCCGCTCGTCTCGGCGGACCAATTTCGATGGAGCGACTACCTCTTTTCCCCGTACTAACACAAATTGTCGGTACGAACGCACGAAAAGACGCACCAAAATTTACAAAACATTATTTACAAAGCAAGATTAAATAGATACAAAAATTAGAAACTCATATTTACACTAAATCACAAAATCATCAAATCAAAACTCAAATACAAAAAAATATTACTTTACATAGGAAATCAAAAGTTTAAATTTTCAAAAATTTTATAAAATCAAGATTTGGTAACACGACAATAATACGTTATATGTAGGGTAAGTCCGGGAGAGTTCGACCACTTTTTTAAAAGCACCTGGAAAGTGATCCATTTATGAACATTTTGAAAAAATTGTGGACGAAAAAATCCCACACACACGCACACACATCCGGACATCATTGCAAAAATTGTCTCAAACGATTTGTACGGACTCATAGACTATGGAAAAAATGCTAGTTCAAAAATTTTTTTTTACTCGATTACAATACTTTCTTTTACTACGTAAATGGGATAGTAAAAAGTAAGAATAATACAATAACTAGAAAATCAATAATTCAAAAAATCAAAAAAGGCAATTATCACATAATAGGTCTGGTTTAAAAATATTTGAAAATATGAAAAAAAATTTAATAATACGATGTCCCTATTTCACGGTTATTTTCGATCTTCAGTCAATGAATAAATTGAAAAATAAGAAAAATATTCGAACTAAACAAATAAGAATCTAAAAATAATGATTTAAATGTTAAAAATTTACAAAATTGACTTACCATATCCTCACAAAAGCATCAAATCTGGACGATGTTACATGTAGAAATGAACAATTGAAAATAATTTGAACTAAGAAATTATTAACTAGCAATGCTAGCTGAAATACGCAGGCACTGCCCCCTAAGTTGATTTCTAAAAACTTAGAAAATTTTCAAAATTCAAAAATTACCACGTTTTTAACCGCAAGGTGAATTTTTTTGCATATTTTCAAATATTTTTAATCCAGACCTGTTTTGTGATATTTATGACTATTTTGATTTTTTTTTAATTATTGATGTTCTACCTATTGTATTATTCATACTTTTTTAATATTAAATATTTAATATTTTTAACTTGATATTTTCTTTTTTTAATTATTGTTCAAAACTTAATAATACAATGAAAACAATAGTGCATTTAATAAAACTTTTGTATAGCCTGGTTTGAATTTAAATTCCAAACAATTACTAAGAATGTCAATTAAATGCAAGCTAAGCTCGTAAAGTTTTATTAAAGGCAATATATTATCAATATATTATTGAGTTTAGAACAATAATAATAAATTAAAGAATAACATATCAAGTGTTGGGTATGTTTAGACGAAGAAAAAAAACCTTTTTAAATTGATAGGTACCTTTTTCGTTCTTATCGGTTGTAATGGGAAGCAGGAATTTTAAAAAAATCAAATTTCCATGTTATTTCCCCATGTTCGGATGAACTGTCGGTCACCTGTTATTTATAAAAAACAAAACAAATGAAGTTATGTAAGAAGTCGTCGGTACTATAATAAGTTCAGATGGCAGTGAGATACGTATTTTCAACTGTGACTCAATATTTAATTTCATATTAATTAAAATCTAATTAAAGGTTATTTGAGTTTTCCGTGTGAATCTACATGTAAATTCGAAGTTTTGTTTTGCAGCCAAGACTATAGATTTTATGTTGTGTGGATCCAATGAATTAATTGTAATTTTCATTTCGAAGATATGAACATTTATAATGCAGAGATTAAATTTTTGTTGCGATATGTATGATTAAAGCGATAACAGAAATTAAACGTAGGATTACCTGGAAATTACATAGATTTTAAAATAAAACAAAAGGTGTTTGATGTTCTTCAGCATTAGCGATTCTGCGAGAAGAGTTATGGTATGCTGTGAAAAATAAGTTTATCAATCTAAACCAAGAAACGATATTTTTATATTTTTACTTCCTGGTAAAAAATGAAGTAGTATTGTAATCCCGATTTTTTCAGTTTTCAGATGTTGACGGGAATATCTGTTTTGACCTTTCCTGAATCCATTTTAACTAGTTTTGTTGTGATGTGTGTACGTACGTATTGACGTCTGTATTTCGTATAACTTAAATATGGTAGGTCGTAGAAAGTTAAAATTTTGACTTATATACATATATACTTATATACATATACTTATAGGAACAGGAATAGATTTAGGCGACACGTAGATGTTCATGGCCACGACACTCGTCATAAGTTTAATTTTTGTCCAACTTGAACCTCTCTGAAGTTAACGAGAGGATCACCTGAGGCGATGGGGACCAGGTTGTTTAATGCACTTCCTGCAGCCCTTGCTGGTTGCAAGTCACTTAGCTCGTTTAAGAACAATTTGAGGCGCTTTCTGCTAGAGCACTGTGTGTACGAATGTTGATGAGTTCTTTGAAAGGATTGGGGATTACATCTAGTTATTGAATTGTACAAGCTTTACGTATATTGCATTTTATATTTTATGTTTGGATTTTGTATATTTGATGTATTGTGTGTAATTGTTTATTATCTTTTTTCTGTTCTGACTTGTCCTATAATTTATTGTATTTTGATGGCCCAATAAAATTATTATTATTATTCTTATTATTTGAGACTCTTAAGCGGCGTTCAGATAAAGACTCTTGTCTTGCCTTACTTAGGTAGAAACTAGCAAGATCAAATCAGATTGAAGTATTATCTTTAATCATTACGGATTAAAAAAATTACTGTTGCGGTGCTGAGATATTGCTAAAGCTTGGTAATACTAAGCTTTTCGACTTTGCATGACAACGGCACCGAAGCAAGGCCCAATCAAATCGAAGTATTTTAAAAACTGCGAGCGCCCTCGTGTATAAAATTTATGGTTTTTAAACATTAGTTTGTAGTATGTTAGTAATCAGCTGATTCTGTTTACTAGTACTCGTATATAATAAAGAATGGCTGACATACAGTTTTATAAATTAACGTATAATATTATATTTAAAAATTATAAAATGTATAAAAATGTACTGAATGTCGAACGTAAAAATATAGATGTCACTATCCCTGTTGTCTGAACTCAACACAAGAATTTTTATGTGAACGCTAACCACAGCAAAAGCACGCAAGGCAAGCTACCTGTAAGGTAAGGCAAGAATCTTTATCTGAACGCGGCTTTATAATATTTAGTTGTGCACCTCCTATTTTTGGTTGCGATTATTCGTGCCAAAATACGCATAAATGGATTAACGGGATTCAAACTAAAAACTACTGTTTTTCCGATTTTCTAGAAACAATACTTTCTCTTAGAAAAATGTATAATACTAATTCAAGGAACAAAACAAGGAAACCATTTGGTGTCCATATCAGATTTTTTCCATTATCAAACCCATATATTGTTATCTAGTTTTTAAATTACATCAAAAAATATTTAAACTTTTTTAGATTTAAATTTTAAACCATATCCGTTAACGGTGTAGATTTTATGTACTATATAGAAGCGATTCTGTGTGCATAATTTATTTTTCAATATAAATAAGAAGGGCAAAACAAAGGTGAAAACAACATTATGTTTAATGGGAAGAAAATGTGTAAATAAGATAATTGTTTCACAATTTGTCTCATGCAAGAAAATAAAATGAAGACAATACAGATAAAAAGTTTACCAATTTTGAATACCTTATTCCAATTTAAGTTTATGAAACTTTTTGTTGGTACGAGAAACTTGACATTCAACAAATTCAGAGCGTAACTAAATAAGGGTTAAACATTGAAGAAGTAAATTTTATCTAATCGACTATATAAATGACATAAAATTATAAAGATTAATTTTTAATAACGTTTAAATTGAATTTTAACTTTTAATCATAGTTAAGTTAATTAAACAGCTTTAATGAACTATCAGTTTGGAAACTTGAAATTATAGTTTGGTAATCTTCTTTTTTTTGACAATGCAGAAACACACGCATAATGAATACATTAAAGAAAACATTATGCAAAATAGTATAATAATGAAGTAGTTATAATTTCTTCTTTTGTTATTCTGGCAAAATATGGTTACAAGCGGCTCAGTAATAAATTTGAAACTTTTAATGATATGAAATATGAAAAGGAAAAGTTTGTTGACTTTACATAATAATAGTTTGAATTATAATTTTTACTCAAGTATAAATTATTACTAACCTGATTTTGCAAAGTTGGGATTAATTAAATATAGTTTAAAATTAGTAATTAGTTTATTTGGTAAATGTAGAATTAATTAAAGCTGTTTATAAGTATCATCCGACTACCTTTCATTAAAAGACTAGAAATGCTGTGATGCAGTAACATTTTCTTTCAGTTGTTCCAGATATCTTAACAACGCCAAGTTTCTCGGAATACGAGATAACTTTGTCACAAAGGAAAACTTAAAAACAATTTTAGTTCCTCTCTGTTATATTTTATTTGCAAGGTGTTATTTATTCCGTTGGCCGATTTAGCTATTTTTTATTTACTATTTCCAATATTTTCTTCTCTAATATATTCCTTTTGTAGTGCTTTTATAATATTTACAGCAAACATATTTGATTATTTAATCAATATAATTTTATTCGTCTACGTGTCTTAACACGATAACAAAGGAACATTTCTTAACCAGAGCTAAGCAAAATTATTTTTCATAAAAAGTCATCCATGCAAACACTGCACTATGTTTTTGATCTTGACGTTTAACCAATTGATTCGATTTACACAACTTATTCTTTAGTCCACGTTATGTCAATGTTCATTGAGATGAGCAGATAAATTTTGTCCGCGATTTAAACCCAGAATTTCCTCTCTATAACTCAATCAGCGCCAACGGTAACACCAAACTGCTGTGGTTAAATTATATTCTCAAACCGTATGTTTTCTACGTCCAGACAAGCAGCTCTATCCATTTTTAATTCAATATTATTGCATTCTATTGTTTACTTTATAATAATATATACTGTAAGATTGAACCATCTCGGGTTTGTTTCCCGCGTCCAAAATACATTTCGGTCGCAATATACCTAACCATTTGAGTGACAAAAAACTGTACCTTCTTTAAAGTCAAAAGCGTGATAGGTTTATGGTGCTGAACTATTATTATTTTATTGATACAGTGTAGCAGCACTTTTTCACTTTTAAGAGGTCAAACTAAGCTTGAAGGCCTGAAGGACCTTTTTCGCATCTCTTTGTACTGCATGCTTTAAACTAACTCAATGAACAGACCGTGGATGTTGTGCTCTTGAAAGAGATCATTTGACGATTCATCATTTTAAGATAGAAAAAAGGTTGGTTAGTGAAATTCTTTATCTAAATAACGTAGAAGATTATTTTGACAAATAAATAGAAATAAACCGTAAAATAAAATGCAGTACCACACTCAGACATTTCCACGTCGAACAATGTCGAATGCTGACAATAGCCACATTGTATTAGTGTAAATGTAGACAACCCATCCAGAATGGTAAAACATTAATTACTCCTTATATATTATGATGTTTAAAAATTTTAACTCATTAAACGTTACAGAAACGGTTTAATCCAGTTTGGGTCACTTACTCGCTCATTAAGTGAATACCAGTTCAAGTACCAGTTTAACTGCGGCTACCATCGCAGGTGGACTAATATTTCTAAAAAAACAGTAATACTATACTGTACTTGTAAATATTTGAAGTCTCATAATATATTTTTTGCACTGGTTGAACATGCAATATGTGGCGTAACATTTGTAAAAATGGACGCCAGAAGAGCCTAATAACTGACGTTACCATATGGGTACCCTAAGAGAAACAACTGACATTTTGTAATTTTTATCTCTGTTGTCTGTTTTTAGCGTATTCATCTAGAGATGAAAATGACCCAAACCGGTTAAACCCCAATTAGCCCTCTGCTAGTGCATAGATCCAATACAAGAGCGGGGGCGACCAGGAGGAAGTTTTGGATGAAGATGTTGTTAAAGTACAGTGCCCCGACCCTGCGGTAGTAGACAATGTTCTATCACCAGTCCAGTCATAGTCACAATTATCTTCAACTAAAATTCCTCTCTCAGTGGCGAAATTCGTCGGTAAGAGGAAGTAACAGGAGTATAAGCGGGATTGATAGGATGTACCAAGACCTCGGGGTTAATTAAATCAAAACACTGACGAAAATGGTATTGGTTCATTCTGACTTGGCTGATTAGGGTTTTGTTACAATTTCGTAGTGCCTTTATCGTATGAATCATCTCAACCACCCATAAAATGTTTGCCTATGTGTAGATTGTTTTTCTCTATTTCATACTAAAACGTTCAATGTAAAAAAATACGAATAATTGAGTTGATGGATTATATATTATAGCAATGGAAACTCCTAACGTACCTATATAGTATCAGCCTATATAAATATTGGTACCGGTTATTAATTTTTAGTCCTGATTTTTTATAAGCTTCTAGATTTATTTAAGACCAGCTAATAAAAAAAAAAATTTTTTTGAAAGCTAATAACCAATATGACGTGAAACCTACACCGATCGAAAGGAAAGCGGGACACCTCAGTTTAAATTCTGAAATTTTGGGGAAATTATGGGGAAGGCAACTGCAAAGCATCCCATTAATTAAATTCCCTAGTAAGTCATCTTGGAATTTTGGCTCATAAAAATGAGCATAAAGTCCTATATGTTAGCAATGTAAATTGTATCATTTAAACTATTTCTCTCATATAAAAGTCGCTTTTACAGCAATCTTATCAAACATTTTTGTTGCAAATAATTTTTTCCGCTTCCTATAAAAATAATGCTAAGATTTATTAAAATTTTTAACAAATGACAATTCAAGTCAAATAGAAAAATACTTTATATACTAATTTACTAATAATGAAATTTTCAATACAAAACGTATAAGTATTGTGTAAGAGTAAATTTTATATAAAAAAATCTTCAAAAGGTACTAATTTACATTGCTGCTATACACAGTACTGCTGAATACTTTGAGGCACTGTATATTTTTGTTCAGTGATTGATGAGTTTATCAAGTAGAGACGATAATGTAACAATTTGTGTTATAGAAAATGTTTTAGAAACTTTAAATTCCTACTTAAGCAATGAAATTTTGGTTATTCGAGTTCTAAAAGGACAACACAGGGCGTTTTGATTCTGATATTTAAGAGGCCGGGCAATCTAATTTGAATTATCAAGTTTTAATTATTAGTGCATATTAAAAAAAGAATGAAAATTTGTATGTTTTAAGTAAGCTATTATTAGTTTCAATTTTAAGTTGAGTTATTCAAAAACCTGATGGATTTATAATTATTATTGTTGATAAAATATGAGAAATTAGTATCAATTTTCTATGAGTTATTAGGTGCCATTTTTGGGATTGAAATCGGCTGGTACAATTTGAATAATTGCCCAAGTAAGTAAAGTCGATATTACGATAGTCGACATTACGTCAAATTCATTCGACAAATTTTTCAATCGTCAAATTTTGTTAGTAGAATGTTTCAAAATTGTGCTACAACCACTTGGTGCGATTAAATTACTAGTAGATTGCTATACTATGGAACACGACCTGAGTCGAGATTGATAGCTGAAGTATCCATTCAGTCAATTTTTGTGGGGTCTTATTCATCGGAAGCAATCTTCATTAATATCATTAGTTTATCACTACTAGAATTATAACAGGAAATAATATCGATTGTATAAAATATTATTTGTAAATTATTAAAGTACTAAAATGTTTTTAAGTTATCACAAATAAAATACAGTGTAAGTATAAAATTTCGCGCGCTATCTAAAAACCAAATTATAATATAAAATTGTATTATAAACTTATAAATAGAATGCATGAATAAGTAGAACTTGCAGAATCAGCGGCTGCTAAATTTTAAATGCTTTGATAATTACAATTAAAGTTGTAATAATGATACTTTGTTTGTATTATAAGTCTGAAGTAAGTCATTTCTACGTGTACAATTGTGGGAGTGATATGCTTTATAATTGGGAGTTCGATAATCAAGAGTTTACTGTATTTTTTTACAATCTCTTTTTAAAATTACAATACGTTTTCTTTTTAAAATTTTGTTGGCAGGATGTTTTATGCTCGTTTTAAAATTTTTGGTGGATGATTCACTCTTAGAAACAAAATAGTTTCATTTAAATAAAAGAATTTCTAAATGAAAATTCAAATAGTAGATTTTTTCAGTTAATTAATTTTAATTTGATTAGACCTATCATATTAAGCATTTTTTATTTGGTTTACATTTAACTCGATTTACTTTTAAATTTAACTGATGATTTTGCCGCCCTTTACAAATAGTAAAATTTTTATGAGTAAATGATCGCTTTGTCTGCTTGGTTTTGACGCCGCTTCTGGAGGTTGAATTTGGAAGATATCAGACTACGCTAGTATTTAATTTACAAAAGTCGTATTTAGCAAGAAAACGAAATTATTTCAAATCCCAGTTTGTTTAGCAAACTAACTTCTTCCTCTTATATTTACTTTGATAAGTCAATCAGTGCGTCAAGAATTGTAGATATAAATACCGCATCAAATTGGAAGTATACATTAATAAATATGCACCAAAACTAAGAAAAAAATAATTATTATAAGCTTTTAAAAATTTATTTTACTACACTAATATTAACGAACAGCGATTTTTAACTGAAATTTGCTGTGACAAGGAATCTTTTCTTTGATAAAAAGATATGCTAAGTAAGATTTTAGATACTGAATTCGTAGATACGTTAATATATCGAATTGGCATTCTTATATACAAAGAAAATTGTTTCATTGACTAATCTAGAATATTCCTGCATATAAAGCAGTTTTCGTCCATCCGATAAAATGTCTTCTTTGCATTAAGGAATTCGAAGGAAATTAAAAAATTATGATTCATGCAAGAATTTTATTCGTTATTGTAATTTACACTGTTATGAAATAATAATGATCTACATGTTGGATCTATTACAAAGAATTGTAGTTTTAACGTTTGCTTTACGTGGATTAATTGGATAAAATTACATCATATAACGACAGCAAACTTTAATACAACGAATTTGTACGGTACAATGAATTGCTGATGACATTAAAAAAGCATGTATAAGATATTAATTTTAAAGAATTTATTTTCATTAATACCAACACGTATGCATTACTTAGCGAACACCTTTTCTTTAACATGAAGAAATCGTGCGTTGGATCAATTTTAAGGAACTATTTCTTTATCACTACAACCGTGTGCTTTATATTTATGCTCTGATTTGGTTGAGTGTAGGTGTTTTTTTTGTCTTAATTAATTTCTACCTCCCCCTTGCCAATTATTATATTTTTGATTCAATTTTTTTGATTTGCAAACATGTACCTTATATAAGTTTATTAACATCTTTAATCGGATTAATTTAATGATTATTTTGTCTAATCTATAAATATGGAATCTTGCTAAACTTTATTTGATGTATTTATGTGTCATAAACCATCAAAATTGGTTTATTTCTTACATAATATTCCTTCAAAGCAGAGATAAAAAAGAAAAATGTGTGCAGTGCAATTTTTATTCAGAAAAATGTAAACTATTCTTCTGCACAATGAATCATCCATCTTATTTGCCAGATTTGGCTGCCTTTGACTTACTTGTTTCAAAACGAAATGTCATGACAAGAACTCGTTTTGACAAAGTTGGATATAAAATCGAGGATCTTCGGAAATAGTTTGGTCTGGCGAGAAATAACTAACGAATTTTTTACGGTTACTTTTTGTGCGTACTTGTTTATTATTCATTTTTATGTTTATTTTTTTCAAATAACTATAGTAGCCGCAATCATTACATTTGTTATCTTTTAACGACTAGCAGTATAATCTTAGGTTTATTAATGCCAATATAAAATTCACAGTCATTCAAATCTACGAATAAAATTAATAATAAAATAAAATTAATGAGTATTTTTAAATCATGAATATGTGATAATGTTTATTATCTAAATAACATCAAAATGTTTTAAGTGAAATGATTTCGAAAATTCGAAACGTAAAAATTAATAACATGGTAATGCATAAAAATAAAATAAAACCCAATCGGATGTAGATTAGTACGGGATTACATAATACTATACACACAAAAAATAGCAGCTCTGATCCCTGAAAAATATATAATATCTATTTTGACAATAAATTTATTATTGAAAATTATATTATGTCCTGCATGAATTTACATGGAAAGCTTGAATTTGCTAAGGAATAGGTAGAATTTTAAGTGATCGTAAAACTACAAAAATGGATTGTAAATGTCTAGTTTCAATAAGAACTACAGTACAGTCTCGGTAATCCCAACTAATAGAAACATGGCCTCATTCGGATTACAGAGAAGTTCGGATTACTGGATCAAGTTGAAAAATAAATAAAAACGAAATATTTAGAATAATTTTCATTTTAGAAATAAACAAACCTCATTCTACTGTGATTATAAATAATAAAATTGTTTCTTAGAAAAATTGTTTGCAATTACGGATTTTTTCTCTGCATCCATTTCCTATTTTCATGAAAATTTATGAGATGGGACATCATTTTAACATGCCCATTTTTTAACGAACGTTAAAACTATCGACAACTTTCGTAGTTATTACTTAGTTTCAGCAGTTTGTAGTGCTTGTATTGCAAGTACATAGTATCTTTCATCTTATCCTTACTTCTGCAATCCGAACATTATTCTATAATCCGAAGATTTTATTAGTTATGTTCGGATTATAACTATTTGTGCGGACTATTGAGTTTTTCTTCTTGTGTTCGGATTACTGGATGGTCGGATTAGCGTATGTTCGGATTATCGAGACTGTACTGTATATTAAAAAAAATCGAAAAAACAACAGATAACAACAAATAGTACCGAAAATATTAATTTTTCAGTAAAAATGGTGTAGTATTTTTTTAAAGAACGTGAAGTAATCTACAAACTAAATTCAAACGTATTATTGTCTAAAATAAACGGCTTTCGAGTTATGATTTGTCAAAAAATGTTAAAAAATTTGAACTTTTTTTGTTTTTGGTTGCTTCAAATCCCTGTATCTTTAAACGAAATTTTGCAAACAATCTGACGTCTCATTTGCGCATTCGCCTCAAACCACGCCAGCGTAATTACTAATTTCAAAAAATTTTCATTGCCAACATTCTATCACAAGATGATAGAGCACCATATTACGGGTGCTGAATAAGTTATGACTGAGATATACGAGCTTTGTAACTAATGCTTAGTCGACCTGTCGCTAAGTAAATAGATTTGGTTTCTATTCACTCGCATTGGCAGTTTACTAAATACGACAAGTACTAAGCATTAGCTACGAAGCTCGTGTAAACTAGGCATTAAACGAGCATTGAAAATTAACATGTAGAAACTTATTTATGCAAATTCCTGCTTCCCTAATCATTTTAGAGAAAATATTAAAGACACAAAAATAACGCATAAGTATAAAATACGAATGATAAGAGCATTAGATTTCATCTAGCTTTTATTTAAAAAGTAAAAAATTTCTTTTCAAATTCTTAAAATTTTCATTTATTGGACTGGTCATATGTAATAAATTCAGTTTAATTTCTATGTTTAAAAATAATTACATTGGAAATTTACATGGCCAGTCTGATAAATGAAACTTTTAACAATTTTAAAAGCAATTTTTGACTTTTTAAGTAAAAGCTAGATGAAATAATACTCTTATCATTCGTAATTTATATTTCTGCATTATTTTTTCTCTAAAATACATAGGGAAGCAAGAATTTGCATAAATAAGTATTGTGTACAGGGTGGCTCAATTTCGATCCTTCTTATGGGGAAATCGGTAACTATAGGAGATATCAAAAAATGGATGGCGCATCCTCGATCTCTTTTTTTGAAATAATCTGAATGGCCAAAACCGAAATTCGCTATCTTTTTTCGTTTTCGAGTTATGGCCAAAAGTTCGCTTTCTCGGCTTATCGTTAAATGTGGATATCTCGGTTGTTTGTAACGTTATAGAAAAAATATTTACACCTTCTTCAGACACTTTTTTAAGGAGAATAAACTGAACTAAAGAAATTTTAAATATTTTCATTTGTTTCCGAGTTATAATATAAAGTTGTGTTTTTTTAAATAAAAACCCTAGATAGCTATGACATATTTAAATAGAGGTTTTTATCCTCTTTTCAATGATATATAACATGTAGGGTCTATTATTTCAGCTTCATCCCGTTATATTAAAAAATGTTAAATAAAAATAAAAGACTATCGAAAAATTAAATTTTAGCTTTGACTAAATAAAATACTATACGTATTTTGTCAAAACAAAACGCTATACTGTAGACATTACAAAACAATTGCCTTCAGTTGTTTTTAATATGTGTCTTTTAGTACCTATTCCCTACACCTACTTCTATTTAGTACTACCTGTTTACCTGTTACTTCCCAATAGTGTCAAATGGCTTATGCAAACTACGAATAATATGATATACAAAAATATGACTATCGAATGTTATGCATTGCAAACAATGGACATCAGTTTGACTATTTAGTATAATGGTAGAATTTATAATTTTGTTTAATTTAGTATTATACTAAACTGTCAATCTTTTTTTATTCTTATAACATTATCATATTTACCATAGTTTTCATAAGGAATTTGACACTCTTGTGAAATAATAGGTAAATAGCTACTAAATAGAAATTTTTTAAGTAGGTACTAAAAATACCTATTAAAAATAAACTGGAGGCAATTGTTTGTGAATAAATCATTACTTAATAATGATTTTGTATAGTATTTTATTTAGTCAAAGCCAAAATTTAATTTTTCGATCGTCTTTTATTTTTATTTGACATTTTTTAATATAACGGGATGAAACTGAAATAATAGACCCTACATGTTATACATCATTGAAAAGAGGATAAAAAACTCTATTTAAATATGTCATAGCTATCTAAGGTTTTTATTTAAAAAAACACAACTTTATATTATAACTCGGAAACAAAGGAAAATATTTAAAATTTCTTTAGCCCAGTTTATTCTCCTTAAAAAAGTGTCTGAAGAAGGTGTAAATATTATTTCTATAACGTTACAAACAACCGAGATATCGACATTTAACGAAAAACCGAGAAAGCGAACTTTTGGCCATAACTCGAAAACGAAAAAAGATAGCGAATTCCGGTTTTGGCCATTCAGATTTTCTCAAGAAAAGAGATCGAGGATGCTCCATCCATTTTTTGATATCTCCTATAGTTACCGATTTCCCCATAAGAAGGATCGAAATTGAGCCACCCTGTACATGTTAATTTCTTATGTTTGGCTAACTCATTCCGCACCCTGTATATAGACAACTTGCATTGTTATTTTTTTATACTTCCACGGTACTAAAAAAGTAATGATCACATTTACCTTTGACTCAAATCTTGGTTCCCGCTTTTGATTAGCTAAGTCGGCAAATTGTTTTTATACTAAAATTCAAACAAAATTGGCCCAATAGATTTATAGTATTGTTTATTACATTTCAATTATTAACATTAAGTGTTAGTGAAGATATTATGAAAATAAAAAGAAGAAAATTCTTACTCAAGCTTGTAATATTAATGAAGTACTGTTTCAGGTTGGTTGGGTAGCAATCAAACACAATATCTGTTTGTCGACGTTTCGGACCTTTTATATGTCCATTATCAAGACGATTAACAGAAAGGATATAAATTTGTTCGACAATTGCTATTACAGTGGAGTCCGCTTACTGGAATCACGGTTAATGCTATCATTCGGGTATTGTTATCACTTTTGCGAGGAACGGGCCGGACGTATATAATTACACACAAAAAACATCGTTCATAATAATCAAAATTCGGTATATATTATCAAATTATTCTTAAGATTATTTTCTCCCATGAGCAAAGGAGTTGGTTTTCAGTTACAAGCATTTTTTTTCTATATTGTGGTTAACCCACCCACATATTATATGTACCACATATTCATTACAGGACTTCTAAGTCAGGTGTTAGCAAGAAAATCTGACTAGTTGCTGTTAATGCGTGATGTAATTCGGTCTTACTTGAAAATTTCGGAATGAATGACTTAAAAAGACCGTCGTGACTTGAGCGCTTGAAGTTTTGCGGTGTGGTGTGCAGATGAGGTCGTCAGATTTTTAAATGCATTACCAGTATGAACTTTTTATAAACAATTTACTTCTCGTACAGCATAGACAAACAACTCTAGATGTGTTTTTTTTATTTGTTTTATTTTTCTTATGCATTTTTGCAATTGACTTATACGTTATACAGTATTTTCAGACGCATATATGTGATACTTTTATCGTTTGAATCAAGGTTATAGTAAAAGCCAACTTGCTAAAATGAAATAAGTACATATACCTTTTAAGCGGCAAGTTAGTTAAAATAATTAATATATCCTAATGTATATATCATTAATTATAATTATTAGCTCTTGAAAATACAATAAATATGAATATCAATTACGAGCTAAATGGTACTAATAAATCTTATTATATGGATTTCGCAATCCTATATAATTAAATATTGTAAAAAAAGAAAAAAAAATTATTAATGATTGAAAATGCTTACTGTTCATTAATCCGAAAAATATGCAAATTAAGTGAATTAGTTTGCGACACGTATGCATAGGTGTTTCGAATTTCGGATTCTCATCAGGCAAACCTGGAAAAAATTACTAACGCGCACAGTATTCAATTCAATATGATAGAAAAAATATAAAAATTCAAAATTATTTGACATTTCTTTAAAATAAAAACACAATTCTACCTAACTTGGTTCCAAAATGAATACAAATAATGAAATTTTTTTGAAAATGTTTAACCGAGCAAATAAAAATATAATGAAGATAATAATTAATAATTATAATAATCATTAATAATTTTTTTTTTACAATATTTAATTATATAGGATTGCGAAATCCATATAATAAGATTTATTAGTACCATTTAGCTCGTAATTGATATTCATATTTAATGTATATATATCCATTTATTCTCCTATAGCAGAATTTAAAAACATTAAAATAAAGAATTATTGTTTTTTTGATGGGTTAAGTATACTTAAACCTGTAAAACAAAATCATAAATTTGCCATTATTTATTGACACAGAATTTTCTACGTTTGCACCTACTATTACACCTACTATTAGGAATCTAATTCTACAAAAATACCGAAAACGGTATAAGTTGACTTATTCCCTTCTAGCATGTGACCACAGATTTATAATATGTGTAATATCTTGTGTTTATGCTTAAATTGTATACCGCATACCAGATATTGGGTTCCCTATTGCCTATAATCCGGGCTCTAGAGTGCGTGCCAAATAGAAATAGAACCGTCAATCATCATAGGCCATACCTCCAAAATATCTCCAACCAATTAAAGATCACTAACAAGGGCTACTTCACACGTGTGAAATTTTGGTTTGCTTTATACTTATACTATATAAAGATTACACCTACGACATTACGTGAATGAAATAGTAGCGCGCCATATTCAGCCAATTTTGAATAAATCGATTTTGAAAAATTTTGAAACTACGTTTAAATAGCCGTATGAGATCACTTTAGCAAGGAAAGGTTCGTAGCCTAGTTCTGTAAGAAGCTGGACTAGCAATAAACCATACAGAGCAAGTATGGGTTCGAATGAGAACCCAACTAATTTTTTTTTTATTATTTACGAGTAATTTTTTTTATTTAGTTGTATTATTTACGTGTAAAATCAATTAAATCTATGTCAATTATTTGAAACTATTGAAAATTTATGTGCTCTATTGAAAATAGTAATTTTAAAATAAAATAAAATAGATATAATATTATATTATATTATTTATTTAATTTATTACAATGTTAAATTACTGATAATTGACATACATTTAATTGCTTTTACACGTAAATAATACAAATGAATAAAAAAAACCTCCTAAATAATAAAAAAATCTGATGTGAGAACACATAACTTTCCCATTTATTACTAAAGTAATAATAATTAAAATTTAAAAAAAAAATAATAATAATAAAAAAATAATTAAAATTTAATAAATAAAAAATAACGTATGGATTTCAACCAAAATCTAATCAGCTCTCTAGATTGCTTTTACAAACCAGTATATGAAATTTGAATAAAATCGGTTCACGCGTTTTGAAAAAATCGTGGACGAAAAAATCGCACACTTACGCACACATATCCGGACATCATTGCAAAATTAGTCTCAAACGATTTGTACGGACTCATAGACTATGGAAAAAATGCTAGTACAAAAATTTTTTTTTACTCGATTACAATACTTTCCTTTACTACGTAAATGGGAAAGTAAAAATGTAGTTGGGTTCAGATTCGAACCCATACTGGTTTGTATGGTTCATTGCTAGTCCAGCTTTTACAGAACTAGGCTACAAACCTTTCCTTGCTGAAGTGATTTCACACGGTTAGTTAAACGTTATACCTAGTTCTAAAATTTTCAAAATTGATTTTTTCAAAATTGGCTGAATATGGCGCGCTACTATTTCATTCATGTAATTTTGTAGGTGTAATCTTTATATAGTATAAGTATAAAGCAAAACAAAATTTCACATGTGTGAAGTAGCCCTTGTAAGTCACTCATTAGCGCGCCGTAAATTTCTTACAAATGTTACGAATTGTTTTAGTTTTGCATTTTCTTTCAAAGCTACAAGTCGTCAAAATTGTTTTATAATTAAAACTTGAATTATTCACATTTGTTATTAATTGTTGTTTGTTACTTTGCTGTTTAAACAAACAAGTATTATAGATTCGCGTAAAGACTAAATTGAGATTTTAAAATAACGAAAATAATTTTATTTTGCTACGCCAGTGTTCATATAAACACTGCATACATGTTATATTTTTAAAAACAATTGACATAATGAATTTTAAACACCTTTTCACCTCATATTCGTGACTATTGAACTGGTTGACTTATGGGAGTTTTCTCCCTCTCGCCTATATGTATGTATGCACTGGTATGCACTCATAGAAAATGCTACAGCATGTCTTTTAAAAATAATGTTACCAACTATAATGATTGACGGTTCTATTTCTATTTGGCACGAACTATAGTAATCAGTAGAGCTGGGAATTATATGCTCTGGGAACCTGATATCCAGTATGCGGCATATAATTTTATATCTTTACTAGCTAGAAATCCCGTCCGCGGACGGACAGCTAAACGGTGGATCTCTTTTTTAGCGATATAATATTTAAAAATTTAATTTTGTTTTGCGCTACTGTAGGATTCCCCGTTTTGCTATATTTTTGGTGTTTTGAAGTAATTTTTACAATAATCGAAGTTCAAATCAGCCTCATACCATTTTGAAATAAATTTTACTAAATTTGAAGTAAATTTTACTAAATTTGAAGTAAATTTTACTAAATTTGAAGTAAATTTTACTAAATTTGAAGTAAATTTTGCTAAATTTGATATATAATTTCTTCTAATTGATGTAATATTTACTTCAAAACTTTTGCGAGAATTTCTTTTCTCTGTGTATCTTCTCCAAGTATTTTAAAAGAGTGGAAATCCTGCGATATCTACTGGAAGGCGTTCCACAACCCCCCACCCCCCCCCGTTTTCATTTTGACGTTATATTTTTATAATTAACTTTCAAAGTAACACAGAAAGTTGCTGCTAAACGCCGGAGCAGTAAAGTAATTAAATAAATACACAGAGAAAATTTTTTGGTGTTTTGAAGTAATTTTTACTATAATTGAAGTTAAAATCAGCCTCACACCAATTTTGAAGTAAATTTTACTAAATTTAATTTTTACTAAATTTGATATAAAATTTACTCTAATTGATGTAATATTTACTTCAAAATTATTGCGTGGATTGTTTTTTTTCTCTGTTTTAATTTTTTCTAACCGAAGGTTAAATTTCCTTTATTTTTGCTTAATACTTCAAATTTCGCGGTTTGGATTAATATTGGACAAATATTTTTAGTCCTAACCTCCTAATTTTATTTTAATATACTTTTAGGTTGGTAATAAAAATTGATCAATCGGAGTGTTTCTTTCTTCACAAAAAATTGACACGCTGGAGCAAGAGCAGGAGCAGGAGCAAAGTGCTGGGATTTTATGTATTAGGATATAAATTAAAAGTAAGCCGGGGGAACTGGGGGGTGTGGAACACCCTCCAGAACATATCGCAGAATATCCACTCGTTTAGAATATTAGACAAATATGTTAAGTCCTAATCTTAGTTTAATATATTTTATTTTACCAATTCCAAGTTTTTTTTTCACCAAAAAATGACACGCTGTAGCAGGAGCAGCAGCAGCGCGCTGGGATTTTATATATTAGGATATCTCGTATTTATGCATATTATACTGTTTGCCGCATACAAGATATCGGGTTCCTAGTGCATATAATTCCCAGCTCTAGTAATCAGTAATGGATAGCATCTCACATTTTACGCTCTTGCACCCTGTAAGTCATAAAACAATCAAAATTTAAACAGTTAAAATAAGTTAGCTGCAAGTTTTTTAACCCAAAATAAACGTAAATTTATAAAATCAATCAATAGGGGTAGCGTATTAATTACAAATCTAGAAAAGTTGTTAATTATTAATTAAACTTATGAATTTCCGTATTTCTTATACTTTATTTTCCATTATTTCTTCCGATTTAAACTTGAAAATTTATTTCTCTCGAGTTTTAACACAATCAACGTCAGTCCAGTTTAAATTTATTTTGAAACGCCTTTCTAAAATAGTTTTTTAAAAATAACATACAGTATTTGAGAAAACATTTTTTACATTTTTATCAATTTATCGATGACGGTCAATAAATCATAAGTAATAATTTTTCAATTACATTTTAAATTTTAATATTATTTCTAAATTATACTTTCATTTCTTCAAGTCATTCTAATTATTATGGTTTTCTTTTGGTTTCTGTCAATTTTATTGAATTTTTTTTATTTCGCAAACTTTCTTAAAATTTCAATTACCTTTTAGAATTTTTTTGAGAGTGACTAGACTTGTTCATTTATTTTATCTTCTTTCCCTTTTTAATAAATGTAAAATTTAAAATTAAATTGTTAATGTTTACTCTGTAACGCAGAGTATACCCCTTCCTATCTACTTATATAAAAACATTTTTGATATTTTTCAATATTTCGCGTAGTTGACGAGAGTCTTACGGTAAATCTTTTTCAAATGTACACCCTGTTTTTAGTTAAAAAATTTCATCTATACTTTTAAAAAATTTTAATAAAACTAAACGGATTCTTACTAATTTTAATTAGTCAAAGATGGCAATTACTTTATTATATATTTACTAAGATATTCTAATTGTTCGTAGGTAATTAACGGAAAATTGTTCTATTTGAAATTCGCGCGCGAATTTAATCCATCCATATAGTAATCCATACTATAATTCAACAGAAATATCTTGATCATTAAATAAAAGCGTCTTATGAGTTTCAGTAGGAATTTTGTTATGTAACACAAATAACTTGCAAGATATAATGTTACGATTTCGGTATTTACTGAATATATTTTACTTGAATTTCTTATTTCAAAGTGATTTGTTACGATGTTTGCGAAAAGTTAAATTTAGTTTTCGCGTAATAGATTTATTGTTTAATTTATTATATTTATAATATATTAATATTTTTCTTAATCTAAAGTTTTTGAAATAATAATACTAGACGATCACATAATCTAAATTAAATAAATGTCTATGAATACTTTTAACTTTATAGCAAGTTTCAGTAAATTTGGTTACTATCAGTTTAATTTATACCACGAATTTCACTTTTTCCTATATATTCGTACCATTGGAAAAAGGACAATTTTTTAAGCATATTAAAAAAAATTGCTTGGATTATCCATTAGTTTTCGAGAAAACTTTCCTTATGTTTTACATGGGAGTACATAGAAATTGCAAGTAACGGGTTTTCTGTGAACTCTGAACTAGTCTTAGTGATGGCCATCATACCGTGTCATACCTCGCCGAGTGCGGGCTTCCCAGTCGAGGTGGATTGAGTTCAGGGATGTTTTTAGCGAACTAAGCGCCTCGCACTTCTCTGCTACGCTCCGAGCCCTTCGGGACGTTTTGGCTGGCCCAACCACGGCAAATCACGGATCCACCGTAAAATGAATGAATTAAATTAAATTAATTTGGCTCCTCCCACTATTTAATCATGGGATTTTATATGTAAAATTTTCGATCTTGAACCCTGCGGCAGTCGCGCCATTTATGTTAACTCGACCGGTCGCGCTGCGGTCCCTAGGTCCGCATGATGAGATATCAGTTGTTTTGTGTGATTATGTTGCATGCCGCACAAAAACTATTAAAAGAAAACAAATTTTATTCAAAATTAAAAGTTTAAACTGTATTGATTCAACAATTTAGTAAATAAAAACAAAATAATTTGTCTTAGTATTTATAATTGTTAAACTTCGGCTTCGAGGGAGGTAGAACAGATAACTTTTCTGTGGCAATGCTCTAGACAAACAAATTTCTCACAGGAATAACAAATAATTTTCGTTTTTCTGTTCTTGTGAGAACCACACTTGTGGCAGGAAAGCATACCTACAAACATCCATTCGATATAATGATGAACATGTAAACAATTTCAAATTTTATCAACAGTGCGAACCTCTTTTCCCCGACGCGACTACCGGAGGGTTAAATGCCGTTTTTTCGAAAACTAATGGATAATCCAAGAAAATTTTTATTTTAATATGCCTAAAAAAGTGTCCTCTTTCCAATGCAGCAAAACGTGAAATTTGTGGTTTAAATTAACAGATCCCGTTAATTTTAACTGAGCTGGACCTTAGTAATATTAATCAACTTAAAACATATTGAAATAAATAAATACTCAAATAAAGTTAAACTTACTATTTGTTTACACTTAACATTAAAAACTTTATATTTAAGTTATAGATTTAGAACAAAGATTTATTATTAAACAATTGGGGATAAAAAGAACTTGATGGAACAAAGTTACTTTTCGGGAAAGAACAACCTAACGAAAGGATTAACGTTGCAAATTACATCTTTGTCATGCTCCATAATTCTACAATTTGAAATTTTATTTCAATTAATTTAAATCTAAAATGCTGTTAATACCCCATGTCGTTATTCTACTATGCAATTTAATTTTTCTCCATTGCAACTATTATTCTTTACTTATAAATCTAAAAGTACTGTTTGATATAAGAGAGGTGAAAAAGTAAATTAAATTTCACATTTGCATAATTTACTAGCAGTTATGTTAGAATGCATCGTACACTACATCAAAAATAATTATCATTCATAAAAGTGAGAATTTAACCAAGTTAAAAAAATTAATTAGGTTAGTGACGGGAAAATTAAAACGAAAGAGGAAATTTTTAAATGAAAACTGTGACTGCTCGTAAAATACACACATAATGATGTCAAAGGGTGAAAGTAAACTTGGATCTAAAGCTTTTATGCTGTATCATTGTAAAGATTTTTGATTCGTAGAGTTTAAACAAAAAGTTGAGAAGAATCTTGAACTATAAGAATCTGCATTAAAACGGCAACCTCGCAACAAGCACAAAATTGTCCACAATTAAAACTTCATTGAGCAAAGATATCCAGAATTAGATTCAAGACCCCGAGTTGTAAAATCATCAATTGTAATCACTTTCTACACACATAATATAATCTTTCATCAAAAGAACTATTCAATTTAATTAAAAAAATACACTATAAATATATTATCGTTAACGATTTCACCATACTATGGCGTCATCAGGCGATGAACTAGAAATTTTATTGTATACTTACCGTGTATTTAAAATGGGATAACTTAAAAACATTTTAGTTTTAAAAAGTGTTTCGTTCATTTTTTTAGGTTTTTCTAAAATATTGATATGGTTATATTGAGTTACACTACTTAAACCACGTATCAATCGACTAAGTAAAAATAAATTTAAATACAACCATTGATGGGTAATACCATTTTTTTACGTATACGTGGATGATTCAGTTATGGCAGTTCCAGAAGGCAAAGAAAACTATATCCTTAATAAATTTAATAAGTATCGTAGCAACATCCAACTCACAATGGAAATGAAAGAAAGCAGGGAGATACCATAGTATAATACTAATAGAATAAGTAGTTTCACTCCCGTGATTTTTTGTCCCAAGTTGGAACTCGCGCAGGCACCTACCCGCAGGCCAAGGACCAATAGCAGCCCACGGTTATTCAGTATCCTTGTCAGCTGTTGCTTGTAAAGTTCACTTTAATTTTTTTCTTATCTAATACTAGTGCGCGTAGGGGCCTGCGCGAGTTCACACTTTGGATACCAACTTCAAACTTGCCGACAGGGAGTGAAACTACTTATTCTATTAGTATTATACTATGGAGATACCTTTTCTGAATATAAAAATGGTTCGGGATGACCACAATGGTATTATAATAAATTGGTACATACTATAACCAAATTCGTTCAGAAACTTAGTTGGGTACCATTGTTATCACCACAATAAAATTAAGAAAGCATACATAGTTGTGTAATATAGCTTTAAAATGATATATGTAGTGTGAAACATGCCTGATGAAGTATATGTTGCATTTTCTTATTGATATCCGGAGCCAAGGAATACAATTTGCTTGATATGCCTCGCGTTACATATTTCATTGTAGACGATCTATTTAGTGACAACGACCAGTGAACTGCTGATCACAGTTATTAATCGGGGTCTATAAATAGTGAGGATATTTTATTTTTTAGTTTAGTTGTTAGTAGTAGTTGTAAATTCCAACTTGGTAAGTTTTGCAAGCGGAAGCTATCTCCGCGAAAGTATGTATGTATCGACTCATATTACCAGCCGAAATAAATTAACAAGTTTAGCAATAGTTTAGCAGCGATATTGGAACAATATTTATTCCTGTTGAAACAATAATTATTAAATGCTGGTTTAATATCTAAACAATATTGAATATATTATCCGAAATAACTTCACAATTATATTATTTGTGATTTTCATCATTGGAAAATGCTTTGCTAACATGTAGGTAAAATTTTCATGTGTTATTAATACCCAACATTAGTACAAGATTGCGTATCAATATTGCAGCAATATTGCGCAGCGATATTGGGACAATATTACTGATCAATATTTATAATTAAACAATTAAAAATAAGTTAATAAATTTTACTTTGTATCTTTGTATTTCATCTTGCAAACTATCAATCAATCAAAATATACGAAATTGCTAAAAATATAAAATACCTTATTTCTTATGTTTTACCACGTGGTTTCTCGCGTCATTAATCCGTAATCCGTAATTATTTGGCCAATTACACTATTTTAGAAAGAGAATATTTTGGCTAAAAAATCCAATCTAAAGATTACTTAAACAGTAGGTTTTATTGTCTGTTAAGGACGGACATACTATATTTATATTAAACATGCAGTTAAATGCACAGCGCTAATAATAATACAGCGCGAAATTAAAAGTAGTTTAGTTTTCAAAATTTATGAAATATCCGTAAACCGCAAAAATTGTTTAAAATTACGAGTATTATTAATAATATTAGAGTTATTATTAATCACTCAAAATGTACAAATTAGATATTTTGTTAGTTTGATTTCCACCATCGCAGTCTCCTGGAATCGCCATAACGTATTAAATCTTTATCAATGTCGTACTGGCTAACATTGAAGAGGAACGCGATTGTCGCACAACTTTGGCAAAAAATTTTACAAAAATATATAGGAATTGATCCAATAATTACAAATTATTGATCACGTGGTAAAAAAATTTAATCAAAAAACGCAAAAATAACCGCGAATTTTATTGTCATGCAAAAGACCCCCCAAATACACGGAAAAAATCGATGAAAAATGCAAAAAATTTGGAGATGACCCGCATAAGATAAGATTTAAAATAAATTATTAACAAGGAACCTCATCGCCCGCAAAAAAGTATCAAGAAAATAATCAAAATTATTTTATGCTGAATGGTTTACAATGTTCATTCCATAAAACATATTTAGTTTTCCATAGTCGATTGATTTAAGTTTAAGCAGTGTAACTCGATATTAACATATCTTTTTATCATTGTTAACTCAAATTTAAAGTTAGAGGCGATTGAATATTCACTTAGTTGGTTAATAAAATTAATAAGAACTCCAAATATCCAGTAACAAAAATAATAATATGCAGGATCTAGGAGCAACCTAGTGCGATATAGGTTTTATTGCCATGTAGCTATAGAAGTTTTATGGAAACAATCAAACCGCAAGAAAAAAATTGCTAAATATTAACGAAGTGAAAGTAATAAGAATTAAAAATAAAACTTTTACAGCTAATAATATGTTCTCTAATACAACTAATTTTTTGTACTAGACATTTCCAACAATACAAGTTAGAATTCATAAAATTTTACATTTGCACCAATATAAATAATATGAAATATCATTAAAAGAAATAAAATCCAAATATTGGGTAACATTACTTTGTTGCGGTGGAGTTTAACTTTCTTCTTAAAAATAAAATATAAACTTTTATTTAATATAAAATTTTACACATAAAACTTTAATAAGTTATCATTATTTAACTTAATTAATTAACTTATCAATAATTTACTGTAATTTGTTAATAATCTTTACATAAAAATTAAATTTCTACAAGAAGGCGTCGTAGGTCTAACGGTAGAGCGGTAGGGTTTTAAATCCATAGGACGATACGGTTTAGGTTCGATTCTCAGGTAAGTTAAAAAAAAGGGTACTTTATATTTCAGTTAATGTTCAAATTTAGATACTGCTCCGAAACTACAAAAAAGGACTAAGCCGATATCTAAATAAAATTAAGTTAGCAAATTTGTAAATTAAAATAACAATTATAGTATAAATAATTACTAATTTTTTTTTATTTGCAATATTGAGCTATATTGCCTGCAATATTGAGCAATATTGGTAACAAAATTATACAACATAGCAAATAGTTCTCTCATATTGCGCTACATTGCTTTCAATATTATGTAATATTGATTGTAATATTGTGCAACATTGCAAATTGTTCTCATTAGTATATATTGTGCTACAGTGACCTCAATATTGCGCCAATATTAAAACTATGAAGGACCAATATTGCCCCAATATTGCGTGCTACCTGGGTTTATATCAATTGGCCAAATAAGAATATTATTTTAAAGCCTAATGTTAAAAATAAATTATTAAGGATATACTATATTGGCACAATAAAATTAAATAAAAAAAAATGATAACAAGGGCTATGCACCATTTTGAAAAAAAGTGTCCACGTGCGCCCCTCTCTATAATACAACAACGGTTCTGTTTAATAATTTATTTAATGAGACTAAATAGTTAATTCTTAAAACTACTTACTAAAACTTAAAATATGCATGTAACCCTATATTTTAATGTACTGCAAACTGAAAAAAAAAGAGAAAAAAAAAATAATATATTACTTGAAAACAGATTTGGTACAAACGCTCGATAAAATTAAGTAATTTTTCTAAAAGAACCCCCGTATGCCTCAAATACATATTAAATTTCAACTAAAAAGTTTCATCCAATTGGTAGCGTAACTCTGTATGGTTATATAGTATGATATAATATGTTGTATAATTATGTATGTATGTAAGGAGTATGCTTTGAGGTGTCTAAGGCATACCAAACGGTATGCTTTATATGTAAATTCTGCAAAATTTTTAAATATATTTGAATAAAACCCTTAAGTATCTGAAATACGGCTTCAGAATTTTATCAATAAATAAATTTTCCTCTGTTTGAATATATAATAGTAATACATCAATGCATCACTGCACAATTTAGCTCTAAACTTACATTTAAATGTTAAATTGGTATATTATATTTTGATTTCAGAATAACTTATACTTGAAGAAAATTACCATGTAAAAATTATGATTGCACTAATCTTGACAATTCAAATTTATATTGCTATATAACATTAACAATATTATAAGAAATGTATTTATTTATTCATTCTTCCGGATAAATGTATTTTATAGTATATTATTATGATACTATAAAATAATATTATGTCTTAAGGAGATTCTTTTGATAATTAAACAGACCTTATTTATGAATATTTACAGATGTTTCGTATAAAATGAACAATTACGTAAAACTATAGAAACTTGTTGTGCATGAAAAGTTTTCATCCTTGGAAACACTGATCCTCTAGAAAACTTGTGATTTCATATATAACGTAGGTTACTTCTTGTTCGAAATCGTAATAGTATACCAAAGTTTTTCTGATACGGATGATAATGTTTACCCTTTAAAGCCAATAACGTTTTAATTTGAAAAATTAAACAGCATTCACCGGATACATTTTCATTGGATTAATTTTAAACTTCTAATGTTAATGTGTGATGGAAAAGTTTGCATTTTTCTTCTGACTCAAAATTACTTATTGCATAACATTTAATGCAAATTCAAACTTTTGCACACTTTATCTAATTTCTTTTAATTGTTTTAAAAATTAAATGAAAACCATGAAAAGTTTACTACATCTTATCTTACTGAGACAAACTACGGTAGTTTTGTAACATCCTATACGAGTTTTCTTATTATTTAACATTAAATTTATCGTACACAGATTTTGTTAGGTTAACAAACGGTATAGTCAGGAAGCATGGGGAAATAACCTTTGCATCAATTTGGCTGATTTTGTTTTCAAAAGTGCCTTTGACAACCAACCGTGCTTGACAATTGAAAGTTCATTAAAATTGAATTTGTTTTAATATGAATAGTGAAAATAGGTTAATAAATATTAATCCCACTTTAACTAATCTATTCAATGAGTATGTAAAATTACTAGTGACAGTATAAAATTACTGTTTTCGTTAAAAATAAATCGTTAAATTACAGTTCTTAGGAAATGTAAAAATTCCCTAGGTATTCTACCCAAATATTACATTGCACTAAAAAATAATTGTAATAATAAAAGAAGTTTTAACCCTTTGGTGGGTAAATTTTTCTGGCTTATTTTTTAAAGTTTTTTGATTAAAAATATATCATGTTAAGCCTTTTGAATTGATGTGTCATTTGTAGTTTTTGAATTATTGTAATTTTCGTTTTTATTTTTTTAAGCGATAATGGTATAGAAATTATTTCTATTTGGGTACTTCTACAAAACTCGGGTAACTTGATATGCTCATATGTAATTTAGACAATTATCAAGTATATTCATACCTATTTCCACATTAGGATGATCATATTTTTCAAACTATTAAGTTAAAATTTAAATAATAAAAATTGTTGAGATTTAGGTCTTTATTATATCAATTTAATTGACCGACGTTTCAAGTCCTTTATTATTGACCCATGATTCCCCAGATCCATAATCATTCAGATATACCTAATGACACCTTAGTGCAAGCTCTTAGACTCATTACTAACAACAATTACTTCGTAGCTAATGGAAAATCCTACCATCAAAGAAAGGGTGTTCCTATGGGTGGTAGCATATCTGTTGATTTAGCTAACATCTGTATGAACATCCTTCTTGATGATAGGGTTCCTTCTTTTAATGCAGATCATAATAACGGCATCAGACTTATTAAAAAATATGTTGACGACCTCTTTTTCGTTATTGGTAAAGACAGCCTTCCCTACATCCTCGATCATTTTAATAAATTCCATAAAGATCTACAATTTACTATAGAAATTGATAAAAGCATTCCCTTTCTAGATATCCGCATTTATAGATGTCAAATAACAATTTGTAAATTATAAAAATTACTATTCTTCTATGCTGAATAAATATAGATAACATATTAAATATGACTTCGTATATGTTTTCTAAAGGACAAACTAATAATAGGTGTTAAAATGTGGTCCCAAGAACTAGTTTTTAGGTAATTTTGGTGGTGGGAATACGTCTTCCACCGCCCACCAAAGGGTTAAGGTAACCTAATTTAATGTAAAATTATTCAATTAATACAATGATGTAAATCATTTTAATTTTAGATTCCTCCCCGACCCATGTAAGAATACATAAGATTTTGCTAATCCCCACCCATCTGTAATAATAACAATACCTTATTCCAAAGAATTAGTTATTCTTATCACACCCAGAATAGCTCTTTTCCTGAAATAAATTAAGAAATAAAGCCTTGATGGTGAATTTGCAACCAGCTTTGTTAATTGGTGAACGGAAGCAAAAACGTGTATCCAAAAATTAAAATAAAGAACATGGAACAAAATATTCTAGGACGATTCGTCCCTGGACGATTCATCCTCGGACTGTTCATCCTGCGGACGATTCATCCAGCGGACGGTTCATCCACTGGATCCATCTACCATCCAATATATGAAAACGAAAATAGTCATAATTAATTTTTAATTTAATTAATTTTTATGTGAGGTAAAACGTAATTCACTTTTTTATTTTTAATAATTTAATAATTAATAATTAATAATTTTTTTTTATTATTCCTTTTATCCTTTCCTTTTAATAATTTTTATCCAAATCCAATTTTAATTATATTTTAAACTTATAAAAGAATTATCAAAATCCAATTAATTATTTAATAAGTCACGGATCATTACAAAATTTTTAATGATAATCTATTAGTATTAATTTTTATTATGTTTCAAATTATGTATCATTATTATTATTATTAAAAACTAACAATTTTAATTATGGCTACTTTCGTTTCTTTTTTGTATCCATTATATTTCCACTCCATTAGATGAATCGTCCGGATACCATATTATTTTCAACATTTGGTGCATATTACAGCATATTTCGGGAAATGCTGCATATTTGTGCATATTTGAGCTACTTTTAGTATTTTTCGAGTAGTATTTTGAAGAATGTTAAGAAAAAATAAAAAATTATTACTAATTTTGCCAATTTAAGCAATTGTTTTATTTAAATTGAGCAATTTTGAAAGCTTTCAAGAAAATGCGAAATGGATTAATAAAATTTTCATAATATTCTAATAATATCAAATTTAAGAAATAAAACATTGCAATATACTAATATAATGTCGTATAATAAAAATGGATTTTTTATTCATATGGCTTTGTATATTTTTTTAAAGTAATAATTTATATAATTGAAATTAATTGTTTAAAATTATTAACTTTTATGAATTTAGATAGTACTTACTACTTAAAAAACTTACCTATAAAAATTCGAAGAAAAAATAATTTTTAATTTGTATATTTTATCTCTTTTATCAATCATATTTTGGTGTATATGTTACGGTCAATGATGTAAATTGGGCATTGACGTCAATAGCCGGACAATGACATCAATGCTCATTTACGCTGGCCATTAACATAATTGACTGGCCATTATTGACGTCAACGCCCGTTAACAGTGGGCAATGATGTAAATATTTTCTTCTGATTGTAATATTTATGCTTATGACTGGTCAATGACGTTAATGTCCAAACTGGAATGGACAATGATGATATTATAGAATAAATATTATAAGGAACAGCAAAATGGCGATGCACTTCAACCCTGAACAATTATTTGTTGAGCACGCGTTTTTCCGTGTAAACACTTATAAGTGTACAGGGGTTTTTATTTAATTTAGACAAACGCAAACTCCTTTTAGGGTGAATCCGTGATTTGCCGTAGTTGGCCAACCAAAACTGTCCGGAGAAACCCAAACTCGGCGAAGTACAAAACGTGTGTGACGGCTCTCACTAAGAGTGATAGAATATGGAATCTGATGGAATCTGTAGAATAGTAGTTTCATCATTGCCCACCCTGTATTGGGCATTAACGTCATTGCCCGGACAATGATGAAAAAACCCCATACGAAATTTTAAATGTCAACATCGCCCAAAATGCATGCCCGGTCAATGACGTCAATACCCAACTAAGTTGGGCATTTAAGTTATTTTCCGGCCATTAACGTTAATGGCCGAATTGTCATCATTAGAGCATGATGCATAAAGATAATATCTTATGTTTATGCATCGATATCTGGTATGCGGCATACAATGATGCATAAAGATAATATCTTATGTTTATGCATCATTGTATGCCGCATACCATATATCGGGTTTCCTATTGCCTTGATTTCCGGGCTCTAGTCATCATTGACCGTTACATAATATATAAATACAAGTTCTAATCATTGATCATTAACCTCTTATGATGGTCGCTACTCATGGTAGAAACGAATCTAGTCGAATAAGACGAAACTAACCAAATATTAGAATAGGTTTAGAATTAAGTCACCGCGATAAAACAAATTACTGAAAATTTATGGAGACATTATTATTCATTTTATTAGTGAGAATTACATGTCTCGGAATGTTTGAACATTCAATCAATTGAAAATGTCAAACGAAAAGCATTTTATTTTATGTTCAAAAAATATATGACCCATTTCTATACGTATACAATCATCAATAATAATTTATTGCTATATTTACCTTGACACACATTTTCTAGAAAATTATTGTGTAAGAGACATTAATGCTTTGGGACATAACATTGAGTCCATATTTATAATTTAGTATAATGTTGTTTATTACTTAAGTTTCCTCAAAGTTTTATGTTATTCTTTGGCCCATTATGGCTACTTTGTTTACCGTTCCTTCCTGACCTCGTTTTGTTAATTTAAAAATAATATATTATTAAATCTCTAATGTACTGGGAAGAGATGAATAATCCTTTGGTAGAAGAGAAGACTTAGTAAAGATTTATTTTGATTTTAATTATTAGTTAAGAAGGTAGAACAGGGTTAAGTAAAATTTTTAATGCTTTACTATCACTAATTTACCTCTTAATGGCACTTATCTCAAAATACATTTAATCAATATTAACTATTTCGATTCGACAGATTATGATGTTTCCAAAATTTCTGCTCTAAATTATCATAAGTATATTGCCGCTATTATGCTTCAGAGTGCGATTACTCTTATTTATTACTTATTTAAATTATTAAATATTTTTAAATAAAATAGACCGTCATATATTCAAGTGGAATGTAATAAAAATTGCAGTTGCAGCTTGGATGAAAGTAATTAAATTTTATTAACAATAATTTTTGAAATAACCATTAAAATCGATTTTACATTACCTAGCTCCATAAATTTAAAAAGTGATTTCATAATTTGATTATCACATTATTAAATTATAGATTATTATATTATATACAGTAATATCTTTGCAATCAATGATGATATAAATTACAATTTTATTTTACTGATTGTTTATTGACAAAGAATCTTTAAGTGTGCATACTTGAACTAAATGTTGTTTATTCAACAAAAATTACATATCATAACTCCATAACATTTTCATTTTTATAAATTATAATATACCTACGTTTTCAATTATACATAATTAAATTAATATAAGTCGGAGAACGGATTATAACGAAACTTGAAATAATTATGCGTTTTATTATTTCATTGACAATCTCATTTCATTATATTTTTTAATAAATATACCTACTACCTTAATTTACATTAAATTGCTAGCAATAAAATCATTTTCAAAACTTTTTGCATTATTTTATATCTAGACGTTATGTTCACATCGATAATTTCTTTAAATCGCAATTTTTGTTGGATGTCCAATGAATGTGCATAATTTCTACTGAAAATGCTGTCGTTTGCACAACTAACGACAGGGTTCTCGTTAGGATACTGTTATACTTAGAGTTCGGAATATATGCATTTTGCATCTTCTTTTTGGTGTTAGATTGAAAAGTCAGAGTTGTAAATTTTCATATACAGGTCACGGTAATACCTCCTCTATACCAAATTTCATAATACATATTATTTCATATTCGTAAATGTAGTGCATAATATATGCAAATGCATTTTATTTACTTATAATAGTCTTATATGTGCAGCATATTTATGAATTTTGAATAAATAATTTTCTAAAAATTTTTTTTGACTTACAGAAGAATGCCCGTATTTTCTATCCCGTGTATTATTGTTTTCATCATAAGAAATTGAATAATTAAAATAAATAATAATAAATTGAAATACGAAAAGTGATTAAATCAGCGTTTGTGCAGTGTAAACTACTTAGTATAAAAAATAAGTATAAAATTATTGTAAGAAATGCCTAAAATTGGGAGTTTTACTTCTGATATAGAGAATCGAGTAAAATCTTAGATTATATTACAATATTACATAGGATAACAAGTACCCCAAAATGCTAAGGGGCAAAAGGGCAACGACGTATTATTTTAACTCCAACTCTTCATACTTATACATGGCTTGTTTTTGCATCCCTTTTTAGAATCAATATGTCTCAATCCCGGTATTCTGCATTCAATTTTGGCGGTAATTTTAAATTTAAATATTTTTGAATGTTACTTGAATGATGGAAAGCAATTTGTGTCAGGTTTTTTCTTTATTATTACATCAGTACCTATACCGGGTTCTAAATGACTTAGCCGAACATAGGAAATTAACATGTAAAAACTTATTTATGCAAATTCCTGCTTCCCTAATTATTTTAGAGAAAAAATGAAAGACACAAAAATAATGCAGAAATATAAATTACGAATGATAAGACCAGGTAATAAATAGTAGGTAATAGGTAATAAAATAGGTAAAAAGAATACAGCTATTATAAGTTTTTGAAGGTTATGTACATAATTTTTATAAAATAAAATATTACTTGTACCAATATTAATCTTGGCATCTATTTATATTTATGTCTATAGATATTAAATTTATTATAGAAATTTAAAATTTATTTCATTAGGAAATGAAATTTCGATGTTAAATAATGTATTGAATTATTTACCACTTATATTCTTTCTGAGAACTGTATTAAAGCAATATTAATAATTGTTAAGAATTATTTTAATAATGTGATAAAATATTTCCATATTTTAACAATTTCAAACAAATAGCGGTCACAATTTAAAATTTTGCCATCTAATACCACCGTCTGGTATTGGTGGAGGTTTGTAGAGAGAGAGACAACTAAAAATATTAAAAATCTAGACAGAGTAGAAAGAGATGTCCGAAAATAAGTAGTCGTTGATATTTAAAGAACACAGTTGACGTATGGCTTGGTATCAATAATATAGAAAATCATTGAGTGATTTTAAATTAATTGACATACGAATTGAAATTTGTTTACTTTTATCAAGTTTTAAATTTTGTTGAATTTTTTTTATCAAGAATCTAACAATAATTAAATTAAAATTAAATTTAATTTTATAGTTTTTTAAATAAATTAAATGTAATTTAATTAATTTAAATTAAATTTAATGTAATTAATTTAAATTAAATTTAATTTAATAAATGTAAACAATAAAACTTTAAATAACAAGTTAAATTCAATAATATAATTAAATTATATTTTTTAAGCTTTCGACGACTTTTATCGTCTTCCTCGGAAATGTATTTAACATTAATATTTAATATTATTTATTTATTTAGTAAATATATTTCTGAAGAAGACAATAAAAGTCGTCGAAAGCTTAAAAAATATAATTTGATTATATTATTGAATTTAACTTGTTATTTAAAGTTTTATTGTTTATTTTCTCACAAGTTAAGATTTATATATTTAATTAATTTTATTTTAAAAAACTATTCTGAAGGAATAGGGGCCACAACAAACGTGTAAAATTTTGTTTTGCTTTATACTTACACTACGTGAAGATTATACCAATACCTAATATGGCGCGCTAACTATTTCATTCGCGTAATGTCACGTGAATGAAATAGTAGCGCGCCATATTCGGCCTATTTTGAAAATTTTTTCCCTTCGCTTTAATTTACCGTGTAAAACAGTACTATCAAGAAAAGGTTCGTGGCTCTTCGTGGCGAAGTGATTCGCGCTATACTTGCTTTTACCATTAACACCAGGTGCCTCCTTGGGGATTCTGCAAACCTGAAGCGCAAGCCATATCAGCCATATTACCAACAAGTTTTTTCATTACAAGTTTCAAGTACGACTCGTATATCATTCGTATCCAGTACCTTTTCTCTATCTACAATTATCGATCTACGATCATCGGTAGTATAAGTGCTTCAGTTTCGTGCTACTGTCCTTGTGTTGCAGTAGCCAACATCTTGTTTCGATCCAGACCAGCATTCCGCCAACTACAGTTGAGCAACGAGCCGTCATTTTCACCATCCAGCAGCATAGCTTCCGTTCTACCAACAAGGCTTCCAATATAAGGTAACAACAGCTAAGTAAAACGCGACCATTGTCGCTATTATATTTTGTAAGCGAACCGAGTACTTGGTAAGTGAATTTTCGACTTTCTATTTCATGCTGTTTGGTTTGGTTTTGTGAAGTAGTTCGAGCTGCTACTATTTCTGCTGCCGAGTTCATATTATTATTATTTGGAAATTGTTGTACCACATATTTTGGTTTTAATATACAGTTATTTGAATTTCGAGTTTCATTTAGTGAAAGAGGAAGCAATTTCATTTTAATTCAGAACCTACCCTCTTGCCAACCGACAATTTAAGAGGTAGTTGACATTTGGGCATCACCGCACAAAATTATTAAATACTGGAAGTCACCCATTTCCAGGTGTGGTGAGAAATTGCCTTTTAGATAAATTTCGTTACATATCAATTGATATGCCTTGCATATAATCCGTTATAATGGAAAGTAAAAATAAAAATAAATTCCTATAGAAATTTTTGGTTTCAGTGTTCGGCCGGCTACTCATGCAGTAATATATGTATTAGGGAGGGCCAAAAAAAACTTTTAATTTTCTTTTCTTTAGCTACCATGAAAATATCGTTCAAGATGACGAAAGAAAATTCTGGTAAAGTTTGAGCTCTTAATATTAATATTTAGAGGTGACTAATCGTGATTTTTGTTTTCCCATTTAAATAACACGGGAAATTTTATGTTTTTTATTTGGAATTTTAATGCGCTTGAACGAATTATCTTCTAATAAAATTTAAAACTCATACTAGTAGGAAATTGAACGATCTACAGAAAAGGTATGAAATGATTTTTCGCTAAGTCGGCTCGTTTAAAAGTTATTCGAGGTTTAAGTTGAACCTCAAATGTTAAATGAGATTTTCACAATTATTTATACTCGATCACAAAATAATGGCTCAAAAACATAAAACATCATATTTTATGTAGTTTGTCGAGTGTTCTTTGGTAAAACAATAAAATGTTTACGAAATATCAATAATAATTATTAATAAACTTTTTTAAATTATAAATAAATTATTAAATAACAAAAATTAATCATTCCCTAAAAAAATAATAAATGTCCTGTTATTGATATTTCGTAAAAATTTTATTGTTTTACCGAAGAACACTCGATAAACTATACATAAAATATGATGTTTTATGTTTTTGAGCCATTATTTTGTGATCGAGTAGAAATAATTGTGAAAATCATTATTTAATATTTGAGGTTCAACTTAAACCTCGAATAACTTTTAAACGAGCCGACTTAGCGAAAAATCATTTCAGACCTTTTTTGTAGATCGTTTTATTTCCTACAATTTTGAGTTTTAAATTTTATTAGACGATAATTCGTTCAAGCGCATTAAAATTCCAAATAAAAAAAATAAAATTTCCTGTGTTATTTAAATGGGAAATCAAAAATCACGATTAGCCACCTCTAAATATTAATATTAAGTGCTCAAACTTTACCAGAATTCTTTTTTCGTCATCTTGAAGGATATTTTCATGGTAGCTGAAGAAAAGAAAATTAAAAGTTGTTTTTGGCCCACCCTAATATGTATATAATAAAAATTTTCGTAACAATTACGTAACATATCTTATGTGAATGCCCAGCTCTAGCTGGGAGTAGGCTACGCTACCTTAGCCTTACATATCCCAGGGCCGAGGATATAGCTAAAGCACCCTACAACTGCTTACTCGACTTTGTTGAGAAGACGCAGTTGTTGGAGTAAAACGTGGAACGAGGGGCACAATAAGCTTAAGCTTCAGTGCAGTGGGGTCAGAACCACAACCCGTTTGAAATAATAATAACAGTTACGTAATTAATAGTATATAAATATTATGAAAAATGTTGTCCAGTAAGACGTATTTGAGCAAATAATGCCTGCAATTTTAAAAATATAACTCCATAAAAAACAAATATTTTATGTAGATATATTAACAAACTGTTGCATGTATGTCTAAACGGAAGAGGGCAGTTGATTCCTATAGATTTAGGAAAAACTTTTAAACTTTAAATTAGGTACTACTCTTTTACTTTTGTAATTAACTAATTTTTAGTTTAATTTTAAGTTACTTATGGAGTTACTTTACTTTTAAAAGTAAACTTTTAAAAACTTTTGGGTTACAGTAAAATTAAGTCACTTATAAATATAAAATTTTAATTCAATATTATATTGAAAATAGCCCAAACCAATAATTGCTAATAAAAAGTAAAGTATTTTTAACAGCGGTATATACTTTAATGAATTACACTAATAAATATGTATTTACTAGTTATTGTTATTAATATGTGATAATATTTTTCTGTTCTTTGTAATGTCATGATTATGGTGAATATATAGCACCGAAACGTCGGCTGAAGAGTAATCTTTGTCTTATTTTCCCATTCCAATTATCCTGAGATATATTTTTTGATTTCTATTTAAAACCGTATTAGTTTTCTAATTAAAACACATCAAAATTTTGGAAAAAAATTACAAATATCTTAATTTAAATACAGAAATTTTTATTTCAAAAATTGAATTTTTATATTTTTCCAGGTAAAATAAAGTTTTGAAACAAAAAACTGTTAAATTATATTTTAAAGTATGATATATTGTAGTGCTCTTTCTCTCTGTTCTCAAACTAAAAATAGGTCGTTGGTTCTCGAAAGTAAAATGGTTACATGGAAGACAATAAAAAACTGACAATCTAAACAACGTATTTATTTGCAACCTGAACAAAACAAGAACAATTTTATAAAAGCAAGACTTACACAGAACTCGCTGAGCAGCACGTAATCAGAGCACTTTCTTCGGATATCTCGGTATTGGATTCACCTCCTTCCTCGGATATTTACGTACTGCACTTCCTTCCTCGGATATTTTAGTACTGGATTCACCTCGGTATTTGATACTTGCTTCGTCACAACTTGTGGCCAATTAACTTCCAATTTAATTCTTCGATTAAGGTTTTTGGATATTGGATCCAAATAAAATTTATTTGTTTGAACTCTTTCACTTCAACTTCCGACAACTTGTTTGGTTGTTCTCCTAACACGACTTGCCTCTCTGGCTCTCAATTTACAACTGACTCTTCTCCCTTATTTATCTTTTTTTTTTATCTCCTTGGTTTTTCTTCCCGTGTTCAATTTTTATTGGTCCTTGCTATTTCCCTTTTTTTTTTTTAAAAATCAAGATTAGAATTTTGTTTATTTTTTGTTGCTTGTGCTTGTTCGTGTACTGCCCAGCTGCATTCGTGTAAGTCGCTAAATAACAATAAATAAAAATACACACATTAAAATTTTTACAACAATGAATTAAATTACTGCAACATCAAACTTAAACTAAACAATGTAACTTAAACTAACGAACAACTTAACACGAAATAGAAAACAATTTTGAAAACTGAATAAAAGTCCTGCCTTTATTGTTCATCAGGTTGCAAAGTCAATTCTTTATTTCTACATTACGCAACTCACTTTCCATTTCTTAACAGAACACAACAATATATAATATATATATTTGATTCAAAACGAAATATTTTGAATCCATATCCAAAATTTCAAAATGCAAGAAGTTTTGAAATTAAACTTTCCTTTTTATCAGTGTATGTACTTCTTTGTTAAATGACTGAAACTATTATTTGGACGACATGCTTTGTGTCACTCATTTAACGAAGAAGTACATACTATGTACCTAATTTAAAAATAAATTCAACGAAAACAAACCCATTTAATTATTCACTGATTTTCATATTATAAAAAAATTACTTAATTGACTTGTTAGATCACAACTATGCAAATTGATTGATATGGTTCTAAATGTCCGAAAGCAAGCTTCTTATTTCGGAAATTCGGAATTGAAATCAGACTATTTTGGGAATGTAATAGTAGGTAAAAGTAAAGTTTTTAATTAAGTTTTAAAAAGTTTTTTAATAATATTAACTATTATTAATTCCACACAGAAAATGTATTATATTTTTTTGGAAAATAATTTAACAATCTTTAAGCAGGAAATTTTGGATAATTCTAATAGTATTATCTGTTAATGACTTGATACATTCATATGGTTGCTGGTTTGAACAAATTCTAAACATTTTAATTGCTAAAAATCTAATACATATTTTAACCCTTTGTAGTATAAAAAATAATTAACAATTCCTTTGATATTCTACCTTCACGAATTTTATATTACTATGAACATAATCTTGTTATATACACATAAGTTGAGTTTATTCATATATCAATTTTACACTCCATATATCATCAATTTTTTTGTTTAATTTTAGACTTGGTAAAGCTTTTTTCAAACTCAATGCTAGGTCAATTATTTTAGGGATACCCAAAAAGATCATTAACTTACAAGTCGTAAATATAATTTTTAATTAAACGCAAATACATATAAAATTCACTTCTCACTCCATTCAACTGTAGATCTGATTTTTACCAGTCAAAAGGTAATCATATTATTCACTCGGTTAAGCACACGAATCTGACTTGCTACAGTTTTCTGCAAGCAGGTTACCTTTACATCATAATATTTGGTACAATATTTATAGATAAAAAAGCACGATAATTTTGCTCCATTCGATTTATTTCAATAAAATTGTTTTATTTAAAATAGGAATGTTGTTGGTTATGTTGCATCGAGAGACCTCAGTGTGAAATGGTTCATTTTGAAAACTTTTTTTATATACATATAGTAAATTCAGTTTATGTAACATGACATATTTCAATAAAATTATATATAAAGATTTTGGATATGAAGTCAATATCGTAAAAATGCTCTAAAGCTGTCATCCTCAACTGAGGCTATTGCATTTCAGATTAAATATTTTTGGTACACTTTTTATTTTAAGATTTTATATATTTTAAAGTCCAACAGATGATGGAAACCACTGAAAAATTGAAACTAAAAGTAAGCTCTAGACTAAAAAACAATAGTACTTAATATACGAGTCCGTTACCTCTAATAAGTTAATAGTGCGTTTATTGTTTACATGGGAAGTGTCAAAAATATTTAAGCTAATTACATAGTTTGTTAACATGTTTCAATATTGTAGGATTAGACTGTTTGTTCTAATGCTATTAACGGGCATTTTCCTAACAGTAGCCTAATCTGTTTGAATACAGCTTCATGGAAGATTTCATAGTTTCAATAGGTATGAAGCCTGTTTAATTCAGCCTACTATCTTAGAATATACTAAAATAGCATTTTTAACTGCCAAAAATATACCAAGTGCAACAAAATAATTCGGCATAATTTTCCCAACTTGGGAGATTGATTGTTATAAATTTTTTCTTCTTTTTTATAATTGAGGTATAGTCGATTGGTTTAAGTAATGTAACTCGATATTAACCATATCAATAATTTAGAAAACTCAAAAAATGCTCAAACACTTTTTAGAACTAAAATGATTTTAAATTATCACAAATAAAATACATTGTAAGTATAAAATATCGCTAAAAGACAATTTTTGGGTTTTCTAAAATATTGATATCGATAATTGATATAGGTCCCTGCGAACATTTAACATAATTTATATTTATAATAAATATGCAATATTACACAATTATTATAAAAAAAGTTATGATATGGTAGGATATGATAATTTATTGCTCGATAAATATTTATAAAAAGCAGTTTTTATAAGATAAATTTTATGAACTTGATGCCTAAAGCGGGCTATTATAAAAATAAAATACTAACAGACAATACAACCACAATGGGAATTTCCGTTTGCTGAGACCTGGATGTCTTTTATTTGTTGCAACCCCTTTAGCCGGCCCTGTTTGTAATAGAAGTTTATTATCGATCAAGCTATCGAATTCAAACTACAATTAGATAGTTACTGAAATAGTCTGTGTTTCAAAAATTATCATTTTAATTTTTGTCATACCAGCGATGTGTCATAAAATATACATCGACAAACTGGAAAGCGAGAAACCGTGCTTTTAATCCTGGTTGCGTCGGAAACACTACTGTGTTCAAGATCGATCTGTTGGCATCCGAATTCTAATAATCTTTTAATATAAAATACATGCCTCCATCATTATCGACATGTCATTTTTAAGCGAGTGTTTTTTTTTATATTTTTATAAATGCTGCATGTGTATATTATGAAACTGACATCTGGTATTCAAGCTGAAGAAGTTAGTTTAATGTTGTTTAAACAACTATGGTGACGAACTATTGGTACATTACAAGAAATTGTAGTTAAGAAAGTAAATAATATTTGAAATGTTTTTGTTTATAGAGCAAACAGTTTTAGGCATTTAACACTTTCAAAATAAATAGAAAACATAAGCACATTTCAATTATTTTTTAGTTAATTTTGAAACACCGCATGCACAGGTTGGATAGCCACTAGTAATTTAATTAATCCACCACTTTAAATCTCACGCTGTTTAATGCTATATAAATGCAGTACCATATAACTCAGTGTTCCTGAAGCATTTCTTATTTACGTTAATCTGTAAATCTAACAATTTTGTTTTAACTATTTTATTTAAAATTAAATAAAAATATTCATTAATATTTTAAAGTTCGAAATATTTCATAAAAAAGTTGAGGTAATCCATTAAATTTTATATATTTTATAGAAAACACATAGATTTCGATAAAACGTTATCCACCCAAAATCATTGTTTTCACTACTTCTTGTAGTTCCAAAATCTAAATTCCATGATATTCTCATTGACCACCAAAAAACAATATGCTTGTTTCTAGCATTACGAGAAACTAGAAATAAAGAGAGTAAGAATAGAAGTTCGGCTTACGTTCAAGGCATCATGAAAGAAATAGTATTTGCATTCAATTACTATCTTCACTTTAAATTTTATTTACGCCTTGACAAAATTTACCGCTTTTTATGTTAAACCAAATCCCACTTTCTCGGGAACGCAATACCCAAATCAATACATAGGTTTCTGCATTACCTGCCTAGATTTGTAATGTCATAGATTCTTCAGACAATGATCAAGCTTAGATATCCAAGGTGACCTAGTATTAAGAAACAAAAATGACCACAGCAGTAGATAGGTGTGATTGATTTCTGGTTGAGTTACAGAGCGGATATTTTGGGTTTGACTTGACAATTGACTTACAGCAAGAACAAACATTTTGTAAAACAATTAAGTGTTGTTTAGAATTTGAATAATTAAGTTTTCAACAATTCACATTTCATTTGTCAAAGGTGCATATTATCCAGTCCAATCATTTCATTGTGAATAAAATATCTGCATGAGAATAACGTAAAAATTAAACTTTTTTGGTTAAATCGTTTAAGTCCGTATTAAAATAGTTTATAAGTTGTTTACATCAGATTCGAACAGGAATAGAGACAAATTATCAAAATTTCAAGATCAAGTTTAAAGGTTTACAGTTAAGGCTCTAATACAATATAAATTAGCAAGTTGTTTTAAACAAGTCTAAGATCTTTTTGAAAAATTTGTAATTTTCGTTTAATTTTGATTTTATTGTAATTCGAAAACGATAAGTTCTCGAACACTTTTATTCAAATCATTTATAATTTCAAAAAAATTTACTATCTAGTATTGCGAATTACAAATAATTTTTTTTTTTCAAAACTATTAGAATGCAATTGAGACTGTAGTGTCCTTAATATTTTGTATTTTTGTGTTACGAATCATTAAAGTAAACCGTTTTTTACTAGGAAGGCGTTGCCATGGTTACTTTGATAGTTACAATAAATGTTGCATTAGTTACTAAATAGTGTTACAAATGATATTGAAGGCATTGGAAATATACGCCATATTAGTGCAGCGTGAGATTCTGAGAATCTGGTTCCAAACAAACCGAACGACAACCTAATTTTTTTGCACGTTGATATTTGATTTGATTTTTGACGATTTGGGCTGCTTCTCTGTATTAAAACTACTGAAAAATACATAATCACATATAAGGCAGTCGCTCTTGAAGTCGTGGTGGATATTGTTAACAAATTTAGTTTTTTAATTTAATTTTCCAAAACATTTAATTGAGTACTTTTCTTTCAAAAAAATTCCCGAAAATCACTCAAATTTTGAGCATTGACACTGGTATGGCCCCTTAAGTATACCGTTGATTGGTGATTGTGATTTCCTCGGTTGTGGGATATGGCCAACCGAGTGTCGTAGCCTCAACAGGGCTAGACTGGACACAGACATAGTAAGTGGTGTGCAGTCTCTTCCTTCTCACCGCACTTTCTGCATGTGGGGTCCTCTACAACCCTAATTACATTGAGGTGCCCATTCAGACAGCAGTGTCCTGTAAGTAGTCCTACTGTCTTTCCCCGCTGTGGTCTACTTAGCTTAAGGATAATTGTTGAGGATAAAAAATGTTTAAGTAATGGCTTTCAATGTTAGTTTTATGTTTATAGTAATATCGTTGTATTATCACTTTTCTATTTATTCAAAGCTAATGCTCTAGTAGAGAGTGAAATAAAAGTTATGTACAAACTACTTGTGCAATGTAAACTAAACTATGCTGAAGATGAACATCCAACATCAATTGGGCGAAGGTAGTACAAAGGAGATGCTAAATGCAATAGAAAGATTTGAGTGACGCAATAAGGAATCTCTGGCAATACTAATCACTCAATAAAATTAAAAGGACTCAGAGCTGCAAATTTTTGGTTAAAATTGAAGTAACGAGACGGGACCGACATTTTGCGGTCCATTTCATTATTAACTTATTATTTTTGTTTAAGTTTAGGATATATATAATGTGATAGAGGTCTCACGGAAATTATTTGTCATAAGGAACACTGAACACATAATTTCTCGGACGTCAAGGCTAGCGTATGGAAAATCCAAATAATGTAAGTCAAAGACCAGCAAAAAGACGGTTACCAAGTTAAGAATTTATTTAATATAGGGTTACAGAATACGTTTGTGTTGTAGGTGCTTTAGATGTTAGGCTTATTCTAATCAAACGTTGGAACTACATACAGCAGACACCACAGATCTGTATATCATAAACTGATAACACAAAAATACTGTCGATTTCATCATTATTATTCTGTAAATATTTCATCAGTAATATCATAACATAATCATAATAGGTGTGAAAAATATTACCTGTATATCGATGGAGAATTGATGTAATGTTGTTAAATATTACTATTGTCATTGATGGTGTAAGGTTCCCATATTATATGCTTTAAAAAATTTTTAATTATTTAACTCGAAAAAGTTAATTTAACTTGTCACAGATTTGTAATAAGCCAAAGTTACAAAAACAATGTACCTTCCACTATAGTAATTTAGTAAAGAGGCATTTTCAACAATATTGTGCGATACTTAGTGAACATGTTTTGTGTGGTTTAAAAAAAAACTGAAATTGTGACAAATTACTGTAGTGAAGCATAAATTATAATTAATAATAATTGTAAGTAAATGTGCAGCATTCAAGCACTTTAATTTATTATTCGAGAAATTAATTAATACTCAGCCTCTACTAATCAAATTTTCTCTTGTTTTAAATAATAACAAATTCTTTTTATGTTTACTAAGTTATTCCAAAGCAGAAATGGAACAAGCCGTTAAATTTTCTTTTTAATTACTTAATTTTTTTACTCACAATCAGTGTCAAGAATAATTTTGTTATGCACATCAAAATTTAAATACATTGAGCTATCAGTTTGGTAGTTAGCTAGTGTTCTGTATATATTTAAAATTATTGAATGTAGTTGTTTAAAATTTGGCAAATGACTTTATTGCGTGCACTCGTCAAAACAGTAATTATATTAATTGAGAATACATGAATAAACATTGTATTATACTAAAACAAGGAATATACACGCGAAAAGCTTAATGTAGTACGAATGTAAGTCTAAATAAAAAACATACCTTGTGTACAATCGAAAGAACTAGTAAGTCTCATTATTAAAACGTCAAGTCAAGTAACTATATACCGGGTGCTGAATGAGTAAGCCAAACATAGGAAATTAACATGTAAAAACTTATTTATGCAAATTCCTGCTTCCCTAATTATTAAAAACAAAAATGAAAGACACAAAAATAATGCAGAAATATAAACTGCGAATGATAACATCATTACATTTTATCTAGCTTTTAGTTAAAAGGTCAAAAAATGCTTCCAAAATTATTAAAATTTTTATTTATCGCACTGGTCATGTAATAAATTCAATTTAATTTCTAGTTTCAAAAATAATTACCATAGAAACTTGCATGGCCAGTCTGATAAATGAAAATTTTAACAATTTCAAAAGCATTTTTGGACTTTTTAAGTAAAAGTTACATGAAATCTAATGCTGTTACCATTCGTAGTGTATATTTCTGCATTATTTTTATGTCTTTAATTTTTTCTCTAAAATAATTAGGGAAGCAGGAATTTGCATAAATACGTTTTTACATGTTAATTTCCTATGTTCGGCTAAGTCAATCAGCACCCTGCTGTATATATAAAACATGTACTAAATAAAAATCTAAACCTGTTGCTAAAAGCTTATGAAGTAATAAAATTTTATTGTGGTCTTTCAGCTTGTTAACCCCTTAATGCACATGTGCGTGAAGTTAGCCCCCCTTTTTTCGAAAACTAAAAATTTTTTTTTGTATTGTGTTGTATTCAGTTTGTATTGTTTGTATCGTAAAACTTTTTTTCATTTCGCGAAGCAGAAAATTGAAAATCGCGAAAAACCATATTTGGCGCTAGCCCCCTTTTTTCGAAAATTTTGAAAAATTTTTTTTGTATTGTGTTGTATTCAATTTGTATTGTTTGTATTGCTAAAAATTAAAATCCTAACTTTAATATTAGCCGTGTAAATCGCGAAACAAAATTTCGCGTTGGCCCCCCTTTTTTTAAATTTTTGAAAATTTTTTTTTGTATTGCGTTGTATTCAATTTGTATTGTTTGTATTGCTAAAAATTAAAATCCTAACTTTAATATTAGCCGTGTAAATCGCGAATCAAAATTTTGCGTTGGCCCCCCTTTTTTGAAATTTTTGAAAAATTTTTTTTGTATTGCGTTGTATTCAATTTGTATTGTTTGTATTGTTTAAAATAAAAGTCTTAAATTTAATATTAACCGCGTAAATCCCAAAACAAAATTTTGCTCTGCTCCGCTGCCTAGCTGGCTCAAAATTTCAAATTTGTTTTTGTATTTCTATGAAGTGTTGAATTATAATAATTAAAAAATAGACAAACTATGTAATAAGTCATACCAAAGCAACTATTAGTAACTAAATGGTTTTTATTGGTTAAACAAACATAGTGAAAATAATGTTTCAATATTTAAATTTCTACATAAATACATTTTGGGCAAATGCGGCGGTTCCAGATCACCCAATTCCATTTGGTCATCAGCTGCTTTTCGACGCCAAAGGCATGGTAGTACACTGCTTTCAACCATCACCTTAGAAATTTCGGTCCTTCGTTCCCCTTGAAGTTGTCGTTTCCTTACATGCCTTAAAGTAAAATCAAATTCCTGCATAGAACATTCCATAATTGCCGAAGAATTATCTTGAGGTTTGTTTATTATACGACCAAGAAAGATACCACCACATTCTGCACAACGTCCTTTAATAGTTATGTAGTATCCTGTTCCAGACACATCACAATGTTTAAAAGCTATGGCACATGGTAACTTTGTTTCTTCATATAATTTTTGAAAAAGTTCGTCCGTCCAATATCTGCGTTTTAATGTTCCGTACTTTCTACTACTACAAACCTTATCGCTATAAACCACGTCTTCAGGAGATATTTTTAACCAAATTTCATGTGGAAGTTCTATTATAAATTGGGTATCATTGTCATCAATACTGTCATCAGTTGTATCAATTCTATCGATTTCGGCACTGCAATTAGCTGAAATTCCATGAAATTCCAGTATTTTGTCCAAGATTTGGTAACGATTACTTTTAATAATAGTATATACATAAGCAGGTTTAATTTCATTATTTAATCTTTCACTTATTTTCGTAAATACATCAGAAGAAGGAAAAGCAACTTCACCGTTTTCATCAATTATATTGTTAAATTCGGAAGATAAAACTAAATCAATCAAAGGTTGTACATAGCGAGACATGATTCTGATTATTTTTTAATTGTTTTGTATTATATTGTTAGTATTATACTTTGAAATGTATTTGTTTATGTTATGTGAATAATGGATACTATAAGATACTACTATTGCACCTTTATACTATAGTTGAGCTGATTAAAGGATTAAGTACCTACTTAAAGGATTATCATAGATTATATGATCAGGACCTATTTTTACCTGAGTTTGGCCCTAGGCTTTATCAAATTTTCAAAAAAATTTCAAAAAAGGGGGGCCAACGCGAAATTTTGTTTCGCGATTTACACGGCTAATATTAAATTTAGGATTTTAATTTTTAGCAATACAAACAATACAAATTGAATACAACACAATACAAAAAAAATTTTTCAAAATTTTCGAAAAAGGGGGGCTAGCGCCAAAAATAGTTTTTCGCGATTTTTAATTTTCTGCTTTGCGAAAGGAAAAAAAAGTTTTACGATACAAACAATACAAACTGAATACAACACAATACAAAAAAAAAATTTTTAGTTTTCGAAAAAAGGGGGGCTAACTTCACGCACATTTAATACACACATTAATTTAGAATAAATTTAAAATTATTTTTGATTTGATTGAATTTCAAACAACGATTAAATTTGTTTAACTATATATAAATGAAAATATTTGGAGTAAATATAATAGTCGTTCATGTCCCAGTTGATTTCGTACAAAACTGCCAGTATAACGCGCTAGTGTCTAACATGGGCAAGTGCATTAAGGGGTTTCTTTAATTTGATATCATCATAAACTAATAAAAGAAAAAATATTTTTTAACAAAAATTAGTTAAATTAGTTAAAGTTAATTAATTACGACCAAAACCACCAAATAATTTAAAATTGTTTAATTTAAAGTATTATATTGGTTTTGATGTTGTACTAGTTGGAGTTTTGAAATATAATAAGCGTATCAAGATATTTTGATTTAAGTTTGAGTCGTTTTTTTATTTTCCTTTGTGTGATAACGTTCATTTAATTATTTATTTTCTCTATGTCTGAAATAAAAACAAAAAGAAATAACCCTACCCAAACGGAAATGGAAAGCAGGTGATTCACGATTAGTGATGAGTTCGATTTTCAGCACAGAGGCCTGTAAAGAATTACGACCGCAACAAAACGATAAAGAAAAACTTTTGTTTTAAAAGTTACTCGATGTTTAAAATTTTTTTAATTGATATATTTTAAATTTGTAAATAGCTTTGCAATTATGTTTACTTAGTAAACAACATAAACAATAATTTGGAAAACATTGCTTACAAAGTTTTTTCCTACATCAAAGATTAATTCTACTAATGAAGAAAGATATAAAATTATTTTTATCACAATTATTTATAATGAGTTGTTATTATTTTTAAATTATTTAATTATAAATTTGGTAGTGTGAATTAAGATGATTTTACAAGGTACTGAAATTAGTTTTTGATTTTTATCTAATTTTTATAATAATAACAATAATCTCATATATTTCTAACTGGTTTACACCCAAAAACAAGAAATATTCTACTATTATCAGCGCTAGGGGTGGGCCAGGGTGGGCAAGTGCTTGGAGTGCCCAGTAAAGTGCCTACCCAAATTTTTAGCTGTTTATTTCAATAATGTATTTTTTTGACTTTATTTATAAATTTTGTATGCTATTGCCCACCTCAAATATTTTGGGCTCAATTTGTGCCCACCCATTTTTCACAAATGGGTATTCACAACAAACATTCTAAAGTGAGAGTCGAACTCAAATTGGCCGCCCAGGAAGTCTACGCTCTCATCGTATGGCCAACCTGGACGGTTATAATATAAGGTTTCGCGAATGCATTTCACAAAACATTATTTTTTGTATTTCCTCCATTTTCGCCAATAAAAATAGAAACATCGCTACTAATCAAAGTTTGATTGCCCCAGTAATACAAAGTTTTAAAAACTTTAAAAACTATTCCATCTCGAAACTAACCTAACTTTGGATTTTTAGTATCTAAATATACTTAATCTAATATAAAAATAAATAAAAAATTTTTTAAAAATTTACAAAAACACTTTTATGTCTCTTTGGCAACATCACAATGACTTAAAGCGTGGAGCTAACTTAAATACAAAATATATGATTTTAAAAGAGTTGCTTTAACTAAATTGACTAAAAACGTGGGCTATTAATTTAAATCAAAATTTGATACTTTCAAGAAAAGTAAATATGCTTTTGATCACTTTTTTGTAGGAAATTTAATTCTTTACAAATTGTCAATACATAATTTTAGCGCAGTACTTACCGTATTGTCTGCGTTTTTTTTTAGCAAATTTAAAATATAAATGATTTGAACAGGGCGCATTAGTAGAAATGGAAAAATTACGGTTAAACATGAATTCAAAGAAATCTACGCAAATACATATTATGTACTACATCCATACACACAAACTGTTCATGTTAAGTAAAAGCTTTTAAAAATATAAGTGTTATTAAGTGTAATTAAAATTTAAATAAATGCATTTAAGTGCTCCTTAAATACATTTTGAATTAAAGTTTTTTCGTAAATTTGGCATATTATTAAGTTTCGTGGCCATAAAAGGTTTCGCAATCAAATTTTCGAAATGTTTAGGCCGCATAACGAAATAAGTTAGATATGTCCTAGAAGAATTCCGCACATTATATTTTTTTTCTGGGCAAGTACCTTATTATATTATAAATAAAAAAAATATGTCAACAAATTTTCAGTTTTACATTATTTTTTGCTGTAATGTATCGATATACATACTTTAACCAATTTTATCAAATTATAATATACGGCTTTATATTATATTAGACTAACATAACACAACAACACTAAGTGGTGTCTGAAATAATTTTACTATATCAACTTACTCCTATATAGCTCATTAGCTCCGGTTTCGCCGATATTAGTTTGCTTTGTTTAAATGTAATACGAGCAAACTTTTAGGTACACTTCGTGTGAATAATTCATCCGTCAATTTAATTAATCAAAATCAGTTCATAAATACAAGCAGGTAGTTTAGTTACAGTCCCGATATTGAAGTATCTGCAAAAGGAGAACAAAATAATGTGAAATATTTGTCTGATTTATAAAATTTAATAATGCGTTAAAAATTAAGTTTAAAATATTTAGTTTTAAATTTCTATAAAATTTAATATAGGCAATTTATTCTAGTAAATTATCTACAATATTTATTGAATCAGTATTTTATAATATGCTTTAACCTAGTAAGAGAAAATTATTAATTAATAAATAAATATATACCTATTAACTGCTCTAATGACAGGTTTTTCAGGAAAACATTGTGTGTGTGGTAAACGCTTAAATAATGCAACCACTACAATTTTTACATTTTCTAGGTTAACAAATATTTTTCTTATTAAGAACTTCAGAATTTTTTTTCGAAATTTAAAATACCACACTTTTTATAAACTTTTATAAACCGAGGAAACGAAAATATAATAAATAAAATTGAAACATCCCAAATTGATATTAAAATAACCACTTAACCCGGCGTAGGCCTGGTGGGGTACAATATATCCCAATGCACTTTAAAACGTGTTAACGTCATTGAAAATAATTAATATTTTCTCCAAACTTTGTGTATCTTCAAGTTGAACCTTACTAAGCATAAATACATTTGAAACGGCAGCTATTGTGGATGTAGTATTTATCTAATTTTGTATGTACGTGCTCATACCCCACCAGACCTTATAAGATTAATAATCCTCAGAGTCCACCACATTCTTTATCTAAAAGATTTCTTTAATTTAAATTTTAATTGCGTTTACTCCAAAGTAAATAATTTCTTACATTTATTAGTTTTATATTAAGTATTACAATTATGTATTATGTATATGAGAAAAAGCAAGCATTACAGCTTTGAAAAGAGGTGGAAAAAGAGAATGAAGAAGAGAAGAGAAGAAGACTTGAAAAATTGATTTTAAATAACATTAAACATACGTAACGTCGGCTTAGTTAGAATCCATCGTAAGTCCAAATTACATAATTTTACAGGGGAAAAATAAAACGTTTTAAAACAAACAGTGGTTAAAGGTAAAAGAAACTTTTTGATAGCTTAAAACATCAGTTTGTAGTTTTTTTACATTTATGGGGTTTTCTAGACCGAAAGGGCTTATTTTTTAAAATATTTTAGCGCAAAAATGTCATTTTCAACATTTTATGGACTTACGAGAGTTTCTAACTAAGCCGATGATAATATCCTTCTCAAATCGACACAGAATTCTAATTCATTTGCCTTATTTTAACTCATACCCCACCAGACCACTAATGTGACTAAAGTAAACCTACAAAAAATTGAAAAATGGTTGAAGACGTGGAGAATCAAGGCAAACGAGTCAAAGTCTGAACATATTACGTTTACACTGCGGAAAGAAATCTGTCCTCCTGTAACCCTAAATGGCAAGCAGGTTCCACAAACAGAAGTAGTCAAGTATCTGGGCATGCACTTGGACCGACGCCTAACATGGAAAACCTACATTTAGACAAAAAGAAAACAACTAAATATACAAATTCAGAAAATGTACTGGATTATGGAAAGGGGATCTAGGCTCTCCCTGGAGAATAAGTTGTTAATATACAAAATTATAATTAAACCCATTTTGGACATACACGATACAATTATGGGGCACTGCATCCAATTCAAATATAGATATACTCGAAAGATTTCACGCAAAGGTGCTGAGAAATATAGTCAACGCACCCTGGTTCGTTACAAACGAGATCATACGAAAATGAAATATGGTGAAAGAAGAAATTGTCGCCTTTAGTGACAAGTATAAAAGCAGACTTATTACACATCCAAATCAACTTTCAACATACCTTATGGAAGATCAACCAGACAATAATTGCAAACTCAAACGATTCACACCTCAAGACCTAATAAACCGATTTAAAGACTAATATTTATTTTATAGTATAAACTTTCGATTACCCTGTACAAAACTTAATTCAATAAATTAATTTTATTAAGGCAAACCACTGGGGTTTTGCTTAAATATGTCACTTTAAGAAACCGACCAAACATTTACTTATTGTTGTAAGACAGATTGTAAATATTCTGGGTATTAACAATGTGAAAGGTTCCACTAAGAAATTCGACCCATGGAGGAACGATATAAAGGTAGATTGGACGTGTATATGATAGCAGATTGCTGCTGGTGTTTGAAAAAAAACCTTGTTTGTAGGTGAGGTAATTTTTTAAATTTTTTTATAGTGCAAGTTGCAGTTGATAAAAAATGCTACCTAAGAAATGACGCGTCAAGATGACGACATTAGAAACGTTAACTACATAGATACGATAAAGTTTGACTGACCAAGCAATTTGAAATTTTAAATGAAGAATAAATTGTGGGGCTACCAATATTTGGAGTATATACCACATTTCTATCAAGAAATAAGTTTACTGTATTTTTGAAATAACTTATGTACATAAATTCGTGTAAAATTTACACTGGAAATAAATAAATATTAAAAATTTTAATTATAAATGTGTGTTAATTTTTCACTAAATTAACAGTACTTACTAAATTAAAGATCAAAAATTGGTGTAAGTATTTTACATTTTTTGTGTCAAGATTTTACATGCTGAAAAATTGAACTAACAAAATATTTCCACGTAAAATTTAACACAATTCCGTGTGAACCTGGATTAACACAGGAATGTGTTATTTTGTGTAATTTTTAGTAATTTTTTTTACAGTGTATAATGATAAACTTCACAACCTGAATACATAATATTATACTATATTGATTAAGTGGACCACATTTCAATTTAATTAGGTAATTGTATTCTGACATTTATCTTAAATTTTAAAAACTAACAAACAAGGTTCCTTTTTAATTTTAAATCTATTTTTAAATTTAAATAGGTATTATTTAAATTTAAAAATTTTTAAGATTTACTTTAAATAACATAATTCAAATTATGAAATGTCCTTATTAATATTTTATACAATTAAATAATATTTTAATTTGATTTTTAAAACGCTTGTTTTGCAGTGCATGGCTTTAAAAACTTGAATTGTTTAGAATAATATTTTGAACCAGCATTTCGTACCTTTCATCTTTAAATTTATTAAACAAATTGAAAATCACTGAAGTCTGAATTCGAGTAACTTCTTAAAGTCATACTAAATTTAAAGTTTCGGTTCATAAACATTATTTTTGGACTATGTGAAAACTTTGAGTTTATAAGTTAATTAATGTATATATATTAAGAGCCACAGGAGGGTACAGAAGTACAGAGAACCTTAATTGAAATTTTGTTGTCTTCATAATCAAGTTAATTTTTCAAAAAAGAAATCTCGAAGTTTAAAAATATATAATAATATTTTTCAGCGATGGCTCTATTGTTATTTATTATTTTATGTTGTATTGCTTCTTCAAATTTGTTTCTTTCAACATTCGTTTTTGATAGAAGTGCAACAACAAATGTTTAGTTTACTATGAAAAATTTTAGGTATTCAAATCAGCATAAATAAAAAAATTCAAGTTATTATAAAAAACAAAAGTCGATATGTTTGGAAAAAGCAAAAAATATCTAAAGAGTGACAGATTGGAAAATTGGAACCAATACGTACATACATTATTACAATTCACAACAAAAATTAGATATTGATTTTGATTTTGTGAAAACTATTACATACTAACATAATATATTTACTACATTAGGTCGAATACGCATGCACCTTATAATCTATGCAATATCTTAGTAACAATTTATTAATCTGGTAATCAGAATTTTATAAAGTTGTTATTAACTGATTGACAGAATATTATAAGCAAATCATAAATATTAAATGCAATTTTATTAGTATATAGAATATTACTATTTTGAAAATATGAATTTTTATAATATGACTGTGATAATAATTTGAAAATACAGTTTCATATATGCTATAGTAATGAATAAATGTGATAGATAAGTAATTAAAATGTATTGAGGTTCTGTTTAGTTCAAATTAGCCCTTTTGAAATTTATTAGCTGTGTTAGTTTACTCAGCATAATGAGCTTCCTCTTAATAAGTGGTCATATGCTATTAACTAACAACCACTATATACAAACTTTGAAAAGCACTATACTATACTTTATAATGCTTAAGTGTCTATAAACTCCTATATACTACATATTATATACCATATATAAATTTATAATTATATAAAAATACACATCAAGGAATTATATACAACGTATTAGCTTGAACATGAATTAATTAATTATAATATTATAAGGATTTATTGCTTATCAATGAGTTTTTGTCAAATAAAAATACGATATGTGCTTCATTTAACATAAATGAAATTTCTATATCACTTAATAGTTAAGCTTCAGCTGATCATGTTGCCTAAAAAGTTACCAAGATTAGTTGACAATTTGTAGTTTAGCTTAGCATTTGGTATCCGCCAGCTTGAAGGATTTTATGTCGGTAAACAATTATTATTATTTATTTCTGTTTGTCAGTTATTTTATACTAGCTACTTGTATTGTAATATTTAGATTAACCACATAATATAGAAGTGATATTTATACACGGTTCTTTTGAAATGAAAGCAGATTTCAGCTCCTTGAAATATAATAAAATATATTAACTATTAGAATTAACTTAATTTTAAATTTATTTTACGATTTTATTGAGCATAGCAAATGTGGAATATAATGTTATCGAAACAATCTCTTTGTGTATTTTTAGTTACTTTGTTTGCTTCTATGTTTTTATACATACATAAATAAATAGATTTGGCATGATTAAGACCTCTAAAAGGGTCAGAACGCGTCGCCAAGAATAAATATAATCAAGGAAAACAGGTAAAGTGCAACACAATTATTATCCTACATATTAAGAAAGATACTATGTTTCTGATATTTAATGTTTCTTGTACTATCGTCTGCAATAATAGAGTCTAATTTTGTAATCAATATGTCGGAAAAATAAACAAAAATATGAATTGTAATAATCTGCATGTCAAACTATCATTCTCAGTATATTTTCATAGAAAGGGTTAATCGAGTTCTAAAACAAGTGCTGGTATTGTATGTAAAAAATAATCACCAAGACTAGGATAAATAATTAATATTTTTTATTAAATGGATCACAAGTGCATGGTGCAAATATCTATAATAATATTTTTAAAATAGATAATATTTTTAAACAATTGTAAACTACATTTTACGATTTCATTGGAAGTAGCAAAATCAGTTGCAGCCCAGTACGAAAGTTCCACGACTTCCACGACACTGCAAATTGTTCAGAGTCCTGGAAGAAAAAGAACAAGTTTCCACCTAAATTAAAATTCTAATTTTAAAATTTGTGAGTAATTTTAAGTTTTATCTTTTTTTCTATTTTTAAATTATAAATTTTGAGAGTATAAATATTCGTTTTAAGCCGCTTACAAACCCGGGCGAGAATTTCACCAGAATTTCAAAAACCACCGAGGAAAACTTTAAGCTACGAAATTAAGTCAACCAAGGGTGGCGTCAAGGAAAATTTCAGAAGAATCTGAAGAATTAAAAAGTTGCATGTCCAAGCGTACAAGCGGCACAAATTTATATTGAAATTGGGAATTCCTATCGACCAACGAATGTAATGAACCAAATCTGCTAAATCAGAGATGCTGGAACTCGTAATAAGTAGACCTGAAATAACAAAGTAGCTCAATGTAACAATAAGCTGTTACGCCTATAAATTGGCGCAACATGAAATTTAATATTATTATAAAAATTCTGTAATAAACTAATCAGCCTCCGCAATAAGAGCTAATTATAAATTATTTTGTTCGATACGACCGTGGGGTCTTCGCCTTTTCAGCAATTTGATTCATAGTTGCTTTGCTAAATCAGTTCCGTCAAGCCGCGTGGGATATACTTTTCAGCAACTTTGATAATATTAAAATGTTGTGTGGGACTTGCTTGTCACCGTCTTAGAGGGTCGAGCGATTGATAAAGAGATATAAGTCACCCATTGGACGGGGGAACGACAGTTCCGACCAAACCATGACACGAAATGGTAACGGAGCCGACGCTCCCTTCCAAAAATGTTTTAAGTTCAGGCTTAGGTAAATTCATTGATTACGGGTCGGAATTCAACCAAATTCGATGAAAGTTATTTTACAAACCATCCTTAAATTGTAACGCGATGAGCATGATCATTTCGGATTTCTAGTGCGATACTGCTATGTCAAAATAAAAATCTGAACGAATTTGTGATATGTGGCTTTATGGTATTTTGGACGAGCGTGCTGGAGTTATAACTTTGTTGAGTCAACAGTGCAGTCATAACGTAGATAACTGGCAAAATTTGAATATGGTCCGAAATTAACAAATAGCATTATTTGAACGGCGCGCAATTGTAACTGCCAGATCACGTAACAAAATTGGGTCAATGTATTAATTTGGAAAATCTTTATGAGAATTGGTAACTGCTTACCATATCCGAAGGTAGCTCAAATATCCGACATCTGTACATTAATTGAATTTGGAACAACACCAGAAAGAATTGTCCTTGGGGAGGGGGGGAAATTGGAAGTGAATTGTTTGTTTAGTGTTGCGGTTTAAATTTCCATTTTGGCATGGGCTAAATTGTGTGTGACCAGGTTAAGTTGGAATTTATTGAGATTGTTTCTACTTCGATAATAATGGAAACTTTGATTATTAAATAAGATTTTGCAATTGTCGATTTTGGTAATTATGATTTTAAGCATGCTGGATCCAAGCTAAATTTATATTGTCTGATATTTTTTGCTAACCAAATTGTTAAATGCTCGAATTACAGAATTTGGCAACTTCTGCATTTTTATTGCCTTGCATTACGAAGACACCACCCCCTGACCTGCTCTCCAGTTTTTTCGCTATTTTTTTAGTTTTTGTTTTAAAATTTTCAAGCAAATTTTTATAACGTAACAAAGCTCACAAATGTTAACTTTTGAGTTTCAATTCTAACGGAATAAGTCGTTTGGGTTCATCAATACTCAGATGTTGCCAGACCCAATCCCCATCGCGGAGTTGATCGAAAGTTTTGTGTTCAAAATAAATGCATCCTCGGGGAGGTTTGTAAGCGGTTGATCAGAAGATGATCACCAAAGGTATTTCCAAATTTTGTTAAATAACTTTTATTGTTTACACTTTTTAAATTGTTCTTATTATTGTTTTGTTTTTATTTAATCTGTTTATATTTTGTTGTAATTTATAAATACATGCCAAACACCACACCACAAAACAATTTACTTCAGGTCAGGCTTGTACACCATAAATAATAGTCAATAAATTGTTTTCAAATTGATAATATTTCCTTGAATTCAAAGGAAGAGTTTAAATTTACAAAATTTTCGTATTGATTTGAATTTAACGCTTTAAGATTTGCTGCTAACTGAGTAAAACAAATCCATTGAAAGCTATTGATCGCAAGATTTCGTGTAAGATAGGATCCTCGGGGGAGCTTGTAACGCCTAGAGGATTCATCCCCAGGTGGCGGATAGGAGAAAGCTCCTCAGATAAGAGAGGTAGAAGGGAAATCAAATACCTACCGCTGATCAACAAGCAACATAGTAGCATCTGACTCAGAGTGAGCGGCTACAAACAGCGACGGTTTTCCATGTTAGGAGCGGCTAACTTTGATCCTGGTAAAAGATTAAAACTACTTTCACCAACCCGTCTGGCCAGCGTGGTTAGTTATGGCTAACAACCCCCCTAATTTAAATGGTTAGATGTCAATTTTTAAAACTATATTACCTCATGTGAGTTGAGAAAATATCTCAGAATCTTACACTGATTTCAAATCAGTCCGCCTCATGGATTCTGGGGAAGGCAAAAACTCGAGAGAAACCAAAAAAGTAACCGACCATCGAAGTTTGATAAAAAACCGAAAGAGTCTGAAGCAAAATATACTGTAGGTGGCAACGTTTAATGTAAGGTCATTGGCGACAGAGGAAAGGCTAATAAAACTGGAACAGGAATTGGAAAAGAAAAATAGACGATTGTAGGTCTGTCAGAAGTTAGAAGAAGAAGAGAAGGATGTGTAACTTTAAAGAGTGGTCATTCCCTGTTGACAAACGAATAGGAGAAGTAGAATTCCTAGTCAACAAAAATATAACAGCTAACATAATACAACTCAAAAGTATTTCGGAAAGAGTAATATTAACAAACATACGAATTAACACACAATGTCAATGCCGAATAATACAAGTATACGCTCGAACTTCAGACCATGAAATCGAAGAAGTAGAACAGTTTTACGAAGATATCAACACAGCAGTACAAAATAATCCAGCAAAGTACGTGCTTATAGACTACGTAAGTGTGACGTCACAAGTTGCGCGCGCATTTGAAAACCTTTCCAAACAAAACCTTTCCACATACAAATTCCCATAAGAGGATTTGTTATTGAATTGAAACGTTTTGATACGCTAACAATTACTATAATCTATAAAAACTAACTCTTTGGTGTCTCTTATTCATGACTATATATACTAAAACCCTTATTTCAGTAATTCCAGTATAAAAAAAGCAATAACAAATCCTCTTATGGGAATTTGTATGCAAAAAGATTTTGTATGGAAAGGTTTTTGAAATGCGCGCGCGACTTGTGACGTCAGAACTTACGTGGTCTATTGTTGGCGACTTTAACGCGAAGATCGGACAAAGAATGGACGAAAACGAATTTGGTATTCGAACTTTTGAATCAGGAGTGAGAAACGAGAGAGAGGATATGCTAGTAAACTACGTAAATGAAAATGATTTTTACATAATGAACTCGTATTTTACAAAACCTAAGACAAGACGATGGACTTGGGGAATGGTATAACGAGAAATGAAATAGATCTCATACTGACAAATAAAAAAGATATTGTTTTGGATACCGGCATATTGAAATCGGTAAACGTAGGAAGCGATCACCGCATGATAAGAGCCAAAGTTTATATTAATACAAAAATGAAAAGAAAGAAGTTCATCCAAGCTAAAAGACGTAGAATAGGCACAGAAAAGTTGAAATCAGTCCAATTTCAATACCAAGAGTTAATACAACATCACGTGCACGCAATGAGCAATACAAATTGTTGGGATCTAGATTCTTTGAATTCAAAAATTACAAAGTGTTTACTGAAAGCAACGGAAAAATCAGCAGGATTGAAGAACGGAAAACAACAACAGCGACTTAGCCAAGTCACAATTGATCTAATCATTAAAAGAAAACAAATGAAAAGAGCTAAAAATAAGAATATAATCGAAATGGCAGAAATAAATAAAACAATAAAGAAGAAAATTCGATCTGATATCAGAAATTACAACAATCAGCAAATAAAGGAAGTACTGAAAGAAAGAAAAAGTTTAAAAATAATAATGAAATCTGTGGTACAAGGAAAATCTGTAATAAATAAGCTCATAGACGATAACAAAATTACAATCACACAAAAAGAATAAATAATAGAAGTAACAGAAAAATTCTATAAAAAACTATATGATACAAAAATGGAACCTCCACCAGACAAAACTGAAGAAAATAGAAAAATAGTGAAAAATGTTGAATCGGAAGAACTGCCAAACATAACAACAGAAGAAATTGTGGGATCCCTCAAAAAACTGCAAAATGCTCGAACATCAGGAGAAGATAAATAGTGGGAGAAATGTTGAAATATAGTGGAGAACCAATACTAAAACTATTCGAAGAACTATATAACAGATGCCTAATTGAAAATAAAGTACCCGAAGAATGGAATAACGCTTTAGTGATTTTATTATTCAAAAAGGGAAATAAATTTAAATTTAACAGGCCTATTAGTCTCCTGTCAGTACTCAATAAACCTTTAATAAAAATAATAACGGAAGGACTAATCATCAAATTAGATAGCTATCAGCCACGCGAGCAAGCTAGCTTTCGAAAAGGATTTAGAACACTAGACTACCTACAAGTAGTGAGAACTCTAGTGGAGAAGGCAAACAAATATCTATTATTAAATAGATTATGAAAAGGCATTCGACTCAGTTGAAACCTGGGCGATTTTAAATGCACTAAGTAATAATCGAGTTGACCACAGGTATACATCACTAATACAAAACATCTACAAGAATGCAACATTTCAATGCAAACTATTACATGAGAAAGCTAAAATGATTAATATCAACAGAGGAGTGAGACAAGGAGTTTTGCTGATGACGTGATTCTGATAGCCAACAAAAAGGAAGAACTACAACAAATGCTAATCAAACTGAATGAACATTCAAGACAGATCGGCCTGCAGATGAATATTTCCAAAACCAAATATATGGCCAATGACCATGCAGAAAATGAAGAAGACATGGCACAATTGAACGCCGGGGACCTAATTATTAAAAAAGGAAGCTCCTACATAATATATCTTGGACAAAAAATTACCATCTCTAAAGAAAATTTGAAAGCCGCCTTGAGCGGAAAGAATGTCCTTAGCGTGGGCAGCATTTGGGAAACTGCAAAAGGTCTTGAAATTGAACATACCAAACACCCTCAAAGCACGAACTTTCGATCAATACATATTGCAGGTACTAACTTATAGCACTGAAACGGGGGCTCTAAATAACAGCATAATAAAAAAACTAAAAGTTGTGCAAAGAGCAATGGAAAGACGTATGATTGGAGTCACGCTACGGGATCGAATACATAATTCAGAAATTCGAAATAGATACCGAGTAACCGATGTAATACAGCGTATGTGCAGTCTAAGGTGGAACTGGGGAAGTCACATCCCCAGAACAACAAATAATAGATTGACCCGGCGATAAATAGAATGGAGACCTCAGCGCCAAAGAAAAAGATTCGTTGGGTACAATTGGATGCAAAAAGCAGGAAATCGAAAAGACTGGAGACTTTAGGGGAGGCTTATATCCGACAATGGACGTTATATTACTAACATTGCCCTTGCAGGTAACCTTGGGACCAAAAGGCTATATCCGGATTCAACAGTTGAACACCAAATCTAAATGAGTAATTGTAAGGTAAAAATGAAACAAATAAAGGTTGAAAAGTTTAAATAAATATAAAAGTTGAAATCAAAATTTTGTAAACTAAAAATTTTCGATGAACTTTCGCCGACAGTGATGGCGTATGGTTCTTAGTGTCACGTAATACTTGACTATGTGGATTACACACTACTTTGCTCCGTTTGGAAATCAAAACTCGAAGTAAAATTGACTGTGGTTTGGGAAATATTCAAAAATTAACTGACCCAGCTAAATTGTTATATTCGGTTCTGTGGTTATAAGTTCCAGCATCCCTGATATAGTAAAACATTTTCCTCCTATTGGTAAATTGGAAAAAAACATTTTTTTGTTGGTTTTGGCTACGAGATGAAATTTGACTATAGGTACTTAGAGATTTGCTTATCATCGCAATTGTTGTTTCTTAAAACCCTTCCATGGCACTCTCTGTCCACTGCAGGACAATCAGCTTCTTTCTCGGGGAGAAAGGTTTTAGCATTATGAAGCTACGGTTGCTTAATTCGTATTGGGGAATGCTTGTATTTTATAATTTGATTCGAACCGAGTACCTCACAGAGTAGAGTTAGAGCCAGCAGTTGTTTCGGCTAATGACCGTCGCTAAAACCCTTCCATGGCTGCTAAATGCGTTTAAATGATATTTATTTTGCTACTTTGATGCTCCTTGGTTATGCCGTGTCGTTTTTATCGAGTTTGTAAGTGGTTTAAAACGAAGATTTTACACACAAACAATAATTTAATGGTGAAACTTAAAACTACTTACAAGGGTTAAAATACACAAATTCAAGAACCATTGAAGTCCCTTGCAAGTAATTTGGTTCCTTTCGTCCCCAAATTCTCCTTTGTAGGTCGCGTTTCATCACAGTATATGTAACATTTGAATATAACCTGATTGTTTAACATTTATATTAAATAAACTCTAGTGTTTATTATTGCTATTACAATTATGTATACTATATTTTCTTAGAATTCTAAATAAGTTTAAAGGAAGCTAATTAAAATAGAGATTCATTAAATTTAAAATTGTGTAGGATTTAAAGATAACTTTAAAAATTAAGTTTAGTAAACTTAAATTAATTAAATGTAATTAATAAAAAATAAAAAAAGTAAACTTAGTTTCCTACTAAGTAAACTGAAATGAATAAATATATATATTAAATACAAATTTTACTTTTATATAACTTCAATATAATTACACTTAGTATTTATTTAAAAAGAAAGAATTGAAAATTGTAGTTGAGAAAATATAACAAGAGACTTTATTACTAGCCACAACAAACGATTTTCTGGTAAGTATAGCAAATCTGTATTAGATATAACCATTTAGTTATATAACCGTGTAGCTATTGGAATTGTTTTTATTGATCTTTAAATTAATATAACTTTTTCAAAAATAATTCTTACCATCTTGTAAACTTAACAATTTATTAGGTTCTCATACTTCTTTTAACTATCAATAATAATAATAAAAACTCAAAGAAAGAAATAAAATTATTTATATTTTTAAACGACACAGCGTGAAAACTATGTTTCCATTTTTTGTTTTATTAATGAAGGACTTACGACTACCCAAACAAGATACTAGTAACGATACGTGCGATACACGTGTAGGAGTGCGCCCTTAGTGTAGTTGAATATAGTTTTAGTTTCTTTTTGGTGATAGATAACTTAATAGGTTTATGTTCACAAATAATTGAATTGTAGGTAAATATGCATGCTTTATGAATAACTGTTTGTTAAATAGTAAATTAATCAAACAATATAAAGCCGAATAGTTAAAAATTTATTGTATTTTAATTTTTTTATTGTTTGTCTAATTTATACCTATTTATTTTTAAAAATACAAACTATTATTGAACGTATTGTTGATATATTGAACGTAAATAATTTGATTAAAAATCGACAAATTCATTAAAATTGATATTTATACGCATTTTGCCCAGCTAATAAATATAACAGAAATTACCGCAAATCAAATAAATAATGATAGCATTTATATTTAACAACATAAAATTGACACCAATTTACAAACCAATTTAAAGTAGATTTGTTTTTAGTTACTATAACAAAAACTTAAGATCATAGCAAATAAATCAGAAGCGGCGACAAAGCAAACTTATTTCTACAAAAATGAATTAGTGAAGTCGCACAATAAATGTAAATAAACAATGAAAAAATTAGAGCTTTTTTGACTATTGAATTGTTTTATATTTTCTTTATTTAAATTACCGATTAATTATATAAAATAGATATTAGTTTTAGTAAACAAATAGTACTACATATATTATAATATGCGAAGTTAGTTAGTCACCGACAAGTAGGCTTTTTTCGTCTATTCCATGTGCGATTAAAATTATTTTGTTTTCGTAGGTAACATACCTGCGGTTACTGCGGGTATGTTACCTACGAGAACATCACGACGCCCCCCGGTTTGCCGGCTCGAGACTCGCGCGCATTCGAGTGACTTATCAGGAGTGTTGTTCTCATTATACTAGGTTTACACATTCAATGATAATATAATGACCGCCAGTCGTCGATGACGCGCCAGTAAAATAAAAATGCATGTGTAAACGCTAACTGGCGTGCAAATTTTAATAATGCATTCTTAAAATTTGTACGCCTGACGACTGGCGCCACTAAATCATTGCATGTGTAAACACAAAGCGACAACTCAGTTTATTGTCATCAGAAAAAATCAGAAAAAATGTTGTACAATATTCGAAGGATTACACAGGGCAACAATGATTCTGCGGTCTGGGGTTTATGAGTCGATTTTGGGTAATTATAGTTTCCTGAATGTGAAAATAATTTCAAATTTGTCAAATTCATTCCAGTTTTTGAGATAAAGACAACTCTTTTATATTGAAAATAAAAGGAATCAAAAATATTCAAGATAATCAAAGACTACATAGGGGAACAGCGATGCTGCGGTGTTGGGTTTTTGAGTCGAATTTGGGTAATTATGGTCTCCTGAATGCGAAACAAATTTTAGATTCGTCTAATTGGCTCCAGTTTTTGAGATAAAGACAACCTTTTTATATTGAAAATAAAATGAAAATTTCTTTTTGACATATCCGCAGAGATTCGCTTACAATGGCTCATTTCTTTATAAAAATTCACAGCATATTCTTCAAATGTCACTTTATTATGTAGTAATTATAGAAATAAATATATATTAACTGTATCGTCAAAAAAAAATTATCGAAAAAATGCTGTTTTTGCTATAAATTAAGTTTACTCCCCGCCCCCCTTAACATGAGAACTAGAGTCAATTCGAACAAAATAACTACGTGTCGAGTACTTTATTACATTAGTGTATCTAAATTCACTCCCAAACCTATGACCGCAGGAAAAAGTTTTTATTTTGTTGCCCTATGTTATGGATTACACAAAGACACGGCATCTTCAGAACTTAAAACTCTCTAATAGTATATCCTGCACATTACAATAAAAACTTTTTCTACCTTGTGATCTACGATATGTGCTTTATTGAAAACAAAATGACGGCAGAAGCACACGGCAGTCTCATCGTGAATTCCATACAATAATACAAAACAAAAAACTTACAATAAATAAATTTAACCAGTTGCAATAAAATTATGTTGGAAGATAGAAAGAAATAACACGAGTAAGATTGTAAAAAAGTTGATAGTACACGAGGAATAATCATTGATGAAAAACAACAAGGATATAGACAGGATATCCTGAAGTTAAGTCAAATTTATAGCAATCTTATTTTAGAAGATTGCATTAATGAAGAAAAAATTGTATAGCGGCTTTTAGATTATTTTTTTGTTCATTATATGTAACCATTATATGTATGTAACCCCGTTCATCTAATTATAGTCCTGAAGATGGTGTACCTTGCGTCACCGAAACTTCGACGATAAAACTAGTTGTTTTAATTTAATTTAATAAGTTCCACTAACCCGATATCTACTGATTCTTTAATTTTTGGACGAGAACTTTTTGATCATTTTGTTCGTTATGTTAGTACTAAATTTGGCGCTGTGTGGTTATTGAGTTGCAATTTTAATCAAATATTTTGGACAGTGGTAACCTCCACTGATGGATAGTCAGGTTTTAAGCCTTTTGTTTGCTAATCTGCCGAAGGTAAATATGTAAGTTCCACCGATGGCAACTTAAAGTGTTACTAGTTTAAAACCCGTAAGCCTCTTATAATACTTATTGCAATGCTGCAACGATAATTTATTCATACTGCAAAAAATGATTTTTTTGAAAAATTTGAAAAGCATAATTTTTTTTACAAATTCAAACTCTGATTTCTTAATTAATTTTTTTTAAATGAAAGTATACAGATAACATATCAATCTAAAATGAAATTCAAAAATGGTATACTGAACTGCCCCCCTTCAGTTAAGATTCATTCATATTTATCTCACAGAAGCCGTTAGATACTTTGATAGCCGTTTATGTTTTCTTGCAGTAAGTATCAGAATTATTCTGTTTTCTTATGTGAATATGTGCGTGAAGCTAGCCCCGCCATTTTTGAAAATTTGAAAACTGAATATTGTGCCCGATGTGTGCTACGTTGTGCCGTATTTTTTTTATTTTTTTTTTATTTTTTCTTGATTTTATAGAGATTGCTTATTTTGGGGAAGAAGTTAGCCCTGCCATTTTCGATGAATCTAAAAATCAAAATAGTATTAGATTGTACTTAACTTGTGCCGTTGTGTGCCGTAAATTATAAAATTTTATTTTGATAAATAAAATTTTTTTGGGCCATAAACTATTTTATCGATAGAAATTAGCGTCGTCATTTTCGATAATTCTAAAAATTAAAATTGTATTGGATTCTATTCAACTTGTTCCGTTTTGTGCCTTTAATCATAAAATTTTATTTTGACAAATAAAATTATTTTGGGCCAAAAACTGTTTTATCGATAGAAATTAGCGTCGTCATTTTCGATAATTCTAAAAATTAAAATTTTATTGTATTTTATTCGACGTGTGCTTTTGTGTGCCGTACATTTAAAATTTAATTTTGATAAATAAAATATTTTTATTAATTATAATTATTTGCTCTTAAAAATACAATTAAAAATGAATATCAATAGTAAAATACAAGTAAATCTTATTATATGGATTTCGCAATCCTATACAATTAAATGTTGTAAAAAATTATTAATGATTGAAAGTGCTTACTGTTCATTAATCCGAAAAATATGCAATAAAAGTATATGCAAGTAAAATATTTTTAGGTACACACGATTTTTCGCTATAATTAATTGAGATGAAAGACACGGAAATAAAATATTATAAACTCCCTCTTATGCAATGGTCATTTCTTAACCTTTGTATTTCAGGTAAAAGTTTAAAAAAATGTTTGTAGTGTATGTTTATTGTAACAATAATATAAAAAATCTAGACTACAAAAATAATATTTGTTGTTAAAAAAAATATAATTAAAAAAATAAAAATATAAATAAATTGTCAAACATTCCTTAATATCAAAACCCAATACGTTTCTACCAGGTAAATAAAAAGGTAAATTTATTGATTTAAAATAAATAGAAAGGGTATTATAAAATGGGCGATTGTAAGTTCCACTGATCTTCTTTATGAAAAATATTGCTAATCATTTCAGTCACATTAATGATAAATAATCGGTACAGTAGTGGTTTATATTTGATTTTTTTTAATAAATACTTAATTTCATAATTATTGGTTTCAGGTAATTATTTGTTTTGAACTTTAATATTAAATAAAATATTTTGATAGTTTCATGGCCAATAAAAAGCCCCTTTCAAAATGAGTTCAATTATTAAGCTGTTTATTTTGAACCTACTAATACTTTGTAATCCCTAATTATCATTAGCGGTGGAATTTACAGATGACCAGCGGTGGAGTTTACATACGTCCACCTTGACCACCTCGACTTAATTGACCGATCGGTGGAACTTACATGTTGGAAAATAGTGACCCAAAAGGGACCGGTGGAACTTACATGTCGGATTAAAATGGAATTGACCGATCGGCGAAACTTACAATCGTTCTGTTTTACTCGGGTACCTTTTTGGCCATCGGTGGAACTTACATATTTACCTTCGGCAGATTAACAAAAAAAAGGCTTATAACCTGACCATTACCACTGTCCGTATATCCAATGAATAAGGATTATAACACAAAATACTATCAAGGTACACAAATTAGTGTACTAATCGGATAAGTACTTAAATAGTATACAGGTAATTTTTTTTGAATAGAATTATAAAAACTTAATTTTTTCACTTTTTTTCTCGGAAAATGTGAAAATTCGGAAATTTTTTTTTTGCAAAGTATATTGTCATCGGGGACGAATCCATGTGCAAAATTTCAGCTCGATTGGATAGCGAAAACTAAGTCAAATTTGACTTTCTAAGTTTTGCCGTATTCAATCAAGCAAGCAGAAAGGTAAAACTAATATAAAGGATTTAAAATGACCATTGCATAAGAGGGACTACATACAGCTTGTCAAGCACTTATCGTAACCGAAAGTAAAAAGCTGTCATTTTTATAATTTACGACACACAAAGTCACACGTCGAATAGAATCCAACAAAATTTTAATTTTTAGAATTACCGAAAATGGCGTGGAACCTCTACCGATAAAACAGGCACACAACGGCAGAAGTCGAGTAGAATCCAATAAAATTTTAATTTTTAGAATTATTTTTTCTGTTTACCTTATCAAGGAATTTAGCTTTTTACTTACCTGGTAAAAACCTCTTTTTAAACTTTTACCTGAAATGCAGAGGTTAACAAAAATGACCATTGCATAAGAGGGAGTTTATAATATTATATTTCCGTGTCTTTCATCTCAATTAATTATAGCGAAAAATCGTGTGTCTAAAAATATTTTATTTATCAAAATTAAATTTTAAATGTACGGCACACAAAAGCACACGTCGAATAAAATACAATAAAATTTTAATTTTTAGAATTATCGAAAATGACGACGCTAATTTCTATCGATAAAACAGTTTTTGGCCCAAAATAATTTTATTTGTCAAAATAAAATTTTATGATTAACGGCACAAAACGGCACAAGTTGAGTAGAATCCAATACAATTTTAATTTTTAGAATTATCGAAAATGGCGGGGCTAACTTCTATCGATAAAATAGTTTTTAATTCTTGTAGAAGATATATTGAAGACTATTAACTTTCATATACCATTCTTTTAGTTATATGTATGTAGATGACTCGATTACAGCTGTAGCTAAAGGTAAAGTAGAAATGGTACTGAAAACCTTCAACAGCTATGATAATAGAGTAAGTTTCACAGTTGCAAAAGATATTAATATTATTATTATTATTATTATTATTATTATTATTATTATTATTATTATTATTATTATTATTATTATTATTATTATTATTATTATTATTATTATTATTATTATTATTATTATTATAACGCTATACGGGTAGTGGTTCAATAGGTCATACCACCATGTTAAACATAAAACTTCTTTAAATTATGGCTTAATAATACTACGAGATCCGAAGTAAGCTCGTCCTGCACTGATCTGCTTACCGGATGATGAAAAGTATTTTTTATCAAACATAATATGGTAAAAAATATATCGCGAATGGGTTGCCTAATGAAATATGGTCATGAACATCCTTAATTAAAAATACTGAAATTAATTTTTTTTAAATATTTCACTGACTTGCTTATCAAACGAATTTAACATTAATCGGAAATATAAAGTATAAGGAACATGCAAAAATTAGATTGCTTAACTTTTTCTGGTCCCTAGTATCGGGTAGCCTAAAATAAACAATGAACTGAAACTAATAATTTTCACTCATCTGCTTTCTCATTGAATCATATATTAAAATAAAGATAATTATATTGCGAACACAGTGGTGTAGGGTTGCCTAAGAAAAATTGGTCATGAATCACGGTTGCCTGGCTTAAAAATTTCAAAATTGAAGCGACCGAAGATGATGTGCGACAGAGAAGCATTGCGCGTATAACATATTATGAGTTATAATGCGACTGCAAAATATGATATGATAAGAGTCCAAAATTTACAAGAAAAAATGCCTATTATTTTTAAAATTTTTTTGTATCATTCCTGAGATATAGTAGATGACTATATTTTTTGCTTTTACAGAATCTTGTTTAAGTCGCTGTCAATCAAATACGGCGCGGAAAAATAAAAAAAATGCATATAAACAAAATTAAAGGCAATGAAATTTGTAACAAAAAATCTCTAAAAGGTTTTGCTGTAAAATCGATTTTTATATGAAAAAAGCGGCTTCAAAATTTTCAATTTACATTGGTAACAACTGGTAGGAGTGTCTGAGTTCTTTTGTGGGTAACTTATAATACCTACTAATTAATAATCTAAGTACTACTATATTTAAAATACAATGTTGCCTAAATAATCCGAATTAATTTATGTAGTAAATATTAAGAATATATTGTTATTCAATTTTTAAGTTAATATTGAAAGTTTAGTATAATATAAATAAACCTTTGAATGTTTACTTAATATAAACTTCTGAACATTGATACTATGTGTAGAACTTTCTTTGAGAAAAACTACCATTTCCATCACATACATCTTTAAACGTGATTATTCAGAAATTTTTCCATTTAGAAACGTAGGTCTTTGCGACTAAGCAAATTCGACAATTCCATTTATTACTGTATCAATATTCTACAAGAACACGACATGCAATATTGTTGAATGTTAATATAATTCAAATGTGTAAATTAATTTGTATTTCAAATTTGCTTCGGATTACCAAGAATTTGAGATTACCACGGTTTAGATCGTAAAGGTTGCCGCCTGCATGGTAATTCAATTTTATTACTGCATATACTTGAGATTATAATGCAACTGTGTTCAAAATAATTCTATAGTCACGTGATACGTATAAATGATATTAAACTTTATCTCCGAAATCGATTAGAAATTTTTAGCGCAGTCTCGCTCCAACACAATTGCACTAGGACAATCTTAAAAAATGTGACTGCTAGAGAACTATATTGGATACAGAGTGATTGTTATTTTATTACATAATATATACCCTGCGCTGTGCACTGAACTAACCAGGTATGATTGTGAAACACAATTGGTTTGACAGGTTTTATTTTTACAGCTTCGCATGAAACGTAAAAAGTTTTCTTTCCGTGCTATATCCGTGCACCATTTACTTCCTGTATTTCTAGCACACAAGTATTAATATATAAAGCAGTACAGTGAAACTATATATATTATGCAACAGTAAACTGTTATTCATGAAAGGTTAAATAATCTTATTTACAGATCGATTTCTCAACTGCGAAGAAGCTTTGACATTTAGCATTGGTTGTATAATGATTTTGTAAACTTGGTTAATGTAGTTATAGAATTAATAATATAATAGAAATACTACTAACTTATTGGTATTGTTATCCGGATGGTAATCAGTTTCTTTCAGTAGCGTAGCCACAGACTTTTAGGTTACTCCCGTAATTAAAAGACCACTTAACAGCTTAATAATATGTAGGTTGACAATATTTACATTTAAAATTAAACATTATTGCTATGCAAAAAATTTTCTTTGATAGATAATATAGATTAAGTCGGTAGTAATTTGAAAGTTACTTTAAGCTCATTTAAGTATGTACTTTAAATTTGTTTGACCCAGCAAGAACAAGCTGGTTGAATTAACGTGTTTTCAACGTTATAGTACTTTATAACCTTTTTAAAACCTTATAACATGTTATATTTGTTGAAATGTACGTGTGTACACTCCGATTATTAATCAATGTATTTTGTACGTCGATTTTAATTATAACATATCCGTTAAAAACACGTTAACCTTTAACGGCATTTCTACGTTTAATTCACGTTCAAATAAGGACATAATAATAATTAAGGACATAATACCCAATAGGGTATTTAAAGCTTCTGAACGTAAGATTTAAATATCATTACTGAGATAAAGCTTTAAAATAAGTATAACTTCTCCCACCATACTTTTGATATAAGATTATGGAAAACATATGAAGAACATACTGAATAAATTATTAATATAACTTATAAACATCGAGATATTTCAGTTATTTATTGAAAAGATTTATTCAATAGATTTTTGATAATGATTATATTGATAATAATTTGTGATAATTTTGCTTAAAAATTATATATATTCCTGGTTAAACTACGGTTAACCGTTAAATGTTTTTGCATACCTACATTTCTTAAAGGCAAAATTTTGCAAAAACTTAGCTATAATAGTAATTCTGTTTCAAATTCATAGCTCAGGAGAGTATCATATCAAAATTATATCCTAAATTTACATAACACTGCATTCATATATTATGTTTATATTTTGATTTATCAAGATGGCAGTAATTTATAAATTAACGAAACAAAAACTTGCAAAGACAATAAGTTCTACAAAAACAGATTAGTTCATAAAATTATACTGAAAATTTATAAATAAATATTACTTATTAAACACATTTGTTTAATGACGCTTAAATTTTGACATTAGCTAGCTTTGGTTATTTCCTATCAAACTGTTGTCGACGGTTGATATTTGTGACAAACGTCACAAAAAATTAATACAAACAAGAGCTAAAGTAAGGAATAATTATAATATTTTAGACAAAATCGTCAGATGCTTCAACATATTTTTTAATTACACATTTTTTTTGTTAAATTCGATTTTTTCAATTTTATCAAATTCAATTTTATCATTTGTTTTCAATAAATGACGTCATCAAGTTATTAGATAGCAACCTAATGTGTTTTTTACTGCAATATAGGTTGTAACCTTCGTTTTAAATTCTTCGTTTTATTTATTTAATTCCAGTAATTTTAAATTTAATTTGCGCATTCAAGCCCCCTCTGGTAATTAATAGTTTCAAGCTTAGTTAATTTTTTAGTCATAACCATTTTCTATAGAGGTCAGTAGATCTGACGTTATCAGTTGCACGCTCCCGCCTTGAGTCAGTCGTCGAAGATCCGTGACTCCGGATGGGTGGTATTAACAACACCCATTTGTTATGGAAAATTTAGTGGTGCCTTCGCTACTTGACCCTTTCTGAAGAAATTTTTGCGTTTGAAGTTTATGTTTTGTGACTGAAATGCCCTGAGTAGGCATTCAGCACGGCTATCGCTTTGTGCGGATTCGAGCCTCCCTTCAGAAACATTATTAAGCTCAAGTATTATTTATGCCGTTTGTTGCATATTATGGTCCGTGGTGACCGATCATAAGTGAAGGTTTATTTTGGAACCATCACCAATTTTGAGTCAGCTTCCCAATTTGGTTTAGCAATTCCGTTGTTCGCACGGGAATTTGTGTCAGCACAAATTGTCGTCAAGTGCATCAGCACTTCACCTTGAAGATCTTGTGTGCAACTTGATGCCGTAAGTGCTTTTCTACAATGCAACTTATCCATATCGTCATTTTAAATTTTGGTCGTAACCTCGTAACAAGTTTGTAAATTTGGACTTACCGGTGCAACCTTTTTTTGTTTAGTTTGTGATATCAAATTTTTGCCAAATCCAAAATGTATTAGTTTATGAAATTAACGTAGTTTCCGTTTTATCGTCGTAATATTTAGTGAAGTTCAATTTATTTAGTAAAAATTTAATTCAGTTAACGTCTTTCTGTTTTAAGTGTTGAATGACAAATTGTTCGTCGAGTCGGTCAAGGAATTTCTTTGATAATCAAAATTTAGTTTCAATCTTTTTTTTAATCATGTTTATTATGTCTTATGTATAATTAATTTAGTATTTAGCATCCTTTTGTTTTGATCAATTAATTGTTGTTGTATGAAATTAATAATCATCCTTAAATTTTAAGAACTCACCCTCATGTAGTTTTAAGGTTTTGACTGCGAACAACTTGACGTTGATAATTTGCGAATTTTGATTTAATCATTTGTTTCGTTTTCTAAATTATGATTGCCTTTTGATAAAATTAAATTCATGTGTTACCCCATTTTTTTTGTATTCGTTATTACGGAACTATACCGTTAGATTGGAGTTCGAATCTCGAGCGAAGTCTCCAAGAAAGGTAAGTCTTCGCTTTTCCCTCAGCTCGAGTGGCGCCCTCTCGATATAGATTTTCCTGATTTAGGTTTTATGGAACTCGGTTTCTGGATGTCCCTGATTTTTGAAGCGATCCACGACCTCGCCGACTTTGAGCTGGCGGCCTTCCAGACAACTGAGACCCCTCTTTCTCATTTAGACAACATTTTCACGTCTTAAGGGCGATTTTGCCCGTTACAAGGTATTATCTAATTATTGGGCTAGCATAAAAAAATATCTAAAATTTTTTTCTAAAAACATATGATATTATCTGAACAGAGATAACAGATGTAGTTAGATAACCGTTATATCTGGATAGAAAATTTGTAACAATCTAGAATTATACATCTACACACATATGCGTACAAAAGTCGCGGTTTGAATGCTCACCAGATGCCACAGCGAATCATTTCCTGAAATAAATAGGCGGACAAAAATGTAAAAAGATTTGGATTAAAACAAAAGTTAGTATACAGTGTGTTCAAGATAAGAGGTAACAGTGAATATTTTTTATATCTTACGAGATACAAAAAAAGGTTTAAATATTTTTTTATTCAACTCGAAATTTACCATCCGAAACTGCGGAGGTAAATTATTTTGTACTTCAAACTCAACCGGAAGTAAACTAGAACTTTTTTTCAAATAGTAGCATGCCTTTTTTATCCTTTATTATCACAGGGTTACATAAGAAAATTTTCGAGAAAAATGCATGATAAATTTATTAATTATTTAATTTATTTAGTGTACTATGAATAACAAAACAACATCACGGTGCAGAAAACACAACCTATCTGATAAATTATTCAAAGTTTTCACCATTTTGTTGAAGACCTAATACAAATCTATAATTTGTTTATGTGTATGTATAGAGAAACAACTGCAGATTACGAAAATGCTAAAAAAAAGACATACTGCCATTTGAAAAAAAATATACATGTTTACTTCCGGTTGAGTTTGAAGTACAAAAAATTTACCTTTACAGTTTCCGATGGTAAATTTCGAGTTGAATAAAAAAGTATTTAAACTTTTTTTTGTATCCAGTAAGATATAAGAATTATTCACTGTTACCTCTTATCGTGAACATATACTGAGGGTTTTAAGGTAATTGATTATTAATTATTAATTAATTAATTTTTGATGAAGCTTACCGTTTTCGAGAAAAATCCAAAAAACCTCAAATTTTGACCTTTGACCTCGAATAACTTTTGTAGCACACATAGGATCGATGGGGATTTTTAAAACTTTATTTGTATTGGTAAACCCCAGCTCTCTACCAAAATTTGGCTCTCCGGCAAATTTTGTTATTTTAAATGTCTATATTGACCGGACTATTATAATATATCGAACTTCATTACAAGCAAAAGTAGACCGACGAATTCGATCAAATTCACAACTATTTTTATGATTTTCAAAAATATTTATGTATTCAAAAATTCATAAAAAGTTGTTTGACGTCAAAATGTAATCCATTAAAAAAGTAAATTATATATTTAACAGAAGTTTAACAATTTTAACGGACCACTCAAATATGAGGTATAGTTTTCAGAGTGGCTCCGCCATTCCTCACACATAGAAAGTTTTGTGCGTCTCAAGATTTGAACCTGGGTTCCGCAAAGATCAGACGAATCAAGTGACTGCTCATCTTTGCTGCTCATTTCACATCTTACTTAGTTTGATCTGCTCTCATACCTTATGCTGAAAGCCAAGTTAGTTTGTCGGTTCACAACGATGTACATTGGTGGGCTCCTGTAGTATATTATGTGATACTAAATTTGAAATTTAGTTTTTTTTTTTTTCGTTTTTTGACTTTTGTCCACCTAATTCGGGAAATAGGCCACAGTGAGACGTAACGATAAATTTATCACATATCTGTTCAGACTTGTTATCTGTTCAGATTATATAATAATATATTACACATCGAAAATTTGTATAGAATGACTCAAATCTTTGGGGATTTAAGGGGTTTGGCCACCTTAGAGGTCGAAAAAATAGACTTTTTTAGAGATTTTTTTGCAGAAAAACTACAAAATAAATTGACATTATCATACATATCACTGGCTGTATACAATAATTTTTTTGAAGCGATTAATTCCAAAATGGCGGAGATAGGATCCGACAAATAGAGATTTATTTTAAAAATCCTCGCTGGTGATGTATATAATTATACAAAAATAATTTTTTTCTTGTTTAGGAAGGTAATAGTTATCTTGCGGTGTAGGGAATTATTTAAAAAAAATTTTTTGTAGAAATCTCAGCTGCTTGAAAAAATTAACTGAAATTTACTTTGAAATTTACAGGTTTATAAAAAATTTATAACTTTTGAACATGACACCCAATCAAAAAAAAAATCTTACGTCACAAGTTTTTTTCAGTTGAGTTGATTTGATTTGATTTGGTTAAGCAGATCGGGAGATATTGGGTACACCGTTTAGAAAAAGCAGTTTCGAGAAATTCGCTAAAGAAAAAAAAGTACAACGTCAGAGCCTTATAATCGAATATTTACTTTAAATTATTTTTAATCAGCTTTTCCTGGAAAAAGTATAAACGATTTGATTAAAAAATAAAACAAAAAGAATCAATGTTTTCAAAATGTCTAGGTGGCATAACCCCTTAAATAATGCTTTTCTTTGATCAGCTAATTAGTATGAATATTAAAAATAAAATCTACTGGATTTTTAAACATGACATTAGGAGTACAATTACACATAGTACATATTACACATACCGACAAAAAATTTTTTCCGGAAGAATAAGTAGTTTTTCTCTGGGTATTTAGCATCCTGACTCTGAAAATGATAACCATTTTCATCCATCAACTTGGACTAAATCAGTCAAAATAAGCAGTTTTTACGAAAACAGTCATCGATTTTCTAAAATTTTTAAACACATATTCACCACAAATGTAACAAAAACACTGAGGATTATTTAAAAAACTTTTCCGTAATGTAGACATTATAATAATTTTATCATAACTGCCATCTACACTGTGAAAAACTCATTTGTGCACCTACCCCTCGTAAAAAGCAAAAAGCTGTGTATTCAATACAAAAGCTGGTAAATTAAAACGGAAAGTAGATTCAAATTTACCTTATCGAAATATAAAGGAAAAATGAAAAAAACTTCCGGAAAATTTTAAAAAGTGAAATTTTGTAGGTCTGCGTTATTATGTAAACTTAATATGACTGAACTTTAATTTTTTGTTTTACGGATTTAAAATAAAAATGGAACTTTTAGGCTCTCTATCGACTGACGGCTTACACATTTAATTTGGTGTAAAGGCATTTTTCACCATCTTATTCGGCTACAGCATTTGAACATAGATTTGAACTGAAATGACATTTGTTGAAGAATATCGTAAATTTGAGCGTAGATTTGAACTGAAATATGATCGGCGCTGGACACCTTTCAAATTTCAATTCACATTTCTGTTCAGACATGATGTGTTCAGTTATCGTTTTAGATAATATCGTTGCGTCTGGACAGCGCTTAAAGACGGGTGCACAATTAATTTGTAACAGCAACCATAATAGTAACAGTGATAAAAGTAGTCAGTTAGAAACATTTGTTTGTCAATTTCAATAATTTAAAAATAATTCAATAATAAAACTATTATATTGATCAACGTTTCTAAAAATTTTTTTTTTCTTCAGGATTTAAAAAGAATCATCTACAGCAATAAACAAGCAAAACCAATACTTTACTTTACCAATTTTATTTATTAATGAGGTAGTTTTACAATTATAAAAATTACAATCCTAAGAGTGCCTTTGGGAAAATGAGATCACCAACTTTATCGCTTATAAATATATTAAATATAATAACAATTTCTAAACTGTTACTGTATAATGTCAAATTCTTAAAAACATGGATTAATCTATAAAACTTTGATATTACGGGAACCCACCTGATGATAACAACCCAATAGCCAAAATTACACTAACATTAGCGTTCCCATCTATCTAAACGATAATTAATTATTAATATTATCCTGCTGAAATTGTCAAATTCAACAATCTAGACACAAAATGCAACTATAAAATTCCACTATCAATTTTACTAAGGCTTCATCGCGTCATCTTTGTAATTGACACAATCATTAGTTTTAATTAAGTACATCTCACTAATATTTCTTTTTAATTTGGAATCTTCAAAATTCAACATTTTGACATTTTCGAAAAATAACTTGTGTCTCATCTCCATAAGGTGTGCTACTAATGCAGCGGAATTATCCCCATCGTTATTAATTTATCGTTCTTCCCTGTTCTTAATCTTTTTTATCTTTGTAGGTATTTTGTATAAAACTAATTTTTACTTAAGGGAAAGTATTGTAATCCACTCAAAAATCAAAATTCGAAATTTTGGTATTTAAATATTCCTTACCGATAAGATTTTGATGAATTTTAGTTGGACGTTCGTCAGTATTTCAGTATGTCAGTAAAAGAATGGTATCAATCGCACAGGTTGAACTGCGCGCAACTATGTTTTCAAATTTGGCATAAATAACTGAACTTAACTAAATGATTAACAAAATAATGATTGTTCAGTGTCAATTCCTTTTGACAACTTTTTTGACACTGTTTGTTAGGGTCGGTTTTTCAATTGTGGTTTAAACTTAAGTTTACGTGAACTTACTTTGAGTATTGATCTCAGTTTAAACCTAAATGGGTTTTTCAACCTTGTACAGTGGTTGGTTCAGTTGAACTTAGGTTGGCAATGAAATTCTACTAACGGTTGGCATAATAAAACTAACACCACGCCAGTTGCTTAGACAGAGGCGTATTGACCAAGTGTGATGCCACAAGCCTTTAATATTTTGCGCCCCTATCCTCGATTTTCCAGTTGACCTTTTTTTAAATTAGTCACACAAGTCTTGAAAAGCACGTTTGCATTATATTTCAGTACGTGATGTAAATACCTAGTTAAAGTTTGTTAGGTTATGTTATAAACAAAGGTTATGTTATATCAAATTAATTCAAATTATAACCAAAACTTACCAACCTCAAACCACCAATTCGTTTTGTAATCTGCGATGACAAGCTTCGGCATGGTTATTTGTACGATCCTCGCCGCTTAAAGTTCTCTGGTAGAGATTCCACATGGATACCGGAAATATAGGCGGGCGCCTCCTATCTCTGCGCCTGTTTGCTCTTCCGATATAATTATCCTCAAACCAATCCAAAAGTGGTCGAAGCTCATCAGGCAATTCATCTTCCAAAGCATCAACCGCTTCCTCTAAGTCGTGGATCGGAACGAAGGCGATTGCGAGTATCATCCGCGCTTGCAAAGCAAAATCGGGTTCATTATTGTAACGATTCATCAAATGCAATTGCCCAATATGCTTTTTCATGTTTTTTGCCAAATGGAAAAAGCATCCATGTATGGTAACATCTGGAAAGCTTTCCATCATGGCCCTGAATGCTGCTACTTCGTAATCAGAAGCAATCGCTCTTGGCTGTATGGCAGGTTCCAAAACTTTAATCATATCAAAGAGTTGATTATAAGTAGCGCGTTCCTTATTCGGCAAGAGCACATACAAAACCGGATGAACGCCACCAAACCGTTCAGCTAAAATTATATAGATTTGAGAAAACAATCCAGGTGCTGACTTGAACGTTCCATCTGCATACCATTGCCTGGACTCTCGTAAAATTTGTAGGCCCCGTCGTCTGCCGAAAATCAAAATTCTGTTCCGACCTGAACCACTGTTAGCTAATAAGAACGTTTCAAAAACTTCTGATTGTGTTTCATACAATTGGAATCTTTCAGGAATAACAAGTTCTTCAAGATTTAGGGGGGCCGCAGGTGCTGCGCGTATCTCGTTTCTTGTTCTCCTCACAGTTTTCCGAAGTGCGGCGTAATTTGGAAGTATTCCCGAGGCAGCTTGTGATAAACCACCTACACATTCTTCAATAACTTGGACGGTATTTTCCACATTAAATAACATTTAAAATAATTTTTATGGCGCCGAGTTGGCCTAGCGCCGAGTTGTCCCGGCGCCGAGTTGGCGGAGCCAAGTTGGCAGCGCCAAGCTGGCAGCGCCAAGTTGTCCCATCCCGCCAATTTTACTAGATGAATTACGAATTTGTAAAAATTTCGAATTAAAAATTCGAATTAGAATAAAAGTTTCGTACAAAACCCATAAAGTTAAAACCATTCCAATTATATGTATGTTACGAACGTTATCCGAACATAGGAACTACGCAAACATAAGAATCACGTAGACGTATTGTGAACACTTACATTGATTGCGTACAGTTCAACTTCACGTCAATGTATGTGTTATGTGAACAAGCACTTACTCCCGTACTAAGGGGTTGTCCTTTAATCACGTGAGGTTCTAACAGGGGGGGAGGGGTTTAGAATAACATCACGATTGATCACGATGGGGGGGGAGGGGATGTTGTGACAATCACGTGTATATTTTCTTACGACCACGTGAAATCCCGAGCGAGCAAATTTATGCCTAAAAGCAACATAAGAACAATATTTGGCTCTCAGCTGGCTTCTGGCACTGGACCTTGTGACTCCACTTGTCGCCCCGCTGCCCGCGGCCTTCTGTCTTGCCGTCCGTACTTGAAAAAAATTTTCAAAAAAAAATACACGTGATGTTGGGTAAGGGGGGTAGGGGTAGCCGAAAACCTCACGACGTATCACCAAAGGGGAGGGGGGGTAAAAAAATTGCATAAAAAACCTCACGTGATTAAAGGACGACCCCTAAACACTATATAATAAATAATAATAATAATATGTTCTGTTTCGTATGTAATATAAAATTAAAGTTTCTAAGGTTTCTTGCAAAAAACGCTTTCTTTTATTTTATTAAATAAAATTAAAATTGGATTTATTAAATTTTAATTTAAGCATATCTCCGTAACCGGTAATCGGTTATAATCCAATTATAATTTTCTTAAATTTGTTTTCAATTTTTTCTTAAAATTATATTCAACTTTAAACAGCCAATAAAATCATTTACAATTTTTTTGCTAGTCTTTAGTTGCTGGTTATTTTTATAATCAAATATAATAAATTGTCATTGTAAAGTTAGTGCTTCAATGACCAAAATTAGTTACAATCTAGTATACTCCTTTTACGTAATTTAAGAATATATTTGTAGATCAATACTTAATTTGAAAACTTTTAGTAATATAACCCAAAGTAAAAGTTCTGACTTTTATTCTTAAAGTTATCGGACGTTATTAGTGCCAATCAGTGGCGGCTCGTGGTATACTTTGCAGGTTCCTGCAATACCCTAAACTGAGAACGAAATAATATTTAATTTACTTTGTCAAATAAAATAATGATAATAATATTTAAGGTGTCAATACTTTTAAGTAAAAAGCTAAAAATTGATTTAATAAATTGAATCATAAGTCAATTGATTTGTCAATTGTCAATTTTATTTTAATAAATTGCACTTATTATTTTTGTTTTGTTTTTTATATAAATCATCTTTTTGTTGTGGTACAACATAAAGACAACCAAGAACAGTGTTAATTTTAGAGAAGACATACAACAACTAAGTATAATAATATATTATGATGATATTATGGTTATGGTATAACATAGTGTTATAAAATTGAGTATGTGTTTATAAAAATGAATTGCATCGTTCAAAATGAACATCTATAATGTTACATTGTTTTATTGTTTAATTTTTGATTTTCGTCAAAAATAATATTGTCATTGCTTTCTATCTTTAACTAAATCCATAAGAAATTGTTTTAATTAGGTAATATTACACTATTTCATTGTAATTACGTAAAATTTGTAAAAAAATTTCATATTCTACGTATATTACAATAAAACAGTTTTTAGTCCTGACGAGGCCCACAGCAAGGTTGGGCGAAACGTAAACTATTACACAGAGTTTAATTAAAAAAAAGTCCAAAATCCCGAAAAAAGTAATAAAATTTATTTCTATGATTAAAATTAAGTAATTCAACTAGCAATAAGTTAAACTAGAGTAGAGAAAGTATGTATTTATATAAAATACAACCTTGACTTTAAACAGATTTTTAATATAAAAAATCATGACCCAAACGTGTCCAGTCAATTTAGACATAAAAATAGTGGTCAAATAACAAAAATTGCCGGAGAGCCAAATTTTGGAGGAGAGCTGGGGTTTACCATTAAAGTTTTAAAAATCCCCATTGATCCTATGTGTGCTATAAAAGTAATTCGGGGTCAAAGGTCAAAATTTGAGGTTTTTTTGGATTTTTCGCAAAAACGGTAAATTTTATCAAAAAAAAAACGTCAAACCAAAGTTGTAGATCTTAAAATTCTCTACAAAAATGGTCTTCGTGATTTTTTTCCTAAGAGTTACCATGCCTGAGATATCGTGATTCTAAGACTCACATTATACAGGATATGCACATTATATAAAGCTGTTTTACTCACTGATTCATCATTTTGAGTGAAAATCTTTGACTACTTCTAGATGTCGTGGAAAGCTGAAATTTTGCAAACCTGTTGGGTTACTGGCACAACCACCCAGAAAAATCTAAAAAGTTGAAAAAGTTACCCCCGAACCCTTTTGCAAGGGTTGAAAGGTTTTTGCTAAATGCGGTTGCATCGCCGTTATTTGGCGTCGGATTTTGATTTTCTTAAAAGTTTTGAAGTCGTAGTGACGGCGGCATAATAGAATAGCCAAATGTTTTTCAAGGCTACGTGGGTAGAGGGGATTCAGTTCGTGGCTTATTATGTGCATATCATGTATAATCTGACTCATAGAATCGCGATATCTCAGGAATGGTAACTCTTAGGAAAAAAATCATAAAAACTATTTTTGTAGAGAATTTTAAGATCTACAACTTTGGTTTAAAATTTCTTTTTGATAAAGCTTACCGTTTTCGAGAAAAATCCAAAAAACCTCAAATTTTGACCTTTGACCCCGAATAACTTTTGTAGCACACATAGGATCGATGGGGATTTTTAAAACTTTATTTGTAATGGTAAATCCCAGCTCTCCACCAAAATTTGGCTTTCCGGCAATTTTTGTTATTTTAAACGTCTATATTGACCGGACTATAAATTTTTAGAACAGTTCCCTGATTCAATTTAAAAATCGCGTCAAATTCATATTTTGTATAGTAATGATTGTATTCTAATGGAAAAAATGGACAATAAAATCAAAAAAAAAAATCTAGGAAGAAAAATAAAAAAAGTTTAGCAATGTTTTTTTTAATAAAAATCTCAGATATTATGTGGATGGTTAATTTTGAATTAGGGAATGGTGTGGCAGTTTTGTTTTTGGATTGAAAGAGACAATGTCATATGTAATTCTAATTTGAATAATTAGATAGAAATAATTTGTAGAAGTTTATAAATAAATATCTACATCAATAAAAGAAGTATTAAGCTAAGTAGAGGAGTTATTGAAAAAGAGAAGGGTTTAAATAAATGATACAACAATTTGGCATCCCAACGTGAGTGGCTGAAACGGTGAAACAACGCTCATCAAACTCGCAAACTCTGAGATTAAGTTTAAGTGCAGGTGTGGGTCAATCCAGTAAAAATATTTTTTCAGGGACGTTTGTCTTAAATAAATGCACACACGGAGTAAAACGCGTAAAGAAATTAATACAGTGCCAGAAGAAGAAATTGAACAAGGGGAAGAAGGTGGAAGTGGAGTAGTAACTGAAGAAGTCAACATACGTCAAACACGGACAGCAAGCAACGACAACGACATTATGAAATTTTTAAATGAGATGAACAAGAGAATATGTCAGAGACAAAGCGACATAAAAGAGATGAATGAGAAAATGTGTCAGGGGCAAACCAAAATGAAAGATAGAATCGATTGAGTACAAATCAGTGTGAATGAGAGGATGTGTCAGGGCTTTATTGAATTAAATGAAAGTATGAAAAAATCGAAGGAATAAATTTTAACTACGGTAAATGAAAGATTGGAACTCGCAGAGGCAAAAAGTGAAAGTCGGGTTGAAAAATTGGAAAACAGTACTGCCGACCTACAAGGGAAGGTAGAAGAATGCGGTATACAAGTGGCCGTTGTAACCCACGAAATAAAAAGGGTGCAGGAGAACGCTGACACCGTCGAAGAGCAAGTGGAGAAAAATAAAAAACTAATTGAAAGTGTGTGTGCAGAAGTGAAAGAAACTAAATATTTTTAAATAGAAGAAAAAATGAATCAAATAAATTTGGATATGCAAAAACATTGTCAAGAATGAGGGGATATCCTGAACAAGAATGGCGAAAATCAAAATAATACACAAAGTTGGTTACAGGAACTAAATTTTAAATTAAACTCGGAAAGGATGACAAAATTTAATGGTGAATGGCAAGAAGACCCAAACATAAATATTACTAAATTTAAAAGCTTGACGGATAACATAAATAACGTATCAAAATTAAAAACAATCATTCGAAACAAAATGAAAGAACAGGCTGAATATTGGTTTAGTGCAACAGAAGACAAATTTGAAATAAGCGATGAACTAAAAAAAAGTCGTAGAGGTAAAATAGAAATGGGTAGAAGAAGTGGTTAATGTTTGTGATGTGACGATTTTAAAATTATTCACTAAGAACGATGGAACGTTCTCGAGTTAAATAATTTGGAGGGGAAATGTAATTGTAAAAATGGACAATAAAATCAAAAAAAAATCTAGGAAGTGAAAAATAAAAAAAGTTTAGCAGTGTTTTTTTTTAATAAAAATGTCAGATATTATGTGGATGGTTAATTTTGAATTTGAGAATGGTGTGGCAGTTTTGTTTTTGGATTGAAAGAGACAATGTCAGATGTAATTTTAATTTGAATAATTAGATAGATTTGTAGAAGTTTATAAATAAATATCTACACCAATAAAAGAAGTATTAAGCTAAGTGGAAGGGTTATTGAAGAAGAGAAGGGTTTAAATAAATAATACAACAGTATATTAGGTTAAACAAGATGCAAATGGTCAGGGCCGTAATTTGGTAAGGTTGGGCCCTTGGCAAACCTGTAAAGTTGCGGACCCCTACCCAACTCCTGTCGTAATTTTTTCCAATTACGTGGAATTTATGTTCTTAGATAGAACCGTCAATCATCATAGGCCACACCTCTAAAATATCTCTAACCACTTAAACAGCGGTACGTGACATTTGGGCGCCACCGTTTGGGCCGATTGGGTTCTTTAATTGGTTGGAGATATTTTAGAGGTGTGGCCTATGATGATTGACGGTTCTATTTCTATTTCGCACGCACTCTAACAAAATTTTTTATTAAAAAAATGGTCAGTTTTGCGTCCCCTTGGCAGTTGTGCTTTTGGATGGGGGCCTCACCTGCCACCCGTTACGGCTCTGCAAATGGTGAAAAGAACGGCCAGAGATCAAGAAATTCTGACGGCGTCATTTTCTTCAGTGCTAGCCCAGTGTTTGTTGCTGATTAAATTTCAATATTTTAATATTTCATTCACGCAGTGAGTACTTTATCACTTGTTATTTTTCAATCAATAAATATTTCTAATGATTTAACACACTAGATAACTTTTTTTCCAAAAATAACAGTCCACTGGGAACATTCCCCTGCTTCATAAAATGGCAGGGGATTGATTTATCTTTTTAAGGGACTGATAGTATGTTGTTTCTTTTAGGTTATGCTGAACAATACCGCTAAAAAGAAATAAAAAAAAAAGGTAAAATATTTTTTTTAAGTGTCAGCTTTTTGAAGCTGTATATTTAATTTATTACAGCCTTCTGTTGTTATTTCTTATTTTCGTTTCTTATTTATTTTAAACAAAAAACATGCATGGGACAGTTTTGTATGGTCGAGTTTTCAATTAGTAGAGAAATATACATATACAACTCTTGAAAAGTTGCAGAGAGTTCCGAGGTTTTGAGGAAGTTATAGCCCCCACATTTCTAAAGCACGAGCCGCTACTGACCAATAAAGTAAAAATCAATTACTAAATTGTAAATTAATAACATAAATCAATAACTCCTATGTCTGTTGCTCTATAATTTAATTTCTAGGCCTGAATATTTTTAGAAAACATAAAACTTTTATTTTAAAAATAAAAATTGCTGACAAACAATGAATTGTAGTCGATACAAATTATTTCATCCAAGGTGTCTATAATTTTTTATACCTCCATAGCAAAACAACTTAATACATAAATTCAAATTCTATTTGAAAACATTTTAACATGATGTATTCTAACAAAACTTTTGTTTTGGAGCTACGTTATATTGTAAATTATATCTAATATTAATCTAAATTTAAAGTGCTATTGATTAATTTTGTGATTATTACTACTTTTAATATTCGACATCATCTTTTAGTGCAGCACTTTTTATTTTAATTAAAAGAATGAAAATTATTGAGAAGTTAAATACTTTTCATCATTGTTTGCAAAATCTTTTCAACAACTTTTCTACATTCACAGGGAATATAAATCTAAAACCAAGAAGAAAAAGAAAGTAAAATTTATAACATCGTAATAATATTATGCAAAAGTTAATACCAATTCAAGATTTCTTTCTTAAAATTATTCGAACCTACTTTCAAAAACGAAGGAAAAAATTTGCAATCTGTATAATTTTATTATAACGACGTTTATTAAATTAATTTAATTAAGTTGATTTAAAATTTTCCTCATTTTGCTTGAAATATTGAAAAATTAAAAACCATTCGCATAATTTTTTTTGTTTCTCTGCTCTTCATTACTGATGTACTTCAAACGACTTCATAACTAACCTATGTTCGAAAGATTTTAAAATATAAAAAATTATTTTGTGTATATTTAATTTTGAACAACACTAAATTATTATTTTGACATTTTTCGGTAAACCTAATAGCAGTTAATTTTTCAAGATATCTACAAATTGAGGTTGCCGCTAGAATGTGGAATTTAGCATTCCTCGCATTCAGCATTAAATAACTCTAACACTATAAATCATTTTTAAAGCAGTTGCTTGTAAATTATTAATTGTTTGGTAAATTTTTAAATTAATTTCTCAAAATTCGTGTAAAATAAAATTTTTACAGCATGAAACATAAAAATTTCTTTTATGTAAATTTAAACTTACAGAGTAGCACTGTTAGAAATCTTATTCTCAATAAAGTATAACAGATTTTATTCTGATTCATTAATTAATATTGCAATAATATAAAAACAACATAATATTATTATTGTTCAGGTAATTTTGATTGAAAATTTTAATTATGGTATTATGTCGGCGCTGTCTTTGAAAATAAGTTTTATTTGTTAATTAGAAACACGACGTAATAAAAATAATAATTAAACCTTTTAATAATAAAGTATTAACGTAATATAAATTACACAAATTAAATAATTAGCATAATTATCTGTAAGGGTGCACTAATCCCATAAAATCCAATACACTTGGAAGGTTGCGTTTCTATGCTCTCTCTAGTTTATTCACTATCATTAAATTATAATGGGTTGCTCGTAAATTTCGTGCAGATTATTTTATCAAGTAAATAAAATAAATTTTTCACTTTTTATTTATTCAGTCAACGACATCTTCAAATAAAATAAAGATTTTCGTTATAATTTAAAATTGTTTGAACAAAATAACATTCCTAAAATTTAATATCTGGCCATCTGAACAGAATTAGTATAAATTTAATCAATAAAAGATTTACCACTTTTATATCCACGTAAATAGAAAATCGTTGTAGAAATCTTAAATCTAAGATAAAATTATATTGCCCACGAGATGCATTCGCCCCATTGCTTCTCGAAGTAAACGCTTGGAAAGATAAGTCAACAAAACTTGCGATCTAATCAACAAGCGAGCAAGCAACCTATTAATCAAAATAGTTAAATTTCAAATTAATAGTGTTATTTATATATCAATATAATTGCGCTTGATAATTGAATTAAACGATTAAAAAAATGTATTAATTTGACCATCTTGGTTAATTCCAATTTGGAATAAATATGAGCTGCATATTATTCCCCATTTAATTTACAAAGTAAATTAATTAAAACTACCGCTGTATAGGATCTTTTTAAATTAATAAAAAAAAGGATTGTAGCTCAAACGGATTCCGTTGTCTAAAGTATCCTCAAATTCAAATCCCCTTATCGCAGTTTCAAGATAAGCATGCTAGACTGGTGCTTCCTTTAGTGACTTTTTTGCTCTAATTAATGAGCTCAACATTGATTAATAAAATGTTGATGTTAAATATTCAAGTAATTATTTTAAATTAGAATTATAGCTCATAAATTTAAAAGATTTAAACATTTATTTTATGTTTCTTTTTTCACCACGTTTCAGCAAAATTCAGTTTGACTTCGCCGAATAAAATCCATAAGAATTAAGACTGTAATTCGTATACTTAATTTATCGTTTGCATAGTATTTCATTTTACGTTTCTCGTTATATTCATTCATTCATTTATTGTTATCTTTAGTTTACTTATACATATTTATGAACTTTTTTGCTTAAAATAAACAACAAAATTTAGTAAATTTTTAATTTAATTTAGTCATTCAAGCAACAAACTTTTATTAATCAAGATATTCGTGGTGTAAATAGTAAAATTAGATAATTAACTATGTATGTTAACTATATATTTTTATTAATAAAAAAAAACAAACAAATAATAAACTACGAATTTGGGAAGTTGAAGGAAAATTCTTAGAAGTGAAAAAACTGATTGAGTGATTGCTAAAATCTAATTAATGCTCATTTCCTAACACATCATTCGACAAAAACTCCGAGCCCTATTGTTTTTCATAAGGTCCAATATTTTGGGGTGGCTAAAAATCATATCGCAAGCGATATAAGCAAAAATAAAAAAAGTCTAACCTGTTTTCCTTATCTTCACTTCCTCTTATTTCTTGTAAGCGCAAATTTATGTCTTATCAACTTAACACTCACCAAATGAGTATCTTCTAGGAGTATAATCTTCATGTCAGAATACAGAAGTAGTAGTGGTATATTATTTAAATGGCATATTTAAAATGGAGATTGGCAGATACGTAGTGTCCACAACAAGTGGACGAAAAATAATTAAAAAACTGAAGTGAGCTTCATCCACATGAGCTCGCGCCCGAAGTGAAACCTTTTATATTTTCCTTGATGCGTTATCCATTCTCGAAAATATTAGAATATTTTGTTTAGAAAAAATATTAATTTATTCATATATTATGATATAATATATAACAAATATAATATATATTACAATGCATAATAAGCAAAACAATTTTATCTTTAAATTTCTTATTTGCCTCTTCCCTCCTCGCACTCAAGGCTTATTTCTTTCCCTTACTAGCATGATACACTTATGTGCAACTAGTGTAACATAACCGTTTCTCCTTTTATCCTACCCATTTCCCCTTTTATCTTAAATTTCAAACAAATACCTCGCTAAAGAAGTTTTACTTCAAAAACTTGAAGTAGACACCAAGAACAGACAAAAGAAGTGTAGGCTGTTTGCAAAACATCTAGACAGTTATCACAAACTGAAATTCATGGCTAATGTAAAAGAAAAATGGAACAATTTAGAGGAAACTAACGTTCTGCTGCAAAGAACGAACCTGATTACATAATAGTATACTCATAATAATACTCTTGTGTAAATTAGTTAAATTAATATTTTCAAATTTAATAAATTTGATAGTCTTGATCTATTAAAGAGGTAAGTTATTCAATTCAATTAAGTAGCTTAATTTTAATACGGAAAAAAATGTAAATGTTTTATGTCACAATTGCATTTGTCAATTTCCAATTAAACTTTATCACAAGTTTTAATTAAATTTAAATTTTGAAATTATTTTTTGAGTTTTAGTTCATTTAAAAAAAAATCCCGAAAAGTTTAATTTTCAGGGAGATTTAAAATTTGTATTAAAAATAGAACGTTATCAAAATATATTTTCAACAATTTTGATAAACCTCAAATCTAGTAATCAAATGAAAGTAATGCATTTCTAATTTAAATAAAAAAATTGCGGAGCCCTAATACCGGGTGACCGGTCGACCATCTGAACATAGGTAATTAACATAGGAAATTGATTTTTCCTGCTTCCCATCACAACGGATAAGAATGAAAATAGTATCAATTTAAAGAGATTTTTATTTCGCTTCTAAAGATACCTAACACTTGATATTTTGTTTTTCAATTACTGGTAAAAACTCACTAATAAAATGCAAAAAAGAAATTTAAAAAATGGTTTTAGTTGCCTTGATTGAATTTTATTGCAATTGTTTTTGTTTGAAAACCAATAATTTCCAACAAATTACTTTGACAGATTACAATAAATTTGGTTAACAATGAAAGCAAACACTTATTCTGTGGAAGAAAAAGTTTTTATGGTAAAATTATATTACAGTGGGTAGTTGTATTACAAACAAACTTCCAAATTAAATATACGGAAAATTTCAATTTTCAAATGCCGTTTTCTCAAAAACTAATGTATAATCCAAAAAACCATATTCTTTATAAAATTCTTAAAAAATTGTCCTCTTTCCAATGGTATATAAGAAAAAGTTCAAATATAGGTATAAATTAATTACAAATTGATATTAAAATTTTGAATAAATTCAAATTTTAATATTATCAAAATCGACCGTGTTTGATAAAACGTAAAAACCAAAAGGTAAAGTGACTTCGGTCGAAATGATTCTCTTTTTAAGATGAATACTTTTCTCCTTCATATACCCAGCCAAAGCTTTTTTGGGCACCAAACTGCAGTAATCGCCACCCCCCATGAGATGCAAAATGCAGATGGTTTGACAAAAACAAGGATCGTGTTAACTTAGAGCAAGACTCGAGTTTGGGTATTACCCATCATTACGGGATTTACCTCATCGGTTGCATATTGCCAACAACGATATCGAGCATTGCCAAGACACCAACCTACAATTGCATTGCTCATAACTTGAAGAAGCGCATACCACGTCTGGCGCCCTGCAGTGGAGAGAGTATGAAGGATATTGCAAGCGTCCCGAAGCCACTTTCCTTTTGGTTTTTACGTTTTATAAATTAATTGACAATAATCAAAATATTTAATTCAAAATAGTTTAACACCCCTATTCTGTAACTTCTTCGTTATAACGATTCGTTAAACGTGTCAACTTTGGTTTACACATACAGTAAAAGCCCTCGTATCCGAATCCCTCGTATCCGAAAATTCTTAGAATTTATCGCGTCAACCGAAAAATGCTTGCGAGGTCAACGCGTAGGCAGACTTCCGTTTCATCTTATGGTATTTATATTTCAACCAACCATTTATCCGAAACATTCGCTATCCGAACGAAAATGGGTCCCGATCATTTCGGATACGAGGGCTTTTACTGTAATATTATTTATTGCCTTGTATTAACGAATCGTTATGATAAAGAAGAAGTTACAGAATAGGGGTGATGGAAATTATTAGATAATTTTGTCAAGTTTATTTACACGTTCTTAATTATTTTCTTGCTCATGTTATCTGACTAGCCCTTTTTAATTAAATTTTCTTTTACAGTTTACAGAGCTTCCTTTCTCTATTCACGCTAATTTTAAAGAGCTATCAAAGAGTATTTTTATTTGACTTTGATGATGATATTGCAGTTTAAATATCTTCCAGACAAAGTTAATTTTATTTAAGGAAAACATTTTACTTTTATCGGTATGTTATTGCAGTTATTTTATATTTAAAAATTAACAGGCTCAGTGAGCATACTAAAAATAAAAATATATTTAATAAGAAAACTAAAGACTGATAAGTCAAAACCAAAGAAATTGATATCTTAGAGTATCCAAGAGAATGTGTATAATACTTTTTAGAGGTAATATGCTCAAAAGTTTTATAATATTAACAGCCAATAATAAGATAATTCGAGTTTTATTTTAGGTTTTTTAGCTTAATTTGTAATTATGTAATTTTCAGATGCTAACTTATAAATCATAAAATAACTAAATAAAAACTTTACAGTATAACTGAGTATCTGTAAAAATAAACTTAGATATAGATCTATATCGTATTTAATTAATACAAATTAAATTTTAACTTAAATATGAAATATTCTACTAGGGATGTCAAGATTGTTTAACCAACAGCTAATTTAAACAATACTTTATGTATATAATTAAAAGTTAAATTATGTGATTTACTGACAGTTGTGTTAGTCGAGTCAACAGGGAATATAACTTTTTGTAATACATAGAAATATTTTAATAAATTTTGATTTACCCCCAAGAGACGTAAAAAATTAATTTCAAGTTTGCAATTTCAGTTTTTAAAAAGTTAATATTGAATTCGTTTCGTGTTCACGACAGTTCTGTAATAAGTGTTACTTCAAAGTTTGTATTGCTTAAGGACTTAAAAGCAAAGCAATACGCTTATATTAACCAGAAAGTATATTTTGTCATAATAATATCGATTATTTAAATTGACATTTAACCTAAAATGCTATATTACGCTTTAAAATTAAAATTGCAAATAAAACTTCAAACAATATTATTTAACTGAAAATACAGCAATATATTGTATTTTAAATTTTTCAGTACAAACGATTAGATTATTTAAAATTTAATTTAAATCCGAAAAATTCACTAAACATGTAATTAACCATAACCACAATAAATTATTTTCTGTATCAAAATTTAAGGACTTTTTTATATAGTTATATCCGCTAATTAAAAATAAATAAATACTATAACTTGTCAAAATAATTAATTATTAAATATCTGTTTTCTGGACTAAAAGACATTGTTTAAACTTCAGTAAAGTTCTGACAAAATTGCGTACTTTTAAGCCATCAATATACGTCTACATTAAAGCGGTTTCACATTGAAAAAAATTTTGTGAAAATGGAATTCATATTTAACTCGGTATAATTCAACCAAATCCGCCAAGTGTATCATTTGATCAAATCAGTTTACTGTTTTTTTAGCAGATGGTCAATGCTTTGGTGTGTAATGTAAAAAATGTACTTTGGCTTCTCGGAATTACTTCATAGGCAGACTATTCACACATATGAGAGAAAAAAATTACAGGACCAAGTTTAAAATTACTATGAAGAAGAAATAAATTATTTAGTTTATGATTTGTCGCTTTTCCCGCTTTTATCCTTAAAATAACCACAGTGTCTAATAATTTCTCTGAAATGGAAATATAGAGTTTTATTAAAGTAAATATTCGTGATCCTGATTACGTCAGAACTTGGACAGCATAATACAAAACAATATATGTATAAAATTTCTAACTTTACTTCTTATTAATTCTTTAAGTTAATTCTTAACTTAACTACTACAATACTTAGTTCTATAGTATAATGTTTAATTTACATAATATAGGTATGTATTTCAAAAATAAATGAAAGAAATAATTTATGGTTATTGTCAAAATTAATAATTTAAAACCGTATGCATATTATTGTAGATTATCACAATTCTACTATAATTTATATGCGCCGACGTAAAGCATAATATATTACTTATAAGTTATAAGTTAAATTGCACAGTTAACTGTCGAGTTGTAGCTAAGATGAGAATTAGCGAATACCAAAACATGTCAGCACTTTAATCATTTCAATTAGTAATTCGATAAGATTTGATGTTTCTTCTCTACGTTTTGTAGTTAATTAAACTTCCAGATTTTGTTGACCAATATAAAAAGCCATTGGCTGCATGTTAAATGAAATTTATTAAGAGCAACGGTATCTCCAATAGCAATTAAAAAAAATTTAAATGTAAATTAACTTAAACTGCGTAATATTTCTCTATCAAAGGTTTTATAAATACGGTAGCTGATTCGCCAAGCCGTTTGCAGCGTACTTTCGGGTAAAAACAAATACCTCATTTTAAAAAGAAGAAAATAAGTACCTATATTTAAAAATATCTTATATTTTAATTCTTATATAGTGAAATGACAACATTACTAATAAAAAATATTAAGCTCGATACCTGTTTTAAAAATATGCTTGAGTTTGGTAAATTTGTTAAATATATAAATCTTAACTTGTGAGAATAAATAACATTAAAAACTTCAATATAACAAGTTAAATCAAATAATATAATAAAAGTTATATTTGAGCTTTCAGCGACGGTTATTGCTTATAAATAAATTTCTGAAGAAAGCGATAACCATCGCTGAAAGCTTAAATATAATTTATATTATATTATTTGAATGAACTTGTTATATTGAAGTTTTTGATGTTATGTGAAATTGCTTTATTTCGCACAACACATTTTGAGATTTTGTGCTTATTGTGCGCTCATAGTTTAATTGTTTGCGAGTTTGTTCGTGTAGACCAGTTAAAAATTATAATTTAATATTTGATTATGGTAAATTATTATGGCAATAATCTTATAATATTTGAATGACCTGAAAACTCCTTTTTGCACAGGATCATTTATTATAATTAATATCTTATTTTATTATTATAAAATACAAACTTTGAGTTTTATATATTAAAATTGATGTAAAGAGCTGGGAATAATGGCGTTAACCTTAGAACTCTTAGCTGAGTAATCTGTTAAAATTTCAATTCAATCGTGCTTTCCGTTGGGGAGATTTTGATGGGACGGACATAATACATACATACAATCTTTGAGTTTTATATATATTAAGATTATTTAATAATAAAATTATTAAAAAATAATTTAAATAAATAAAAGCTCGCACACGCTTAAACGTACATAATACCTAGCAAAAATATTGGGCAGGAAACTATTTTTTTAATGCGAATATACTCGTTCGGAGCAAATAAGGTAGTATACATTTCCTTACGAGTATATACGTGTAGAACAATAAAAGGGTTAAGTAAATTCAAACCAATTTAACCAGAAAACAGTATCCTACGAGTCAGTTGGACTACTCATATTAAACTTTTTGTGTTGTAGACAATATTTTTTGTTTGGTAATTGATGTAGAAAGCTGTAACCAAAAATATCTTTTTAGTGAACCGTGAATTTAAACTTTCGATTTGGTAACAACCATTTTTACTAGTTAAATAAAATACATATATATTATTATTAGAGTACGGATTTCTAGCAAATTTGCTATACATAAATATTGATAGCAGAAGTGTAATTGTTATAAATGTCCATGAATTTGATAAAATTAAGGCATTTGGTGCTAATTTTTTTATGCTTATATGCTTATTTTGATACTTTTATGCTTAGATTTATATTTAAGCATTTTTAGTGCTTATTTTAGCAATTTTCGATAAATTAAAAAAAAATTGCAGTAGATACACAAATACCTACATTTATTTTAGACCGGGAGCTAATGACGATTTGGCTTTACCCATTTTATAAGTTACAAAATTTTGTGAGCTAAATATCTTGACTAGGGAATTGAAATTGGCAGACGTTTACCGGTTTACCCCTAAGGATAAGACGATAAGAGCAATAAATAGGTTTGAAATTTAAATCACAGTATAGGCATTCGTCGACTAAAATAAATTATTAAATAAATGCGGCTTTAACTAAAACTCACTTTTATAAAAGCACTTTATAGCTAAATTAGCTCATCTATTAGGTAGCTGGAAACAATAAATCTTCCTTTAACAGATGTGGTAAATATCTTTCAAAATACCATTTCAAAAGTTCCAGTTTTTTGACAAAGAAAAGTTAAGTATCGGCATAAAATATTGGATTTAATAAACTATACATTAGAGCAAATAGCTAGCGTTTTAGTGTAATTTAAGAACGCCTCAATTAACCATTAATTTTTAATGAAAAATTTAGAAAAAAATTTAATTTCTTTTTTTAGAAAAAATATGATGTAGAGAAATTATTTTATTATTTTACTTTTTATTACTATTTTTTTTTTACTTTATTACTTTTTTTTGTGTTACTTTTCAAATAAATTTTATTTAAAAAAAAATATTTTTAATGCTTATTTTTAAGACGAAATCATATTTTTATGCTTATAATGCTTAAAAGTCCGTACTCTAATTATTATAGTGTTCGTATATAAAAACTTCGAGGCATATAAAATAAAAAAAATTAAACAAAAATGTTACGATTAATCTTGACTTACTTATTATTTATAGTACTTCCCAGGTAGCACAAAATATTGCGCAATATTGGGGCAACATTGCACCAATATTGGAAAGTTAGGCAATATTGGCAACGCCCAGGCAATATTGGTGCAATATTGATTACCATTATTGCGGCAATAATGGCTAACAATATTGATGCAATATTGTCTACCAATATTGGCGCAATATTGTTCATCCATGTTGGTGCAATAATTAGAAAATTCTGCATTAATTACTTAACAATATTGAATATATTGTTCCAAATAACTTAAAAATAGTATTATTAGTGATTTTCATCATTGGTAAATGTATTGCACTCATACAGCTAAACTTTTCATATTTTATTAAAATCCAATATTGGACAAGATTGCGTACCAATATTGCTGCTTTTTTGCGCAGCGAATTGGAGCAATAACGCCTAGCAATATTGGAGCAATATTGATTACCATTATTGGGACAATAATGACTAACAATATTGGTGCCATATTGTCTACCGATAGTGGCGCGATACTGTTTATCCCTGTTGGGACAATAATTAGAAAAATCTGCATTAATTACTTAACAATATTGAATATATTCTTCAAAATACCTTCAAAGTCGTATTATTTAGTGATTTTCATCTTTGGTAAATGTATGGCAAACATACAGCTAATTTTTTCATGTTTTATTAATGTCCAATATTGGACAAGATTGCGTACCAATATTGCTGCATTTTTGAACCGCGATAATGGAACAATAATGCCTAGCAATAGGTATTTCAATAATGAAATATCATTATTGCGGCGATAATGGCTAACAATATAGGTGCAATGTTGCCTACGAATAAAATGGAAATATTTTATATGTTGGGACAATAATTATTAAAAAACTTCATTAATAATATTTAAGCAATATAAAATATATTGCCTCAATTTCATCATTAGAGTTTGCATTTTTATAACATGTAGTTAAAATTTTCATGTTTTATTAACGATTCTTTACCAAGTTACACAAGATTGCGTACCAATATTGCGACATTTTGCGCAGCGATATTGGGACAATATTTATTCTTAAATGCTGGTTTAATATCTAAACAATATTGAATATATTATCCGAAATAACTTCACAATTATATTATTTGTGATTTTCATCATTGGAAAATGCTTTGCTAACATGTAGGTAAAATTTTCATGTGTTATTAATACCCAATATTGGTACAAGATTGCGTACCAATATTGCAGCAATATTGCGCAGCGATATTTGGACAATATTGCTGATCAATATTTATAATTAAACAATTAATATAATAAGTTAATAAATTTTACTTTGTATCTTTGTATTTCATCTTGCAAACTATCAATCATTCAAAATATACGAAATTGCTAAAAATATGAAATACCTTATTTCTTATGTTTTACCACGTGGTTTCCCGCGTTACTAATCCGTAATCCGTAATTATTTGGCCAATGACACTATTTTAGAAACAATATTTTGGCTAAAAAATGCAATCTAAAGATTACTTAAACAGTAGGTTTTATTGCCTGTTAAGGACGGACATACTATATTTATTATTTATATTAAATATGCCGTTAAATGCACAGCGCTAATAATAATACAGTGCGAAATAAAAACTAGTGTAGTTTTCAAAATTTATGAAATATCCGTAAACCGCAAAAATTGTTTAAGATTACGAGTACAGTAGAACCCCCATTATTCGACACCCCCTTATTCGACAATTCCGAGAATTTCTCATGCTAATGGACAGATAATTATGAGCTGATGACGCACAAGTTGTGAGCTTATCTCGCCACGACTGGAGTTCAGGACGTAGGCAGACAGATTGTTTACCTATGTTATAATGCTTGAAACATGATAATAGCAAAATAACAGCTTTTTCAATACTAAAATAAAGAGTATTTAAATTTGAAAGAGGTTATTAGAAATTAATAAAAATAAAATATTTTCATTCTAATGGTATAATAATTTTGTTATTTTGTAACGCGTATCGTCACAATTTTGTCATTTAATTTATAAAATTTATTCGTAAAATATAAAGTTATTTTAAAGTTTATATTATGTATCTAATAACATTTTTGCAAAATAAATAAAGTAATAAAATAAATAAAAAATTTATATTTTTAAATTAAATCATAAAGTTTGCTGGGTAAGGCATAGTGTAAATAAATTCTTATCGTAATCAAGAATAACATGATATGTTTATATCATATAAAGATATTTATTTCATTTCTCTATTCGACAAATTCTATGTTTGGACAGGAAATGGGTCCCGTTTATGTCGAATGACGGGGGTTCTACTGTATTATTAATAATATTACATCATTAATCACTCAAAATGTACAAATTAGATATTTTGTTAGTTTGATTTCCACCATCGCAGTCTTCTTTATCAATGTCGTACTGGCTAACATTGAAGAGGAACACGATTGCCGCACAATTTTGGCAAAAAATTTTACAAAAATATATAGGAATTGGTTCAATAATAATTACAAATTATTGACCACGTGGTAAAAAAATTTAACCAAAAAACGCAAAAATAACCGCGAATTTTATTGCCATGCGAAAGTGGACCCCCCAAATACACGGAAAAAATCGATAAAAAATGCAAAAAATTTGGAGATGACCCGCATAAGATAAGATTTAAAATAAATTATTAACAAGGCACTTCATCGCCCGCAAACAAGTATCTAGAAAATAATCAAAATTATTTTATGCTGAATGGTTTACAATGTTCATTCCATAAAACATATTTAGTTTTCCATAGTCGATTGATTTAAGTTTAAGCAGTGTAACTCGATATTAACATATCTTTTTATCATTGTTAACTCAAATTTAAAGTTAGAGGCGATAAGTTGTTTTCTGTTTGAATATTCGCTTAGTTGGTTAATAACATTAATAAGAACTCCAAATATCCAGTTACAAAAATAATAATATGCAAGAGCTAGGAGCAACCTAGTGCGATATAGGTTTTATTGCCATGTAGTTATAGAAGTTTTATGGAAACAATCAAACCGCAAGAAAAAAATTGTTAAATAATAACGAAGTGAGCGGTAGGGTTTTAAATCCATAGAATGATACGGTTTAGGTTCGATTCCCAGGTAAGTTAAAAAAAAGTGTACTTTATATTTCAGTTAATGTTTAAATTTAGATACTGCTCCGAAACTACAAAAAATGACTAAGCCGATATCTAAATAAAATTAAGTTAGCAAATTTGTAAATTAAAATAACAATTATAGTATACATAATTACTAATTTTTTTTAATTGCAATCATGGTATTGCAATATTGAGCTATATTGTCTGCAATATTGAGCAATATTGCTAACAAAATTATACAACATAGCAAATAGTTCTCTCATATTGCGCTACATTGCTTTCAATATTGTGTAATATTGATTGTAATATTGTGTAACATTGTAAATTGTTCTCATTAGTATATTGCGCTATATTGCCATCAGTATTGTGCAATATTGACAGCAATATTATGCAATATTGACTGCTATCTTGTGCAACATTGCAAATTGTTCTCATTAGTATATTGTGCTACATTGACCTCAATATTGAGCCAATATTTAAACTATGAAGGACCAATATTGCCCCAATATTGCGTGCTACCTGAGGTAGAAATCAAAATATTTGGTGTAATGACAAAATGAGTTAAAACTCATGAGTTGTCATGTTTCATTTTTTTTGTATTTTATTGGGTTTACTTTACGATAAACGTATGCCTTAAAATTAAAAATTTGGTTAATAAGTAAATCATTGCGGTATAATTTTCAATAGCACGTTGAAATAATTACGCTTTAAATTAAAATTGAAAATTTAACCGTACAGATTTTGTGATTCGTTGGTTGATCTTATGTTAGAGAAGATTTAAAAACATCTGTAATATTATTTGCTAAATTCAGATAATCATGAAGGGTTGTATTGATTTGTTTGTTTGGAAATTGATAGGGATTTTTTTTAAATTAAATTTAATACGTCTGACCACATTATCGTTTTATTCGAAAGAAATTTAATTGAAGAGTTTTCATGCTATCAAGGATGGATGTACTCCAGCGAGGCGGTTTTTTGTAGTAGGTTTCATTTTTCAAATTATTCCGCTGGGGTCATCGCAGTATATATAAGTACTAATTCATTCAAAATATATTTATATCACCCAATTATTTATATAATACACGTGTGATAAATGAGTGGGTGAGTGAAGACATATATAATATAAAATCAATAGCTTGTTTAATTAATCTAAATTACACCTCATATAGTTATAGTAATTGTGTATGAAAAATTAAATAGTAAATTGTTATTGATTCAAAACATTTTATAAGTCGTAAATACAATATTGATATAATATAGTTCAGTGATCGTCAATCATAACAAACAACAGTGCCGTAGTAAGGCAATAGAGAAAGATATTTGGGATGCGTAAAATTAACCAGTTTATCAAACTTAAAATTAACTACTTAATTTTAATTTTTTCTTTAAATACAAGCCCTACTTCTTAATTAAGACGCGTTTCGGTAATCAAAATCTTCAGTTTCGGAGCACACACGTAAGAGTTGTCAACCAAATAAAAAAAACATAATATAAAATAATAATTTGCATATGAAACACATGAAATCTTGAAATGCGTCTCAATTAATAAATAGGACTTAAAGAAATAGACTTGGTTTTATTTTATGTCTTTAGATTTCAGTTTGGAAAATCAAAGTTGAAATCAATTTTACGAATAAAATTGTAAACAAGATTACAAGATTGTAAACAAGATTAGTTAGTAAATATTTTATTAGTTATTCTGAAGACGGCTCTGACTGATAATTTGTTTTCGTATGAAAAATATATTTTTTTTACATGTACATAATATACGTTTGTATACAGTACCCATTCCTCAACTAAGTATAGTTTGTTTCAATTTAAATGAAATTAAAAAAATTTTAAAAATTAAAAAAGATCATAATGTATCAAATTATTTTGATATAAAACGTCTAAACTTAGTCACAAAAACATGTAATATAGAGATAAGGTGATGTTTTTAATTGCAGGCTAGCCATATTGGCAGTAGCATTATTATGTTTTAGCGGAAATGTTCATACGTTCTTATATCAAAGCAATTTAATATATTCCTTTTTATAATTCCATTTAAATTGAAACAAACTATACATACATATAATATACTTCTATACTTATGAAATTATAATAAACTAGGTTGGTCCAATATATTTATTCATAATACAAAATAATTAACTACATTACTGTAAATTTTATTCTATTGAATATTAATGGTAATTGATTGAATTGGTTTGAATATGTGTTTATGATTTGTATAAACTTTCAAAGAAACTATAACAATTTTGCTATTGTTGTGTTTTGAATTGTAAATATGCTTGACAATTGTAATATTTGTTTAACTAAAATTAATTATATTATACAAACAACGTTAAAATGAAACAAATTAATATAATTATACAGGGTGACCCAGACCACCCGTATCAGTACTTTTTTTCAAAAACGGTAAGTCGTAGAGAGTTGGGATAAAAAAATTTATTACAAAAGCCCTAATGACGAATCTAATGGTGATATTATTATTTCCGGGAAAAGTTGGTATCCAGAATAGTTTGCTCCAGGAAGTCCAGAAATCCAGAATTTTAAATAGCACCATATATTGAAAGTGATATCGTTGGAAAGCTCATTAAAAACTAAGCAAGTTTTGTAAGAAAATTTTTTTTATTACTCCCATCCCTTTTAAGTTATATTCGACTTAAGTTATTAAGTTATTATTTTGATTATTTTGACTTAATTTTAAAAATTGGCATTCAAATGCCATTTGAAAAAATGCCATCTATCGGGTTAGACAATAATTAATAATTGCAATTGTTTTATCCCTCTGTCGTAAAATTATCCGTTGCCATTGTTCAAACTAATCATTATTTATTGTTTATTATTAATATTAAGTGTTTGTTTTGAAGTTAAAATTTGTATTATTAATTAGTTGAATTAGTGAAATTATGCCGTTTTAGAATTTAGAGGCTTTCGATATGTTAATGATTTTGGGAGAATGTGGACAAAATTACAGAGCTTCTGAGCGTATTTATGCTGAAAGATATCCTCAACATGCCCGTCAATCTTTCAATGTTTTTCGGAGATTGGCAGCACGTATTTGTACCAGAGGCCAGGTGCAACCAACAAACAATCGCGGTAATCGGATTATGCGACATATGTACGTGATGAAAGAGCAACTGATATTCTTGATGCAATAATTGTTGATCCGAATATTTCAACCAGAAGACTTGAAAGAGATTCTGGAGTTAGCCAATCCTCTGTATGCAGAGTCTTTAAGGATCATCATTTTCATCCATACCACATACATATGCATCAAGAATTAAATGAGAGTGATTTTCAAAGTAGAGTAGTTTTTTGTAATTGATTAATTAACAAAGGCCCCCATTTTCCTAGGACGGTTTCATGGACTGACGAGGCTACTTTTAAAAGCAATGGTGAAGTCAATATTCACAATGCGCATTACTGGTCGCAAACAAATCCCCATTGGCTGCGAACTATTGATAACCAACATCTTTGGAGCGTTAACACGAGGTGTGGTGTGCTTGAAGGAAAAATTATAGGTCCTTATTTTTTTGAAGAAAATCTTAATGGGATACGATATGCCGAGTTTTTAAATAATGATTTGATCGATTTATTGGAAAATGTTTCTGTGGAAATGCGAGCAATAATGTGGTTTCAGCAAGACGGCTGCCCAGCTCATTTTCCATTGGTTGCTAGGAATGCAATAAACCATCTATTTCCCAATAGATGGATTGGCAGGGGAAGCACAGTGGCGTGGCCTCCAAGGTCGCCAGATTGTACTCCCCTGAATTTTTTTCTTTGGGGTCGGATCAAAGATATTGTTTATACAGAAAAACCGACAACGAGAGATGATATGAAGCTCAGAATTTGCAATGCCGGTCGATCATTAAACACTGAAGAAGTACTTAGAGCCACTGATAGTATAACCAGAAGAGCTCAACAGTGTTTAGAAGTAAATGGAAGACATTTTGAACACTTGTGACATTGCTCTAACGCGGTAGCTGGATTTCAAGTGCTGACTTTTAAAGTTAAGTTCGTTATAAGAAATTGAAATTTAATAATTTCAAGTGAATATAACTTAAAAGGGGTGAGAGTAATAAAAAAAATTTTCCTACAAAACTTGCTTATTTTTTAAAGAGCTTTCCAACGATACCACTTTCGACATATGATGCCATTTAAAATTCTGGATTTCTGGACTTTCTGGAGCAAACTACTCTGGATGCCGACTTTTCCCGGAAATAATAATATCACCATTAGATTCGTCATTAGGGCTTTTGTAATAAATTTGTTTAGCCCAACTCTCTACGACTTACCGTTTTTGAAAAAAAGTATTGATGCGGGTGGTCAATTTAACAAATATTTTATTTTTCTCTACTTATTTTGCATTTAACATTTTTATTGTATTCTTTACCAGGCGTCAATAGCAACTCTTACAAATTTTGTTAAACTTGATAGAACAAACAAAATATTTCTATTAAATTATTGTCGAGATTGCGATCAATAATATTTACATTGTAGACACGTGTTTCTATAAGAACCATTGCAAAAAGCAACATCTAATTGGTTGAATTGGTATCCAAAATGTATCTTGCAGATCAATAAATTGTAATAAATAAATTTATAATATTGGAGATTTTGATATGATTTGTTATCTTTGCGAAAGTATTATTTTTAAGAATTTAAAGCAACGTTATATTATATATACATAACAAACACATGAATGCATTTGGTTATCCTTCAAGTAATCTAATTTGTTTGTACTGCTCTAATTTTAGTTTCTGTTTTTCTTCATTACTGTGATTTAATGAAAACCACGAGAAGAACACTAGGGAAATACTAGCCATTGATGTATCCTTTTGTCAACAAAATAAGTTTACTGCTTTAAGCTTAAGTTTTCTACTTATTCTTTATACTATATCTATTCACTAGATAAAATAAAAAATCGATTGTTGATGCGTCTGAATGGATTAATAAAATTTTCATACTTTGATGACACAATTGACACATTTATAACACAACGATAAAGAGGTTATTTTAAATTTTGTAACTTTACAGTAACAGTAATGCATAGTAGCTAAAAAATTGTTCGTTTCCTGAAATTGAAAATAATTTGGTTTTGTATAACCCATTCCGTTAAGTTGTAGGTGATAAACCCAATGTTATTTTATTGGTCTAGACTAGACATTTTTATTTATACTTATACATTTTGCATATAAAAATGTGGCTATAATATTTTTACAGTAAAATTCATTAGTTGAGTGCACTCGAGAATACATTCTTAAAGTAAAATATTATGACAATAAAAGAAAATTGTTTTAAATTTATAGTAGATTAAGTTAGTATTGCAAGCGAACTTTTGACAGCATAATCATACACACCAACAATAGATTGAATCCGGTTGCACAGCTGATTCCCACCATCATACACTTTGTCAGTCGCTGACGGTATGCAAACCCGAAATAATGTCAAGCTTAACAAGCAGATAATATTCGATGCCGATTAGCCGGATTCTGTTGTGTGTGAAATGGGACTTAGCTTTGAATATTGTTAATCGGCATTCTAAAAGTTCCTGAGTTTGAGTTTCCGTTTATGTAGCTAACGTGTACGAATTTTTTTTGATGTTTGATCATTATTAATTAAATAAAATTTAATTAACTAATTAAATTTTTTTGTTATTATAAGTACGTTCCAATTACTCAGCATTATTACATTGAATAACTTAATGCGATAACTGCTATAAAAATAAATGAATTTTAATTTTAATTTGCCTTTTAGAAAAAGTTTATTTTACTACTTTTTAAAAAGAGGTAATAAAAAGTACACTTTAACACCATCAACATTATAATTTTTATATATGAAATTCAAAGCTTTGATATAATAACGAATGCTATAAACATTGAGGAAATGTGGAGAAATATTTAAATTACATTTATGAGAGTAAATTAAAAGTAAAATTATAATTTCAAATAAAATTTTCTGTGACAATTGCAAAATTTACGAGCAAAATTAGAATTTCTAAAGTTTTTAAAGAGTTTTATTAGCTTTTTCGACTTGGATAAATGATAGCTCACAAACCTTATACCATAAAGCAGAAGTATTAAAATAAGGTATTAGATTGAAAACATGCCCTTCTGAATAGGTAGGAAATATTAAATTGGTCCAGTTTTGTAAAAGTTATTAGCATTTAAATGACGTTCAAGAAATTTTCAAACTTTTATACCAATTTCTAGTTCTAAGAATATTATTTTGTATTAAAATAAAATAAGTATTATTTGACTCAATATTAGAAATTGCACGTTTCATGTGATTCCTGAAGCATCCTGCGAAAATGTAATTTCAATCATTCTGATTGAAAATTATCTTGTCTTTCATTTTTTGTCTAGTAAAAAACGGTTTATTCAATTTGCGTTTATTGTAACTCGAGCAAGATTCGAGCAAGAGAGCAAGAGTTGACCAAAAAATATTTCGGCAAGATATGTATATCTTGTCGACCATTAATAAACGTTACGAAACACCCTCAGATAACTTATAAAATAATAGTAAATATTTATAACAATAGCAAGTTACCCATATAAAATTTTATATACTAACTAATATATTATATTATGTAGTTTAGATAAAACATAAAAAATGAAAAACGTCAAGTTTGAAGTTTTTCATAAGCTCCATTTAAGATATGAAAATGAATGGAAATTTCAAAAAATATATTTAAAATTATGTGTCGTAAATGAACGGAAAGGAGTGCATTATTAAACTGAAAATTACTTACTATTTCCATCTACGTAAATTGAAGTCCATGCAAGTTTGGCATCGATTAATAATCTTCGGTTAAACGAAGTTAACCAAATAAAAATTAAAAAACGCAAAGGAGGCATTAGGTAGTTAATCCGCAGCCTCCCGTACTTAAAACGTTATAGGCGAATTATTTTAATCATTGCAAATACTTTCTAAATGTGTTTTGTAAAATAAAGTTCCACTATGTACGTTCGAAACGATTTTAATTCCATCGAAGATAAACACCTCGTCTTTAAGTGTTTACTTTAGAAGACTCGTTAGAAGTTTTAATTTTATATCCTGAAAGTAACAACAGTTTTACTTTTAAACCAAAAAAAAAAAAAAATAAATAAATAAATTCGTATTTTAATTTAAGAAGCATGTCTATCAAATTTAAATTTCATGCTAATTATTTGAAAAAAAAAATGGTAATTGTAATTCAATGCTTTTTAAATATAATTTATTTATATACACAAACAAATCAAAATTAAATTTGTTGGTTTTGACGAAGTTTTCAAAGTGCTAGCAAAGATATTATTTTAGAAAAATGTGGGACATGTGCATTTTGTGGTTATATGGAAACCGTTGATTTTATCGCTTTATCAATAAAAATAGCTTAAAGGAAAGCTTTGCAGTTACTTATTATTTATGGGTATTGCCAAAGTGTGTCTAATTTTTTTAATATAAAAATCTATAATCGAAAATATTCTAATAGCTACCTAACGATTTGCATAGATAGCTATACATTGATCGATTATTAAATATCGAAATGTTAAATAAAATGCTATCAATTTAATATTCGAATCAAAATATTTTGAAATTAATTTTGTATGAACTGACAATACTGTCGATAGATATTAAATTTAATTATGATTTCATAATTGCACTTACAATAACAATCCATAGTTTGCAATAGATACGTAAATTTTTTAAATGTTAACATATAACCACTTATTATTGTAAAAGACACTTAAAACTTATGAATAAACATTTTTTAATTATATTATTTGCAATAATTTTTAAAATTATAAAGCGCAATTCAACGTACTTTGAAAATATTTCGTTTTTATCTGAAAGTTCAACATGCAACTGTGTAACTTAAATGAAGATTGTGTTGTAAAAGCATGAGTAACCCCATTTACAGGTCGCGAAAAACTGGCGCGGGTGAGTCAGTGATGATGGCGACGCCTGCGCTTATCCTGACCTCTCTGAAGGCGTCGGTAATCAACCCCGCTGAAAGGTGAGTTTGCCCTACCCAACAACCACTGCGAAACCCCGACAGCAATTAACAAAAGCTTCTCTAACCACTAAGTGAAGTATACAAAGTGATATCGGTTTACTTTACTAATACTTGATACTAACTATTTCATAAAATTATGTTATAATTGACTATGACATTAGAGTTGCTTCTCAATTGAAGCACGAATTACTCAATCCACGTTAAACTGATATATTACTTACAACGCTGCCCCACTACAGTAATCGCTATTACGAAAACAGTTTCAAAGCAAAGGCACTAATATAATTTTTTTTATTACAAAATGAATTGATGTCGAGTTGATGCTACAAAATTTATTAGGCTTTTTTATTTTTCCGACTTTAATTTAAATCAATAACTCCAAAGTTAAAATAGCTTATAACGCTGTTTAAAATTATTTGATCAAAACAAAACATAGCCGACACATCACACTTTTTACACCAACTCAAGTAAAACAACTTATTAAAATATATTTTAAATTGTTGCATAGGATATTATATAACTTTTTTCATCATGGATAAGCGCTACAGGACTTGTAGACCCAGAGCCTGAGCAGTATTTAGGTATTTAATACCTAGAAAGATGTTACTATTATCTTTTGAGAGTGTTGTATTTCTTCATTTTGATGTTAAAATTCTATTATTTCAACGTTTTGTTTAGTTCTGTTAAATATTATATTTTACAAATTCATACTAAATCTCACAAACCTACTTAAAATTTTTTAATTAAAATTCATTTTTATTAACTATATCAATATTTCAGAAAAACCAAAAAATGCACAAAACACTTTTCAAAATTAAAATGTTGTTTTTATTGTCTCACTGCAATGGCGCTAGACGACGTTTTATCGCTAGCGATATTTTATACTTACAGTGTATTTCATTTGGGATAACTTAAAAACATTTTAGATCTAAATAATGTTTTTAAATTTTTTTTAAAATATTGATATTTTTAATGTTGACACTAGCCAAAAAGCCAGCCAATTGGCATCGCAATTTGGAAAAATTTTAGTGTCTCACATCTGGAGCCGTCCCATACCTGGTACATCTCCCTTACTGAAATTTGAAACATTACTGTTCAAATTAATTTTTAGAAATTAAAATAAGAGTGCAGTGCATTCTGACTTTTAAAACGGCAGTGTCGTTCTTTGTAACATAGTATTATTTATTAAATTTTCCAAGTCATATTATAACGTGGCATCACTTTAGATTTAATATTTTTGTATTCATGGTAAGTCAATTTCGTCAATTTTTCAACAGTTTATTTATTACTTATACCTTTTTTAGGCTTCTATACAAAGAATAGTAAGAAGCTGGTCCCGTGTCCGTCCGTCCGTTCGCATTTGTCAACTTTAAGAACTATTATTCGGAGACGGCAAATTGCGTCCAACGGTCAAGGGTACGGATAAATTGTGTCCCATCGGAATCATGGTCAGTATGGTTAAACGAAATCCTCTTATTTGTTAAACTGAATCAAGGTTTACAATACAGGGTGCTACAACTATCATTACTAAATTGTTCTTCTAGAAATATTTTTCTCTTATTGTTTTTATAGTTATTGTCTTAGTGAAAAATTAATTTATTTACTCTAAAAAAATCTGAAATAACAACATGTTATTAAATTATACAAATAAATTAATTGATGTAAAAAAAAACATTGTTGTGGCACAAAATAAACTTCGTTTTTTAACCCCCCACATTATCCGCGCAGAAAACCGAGAAGAAAAAATATATTAATTAATTAATATTATGTATCGATGTATTATGTAATATCGATATTATAAAAATATTATGATTTATTTTTAAATTTAATGCGCGAAATCTAAGAATTACGTTAAAATGGGTCCCAAAGCTTGCTAATCGCACCTTTTCGATTTTTTGCCGCCCGGAGATGTTTTTAATTAATTGCAGCCACCTCCGATCAATAAATTAATAAAATAAATCTAAACTTGTAGGAATAAATAAACATTAAAATCTTCAATATAACAAGTTAAATAAAATAATATAAAAAAAATTATATAAGCGATAAACTTATTCTATTCAAGTTGTAAATGTTTATAAAATAAAATCATAAAATACTGAATTCTGAAATTCTGAATTTTGAAAAAGAGAGATCCGCGTGTAGATACGGATCGGTTATTTATAAGTTAGTGTTAATTGAAGATATTTCTTTAGCGAAATTGTCAGTAAAAAAGAGAAAAGTGTTTTATTTTGAATTTCAAAACGCATTACCCCACCCCGATCTTCACGTAAGGTCGCCCATTTGTTACATTAAAAAATTTTTTTTCGTATTACTCTGCTCTAAAAAAAATTTTTTTCTGATTTTTAAATAAGAAAATACAGCTAAGTAAACTTTAGTTAACCTAATATATAAACCATTATAAAACGCATGATAACAAATTTAAACAGGTGACTATTGTTCGTAGACCAACTTTAGTATGATAACAACTAGCAAAAAAAAATTATGCATTTTTAATGATATTTGGCTGAGATATTCTTAACGAAAGTTATACTTAAGTATAAACTATTTGACAGGGGAATGATTTTATGCAATTTTTATTTTAATTAATTTATTATCTTAGTTTATGTTACTCATAGAACATTTTTTATATTTTTATTAAATTCCTTATGGTTCTTTCATTAAGAAATGATTGCTATGTAACATATCAATTTGTCACCAATTTCAAAATAAATTAATAAACATAGGTAGACTATAATGTACCCTGGGTCTGAAAGGGTTAATTCCACCGAATGAAAGATTTTGCTATTTGCACCATTGCTTAATTGAATTTTTTGAAAATTTTTGATGAAAATTGCAATGCCCTAGCTACCTTTCCGGAGGAGTTATGGTATGTGATCAAGTAACTACACTTTTTTTTGAAAATTAAAAACTGATAAACTTACAAAAATATATTTTTTTATTACTAAATTTGAACAATTAAACATTTCTCTTTATGTTCTGGACGTTTCCAAACTGATATCGCAATAGTAGCAGTTTTTATAGTTATTTTTACAGCGCTACTGTAATGCAGTATAGCAGTATAAGGTATAAATGCTCAGTGTAATGTACATTTAGTTTTTGAAAATATTCTGCAGCTTCAGCTTTTAAACACCAAATGCTACCATTATCACTAAATTTATAAGACAGATGTGTAAACAATTGATTAAAGTTTGAACCAACTGATTCTAGCGTCTAGTTCTTTTGCAAAAAAATATTAATTTTAATGTAGCCAATTGACTACAAGCTGTGTTAATTCTTATTATGCACCGTTATAGTGAAGTTTGCATGGGAATGCCGTTAACGTCTAAATTCTTCTTTATCGATAATGCTACAATTGACATTTTTAGTTTAAGGTTATATGTGGTTATATGCAATTGATAAATAAAAAAGTGTGGCGAACCCTGCATTTATATTTTTAAAAATTTTAAATATTAAAATAATTAAAATTAAACTTTTAATATTAAAAAATGTGAATCATGCATTAACATAAAGTTGCCCAATTTGGTGACTTGCGATTTGTACTAAAAACTGGTTGCAAAATTTTGGCAAAAGTAACCCAAATTGCGATAAATCGGCCAATCTGGCCACACTGAACCTAAACTCAAAATTTTGAAATATTTTATCGTGCTTACCCGTATTCGGGTATAGTGTGAACTGAAAACCAGCATAACCCCTAAGGGTAAAACTCATGAGAGAAATCCTAAGAAAAATCGTACGAGAAATCCTAGGATAAATCTCATAGTGTGAAGGGCGCTTTCCATATTTGTTTTTAGTCTCACTAAAAACGGAAGTTAGAATCACCGGCATCCGTTAGTTTGTCAGCAAATTCGTTTGTAAACAACATCTAGCCTCTTCTGTGAGATATCCTTGTCAAAAAGTTTTATATGTTTTGTGCAGGAACGTTTTTAGACTTTAAAGCGCCTTAGGCTAAAAATCAATCGGAACCCCCCTCCCCCCCCCGGGTGTGTATCGATTACCTATCCTTATTTACTAAAAGAGACATGTTTAATCAATTTTCGAACTTCTGGTATTTTAAATTACAGGATTTTTAAAGTTTTCAAGTTTTATTTTTCTGGAAAGCTTGAAATTTCTGGCGCCTTTTAGAATTCAGCGCTTTCGGCTTTATTAGCCTTTTTTGCAAACATTGAAACCACGGGGTATGCAAAAAATATTATCATCTATATCTCGGAAACGGTGCAAAATAATTAAAATATTCAGTTGCATACCATAAGTACACATTGGTTTAATAATCACTTTATACACTGCTAGCTTGCTTTCTAACGAGAGTTTTGATTTTCTACCAATTAGCCAGTCAAGTTTAGATAGTTTCAAACCAAGTTGTTTGCGTTTTATGAAGATATGCCGCCTCCAGTTAAGCCTGCAATCCAGATGCATGCCAAGATATTTAGCATTGTCTACTTGAGGAAGTTGTTGTCCGCTAAGAGTAACATGGGGACACGTCTCCCTACGTAATGTATAAGTGATATGTTGTGATTTGGCTTCATTTGCTTTAATGCGCAATTTTCTGGATCATTTTTGAATTTGGTTGAGTGCCTCTTGTAGTTTTTCCGATGCATAGGCTGGTATTTCACTAGTTGCAAGGATAGCAGAGTGTCATCTGCAAATGTAGCTGTTATTGTGTTTGGAGTGGTAGGTATATCTGCAGTGTACAGCAGGTACAAGACCGGCGCCAGAACGCTTCCTTGGGGTAAACCTGATTGTATTTTGTATAGGTCGGTTATTTCTGCTTGATATTTAACCATGAAATATCTATTGGTCAAATAGGACTGCAATACCTAGTAGTAGGGTGAAAGCAATTTTTTTTTTATTTTATACAGTAGTCCTTGGTGCCATACTTTATCGAACGCCTGAGTAACGTCTAAAAAGGCAGCCGAATAATACTTCTTACGTTCACACGTGTTGTTTATTATTTCTACTACTGTATGTACCTGTTCAATAGTTGCGTGCTATTCGCGAAATCCAAATTGGTGTTCTGGGATGATACCGAGTTGGTCAAGTTCTAGTTTTAGCCTCTTCAGAAACAATTTTTTTAAGAGCTTGGACAGAATAGGCAGCAGACTTATTGGTCTATACGATGTCACTCTTGTTTCCCTGGCTTTGGAATTAAAATTATTTGCGCTACCTTCCACTGGGATGGGTAGTGGCTAGTTCTTAAAATTGAATTGTAAATTTAGGTTAGCGCAATTAATGCTTTATTCGGCAGTTGTTTAATGACTACGTCAGTTATGAGATCATACCCGGGAGCCTTCTTTGGATTTATTTTTCTAATCAAAGCTTTGACTTCTCGAAGTGTTATGGCTTGGATAGGAGGTACCATTTAGTACGGTGCTTGCAAAAACTCGGTAATCTCATTCTCCTCCTCCCGAGGAATCATAGATGGAAAGGGCTTGAATACACTTTCCAGGTGTTTAGCAAACGTCTCAGCCTTTTCTTTATCTGTTATTGCCCATGTTCCATCGGGTTTTCTTATAAGAGGAATGTTTTCTTTCGATTTTTATAATTTTGACGTTGCCTTCTACAAAGAGTATTCGGTGGCTTCGGTAAGTGTTAAATTTTCAAGATATTTTTGGAGAGCTATATTTTCATTGTCATTCAAAAGCTTTTTAAGATTTAGCTGTGCTTTGTTCAGGTTTACTTTGTCTTGAGGGGCTCTTGTCGTCATCTATATTTTTCATAATTTTCTTTTATCTTGAATGGCTTCTTTGACCTGCTTTGACTGATTTTGATTTTTTGTATTGACATATGGTACTGGAGTTGCATTCCATGCTACTTGCTGTATTAATTTTACAAATTTTATACTGCTGTATTAATTATTTCTGATGTTTTAAGCTTGACGTTTGTATTGATTTTTTCTTCGATTTCTAACTTAAATAGCTCCCAGTTAGTGCATTTATTAGCGAAGAACACTGGTTTTTGTTTGTTTATTACCGTGGAGCTCAGCAATACCATGATAGGTGAGTGGTCTGACGATAGGTCGAAACATTGATCAGCCCAGAGGTGATCTTGTGAGATTCTTTTCGTCACGCAAAACTCGATGACATCGGGAATTTTGTTTAAATCTGTAGACCAGTAGATAGCCTTTCCAGTAGAAAGAACACCTAGATTTTGTTTATCGATGCATTTCACCAGCTCTCTTCTTTTAGTTGTTGCTAAACTGGAACCCCATCTTGATATGGCTGATATGGCTAGTGGTCCTCTCGTATCTTCAACCAAAATTGTTGTAGTTTGTATGTGTTCTGTTTGGTATTTGGTAATTCATGGTGTTGCAAATTGTTTTTGATTAAGATGGAGCTTCCACCCCAACCGGCATTATTTGGATGCTTTGTATCATAAATGGTGTAGTTTTGGATCCTTGAATAGCTGCGGTTTGTGAAGTGCGTTTCCTATATTAACATTACATCAATATCATGTTCCTTCAAGAAAGATTTTACTTCTGGTCCACGATTAGCAAGACCATCAGCGTTCCGTTCCACACAGCTACTTTCCGGTGTGGATCCATTAATTTAGTTTACTAAGCAGTGTGGACACGATATTCATCAGCGTGTGCATGCGTTGAGCCATTGTCTCTACCAATTTTTCTATAGTCGAGTAATTCTGTCTTCTGATTTATTAGTTGATAAATCCGCAATGTTGGTTTTTGGATTATTTGCCTCTTTCTTTTCTGGTATTCAATCATGTTACAATTCCCATTTAAATAACATGGGATTTTTGGACTTTTTGTATTTAATTTTTTTTCTCCGGAACAAATAAAGTTACAGCAATGACCAATATATTGCAATGTTAACAGTGAAAGACTGTTAAAAGTCCATACTTACTTTCTTTTTAATGCAATAAATGCACAACTTAACAAACCTCTGCATCTAGCTGGTGAACGAAATAAAATAATGATCAATTTTTTTAACAAAAATATTTTTCAAAGAATCTTAAATTTTGAAATGAATTTTAAATATTTATTTTTCAGTTAAATTAAACAAATGAATTACAAAGATTATGGTCCTAAAATTCCGTCTAGCAATGCGCTTGTCCCGTATCTAATAACTTTCCGCAAAATCCGCAATAATCAGTAACAGCACTTTAAAAATCAGTTTTTGCAAACCTAAACAGCAGTAACTCGTTCTTCCGGTTCTCCCTTAAAATTATTCGTGGTTTCCTTTGTCTGTCTTCCCACCACGTGAAATGGAGACACGTCCAAATTGACTCCAATAAATTTCCAAGCCACTTTCCAAATAGTTTTCCAAATAAATTGTTGCACGTTTGCTTCGTAAATTGAATTTGTTCTTATTATGCCGAAATTAAATTTTATCACTACGTGGATGGTTTCCAGTTTCTTTGAAACCACCACTTAAACAACTTGATTGGACTCAAGTCCGTGTTCCAATGTATTGGATCTTTGTCCAAAATTGAACTACCTCGGAACGTGTCCAGAGATCAACCTTCGTGGACCTCGTGCAAGGATTAACCAAATATTTCAAAATTGCTTTTTCAGCCGTTTCCAGGCAATTCAACTTTTTTTTCAGATTCACATATTTTTATTTACTGCATGTTATAACGTGCCAAAAGATGTTTTGTCCGTTACAATTACTTTCATGCGACGCCACTGGATCACTATTGGTTGCGATAATTTTTCGTTCAATTTTGATAGGCGCCATTATGCGTTGAATTTCGAAAGTGATCGACGTATAATCTGGTGTTCGTCCATTTTTAGTTATTAATGTTTTAGTTTAATTTAATTTTGCCGTTTAGCGGCACCCAGGCTATGGGTTACACGTTTGTTCTAATTATTCGTTATTGGTTTTTACCACAATTTAAATTTTGGTTGTCGTAAGATGGAGTTTATCAATATTGGAAATCTTTTCTTATCAGCATATGGTTCCAATATTTTGTTTCTGGTTTTGCGATGACACTGCTTTATCGGTCATCTGTTTGAAGATATGGGGCTTGAAACAATATTGTTATCTAACATCAATAGTCCGAAGAATGGTTATTTTTTATTATGGATTTCGATGCCCGATGGTTGTTTTTTTTCACAAGAGGATGTATCCTAGTGACTGTGTAGTACCAGGTGGATCGAAATTAATGTCCAATTGGAGAACCAAACTTCGTATATTTTCGTTTTGATGTTTCACCACTTTTCAATCCCGGACGTGGATTTACGTTTATTTAGTTGGGATGGAATACCTCGATTCCAAGCAAATGATATGATTTTTTATGAAGATGTTTCAGTAGAGATTATTTGAGTTTGCAGTCACACTTACTCGGTTGATGAGTATTGGAACTGGCAGGCTGTTGATTTTTTTAATGAGTATTTTGTGTTCTCTATTTTGAAGATTTTCATTCCTGGATGGTAGACCAATAGAATGATGAAGTAATGTTATTGAATTCGAAAGGTCCTGACGAAGGAAAGACAATTGCCGAGTCGTGCAGTTGGTAGTACTGCATTCAGGGTAAGTCTCATAGAGATGCATATACTTGTTTTAAATGATGCTGTATGCCAGGTTTCATTTTGTAAGTCAATAATCCCGAGATAATGACATCCGGTGTGCAATTATCTTTGCTGAGCATAACTTCTTTTTTGTTGGGTTATCCTCTTCAGGGATACTCAACTGTATGTTTTTACTTGACTGAATCTACCCCTCAGGTGGATGTCAGTTCTTTACTTTTGTATTTTTTATTTTATTTTTCTAGTTCGTAATCCTCAATTACGTACTAGCTTTACTTGATCCTTATGTGTATGTTTTATGTTTTGTTTTGTTTAGTGAATTAATTAAACTTGTCGACATCTTTATTTACTATCTGTGTTAATACAATAAATCGACTCTTGATTTCTTTTTAGTTTTATTTGTATTAGCTGGCGTCCACTTTTCCATCGTACTTTTCTTTTAGCTGAGTTTAGATCTGAGTACTGAAGAACGTTTTGTTACGAACCCACGATGTTTTTCGAAACATCCACGCTCTCGAGAACTGCGTTTTAAATAGCACAGCTAGCTAACACGTACAGTCCATCTACGGTTAGGCAAGTGGCAGAGGTAGTTTAATTTTGAGCAAGTTACGCTACAATGTTACTCCTCCTATGATTGGTTTTTTTCTTGTTCGTTTCCATGCGTGCACCGTAGCGTAACGTCGCTAGCTACATGGCTTGCCCTAACATTTCAATTGTTTTACTTAACCTCAAAACTGTAAATCGTCAAATTTGACATTGTCATAATTTATCACATACGTTTCTTTGACATTTAAATGACGACATATAATTTTTGACTTGACAACTAATGACATCTGCATTTGATTTGATTAAGTTGCATTAAAGGACACTGCAATATACTTATATAGAGAATTAAACGCTCTACAAAAAATATCTCTTATAATTTTTCGATAAATTCACTCCTCCTCAAGTTATTCAAGATTAAAGTGGTATTAAATTTCCAAATAAATAACATGGGATTTTTGTGCTTCTTGCATTTAATTTTTTTATCTGAAATAAATAAGGTTACAGCAATGAACAACATAAATTTTTATAGAAAATTGAACGCTTTACAAAAAAGACCTCCTATGATTTTTCGATAAATTTACTTCTCCGAAAGTTATTCAAGATTAAAGTGGTATTCATGGTATATATCCTAGTTTTCTTGAATAACTTTCGGAGGAGTGAATTTATCGAAAAATTATAAAAGATCTTTTTTGTATAGCGTTCAATTTTCTATATAAATATATTGTTGTGAGATTTTGTATAGAAAGTACCTACCCTGCACAATCCTTAAAGTTTACCAGGCTGGCTTATCAGCTGAGAACATGGGACATTCAAGAGTGAATTCCTATGGGTCTCCCCGCTTGTTTTAAAAGCATACAATAAAACTCTTTTTTTTTAACTCGATAAACTTTTGGTTTATACTCGTGTTAATGTGCGTTCGGCTGATGCCTTTGTGATTTTATTTACTTCCAACAAATTCTCTCTAAATCTCAAAAACATTTTTCGATGTGTTACTATGTGTAACAGATTTATATTTGTTAAGTTTTTATAAAATATTTGTGACAAAATTTTAATAAAAGTTTTAATATCACTGAGAAAATAAAATTTTGATTACCTTTGTCTTATTCCTCAAGTCCCATTTAATAACTGGCTGTCATTTACTAGTTTGCTTCCGTTACATGTGCGCGTTACAGATGTTAACCTATGGAATGTCCTCACTGTGGTTTCTTCCAAAACTTGTTTAATGATGTCTTCGTGAATTCTTACACGTTGAGTTTGTTTGTTTAACATTCAAAAGATGTAGAATCGGAATGTTAATGCGATAAGTAAGTAAAATGTTAAATTTTTCTTCATCAGCTTTTTCAACAATGGCGGACGAATTCATTATCATAAAATCACAGACAAAATTTGTTTTCCAGTTTCTACAAGAAAACGCTATCGAAAGGCGCAAATTAGAACTAATATCCAATTCACACAAAATCCAGGCAAATCCAGCGATATTCACCCGTAATCAGGGTGGAAAATCACCAATTTTGACCACTCTTTATCGCACTGGTATTTCTCAGCGTCCTCTCGTACATAGGACGACGGCTTCGAATCTATCAAAAAACTGTCTCAACTTAACAAAAATTAAAACTCATGTAAGTTTTATTTAAAAACATACCGGATGTTTTACAATTTTTAATCCACAGCTTCTTTTGTTTTAGGATCCGTATTCGAAGCACTTTTTATATCACTGGTTGTTTAAATTTTGTGGAGATAATAAAATGTGTAAAATTGTGTTGAAAGTAACAAAATTAGTCATATTTAGATTTTCCTCTTAATAAATCAACCTATTTGCAGACATAAAACAAATCAATTTAAATACCGCACTAATCAAACGGTGAAAGCCACGATACACCACAATATATTGGTCATTGCTGTAACTTTATTTGTTGCAAAGAAAAAAAAATTAAATGCAAAAAGTCCAAAAATCCCATGTTATTTAAATGGGAATTGTAACACGATTTCGGCACGGTTTAATTACAAAATGAAGAGTGTTTTTGGGTTGGATATTTTTTTTGGAGGCAAAAACTAAAAATTCATAGGGCGGCAGCAAAAGAAAAACTAACTTGAGAAATAACGGACACCCTAATATGACATACCTTCGGTAGCAGTCTTTGTAAAGGTCGGAATATTTGTGGAAATTCTCGCAGTGGCTGGAGTATTTAAATTTTGCTGGTGGTGGTTTCTGGTTTGTAGCACTGGATATTGCTTTTGTTGGAGTTATTTGTAAATCTTGCAACCTTTATAGTTGGCAGGGTGATTTTCGCTGCAAAGTGCACATTTTAAATCTTTACCTTCCGATATGCTACATGTTTTGTTATCGTAAAATCCGCTACACTTGATACATCTTGGTTGGCGTTTGTAATAGTTTTTTATGTGTCCTAGTCGTTGGCACCTGGCACATTGCGGAATTTGTCTGGTTTGATGTACTGGTTCAAAATTTACATTACTACGTTGCAGTTTTCGGATTCCGTATACTTCTTTGTCATTTTCTTTAGGTTCTAAGTCTACAATAACACATTGGTAATAGTTGTTGATCTCTTCGACTTTTAACATTATAAATGCTTTTTACTTTATGGATATTTCAGCATTTAGTTTTTCAATATTTGTAGAGTCCCATAATAACCAATCTAAAATTTCTTCTGTTTTTTATTTGGTATGAGTGGTATTTAACATCTTTTGCTGCTATTGCAGCCTTGTATGAGACTTCATCATTAGTTAACACCTTGACTTCGTTTTTTTGTCAATATTTTGAATGTGTATTTTTCTTTATCGTCATCCGCCGATTCCAACAATTCAATCAATCCATCCATATCAGTAATTTCCTCTAAAAAGATAGGAGGTTGTTTTATTATAAGAGGTTTACCTGATGCTTTTAATTTTTTGTATTTTCCACTTGTGGTTCGTTTAAATTTTCTAACAATTGAAATTTGCTAATTGGAATAACCTTCCTCGTGTACTCGATCATCGACCTTTGCCAAACATTTCTGGGTGGATCTGGTGAATTATGCTTTTTCTTTCGTGTCTTTGTAACTGTTGTCCACTCGTTGATGGTTTATTTCTTGTGCTTATCAATAATTTTTTGAGCAAGTTTTTCCGCCACGCCTTGTATGCTATTTCTAATTTCCTCCAAAATAATATATTCTGTTGACATAGTAGGGACAGGGTAACATTGTTGGGTTATTTGTTGCTCGATCTGAGGGATCTCTTGTGGTTGCAATTGTTGCTGTTGTTGATCGTTACCCATAGAAGCAGAAATGGTGGGTTCATTTGAGGTTATGTCACCTTCTTCACATTTGTAACAGCTCTACCGGGCTATTTTGCCTCTTTTATTTAGAGTATTTAGTGTGTCTAGAGACATTCCTACACACTATCTGGTAATTTGATTTTCATTTCATTTTGCATTGAATGCAATCCTCGTAACGCGATGTCGCACACTTACATACACGGCACGTCAACATCGTTGATCTCATAATAAATTGAACCTTAAATGTTATACTTTGATATGTCTTCCCTAATTGTTGGCACCTTTAGGTCACGCTGTATTACCTGGTTTAAGACATACCAAGCAGCATCGACAATCAGTCGCAGAATCTTGGATTGGAAGCGCTTCAAAAATTTTTAAGTTGGAGTTAGACGCAGATCCCCAGAGTAGTATTCCATATGTCCATACCGGTTTTATAACAATTTTTTAAAGCAGCAGCTTATTTTCAATTGTAAGTTCTGATTTTCTCCCCACCAGCCACTACATTTTTCGGAGTTTATGACCCATGAACCCTTTTATTGAAAATGTGTTTTTGCCACATCAATCGCCTATCCAGATGGATTCCCAAGTATCTAACGTCATTTGCCTGAGAGAGTTAGTTATCATTTAAAAATACCGATGGATTATAAGAAGCAATTTTCTTTCTCCAATCGATAGGAGGAGTCATTGATAGTCAACATCTCAACAAAAAACTCGGGCAGATTGTCATGTTGCTTTTTCCGCCATCTTGAATTTAAGGGTTTAATTTTGTTTATTAAATAACTCGATTATTTATTATTTATTAAATACTGATATAAGAAACGAGCTAAGCATATACAGTTTAAATGAAATAATAAAGGAATACAGAACAGCATGGAGGAAACATCTGGATAGAATGGTTTACTGCAGAATACCAAAGAAACTGTACCAATATAAACCCAGAGGAAGAACATCCGTAGGTCACCGCAGAAAGAGATGGCAAGATCAGTTTTGAGTGACGTAACGGACCGCGGTCTTACACGTGCAGATGATGATGATGATGATTTTCAACTTTACGGTAAAAGTGCTAAGAGCCAAACTTGTTAGAAATATAATTTTCTATACTTTTTGTTATAACTTCATATTCCGTACGATCGATATTTTTGTACCTACAGGTGAAGAAGTGGGAATGAAAGTAAATAATTGCATTATCTTCTTTGTTTTCAACTATAGCGTATGAAGGGTAGGAAAGAAAATTGTAGAGGTAATTCCACTCATGTATAAAATAATGCATAAGAAACGTCAAAGTTTGCTAGCGGATAAAAATTGTACTTAGGAAGGAACAGAAATGCAAGTGGATAAACTTAGCGGATATTTTTTTGTTTATCTTTTTTGAAAGGACAACCAAAGTAAAGTTTTAAGTTTAAATAGTATTATACGTATTTATGCACCATTGTCTACAAGTTTTGTTTCCATAATTTTTCTCATAGAGAGGATATCTACGGAATTGCGCCTGTGTGTAGCGCTACTACGGTAAAAGTTGGCTGTTTCGCACCTTGAAACACAAACTTAAAGCTAGCCACTCACTTTCCAATGCCGCAGTACGATTCTGTTGGATGCGACGAAGTCGAACAGAATTTTATCGTGTATTGTAACGGTTCGACCAAGTTGGTTGGATCGGATCGCAGACAAGCCGGTCAGTCTGCTGCAGTACAACATTGTTGGTTAGGTTGTTTAATTGTTTACGTTGTACGATTTCGATACTGCAAAAGCAATAATTTTCCTGCAAAGTTTGAAAATGGCTTACAGCGAAAGATTTTAACAGAGATTTTCGACCTATATGAAGAAGAATGTCTTTAGAAAACAAAATCGAAATTACATCACAACTTGAAAGAATTGAATGGATAATGGATATGGATAAACGCACTTTAGCACCACCCTCTCCGTTTCTTTGTTTTTCTTTCATTTATGCTCTGTTATACAAAGCGCAATAGCCCCTAACAGTATATTTTCATCCGCCATATTTATTGTTTGGAAGTAAAACTTGTACTGCACAATCGTATCATGCGATCCCATCTGATTTCCAACAAAATTGTACTGCAATCACATTCGACAAAATCGTACTGCGGCGTTGGATCGTGAGTGGTTACTTCAATGGAAAGTTTTTTCGTCGAATTACGCATCAGTTAAATCTAGCATTAAGGTAATGTCGATCAGTGTGCTTGACATACATTTGTTACGTTCTTTACGTAACCATAAATTTCTACCTATCACACATGCTCGAAAGGCGTTCATATAGGGGAAGCTCGGTGATGATGGCACCCTTTATTTCAAGCACTGTATTCAATGCCTAAATTAACTTGTATTTGTACATTATGGTGGGAACAAGTCAAGGATATCATAGACTACACAAATTTCATTTTAAAGTATATCAAAATAAAAACAAAACATATATTTTTTAATTTTTTCATTTCTTAACAAATGTGCCATCATATCAACTGATTTGATATGATGGCACACCTTGTTAAGATATGATGGCATACGATAATTCTACATAAAATAAGAAACGAAAAGTAAATATACTAGGTAACGAACACATAAAAAGTACCTATTTTTCAAAGTAAGGAAAAAAACAATTTTATTCACAGATTTGGCAGGTGAAATTTTTGATCTTTGGGTCTTTTCCCGCACAAGCTGCATGAGCCCACTTCCCACATAAATTACATTTAAGCCAGATCTCTTTGGACTTGGACCAAGAAAATAGTTCATTGCAATACAAGCAGGGGACATCGTCTTCGTCGTCAGCATCTTCAAAATTCATTTGTATGTTTTTTTTGTTTCCGTCTTCCTCGTCATCGGACTCTTCAATAACTTTTAACTTTCTCTTTGCCGCTCTTGCCAATTTTGCTCTTTCCTTCTGTTGCTTCGTATTTTCTACAGCCTTTCCTTCCTCAATATCAGGGGTAGAATTGATGACACCTGATTTGCCCTTTTTCCTTAGTTTCCGGGTTGTCTTCTGGAGTGCTGGCGCTTTTGGCAGAGGAGAAATATCCTCGACACTGACAGAAAGGTTCATTATGCGCTTAGTTGTCTCTTCTTGTCTAGGGCTCTTAGATTTCTTCGAAGTACCTGGTCTTTCAAAACCTACCGCCAGACTCAAGGGTGGCGTCAGGTGTTCCTCTGTTTCAGCAACGGCATCGTTCTCTGGATGGCCCGTGTTTTCTTCAACAGGGAAAGGTCGATTTGTCGTTTCGGCTGGCGCAAACATCCAATCTTCAAATATATCCGGATTATATGGAATAATTCCGGTTTTCTGAAAGGATTTGATGGCAGTTGAGGGCAGTGCAGCTTTGAGATAGGCTTCACAAAAAATTTGGGCTACTTGCAGATGTGTTACTACTCTTCCAGGGTGGGCCATGAGCCAAAGACAAATTTGCTGATTGTAATAGGTTTCCAGCGGCCCGAAAAATCCGACGTCCAGAGGTTGGCATCTGTGGGTACAATGGGCCGGGAAGCAGAATAATACGATTCCGTGTTCTTTCGCTTTTTGCAAAACACTAAGATGTTTGTGGCTTACGTGACCATCCAATAAAAGTAGCACCTTGTTTTCTAGGCTTGGTTTAGCAAATTTTATAAGGTGGTTCAACCACTTTAACATAACTTCGGATGTCATTCATCCACTCTCCTGGCAAAAACAAATGGATCTTGTGGGGGCGCCATCCATGAGTTCTGGTTTCATGTTTTTCCTAGGAAAGATAAACGCTGGAGGTACAAATGATCCTACTGCGTTGACTGCGCACACTATAGTATAATGACTCCCTCTTTCTGCACTTGTCAAACTGCCAACTTGTTTTCGACCTTTCGTAGCATATATTTTTTCAGGTTTCGATTGGACCGTTGAAAAGCCCGTTTCGTCCATATTATACACATTTTCGGGAGAGAAATTATACAAAGTGAAAACTTCGTCGAGTTTTTTGAAGTAGGCTGCGATATTACTTTGATTGAATGCCTGAGCCCGAGCAGCAGATGTATTTTCTGGCGTTCGCAAGCTTATGTTTGGATTTCGTTTAATGAATTGATGTAACCATGCCCATCCAGCTTTTTCCGTAGTGCGATTAAATTTATGTGGAATGTGATTCTGTTCCGCAACTTGGTATGCCAGTGACCTAACATCTGCAGCTGTCAATCCCAAAAACCTGGTTTCCATGTTTGTGATGTGAGAAGTAATCTCATCCTCGATTTCTTTAGAGAACGTTGGACGGCATCCTCCAAGGTCTCCTTTCTTGTAACCCATATTCCTACCAACTCTTCGTCGTAAAGTGGTGCTGGGTACATTAAAAGTTTTGGAAGCCAGCTTCCAGCCCATCTTCTTTTTTTGCACATTCTCTATGGCTTCCCGCATGCTTTCCTCACTCCATAATTGGCGAGAAGGCTTGAGACTTTCGACTTTAGGCATTTTTCAAGTTGAGAATTTGCATTAGCCCTGTGAAAAACCATCACCTATTATTACCCAACCACCACCAACTAAACCATCATTAAATACATTAAATTTTAGATCCATTTGGTATGATGGCACCTATGCCATCATAACACACATTATGGGTGCCATCATATCACAAATACAGAATTTTAAATTTTGTTATTTTGTTACATTCTAACGGAAACTTGGCTTATAGAGTTAATCATGTTTAGAAAGCTTAATGTTCATACTATCATATGAATCTATCACATTTAGGTAAATATCTAAGCATGCAACTAAAAATCAGTGAAATTTAAAGTAAATTAAAACTTTTGTGTGCTTACAAAAATGATAACGTCAATTTACAATGGCTGCACGCACTCAACTGTCACACCACTACTACAGCAGAGCCGCGATGGCCTTTAGCACCACTAGTGGACTTAGATTTAACTAAATTTAAATAAATAGCGCTAAAATTGAAAGGGTGCCATCATATCTGGGATGCCATCATATCCACATTTCCCCTAGATTCTGATAAAAGTTAACACTAAAAAGCAATCATTTCAGCTATACATTGTTAAAAGTCACAAACACCTGAAACTAATGATTTCATAAGGTTTAGCTCGATCATAATTAAGAAGTGCTATAGTATCTATACCTACTCGTATTTATAATCGAATTTTAAAAGTCGTTTTCGAAAAATCACGTTGCTCTACCTTGGTGTATAATATACTATTACAACAAATTATTAGTAGCAGAGAAATACATGTTGCAAATATATATTCTGATTTAAAAAATATTTATCAATAAATTTAAAATATTTGGTATCGAATACAATAAATTGAAAAATACATGCACATCAAGTGATTTATCAAATAATAAAATAACGATACAATTGTTTATGTCCAAAAAGGTTTTGATTAATGTTAGGTAAACATTGAATTAAGTAAGCTGAAAAATTTCTGTATGAATAAAAAATAAACAAAACGATAATTAAAGTCTTGATTAAAAAAAATATGCCTTTACTTTCTATCTTCAACAATAATTTAAAATTTTCATTTGTGTTGAATTTTTAATTTACTTAATTATAACAAAATTTAATTTAAAAACCATTTTTAATAAGTTAGCGTGTAAAAATAAACGAGCAAATTAGAAAAATACAAATTTTTAACTCTTCCAAACATGGACTGACACAAGAGGATTTAACATAGGTGTACATTATACATGTGCTTGTAGCAAAAAATGAAATAAAGGAGATTAACTGACCAAATAAAACATTTTCCGATATATGTGGTATCTACAAGGTTAGTGATGTTACCTGAAAATTACTAAAATGTGAGAAAATTGTTATTTATAAAGTGTTCATTAAAAAATATTTAATTATCAATCGCGTGTAATTACAAATAATTACTTAAATTATTTGCAAATATAATAAGTAGTAATTTATAGCTGACCTTGATTAGAATAGTTCAGTAAAAGGCAATGACGGCGCCAGTATTTTTAAAAGGGAAGCAGAAATTGGATTCAATATATTTGTGGTAGGCAGGGGCGCACAAAATTTATAAATAAAAATTAAATAAAAAATTGAGATATTGAAATAAATTTGGGTGGGCACTCCAATCAACAGGGTGGGTACTTGCCTACTCTGGCTACCCCCTGAAGCCGTCACTGGTATAAGATATCAAATATAACATTCCAGTGACGTATTTATCTCTACGTTCCAACCAATCAGAGAACAAGTTATAATCCTTTCTGAGCGGTAATTTCAACCTACTTCAAGCAATTCTCGGAATTTTAGTTACCTAACTGAATATTTTCGAGTATTGTTTTAAGAGGTGCGCTTTGCAAGTTTTTTTTACATTATGACGCATTATTTGTGGGTGTTACTACTGCACTTAACGTTGCTAACAGGTGTTTGCACTTTGTATCCAAGTATCAATTATTTCACTAGTTAAACTTTTCCTATCCTTTATTTCACATTATAATAATTTTAGCTTAAATCTAAAATTTGATTGAAAATTGTTCTCTTTTGTTATATTCTTTGGAATAGTGCACGGGCTCGGATAAATATCGTAGTATTTCCCGAGTACAGGCCAGAGTACAGGTCTGCTTAGCACTCGGGTATTATCCGAGCCTTTGCGCTATTCCAAGCTAAGATAAGATTTTCGAAGTATACTGATATGCTCACAAATATAAGCGTAATACAGTCCTATGCTAGCAATGTAAATTGTACCTTTTAAAAACTTGTTTTCTCATATAAAAATCGCTTTTACAGCTACATTTATTAGACATTTTTTGTTGAAAATTTTATTCTCTTAATTTTTGTTTATATACATTTTTCTATTTTGTCTCACCGTGTTTGAGATACAGTGAGTTAAAACAATTTTTGTAAAAATTTTAATAAAAAACTCTTAAGAGTAATGTTGAAACAGACGCATGTAAATTGCTTCCCGAACTCTAATCAGATCAGCAGTAATCTTTAACACAAATCCCAACAATTTACCTGTGGGTATCAGGAAATCATAGGACGCAAAAATAAAACATAACACATGGACGTCCTTACGTGGAGACCGGGGTGGGGTTATGCGTTTTGAAATGCAAAATAAAACAGTTTTCTCTCTTTTTTACGGTCAATTTTACGAAAGAAACATCATAAACTAACACTAACCTACATAACCGATGCAGATCTTCTCCGGATATCTCTTTCACGAGCAATTTCGTTAAAGAAAAATCACAAACTAACACTAACCTACATAACCGCATATGTTCGGACTATTTTGCTAAAGAAATATCTTAAATTATCACTAACTTAATACATAACTCCCTTTTTCAGAATTAAGTGTTTTATTAATTTATTGATGGGAAGTGGCTTCAAGTAAATAAAAACACCCCCAGGTGGGAAAAAGTCGAAAAGGTGCGATTAGCAAGTCTTGGGAGTCGTTTTAAAGGTTAGGCCCACCTAGGACGTATAAAAAATAGGTAGTATTTGCAATTTTTTTGTGGAGAAGTGTATGCATATATTTGTACAATAGTATAGGTATTTCAAGGAGCTTTATTTAGTAAGTGCTTGGTAATTTATTTGTTACAAAATATTAATAAACAATAAAGTTAAAGTGCATTTTCGACAAGTTTGTTTTAAAAACACGTTTTGCGGTGAGCAGCTTTATTCGGAACCAGGTTATCTGAAATGAACAATTCAAAAAAAGTTCGATAGTCTATTAGTTGATCTTGTCCCAAGTGGAAGGATTTTAGAAAAAACTCAAATTTGACAATATGGCAGCCATTGAAAGTCAAATTCTAAAGAAACTACAAATTCGGCTAAGTTAAATGGTCAGGAGTAAATAAATTAAAAGAGATTATTTATATCTTTTACACTTGAAAGTTCTGCGTGAGGAACTACATATTTGGCTACCTTAAAGGGTCAGGAATAAATAACTTAAAGAGATTATTTATATATTTTAATCCTGGAAGTTCTGCGCGAGAAACTACAAATGTCAAAGATTTTTCGGCAGGGCCTCTTACCCTGTTACCTCTCGCGTTAGCCTTCCAGGTTGTTCTCATCCACCGGGGTTGGGTACCCAATCTCTGAGATTTCCCCGAAAGTTACCGAGGACCACCACGTGGAGGTGCGAGTAGGATTTTGGTCCCTCGAATGAACTCCAATGATCTATGCAAAGATATAAGTGATATTTTTGCGAATGGGTAAAAATTTAATTCAACATCAATTTATTGGCTGTGTATCCTAAAAATAAAGATAAGAGAAGTTTCCGAGAAAAAGTGGTTTTGAAAATTTAAATGGTTCTAATACTCAATAAATTGAGATCTTGTTACCTATATCGACAATTTCGTCCCCTAGAAAGCAGTTACAACTACCGAGGTTTGCAACTGGAAAAGAGCTTTTTCTATTTATTGGTATTGAGAAACACGCATCTTCAGAAGTTCATATAACTGATGTACTGTTGCGGAATGACAAAGACAAACGCCAAAAAGACAATTAAATGGTGTCAACTATGATCAACGACAACGTTCTTGAAGGTCATAGATATTATGTCGAGTCGATTGCAATTCAGTTTCTGGCTGTAAATGAATTAGCATTTCGTGGTACATATGATATCGATGAAGGTCACGAAAACGGTTTATTTCGCAGTCTTTTTGAATATACATTGCTCAAAGATACGAAACTTGCTGATTTCCGAGATACTAAATAATTTTATTGACTTAATGGCAGAAATGGTATCTCAAAGCATTATTAATGATATTCGCCAAGCTGATGTTCCATATTTCAGTAATAATTAACACAATTAAGGCAAAGAACGATTGACACATGTACTGCTTCTTCGGCTTCCTAGCCATCACACCATGACATGTGTTTCTGGCTCATTAGTCGTCATCAGTATCGCATACTTGTTGTAATCACTTAATTTTGGGTACTTTATCAGCTACTGGTCTCTTATCGCTCTTTGCCTTAATTATGTTAATTATTTTAGTTTTTAAAACTATTTTTGCACAACTTGTATAATTACTTTATATCACATATTCGATAGGAGCGCTGATATAGCTGGTGGACGCACTTTGGCGCGGTCTTTATTTTGTGTAGTGACGCGAATATATCGGTCCACATGGAATTATAGACTTGTAGCTGATAAACTGCACACAATTAAGTGATTACAACAAATATGCAATACTGATGACGACTAATGAGTCAGAAACACATGTCATAGTATGATGGATAGGAAGTCGAAGAAGCAGTACATGTGTCTATCGCTCTTTGCCGTAATTGTGTTAATTATTTTAGTTTTTTAAAACTATTTTTGCACAACTGTATATCACATGTTTCAGTATTTTAGAAGATGGTACACATAATAAAAATATTTGAGAAAACATCGCAATTAGAGTTAGAGTTAGAAAAGTGAAAGAGTCAATTTTAACCATCAAGACTTGCGTTGATTTAGATGCCAAAACATTTACCAATTTAATTTTGAAAATTCTTAACGATTATGGTTTAGATACTTCTAAAATCTTAAGTCAGTATTATCAGAGAGCAGCTGTTATGAGTGGTGAGAAAGGCGGAATGCAAGCGTTGCTCCAAGACCACAGTGGTAGCTTGATGTGATCACTAGTTAAGTTATGAGCGGAAATTTTGGGTTCCAATCCTGGACTCGGCAGAATTTCTTAGCTCAGCCCTCTGGTGAACATCAAACTGTGAATCGAATAATAACTTTCTAATAACTTTCCTTAACATCTTAATGGAAAACTGGGTACAATAAGCCAAGAGCTTCACTACAAAGTGAGCATTAAACCACTACCCGTCCAGCTAATACGAAGCATTGCTCCAAAAGAGTCTGAACAGCACAATTGCTTACGTACATTGTTACAATCATAGATTGCACCTAGTACTTATAAAAGCTATAAAGGAAATATCAGAAATTACGCAATATCTCGATCAATGCTCCCATATGCTCTATATTGTCATGTTATTTTGCATTTTGTTTGTTTTTTCTTTTTTTTTGAAAAATTTTCGGTTCTCGAAGCTAAGACTAATATTTTCCTGTGGCATCCTTGGTTGTGAAAACTTTTGGTGGTTTATAAGTAATTTGAATAAATGCGTGACCAAAGATGAGCGGACATAACATCGCAAATATTTAAAAGAATCATTTCAGTATTATAAATTTAGGTTTTGTGTACAATTAAATGTGTAAAATATTTCAAGTAATATTTACCGCGACCGTTTCAGAAGTGAAGGGATTTATAAATTTTTAAAAAAAGAAAGGTTGGTAAGAGTGGAGAACGCCGATGAAATTGAAAGATGATGAGCGTTCTTGTAAAAAATGAGAAAACGTTAAAATTTGATCAACAGAAATTTAATCTTATCCGAATAGTGTTGAAGTTTATTTTTACTGATTACCCTGGATGTGGAAGAAAATTTCGTTTAATTTTGTATGCATTTTGGATGTTTTTAATTTGGAATTTAAATATCGCATGCCAGATGAATAAATGTTGGAAATAAGATTGGAACTTTTATATGGTAGATTACATATTGGAAATTGGGAAATAAGTGAAAGATGCATCTATGGTTGTATGGATGAACCACTATAGGAGTTGTAAATCAGGACAAATTCAACAGGAAGGGCAAGCTAACTTAAATATTACACAAAGCTAATAAACTAACCATCATAACAACAAGTAAGTAATAAACCGTTTCTTTCCACGTGTTGCGAATGATTTTAAATTACGAACGTTTGAGTGTAATTACACAGGACAAGAAAATTGAACTTTTGTTTAGCTTTAAGAAAGGGCGGGGGTGATTCTAGTAGATTTTGTTTGCTGAAAACGAATCCGACTTTAAAATTGTTCCAGCACTTCAGGTTTTTTTGAAATTTTAGCTTAAATGGTAAAAATTGGCTATTTTAACTATTTTTATAATTTTTTAGGGAACCTCATTTTTTTGTTTCAATTTTCCACAATTGCATTGCATAGTACTACTACTTAGCTTTCAAATTCATTTTTCTAAATCATTCTACGATATTTTAAAATGAAGATATACAATTTTTAAGTCAAGAGGTTTAGTCGCGTGCAAAGTTACTCGTTTTACCGCGCCGAATTTACTTTTTAAGTTTTTTAGTATTCTGCCTACACAGGGTGTTCTTGGGTTAGCTAATAAATTAATACTAAAGAACTTGTTAAAAAGTAAGATCGCCGCTGTAAAACGGGTGACTTTGCATGACTGAACCTCTCGACTTCAAAATTGCATATCTTCACTTAAAAAAATCGTAGAATGATTTAAAAAAATGGATTTTAAAGCAAAGTAGTGGTACTATGCAATGTTATTGTGGAAAATTAAAACAAAAAAATGAGGTTCCCTAAAAAAATTATAAAAATGGTTAAAATATGGCTATTTTAACCGATGAAATTTATGCTAAAATGTGAAAAATTGGTATCTAAAATACTCGACCAATTAATGGAAGACAAATAAATCGCAAATACGTTAAAGTCGATAGACTTGAAATTAAACTTAATCATGAAGAAACGATACCCCTACAGGACAATGATTTTTATCCCTGCCATGCAGTATGCTCTCTGGGCTAAAAACATAAAACAATTGTGAATTATCTACATCATATACAATGTTAAGCCATTTATCAAATGCATTACAAATAAAGTTAACAATAAATGCTGTTCTTCAGATCTTCTTCAATACCATCAGCATCACACCACTGGAGATGCGGTAGGTTGAAATCGCCCATCACTGTCCAATGTAAATTTTCATTTTCCTATTCGGACTTGAGAATAGTACCACTCTTTCGTAAACAGCAACAGTACTAGCAGGAGGAATATAAACTACTATCACCATCAAATACCAGCTATGATTTCCAACTTGCACACAAAAAAGTTCTAATGTGTTTGCTTCGTTTATTATTAATTTTTGGCTTGATAATACAGAAGAAACTCCAATAATTACACCTCCTCCTCTTTCTTAACATGAATTATTTTGATTTCGATCTAACCGGTAAATATTATAAAAAGAGGGAAATAATTCTTGATCACTTACTGTTTTGTCTAATTTGCTTTCTGTAAGACATATTATTAATTCATAATTATTACTAAGTACAAATTCCATGAATTCATGAGCTTTACATTTACATTTTGGTAATAAATATTTACGATACAATTACGACGATCCTCATCTGGGTTCCTAATATTTTCTTGTCCAGTGGTGTTTATTTTCTTGCAACCTGTTGGAGCCGTGGCCCCAAAAAAGAAGAAGAACGAGCACCCTCCTACGCACTGGAATTTTGTGCAAAAAACAAATTTACAAATGTTCTCCTTGGCCAACTTTAGGCATTAATTTCGAAATGTTTGAGTTATTCAAAATTGACAGAATAGTTACAGACTTTGAAGTGGGGCTGAGAAACGCATGTGAAATTCAATGGCCACACGCGTCTATAGAAGGGTGCAGATTTCATTTGAGCCAAGCATGGTATCGATTAGATATCGATCTCTCCAAAGAAACGGTGTGGCTTCTGAATACAGAGATATGAATTCCGAAATTGGTAGATGGGCGCAAACCGCTAGAGATATAGGTTATAATAATTAATTATAATAATATTATAATTAGCTCACTATTGATATTCATATTTAATTGTATTTTCAAGAGCTAATAATAATTATAATTAATAATAATATTATATTATAAATAATTTTTTAGGTTGCAACGTTTTTCTTTGATTTTGAATAATTAGTTTTATGTGATGTGATTATAATAAATACTTTTGTTGTAAAAAATTTATTCCTAAAAATTATTATTTAAAAAATTTATTAAGTTTAACTGATAATAATAATATTTTTCATAAATACATTTAATTGCTGTATCACCGTGTACTTTGTATTAATCAGATTAGTGGCAACCTTTTTGCTTGGAGGGCAGTTTAGATCTTTTTGTTTGGAGGGCAGTTTACAACTGGGATTACTGACTACCTTTTTGTTAGGAGGGCAGTTTACACTTTTTCAATTTTTTGTTTTTAGGGGATTAGGGCAGTTTACATCGACCCCTATTCCCAGGTCAGGCAAGTTCAGTTTGATGTCGTCAACAGATAGTTTTGGACAAAAACGTGACACGAAAAAACTTGATCTTCTGCCGACAGCACTCAGCCTGCACCCGGCACTCGCTTCACGTTCAGATTTCGTTCTTGGTTTCTTGATACTTTTTGGAATTCTTCCTGTTTGAGTTTTATTTGCGTATGTTCTATATTCTATGCTACCCGCAGCTATAACAGGTCGAATATTTCAACAACCCTCGACCACACTAATTCCGACACCATCAACACCACCGACAGCCGATAACCCCGATTGAACATTTTGTTGATAAATATTGTCATTTCTAACATCGTTATCTTTGTTCATATTTTGAAGGTTAAGATTGAAATGTACCATACTGTCTTTTAATTTTTCAATTTCGCTCTTCAGATCTTTAATTGATCTTTTATCAGTTTCAAACACTCTCTAATAACTTCATCTGAACTAGCCTTACGGCAATCATCAGCGCATCTACCGCAGTACCACTTCAATCTCTCATTTGCAAGCAAGCAATTCAATTCACTTTTTTTTACTCCGGCGCAATTCATATGGAAGCACCCATCACAACTCCCGGCACAATCCACATGTGAGCCCTCAGTAAGATCCACAAATTCCTCGCAATCATCACATGCGCAATCACTAACGCTCGCCATCTTGGTTGTAAACCACGTATCAATTGATTATGAAATGAAAAGGAGATTTATAGAAAACGATGCACACTTATTAATTGCAGTTTCCAGTGCAAAAGAAGAAATAATTGATTTGGATAAATAAAAATTTTTGCAAATTTTGGGCATCCAACTTCCATCACCGGAAGAGATTATAGTGATGAACAGATTTATTGAAACCCAAAAGAAGGAAAACCCAAACTCAACTGTTTTCGAGATAATTTTCAGCAACGAGTAATATTCGCCGACACAAATAAATTATTAGCGACTGCCCAAATTCTTAGATGTACACGCAAAGAAATTTCAGTTTTGAGTTTAAAAATCTCTACTTTTAAACGAAAATTAAAAGAATTGCTTTAAAAACAAAAAAAAGCTGGTTGAATTAAAAGAAATGCAGATTTTATACTTTTAAAATTTGCTTTTGATTAAAAAAGTATTATAGCTTTTAAATTGAAATGTTGAATGCTTTTATATCAATTTGGCGTACTTTGTATTTAAAAATAAAAGCAATGGTTATTAAGTTATTAAATAACGTAAACAAAGTCTTGCAAGTTCTTGGGGGATTAACTTACACCTATGTTAGGCGCCTATTGGCACCATGGAATCAGCAAAATGTGTATAGTTAGCTAAAATTTGTAACGTGTTTTCATCATTCGTTTACTTGGGTGCATTGAATATAAGTACAATTTACAAAATTAAATTTTGTGTAAGTAACGAATAACAAATAATTATTTTTTAGTTTGGAGAATATGGTAACACTACATTAACAAATTCTACAAACATTGGCAATTTGATTGATTCAGTCGAATCTACGATTGCAAGTGAAAATAAAAATAAATCTCTGAATATTGTAATTATATTATAAATAATTATGGGTGAATTACTTATTTGGATAGTTAATTTTAGGATGTGAAAGAAATACTTAATGGGGATCATTCGGGAAAACTATTATTATCGAAGAAAAAATTAAGCACCGAAGACAGATTAAAAATAAGCAGAATTGTAATCGACTTCTTAACCAGTCATGAGAACATTTTAAGTAAAAAAGATTTTTTAAATATAAGTACGCAAATTTGTACAAATTTCCCGGATGAAAATTTGGTAAGTTTAAAATTCTGATTTTTTAGAGTACATCCGGTAGAGTTGGGTGGTATTAATTTGGGTGATATCGAAGCTGGCATTGTAAGAAATAACAGAAATATGGTAATCTAACTTTGTATGCCCATCTCGTCCGGAATTATCTAATATTATTTTACTCTATTCTAATATTTTCATAATTTTTTTAAGGATTACTATTACACGGAAGGATGTAAAAACAAAAGGCAAAGTGGGACACTCTATTGTAGATACATAAATAATAGGCATAAGCAGAAAAAAAGAAAAGCTGAAAGTACATCTTTTGCAAGTACATCTTTTGCAAGTACATCCTCTGAATGTGAAGGTTCAAAATTTTGTTTAAAATTTTCGAATATTATTTCGTATATTATATTTATAATAGATAATAGATAATAGATTATAATAAATAATATTTGCAAATAAATATTTGAAGAAAAATAAAATATTATGGTTTTGAATTAAAAATTTTTTATTGTCATTTTAAAAGTAGGTACACTTAAAGTACCTATACCCAATATTTAATTTAAATGCCAAATACATTTAAACAAAACGCATAGTGATTTTAAAACAAAAATAAAAAAATTTAAGTTGAAAGTAAACGCTTTTGTTATATTCAAATCAAAAGTATTTGCTTTTAAAGTAAAATTTTATGTATTTAAAATAATTTAAATATTATACCATTAAAGTAAAAGCAATTTACTTTTATTTTATCAATTAAAAACCATGGTACTTTTAAAATAAATGAGATTGCTTTCGACGCATTTTTAAAAGTGAAACTTTTAATTTAACCCGCAATTTTTTTGATATTAAAGCAAAATTTTTTTGCGTGTAGCATCGCTACTTGTGAGTAGCTTTCTATGTGTTGACAAGAATTTGCCGACCACAGAGACTTCCTATGTGCCACCAACGAATGTCTAATTTAGCGCTTCTTGCATATGAAAAAATCTGTACAAAAACGCTGGATTTAGACGTACTTCTGAAAAAATTTAATGAGCAAAGAAACCGACGATTGCAAATTTTTCAATATTTACTTTTTGTTGTTTAAATAAAGTATAGTTCGACTTTTCTTTTGTAATCTTATTTATTTATTACCAGTAGAAGCATCACTTGTATAATATGATATAATTTCCATCTACCAGTGAAATTAATATATACCTTTCAAAATAAATACTGAATGCCACGCTTTACGACAAAGTAAAGTAAATCAATGGTTCCCGAATATTTTCTACAATATCTATTGAACTAGGTACTGTGGACATTCCCGAAAAGTGAAAGGTTATTAAGTAATACAAATACATAAGAAGGGTGACAGACGTGACTGTTCCAAGTACCGAAGCATCAGTTTCTTAAATGATGTAACTGATAAAATTCACTGAAAAATTCTCGCCCATAGGAACAACACAATCTCTTAGGCACTGCTGTTAAAGATTGCATTTTTAATATTACACAGCTAATCAAAAATCGAAAAGAATTCAATCTACCAACATACATTGCCTTCTTCGACTATATATGAGAAGGCATACTATAGGAAAACAGCACTCTGAAGAAAGATATGTCATTGCAACAAAATCTTAGTAACTATAGCCTCAACAGAGTTTTTTGCTGCTACAACAAATCATATGCTACCACAACAAAGTTTTTTGTGTTCAGAACAAACTTTTTATTCCAAACAACATAAAATTTGTTGCAACAAAAAAACTCTGTTGAGGCTATAGTTACTAAGATTTTGTTGCGACGACAAATCTTTTTTCAGAGTGAGGAATATGGTGTCTAGAGTGAAATGAGCAATAGAAATTATCAGCGGCGTGGCATTCTTTCCGTTTCTATTTCCAAATCATTCATGAATGGCAGAAAAAAATGACAATACACTTCTAGAAAATGAACCCAAAATAAAAATTTTAAGTAAATTTGTGGTTTGTAAGTATGTATTTATATATGTAGTTAAATTTAAAAAAGCAAGAATAATACCATACGTAGAAAATCGTATTGTATTTACATTATAATAATCCGTAGTACTTTTTTAAATTTAACTATAAATACGTACTACAAACCACAAATTTACTTAAAATTTTTATTTTGGGTTTATTTTCTAGTTTATACTCCTGATCACGGTTAAAAACGTGGTAGATTTTAGAAATCAACTTAGGGGGTAGTGCCTTCTGATTTTACACTAGCAGTGCTAGTTAAGTATTTCTTAGTTCAAATTATTTTAAATTGTTCATTGCTACACGTGATATCGTTCAGATTTGATATTTTTGTGAGGTTATGGTAAGTCAATTTTGCCATTTTTGAATATTTGAATCAAATGTTTTAAAATTCTTATTTGTTTAGTTAGAATATTTTTCTGAAATAACGTGAAATAACGTTATATAGGTATATATCGTATTATGAATATATTCATATTTTCAAATATTTTTAATCCAGACCTGTTATGTGATAATTATGTCTTTTTTGATTTTTTGAATTATTGATTTTCTACGTATTGTATTATTCTTACCTTTTTAAATTTAATACACTTCTAGGTTGCAGGTATAACCCATGGCTGCTATATTATAAATTATTTGCAGATGAAACATGAAACTCTTTGCCGAAACATAATATAACCTTTAAGATATATACTTAATAATATTTCAATAAACTATAATCTATTTGTATCAGAAGGAAAATCAAAGTTAGGGCATTTGATCACATAAGATCCAAAATTGAATTGAACGACAAACCCTTGGATCAAGTTACGAATTTTGGCTATCCGGGATTTAAGCTATACTATGAAGACAATATTACAGATATTGAAACAAAATTGAGCAGATTTCAACACATATGTTGCACTAGGTAGTGAAAAAATCCTAAAAGGTACGAGACAGGATATTATGTTCATTCTATACAGTTATGGCAATTCTACCTCTACTGTATTGTTGCGAAAGTTAGGTTACTCTCAAGAGTAGATGAGACGGATAAAATCCGTTGAAATAAAATTGATAAGGTTTATCTGGAGCTATAGTTTGCACGATTACATAAAATAAACTATAAGAACTAAATACAAATCTGTAATTTAATCATTGTAACCTACAGGGAAAAATTGATTCAACACATCCAGAGAATGATCATGAGAGTAAACCATTGATCATGATATTTTCCAAACTTTGTCCAAAATGAGACAATTTGAAATTCAAAAATAGTTAAACCACTCACTCAAAATATAAATAAAATTTATTTTCAAATTCGAACTGAAATTCAAAAATCTCAATTAAAATTTACAGAGACAAACTTCCCTTCAACTGCAAATGGCGGTCATTTTCGGCAAAAAGAATTGCTTTCCCACCTCGCTATTCTAATCTCCAGCCGATGGCGATAAAATGAAAAATATTCAAAATTTATTTTCAAAAATCAAAAGAAAGATATTACAAAGTTATTAAAAGTTATTAAAATATCAAAGTAATTATTCAACAACCAAATGGAAAGTTTGAAATATCACAACGTAGTGCTACAATGACAGCTAGCTGATCAAATAAAAAAAATTTAACTATATCTATTTGGTTGTAAATCATAGTTAAGTTGTCATAGAAAGCAAAAATTCTTTCTGCTAAAAGGTAGAAATATTTTTGTAAGACTTATTAATACATATTACCAAAATGCTCTTAGCTGATAGTTGCTGCAAGCTAGTTGGCAGTCAACGTTTCAATTTATTGGACAATCAACTGTATCAGCTAACAGTTGAAACAGTTGGTTGCATGAAAAATTTACTAGGTTAGCAATGAAAATACAACATTGATAGTTTTTATAAAATAGATAACTATTTTTAATTCTTAATACTACTACTTACGTCTTTCAGCTAGCTATACTTATAACTATTATTTGTCAGTTTTGAAATGGTTTTTGGGATTTAAAATTGATTACTTTAATTAGAAGATACGTTAATTATTGCTTACATTTGTGAAATATTGCTTACTCGCTCTCTTCAATAAAGTTTAAAAACAAAGTAAAACAGAATTTAATAATATTTCATAGGTTTTTTATATATTTTACATTAAATAAATTTGTTTTTTCGCCATTTAATTTACTTAGGGATAGAGAATAATTCAATCATTTTAATTGAATTTGTGTATATCATATAACAGGAGCAAATTGTTCTGTATAAGTTAGGAGTTATAACAATATTACTGCAGATAATTTTTGTTTTTAAATTTTATGTTTTATGGCTCTTTCTAAAATTTAAAATGAGCGGAGATTAATTATATTTAAAATTAGTAATTTTAGTCTCGTTGATTACCGTTCCGAATAATGTTAATTGAGTCTAACTTATACAGGATGTCCTTGCAACCTAAGTACACTTTAGACTTAGAAAATACTTTTCTGAAAAAGTTTTTTATCTAAATAGTTGTTTTAATTAATTAATACTTTTGCAGGTTTAGCTACTTTAAATAAATGATTTAAATTTTACTACAAATTAGATTCTAACCTATATTGTCTAAAACTAACTAACTAATCTGAATAATTATCATTCAATAGTTAACAAAAACATTAACAAAAAAAAACTGGTTGAAAAAAGATTGCATTCGTATCTCAAGTAGAAGAGCCAGTCCCTAGTTGAGAATGAATGGACAGAAAATATCAAGTAGACTGGTTAGCAAATCAAACAAACTTAAATTTGTATTTTGACGTTTCGGACGATTTATTCAAGCATTTTCAAGACTCTAGGAGAAAGCAAATGAATCTCAAATTTTTATAAAAAGCAATTTGATATCAATCACCGAAAATAAATTAAAGTTTGATTATGTTGTGCTAGGAAATGGTAAGCGCAGGTCACGATATAAAATGTTATATAAGTTAAACAATTAAATCAATATTTTGAAGAATTTTTAACTATATGATACTGATAAGACCTAATAAGGTCGAAACATATCTATCATTGTTGGGTTTTTGATTATATTGGTTTAACTTTGAATTATGATAAAGTAATTTCAATATCAATTGATAAAAATGTGGCCTATTGGTTATACAAACCCATCTTTCAGTGATTTTTAAAATTCTCCAACTTCCAGTTCTTCAGATATTATCAGACAGGTACTGATAATATGTACTGATCTAAAATGACAGATTTGTACCTGAGTGATTGTGAATCAGATGAAAAATCGCCAGGAAAATATAAAGTATAAAATTCTCAAAATTTTGTGCATACAGTAGTCAATTTAAAACGACAAATAGACAGGCAGATAATTACAACTTATTTAAATATCTTCATAAAACAACAATTAAGTGATGTTAAACTTTTGTTTAAACCTGTTAAGGTTTTTGTATTCTACGTTGACGAATTGGTAGTTTGTCTGCTTATTAATGTTATTAGCTGTCGTGCTATTTATTGTATGCTGTTTTTCGAAAGGTTCTGTTTAGGTAATTTTTGTCAGTTCTTTTTGCCTTCTTTTTGTCAGAATCTTGATGTTGTCTTGGGTGAACTTGTGCGAAGTTTGGACAGCGTGTTCTGACAAAGGCGTTTTATAGGCACAAAGGCATCGTATAGGTGCTGGTGAACCCGAGATGAAAGTCTTTATTTCATTACTGTAGAGTGTAGACAACGTTGAATCGGTCAAGGGTGGGGACATTATTCTTTGTCTTGGAGTACAGGATCCTGTTCCAACTCTGATCATTGTAGAAAACTCTCCTCTTTGAAGGTTTGTTTGATCTTAGCTCAAGCCACGGATGGTAAGCAATCTTGCTTAACTTCTTTATAATTACTAGGTTTTCAGCATTTGCAGAGGGCCCAGTCGATAAAGCGAAAAAAGTAATTATTTCTTAGAAGCTGCAGTTTTAGGTCGTACAGTCATGTATCTAAGGTATATTGTGGTATCCAGGTTTGGATTCTAAATTTCAATGTTTTGATAACGCTCATTTTTTGATTTATTTCAATAGCTTCTCTGTCACTCAAAGAAATTTGCTTGAGAAATAAATTAAAATTCCGCTCATTAAATTAAAAAACTGATAAAATTCTTGAATTTATAAACAAATTTATAAGTTTTAGCATGAATAGGTCTTATAAGTCTTATAAAAAAGTCTTATAAAAACTTAGAAGTCTGCCATTCTTAATATAAACATAACATGATTGATTTAAGATTTTATTTTAAATAAGTATAATATTATACATATATGACATATATATGTCCTATAATGACATTATTAAATCAAACATTGAACATACTACTTAGCAGTTTGGTAATTTAAGAACTGTATGCTTGCATAGTAGATTAACTACGCGGGTTCTACATCAATTTCTTATTGGAATTAACATGGGAAGATTTCAATTGCACATACTTCCGGTCTCTGACGTCACAACAGTATAGAACAATGGGGGTGTGGTTTGGTATCCTATTGTATAACAATAGCCATTGTTTCCAATCAATTGTTTAAGTATTTCGAAGACAATTACTTCCGGTTTGCTGAAGGGAGGTTTCTATTGTTCACAGGGAGGGGCATAGGCCCTTTTGGCAGCGGGGGTGGTTTAGGCCTTTTTGGCAATGGGGTTTGGTCTAAACCCTTTTGACAATGCGGTGTGATTTAGACCCTATTGGCCACCAGATGACGCTTAAGGCTCTTTTGACCACGGGGGTGTATCTTATATGACAAATAAATCATGCATACGCGTGTTCCTCCGAAACCCAGATAATTTTTAAAAATAATTTTATTTAGTTAGATTTAATATGGATGAGTAACTTAATTACCTCATTAAACAAACAAACAAGCAGTTACCTCATTAAATAAACAAACAATTACGTAATAAGTCTTACATTTGTAGAGGCCTGCAAGGTAAATATTATAATTTTCGAAAAATTTTTTATTTAGTTTGATTTAATTATGGATGAGTAATTTGATTACATCATTAAACAAACAAACAAACAGTTACCTCATTAAATAAACAACCAATTACGTAGTAAGATCAAATTTTAAGGACCTGCAAGGCAAATATCATAAAAATAAAAATATTTTATTTTAACCACCCCCACCCCAATTAAAAAAGTTATAAATATAAAGTTTTGGGATAATATAATATTCGAGTGCATCAAGTCAAGAAATCAAAATGTCTCTAAATAACAAGTGTAAAGCAGTTGATGAATTGGATCAGCAATGTGGTGCAAAACCCAAAGAATTGATATACCAAACAGCATATTATTTAAATAAATCTAAAAGCGTTGGATTAGGTTTGGATCCATACGAATTTAATGCAGGATTAATATTATCGAGTTCAAAAGGAATAGAAATATTTTTAACCGAATTTGAATGGAATGTTATCATTAGCAACAAGTACCATATTGAAAATTACTTTAGTCGTAGTTATCCTCAGTTAGAATTAATGTCCCAGTATATATCAGGACTAATTGTGGAACCGGCAAAGATTAATAAAGATTTGTTAATCAAAATTTCAAAGGATGATCGTTATATTTACTTGGGTGAAGAAAGTGTAAAAGGAATATTTCAAATTGATGAAATCATTCAAGTTCGAATAGGAAATTTAAAAAATTTAAATTTTAAAAATTATTTCCATGAAACTTTGTTATCCTGCATGAAATTGGGGGCGATATCTTGGATAACGTTTGATATAATAGTACAACCGACTGACGTGAACAAGAGTTTTGAAAATTTGTGCATCCTGAATGAAGTCTTGGTTCTTCGATCAAATATAATTATGAAAGCGGTTCAGAAATTATTCATTTAAAATGGTTGAAGTGAGACATACGGTTTATTCAATAGATATTCAAGGATTTAATATACCTCAATTTATACCAAAAGAACTAGTAATTTATGACGGTGAAGCTATAAAACATTATCTTTTTAAATCGCCATGTCTGTTTAGTGAACTGAACGATAAATGTAAAATTCAAGTGCATTGGTTCCGGTTCCGGTTCAACGGATTTTAAAAAATTTTGTGAAATTGTAATTCAGGAAACCGAAAAAGCCGACGCAGTATTTTGCAAAGGACATCAAAAAATTAACTTTCTTGAACCCATTGTGGGGGGAAAAATTTTTCAACAACTTGAAAATGAGAACGATTTGGAATGCAATTTTTATCCAGAAGTCCCTTTATGTAATAATAATCATAAATTTAAAAAGGCATTTTGTTCGATAAACAATGCCATAAAATTATACAATAGTATTTGTTTAAAAATGTAATGTAATTACCGCATCAAAGATTCAATAAAAATTTTGAAAATGTTTATTTATTTAAGATTTTAATTTACAAAAACCTACAGTTACTAACCTCGACCAATAATCATATATTAATTAATGAAATTACATCATTTTAATATAAGTAAGTTCATAACTGATAAAACTAGTTGTAACACATTTTGTGCGGAGCATGTTGAGATAAAACCAAAACAAATAAAAATTGATATTATCAAGATTCCTCTTGAATATCGGCTAATAAACTCGCGCTATAGATATGTATTAAAATAATATACTACAATTGTTTCGAAGGGATAACCCACTTCTTTCTCAAGTACGACCATATACTTCATTGGAAAGTGTCTCGTTTTCTTATATATGAAAAGTTTTTCTGTCTTTGATACCAATCGTGTTAATTTGAGATATAGGGGTTACGAAAAAAGAAGAAAAGTCATGGACGGACAAAAACCTCGACTACTAAGGACTCCAGAATAACAGTGGTGAGCTGATATCTTGGAGTTCTAATTGCGAGTTGGTTAAATTTTGTCCGCCCATTAACGCTTTCTTAATTTCGAGGGCTTCTAATAATGTTAACATTCTCCCTTTTCTTGCCGGGTGTAATAACTTAATGTTATTGGTGTCTAAATCATGGCTATTTTCAAGACAATGTGTTGAGAAACCTGTGTTTGACCTATTGTTGGCTATGTCAGCCTGATGTTCCTTCACCCTGGTATGTATTGATCTTCCACTTTGTCCTATATAGATGCCGTCGCATGTGTTGCAATTCAATTGATAAATTCCACTATTCGTAAGATGATCCTTAGTTGCTCCTTTGTTGTTCAGTAAGGAACCTAAGTTTATTTTGTTCACTTCCGTAATTTTAAGTCCCAATTTCTGTAGATGTTTCTTGACTTTTGAACTGGTTCCCGGGATATAATTAATAACCCCCCAATTAGGAGCCAGCTCCTCAATTTGAGAAGCTAATGGAGCGGTAACCAGACCTCTCTCAATTAGCTTCTCTTTTTTCTTTATGAGGTTATCGACTACGTCCGTGGTATACCCGTTATTAACGCCTAACAGGCGAATAATGCCTGTTTCAGTGAGGAAATTTTCTTTCGTCATCGGGACTTTGAAAAGTCGATCTATAAAACTGTGAAAAGCGGCCATTTTGATTTTCCACGATTGATTGGAAGAAAACGGTATAACAGTGTCGGTCGTGGTAGGCTTCCTATAGATTTTTATATCTAGGTTTTCATCCATCCTGGTTATCGTTAAGTCCAGGAAATTCAAGCTGTTATCTTCTTCTTCTTCCATAGTGAATTGTATTTTTTCATTTAAAGAATTTAAAAAGGCTAAAAATAGACTTAGTTGGCGGGACGTACCCTTCCATATACAAAACACGTCATCCACATAGCGGCACCAAAATACAACAAAATTTAACAACCAATGATTAGTGGAGAACAAGCGATTTTCAAAATCTTTCATAAATATTTCAGCAAAAACGGGAGCTGTAGGTACCCCCATTGGTAGGCCATCTTTTCGCATAAAGAACTTATCGCCAAACCTAAAATAACTCTGTTTCAGACAGATTTCTACGAGACTACATAATTCATTCTGTTCAACTTCTTCTAGATTACTATTGTGGATTAAACGTTTCAAAATAGGAAATAGCTCTTTTGTTGGAATAGATGTGAAAAGGCTTTTCACATGGAATGATACTAATCTATATTTGGTTTTCTTATACATATGGATTTTTAGGCGGTCTATAAATTCTGCAGTATTCTTCGCACTAAGTGTCGATCTATAAGGTAACTTAACAAGTATATCGTTAATAAATTTACACAAAAAATATGTCGGGGAATTAATACATGAAACCACTGGTCGTAATGGTATGTCTTTTTTATGGATTTTCGGTAAACCATACAGAATAGGAGGACGTGGATTCATACTACGTACCTTAAACCGAGCCCGCTCTGGTATTAAGGTGTTTGTTCTTCTAGTTATATTATATATTTCTTTATTATATTTTTCCGTTGGATCCTTTGGTATTTCCTCGAACAATGAAATATCATCAATTAATTCATTTAATTTAGATCTATAGTGTTTTCCGTCTAATATTGTTACTGTGTTACCTTTATCTGCTTTACAGATAACCAAGTCTTTGTCTTTACATAACTTTTTAAGTGATTTGATGATTTTACTTTCATTCTTTTGTTGTTTCTTCACTTTCGAATTATGTGAGGTTATCAAATGTGCACACACTTCTTTATCATAATTAGAGCCTTCTTCTAACTTTGATATGTTGAGTTCAGTGTAAACTCCCAATAGTTCCAGTTCCATTTTAGAAACTGGAATATTAGGAGAATATTTTAAACCTTTACTCAACAATTCAAGGTGAACTGGGTTGAGAACTACGGAGGACATGTTAACTACTCTATTATGAAATTTATACTTACTTTTGTTGCTGATAAATTTCATATATAAGAAAACGAGACACTTTCCAATGAAGTATATGGTCGTACTTGAGAAAGAAGTGGGTTATCCCTTCGAAACAATTGTAGTATATTATTTTAATAAATATCTATAGCGCGAGTTTATTAGCCGATATTCAAGAGGAATCTTGATAATATCAATTTTTATTTGTTTTGGTTTTATAAGCAAGTTCTTCGGTAAGAAAGAAAGAAAAATAAATAAATGGAAGTCGGTATCAGAGGTTCTCAAATTGTATTTGTCGAGCGGTATCTTAAAGTACCTAATTATAAAAATTCACGGCAACCTATTTTTTGAGAATCACTAGTTAAATTAATAAATATAACGTTAATTCGAGCATTTTACATATTTTTAAATATGTATCTATTTATTTATCAATATTTAGTTTCAAATCACAATATATTTTTTTGAAAACGTAAGCCAGGTGTTTACATTATCATCAATGCAGCTACTGCATATTAATAAGTTAAAATAAAAAACAAATGAAAGTCTTGAAAATTTTTATTATCATCCAACAAGAATGTGGAAGAGGTTCATTTGGGTAGTGAAGCTAAAATATTACAATTTCAATTATTAATTAGTGATAATATGAATTCTATGTTGATATTATCAACTATTTTAAATGGTACGTTCTATATAGCATGCCCCAAAAATGATTTTAATGGATACGCCTGTTTGGAGTACGAAAATGATTTAACCGAGGCTAATAATAATTGTTTGTGGAAATTAATGGATGTAACAAAAAAACATCGATATTTATACATTTACGATCGATTTTGAAACACATGACAGTTTTAATTACAAGTTGAAATTAATCGACAATTCAACAAAAAGTTCGAATTAATTGTAATATACCGCACGATGATAATATTATCATCTGTCAAAGTGTCTTTGGAAAAAAAAAATACTAATTTAATAAATATGTTTCATTTATTTATTTAAAAAAATTAATCTTTATTACATTTAATTATCAACACCTGTAATTCGGATTATAATTATATACAGAGTTAATTTTAAATTTAATGCTTAACATGTGCTCTTCAGCTTGCTCGTTTTGTTTTGACATCTCAATAACGAACATCGGTTCTTATTTAATCATTTGAAAATTTAAAAACGGTTCAGTTTTATCGGGTTTTACGATGATCACGTGGGTACTGATATGTCTTTTGACAAATTTCATTCACATTTCTAAAAGGTATGAAGTACATAAAAACAAAGAATTTAATATGCAAAGTTCTTTAGTGGCTTGAGAGGCTTGCACCATAGCATCAGCCTGTAACAAGGTGTTTAGACAGAATTTTCTAAAACCAAATACAATTGGCATAATACCTCGAGGCGGTTCTCGAAATAACGGTAATCAATCGGTAATTGCTACACAAGGGTTGTTGTGGGAAGAACATTAACGCAATATACATATATTTCATTCAGCCAAACAAAAGGAAGTCAGATTGGGTGGTTTGAAGGTTGGTGGCTACTGGGAAAGTACAAATCAGGTGTTTGAGTTTCACGGATGCTATTTTCACGGTCAGCCTGTATATCACAAGTATGATAGAGACCCCCCACTACTCGATAATCCATCTGATACCCTAAATCTAAGGTACGAGTTAACAGTTACAAATACCGAAAGATTAGGTTACTGGGTTATGATGTGATTGAAATGAGGGAATGTCAGTTTAAAGATCAATTAAATCAAGATATAGTGATGTATACAGAAAACCATCCTCTTATCAAGTGATTACCTCTGAATCCTCGAGATGTGTTTTATGGAGGTAGAACAAGAAACACAAAGACTTATTACAAAGTAAAAGAAGGCGAAAAAATTAATTATATAGACGTGTGCTCACTTTATTCTTAAGTGTGTAGATACGATAAATTTCCTGTAGGACACCCTCGCGTACATGTGGGAGAAGATTGTCCAGAATTATAGAGGGATATTGATGGTACAATAATAAAGTGTAAAATATTACCACCTCAAGAGCTGTATCACCCTGTGCTACCCAGCAAAATTAACCATAAACTTATATTTTCTTTATGTCGAGTGTGCGCAGAGATACAAAATAATAACGTGTACACACATAGTGTTGATGATAGGGCTCTAGAGGGTACTTGGGTTATCGACGAGGTATTAAAAGCAATAGAAAAGGGTTATACAATGTTAGAAGTACAAGAAATCTGGTGTTATAATGTGGAACAATACGATAAGAATAACCGGTCTCTTTACTTCAATGATGAATAAGTTTATAAAAATAAAACAACGGGTTAGCGGTTGGTCAAAAAACTGTGTTACATCTGAATACAAAAAGCTATATGTTGAAAATTTCTTACAACTGGAAGACATTCAGTTAGAATTTGAAGAAATCGTAGAAAATTCAGAATTACGAGCACTGGCGAAATTAATGCTTAACTCTTTTTAGCGTAAACTGGGGCAAAGGCAAAATTAACCTAAAACAAAAATTATAAACACTCCGTCCGAATTTTTCAATATAATGACAGATCCTACCTACATTGTGAACACTGTTTTACCTATTAACGAAGATACACTTGTAGTTAATTATGAGCACAGTGAAAAAACCTATGATTTCCTATCAACTACTGTGAATGTTTGTTTAGCTGCATACACGACTACACAGTAGAGGTTAAAATTGTATTCCTATGTAATATTTGTTACTAGATCAGGCGATAGTAACCCTAAACTAGGAACGTATATTATGTATAAGAATATTACATTTTATCAAATAATTTATACAGAATTTGGAGCTATGATGTTGAGACATGTGAGAGCTGTTCGATCTTTAAGGTGCTTGACCAAATTTACTGAGCAGCAATCATTCAAAGCAAACTTCAGTATTAAGGCACATTGTGCGCTTCTTTAAAACAGTTTTTGCAAAACGTTTTATTAAGCTTCACAAATCCATATGTACTTTGCGGTTTTTCTATTATAGTCCGGTCAATATAGACATTTAAAATAACAAAAATTGCCGGAGAGCCAAATTTTGGTGGAGAACTGCGGTTTACCATTACAAATAAAGTTTTAAAAATCCCCATCGATCCTATGTGTGCTACAAAAGTTATTCGGGGTCAAAGGTCAAAATTTGAGGTTTTTTGGATTTTTCTCGAAAACGGTCAGCTTTATCAAAAAACACTTCAAATTAAAGTTGTAGATCTTAAAATTTTCTACAAAAATGGTCTTCATGATTTTGTTCCTTAGGGTTACCATTCCTGAGATTTATTTGCCAAGGGATATACAGGAAACTGGACTGCCGAAATATTTAAAATATATAAAATCAGTCGAGGAAATCCCACTACTTATTTGATTGAAGATTATAATGGGGCCCCTATAAAGGGGCAGTTTTATAAAGAGGAACTTTTAAAAACATCATATCCCGATACATATGTGGTTGAAAAAGTGTAGCGTAAGCGCAGTGACAAGTTATTCGTCAAGTGGTTGGGATTTGCAAAGCCTTCATGGATCTCAAAAACGGCAATAGAGTAAAATTTAATGAGCACGTTGAAATTAAATATATCCATCATTGGAAATTTGCACACCGTCAAGCACGAAA